>CM035162.1:74299694-75724694 GCA_020205615.1 Panax quinquefolius
AATGGCTCCTATCAACTTCGTGAGTTAAAAATTCAACTATAGAATTTGGTACCGAGCCTTTATCTTGTGACTTCCTTTGTGGAATTCACCTGCCGCTTTACTCTCCGTAGGGGACGCCATATTCGTATGATAGTAAATCGATAGGTGTCATTGTGACGCATATCCAAGATTGGGATATGAGTCACAGCTTGAGAGCAACCTAAGTCAAGAATCTAAATACGTAGCTTTCAGGCTTAGTTGGTTATTATCGGAGATTCGTCAAGGATATTCTCAATCGCTATTCCATTATCGCACCGACTCAGAGATACAAAATTCAATGGAGCAAGGAATGGGAAGAGCTCAAGAACTCAAGAGGAGACTCATTTCAAAGACATGTTCACCCTACGCCATCCTCGAAAAGCTTAACGTGGTAGCCGACGAGAAGATCGATACAAGCACGAAAATGATATCACAAAGACTAATTTCAGATAATTTACAAATAATAGAGATGGAGATGAAAACTCTAGGTACCCACGTGATGATATACGAGTATAATCGACTTTAATCGATAAAGTTAAAGTCGCCAAGCCACCCACCTGAATCGATGCGTATGAAGAAGAAAGTACAAGAAGGAGCTATTCCTAAGCGAGAATCGATGAAGAAGGAATACTGAGTCCACTCTAGACTTTCAGGTTCCTAACGACTGATTTGAAGTACAAGATTACGATGGAGGCACACAATACACCATTTGCAATCCATCCTCGAAGTACTAAATGTATCGTGATCTTCACATACATTTTGGTGGAACAATATGAAGAGAGAGATTGCAAAGTTTATCTCGATGTGTTTAACTTGTCAACGGTAAAGGCGAGCATCTAGTACCTAAGGGTCCGCTGCAACCACTGAGATTCCTAATGGAAGTGGAACACATTACCATGGATTTCATTGTCTTCCTACGCTTTCTCAAGGCATCAATGCTATTTGGGTTATTGTTGATAGATTAACCAAGTCCGCTTCATTTCTTACCGACACGGAGACTTATTCCTCGAACGCCTTTTCTAGTATGTACGTGAATGAGATTGTGAGATCGCATGGCATGCCAAGATCCATAGTTTTAGATCGTGACCCAAGATTCACTTCATGATTTTGGGTTAGAAAGCTATGGGCACGAATTTCATTTATCTGCTGGGTATACCATCCTCAAACGGATGGGCAATCGAAAGGACTACTCAAACTCTTGAAGATATATTAAAACTCGTGGTCCTAGATTTCAAAGGAAGTCGATAAGTACTTGCCATCAGGAAAATGATTTGTTATGAATTTTAAGAGGTGTCCCGATTGAAATTAGGTTTATAATTGATTTTGGTGGAAAATTCTAGAATTAGAGTGGGCCCCACTTGTGGTTGGTGAAGAAATGTGCTGGAATTTTATTTCAAATGTGGGTGGTAATAGTAGCGGTGTAAAGCCATCGTGTGCTTGGTCAAGTCCTGCCTTGATGGCCAACATTTTCCTATAAATAGATGGGCTAAGTTAGAATTGAAAATCACACCGTAAACAAAAGTTTTCTCTTTTTCTCTATATTATCGAGGCGTATATTTGTGAGTATTTAGACACTTCTTGAGAATTCTTTATCAGGACAAGTTTCATTCAAAGCATCACTTCCGACCTTTTCCTTCCTAAGTAATCGATTCTTCGAGGTAAGGGATATTATTTTTTCGTAATGATATTATTTCTTCAATATCATTATGCCGGAAATGTCGATCTGAAGTTTTTATCAAATTTGGAACTTTTTCATGCTCGGGTTAAGTTCTTCATTCGAGAGTTACTATTCACGAAGTTACTATTCAGCGAGTTACTATTCACGAGTACTATTAATGGTTGAAGATGTTTTTTGTGGAATTTCTATCTTTTGGGTGTCGAGTTACTATTCACGATATACTGACTATTCACGATACTAAAGACTATTCACGATAATGAAGACTATTCATCGAAAAATAAAATTTCTTCTTTTCATCTCCAAAATATCTATTCCGGATACTAGCTTTGATTGTATCCATGTTTTGATCATTCTCAATTTTACACCACTACATTATTTTTGAGGTATTTTGATACGGATAAAACAAAAGTACCTAATCATTAATCCTTAATCCTCATCATTTTGTTTCACCGGATTCGCTTTAAAAATATTTTTCATCATCCTCGCCTTTAAATGATGATATTATTGAATATCTTCGCCCGTAGTGCACGAATGATTTCAAGAATGATTCTCAGAAGAATATCTTTCTCGGGCTCGTAGTGCAAAGATGAACAGTGTTAAATGAACATAATTGAATCGATGAATATCTTTGGCCTTTAGTGCAAAGATGAACAGTGTCGAGATAGAAATGGCTGATTGATGAATATCTTTGGCTGTAGAAAGGCAAAGATGAATATTTGATTTGAGATGAATATTGATTGATGTTACAGGATAAAATATTGATGATGGACCTTTTAAATTCATAGATTATAGTAGATTTCATTCTCTACGTACACCTAATATTCATGAAACGCAATCAAATTGCATAAAAAATGCGAAGCGTGTAAAATCGAGTTTAAAAATTTTACAAACCATATACTAGGATCATCCTTTATGCATAATTATTAATTAAGCGAAAAGATAAAGAATAAAATCATACCCTTGAAGATCGAGCTTCCTCGAGTACAAGTTCACCTCCAATCCTTTTCGCGTTCAATCTTGAATCCACGGGGTTTGGTTCCTTCCTTTGATCAACGTTAGCCACCCAAATGTTTGGCCTCTGAGGTGATCCACCAAGGAAGAATAAGATTCAAGAAGATGGTATTTGGCTCAAACCCTAGTTTTCTATCTCTATAGAAAAGGCGTACTCTCCAACAATTGGAATTATTACGTATATGTTGAAAGTCAACAACCCATACCACCCATAATAAGACTCCTCTTATTTATAGATGTGAAGCAACCCACCTTAACAATTAAGGAATTGGGTTTTATTTAATTAATTAAATTCTTTTAATTAATTAAGCTCCCTAATCTTATTAGGGATAATTAATTAAACTCCTTTAACTAATTTTCCTTCTAATCCATTAGGAATAAATGAGAGTACTTATATTAAATTAATTCCTAAACTCTTTTAGAAATTAAAATAATAATAATTGTAATAATATTAATAAGACTCCTCTTATTAATTTATATTTAATATTTCTAAAATATTAAATAATAAATATTAAGCTATTTAATTTATTCTATCACCATAGATTAAATTAAATATACATAACTTATATTATTACGATTATGCCATTAACTTCTTAAATAATTATTCTTCCTTTTATGGTGTGACCCTTTAGGTTCTCCATATTAAACAGGTTGTGAATAAATCAATTAGAACAATTCTAATCTTATTTAAATAAATAAATTAAACAATTAATTTATTTAAATAAATAATATTTATTCTACAATAGGGATAAGCCTCCCTAGCGATCAACGACTTTCCGGATAATATAGATTTCAACATTAATCATAAAAGAACCTTTGAGTAAATAGTTACCATCAATTCAATCCTTCCACCATCTGATGTCCCAATTAAATATAAGGCATGGAATTCTTGTCGAGTCTTATTTTATTTAATTATATGTATTTCGATCCTTAAATGCACACTCCAAATAATGCAAATTAGAAACTCCTTTCTAATTTCATTACATTATTAACCAAGGACTCTTTGGGTTGTCATTTATCGAATCACATAGGACATTTCTCTTCTTTTATTAGAAGTGGTAGATTCTTTATTGATCATACATTATCTCCATATACAACTTATTATACCCAAGCATACCCTTTGATATACCCTAAGGGTCTTAAGGAATAAGTCAAAGTATAACTCATCATACACAAGATCTTATGATGATCTCAAGTCGAAGGATTACTTGTCTTACTATCACTACGAAATTCCTATTGACGAGGCAAATAAAACTCCATTAGGTATTCCTTAGCGAGCCACGCGTTCGATGAACTTATTCTCTAATAAGCACCTACATACTTGCTTTAGTGTCTCCACACAAATGATCGTGAGATCAATCATCCTCATCCAATGAAGCAAACTAGCGTATGTACCAATCTATCCGGATTCACTAATCCCCAATTTAGTAATCCAATGATTGGGAACTATTTTAGTTTTAAGCTTTCTAAGAATTTAGATCTCATTAGAATGATCATCATCATTATTCTAAAAGCATTGCTTAAAACTATGGGTTTATCACATATTATAAAACAACATCATGTAGATAATTAAAAGCCTTTAATAAATTAATACTTTTTATTAATAAATGAATAAGATTGTTACAAAGTATATGCTTTATCATCAAACATGATTGGCTTGTGTGCATACTACTTTCAATCTCCCACTTGCACTAAAAAGCCCGATCGTCGTGGTATCTTATACTCTTTCTTCTCTAAGTGACGATTATCCTGTTTGTTGGATAAGCTTTAGTTAATGGATATGTAATGTTGTTCTTGAGAGTCCACTATCTCTATAGTGATTTCCCATCTTTCGATGATTCTAATAATCAAATGAAAGTGCCACAACACATGTTTAGATCGAAGATGAGACTTAGGAACTATTCCTAGTTACGTAATGAACTTTTAATCCAAACAATCAACTTGCGACTTCATTTATAGCTATATACTTTGTCTTTATCACTAAACCAACAACTCTTTGCTTGTTTGGAACCTTTCGATTCAACTTTGCACCTTGTTCGAAGATAACACTTTACCTTAAAGTGGATTTTACGTCGTCTTGATGCATACGAAAAACTTGAGTCTGTTAAGCCCTCTAGTTTTAATTTAGACCCACCATGAATATGATCACATCCTTAGTGCTTGGTTAAGCACTTTAAGATGTTTTTCAACGACTCATAGTGAACTTCTCCATAATATGACCGATCGACATCGGTCTCGTACATTTCATTGCATACATGATTGTCACTCATGCGACCTCTCTTTTTGAGTCTGTGGGGACTATTAAGAGATACACTCCATAGCTCATCGACATGAGACATCTCTTGGGAGTTGCCATGCTAAACGACTTTAGCATCAAATGAATATCGTTCCTTGGGTTAAGTCGAGCATCCTCTTAAATCTATCTATATAGATTTATATCCCCAATTAAGATACTCTTCCCAAATCATTCATGGAGGAATGTTTGAACAACTTTATCTTTCTTGATTGTAGCATTGGTATGTCATTCCTTATCCGTAGTATATCAACATATAATACTAGGAATGTCACGGCGCTCCCATTCACCCTTTTGTACACACTAGAACTCTTTTGATTTGCTCATCGTATGTAACTTGCTGGATCATCATCTTCTATGATGTGTACCTCATCATCATCATCTATGATGAATCCATACCTCCTAGGTATCTTGATCTTATTCGATTTACGATTAGATTGTGGTATAATAGATTACATCTATGGTTCCTCTTATTTGACTTATAGTGTTTTGTGGTTCTTGAACTCTTCAAGATCTATTATCCTCCCACTAGCCCTTTAATGATAAACACCTTTATCTTAGAAGGCGGCGTGTTTCATAACAAACACCTTTTTGCTAAGTAGGATTATAGAACATATACCCTAAACTTACTTTAGGATGTCCCACAAATGTACTTGTCAAATCTTGTCCCAAGCTTATCCTTTGAAACCTTTTCACATAAGTTGGACAACCCTTATCTTAACATACTTAAGATTAGGAATCCTCCACATCCATAACTTTTATGGAGTCTTGGGGCTGGGATTTTGAGGTTACCTTTTAAATAGATATCGACCATTTCTAGGACATTATCCCAGAAGGATCTTTGGAATGTCGGTAAAATCATTATGGACCGCACCATGTCCAACAAGGTACGATTTTTCCTTTCGGATACATCAATCAATTATTACGTGTCGAGGATGTGTCCATTATGAGAAAACCATTTGAGATGATCTAAAAACTTATTGCACAAGTATTTATTCCTTGATCTAATCGAAGAATCTTAATACTTTGCCAATTTGTTTCACTTACGAATTCTTTGAACCTTTCAATAATTCACACTTGTATTCAACAAATACACACATTCAACTCTTTGAATGATCATCTCCTTTTCTTATACTAATTTGTTCGATTTGCAAAATTATTTTCATATAAGTCAGTATACAAAATTTATTAAGTAATATTCGATTCTATCTGAAACATTATTATTATAAATAGAACAACAATTGTTCTTAATTATAATACCAAAGATTTCATTGTCCAACAATAAAATGGAAATAATATTTTTAACAAGAACTGGAATACAATAACAACTTATTGACTTAATAGATTTGCTCCAGTAAAAGGTCTAAACTATAAGTTTACATGGCTAATGTGGCAACCTTTGCTTCATTTCCACACATAGGATTACTTATATTTGTTTAGCTTTCTACTTCTGCTTGGTCCTTCATAAATCTATATTTATGATAACCAAAGTCGGTATCCAATACCCAAGTAGAACCTTGACTTAAAGAAAAATTTATTTCAATCATGAACAAAAAGCGTATTATATAAAAAACTTCACTAAGCTTCTTTGGTTAGCCTCTGCGAAGATGCTTCTCGCGATTTCTTTCCGATGTCGGGCTTATTGCGGTGGAAGCAAACTCCTTTGCTATCCGTGTCGATTTTGTTCTTATTATCCTTTGTTTATGCCTTTCTATTTACCTTCTTTGAATCGTTCTTCTTTTGAAGATCCTTTGGCCCCTACCGGTAAGACTTGATCTTTCTTGGTTGGAAAGTGACTCTCAACATTTTTCAACATGTTAAGCAAATCGGTGAGGCGATATCTAGCTTGTTCATATGAAAAATTCACAACAATTGTGAAAGAATTCCGGGAGTGAGTGCAAGATCAAATCTTGGCTCAACTCTCCATCCATGACAAAACCGGTTGTCTAATTGATCAATCAAATTGATTATGTTAAGAACTTTTTATGCATCTTATAGTGCCATTGGCCATTCTAGATCGGAAGAGCTCCTTAGATGTCGATATCTATCGGTCCTACTTTCCTCACCATCAACTACTTGATGTGCGGGAATATAGTAGGAAGCATCCATAGTTTCATCTTGTGGCTGAAGCTCGTTACTCGTGGATCTGAGCATGATGCGTTGAGCCAATGTGCATCATCTTGCCACTTTCTAAAAGTAGCGATCTCTTCCTCGAGGCATTATGCGCAACCATTGCGAGGATAGGCGTATTAAGGACATAAGATAGCTTTTAAATTATGAGAACTATTCTCAAATTCCTTAACCAATCCAGTTTAATTGATTACGGTTAATTTAGCATCTAATATAATAACTTCGCGATGATAGTAATTTTAGACATTGTAAAATTACGTAAATGAATTTGTAATTAACAACATTTTAACATACATTCTTTTATTAATTACCAAAATAAATTAGGTCTTGTTTTAAATTGGTATCTCCCACTATTTTCTTCAAACTATATTACCCTCACTTATATAGTTAACAAAATCTAATTAAAGATTTGCTAGTGAGAATAAGGATCCCATTTCAAATGTATATAGCCTTGTGGTGACACAACAAACTATATATAAATAAATAGGTAGACAACTTTTGTCGATTACATCAACTATGCAACTCCTTTTCTTTTGCCTCTTAGATTATTTTGATCAGTGGTGGCACATCCGAATCAAAATTATCCAAGTTAAATCCAACCTAGCACTCCATATATTCAAAAAAGAAAAATATCATCCTTGTGGTGACACAACAAAACAATATTGTTCAATTTTCTTTATAAGCATCAAATGTGATAAATTAACATCTTAAATACTTAATACTTGCCTTGTGGTGACACAACAAACTCATATTAAATATTTAATACTCTATTAATTTTATCATGCTAGAAGGCGACGTTCGATATTCCAAATATCTTTGAGCGCTTAGGACTTAATATAAAAAATTGAGGGGTTTTATTAATAATTTGTCTCATCTTGTTTAGCGGCATGCACATATATATATAAAATACGCGTCGTATTAATGAACATCTGAGCATGTTTGCATAATATATAATATATATATAGTATAAGCATGCACGTATAGAATCTATATTCTACTAGGATTGATTATGGACTTTTATTCTAGTTTGGTTCACTAGAGCCACCAAGTGAACCAAAAGGTCAAACTCTAGAGTGCGAAAATAATATTTAAATATAACTATTACATTTAAACTTGGGCTCCATTACAAAGCGGGTCTTGGCGCTCCTTGTTCCTTGATCTCTAATTCTTCAAAATTAATTCTAACTATTCCTATTACAAAACTATTTAAAATAAATAGAAACCTTGATCGTGATCGAGGGAAATACATAGGAGGAGATAGAATTTACATTAAGAAAAATTAGAAAGGCGAAGTCTGTGAGACCCCATTTAATAAAACCCATACATTCGTACATCCACTAAAATAAAATCCATCATATTGGTCGATAGTCATAATCAATCCCATTTATTATCATACCATACATCACCATATGCATCGATAAATAACATTCATCTTATGAATAATAAACATTTAATATATATATTGATATCATTTAATGGGCAAATTTAGTTAGTATAAAATCTATTTTTGAATCAAAATAAACTCCTTTATTTTAATCAAATTTAAATCAAAATAAAACTATTTTATTTTAATTTATCAATTTTGAATAAAATAAACTATTTTATTTTAATCAAAATCTTTAATCAAAATAAACTCCTTTATTTTAATTAATTATGGAATCGATTCCATGTATATAAAAAAAAAATCTTTAATTAAAATAAACTCTTTTATTTTAATTAATTATGAAACAAAAAAAAATAATTTCTTTTTCTTCTCTATTCACAAATAAACTCCTTTATTTTGAATAATATGAAATCTTATTTCATATTTAAATAAACTCCTTTATTTAAGGAAATTATCTGATTCTTCTTTTATTCAAAATAAACTCTTTTATTTTGAATAATATGAAATCTTATTTCATATCTAAATAAACTCCTTTATTTAAGGAAAAATAAAATCAATTTCAACTCAATTAGTTATCATGGAATCAATTTCCAACTCTAATTAGTTAGCATGAAATTCTAATTTTAAAATTAAAATAAACCTTTTATTTAATATTAAAATAAACTTTTATTTTAAAATTAAAATAAACTTTTATTTTAATTATAAAATAATTAAGAATAATATATATATATATATATAATATAATATATATATATATATATATATATATATATATATATATATATATATATATATATATATATATATATATATATATATATATATATATATATATATATATATATATATATATATATATATATTTTATATTATATATATATATATATATATATATATATATTTATATATATATATATATATTGGTTTTATATATATATATTATTTATATATATATATATATATATATATATATATATATTTAATATATATATATATTATATTATAATAAAACATATGCAATAAAATTACATGATTTTTTAATTGTTATGCGTGATTTATTGCATTAAGTATGCTGAATTATATTCTGGAATTTTCTTGGTGAAATAAAAAAAAAAATTATTTTTTTTTTTTTTTTTTTTTTTTTTTTAAATTTTATCTGATAAAATTATGCCCAATTAAATTATTCTAAACACATATCAATATACATATCAAATTAAAACAATTAATAATTAGCATAAAGGTTTGGCTCTGATGCCCTTTATTAGGTTTGTAATATTAAAGCACATGATCAAATTGCAAAAATATGCGGAAGCGTGTAAAATCGAGTTTAAAAATTTACAAACCATATACGGATCACCCTTTATGCACAATTATTAATTAAGCGAAAAAGATAAAGAATAAAATCATACCCTTGAAGATCGAGCTTCCTCGGTGCTGAGTTCACCTCCAATCCTTTTAGCGTTCGACTTGAATCCACGGGTTTGGTTCCTTCCTTTGATCGGCGTTAGCCACCCAGTATGTTTGGCCTCTGAGGGTGATCCACGAGGAAGAATAAAATTCGAAAGATGGGTGGTTGGCTAAACCTAGTTTTTCTATCTCTACATAGAAAAGGCGTACTCTCCAACAATTGGAATTATTATTATGTTGTTAAAATCAATGACCCATACCACCCATAATAAGACTCCTCTTATTTATAGATGTGGGCAACCCACCTTAACAATTAAGGAATTGGGTTTTATTTAATTAATTAAATTCTTTTAATTAATTAAGCTCCTAATCTTATTAGGGATAATTAATTAAACTCCTTTAACTAATTTTCCTTCTAATCTGATTAGGAATAAATGAAGTACTTATATTAAATTAATTCCTAAACTCTTTTAGAAATTAAAATAATAATAATTGTAATAATATTAATAATAAGACTCTCTTATTAATTTATATTTAATATTTCTAAAATATTAAATAATAAATATTAAGCTATTTAATTTATTCTATCACCATAGATTAAATTAAATATACATAACTATATTATTACGATTATGCCATTAACTTCTTAAATAATTATTCTTCCTTTTTATGGTGTGACCCTTTAGGTTCTCCGTATTAAGCAGGTTGTGAATAAATCAATTAGAACAATTCTAATCTTATTTAAATAAATAAATTAAACAATTAATTTATTTAAATAAATAATATTTATTCTCTGATAGGGATAAGCCTCCTAGCGATCAACGACTTTCCGGATAATATAGATTTCAACATTAATCATTAAAAAGAACCTTTGAGTAAATAGTTCTGTGTCTGATTCAATCCTTCCACCATCTGATGTCCCAATTAAATATAAGGCGTGGAATTCTTTGTCGAGTCTTATTTTATTTAATTATATGTATTTCGATCTCTTAAATGCCTGACTCGAATAATGCAAATTAGAAACTCCTTTCTAATTTCATTACGCTTTAACCCGAGGACTCTTTGGGTTGTCATTTATCGAATCACATAGGACATTTCTCTTCTTTTATTAAAGTGGTAGATTCTTTATTGATCATACATTATCTCCATGTAAACTTATTATACCCAAGCATACCCTTTGATATACCTAAGGGTCTTAAGGAATAAGTCAGTATAACTCATCATACACGAGATACTATGATGATCTCGAGTCGAGGATCACTTGTCTTACTACTATCACTCTGAGAATTCTATTGACGAGGCGAATAAAACTCCATTAGGTATTCCTTAGCGAGCCACGTTCGATGAACTTATTCTCTAATAAGCACCTACATACTTGCTTTAGTGTCTCCACACAAATGATCGTGAGATCAATCATCCTCATCCAATGAGCAAGCAACGTATGTACCAATCTATCCGGGATTCACTAATCCCCAATTTAGTAATCGATGATTGGGAACTATTTTAGTTTTAAGCTTTCTAAAATTTAGATCTCATTAGAATGATCATCATCATTATTCTAAAAGCATTGCTTAAAACTATGGGTTTATCACATATTATAAAAAGCGACATCATGTAGATAATTAAAAGCCTTTAATAAATTAATACTTTTTATTAATAAATGAATAAGATTATTCAAAAGTATCATGCTTTATCATCAAGCATGATTGGCTTGTGTCTTTCATTAGATCATCTCAAATGGTTTTGTCTTGATGGACACATCAAATGATTTTTTCTAATAATGATTGATGTATCTAAAGGAAAAATCAATACCTTGTTGGACATGAGTGCGGTCCATAATGATTTTTACTGAGCATTCCGATATCCTTCAGGATCATGTCTAGAAATGGTACATATCTACGAAAATGGTAACCTCAAAATCCATTGAAGACTCCATAAAAAGTTATGGACGGGGAGGATTCTAATCTTAAGTATGTTAAGATAAGGGGTTGTCGACTTATGTGAAAAGGTTTCAAAAGGATAAGCTTGGGACAAGATTTGACATGTCTGATTTGTGGGACATCTAAAGTAAGTTTAGGGTATATGTTCTATAATCCTACTTAGCAAAAGGTGTTTGTTCTGAAACACGCACCTTCTAAGATAAAGGTGTTTATCATTAAAGGGGCTAGTGGGAGGATAATAGATCTTGAAGAGTTCAAGAACCACAAAACACTATAAATCGAATAAGAGGAACACGTAGATAGACCTGTTATACCACGGCCAGATAAATAAATGCGGAATAGTACCGAAGATACAGGGAGGTATGGATTCATCATAGATGATGATGATGAGGTACATCGATAGAAGATGATGATCGAGAGAACATTGAAGCAAGTTTCTGATGAGGTAAGAGTTCTGAGTGTGTACAAAAGGAATCGATTGGGAAAAGAGTGACATTCCTAGTATTATATGTTGATATCTATACGGGATGAGGAATGACATACCAATGCTCTGATCGGTAAAGATAAAGTTGTCTAAACATTCCTCCATGAATGATTTGGAAAGAGTATCTTAATTGGGGATATAAATCTATATAGATAGATTTAAGAGGATGCTCGACTTAACCCGAGCGTATATTCATTTGATGCTAAAAGTCGTTTAGCATGGCAAACTCAAGAGATGTCTCATGTTGATGAGCTATGGAGTGTATCTCTCTAATAGTCCCCACGGACTCACGAAAAGAGAGATCGCATGAGTGACAATCATGTATGCAATGAAATATCTGAGACACGATGTTGATCGGTCGTATTATGGAAAGTTCACTTTGTGAGTCGGTGAAAAACATCTTAAAGTGCTTAGCAGGCACTAAGGATGTGATCATATTCATGGTGGGTCTAAATTAAAACTAGAGGCTTAACGGACTCAAGTTTTTCGAGACGGACCAAGAGATGACAAAAATCCACTTTAAGGTAAAGCGTTATCTTGAGCGAGTGGTGCGATGAATTGGAAAGGTTCCAAGCAATGAAAGAGTTCTTTGGTTTAGTGATAAAGACAAAGTATATAGCTATAAATGAAGGCTGCAAGTTGATTGTTTGGATTAAAGTTCATTCTGAGAACTAGGAATAGTTCTAAGTCTCATCTTGGATCTAAACATGTGTTGTGGCACTTTCATTTGATTATTAGAATCATTGAAGATGGGAAATCACTATAGAGATAGTGGACTCTCATGAACAACATTACATATCCATTAACTAAAGCTTATCCAACGGCGGGATAATCGTCACTTAGAGAAGAAGAGTATAAGATACCATGGCGATTGGCTTTAGTGCAGTGGGAGATTGAAAGTAGTATGCACACAAGCCCGATCATGTTTGATGATAAAGCGTATACTTTGTAACAATCTTATTCATTTATTAATAAAAAGTATTAATTTATTAAAGGCTTTTAATTATCTACGTGATCTTTGTTTTATAATATGTGATAAACCCGTAGTTTTAAGCAATGCTTTTAGAATAATGATGATGATCATTCTAATGAGATCTAAATTCTTAGAAAGCTTAAAACTAAAATAGTTCCCAATCGTTGGATTACTAAATTGGGGATTAGTGAATCCGGATAGATTGGTACATCGTTGCTTTCGTTGGATGAGGATGATTGATCTCATGATCATTTGTGTGGAACACTAAAGCAAGTATGTAGGTGCTTATTAGAGAATAAGTTCCTTTGAGCATTGGCTCATTAAGGAATACCTAATGGAGTTTTATTTGCTGTCGATAGGAATTCTGTAGTGATAGTAGTCTGAGTGATCCTTGGACTTGAGATCATCATAGTATCTTGTGTATGATGAGTTATACTTTGACTTATTCCTTAAGACCCTTAGGGTATATCAAAGGGTATGCTTGGGTATAATAAGTTGTATGCATGGAGATAATGTATGATCGATAAAGAATCTACCACTTCAATAAAGAAGAAAATGTCTATGTGATTAGATAAATGACAACCCGGTAGTCCTTGGCGGCGAGAATGAAATTAGAAAGGAGTTTCTAATTTGCATTATTTGAGTTGTGCATTTAAGGATCGAAATACATATAATTAAATAAAATAAGACTTGTGATAATTCCATGTCTTATATTTAATTGGGACATTGTATGGTGGAAGGATTGAATTATGCGGTAACTATTTACTCGAAAGGTTCTTTTATGATTAATGTTGAAATCTATATTATCTGGAAAATGCGTTGATCATTGGGAGGCTTATCCTATTGTAGAATAAATATTATTTATTTAAATAAATTAATTGTTTAATTTATTTATTTAAATAAGATTAGAATTATTCTAATTGATTTATTCTGTGGGTTTAATATGGAGAACCTAAAGGGTCACACCATAAAAGGAAGAATAATTATTTAAGAAGTTAATGGCATAATCGTAATAATATGTTATGTATATTTAATTTAATCTATGGTGATAGAATAAATTAAATAGCTTAATATTATTATTTAATATTTTAGAAATATTAAATATAAATTAATAAGAGGAGTCTTATTAATATTATTACAATTATTATTATTTTAATTTCTAAAAGAGTTTAGGAATTAATTTAATATAAGTACTCTCATTTATTCTAATTGGATTAGGAAGGAAAATTAGTTAAAGGAGTTTAATTAATTATCCCTAATAAGATTAGGGAGCTTAATTAATTAAAAGAATTTAATTAATTAAATAAAACCCAATTCCTTAATTGTTAAAAGTGGGTTGCTTGATATAAATAAGAGAGTCTTATTATGGGTGGTATGGGTTGTTGACTTTAACAAAGTCGTAATAATTCGATTGTTGGGAGAGTATGCCTTTTTATAGAGATAGAAAACTAGGGTTTTGAATGATACCCATCTTCTTGAATCTTTCTTCTTCCTTGGTGGATCACCTCTAGAGCCAAACACTTGGGTGGCTAACGTTGATCGAAAGGAAGGAACCAAACCGGTGGATTCAGTTGAGCGAAAAGGATTTGGAGGTGAACTTGTACACGAGGAAGCTTCGATCTTCAAGGTATGATTTTATTCTTTATCTTTTCGTTTAATTAATAATTGTGCATAAAGGGTGATCCGGGTATATGGTTTGTAAAAAATTTTAAACTACGATTTTTACATCAAATTGCAAAAAAAAGCGAGCGTGTAAAAATCGAGTTTAAAAAATTTACAAACCATATACGGATCACCCTTTATGCACAATTATTAATTAAGCGAAAAGATAAAGAATAAAATCATACCCTTGAAGATCGAGCTTCCTCGGTGCAAGTTCACCTCGAATCCTTTTAGCGTTCAACTTGAATCCATAGGGTTTGGTTCCTTCCTTTGATCAGCGTTAGCCACCCAAATGTTTGGCCTCTGGAGGTGATCCACGAGGAAGAATAAAATTCAAGAAGATGGGTGTTTGGCTAAAACCCTAGTTTTCTATCTCTATAGAAAAAGGTGTACTCTCAACAAATTGGAATTATTACGTATGTATGTTGAAAAATCGACAACCCATACTTCACCCGTAATAAGACTCCTCTTATTTATAGATGTGGGCAACCCACCTTAACAATTAAGGAATTGGGTTTTATTTAATTAATTAAATTCTTTTAATTAATTAAGCTCCCTAATCTTATTAGGGATAATTAATTAAACTCCTTTAACTAATTTTCCTTCTAATCCAATTAGGAATAAATGAGAGTACTTATATTAAATTAATTCCTAAACTCTTTTAGAAATTAAAATAATAATAATTGTAATAATATTAATAAGACTCCTCTTATTAATTTATATTTAATATTTCTAAAATATTAAATAATAAATATTAAGCTATTTAATTTATTCTATCACCATAGATTAAATTAAATATACATAACTATATTATTACGATTATGCCATTAACTTCTTAAATAATTATTCTTCCTTTTTATGGTGTGACCCTTTAGGTTCTCCATATTAAGCCGGTTGTGAATAAATCAATTAGAACAATTCTAATCTTATTTAAATAAATAAATTAAACAATTAATTTATTTAAATAAATAATATTTATTCTCTGATAGGGATAAGCCTCCTAGCGATCAGCGACTTTCCGGATAATATAGATTTCAACATTAATCATTAAAGAACCTTTGAGTAAATAGATTTTGAAATGCAATTCAATCCTTCCACCATCTGATGTCCCAATTAAATATAAGGCACATGGAATTCTTGTCGAGTCTTATTTTATTTAATTATATGTATTTAGATTCTTAAATGCACAACTCCAAATAATGCAAATTAGAAACTCCTTTCTAATTTCATTACGCCTTAACCAAGGACTCTTTGGGTTGTCATTTATCGAATCACATAGGACATTTCTCTTCTTTTATTAGAAGTGGTAGATTCTTTATTGATCATACATTATCTCCATATACAACTTATTATACCCAAGCATACCCTTTGATATACCTAAGGGTCTTAAGGAATAAGTCAAAGTATAACTCATCATACACAAGATACTATGATGATCTCAAGTCGAAGGATCACTTGTACTACTATCACTACTGAGAAATTCCTATTGACGAGTGAATAAAACTCCATTAGGTATTCCTTAGCGAGCCACGTTCGATGAACTTATTCTCTAATAAGCACCTACATACTTGCTTTAGTGTCTCCACACAAATGATCATGAGATCAATCATCCTCATCCAATGAGCAAGCAGCGTATGTACCAATCTATCAGGATTCACTAATCCCCAATTTAGTAATCCATGATTGGGAACTATTTTAGTTTTAAGCTTTCTAAAATTTAGATCTCATTAGAATGATCATCATCATTATTCTAAAAGCATTGCTTAAAACTATGGGTTTATCACATATTATAAAAAGCGACATCATGTAGATAATTAAAAGCCTTTAATAAATTAATACTTTTTATTAATAAATGAATAAGATTGTTTACAAAGTATATGCTTTATCATCAAACATGATTGGCTTGTGTGCATACTACTTTCAATCTCCCACTTGCACTAAAACCAATCGTCATGGTATCTTATACTCTTCTTCTCTAAGTGACGATTATCCTGTTTGTTGGATAAGCTTTAGTTAATGGATATGTAATGTTGTTCTTGAGAGTCCACTATCTACATAGTGATTTCCCATCTTTCAATGATTCTAATAATCAAATGAAAGTGCCACAACACATGTTTAGATCGAAGATGAGACTTAGGAACTATTCCTGGTTACGTAATGAACTTTTAATCCAAACAATCAACTTGCGACTTCATTTATAGCTATATACTTTGTCTTTATCACTAAACCGGCAACTCTTTCTTTGTTTGGAACCTTTCGATTCAACTGCACCACTTTGTTCAAGGTAACACTTTACCTTAAAGTGGATTTTACATCGTCTTGGTGCATCTGAAAAACTTGAGTGCATTAAGCCCTCTAGTTTTAATTTAGACCCACCATGTATATATCACATCCTTAGTCTTGGGTTAAGAACTTTAAGATGTTTTCAGCGACTTCACGTTGATCTTCTCGAAATATGGTGATCGACATCGGGTCTCGTATATTTCATTGCATACATGATAGTCACTCATGCGACCTCTCTTTTCGAGAGTGCATGGGGACTATTAAGAGAGATACACTCCATAGCTCATCGACATGAGACATCTCTTGGAGTTTGCCATGCTAAACGACTTTAGCATCAAATGAATATCGTTCCTTGGGTTAAGTCGAGCATCCTCTTAAATCTATCTATATAGATTTTATCCCCAATTAAGATACTCTTCCCAAACCATTCATGGAGGAATGTTTAGAACAACTTTATCTTTCTTGATTGTAGCATTGGTATGTAATTCCTCATCAAGTAGTATATCAACATATAATACTAGAAATTTCACGGCGCTCCCACTTTCGACCCTTTTGTACACACTAGAACTCTTACCTCATCGTGTATAACTACGGATCATCATCTTCTATGATGTGTACCTCATCATCATCATCCATGATGAATCCATACCTCCTAGGTATCTTGGTACTATTCGATTCTGATTGATTTGTGATACAATAGGTTTATCTACGAGTTCCTCTTATTTGACTTATAGTGTTTTGTGGTTCTTGAACTCTTGAAGATCTATTATCCTCCCACTAGCCCTTTAATGATAAACACCTTTATCTTAGAAGAAACGTGTTTTCGTAACAAACACCTTTTGCTAAGTAGATTATAGAACATATACCTAAACTTACTTTAGGATGTCCCACAAATCACACTTTGTCAAATCTTGTCCCAAACTTATCCTTTGAAACCTTTTCACATAAGTTGGACAACCCTTATCTTAACATACTTAAGATTAGGAATCCTCCTATCCATAACTTTTATGGAGTCTTGGGGCGGATTTTGAGGTTACCATTTTCATAGATATGTCGACCATTTCTAGGACATTATCCTGAAGGATCTTTGGAATGTCGGTAAAATCATTATGGACCGCACCATGTCCAACAAGGTGCGATTTTTCCTTTCGATACATCAATCAATTATTAAGTATCGAGATGTGTCCATTATGAAAAACCATTTGAGATGATCTAGAAACTTATTGCACAAGTATTTATTCCTTGATCTAATCAAAGAATCTTAATACTTTGCCAATTTGTTTCACTTTTGAATTCTTTGAACCTTTCAAATAATTCACACTTGTATTCAACAAATACATACATTCAACTCTTTGAATGATCATCTCCTTTTCTTATACTAATTTGTTCAATATGCAAAATTATTTTCATGTAAAGTCAGTATATACAAAATCCATTAAGTAATATTCGATTCTATACAAAACATTATTATTATAAATAGAACAACAATTGTTCTTAATTATAATACCAAAATTTTATTGTCCAACAATAAAATGAAATAATATTTTAACAAGAACTGGAATACAATAACAACTTATTGACTTAATAGATTTGCCCGTAGGGATTGCTAAACTATAAGTTCTACATGGCTAATGTTGCAACCTTTGCTTCATTTCCCACACATAGGATTACTTATCTTTGTTTAGCTTTCTACTTACCTTGGTCCTTCATAAATCTATATTTATGATAACCAAAGTCGGTATCCAATACCCAAGTAGAACCTTGACTTAAAGAAAATTTATTTCAATCATGAACAAAAAGCGTATTATGTAGAAACTTCACTAAGCTTCTTTGGTTAGCCTCTGCAAGATGCTTCTTGAGTTTCTTTCCGATGTCGGGCTTATTGCGGTGGAAGCAAACTCCTTTGCTATCCATATCGATTTTGTTCTTATTATCCTTTGTTTATGCCTTTCTATTTACCTTCTTTGAATCGTTCTTCTTTTGGAAGATCCTTTGGCCCCTACCGATGAAGACTTGATCTTTCTTGGTTGGAAAGTGACTCTCGACATTTTTCAATATGTTAAGCAAATCGGCGAAAGGCGATATCTAGCTTGTTCATATGAAAAAATTCACAACAATTGTGAAAAGAGTCCGGGGAGTGAGTGCAAGATCAAATCTTGGCTCAACTCTCCATCCATGACAAAACTCGGTTGTCTTAATTGATCAATCAAATTGATTATGTTAAGAACTTTTTATACATACTATAGTGCCATTGGCCATTCTAGATCGGAAGAGCTCCTTAGATATCGATATCTATCGGTCCTACTTTCCTCACCATCAACTACTTGATGTGCGGGAATATAGTAGGAGTATCCATAGTTTCATCTTGTGTGTTGAAGCTCGTTACTCGTGGATCTGAGCATGATGCATTGAGCCAATGTGCATCATCTTGCCACTTTCTAAAAGTAGCAATGTCTTCCTCGAGGCATTATGCGCAACCATTGCGAGGATAGGCGTATTAAGGACATAAGATAGCTTTTCAATTTTATGAGAACTATTCTCAAATTCCTTAACAATCCGTTTAATTGATTAAGATTAATTTAGCATCTAATATGCTTCGCATGATGATAGTAATTTTAGACATTGTAAAATTACGTAAATGAATTTATAATTAACAACATTTTAACATACATTCTTTTATTAATTACCAAAATAAATTAGGTCTTGTTTTAAATTGGTATCTCCCACTATTTTCTTTCAAAACTATATTACCCTCACTTATATAGTTAAGCAAAATCTAATTAAAGATTTGCTAGTGAGAATAAGGATCCCATTTCAAATGTATATAGCCTTGTGGTGACACAACAAACTATATATAAATAAATAGGTAGACAACTTTTGTCAATTACATCAACTATGAACTCCTTGTATTTTGCCTCTTAGATTATTTTGATCAGTGGTGGCACATCCGAATCAAAATTATCCAAGTTAAGTCAAACCTAGCACTCCATATATTCAAAAAGAAAAATATCATCCTTGTGGTGACACAACAAAACAATATTGTTCAATTTTCTTTATAAGCATCAAATGTGATAAATTAACATCTTAAATACTTAATACTTGCCTTGTGGTGACACAACAAACTCATATTAAATATTTAATACTCTATTAATTTTATCATGCTTAGAAAGCGACGTTCGATATTCCAAATATCTTTGAGCGCTTAGGACTTAATATAAAAATTGAGGGGTTTGTTATTAATTTGTCTCATCTTGTTTAAGCGCATGCACATATATATATAAAATACGCGTCGTATTAATGAACATGCGAAGCATGTTTGCATAATATATAATATATATAGTATAAGCATGCACATATAGAATACTATATTCTACACGGATTGATTATGGACTTTTATTCTAGTTTGGTTCACTAGAGCCACCAAGTGAACCAAAAATTCGAAACCCCAGGGGTGCGAAATAATATTTAAATATAACTATTACATTTAAACCCTAGGGCTCCATTACAAGCGGGTCTTCAAGCGCTTCTTGTCCCTTGATCTCTAATTCTTCAAAATTAATTCTAAATATTCCTATTACAAAACTATTTTAAAATAAATAGAAACCTTGATCGTGATCGAGGGAAATACATAGGAGGAGATAGAATTTACATTAAGAAAAATTAGAGAAGGCGAGTCTGTGAGACCCCATTTAATAAAACCCATTCATGCATCCAACTAAAATAAAATCCAATCACATTGGTCGATAGTCCATAATCAATCCCATTTATTATCATACACATCATCATATGCATCGATAAATAACATTCATCTCATGAATAATAAACATTTAATATATATATTGATATCATTTAATGGGCAAAATTAGTTAGTATAAAATCTAATTTTGAATCAAAATAAACTCCTTTATTTTAATCCAAATTTAAATCAAAATAAAACTATTTTATTTTAATTTATCCAATTTTGAATAAAATAAACTATTTTATTTTAATCAAAATTTTAATCAAAATAAACTCCTTTATTTTAATTAATTATGGAATCGAATTCCATGTAAAAAAAATCTTTAATTAAAATAAACTCTTTTATTTTAATTAATTATGGAATCGATTCCATGTAAAAAAAATATTAAAAGGAAACACGGATATTCTTTCCTATTCACAAATAAACTCCTTTATTTTGAATAATATGAAATCTTATTTCATATTTAAATAAACTCCTTTATTTAAGGAAACATGATTTTCTTTTCTATTCACAAATAAACTCTTTTATTTTGAATAATATGAAATCTTATTTCATATTTAAATAAACTCCTTTATTTAAGGAAATATGGATTTTCTTTCCTATTCACAAATAAACTCTTTTATTTTTGAATAATATGAAATCTATTTCATATCTAAATAAACTCCTTTATTTAAGGAAATTATGCAATCCAATTTCAACTCCAATTAGTTATCATGGAATCCAATTCCAACTCTAATTAGTTAGCATGAAATTCTAATTTTAAAATTAAAATAAACTTTATATTTTAATATTAAAATAAACTTTTTATTTTAAAATTAAAATAAATTTTATTTTAATTATAAAATAATTAATATATATATATATATATATATATATATATATAATATATATATATATATATATATAAAAGTTAACTAATTATATATATATATATATATTATATAATTATATATATATATATGATACCACAAGTCCAAAAATATGCAGCACTTTCCTTTATTCACGTGCCAGCTGCTTCCTTTTTGTTAATTCCCACGGATGGAATGCTTGATTGCTGGACTCATATATATATATAATATAATATATATATTATATCCCGTGTACCTTCTTTATATAAAAAAAAAAAAACTTCTTTTTTAAAAAATAAGCTGCTGTCATTGCTTTTTTAATTAAATGTACGTTTTTTTTTTTTTTTTTTTAATTATTTATTTGATTTCCTTTTTTTTTTTTTAAAATGACTCATGCATCCCTTAATATTAAAATAAAAAAAAAAAAGCAATAACCTTTTTTTTTTTTTTTTTTTTATTATAAATTTTATACTAAAATTATATGCCCAATTAAATTGTTCTAAACACATATCATATATACATATCAAATCTGAACAATTAATAATTTACATAAAGGTTTGGCTCTGATACCTTTTATTAGGTTTATAATATTCATGGACGCAATCAAATTGCATAAAAAGTGCGGAGCGTGGTAAAATCGAGTTTAAAAATTTACAAACCATACGGGATCATCCTTTATGCATAATTATTAATTAAGCGAAAAAGATGAATAAGAATCATACCCTTGAAGATCGAGCTTCCTCGGTACAAGTTCACCTCCAATCCTTTTCGCGTTCAACTTGAATCCACCGGGTTTGGTTCCTTCCTTTGATAAACGTTAGCCATCCAAGCGTTTGGCCTCTGAGGGTGATCCACGAGGAAGAATAAAATTCAAGATGAAGGGTGATTGGCTAAACCCTAGTTTTTCTATCTCTATAGAAAGGGTGTACTCTCCCAACAATTGGAATTATTACGTATGTTGAAAAATCAACAACCCATGCCACCCATAATAAGACTCCTCTTATTTATAGATGTGGGCAACCCACCTTAACAATTAAGCAATCCAATTGCATAAAAGTGCGGAAGCGTGGTAAAATCAGAGTTTAAAAAATAAAAATTACAAACCATATACCCGGATCATCCTTTATGCATAATTATTAATTAAACGAAAAAGATAACGAATGAGAATCATACCCTTGAAGATCGAGCTTCCTCGGTGCAAGTTCACCTCCATCCTTTTCGCGTTCAATCTTGAATCCACCGGGTTTGGTTCCTTCCTTTGATCAACGTTAGCCACCCAAATGTTTGGCCTCTGAGGTGATCCACCAGGAAGAATAAAATTCAAGAAGATGGGTGTTATCGGCTAACCCTAGTTTTCTATCTCTATAGAAAAGGCATACTCCCAACAACTTGGAATTATTACGTATGTTGTTAAAATCAACAACCCATACCACCCATAATAAGACTCCTCTTATTTATAGATGTGGGCAACCCACCTTAACAATTAAGGAATTGGGTTTTAATTAATTAATTCTTTTAATTAATTAAGCTCCCTAATCTTATTAGGGATAATTAATTAAACTCCTTTAACTAATTTTCCTTCCTAATCCAATTAGGAATAAATGAGAGTACTTATATTAAATTAATTCCTAAACTCTTTTAGAAATTAAAATAATAATAATTGTAATAATATTAATAAGACTCCTCTTATTAATTTATATTTAATATTTCTAAAATATTAAATAATAAATATTAAGCTATTTAATTTATTCTATCACCATAGATTAAATTAAATATACATAACTTATATTATTACGATTATGCCATTTACTTCTTAAATAATTATTCTTCCTTTTATGGTGTGACCCTTTAGGTTCTCCATATTAAGCCGGTTGTGAATAAATCAATTAGAACAATTCTAATCTTATTTAAATAAATAAATTAAATAATTAATTTATTTAAATAAATAATATTTATTCTACATAGGGATAAGCCTCCCTAGCGATCAACGACTTTCCGGATAATATAGATTTCAACATTAATCATAAAAGAACCTTTGAGTAAATAGTTCTGTCTGAATTCAATCCTTCCACCATACAATGTCCCAATTAAATATAAGGCATGGAATTCTTTGTCGAGTCTTATTTTATTTAATTATATGTATTTCGATCCTTAAATGCACAACTCCAAATAATGCAAATTAGAAACTCCTTTCTAATTTCATTACGCCTTAACCAAGGACTCTTTGGGTTGTCATTTATCGAATCACATAGGACATTTCTCTTCTTTTATTAGAAGTGGTAGATTCTTTATTGATCATACATTATCTCCATATACAACTTATTATACCCAAGCATACCCTTTGATATACCCTAAGGGTCTTAAGGAATAAGTCAAAGTATAACTCATCATACACAAGATACTATGATGATCTCAAGTCCAAGGATCACTTGTCTTACTATCACTCTGAGAATTCCTATTGACGAATAAATAAAACTCCATTAGGTATTCCTTAGCGAGCCACGCGTTCGATGAACTTATTCTCTAATAAGCACCTACATACTTGCTTTAGTGTCTCCACACAAATGATCATGAGATCAATCATCCTCATCCATGAAAGCAAACAACGTATGTACCAATCTATCCGGATTCACTAATCCCCAATTTAGTAATCCAATGATTGGGAACTATTTTAGTTTTAAGCTTTCTAAGAATTTAGATCTCATTAGAATGATCATCATCATTATTCTAAAAGCATTGCTTAAAACTATGGGTTTATCACATATTATAAAAGCGACATCATGTAGATAATTAAAAGCCTTTAATAAATTAATACTTTTTATTAATAAATGAATAAGATTGTTACAAAGTATATGCTTTATCATCAAACATGATTGGCTTGTGTGCATACTACTTTCCTAACTGCGTAGGTATGCAATCGACATAAAGCGTGAGTTTGCATACAAATATTGTCTACTAGATATTATACAAACTCAAAAGGAGTCCTCATTACAACTATTATCACACTATTTCACGAGAATAGTGAGGACTACTAATGCTATCCTCTGGACCATTACTTCGCTCCCCGACTCGTCCCAAATTTATGTTCTCATTTCACAAGAGAACGGTGAAAGAAAGGGTGAGCTCAACTAGCCCAATGAGAAATATTATGACTAAGATAATGCGTAATAAATTATCATTAGCCTTCAACGATGTTAAACGGATAAAATATAATAGACAACCAGTTTAATCTGCAATGGAATAAGCAATCCATTAAAAGAGTCAAGTAGAGAATAAAGTCTACTATCTTTTAGGTTTTAAAAGGTTTTCATCAATTTTTATCATTTGAGACTCGACTTTTAATAAATAAACCACCACATCTAATCATCCCCGTACCACGGTCGAGGATTTTCATCAAATTATCAATGGTCATGACTATACCGAATCACCCCCGGTCATAATCATACCAAAACTATCCATCACCGCATTACATTCTGCCACCGAGGACTTTAGTCACATCATTTATATCAAGTCATGATTATACTTAATGATCCTCGGTCATAATCATACTAAGTTCATCTATGCACGTAAGCCAAAAGATAACATAATATAACATGAGGATGATGACAATGACATAATAATTCAATAAAACAAGTTCAAGAATTATTTAATCCATGAATTATTAACGTCCAAATTGTCAACATGATCTTTTTTTTAAGAGAGTAAAATTCAAGAATGATCGGAAGAATATTTCCATGAAAGATATCTTTGGATGAAACGCAAATATCAAGGATATTCTACTAATTTCATGGAGTATAGAAGTCAAAGTTTTAACCAACTGGGTATAATAAAGAATGGAATAACAAAAGAAATCACCATGCATGCGGTATTTCGCGCAGACGAGTTATTCCAACATAATAATAATAATAACGGAACCAGTCGTGAAATTACACCAAGCGGGATATTCCAATGAGAATAATAAAGATGGAACTGGTCATCCTGTAAAACACATGATATAGGATATTCCAACAGAATGATAAAGATTTTAACCAGTCCGGTGTAAAACACAGAATGTGATGTTCAACGAGAATAATAAAAAAGGAACCAGTCCTGTAAAACACAGACGATGGATGTTCCAATGTAATAATAGAATAATGTCACCAAGTATAGGGTAAACCGCGTATACAAAGTTATTTCAATGTAATAATAAGCAATGGAATAACATAAGGATTTCACCAAGTATAGGGTATGCCATGCGAATACGAGTTATGTATAGGGCATGCCACTTTTACAAAGTTATTCCAATGAATAATAGTGAATGGAATAATGAAGTTCTCTTGAGAAGAAAGAATAACACCCCTTACCGTAAAAGAACCTAATATAGAAGTAGTGAAGTAGCGAATAATACTCTTCTTTTTCTATAATTTTCTCTCTATAGCTTCTCTCTATAATTTCTCTCTCTAGAGTTTCAATGAATTCGTAAGAAAATAATGAAGGAATGAGCTTCTATTTATAGGAAAATGAAATGCATAGTAACTAATCCATGAACGGTCCAGATTGATTTACTTTAATCTGACGGTCCATATTTAAAGAAAAATCTTTTAAATAAAATATAATATATTCTATTTATATAAAAACATTTTACTATGCAAACACTATGCAATACTATGCAAATCACTATGCAAAACACTATGCAACACTATGCATAATAAAATATAATATATTCTATTTATAGAATAACTTTAATAAAGTATTCTATTTTATATAAAAGATGTTTACATTTTATTACGTTAATAATAATGAATAAAACAAAACGTCATTATCGCTATAATAATTCATATTATTAATCGATGATAATGGAATCAAACCGAGTGACTTCTCACATAGGCATCAATAATCAATACCGTGTGCTACTATGCAACCACACGTATTACTGTACTTTTACTACCGAGTAGTTCAACAGTATCAACGGTAAAACTTCCGCCGTTATTTTAATAAAATATTTTTGTCGTTTTCTCGATCCGACAATAATTTACGCTGGGGTCCACCAATGATTGAGTAGTTGTATTTAATATTCCCTGCTAAACCGAATATTCCCACCAATCGAATATAATATAACCACTTGCATACTTTGCAAAATTTATAAATACTACCCACAACTATAATATTATCTCAAATTCACACCATAATATTAAAAATTATTTCGACCAAATTTAAATCTTTATTAATAAAATCTGGGGTCTCACATTTTCATCAACTTTATCATTTGAGACTCGACAATAAATAAAATCGAATCATCCTGCATCACGGCGAGGATATTCATGTAATCATCAATGGTCATGATTATACCAATAATCTCTCGGTAATAATCATACCAACAACTCGTCCATCAATGAACTACGAATAATGAACTACAAAGTGAATGAGGACTTTCACCACATCATTCATCACATTACTACCATAATTATACTTAAATAATCCTCAGTCATAATCATACCAAGTCCATCTATGCACGTAAGCCAAAGATGACTTTCATCATAATATAAGCATGAGGATGATGACAATGACATAATAATTCAATAAAACAAGTTCAAGATAAATTTTAAAGATTTATAATTTAATTTATCCGAAATCAATAACGTCCAAATTGTCAACATGATCTTTGCTTTGTGGAGTAAAATTCAAGAATGCTCGGAAGAATATTTCTATGAAAGATCTTTGGATGAAGCGCAAATATCCGGGATATTCTACTAATTTCATGGAGTATAGAAACCAAAACTTTAACCAACCGAGTATAATAGAATATATGAAGTCGCAAATAGATTTTTGCCGCCATGCGGTAATCCACATAGATGAGATCATTTCCAAAATTTAATAAGGAATGAATCGAAGGATCATTCAAAGATGCATCATGATGAGTCCACATAGATGCAGTTATTTCAACATAATAATAAAGAATTGTAATAAAAGAAGAATTCACCATGCATGCGGTTCACAGTAGATAGGTTATTCAACGAGAATAATAAAGAATGGAATAATGTAAGAATTCACTGGGCATGCGATAGATCGCATGATAGATTATTTCAAATGAATAATAAAGAATGGAATAACGTAAGAATTCATCGGTATCGATAGATCGCACATACATGTTATTCCAATGTAATAATAAAGAATGAAATAATGTAAGAATTCACCGAGGCATGCGATAGACAAAGACGCATGTGGAGTTATTCTAACAAAATAATAAAGAATGGAATAACAACCCTTACGAGTATTGAAAGAAAATAACTCTCTTCATGAATATGAAAGAAATAATACCCCTTACCTTAGAAGAAACTGGATACTGGAATACTGAGGTAGCAAACTTCTCTTCTTTCTCTTTATAATTTCTCTCTATAATAATTGCTTCTGTGAGACTTAGTGAATTGGTGAGAATGAAAGAAGAATGAGCTTCTATTTATAGAAAAATATAGTTTTGATAATTACACGTTTTGGGGCTATGAATATTACAATATAATACCTTCCTCTTTTTCTTCATTTTTAATTTAGTCCTGCAAGTATTAGCAAACTTGCACCACCTCCCCTAATAGTAAATAATGTGAATTAATAGTTCATTCATGTGACTTAATAGTATAATCATGTGAAAAAACTAATTACAGTATAGTACCTTCATCTATACCTCCATTTTTAATTTAGTCATGCAAGTATTATCAATCTTGCACCAACTCCCCTAATAGTAAATCATGTGAATCAATAGTACACACATGTGAACACATAGTTATAAGCATGTGAATTAATAGCAATTAATTGCTCATTTATCCGATGACGATTGGTCAATATAACCTCTAGACATTAATTATTATCGAAATAAATGTTGATTTCCACTAACACTAATAATTCCCACACATGGAACTATCAATTTTATCTTTAATCAACACGAACGTATTCATTATTAATATTATAACTCACAATATTTAACAACCAGGTCGTTCCCAGGAAAGAAAGGACTTTCCGAATAACTTCTAGACATTGTCAATATTGCAAATAATAATATGAATAACTTTGCTGTCTCAATTATTGATTTAATAATATAACATATTATGCAGATGATACTGTGACAATAATTGAATCAATAATATGAGACATATGATGCAACAATTACTGTAGCAATAATTGAGTATAACTAAGTGACTTCTCACGTAAGCATCAATAATCAATACCGTGTACTACTATGCCACCACGCGTATTACTGTACTTTTACTACCGGGTAGTTCAATAGTTTTAACGGTAACACTTTCGCCATTATTTTTATAAAAAGATAATTCTGTCGTTTTCTAACTACGACAATACATCCGTTGTAGGGTCCACCAATGATTGTGCCATTGTACGAATATTCCCTGTTAAAACGAATATTCCCCGACCAATTGAATATTATATAACCACTTGCTTACTTTGGAAAATTTGTAAATATTACCCACAACTATAACATTATATCAAATCCACATCATAATATTCAAAAATATATTTCGAGAAAAATTAATCTTTATTCATAAAAGTTGGGGTCTTACAACCTCCCCTTCTTATGAAATTTTGTCCTCAAAATTAGGGTGCGTACCTGGTTTGTCGAAGAGGTGAGGATACATTGACTTCATTTCAGATTCTAACTCCCAGGTCATTTCCTCAACATCGTAGTTTCTCCACAAAACTTTGACTTGAGGTATAACCTTGGAGCGTAGAATATGATCCTTCTTAGCCAAGATTTTAACAGGTACCTCTTCATATGTTAAATCTTCCGCTATCTCATCTGGTTCTAATTCAATAATGTGGTTCGGGTCTTTCACATATTTACGTAACATAGATATGTGAAAAACGTTATGAACATGAGACATACTTGGCGGTAAGGCGAGTCTATAGGCCACAGTTCCTACACGATCGAGGATTAAAAATGGGCCAATGAATCGAGGATTGAGCTTTTCTCTCTTTCCAAATCTTATAACTCCTTTCCATGGAGCAACACGTAACAACACATATGTTAGTTCCCAGTAGGCACAATAGATCTAGAAGGGGGGGGGGGGGGGGGTTGAATAGATCTTTTTAATTTCAAATACTTTTCTGGTTTATTTTGTATTGCTCATTATTTAGCATATGACAAACATAAGAATCTTTTCAAGCACATCGGAATAAGTAAAAGATCCCCTTCATTGATATATTCATAATCATACATACATTGTTCGTTGACAGTTAATAGACATAATATAATGACATTAGATAAAAGACAAGAAGTTTTAAGTGGTTCAAAGACTCAAGCTCCTAATCTACTCTTCTGCTTTTAACTAGTAAGATTTCTACTAAGGAAGGGCAGCACCCTGAATCACTAAGATTCCTTCAAGGCCAGCAGCCTTGGGACTTCAGTTCACTAAAACTCTTTAAGGCCATCAGCCTTGGAATCGCTCTAGTTCCCTAGGAACTCTTCAAGCCCAGCAGGCTTGGAACTTCATTTAGTCCCTCCGGACAAGGACCCTTCAGGCCCTGGCTTCTCGTTGAGTTGTTTATTTGTTTGTTAGAGTTGGTGCTGAGCTGCTAAGATGTCTTTGTGCTCTAAACATCTTTTGTACTTAGCAGCTTGGCGTGATCATCCTTGAAGTGCAGTTGAGTGTTGCTTGATGCTCAGCTTCTTCAGTTACTCAACCTCCTCTGATGATCCCTTGATGAACTGCCTTGAAGATTATTCCTTTTGATATGTGATGACTGCACATGATTGGTTTCTAAGATGACTGTAAGCTCTTCTGCTAGGTACTTAGAAACTTTCTCATGCTTGCCACCATGATGACGTTTGTGATCTCCTTTCTTGATACTTGATGCCTTCTCATGATGGACTTATTAAGATGACTGCGACCTCTTCTCTATGGTACTTAGAGTCTTCCATGATGGACATCAAGATGTCATTAATGCTCTTCTTTCTCTCGGTAGTTCAGAACACTCTAAATGTAGTAGAACTCTCACTTCTACATTATAGAACTCTCACTTCTACTTCTTTCTTTGTATGTCTCTTAGTGTTCTTGGTGGATCATAGAGTGAGCCTTCGGACTCACTATCTTACATGGTTTAGAACAGTCCATCGTTACTCCAAACTCGGCAACTCTAGCAACCTTTTATCTTTGAAGCTCTAGCAGATTTATACTCCTTCCCAATCTTCCCGTTGGAGAGTAGCCGTTGAAAGCTCTTTGAAATGCTTCACAGATCTCGAGTTGCTTGGTGCAAACTGTAGATGTGACATGACAATTTTTTTTGACTTTCTGATACTGCAGTCTACTGTTTTACCTACCCTGTCAGATATATCACTTTAATGACTTGGGCATGTCGAAGACTTTATTTCCTCCTTCTGATTTCTCGATCAGAGGTTGTCCTTTTGCATCGATGCTCTCAATAAGCACTTATCTGAATATTACCCTTCAGATTGAACCGTTTCCAATGCTTCAGTCTTCAGCTATTCGATCTCTAAGATTCTAATGCATGTCTTCAAGGACCTGATCGTAGTGTTAAGTTGACTGGTAGAGACAACCCTACAATCCTGAAGAGTGTTGGTTGGATCTTCAATGTAGAACACCTCTTCCTTTTTTTGTGCAGTGCTTTAACACTTCTGTTTGCCTCAACAGTTCTCAGATACTGTTGACTTGACTTCTTTGCTCTGGCCCCTTCTGAATAGCAAGACACTTCAGATTTGTGGTGTGTCTAGCTCGCTTTCTCCTTGTGATCTCCCGTTCACTTATCATCAATGGACTGACCCAATGCTTAATCACTTTAGCCTTGACTTTCAGAAGCTGCCCAGTATCTCTGTATGTACTTCATCAGTTCCTTCTTTGTTTGGCAAACACTACGATCCTGGTTGCTTCCAAGATCGTTGTCTTCTATCTTCTTGACAGCTACTGCACTTGCTGACTTTTCTTCGTCAGTTACTGAAGTCTTCTTCTGATCTCCTTGTGGAAGACTTCATCTCGAATGACTTCACAACTTAATCTTGATACTGATTAGGTTGATGCTTAGATCTTCTGTTAGCTTGCAAGCCATTCGTGGAGTGCTCTCTGGTTTTCTTTAAGTTAGATGTAACATTACAGCTTGAACTAGAGGCTTGGTTCCTTTGGATATTCTGGGAGTGCTCATTTGAGAATTGTATTTGCTCTACGATTCTGCCTTGGCGTTGTGAGCACAACTGTTGAGGTCGTAGTTCTGCACTCTACGATTCAGCTTTGGTTGTGCAGACCCTACGACTTCGGGATCAGATCTTGACACTCTACGATTTCTGTCTTTATGCTCGATGTCTTCATCTGATCTTGCTCGACTACGATCTCTGCATGTAATCAATAGACTCTATGATTCAGAGTGTAGTCTATGATCCTTGACTTGGCTTCGACATCAGTAGACTCTACGACTCCGAGTGTAGTCGGCGTTTACGACTTGGCTTCCTAGCAGATGTTCTATGGCGGCTCGTGGCGGTTTGTCTCTATGATTCTGAACATGACTTCCTCAGCAGACTTAGGCTATGAGGAAGTTCTACTCAACACACTACGATCCTTCCTCGTCTCTCCTGGCAGTCTACGAACTCCAAGATCTACTATCTTGCAGACTACGATTCTGCTTCGACAGCTCTCGAGTTCTCCTTAACTCTCCTGGCAGACTACGATTTCTGGTGTAGTGCTCGACGATAAGACAAGCCTATCTATTACATCATAAGATCAACCTAACATTCTTGATCTTTCTATGTTTATAGTCCTTGTACATCATTTCTTTTTAAGGACTTTACAAAGCTGTTTTGCTTATGTAGGATCAACCTAACATACTTAATCAATTCATTCTAAGTACTTGTACACATGTTTCTATTATCTATCAAAGGACTTTACAACTTTTCTTAATGCAAGCATACTTGCATATTCATTCATATATATCATAATCAAATCATATGTAAATAGGAATAACATTCACATGCTTATTCCTGATAACATGATCTCCAATATTGAATTCCACGTCCTTTCGATGAAGGTCAGCATAACTCTTTTGTCGATCTTGTGAGGTTTTTATACGTTGTCGGATCGTTTGAATCTTTTCCGTAGTCATACGTACCAACTCCGATCCCAAAAACGTTGCTTCACCCACCTCACCCCAGCATACTGGAGAACGACACTTTCTTCCATACAACGCCTCAAATGGAGCCATGCCAATACTTGCTTGATAACTGTTGTTGTAGGAAAACTCCACCAATGGTAAGAACTTGTCCCAACTTCCTTTGAAGTTAAGGACACAGAGTCTTAATAAATCTTCAAGAGTTTGAATAGTCCTCCGATCGCCTCCGTCCGTTTGAGGATGATATGCCGAACTAAATCGTAAATCTGTGTCCATAGCTTTTTGCAAACTAACCCAAAATCATGAAGTGAATCTTGGGTCTCGATCATAAACTATGGATACTGGTATATCATGCAGTCTTACAATCTCGTTTATGTACATACGAACAAGACGTTCAAGTGTATAAGTTTCTCGTATCGGTAAGAAATGAGCAGACTTGGTCAATCTATCAAAAATGACCCAAATCGCATCTATGCCTTGAGAAACCTTGGGAAGACCAGTAACAAAATCCATGGTAATGTGCTCCCACTTCCATTCGGAATTTCAGTGGTTCTTGCAATGGACCTTTTGGCACTTGATGCTCGCTTGACTTCGTTGACAAGTTAGACACCTTGAGATAAACCCCGCTATCTCTCTCTTCATATTGCTCCACCAAAATGTATGTCGAAGATCATGATACATTTTAGTACTCCCAGGATGGATTGCAAACGGTGTGTTGTGCACCTCCATCATGATTTTATACTTCAAGTTAGAATCGTTAGGAACACAAAGTCTGGAGTTGACTCGAAGTATTCCTTCTTCATCGATTCTTGCTTCCGGAATAGCACCTTCTTGCACTTTCTTCCTCATACGCATCGGCTCCAGTGTCATAGCTTGAATGACTTTAACTTTATCGATTAAAGTCGGTTCTACTCGAATATTCGCCATCATCACATGGGTCCCTGGAGTCTTTAACTCTATCTCCATCCTTTGTAAGTCATACAAAATAGGCCTTTGCGTTGACAATATCGCATTCGTACCCGCATATGATCTTCTACTCAATGCGTCAGCTACTACGTTCGCTTTTCTAGGATGGTATTGAATGGTATGATCATAATCTTTCAATAGCTCAAGCCATTGTCGTTGCCGCATGTTGAGTTCCTTTTGAGTGAAGAAATATTTGAGGCTTTTATGATCCGTATAGATCTCCACCTTATCTCCATATAGGTAATGCCTCCAAATCTTAAGCTCAAAAATGACAGCTACCAACTCTAGATCATGAGTAGGATAATTCCTCTCATATTCTTTGAGTTGTCGTGAGGCATATACTATAACTTTTCCATGTTGCATGAGAACACACCCTAAACCTTTGCTTGAAGCATCGCTGTATATGACAAATCCCTTTGAACCAGCTGGTATTATCAAAACAGGTGCTGAAAAGAGTCTCCTCTTGAGTTCTTGAAAACTCTTCTCACATTCCTCGCTCCAATCAATTTTGTATCTTTTCGTCGTCAATCGAGTTAATGGAGTAGCGATTCGAGAAAATCCTTCCACGAACCTCCGATAATAACCAGCTGAGCCGAGAAAGCTACGTACTTCAGTCACTGACTTAGGTTGCTCCCAACTTTGAATTGCTTCAATCTTTGTCGGGTTAATAGATATTCTGTGATTTGATATTACGTGCCCAAGGAATGCTACTTCCTCGCCGAACTCACATTTCTTCAACTTGGCATAAATCTTGTTTTCACGAAGCTTTTGGAGTATCGACCAAGTGTTGCTCATGATCTTCACGACTTTTGCGAAGAAATGAGGATGTCATCAATAAAGACGACCACAAAGTGATCCAAATATTCCTTGAATACTTTGTTCATCATATCCATGAAGGCACCAGGGAGCATTAGTCAATCCAAAAGATATGACTAGGAATTCGTAATGCCCGTACCAAGTTCGAAAGCGATCATTGGAATGTCACCGCTTTTAATCTTCAATGATGATATCCGAATCGAAGATCGATCTTTGAAAAGAATTTGGCGCCTTTGCAATCGGGTCAAACAAGTCATCAATGCGAGGCAACGCACCTATTTTTGATGGTGACATGATTCAACTCCCGATAATCAATACAAAGTCGCATACTTCCATCTTTTTTTCTTCACGAATAGAACAGGGCACCCCAAGGAGACGTATTAGGTCGAATGAAACCGATGTCTATCAATTCCTGCGCTTGGGTTTTAACTCCACGAAGTTCAATATGAACCATTCGATATGGGGATTTGGAAATGGGTTTTGTACCGGGTTCAAGGTCGATACCAAACTCGATTTCACACTCTGGGGGTAGGCCATGAAGTTCTTCGGGGAATACGTCAGGAAATTTATTATGAATGGAAATATCATTCAAATCTGACGTATTTTTGTTTAAATCTGTGACATGAGCTAAGAAAGCTTGACATCCGTTTTTCAATAAACGAATAGCTCTCTGGTTTTCTTTAAGTTAGATGTAACATTACAGCTTGAACTAGAGGCTTGGTTCCTTTGGATATTCTGGGAGTGCTCATTTGAGAATTGTATTTGCTCTACGATTCTGCCTTGGCGTTGTGAGCACAACTGTTGAGGTCGTAGTTCTGCACTCTACGATTCAGCTTTGGTTGTGCAGACCCTACGACTTCGGGATCAGATCTTGACACTCTACGATTTCTGTCTTTATGCTCGATGTCTTCATCTGATCTTGCTCGACTACGATCTCTGCATGTAATCAATAGACTCTACGATTTAGAGTGTAGTCTATGATCCTTGACTTGACTTCGGCATCAGTAGACTCTACGACTCCGAGTGTAGTTTGTGTTTCTAACTTGGCTTCGGCAGATGTTCGGTCAGCACGTAGGCAGGTTGTCTCTACGATTCTAAACATGACTTTCTCAGCAGACTTCGGCTACGAGGAAGTTCTACTCGACACACTATGATCCTTCCTCGTCTCTCCTGGCAGTCTACGAACTCTGAGATCTACTATCTTACAAACTACGATTCTGCCTTGACAGCTCTCGAGTTCTCTTTAACTCTCCTGGCAGACTACGATTTCTAGTGCAGTGCTCAACGATCAGACAAGCCTATTTATTACATCATAAGATCAACCTAACATGCTTGATCTTTCTATGTTTATAGTCCTTGTACATCATTTCTTTTTAAGGACTTTACAAAGCTATTTTGCTTATGTAAGATCAACCTAACATACTTGATCAATTCATTCTAAGTCCTTGTACACATGTTTCTATTGTCTATCAAAAGACTTTACAACTTTTCTTAATGCAATCATACTTGCATATTCATTCATATATATCATAATCAAATCATATGTAAATAGGAATAACATTCACATGCTTATTCCTGACAATCTCCCCCTATTTGATTATGTTAAAAACAATAAGTGCATATGCATGTTATGACTGAATCTTATATACAGTGAGCAGCTGTATTTCTAAATTAGATAATTTTGAATGTTATTTATAATGATGTGGAATTTAATACACTAACATTTTACATCCTGGATCCAGAACATACCTAACTAGTTAGAGATGTACCTCTTTTGACTCCATGTATGTTTCCAGGATTCTGTTGATCAGCTAATTATCTATTTGGCCTTCTTGCTCCTTCTCCCCTTGAGATGATAACTTTCCTGCTTTGCTTTGCTCCCCCTCAGATGTTTTCTTCTCTTCTGCTTCTGGCTCCCCCTCAGCTTCGGCATACATAGGTTCATCATTCTTTGGCTCCCCCTCAGAAGATGACTTTGCCTCTTTTTCTATTATCTTCTTCTTTGACTTCTTCTCTCCTTTCCTTCTGCTCTTCTTTGAATGCCTCTTGCTCTGCCTCTTTCTATGCCTCTTTTCTCCTCCTTTTTGTCATTAATCATTTGGGAGAGCTGAACCATATTGGACATAAGCTGCTCCATCAGGTAGGAGGAGTTGGCAACTTCAAACTTGAGTTCCTGTTGGCCTAGCTCAAGTTGCACTGAGAAAGACTACTTCATATTGTCAATCTTGTCAGAGAGGACTTGGATCTGCTCTTTACCGGCCTTCTTCGCTTGTAGTGCATCTGCCTTCTGATCACTCATGACCTTCAGATAGATGTTATCTCTCTCTTTGAGTTTGAGAGATACATCAGCTATAGTAGCTTGAAGTCTGTTCTGGAACGAATTATATCCTGCTGCTGTCAGCTTCTGTGACTCTTCCGTGAATAGAGATATTTTCTCAATCAGTTCATCAGAATTTTTTTTCAGCTCCTTCTCCACATATACTTGATCATCTGGTTGAGCAGTCTCCTGTCGAGCATTAGATTAAACTCTACGATCTGCATCCTTGGACAGATTTTCGAAGGTGTTGAGAATCTGAAGAATCGTTGAGTTCCAATCATTGGTTGAAGATGAGGGAATGTCTGTCAGTATTACTTGAGCAGATGGATGCTTCTGGTATTGAACTTGAACACCATCAGTAGTAGAGTGAACAGACTCTACGATCATCTCCTTGGTCATGATCCTTCTTCCTTGAGAGTCCACTCTACGATCGTAGGGGATATAGTGATTTCCAGCATGGCGATAGACTTTGAAGTGGGGCTTGTTTGTGATCATCTTTGTAGCAAAAATCTTTACCTTTGGGAAGTTTTGTGCCACCAGCTCCATGCTTGGAAAGTGAGAGTAGCACCAACTGAAGTAGCTTCAATCTCTTTCAGTACGGGCCTTTAGTTATGGCATCCATTGGAAGAACCATCTCATTAGCAGGTCATCAGGATTGTAGAGAATGGTTGTGCTGTCTAGTTCCATGTTGTTCTAGTTTTTAACTATATCAAATGTAGTCATCCTTACTACTCTGAGCTATTCATCTCCATAGTTCACCCATCTGTCTGGTGGTGCTTCTGGTAGTTCATTCGAGACTTCCACCACTATTCTCCTGGTAATTTTTGCTGGAGAGAGGACATGATAAAATTCTATTTCCTCTGATTCTTGATTTTTAGAATTGGAATCATTCTCCATTTCTTCTCTTTCGGAGCCTGAACCATCTTGATCATTTTCAACAATGAGTCATTCTTGCTCCATTTCATTTACAGAACCTTCTTCAGCAAGATCTTCTTCTGATTTATCTTCTTCATCACTGGATCCTTCTTCAGCACTTTTATCCTTTGATACAAACTCATCATCACTTAGTTCAATGAAAGCATCGGAGTGATCGCTTCTCCTTTTAGAGGCAAATTTGGCTTGCAGTCTGTAGCTCTTCCTTCTTGTTGGAAGTTCAGCTATAGGAGTTTCAGACTCTTCTTCCTCTTCAGACTCTGAGGCCTTGGGATCATCTGATGAACTTTCTTGAGGTTCAGTACTGATAGGGGCATACCCTTCTTCTTTGGACTCATCACCTTTTGAGCCATCATGGGGGCTTTCAGGATTGGAAGGGGCATGTTCTTCTTCTCTTGAAACAGCATTATCTGACCCATTATATGGGCTTGTTGAGGCAGTTGCATTTGGAGATTGAGTTTGGTCATCTTGAATCTCTTCTATATCAGCAGAGTGACTGCTCTAAGGATTAGCCACAGGGCTTGAGCATTCTTCTTTATCAGTAGATGCTGCAATTTCTTCCATTACTCCAGCTTCACCTTCATTGCTGGATTTGGTCGGTGAGGACTCAGCCTTGAGATTGTCAGTTGCCTTTTCTTCTTCTGATTCTACATCCTCCTCTTTATCAGATGTACTATCTTGGGAAACTGAGGCTGGTTTGATTATCACCTTAGCTTTCTTATTTGATGGTCCTTGAAGCAGTCTGTTGCTTCTTCTCTTTGTGGTTTCTGCAGTCAGAACCTTTTCTTCTTCATCTTTGTCTTTGATGGAGATACTTTTTGATGAAGTCTAAGCTTTCTTCACACCTCTGGATTTCTTTCTGGCTGGTGTGGTTGCTGCTGGTACAGAGACATCAGACTCAGAGCTTTCTACTTCTTTTGCCTTCCTCTTCTTTGTAGAGGCCTTGCTACTGCTCCCAGTTGTCAGCCTTCTGTTCTTTTTGGGGTTTTTCTTCCAATTCACAAATAGTTGTGGAGACATCACTTTGTGAACGTTTAGAGGCTCTCCTTCATCATCCTTGATCTTGCCTCCCAGCTTCTTCTTTATTACAATGCTCATCAGTCTTCCATGAAACACCTTTGTCAGAGGTTTTTCTGTAGACTTCTTTAGCTCAACCTTTTCTACCCATTTGGAGATCTGATCGAACAAGATAGCTCCAAAGTTGACTCGCTTCTTCAGAACTATTGCAGACATAATCTTCAACTGCTGATCAAGCACAATATCATGTGCAGTATCCTTGCATAATATGTATTTGCCCACTATCTCTGTAAGGAACTCAAACTCCTGTGGAAACTCCTTCTTCTTCATGTCCTTCAGACTAGGGTTTCTTTGGTACCCCATGATCTCCTTTGCTTGTTTCGTATCGATATCGTCAAGGCTCTTCAGTCCTTGGTCAGGAAAACCTAAGCATTGATTGAGGTCAAAAGATTTCAACTTTAGAGACTGACCTTTGACCTTGGTAGAAAGGGTTCTGGAGTTTATGGAAGCATTTGAGTAGAACTCTTTAACCAGGTCAATATATACTCTAGTGCTTGCCTCAAGACATTCTGAGAATCCAGCTTTCTTTACAAGTTCGAGAATGTCTCTGAACTTCTTTTCGGATTTCTCAAATGACTTGGTTCCGAGCTGAATGCCAGTGATAACTTGCCAATCTTCAATTTGAATAGTTCGAGGAATATGGGTATATGATTCAGAGGATTCTATGAGGGCTGGCCGATTGTGATTTGGACAAGGCTTTGGAGGATTAATAGATTTTGGCTTTGATGAGGATTCTAGGGTTTGAAAATGGGAGGGAGAAAGGTTCGATGGTTTTTGATAACTATTTATAGATTTTGAATTTGTCTTACTGATAGTTCCTTCTAACTCTGCATAATCAGTGATGTGTCAACCAACCATTGGTTGCATGAAGTCCAGTAATGAGCTGTAACTCCCCATAACTAATCAGTTAGATATTTCCTTTAGGAGAGTAGACGTTTAATTGACGTGGATTGACCGTTGACCTTTTGGTTCGTAGAGTAGCATGGTAAGGCAGCTATTGACTCTACGTTTTCCTTTGTTGACTCAACGATCAACTTTTGAGAGATGCTACAGTGGATGGTTTTGACATTAATCCTCATCTTGATGCAGCATAACTTGATCATTGATATACCCCAAGCCAACTTTGGGCACTTTAGACCTGATGTGCATTTGCACAGTATCTTTCCAACCTGTATTTGAACATCTCTACTCTTCATCTGAAAGGTTGAGCAATTGCTCAGTTCTTCAGAGCTCCTTATGAGCTCGATCATCCTTTATTAGGACTGCGATCGTCGAGTCTGCTTCTACGATCGCTGAGATTGCACTACGATCGTGGAGTTCTGTTCAACTTCAATTCTACGATCGTTGACTGACTTGGTCCTTGAGATGAACTTTACTTAGCATTCCTTCTGGGTCAAGGTAGCTCAGAAAGGGCCAACCTCTTAGAGTGAGCTAAGGGTCATGTTTGTCCCTGAGGCACTTTCCAGATGAAATACTTTAGAAGTGATTTGTAATGATATCTCATTTGACCTTTTCTGGTGGGGAGGTCCTCTACCAACTTTGGATAATTGCATTTGCTGTAATCGTGGTGTCCTCCTGCTTCTACACTGCGATCAGATGTTTGATCGTAGGCACTCCACGATTTTGAGTTGGGTGGCTGATAGGTTATCAGTAGTACGTTTTGAGACGTTCCTACTGACTATGGATCTTCATTTGGTTCATCAGTCACAAAGTTTTGGGACTCTATAGCTGGTACATTACTTTATAGTATATTTCAGTTTTGCTGTTACTTAATAGATTACTGCTCCCCATGGTTGATGCTGTCTTCCCAGATAGATGTGATTCCCTTTACTTTAGATTCATGTGAAGGCAGCCTTGCATATCTCCTTCTGACTGGAATCACCATTATCACTTAAATCTCTTTGTATCGTATGCATGAATATTTTCAGGACTGATCACTCTACGATCATTTGATAGCACTACGAACGTAGTCTCCTTTGTCAGTCTTGTGCTTGCTGAGTTTTGCTTCCACGATGAGTTCCTCTTAGACTGATGCTCGATGATCCTCTGTTGTGAGCTTCCTAGAGGATTCTTCTCATATAGCATTATTTGCTTGCTTTTGAGCACATAAGACCCTTTTCATCTTTGGTTGAATGGCCTACTTCCATATACAGATTAACATCCATGTGAGCTCCATTCTGGTTAGCTCAGCGAGTCTTCAAGGACAGGCTTGGACATATAGGAATTTTATCAGAATCTCTTCTGAACAGTTCTTAGCCTTCTGCTGGTTGAGTCTTCTTGATCAAGTCTTTTCTTCAAATTCCTTAGTGTGGTCGATGCACCAAGTACTGCAGTTAGATATATTTCTATTTGTGGTACCCACAATTAAATGGGTCCTGCTAGGTTAGTTTTCTAAACCCCTGTTCCTCATATTTGGATAATCATCACATTTATCACCAAGAGTCATATTCATGCATGCAACTAGCTTAAGATAATACATTTTAAGATGCATGATGGTGAGTGTGTGTAAGATTCTTCATTTTAATAACATACCCTTTTTCTTTGATGGTTTCATCATTTGCTGGGTTATGTTCACAAGGTTTAAGTGTTCATAGAGTGAGAATCAACTCTACGATTTATGTATATTTAGTTGATTCATGGAGGTGATCAGTTTCTATAAATCATCAAGGTACTCTAGTAGAACTGATCATACTCTGTGTGTTGTCAAACACTTAAAACATAGGTTTGTACATACATACTAACCCACCAGCAAGGATTACTTCACATAGAATTAATTTGGCCTGTGATGCTCTTATGACCCATTTTAGATTTCTTTCAAGATGTCATCTTCAACCTAAAACTTGGATGGAGAGAAAGTTTATAGTCAATTGAGTTTCCATCCTCAGGGTACTTTCTCTCTTCACCTTTTTAGGTAGATTGTGACTCCTTGACAGAATACTGTTATAGTTCATAAGGAGGTGCATTCATGATGTACACATTTATAATAGTGAGGAACCGTACCTTTTACCGCTGTCGATTTTTAACAAACATTTATCTTTAATATACTGAGTTTAGGCATTGATGTGCATAGCTTCATATTTGCTCCTGACAACTTGTTACTCTTGTTGGCCTTTAATCAATCAGTCGTGGTCTTGAAGATGCAGGCTAGAAGAATCTCAGTATCTTTAGTTCTTTGACATCTTTCAGTTTACAAGGTTTACATCCAGCTGCTGGTTGGCCAGACACAAGTTTGAGAAGTTCTTTTTTCTTCTCTGGATAAACATTTCTTTGCATGTATGGCCTTTTCATCTTTTCAGGCTGGAGGATGTTTGACTCTTTTCTGTGGATGTCTCTTAAGCTTTCTAGCCTGGTCATCAGACTACCAGATTGACTACAAGCAAGGATTGGTCTTGTTGATATGACAGTCAAGAACGTGGACCAATCTGAGCAGCTTCAGGTGTATATACACATTTAACCTGTACACAATATTTCCAACGTGTGAGCTCATCTGCATATAACAAGTGACTTACTACTAAACTAAGTTTAGAACGATGTTTGTGCCTAGGATCAGACTCAAAGCGATTAGCTTTTGAATATAACATGATAACCTGCTCTGATACCAATTGTTAGTTCCCAGTAGGCACAATAGATCTAGAGGGGGGGGTTGAATAGATCCTTTTAATTTCAAATACTTTTCTGGTTTATTTTGTATTTCTCATAATTTAGCATATGACAAACATAAGAATCTTTTCAAGCACAGTGGAGTAAGTAAAAGATCCCCTTCATTGATATATTCATAATCATACATACATTGTTCGTAGAGTTAGTTCAATAGTAAGCAGTTAAAACATACATATCAATTATAGCAGTTAATAGACATAATGTAAATGACATAAGGTAAAAGACACAAGGGGTTTTAAGTGGTTCAGAGACTCAAGCTCCTAATCCACTCTTCTGCTTTCAACTAGCAGGATTTCCACTAAGGAAGGGCATCACCCTGAATCACTAAGATTCCTTCAAGGCCAGCTGCCTTGGGACTTCAGTTCACTAAGAACTCTTTAAGGCCAGCAGCCTTGGAATCTCTCTAGTTCCCTAGGAATTCTTCAAGCCCAGCAAGCTTGGAACTTCATTTAGTCCCTCCGGACAAGGACCCTTCAGGCCCTAGCTTCTCATTGAGTTGTTTGTTTGTTTGTTGGAGTTGGTGCTGAGCTGCTAAGATATCTTTGTGCTCTAAACATCTTCTGTACTTAGCAGCTTGGCGTGATCATCCTTGAAGTGCAGTTGAGTGTTGCTTGATGCTCAACTTCTTCAGTTACTTAACCTCCTCTGATGATCCCTTGATGAACTGCCTTGAAGATCATTCCTCTTGATACGTGATGACTTCACATGATTGGTTTCTGAGATGACTGTAAGCTCTTCTGCTAGGTACTTAGAAACTTTCTCATGCTTGCCACCATGATGACGTTTGTGATCTCCTTTCTTGATACTTGATGCCTTCTCATGATGGACTTGCTAAGATGACTGTGAGATCTTCTCTATGGTACTTAGAGTCTTCCATGATGGACATCAAGATGTCATTAATGCTCTTCTTTCTCTCGGCAGTTCAGAACACTCTTCATGTAGTAGAACTCTCACTTCTACATTGTAGAACTCTCACTTCTACTTCTTTCTTTGTATGTCTCTGAGTGTTCTTGGTGGATCGTAGAGTGAGCCTTCGGATTCACTATCTTACATGGATTAGAACAGTCCACTATTACTTCAAACTCGGCAACTCCAACAACCTTTGATCTTTGAAGCTCTATCAGATTTATACTCCTTCCCAATCTTCTCGTTGGAGAGTAGCCGTTGAAAGCTCTTTGAAATGCTTCACAGATCTCGAGTTGCTTGGTGCAGACTTTAGATGTGACATGATAACTTTTTTTGACTTTCTGATACTGCAGTCTACTATTTTACCTACCCTGTCAGATATATCACTTTAATGTCTTGGGCAGGTCGAAGACTTTATTTCCTCCTTCTGATTTCTCGGTCAGAGGTTGTCCTTTTGCATCGATGCTCTCAATAAGCACTTGTCCGAATATTACCCTTCAGATTGAACCGTTGCCAATGCTTCAGTCTTCAGCTATTCAAACTCTACGATTCTGATGCATGTCTTCAAGGACCTGATTGTAGTGTCATGTTGACTGGTAGAGACAACACTACGATCTTGAAGAGTGTTGATTAGATCTTCAATGTAAAACACCTCTTCCTTCTTTTGTGCAATGCTTCAACACTTCTGTTTGCCTCAACAGTTCTCAGGTACTGATGACTTGACTTCTTTGTTCTGGCCCCTTCTGAATAGCAAGACACTTCAGATTTGTGGCGTGTCCAGCTCGCTTTCTCCTTGTGATCTCCCATTCACTTATCATCAATGGACTGACCCAATGCTTAATCACTTTAGCCTTGTTCTTCAGAAGCTGCCCAGTAACTTTGTATTTACTTCATTAGTTCCTTCTTTGTTTGGCAAACACTACGATCCTAGTTGCTTCCAAGATCGTTGTCTTCTATCTTCTTGACAGCTACTGCACTTGCTGACTTTTCTTCGTCAGTTACTGAAGTCTTCTTCTGATCTCCTTGTGGAAGACTTCATCTCGAATGACTTCACAACTTAATCTTGATACTGATTAGGTTGATGCTTAGATCTTCTGTTAGCTTGCAAGCCATTCGTGGAGTGCTCTCTGGTTTTCTTTAAGTTAGATGTAACATTACAGCTTGAACTAGAGGCTTGGTTCCTTTGGATATTCTGGGAGTGCTCATTTGAGAATTGTATTTGCTCTACGATTCTGCCTTGGCGTTGTGAGCACAACTGTTGAGGTCGTAGTTCTGCACTCTACGATTCAGCTTTGGTTGTGCAGACCCTACGACTTCAGGATCAGATCTTGACACTCTATGATTTCTGTCTTTATGCTCGATGTCTTCATCTGATCTTGCTCGACTACGATCTCTGCATGTAATCAATAGACTCTATGATTCAGAGTGTAGTCTATGATCCTTGACTTGGCTTCGACATCAGTAGACTCTACGACTCCGAGTGTAGTCAGCGTTTCTGACTTGGCTTCGGCAGATGTTCGGTCGGCTCGTAGGCAGGCTGTCTCTATGATTCTGAACATGACTTCCTCAGCAGACTTAGGCTATGAGGAAGTTCTACTCAACACACTACGATCCTTCCTCGTCTCTCCCGGCGCTCATTTAACTCCAAGATCTACTATCTTGCAGACTACGATTCTGCCTCGACAGCTCTCGAGTTCTCCTTAACTCTCCTGGCAGACTACGATTTCTGGTGTAGTGCTCGACGATAAGACAAGCCTATCTATTACATCATAAGATCAACCTAACATTCTTGATCTTTCTATGTTTATAGTCCTTGTACATCATTTCTTTTTAAGGACTTTACAAAGCTGTTTTGCTTATGTAGGATCAACCTAACATACTTAATCAATTCATTCTAAGTACTTGTACACATGTTTCTATTATCTATCAAAGGACTTTACAACTTTTCTTAATGCAAGCATACTTGCATATTCATTCATATATATCATAATCAAATCATATGTAAATAGGAATAACATTCACATGCTTATTCCTGATAACATGATCTCCAATATTGAATTCCACGTCCTTTCGATGAAGGTCAGCATAACTCTTTTGTCGATCTTGTGAGGTTTTTATCGTTGTCGGATCGTTTGAATCTTTTCCGTAGTCATACGCACCAACTCCGATCCCAAAAACGCTTTCACCCACCTCACCCCAAAGATATCGGAGAACGACACTTTCTTCCATACAACGCCTCAAATGGAGCCATGCCAATACTTGCTTGATAACTGTTGTTGTAGGAAAACTCCACCAATGGTAAGAACTTGTCCCAACTTCCTTTGAAGTTAAGGACACAGAGTCTTAATAAATCTTCAAGAGTTTGAATAGTCCTCTCCGACTGCCCGTCCTTTTGAGGATGATATGCCGAACTAAATCGTAAATCTGTGCCCATAGCTTTTTGCAAACTAACCCAAAATCATGAAGTGAATCTTGGGTCTCGATCATAAACTATGGATACTGGTATATCATGCAGTCTTACAATCTCGTTTATGTACATACGAACAAGACGTTCAAGTGTATAAGTTTCTCGTATCGGTAAGAAATGAGCAGACTTGGTCAATCTATCAAAAATGACCCAAATCGCATCTATGCCTTGAGAAACCTTGGGAAGACCAGTAACAAAATCCATGGTAATGTGCTCCCACTTCCATTCTGGAATTTCAAGTGGTTGCAATGGACCTTTTGGCACTTGATGCTCCGCCGACTTTCGCCGACAAGTTAGACACCTTGAGATAAACCCCGCTATCTCTCTCTTCATATTGCTCCACCAAAATGTATGTCGAAGATCATGATACATTTTAGTACTCCCAGGATGGATTGCAAACGGTGTGTTGTGCACCTCCATCATGATTTTATACTTCAAGTTAGAATCGTTAGGAACACAAAGTCTAGAGTTGACTCGAAGTATTCCTTCTTCATCGATTCTTGCTTACGGAATAGCACCTTCTTGCACTTTCTTCCTCATACGCATCGACTCCTCCAGTGCAGTAGCTTGAACAGCTTTAACTTTATCGATTAAAGTCGGTTCTACTCGAATATTCGCCATCATCACATGGGTCCCTGGAGTCTTTAACTCTATCTCCATCCTTTGTAAGTCATACAAAATAGGCCTTTGCGTTGACAATATCGCATTCGTACCCGCATATGATCTTCTACTCAATGCGTCAGCTACTACGTTCGCTTTTCTAGGATGGTATTGAATGGTATGATCGTAATCTTTCAATAGCTCAAGCCATCGTCGTTGCCGCATGTTGAGTTCCTTTTGAGTGAAGAAATATTTGAGGCTTTTATGATCCGTATAGATCTCCACCTTATCTCCATATAGGTAATGCCTCCAAATCTTAAGCTCAAAAATGACAGCTACCAACTCTAGATCATGAGTAGGATAATTCCTCTCATATTCTTTGAGTTGTCGTGAGGCATATACTATAACTTTTCCATGTTGCATGAGAACACACCCTAAACCTTTGCTTGAAGCATCGCTGTATATGACAAATCCCTTTGAACCAGCTGGTATTATCAAAACAGGTGCTGAAAAGAGTCTCCTCTTGAGTTCTTGAAAACTCTTCTCACATTCCTCGCTCCAACCGAATTTTGTATCTTTTCGAGTCAACTGAGTTAATGGAGTAGCGATTCGAGAAAATCCTTCCACGAACCTCCGATAATAACCAGCTAAGCCGAGAAAGCTACGTACTTCAGTCACTGACTTAGGTTGCTCCCAACTTTGAATTGCTTCAATCTTTGTCGGGTTAACAGATATTCTGTGATTTGATATTACGTGCCCAAGGAATGCTACTTCCTCAAGCCAGAACTCACATTTCTTCAACTTGGCATAAATCTTGTTTTCACGAAGCTTTTGGAGTATCAGCCTCAAGTGTTGCTCATGATCTTCACGACTTTTGCAGTAAATGAGGATGTCATCAATAAAGACGACCACAAAGTGATCCAAATATTCCTTGAATACTCGGTTCATCATATCCATGAAGGCACCAGGAGCATTAGTCAATCCAAAAGATATGACTAGGAATTCGTAATGCCCGTACCAAGTTCTGAAAGCAGTCATTGGAATGTCACCAGTTTTAATCTTCAACTGATGATATCCAGAACGAAGATCGATCTTTGAAAAGAATTTGGCGCCTTGCAACTGGTCAAACAAGTCATCAATGCGAGGCAACGGGTACCTATTTTTGATGGTGACATGATTCAACTCCCGATAATCAATACAAAGTCGCATACTTCCATCTTTTTTCTTCACGAATAGAACAGGAGCACCCCAAGGAGACGTACTAGGTCGAATGAAACCGATGTCTATCAATTCCTGCAGTTGGGTTTTTAACTCCTGAAGTTCAATATGAACCATTCGATATGGGGATTTGGAAATGGGTTTTGTACCGGGTTCAAGGTCGATACCAAACTCGATTTCACACTCTGGGGGTAGGCCATGAAGTTCTTCGGGGAATACGTCAGGAAATTTATTATGAATGGAAATATCATTCAAATCTGACGTATTTTTGTTTAAATCTGTGACATGAGCTAAGAAAGCTTGACATCCGTTTTTCAATAAACGAATAGCTTTATGGCTTGAGATGACCGTGATTGATTTTAATGGTCTGGTCGCTTGAATTCGCATAATAGGTAGATTAGGAATATGAAAGCTAACAACCTTATGAAAATAATCAATTTTAGCATGATGAGTAGTTAACCAATCATTCCCTAGAATCAAGTCAAATGCAAGTATTTTTAAGGAGATAAGATCGACAGGTAACGTGCGGTTACCGATTTGAATCAAACAAGACGTATAAACAGTGGATGTGATGAAGGTTTCTCCCAATGGAGTTTCAACAGATAAATCAATGTCTAATTTCTCCGGAGTCAAATTTAAACATTGAGCGCAAGTAGAAGAAATAAAAGAATGGGTAGAACCAGTATCAAATAAAGTATAAACTTTGCTAGAGTTTATGATTAGCTTACCCGTGATCACCTCGTTCGGATTTCTCGCTTTTTGGGAGGTTACAACCAACGCTCTCCCTTGAACTACCGGTTTTGTCTTGTCTGGGACGACCTTTGATGCCTCCATCCCAGCTGGACTTGACTTCAGTGCACGATAAAATCGGGCAAGGTGACCTTCTATTCTGGAATTATAACACGCTTTGGATTGCTGCGTACAGTTCGGACTGATATGTCCCTCCCCTCCGTATTTGTAACATACGATTGGCTGTCGTTCCCCTTCCTTAACAACAGGTGCTGGTGATGACGTCATCCCATCATTGTTGAATCTCATCTTCTTGAAATTTCCACTACTATTATCTTGGCCATGATTACCACCGAAGTGGTTACTATTTCTGGCATGTTGATTCCTCCATTTGTTTGTCACCACCGCTTACGATGGTTGCTACCACTAGTATTATCATTTTGTCGGCTGCTCTCTCTTGGTTGAGTTAACTCGTTATAGCGCTCCAATAACTGAGCCCTATTTACAACATCTAAATACAAACATAGTTTGTGAGAAATTTAGTATTGCCGTATCTCGTTTCAAACCTCTTAGAAACATCCGCGTCATTCTCTCCTCATTATCAACCAAGTGGGATGTAAACCGGGACAACTCGGCAAACTTAGTTTCGTACTGTGACACAGTCATATTGTTCTGTTCCAGCTTGATGAACTCTACCTCCTTCATGTGACGAATACTTTTGGGAAAGTACTTATCGTTGAACAGTTCTTGGAATTTCTCCCAAGACATCTTCAGTGCAGCAGGTTGAGTACGCTTTACCGATTCCCACCAGTAATCTGCCTCTCCTCACAACATAAAGGTGGAAAAGGGAACCTTTTGCTCCTCGAAGCATCCCAAAACATCAAATATCTTGGTGATCTGCTTTATCTACGTCTCCGCCTTAAGTGGTTTTGGCTCTCCAATAAACTCCGGTGGTCCCAACACTTTGAACTGTTTAGCGGTGACCGTCCGAGAGTTGCCAGTGTTTCCACCTGCATTTTGAACAGGAGCCGGTCTCGCCTGATGTTGCATGAATTGCATAAAGCCTTCGAACATCCCATCGCTCACCATTTCATCGGTGTTTATTGTTTACCGAGGATTATTGTCTTCCCTGCATGCACATTATCCTCGGTATTGATCGTTGGTGACTTAACGGTCTCATGTGCTTCATTGCTTATCTCAACATTTTCGGATGCCATTTTCAAATACTGCCACAAAACAAGGGTTAATTAACATATCACACATTATCCCTATACTCTGACCGACCAATTAAATACCAAATAAACTTAGGTAGGTCATACTAGCGAAGGAATTTCCTGTCTCTCCCCTCCTAGTTCTTGTCTCATATCTCAGCCAGAGATCATATCCCTAAGCTTTGATACCAACTATGACGCCCCCAAAATAGGTATACATCACCCATCTTGAGTCGCCAAATACATGGTACAAAATTCAAATACAACTTAATTATACAATTAAGTGTAAAATACGACAAAACATAATCTAAGAGTTTTAATAAGAATATTGTCATCTAGACAATATCCACACTCAATGGAGTCCTCATTACATTTATTGTCACACTATTTTATAGAATAGTGAGGACTACTAAAACAACCATCTGGACTGTTAATCCGTTCCCCGACTCGTCCCAGCTATATTCTCATTTCAAGAGAAACGGTGAAAGAATGGGTGAGCTTAACTAGCCCAAGAAGAAATATTATGACTAAGATAATGCGAATAAATTATCCTTAGCCTTTAACAAAGATAACAACTGATAGAATATAATAGACAACAAGTTTTAGATCAACAACTGCAGCGGAATAAGCAATCCATTAGAAGAGTCAAGTAGGGCATAAAATCTACTATCTTCTATGATTTAAAAAATTTTTCGTCAACTTTATCGCTGAGACTCAGCTTAATAAATAAAATCGAATCATCCCTGCATCACGGCCAAGGATATTCATGTAATCATCAATGGTTATGATTATACCGAATAATCTCTGGTCATAATAATACCAATAATTGTCCATCAATGAACTACAAGCCAATGAGGACTTTCACCACATCATTCGTCACATTACGGTCATGATTATACCGAATAATCCCTGGTCATAATCATACCAAGTACATCTATGCACGTAAGCCAAATATGACTTTCATCACAATATAAGCATGAGGATGATGACTATGACATAATAATTCAATGAAACAAGTTCAAGATAAATTTTAAAGATTTATAATTTAATTTATCCAGAAATAAATAACGTCCAAATTGTCAACATGATACTGCTTTGTGGAGTAAAATTCAAGAATGCTCAGAAGAATATTTCCATGAAAAAAATACTAGAGGAAACGTAAATATGCAGGATATTCTACTAATTTCATGGAGTATAGAAGCCAAAACTTTAACCAACTGAGTATAATAGAGTATATGAAACTATAAATGGATTTTTGCCCGCCATGCAGTAATCCACGTAGACAGATCATTTCCACAATTTAATAAGGAATGAATACAAATGATCATTCACCATGCATGCGGTAGTCCACATAGATAGGTTATTCTAACAGAATAATAAAGAATGGAATAACATAAGAATTCACCATGCATGCGGTAGCCCGCGTAGATAGGTTATTCCAACAGAATAATAAAGAATGGAATAACAAAAGAATTCACCAGTATGCGATAGGCCAGCATGCATGTTATTCCAACGAGTAATAATAAAGAATGGAATAATAGAAGAATTCACCGGGCATGCGATAGATCAGCATGAGACGGAGTTATTCCAATAGAATAATAAAGAATGGAATAACAGAAGAATTCACCAGGCATGCGATAGACCGCACAGACAGGTTATTATAACAAAATAATAAAGAATGGAATAACAGAAGAATTCACCAGGCATGCGATAGACCACACAGATAGGTTATTTGAACAGAATAATAAAGAATGGAATAACAACCCTTACGAGTATTGAAAGAAAATAACTCTCTTCATGAATACAAAAGAAATAATACCCCTTACCTTAGAAGAAACTGGATACTAGAATAGTGAGGTAGCAAACTTCTCTTTTTTCTCTCTATAATTTCTCTCTATAATAATTGCTCTTGTGAGACTTAGTGAATTGGTGAGAATGAAAGAAGAATGAGCTTGTATTTATAGAAAAATATAGTTTTGATAATTGCACGTTTTGGGGCTCTGAATATTACAATATAATACCTTCATCTTTTTCTTCATTTTTAATTTAGTCCTGCAAGTATTAGCAAACTTGCACTACCTCCCCTAATAGTAAATAATGTGAATTAATAGTTCATTCATGTGACTTAATGGTATAATCATGTGAAAAAACTAATTACAATATAATACCTTCATCTATACCTCTATTTTTAATTTAGTCATTCAAGTATTATCAATCTTGCACCGACTCCCCTAATAATAAATCATGTGAATCAATAGTACACACATGTGAACACATAGTTATAAGCATGTGAATTAATAGCAATTAATTGCTCATTTATCCGGTGAATTACCCGATTGGTCATTATAACCTCTAGACATTAATTATTATCGAAATAAATGTCAATTTCCACTAACACTAATAATTCCCACACAATGGAACTATCAATTTCATCTTTAATCAACACGAACTTATTCATCATTAATATTATAACTCACAATATTTAGCAACCAGGTCTTTCCCAGGAAAGAGGGGGCTTTTTGATAAGGATTTCTCCTTATTGGCGTGCAATTAGGTGGCCAAACCTCTCCTTGACAGAACTTTTAGACATTGTCAATATTGCAAATAATAATATGAATAACTTTGCCGTCTCAATTATTGATTTAATAATATAACATATTATGCAGATGATACTGTGACAATAATTGAATCAATAATATGAGAGATATGATGCAGCAATTACTGTAGCAATAATTGAGTATAACTAAGTGACTTCTCACGTAAGCATCAATAATTAATCTGGTGTACTACGCCACCACGCCAGCCAGACATCTTGTACTTTTACTAACGGGTAGTTCAACAGTTTTAACGGTAACACTTTCGTCGTTATTTTTATAAAAAGATAATTCTGTCATTTTCTAACTACGACAATACTTCTGTTGTGGGGTCCACCATTGATTATGCCGTCGTACGAATATTCCCTGTTAAAACGAATATTTCCCGACCAATCAAATATTATATAACCACTTGCTTACTTTGTAAAATTTGTAAATATTACCCACAACTATAACATTCTATCAAATCCACACCATAATATTCAAAAATATATTTCGAGAAAAATTAATCTTTATTCATAAAAGTTGGGGTCTTACACATAGGCTATGACTTTCCCATATTGCATGAGAATACATCCTAACCCTTTGCCTAAAGCATCACTGTAGATGACAAATCCCTCCGAGGCAGATGGTATTGTTAGAACAGGTGCTGAAATAAGTCTCCTCTTGAGTTCTTGAAAACTCTTCTCACATTCCTCGCTCCAACCGAATTTTGTATCTTTCTGAGTCAGTTGAGTTAATGGAGTAGTGATTCGAGAAAACCCTTCGACGAATCTCCGATAATAACTAGCTAAGCCGAGAAAGCTACGTACTTTGGTCACTGACTTAGGTTGCTTCCAGCTTTGAATTGCTTTAATCTTTGCCGGGTCAACAGATATTTCATGATTTGATATCACGTGCCCAAGGAATGCTACTTCCTCAATCCAAAACTCGCATTTCTTCAACTTGGCATATAACTTGTTTTCACGAAGCTTTTGGAGTATCAGCCTCAAGTGTTGATCATGATCTTCACGGCTTTTGGAGTAAATGAGGATGTCATCAATAAAGACGACCACAAAGTGATCCAAATATTCCTTGAATACTCGGTTCATCATATCCATGAAAGAAACAGGAGCATTAGTCAATCCAAAAGACATGACTAGGAAGTCGTAATACCCGTACCGAGTTCTAAAAGCAGTCTTTAGAATGTCATCAGTTTTAATCTTAAACTGATGGTATCCAGAACGAAGATCGATCTTTGAAAAGAATTTGGCGCCTTGCAACTGGTCAAACAGGTCATCAATGCGAGGCAACGAGTACCTATTTTTGATGGTGACATGATTCAACTTTTGATAATCAATACAAAGTCGCATACTTCCATCTTTCTTCTTCACAAATAGAACAGGAGCACCCCAAGGAGATGTACTAGGTCGAATGAAACCGATGTCTAACAATTCCTGCCGTTGGGGTTTTAACTCCACGAAGTTCATATAGAGCCATTCGATATGGGGCTTTGGAAATGGGTTTTGTCTAGGGTTCAAGGTCGATACCAAACTCGATTTCACACTCTGGGGTAGGCTGGAAGTTCTTCGAGAATATGTCGGAAATTTATTAACAATAGAAATATCATTCAAATCTGACCGTGATTGATTTTAATGGTTTGGTCGCTTGAATTTGTATAATAGGTTGATTAGGAATATGAAAGCTAACAACCTTACGAAAATAATCAATTTTAGCATGATGAGTAGTTAACACATCAATCCCTAGAATCATGTCAAATGCAAGTATTTTTAAGGATTTAAGATCGATAGGTAACGTACAGTTACCGATTTGAATCAAACAAGACTTATAAATAGTGGATGTAATGAAGGTTTCTCCCAACGGAGTTTCAACAGATAAGTTAAAGTCTAATTTCTCTGGAGTCAAATTTAAACGTTGAGCGCAAGTAGGAGAAATAAAATAATGGGTAGAACCGGTATCAAATAAGGTATAGATTCGCTAGAGTTTATGATTAGCTTACCCGTGATCACCTCGTTCGGATTCCTCGCTTTTTGGGAGGTTACGACAAATGCTCTCCCTTGAACTACCAGTTTTGTCTTATCTGGGATGGCTTTTGATGCCTCTATCCCAGCTGGACTTGACTTCGGTGCACGATAAAATCGGGCAAGGTGACCTTCTCTTCCGCAATTATAACACGCTTTGGATTGCTGCGTACAGTTCGGACTAATATGTCCCTCCCCTCCACATTTGTAACATACGATTGGCTATCGTTGTGACAACCCGAGAATTTGAATATTTATAAAATTTTAAATTATTGAATTAAGGTTAAATAATAAATCTAGACAGAAAATAAGTGAATGGATTTGAGATTTCCGAGAAGAAATTTTGTGAATTTAAAATTTTTCTGGAGATTTATTCAGGATTAAGTGTTTAAGTGTATATGTTTGGTGTATACTGATATATATGTGATTATGTGCTAATAAAGAATGTTAGTATGTAAGATTATACTAACCTAAGAGATAAATTTTATTATCTTAAGTTATAAATTATTTTAAACCTAATTGAGACATGTCTCATTGAGTTATGAGATTGAATGCATAAAAGCAAACATTTTAAATTCCAACTTTGTTGGAATGAAAAACCTTATTAAATAATTAGGGAATGGTAATATTAAGAGTGTTGGAATATGTTATTTGTTATGGCCCAAAGAAATTAAATTTATAAGCCCAAAACATTAAAAGAATAGTAGAATTAATTATTTAAAGTCCAAAACAAATGGACTAGAAATACTAATTAAATATATAAGGTTATGTAAATTAAAAGTATTGGACTATGTATATTTCATGACCCTAGAAATTAAACTTAAAGTCCAAAAGATTATTTATGGGAAGCCCAAAAGATTAATGAGTGGCCCAATTTAAAAACCAATGAAGGAGGGGCACTTTAGACATTTGGTATATTAAGTAAGCAATAAAAATTAAAGCAAACATGGTAGATATAAGGCCACATGGCCGACATTATAAGGAGAGGAAATGGTGGGTGCACATCACCATTTTAAGTACCACACATTTGGAAAAGATATTTTCAATTAGCTAGGTGTCATCTCTTTTGAGGAACCACCTTGCATACTAATCACCCACATACTAATGAAATGATTATTAATGAGAGAGAGAGAATTAGTGGGAGAAATTGAAGGCCATATGGCCAGATGACTTATGGGAGAGATAAGGAGAAGGAATGAGATAGTGTAATATATCTATATCTAATCTATCTTATTTTTCTCTTTCATCTCTTTTATTTTTTTTTCTAACTAAAAAGAACTAGAGAGAGGGAGAGAGAAAGAAGAGGTTCGACTGCCATGGAGGAGGGGAAGGGAAGTTTTTGGTGAGACACCAAGGCTCCATAATCAAACTAAGAAGAATAATAAGAAGGAGAGCACGTGAATCAAAGGTATAAATACCTTTTGTGTATGTATTTTTGATTATTGTAAATCAAATCTTAAATCTATATTTCTAAACTCAAAAACCATGAATATACTTGTTATTGAGTGTTTGATGTTTAGATATACCCATATTGGATGTTGTTTTAGTTGGAAATCAAAAATAAAGAAAAGTGATTTTTCTAGTTTATGAACCCTAAAATTTCTACGTAATTTGGATTTCCACCGTTTTTGATCTACACCTTCTTTTTGCGATCTGTTAAAGAGAGGTGCTAGATATGTAAGTTATCTACTAAACCCAAGTTGTAGCACTCAAAAATGTTGAGTATACAGTCCGTAGTGATTGATTTAGCAAAAATAGTTTTGTGTCTTTTAAGGTAAAACTGACTATTTTTGGACAGTCAAAAGTAGGGGTAGTTTAGTCATTTTTTGGACATTCAAAAATTCTGGAAATATTTGGGCGGATACTATGATAAGTTATCTAACATCTCCAAGTGGAATCACTGAAAAAGGAGTAGTAGATTTCCGTATGGAATATTTTTAACAAAGTACGAAAAACTCATTTTTCCATTTTTGCTACTGCCAAGGATTTTCCAGGGGCTGTTTCGGCAACTTAAATTGTCAGGAAAATACCGGCCGTTTGGGACATGAAAATATATGGTATTAAGTACCTCCTGTCCAAAAATGAGCTCATTCCGACTTAAAATGACCAAGTTATGATCATTTCAATTGTTGTGATTTTCTGACGAAAATCGATATAATCGGAGTTCTATAACTCCGATGGCCACGGAATTAAAATTGGAGCGTCACGTTAACACGTATAAGATTGTTCCAAGAGATAGAAATTTCTGGATGTCGACGTCGGGATTTTTGGGTGTCCCTTTCAGTTACTTGTTCTTTGGTGTTCTCATTTTAGGTGAGATTTGTTTGAAAAAACAAGTGAAAAAGGTCCGACATGTATAATGTCGACGATGGAATTTGTTATGAGTCGCCATTGGTTTTTAAATGGTTGTACCAACACAATGAAAAAGGTTTGCACATTGACCCGATGATGTGACATTTGATATCTGGTTGAATGAAACCGAGATTTGTTTAGGGTCCGGGGACTTGGTTATCTTGGGAAGGTGTTAGGCACCCTCGACATCCGTGTGTTACCACAGTGACCGCCTCTTTTCAAGAAACTATTATCTGAGTGTGTGTGTGTGTGTGTGTGTGTCAATGTGCTGTTATATGAAAGTTGTGCGAGGCCTCGTTCGAACCTATATACACAGGGTTTGAATTTATGTAAAAATTCAGTTTTTAGCATGATATGGCAATGATGTTTTATAAAAGAGGTTTTTCAAACCCTGATGCTCAATAGGAATTGAGACCTTTTACACTCCCATTTTTATTAAGTGAGCGGCTGAATTGATTTTATTTGACGGATCTGAGGCATCCGCATGAAAAAAATAATGTACAAAAATAATGCTTGACTTCCTCGTGGGTATGGAAACCATTTGAGGAAATTCGACATCGCGAGAATAATTTACAAAACTACTTTACAATTTGAAAATGTCCATCACGGAACCAATCTAGATCGATGGGATGAATCATGTGATCACATGATTCTAGGCTCACAAAATATTGCAATTTGTATAAAAGCAATAAGCGGTATATATATATAAAAAGTTGTAAATATATATATACTGAGACAGGATCACCAACCACGAAGCACCTCCATGGGGATCGAAATATAAATAAAGTTTGTTAAAAGCTATCAACTACCACGGAGGAAACTCAGTGCGGACGAAAATGCAAATAAAGTCATAAATAAGGTCAATCGCCACGAAGTAAACTCGAGCGGGGCGAAAATGTAAAGAAAGTTGTAAAAGCGATCAACCACCACGAAAGTAAACTCCGGTGGGGACAAAATATATATATATATATATATATATATATATATAAAAAGCAATAAACGCATAGGATATAAAATCCGAGGCTCATCGAGCGAGTTCGACCACGATTCATATATATAAGTATATATATATAAAAAAGCGAATAAATATAGGATATAAAATCCGGCTCATCGAGCAAGTCAGACCATAATTCATATATATATATATATATAAAAATGCGCGAATAAACGCATGCATCAAGTCTAGGCTCATCTAACAAAGTCCAGACACACATTGATGTATATATATATATATATATATATATATATATATATATATATATATATAATAAATGCACCGGGGCAAAAGTCTAGGCTCATCGAACAAAGTCAGACACGGTTGATATATATATATATATATATATATATATATATATATATATATATATAAAAGCGAATAAATGCTCGGGCCAAAATCTAGGCTCAATCGAGGCATAACTCGATAATGTTAGTCAATATATATATATATATATATATATATATATATATCTGATGAAATGAAACCACGAATAGAAATCCAGGCAAAAGCAAGTAACACGACTCTCAGCGTGTAGAAGGGTGTGTGCAAAGATGAAGAGAAAGACTCTAAAGTGTGTGAGAAGGCTTACTACGGTGGCGATAAAAAAAGGCTTCTATATCTTTAGAGTGGGTAAACACTTGGCTTTTGTGGGTACAAAAGAGGCTATATATGAGCTCACAGTGTTTAAAAGTGGGAAAATACACTGTAGGGGTGAGTGCAGAGCGAATTGTGCAAGGTTTCCTCGTCTTTTTTTTCTTAGAAAATCAGCACCCCAAGCTCCATATTTATAGAGGTGGGAGCCGCAGGTCTACCTATGACACCTAGTAGCAGTGTACTGCTGGGTGCCGGTGCCCCAGGCGGTGTGGGTCCCGTGTGTCAAAATCGTCTGTGCTGTTGTTATTAAGCTCGGTCGCTCATAACTTTCAATCCGGAAGTCCGATGGAAGCGTGACATACCATTCCGGAAAGCTCTTTCCGAGAGCTACACAATGATATATGATTTGACCTTTTTTGATTCCAGGAAGATGGGTCCATGACCAAAATGGCATTCTCGGATTTCTGTCATGCAATCCGGTGAGTTGTTTTGTATAGTTTGCGCTCCGGAGTTAAGATATCGCTCTTGTGGGACTTACTTTGACATATTTTGAGTTGAAATGAGTGTATTTGATTTGAAGTGAAGTTAAGTTGGCAAAATGACCATTTTGCCCTTCCTGGGGTTATCTCCGGTTTTCGCGCAGTTGTAGCAGTCGTTTCTTAGGTTTATCTCTAAGGTTGGCTTGCTGTTGACTTTGACTATCCTCAGGGTCATCTCTGAGGTTGGCTTGACCTATTCTCATGGATGGGGCTGAGACTGGATACCTCGGGGTCATCTCCGAGATTAATCGGTCTTCTCTGGTGTGTGGTCCGGTATTGTATCTGCAGGCCTCGGGGTTATCTCCGAGGTTGGATTTGGTTACTCCCAGATTGCGATCCGGGGTTTGATGATGAACTTCCGGTAGTCTCCGGTATGGATTTGGATTGTCTTTCAGGGTTCCCTCTTAAAAGACGAATCATCCTCCTGATGTTAATGTGATGAAAGAAAATTTGAGTGTCTCATAGATGCCCTCTTTATCATGTTCATGCGATGCAATGCAATGGAATGGACATGATAAAGATTAATGACACTTGAAACATGACAAGGTATTTTCAATGATGTAAATCGTGATGTAGTGAATGTTTATGATGAATGTGACAATGTTTTTACATGAATCGCGATTAAGTAAATGGCACATCGCATTTACATCGCACATATCGCTTTTCATTTGGCCAAATCGCGCCAACTGACTCGCGCACATCGTATTTCGCATATCGTATTTCGCATATCGCGCCATAAATCGCATATCATGAATCCGCATATCATATCGCATATCGCAATCGCAAATCATGATGTAATGAATATTATGATAAATGTTAAAATGTATTCACAAATCACTTTACCTTTTACCGATCATTGCTGCTACAGATGCTGGTGTTGACTCCAATGGTTTGGCATTTAATCGCTGATGCTTGTTTGATGAAGATAAGTTGAGATGTTTTCCACATCTCTAATGGGGATGACGTTCTGAAATCACCAGACCCTCCCGATGTATTCGCTGGTAGTTGCAATGGTGACTATCCTGCTGATCGCCAAACTTTTCCAGTTCCCACTCGAATGGTGGTATACGAAGCTTTCATCGCTGAACTGTGTTGATGTCGCGCTGTATTGATGGCAATGGTTTAGAATACCAGATCTTCTAATATCTTCGCTGAAGTAATATTCCACGGATTACTTCACTAGACTTTGCCTGATGTTACGTTAGATTGATGACAACCACTAGACGTCTCATCCTTTTTGAGGTGATTTGGAGTCTCATTTCGCTTTTGGGTATTTGTGCCCCATTTCCTTAAGTGTTTGAATACGCAACCCGGTTGAACTGATGACTTAAATGTCGCTAAAATCCCTGGAGGGTGTAATTCATTCTTTCATTTGCCCATATTTGAGCGTCGGTTTGAACATCGGTGTAGAGGTCTTAACGATTTGATGAGAGAATTTGGCGCTAGGTTTAAATCGTTGACAAATTCTGATGATTTTTTTGGAATTTTCCCTTTTCTTTCTAGACCTTTTGTTGATTTCTTTCGGAAGTTCCCTTTTTTTTTTGAGAGACTTGATCTCGCCTTAAGATCATTCCATTTCTTGGAATTGGACAAATGCCCCAGTCCTTTCACATGTTGATGCCGAGGGTTCATATGATAAACTCTCTTTGTTGTTGGAGTCGCGAGTGAATAATATCTGAATCGCCATTGAGATGTTGATGGACCGTGCTGATGGCGCTGACTGGTGCATTTTTCACTTTAGGATGATTGATAAATGCCCTAGTGTTGAGTTGTTGCTGCTTTCGAGATTGCCCCAATCTTGTTGTAAGGGACCCACTATCCGGTTGTCGCCAATTTTGAAATTGCCGCAGCCTTGCTTGTTGTTTGGGATAGTTGCTTCGACAGATGAGTTGATAAGACACCGAGATCGCAAGAGGCTTTTACTTCTGTACCATCTGGTGAACAGGTAGTGGATGTGGGCTTTGATGTTGACAGCTCTTTCTGGTAAAGGTGTTGCTTTGTTAGAGAGATGATGCTCTCTAACTTCATAGGGATATCGTTGTTCTTTGAGCGGGATGACGTTATATCTACCCAGAGATATCGCATGTAGTTAGCGGTGGATATGTTGGCTCGTGTAGAAACCCTTGGGTAGGAGATCATAGTGTTACCTCCTTTTTTCGAGAGGAATCCATGTTGGACTTGATAGCCGCATATACACTTTGATTTGTAGATGGGCTTGTATTTTCTGCCTGATTAAACTTAGCCATTTTGTCATGTATACGATTACACATTGTATATATCAAACAACATTATATATGGCGGGAAAATATATGTTGATTCACTTCCCTTTTAGTTGTGCCTTGCTACTTGCTTGATATTAAGCTTATTTCTCCAGGACTTTGTGATCTGGATGTATTCTGAACTCCTCCTTGATGGATGGACAGTGAGATGTCTCAGGATTTTCAGAATGGATCGTCGATCTGTGTGTATTCCCTACCATCTTTGGTGTCTTGGGACTTGTTTCTATATGTGGTTATGGATAGGAGTATGTTTGTTTTTGTTTTTTTGTGGTGAGACCGGACCATATAACATGGCTGCCTACGTACTCCCGTGTATTGGGGAGATCGGTCGGCGTAGTTAAGCCTGCTCGAGGCGAGTTGAAAATGTGATCCCATAAGCGAGTTAGATCACGGGAAGAGAAAGTTTGATCCTAGGTTGAGGATAAACTGGAGGTGTGAAAAGTTTGATCCCATGTATGGGTAGCCAAACTGCAAACGTAAGAGGTTCAATTCGCGGTGGGATGACCTAAGTGGTATGATCGTAGTGAAGCCAGGCTGCTGGCTTGAAAGGATGTTTCCCTGAGGGGCAAAGCGTGGAAAGGAGTTGTATGTGGTAAAGGGTTAAAGAACCGGAATGACTGGTGATCTGATGATCCAAAACCAGGATGTTCGCTTGATGGTAACCTTAGACATAGTACCGTTTCACGGTGTCCGACATGATAAGCTGTGGAAATTCATCGTCGTCCATTTCACATGTCTGAAAGCGCCTCTGTCGATACCTCCTTGACAATAAAAACGGGCCTTCCCAATTTGGAGTGAATTTTCCTTTAGACTGAGCTTGGTTGTCAATGATCTTCTTCAAAACCAAGTCGTGTTGTTTGAACTGCCGTAGTCGGACTTTTCTGTTGTAGGATCTTCTTTACAAGTAGAGGGACGCTCATGTGTGGGCCACATACTCCCCCATGGATTTTATCCATGAGCCTCTGAGCTTGGTCCTCATCCAGACATCTGAGGAGACCTCGTTCTGCATCTCTTTTCGTATAGTGCATCTCCGTTCAGGTAGAATTTTATAGCAAGTTGATGGATCCGCCTTTTCTCAGTCGGGCTCGCCTCAGCGGGTGTAGATCCATCTCGTAAGTACTTCTTGATGTGTTGATACCAAGGATGTTGGATGGGAGGTAGGTCATCCGATACTTTTCAATGGAATTTCCATAAAATTTGGAGCTTTTTTGTTGTGCAAATGTGAGGGTTGGCATGTCTTCCTTGTCATGTATGTTGATCAAGGAGGCCCAGGTTGCTAGAGCATCTGCAAAATCATTCCTATTCCGAGGAATGTGGAGGAAGGATTTTTCTTCAAACTCAAAGCCATCTGTAGAACTCTTAGATGGTAAGGCGCGACATTTATAGAACCTTTTTAAAGAGATTTTTCTTTTTTCTTTTTCTTTTTTTTTTTTTTTTTTTCTTTTTATTTTCTTTTGATTTTTTTTTTCTTTTTTTTCTATTAGATCGTGGAAAAGAGCCATATGGCTCAGCGATAGGTAGCTCCGGCATTGATGAGGCGAATGACAATCGTTTATGAAAAGGGCTCCCCAGGCGTGATGAATGAAGTTTTCTCATGATCATCTTGAAAAACCATGATTTGATGGTACCCATGAACAATCAAATGAAAAGAGTACATGTCGTGTCGAAATTTGTATTGTCAATAAGTATGTGGATAAACAGCGCGTGAAAGCTATCTTTGAGGCAAGCTTTATTCAAATCTCGTAATCCACACAAACTTCGCACCTCCCTTCCGGTTTTGACACGGGGACTATGTTGGATAGCCATTTAGGGTATGTTGACATCATGATGATCTTAGCTTGAAATTGTTTCACAATTTCTTCTTTAACTTTAACTTCCACTCGGGTTTTAATCGCTTTGAGCTTACACTGAATGGCTTGAATCCCCTTTGATGGGAAGGCGATGAATGATAATGTCCGTGTATAAACCGACCATGTCTTCGTGAGACCATGCAAACACATCATGGAATAGAATTGATAGAGTAACCATGTCATTCCTTTGGTTTGGAGTGAGGTCCATACCAATCTGGACTTGTTTGGGGTTTTCTAAGGTTCCGAGGTTTAAAAGAGGTTGGTTTGATCAAGATTTGGCTTGGGTTTGTCTTGACCCATTCTTTGATCTCTTAAGGTATCTCATAGTCATCTTGTATTTCCATCGAGTCCAGAGTCCAACTTTACATCAAAGTTCTGATCCTTGTGGAGAATAGGCACCTCATCGACAAATACATGCACATCTAAATTGAGTCTGAAAAAAATATGCTTTCACTTAGTATATAACACTTTCAATCACACAAAGTGTTAGCTTTGTAATGACAAAAAGTAATCGCTAATCTTGTCTGCGAAAAAAAAAGTAGCGATTATTGCTATCTACAAGGTAGAGAGTTTCTTCCTTTTACCCTCGTCGGCTAAATCAAGTCTTTGCTTGATTATCGAGGGCAAAGTCTTGGTGGATTGCGGTGATGGAGGGGCTATCATCAACCTCCTTCTCCCGAATGATGACCATTTTGTCTGGGCAATCATTGTCTGGGGTGTAAGTGTTTGAGAAGTGTTTGTTTGGGTTTTTGTTTGGTTTGACCGCACCATTGATGGCTACCTATGTACTCCTATTGAAGAGGAGATCAGGTCTTTCATAGTTCAGGCTTTGGTTTGAAAAGGTTTAAAGGGGTAAGTGGTGAGAAGAGTGTAGAGATGTTTTTTTGTTTTGTTTTTTTTACATGCATGGAAAATAAAAGGCATACTACGAAGAAAGTGATACCGTTCCAACATTTTCTGGAACTCACAACTTTATCCCCTGGATCTACATCTTCTTGGCTAGTTGAGGCCTGATAGTCCAGTTGTCAGTGGTTATGTTGCCTTCAGGGCTCGTGATAGAGGTTACCCCTTGATTCTGAATGTCTTCGCTTGTGGCCATAACTTGATTGCTTCCTGATTTAGTACATTCCTCAGGGACGTTTGCAATGGACGCATCGCAAAAAGGGATGAACTCTGGATTCTTTAATGGGTTGGATTCCCCGACAATCTCACCACCTTTTTCTTCATCTATTCCTTCGCCTTCTTCATGGGTTTCAAAAGATTCAACCATGAAATCTCCCTCGAGCTATTTGTTGCATTTCTTGCAAAGAACTTTCCTTTTGGTTTTTCTTCCTTGGAAAGGATTAGTATTTCCTCGCATCATCGAGGTGATAAGATCGAGAACGTGGTTGATATCTTGGAACCATAGGACGTTTGATGTTGGCGGGGAATCTCCTTTGGGGATGCCTTTGTCTCTTCATCATTTCTTGCATTAGGATCAGTCCACCTTGTGCTACGGCGGAATTGTAAGCTCATAGCCTTCACCTCATTTGAGCTTTTTGTCTCGAATGGACATCTTAAGCTTTTATTTCCTTTTAGCGCTTTTTTTGGTCATGGGAAATTCTATATCCGACTCTCCATTTTCAATGAGATCCTGGATTTTATGTCGCAAAACCGGCATTCTTGATCGTATGCCCAAGTGAGTTAGAATGGTAGAGACGTATCTTGGTGGAATCATAACTCTTTATCTTGGGTTTTATAGGAGGCGACAACTTCGGTAATCCTTCCTTTGACTTATCGAGAAAGTGTAGCATTTCTTCATTTGGATTTTCTCGGAGGGTGAATTTTGGGACTCTTTTGGAGGTTGTTTGATCTTTCATCTTTGAGAATTCGCATTCCCTCGATTGGTTCTTTTCATTGGGCGAGATCTTCTATTAATTTTATCATCCCCATTTTCTTGTATTTTCACTTTGCTTTGATCTTCTTCATTTAGTGGGCTCATCGTGAGTCCTTTTTCTCTTGGCTTTACGATAGTTGAGTGAAAAATTGCCTTGTTTCTGATGTTGGCGCCTTTATCGACTTAGCCCGGACGAGTTTACTTGATTACTGGATCGCATCCAATTTTTGCATTCTTGGCGTACCCTCCTCAGAGTTTTTTCCCACTCTAGGACATTTGTTATGCGCTTTTGGGGTATTCCTCCATCCTTCGTATGTACTTACGAATTGGATACATTTCGGCAACTTCTGACCGATCATGTTTACTTCTTCCATATCGTATCATGACGGAAGGTTGGTGTTGATATTTTGTTGGTCGGGTTGTTCGACCACAATCTTGCCACTTTCGATCGATTTTGAATCTTATGTTTTAAGGACCAACAATCCGTGTATATGTGTCACGGACCACAGTGGTAAGCACATCTACGGCTTGGATTGTATCTTTTTCTCCCTGGTTCCAAAGGTGGAGCTAGTTCGATAATTTTCTTATGATCCATTAATATCGCCAATACATGTTCAAGGGAATCGCCCAGTGGAGTGAATACTTGATTTTTCGTTCTTTCAAATTTTCTTTTCCTGTCTGGGTATTGGTTGAATGCAGTCTGTTGTTGAGATGGCAGATTGTCTTGCATTTTCCAAATGGGGGGACTGTAGTTTGGCCTCCTAGCTTGCCCCTATACAACAAGGGATACATCCTCATTGCCTTTATCGGATACCCCCTTGGGATTGATCGCATACTTGGCAGTTTGTATATGTTTGGCGACTGCTTCCAAGGCAGTGAAGTCTTTAATCTTGCCTGCCTTCAAACCTATCTCTGCCATTTCGCCGTGTTTGATCATTTCACGCAAATTGGCTTTCCTATACTGCTAGGATCCTCTCATAGTAAGGAGCCTCTTGGATATCGATAAATGTCATTACCATCTCGGTTTACATCATTGATGGAATGACTTGCTGACTGCTAGATGTCTCCACCTTTGGGCATATTCTCGGAAAGATTCATGACTTTGCTTTTTCACTTTAGTCACTTGATATCGATCTGGTGCCATTTGTGATTTGCTGTCTTGATTTAGAAAGGCGTGGGCCAATTCTTCCCGATTGTGGATTTTGGCATTGTCGAAGTCGGGCATACCGGGCTTTAGCTTCTCGATTGAGACTCTTTTGAAAAAGTTGCATTACGAGGCTTTCATTTTCAAAGATAAGACCCCGTTCAGCGATGTACACTTTTAGGTGCGTATAGGGATCACTTTGCCCATTGTACTTTTCAAACTACGGGACTTTGAATTTGGTAGGATATTGAGCCCCTGAGGAATATCTGAGAGATCTGAATAGGTGACACTCCCATAATTTCCAATCCTTTAATTGACCGGATGGTATCCTCCATTTGTTGGACTTTCTTTCTTATATCCCCAGTTTCTCGATCATCCCTGAGATTTGTGATTTCTTTATTGGAATGAGGTTTAGGTATATGGGTTTCCATCTTTTTACCAATGCCACAGCGCCCCCTAGTGTGAAGGACTCGGTTGAGTAGGCATTATTATGGCCTGCGTATTTTTACTTTGTTCTTTTAGAAAGACAACCAATTCTGCTATCTGATTCCTTAATCCTTCAAACTCCTCTCGGGAAACAGGAGTAGGATCAGGTTGGCCCGGTGTAGCCATGCCTAACGGTGGGATCAATGCCTTCTTGGACTTTAAACGGGTAACGGGACCGATTGCTTCCCTGCGAAAGACTTACATAGTTTAGTCTTTAGGGAATGTATATAATAACATGCTATGTGATGTGTTCATTTTAGGAATTTTATCCTGCAAAACTGATGTCAGCTGTTTGTAGCATGTTAAATATGTATGTGTACACATTTCTTCATATTTCTCATTACATGGAGATAGATATGGAATGAAATTACAAGTAATTGTGTTTACAAGTAATTGAAATGAGAGCATGAAGAGACTTTCCTCCGTTTTGGGTTTATCAGAGGCTGACCTATCTTAGGTTACTCTCGCGGCTTTTTGGCATGAAGGTTCCCAAATCATCACAATCTACTTAACGGAAAGTTAATCCGGTCTTTCAACTGGAGCGAATTTGGGTGGTGCCTTTCCTGAGCCTCGGAGAATTAGGCTTCTCACGAGTCCAATAATCAAACACCGACGGGATAGCCTCCTGGTGGAGGGACCACACAACATACATTCACATACATCGCGTCTCACCGTATGAAATGATGACATGTGCGAAGCACTAATATCACAAGCAGTTTATAGTGCGAAGCACTAATATGACAAGCAGTTATGGTGCGAAGCACTAGCATCATAAGCAGTTATGGTGCGAAGCACTAAGTGCAGTAAGGAAATGCATTTGTACACATTCATCAAATGTAAATGCAACATCCATACACAAGCAGATAACAGTTTTGAAAAGATTGTAATAGCGGCTTAAGTCCTCTTCTTTGGAGTCCCCAGAGTCGCCACTTTCGTCGACGTCGGGATTTTTTGGGTGTCCTTTCCGTTACTTGTTCTTTGGTGTTCTCATTTTAGGTGAGATTTGTTTGAAAAAACAAGTGAAAAAGGTCCGACATGTATAATGTCGACGATGGGGCGCTTAAGAGTCGCCATTGGTTTTTAAATGGTTGTACCAACACAACCGAGAAAAGGTTTGCACATTGACCCAATGATGTGACACTGATATACGGGTCGGTGAAACAGAGATTCGTTTAGGGTCCGGGGACTTGGTTATGCGGGGGAAGGTGTTAGGCACCCCATGACATCCGTGTTACCACGGTGACCACCTCTTTTCAAGAAACTATTATCTGAGTGTGTGTGTGTGTGTGTGTCGATGTCTTTGTTATATATGAAAGTTGTGCGAGGCCTCGTTCGAACCTATATACACACGGGTTTGAATTTATGTAAAAATTCAGTTTTTAGCAAAGATATGGCAATGATGTTTTTATAAAGAGGTTTTTCAAACCACGATGCTCAATAGGAATTGAGACCTTTTACACTCCCATTTTTATTAAGTGATGGGATGAATTGATTTTATTTGGCGGATCGCGAGGCATCCGTATGAAAATAATGTACAAAAATAATGCCTACTTCCTCGTGGGTATGGAAACCATCGAGGAAATTGAGACATCATGAGAATAATTTACAAAGCTACTTACAATTTGAAAATGTCCATCACGAGAATCGAATCTAGATCGATGGGATGAATCTGTGATCACATGATTCCTAGCTCACAAAATATTGCAATTTATATAAAAGCAATAAGCGGTATATATATAAAAAAGCTGTAAATATATATATACTGAGACGGGATCACCAACCACGAAGCACCTCCATGGGGATCGAAAATGTAAATAAAGTTATTAAAAGCTATCAACTACCACGGAGAGAAACTCCAGGCGGGGATGAAATGCAAATAAAGGCATAAATAAGGTCAATCGCCACGAAGTAAACTCCAGCGAGACGAAAATGTAAAAAAAGCATAAGCGATCAACCACCACGAAGTAAACTCGAGGTGGGACAAAATTTATATATATATATATATATATATATATATAAATAATAAACATAATTAGCATACCGATATAAAATCGAGCTCATCGAATGAGTTCGACCACAGTTCATATATATATATATATATATATATATATATATATATATATATATATATATATATATATAATATATATAAAAGCAAATAAACGATATATAAAATCGGGGCTCATCGAATGTAGTCCACACACATATATATATATATATATATATATATATATATATATATATATATATAAATGCGATAAACGCATTAAGCTTACGGCAGGCATAAAGTCTAGGCTCATCGAACAAAGTCCGACACACAGTTGATATATATATATATATATATATATATATATATATATATATATATATATATATATAAATATATGATAAACGCATTGCAGACAAAAAAGTCTAGGCTCATCGAACAAAAGTCCAGACACAGTTGATATATATAAGATATATATATATATATATATATATATATATATATATATATATATATATATATATATATATATATAAAGCGATAAGCTCGAATATCAAGTCTGCAGGCTCAATCGAGGCATAACTCGATAATGTTAGTCAATATATATATATATATATATATATATATATATATATATATATATATATATATATATCTGGCTGAAATGAAACCACGGATAGAAGTCAAGGCAAAAGCAAAACACACGACTCTCGGCGTGTAGAAGGTGTGTGTGCAAAGATGAAGAAAGACTCTAAAGTGTGTGAAAAGGCTTACAATTTGATCGCTAAAAAAGCTTCTATATCTTTAGAGTGGGTAAACTCTTGGCTTTTATGGGTACAAAGAGGCTATATATGAGCTCACAAGTGTTTAAAAGTGGGAAAATACAACATAGGGGTGAGTGCAGAGGCCCAAATTGTGCGAGGGTTTCCCGTCTTTTTCTCTTAAAAATCAGCACCCCAAGCCCCATATTTATAGAGGTGGGGAGCCGCAGTCTACTGCGGCACCTAGTAGCAGTGTACTGCTGGTGCCCGGGGTGCCAGGCGGTGTGGGTCCGCGTGTGTCATGAAATGCGTATGCGTTATTCGCTCGGTCGCTCATAACTTTCAATCCGGGAGTCCGATGGAAGCGTGCTATACCATTCCGGAAAGCTCTTTTTGAGAGTTATACAATGATATATGATTTGACCTTTTTTGATTCTAGGAAGATGGGTCCATGACCGAAATGGCATTCCCAGTTTCCGTCAGGCAATCCGGTGAGCCGTTTTGTGTAGTTTGCGCTCCGGAGTTAAGATATCGCTCTTGTGGGACTTCCTTTGAATTATTTTGAGTTGAAATGAGTGTATTTGATTTGAAGTGAAGTTGAGTTGGCAAAATGACCATTTTTCCCCTCTCGGGGTTATCTCCGGTTTTCGCGCAGTTGTAGTAGTCGTTTCTCAGGTTTATCTCTGAGGTTGGCTTGCTGTTGACTTTGACTATCCTCAGGGTCATCTCTGAGGTTGGCTTGACCTATTCCCATGGTTGGGGCTGAGACTGAATACCTCGGGGTCATCTCCGAGATTAATCGATCTTCTCCGGTGTGTGGTCCGGTATTGTATCTGCATGCCTCGGGGTTATCTCCGAGGTTGGATTTGGTTACTCCCAGATTGCGATCTGGGGTTTGATGATGAACTTCCGGTAGTATCCGGTATTGATTTGGATTGTCTTTCAGGGTTCTCTCTTAAAATACGAATCATCCATCCTAATGTTAATGTGATGAAAGAAAATTTCGAGTGTGTATTTGACTTTTATGTTCAAGAAAAACTTTTAATATATAAGATTAAAGTATTTAAATATAATAGTAATGATTGAAAATCATAATAAATGATAATTAATTTATTTAATAAATATATTAAATAAATTATGGAAAAATAAATTAATGTTTTATAAATCATATAAAATGATTTAAGTGTTATAAAAATATATAAGTTATAAAATATAACTTTTGATATTTTATCATAAAAATATTAATATTTTAATATTAATAGCGATTATCGGATAATGAATTTAATTGTTTAAAATCATATAAAGGTGATTTTAAAGTATTAAAAATACTTTGTGTTATTATAAAATATATTATAATACTATGACATGTATTTCATTAATATTTGATAATAAATAGATATTAATGATAAAGGAATTATGTGGTATTTAATTCGTTTAAATATAATTTTTAAAGATTAAAAATTCACGATAAATGATAATAATTATTTAAAAATTATTATGAGACTTGGAAAATTACTTTGATTAAAAATATGATTATCTAAGATAATTGTTAAGTGTTAGGCAGAGTTTAATTGAACTTAAACTCGATGGTTATCCAACTAGACCGTCGGGATGTTAGAATTTTGCCGAACTCGACTCAGATTGTCAAAGTTTGACTTGAGGTTAAGTCTTATGTGCGTTATAGACGGATAAGATTATGTGATAATGTGTTTAGGTTATTTTAAATACTGTGATGGTGTTATTCTAATTTTTATATCGAAATTATTTATATATTAGGTCTTCGATCAGACAAAGCTTATTATAATGCATAGCGATAATCAACGGTTCAAGAGAGTTTTACTTAACTCTACTAAGAGTTGTTTCATTCAGATATGCTTATGGTTAATCATACGTATCCACTTTCTATACTTGGTACACATCGAGTCTCTACCAGTTTCAATATGGTACGCTGAGTGGTTTCCCACAAACAACCAACAAACTAGGTTCCGAGTTGCTAGTTCGTATATACCTCCGCTCTATGAAGGAATCGTTTAGCCCAGATACCATACATCAACTACAAAAGAGTACAATTGCACCACTTAGATATAACTTTCTATTCTTAACTTTTTTATCATTATCTTTTTATAGACATTGTCTATTTATTATCACCTTACATCCTTATTATTGGAGTTGGGTAACCCCACATTCATATTCCTTATAACTCTGCGAGATTCTTCTTTGAATCCTTTCACGCAAGTTTTAATCCCTTATTGTTCAAACTCTATTTGAGCTTATTCGTTCCTTATTTTCACCTCTCTTCTCTAAGTTTATAGCCTAAGGTACTCTTACCTAAGGTTTCTAATCTATCAGCTTTGATACCAACTATAACGACCCCATAATTCATACAATTTAATTCTCGACTTTGGTCATTAATAATACATTCAACCTCTAATTTTACATCATGAAACGATAATACAACCATTGAAATTTGCGAAATAATTAAAATTTTCTATTACAAACTATCCTCGTTCCCAAAACCTTCAACCTTTACATCTAAATATCTCAGAATCATTTTAATACTACAATAGTTTACATTCGCAAAATAATATTACAATTCAATAGTAATACATTATTCGAAACATTAGACATGGTTTACAAGAATAACAACTTAGCTAGGATATTAAATCTTCATATATCACTTTTGATCCATAACAATTAAGTAGCACATAGCGTTACCTTCAATTCTTGAATCTGCAAAAATGGTTATTTGCAAGAATGAGCTCGACAGCTCAGCAAAATCTAACAGTTTTCATGCATCACGTAACACATAATAACATGCTCAACATATAAGAATAATCATAAACAAACATAACATATATGTTGTAGTTCACATAGCAACTATAAAGATTGAGTTCCTTACTCAATCAACATTCATAGTTCAATCATCATAGTCATAGATTGACTTTCACATTTCATACTTTTGACATATATAATACATCATACACTAAAATTTTAAAGCAGATCATCATCAAGTTCACATAGCAAAAAGGAACTGAAAGACTTGCCTTTACTCTAAGGCGTTTTACCAACACGCTAATACTTCACGTCCTAGCACAACCTACCTTTCGTATGTGAGATTGATAATAAATAAAATCAATACTCAATCTCATGGTCAAATTTATTCTAAGACCTTACTTTATCTTATTATCCTTTATAATGTCTTTATAGACATCTAACTATTTTATATGCAACTCGGTTTTATTTTTCATTTTCATCACCACACATGCTAGACTATCACACTTGTAGTTTAATGTGCGTATATCACACCATTTTATTATACCACTTTGGTTTCAAAAAATGCATATTCAACACATTGTTTACATGTTTAATTTTTCTTCATAAATCAAAAATTACCCTTTTCGATTTCTTTCCATTATTAGTCTTGTATTATCATCTTTTCATGCTTAGATATCCAATATTAGCCATTAGTTAGACACTTTGTATACCAAAGTTTAGAAAACACTATTACTCTTATGCATTTTATCGAGCACGTTATGTGCACACATTAACTTATCTCAACTCTTGATCTTAAATGGTTAATTATGCATAGAATATGATAACACATATCTATACTCATTACATATGTCAAAACATATTTTTAATCATCAAAATATATCATCACCCAAAATCTTAATTCAAACATAATTATAAAACTCATCTTCACAATTTCTTTAACAAAACGTTGTTTTCGTTTTTAACGTAACTCGTTCGTCACATGTCCGTTTTTGTTCCTTCTTATATAGAATTAACCCTTACTCAGTGTACTACAACTTCATCTAGGCCTTAAAGTCAGACCCTTACCCATCTAAACCAGATTCTGTAATTCATCAACTAGTCTAGAAAATTTCATTTTCTGGACATCCATACTAAACAATTTATTTTGGACATGATCCGGTCCATAAAATGTCTCACTCTTGCGAGTTTAGCTAGTAAACTTCCATATCTACAACTTCGCAGTTTTAAGTTTCTTCAGATTCAAAACACACAGATTTATATGAATTTTTCAAAGTCGAAACGATGAATAGCTTTTGATTTTCTGATGATTATTTTCCTTCGTACCGGACTTACTAATATGTACATTGCAAGAAATCTACAAAGAGTTTTCATGTGATTCCACTTTCGAATATAGCTTACTTCCATATCTTCGATTTGATATAAGGCTCACTTTCTAACTCATTATACCCAAAGAGGCACAATATATGTCCACAATTACTAAAAACCTACGAATTTTGTTCTTCAAATTTTCTTTCCATTTCATTTTCTTTCTTGAATCCTCTTGTTTTATTCTTGATAATCCAAGATTAAACCAATACAAACAGATTAAGCATGATCTACTACCCTAGAACATAAATCTACCCAAAAAAATCAAAGATTAAATATGAGTTTAAAAGTTACCTTCTTCTAGCTTTTTTTATTTCTTCTTCTTCTTCTTCTTCTTCTTCTTCTTCTAGCTCATCTCAATTCCTCTATTTCTTTCTATCTCTCTCAATTTCTCAATACAACTTCTACATAACAATTATCTACATTATGAAGAACATAAAAAATAATTAAAACAAGAAATTTAGATTATAACTTTATTAGTATGAATTTAAGAGAGAGATGGAGATGATGATGATGATGGGGCTTGTTTTGTCTTCTCAAAGCTTTTCCTTCTTCTTCTTTTTCTTCCTCTTCTTCTTCTCCTTCTCCTACAACTCTTTCTAACTCTCTTCTTCTTTCTTTGGTTTGTTTTCTAAAACTAACATACTAACTTGTAGTATATACATATAATATACAATACTAGTAATATATAATATATGTAACTCCTAGTAATTATTAGATATACTAATTACTAGTTAATACATAGGTTACAACAATTTGAACTTGAAAAGCTTAAGACCTTGTTTGGCAAATACTCATTATTTTAATTAATCAATAGCTTAACATCAATCAATCTCATCAAATCGTCACATAATTATATTTACTTGTTAATTATAATTTTGTGTAACAACCGTCACATAACTCGTCTAATTTAATTATCTCAATTAAATTAGAACTATAACATAAAATTATTATATTAATTAAATTAAATACTAAATATTCATTTAATTAATACTGCTACACTTAATTACATTACTCTATAATCAAAACAAAATTTATTTATTTAACTCAATAAATAATTCAATTAAATATTTATATATATTAAAATTAATATATAACATTCTCTTCACATCAATTCACATATTCTATAATATATGACATACACATGCTCACACCCAACATATCTCATAAAAATTATTTTTATTTATAAAATTCTCATTTATAATTTCTAAAAATCTGGGATGTCACACGAACTAGGTATAGTTAGGTGTGAATGAATTATTGAGGATAATGGGAATATATAGAATACTAAGCATGATCTACTGCCCTAGAACATAAATCTACCCAAAAAAAATCAAGGATTAAATAAGAGTTTAGAAGTTACATTCTTCTAGTTTTTTTTTCTTCTTCTTCTAGCTCTTCTCAATTCCTCTATTTCTCTCTATCTCTCTCAATTTCTCAATACAACTTCTACATAACAATTATCTACATTATGAAGAATATAAAAATATAATTAAAACAAGGAATTTAGATTATAACTTTATTAGTATGAATTTAAGAGAGAGATGGAGATGAGGATGATGGGGCTTGTATTGTCTTCTCAAAGCTTTCCATTCTTCTTCTTTTTCTTCCTCTTCTTCTTCTCCTACAACTCTCTCCAACTCTCTTCTTCTTTCTTTGGTTTGTTTTCTAAAACTAACATACTAACTTGTAGTATATACATATAATATACAATACTAGTAATATATAATATATGCAACTCCTAGTAATTATTAGATATACTAATTACTAGTTAATACATAGGTTACACCAATTTGAACTTGAAAAGCCTAAGACCATGTTTGGCAAATACTCATTATTTTAATTAATCAATAGCTTAACATCAATCAATCTCATCAAATTGTCACATAATTATATTTACTTGTTAATTATAATTTTGTGTAACAATCATCACATAACTCATCTAATTTAATTATCTCAATTAAATTAGAACTATAACATAAAATTATTATATTAATTAAATTAAATACTAAATATTCATTTAATTAATCTGCTACACTTTAATTACATTACTCTATAATCAAAACAAAATTTATTTATTTAACTCAATAAATAAATCAATTAAATATTTATATATATTAAAATTAATATATAACATTCTCTTCACATCAATTCACATATTCTACAATATATGACATACACATACTCACACCCAACATATCTCATAAATAATACTTTTATTTATAAAATTCTCATTTATAATTTTTAAAAATCTGGGATGTCACATCCTTCCCTCCTTATAAGGATTCCATCCTCGGAATCACCAAAACACTACCTTACTCAGGTTTTCCTCAAATCTATTCATTGAATAACTTCAACACATTACCTTAATATAGGTTTTATATTTTCTACTCTCACCATTCTTGATAATAAATTCTTATAAGTTTTATTTCATAATATTTACTTAGACTCAATTATATTTGAGTATTACATATTCATTGACCTGTTCATTATCTTTCTCTAAGGATCATTATCATATATTATATGATCAAACTCTCGGGACATTACATTCACCCCTTCTTCTAAGAATTTCGTCTTCGAAATTTTTATTTATTTATTTATTAATCTTTATTCATTTAATCTATCAAAGTAGATTTTTACGTCACTTCTTCATTCATTCATTGGTTTCTATAACTACTTTCTTTCCACAAACATCATTCTACAATTATTAAACTTTTCTATTAAAAGTTTCACATTATTCTTTGATAACTCACATCCTTCTCACTTCAAATTTTTTTTTCTCACTTATTCAACATATCCATCATTCAGTGTTGCATTTTACGACTTACTTCTTTCTAAGGAATAAAAGCCTTTTTCACTTCCATCTTGCAGAATAACAAGAATCCTCCACAATTGTTCAATAATTGGGAATTATTATGAATAACTCAGGAATTTAAATGATTCCAAATCATGCTGAGGGTCACAAGACCATGAACTCTATTATCTAGGTTTAATAGTGCTTCACCCCCGGTTCTTCACACTTTAAACCCTCTTTGGCAGAATGTTTATCAATCACAAAGACTGAAAACACCCTCCGCAATTACTCTAGGTGATCAACCTATTGTACATGTATTGTATACAAACATTTCAGCGCAAAGTATAAAACTAAGCTCAAACCCTAATAATAGGGTTGTTCATCTCACCTTTTCAACATCTAAATCCGTACCAAAACAATTTGGTTTGGCATAACTTCTCAAGAAACTCTTGAATTTCATGAACATCTTTCCATATTTGTCTAGCTGAATCAAATAACATAGACCTCTACAACAATTCGGACATCAACCAAAATATACATATACATACATACATATGTATTCTCATATCTCAAAGAAATCTCAAAAATCTTTTTATGACGTCATGATACCGCATTGTATTTACAGTCCGTTGAGGATTCCGTCATTTGGTGATTTTATCATACTACATCATACCATAGTGGGCTGACGATCCTTAGATCACATCCAACACTAGGTAATACTGCATTGATGACTCCATCATTTTTATCATCTTTGCACCAGGTTACATGATGCATTAATGATATAAAATACATTTTGATATAATGCAAATCATTTTTGTCTAGCCGAAATAATTAGCATAGACATACGAATAACAATATTGTTGTTAAAACTCATTGGTTCCATCATTTGATCCAATGTTTTTCAAAAAAATAGAAGTGTAAACATCAGCACGAAGTCAATAAATTTCGAAAGTCTAGCATAGCTAGTAGATTTAGAATACCTATGCTTCCACCATCAACTCCACTTTCTGTAATGATCCATTGCTTAAAAGATCTATCTATTCCTATCATCCTCAATACTCCATTCATAACTTAATTATACCCAGCCATCAAACTTACCGCACATTGAAGTTCGTGACTTGCCACAATAATATGAGTTTAAGAAATTATCCTAGTCAGACCATAGGCGTCCATTCGCTGAGGGTTCAAAACATAACATATTATTATGAGTCATGAACTTACCATATGCATTAGTTTTAAGAACCGCGCCTAATCCTAATAATATTTGTCTAATCTTAATAGTTTCTAACTATCAAACATACACATGAGAAAAGAATCACCTTTTCGCCACATATACATAGATAGCGTGACACCAACATTCCAATGATTATCAATATGATAAACCGAGTGCAAGCACAAAACCCTCGCCCATACAAAGATTTGTACAACTCAGCCATCACATGAGTCCTCAATTGAAATCCCACCTAACTCTATCTTACTCTTAACTTGCTCTTTGCTCGATATGAATTCCTCGTATCACATTATCTATAACTCCTCATGAGTTATCTCATACTTTTTCATAGTACACCATCTTCATAGCATTAAGCTATAATTATTCAAACATTATAGACCATCTTTCTTTTATAACTTAAACAGACCACGTCGTGATCTTATTCTACAATCATCTCCCTTAAAATTCTTTTCTTAACTCGTGATCGTTTTGTTTTACGATCATCTTTCTTTCTGTTTTTCATCATTTATGACATTATTCATTATCTTGGCTTTTGGAGTTAGGAAACTCCCATTTCTTATCTTTATATCTCTTCAAGATTCTTCTTTGAATCTTCTTGTTTATATAACAATTCTTCCTTTAAGAATTTCTAACTTCATTTACATTGCTCAACATTTCATTCAAGTTATACACTTTCATCATATGTATCCGCTTTCTATACTTGGTATACATCGAGTCTCTACCAGTTTCAATATGGTACGCTGAGTGGTTTCCGACAAACAACCAACAAACTAGGTTCTGAGTTGCTAGTTCGTATATACCTCCGCTCTATGAAGGAATCGTTTAGCCCAAATACCATACATCAACTACGAAAGAGTACAATTGCACCACTTAGATATAACTCTCTATTCTTAACTTCTTTATCATTATCTTTTTTATAGACATTATCTATTTATTATCACCTTACATCCTTATTATTGGAGTTGGGTAACCCCACATTCATATTCCTTATAACTCTGTGAGATTCTTCTTTGAATCCTTTCACGCAAGTTTTAATCCCTTATTGTTCAAACTCTATTTGAGCTTATTCGTTCCTTATTTTCACCTCTCTTCTCTAAGGTTATAGCCTAAGGTACTCTTACCTAAGGTTTCTAACCTATCAGCTTTGATACCAACCGAATTCTACTCCAAAATTCATACAATTTAATTCTCGACTTCTTAATTCTTCTTTCATTTTAATAATACATTCAACCTCTAATTTTACATCATGAAACGATAATACAACCATTGAAATTTGCGGAATAATTAAAATTTTCTATTACAAACTATCCTCGTTCCCAAAACCTTCAACCTTTACATCTAAATATCTCAGAATCATTTTAATACTACAATAGTTTACATTCACAAAACAATATTACATATCAACATTAATACATTATTCGAAACATTAGACATGGTTTACAAGAATAACAACTTAGCTAGGATATTAAACCTTCATATATCACTTTTGATCCATAACAATCAAGTAGCACATAGCGTTACCTTCAATTCTTGAATATGCAAAAATGGTTATTTGCAAGAATGAGCTCTCGATATTTCGGCAAAATCTAATAGTTTTCATGCATCACGTAGCACATAATAACATGCTCAACATACAAGAATAATCATAAACAAACATAGCATACACGTTGTAGTTCACATAACAACTATAAAGATTAAGTTCCTTACTCAATCAACATTCATAGTTCAACCATCATAGTCATAGATTGACTTTCACATTTCATACTTTTGACATATATAATACATCATACACTAAAATTTTAAAGCAGATAATCATCAAGTTCACGTAGCAAAAAGGAATCGAAAGACTTGGCCTTTTACCGGCGCTTTTACCAACACGCTAATACTTCGCGTCCTCTTACACAACCTACCTACATCAGATGTGAGATTGATAATAAATAAAATCAATATTCAATCTCATGGTCAAATTTATTCTAAGACCTTACTTTATCTTATTATCCTTTATAATGTCATTATAAACATCTAACTATTTTATATGCAACTCGATTTTATTTTTCATTTTCATCACCACACATGCTAGACTATCACACTTGTAGTTTAATGTGCGTATATCACACCATTTTATTATACCACTTTGGTTTCAAAAAATGCATATTCAACACATTATTTACATGTTTAATTTTCCTTCATAAATCAAAAATTACCCTTTTCGATTTCTTTCCATTATTATTATTGTATTATCATCTTTTCATACTTAGATATCCAATATTAGCCATTAGTTAGACACTTTGTATACCAAAGTTTAGAAAACACTATTACTCTTAGGCATTTTATCGAGCACGTTATGTGCACACATTAACTTATCTCAACTTTTGATCTTAAATGGTTAATTCTGCATAGAATATGATAAAACATATCTATACTCATTACATATGTCAAAACATATTTTTAATCATCAAAATATATCATCACCCAAAATCTTAATTCAAACAGAATTATAAAACACATCTTCACAATTTCTTTAACAAAACGTTATTTTCGTTTTTAACGTAACTCGTTCGTTACATGTCCGTTTTTGTTCCTTCTTATATAGAATTAACCCTTACTCAGTGTAATACAACCTCATCTAGGCCTTAAAGTCAGACCCTTATCCATCTAAACCAGATTCTGTAATTCATCAACTAGTCTAGAAAATTTCATTTTCTGGACATCCTTACTAAACAATTTATTTCGGACATGATCGATCCATAAAATGGATCAATCTCGCGAGTCTAGCTAGTAAACTTCCATATCTACAACTTTGCAGTTTTAAGTTTCTTCAGATTCAAAACACACGAATTTATATGAATTTTTCAAAGTCAGAAACCGTAACAGTTTTGATTTTCTGGACATATTATTTTCCCTTCGGACCAGTCTTACTAAAACAGACATTGCAAGAAATCTTCAAAGAGTTTTCATGTGATTCCACTTTCAGAATATAGCTTAGTTCCATATCTTCGATTTGATATAAGGCTCACTTTCTAACTCATTATACCCAAAGAGGTATGAATTTCACAAAATATGTCCACAATTACTAAACACCTACGAATTTTGTTCTTCAAATTTTCTTTCCATTTTTTTTCTTTCTTGAATCCTCTTGTTTGATTCTTGATAATCCAAGATTAAACCAATACAAACAGATTAAGCATGATCTACTACCCTAGAACATAAATCTACGCAAAAAAAAAAATAAAATCAAGAATTAAATAAGAGTTTAGAAGTTACCTTCTTCTAACTTTTTTTTTTGTCTTCTTCTTCTTCTAGCTCATCTCAATTCCTCAATTTCTCTCTATCTCTCTCAATTTCTCAATACAACTTTTACATAACAATTATCTACATTATGAAGAACATAAAAATATAATTGAAACAAGGAATTTAGATTATAACTTTATTAGTATGAATTTAAGAGAGAGATGGAGATGAGGATGATGGGGCTTGTTTTGTCTTCTCAAAGCTTTCCATTCTTCTTCTTTTTCTTCCTCTTATTCTTCTCCTACAACTCTCTCTAACTCTCTTCTCCTTTCTTTGGTTTGTTTTCTAAAACTAACATACTAACTTGTAGTATATACATATAATATACAATACTAGTAATATATAATATATGTAACTCCTAGTAATTATTAGATATACTAATTACTAGTTAATACATAGGTTACACCAATTTGAACTTGAAAAGCCTAAGACCATGTTTGGCAAATACTCATTATTTTAATTAATCAATAGCTTAACATCAATCAATCTCATCAAATTGTCACATAATTATATTTACTTGTTAATTATAATTTTGTGTAACAATCATCACATAACTCATCTAATTTAATTATCTCAATTTAATTAGAACTATAACATAAAATTATTATATTAATTAAATTAAATACTAAATATTCATTTAATTAATCTGCTACACTTAATTACATTACTCTATAATCAAAACAAAATTTATTTATTTAACTCAATAAATAAATCAATTAAATATTTATATATATTAAAATTAATATATAACATTCTCTTTACATCAATTCACATATTCTACAATATATGACATACACATACTCACACCCAACATATCTCGTAAATAATACTTTTATTTATAAAATTCTCATTTATATTCTAAAAATCTGGGATGTCACAGTGTTAGAATGATTGAACCAGATTCGTGGTGATTTGGGACCCGGATTCGGGGCTCTCATAGTTGGTATCAAAGCTGCATGTTATGAACCTTAGGTAGGAATACCTGAGACTAATAACCGTAGTGATTAGAATAAGTACTAACTCACATAGAGTTAGTTGGTCAGTAAGATTCAAAGATGAATTTTGGCGAATTATAAGATACATAGTTCCCTAACTCTGATAATAAAGTTGAACTGTAGTGGTGAATAGATAAAGTCTAAAAGACTAAAAGTACAGAGATAGAAGATCGAAAAGTAAAACGATCATAGTATATAAATGAATCGTAATATATACGATGAGATCACCCCGTGATCTGATAAGGTTATAGTATGGAGAAGGGTCAAGTGAATGATTGAAAAGTTTACAGCAAGATTGTTGTGTGTCTATAAATGAGTATAGATTCAGGAAAGGATTATAAATACAAGTTGAATGAAATTCGTATTGAGAAGGGAGTTAAGATTAGGTGGGGATTTCAATTGAGGACTCATGTCAGCAGCTGAGTTGTATGATTCCTTGTATGGGCGGGGAATTTGTACGTTGTGTAAAAACCACTTAGTTTCTGGCACTGATAATCATTGAAATATTTGTGTCGCGCTATTTTTTATATACATGTTAAGAGGGCGATTCCTTACTCATGTGTATAATAGATAGATAGGTTATAAGTAGAGAATATAAGGTTAAGTACGAGTTCTTAAAACTTATACTTATGTGACATTCTTGATTCATAGTTATATGAAATGTTTATGAACCCCTCAGCGAATGGATGCCAAAGGTCTGACTAGGACAAGTTCTTAAACTCATATGATTGTGGCAAGTTCATGAACTCATAAGTGTGGTTTGATTTAACTGGGTATAGTTAATAATAAAATGGAGTATTGAGGATAATAGGAATAGATGGATTACTAAGCAACTGATTATTAGTGGAGACATAAGTTTTTCAAAACTCCTAGCTATGCTAGACTTCAAAATTTTGACATCAAGCTAAATACGCACTATGTGCTTTTGAAAAAAAATATATAGACTCGTAATCATTTTTGAAACAGTTTAAAGTATAGTCTACGCTACTTATTTCAACTAGACACAAATGATTTGAAATATCAAAATATTTTTTTTATCATTCATGTACCATGTAACCTGGTGCAGAGATGATAAAAAGTTGATAGAGTTATAAATACAGGAATACTTAGTGTGAATTCGATCTAAAAATCATTGTTCCACTATTGTATGATGTGTTATGACAAAGTCATACAATGACGACATCCTCAACGGACTGTTAATACAGTACGACATCATGACGTCATTCTCAAAAATATTTTCAAAATTTTAATTTGCCAACGGGGTTTGGCTACACTTAAATAATTCGATTGAATTGAATTATTGATACGAGTCTATGCTATTTGATTCAGCTAGACAAACATTTATAAAACTGTAAAAGTTCTTTGAAAATTTTCCCGAACCAAATTATTTTGGTGCGGAATCCGATAAGACTGAGGTAAAATTTTTGTGCCTATGGCGATGATTGAAAATGTATTCGACCAAATTATTTAATAAGTACAGGGCATACCGGGCTAATTACCCACTATGTCCGTAAGTTATGACGGTTTGCGGATGAATTTTCATTAAACCTTTACGAAAATGACAGCCAATAGTCTATATAACTCCTCAGCACAATTTCAAAATTTTTACTCTTGTGAGATGTGTATTGGGTAGCATATGATGCTGTGTGTGAATGGTTCAAGGTGTAAGGTATAAGGTGTAAGGTAAATTTCAGGGACAAAATTTTTAGAAGAAGAGGTGAATGCGACAACCCTAGAATTTGAATATTCATAAAATTTTAAATTATTGAATTAAGGTTAAATAATAAACCTAGACAGAAAATAAGTGAATGGATTTCAGATTTCGGAGAAGGAATTTTGTCAATTTAAAATTTTTCTGGAGATTTATTCAGGATTAAGGGTTTAAGTGTATATGTTCGGTGTATACTGATATATATGTGATTATGTGCTAATAAAGAATGTTAGTATGCAAGATTATACTAACCTAAGAGATAAATTTTATTATCTCAAGTTATAAATTATTTTAAACCTAATTGAGACATGTCTCATTGGGTTATGAGATTGAATGCATAAAAGCAAACATTTTAAATTCCAACTTTGATGGAATTAAAAACCTTATTAAATAATTAGGGAATGTTAATATTAAGAGTGTTGGAATATGTTATTTGTTATGGTCCAAAGAAATTAAATTTATAAGCCCAAAACATTAAAAGAATAGTAGAATTAATTATTTAAAGTCCAAAACAAATGGACTAGAAATCCTAATTAAATATATAATGTAACAACCCGATATTTTCTATATAATTAAATCGTAAATTTTATGTATAATTTTTTATTATTATTATTTTAAAGATGAGGATTTGTACAAGATAATGTGTATATGTAATTATGTAATAAATAAAATATATTTATTACATGAATATTTACAAATAATTTTTTTAGAATTATTGCACATTATAAACTATATTCTTATAATAATTAATTTTATAGTAGAAATGTTTTTTATTAATTATTTTCCATGAAAATATGATTTTATATTATATAAATAATATATGAAATGATTATTAGAATTATTATAATAATTAATCTATTTTAATATATGAATTTATGCTAGTTTAATTAAGTTAATTATTTTAACTTAATAAATAATGTCAAATATGAATAATAAATCAGATATGGAATCCAAACCCTAATTTTGAATTTTTATCAAGGAATGAGAATAATAATATAATATTAATTATATTTTTGATTTTTCAGTGCTATAGATATGTACTGTATGTACGTATTGATAGTGGTTGGTCAGTTATGGGGTATTATGACCAAACCCTAGTAATATTTTTATAACCCTAATATTACTGACAAACCCTAGTTTTGAAGTCAATTGAGACTTTAAAATCTGTCTAGTGATTATGTTATGTGGTATATGATATCTAGTATTAGAATTTAATTTTTATTAGGAAATATCCTAATTAGTAATTTAAAACCCTAATTTCTAAAAGTTAGAAACCTTAATTAGAAACCCTAATTTAAAACTCAATTTGAGTTCGAAACTGTTATGTAACTGTGTGATTATGATTAAGGTGAAGTATTATAGAATTTTATATTGATTAGGTAAACCCTAATTAATATTTAGAAATATTAAATTTCTAGAAAATCCTAATTAGTAATTTTAAAAACCTAATTACTAATTATAAACCCTAATTGTTTAATGATCAAGGTTAATTATAATTAGTAAATTTTAAACACAAATGTTCAAGTAATCGAATTATAAAACTAATTATTTTTAGTAAACTCTAATTTATATTTTTGGAAACTAAATTGTTATTTATTTTTAAATCCTAATTTTGGAAATCCTAGAATTTTGCTTTTAAAACCTAAAATGGTTCAAACCCTAAACCCTAACTCAAACCCTAAACCCTAAGGGTTTGACAAGTTACCAAAATGCCATTAATTGGAAAATCAAAAGACCAAAATACCCCTTGCATTATTGAAGCTAGTTTGTAGATTTTGACTATAGGTGAGTTGGTGACCTAAACCAACAACCCCATGTGCTCTCTAATGACAACAATCAACCTCTAAATCAGTCCATACATGCATCCAAGACTTGTATATATAGAGTGAGAGAGAGAGAGAATTTCATTTGTTAGTTTATTTTTCTCACACCACTCAACCATTTTCTCCCTCTTTGAAACCCACAAAAATTTGCAAGTATATCAGTCACAAACAAAGTCCCACGAACACCTTTAACAGATTCAGAAGCTAGAATCAAAACTTGTTCATAGAAGGTATAAACCTAACTTGAAAAATCTTTCCATTAATCCCATGTTAGGTGTTGTTTTTTTGTGTGTTAAACATGTTAGATATAGTGTATATTGATGATATGGGTTGCTAGATGTTAGATCCATAACATCTAGAGACTCGGATTTGAAGTTTTATAAAATCTGGAAAAATTTTGTTTTGTGTTCTGACAATGAATGTCAAACGCTGTAGATCCTTCACGGTTTATGTTTTTGGTTATTTTATGTTTTAGATATGTAGTCTGTTATGTGCTCTTTGATCTGGATCAAGAATCATACTTAGATCTGGTCTAGTTTGCAAGTTATTCTTGGTCAAAGGTCGTTGACCGACCATGACCAGACCATTTCTGGGTAACCCAGAAATGGGTTTTCAGTGTCTGATAAGATATTGATGAGCCTTGATATCACTTCTGGTTGTTGTTTATTTGTTGTTGTTGTAATAGATTTGTACTATAGTATATGGACTACAAGATTAAGCTTTTAGATCGCTTAAATATCTAATGTATCGAAGTCAGTGGAAGGTCAAACCAGACCAGAAGATCACGAACTTAGTTTTCTGGGTAACCCAGAAAATTTAAGAGCATGATCTCTGACAAGGTTTGACAAGCATACATCTTTTTATTTTGTTGTTGTTTGATTGGTTTTATGTAATGGATCTCTAGAATTACATGTTGGATACACACTACAGCTTATAGATCACAAAATAATTACAAGGATAACATGTAGTGAAGGCACAAATTATGACCCATTATCTGTTCTTCATTTCTGGGTAACCCAGAAATGAAGAACAGTCCTGACAACACTTTTGGAGGCTCAGACCTCCTTGGTTATATGTTTTATGAACTTTCTTGTTGTTGGATAATGTAGTCCTACACTAGCACTACACGATCTGATAAACAAAATGCCCAGAAACACAACATACACTAAATTAAACCTGGTCAAACGTGGTCACTGCTCACCGTTTCAACGACATGATTTTACGGGTTGGCGAAACATTTCAAGAACACCTATAATGACAGGTTTAAATATTTAAAGGGCCCTTTAGAGACAAATATTTTGAAAATTAATTATTTTAATTAAATAAATAGAAAAAATAGTTTTAAATTATTAAAATACAAAATAAATTATTAAAAATTATTTTAAAATCCAAAAAATTAGTTTTTAATTATTTTGAATATATTTCATAAATATTTAATATTTTTGGAATATTAAAAGTATTTAATTATAATATTAAATAAATTATTTAAAAATAATTTTAATACATGAAAAATCATTTAAAATTATATTATGGTATAAGAAAATAATTTAAGTTATTTTTGATAACTTTTAATTTTTTGTGATGAATTTCATTAATTAATTAATATTAATGGTAATTAAAGTTATTTAATAAATGTATTAAATAAATTATGAAAAATAGAATTAATGATTTAAAATTATAGAAAAATGATTTAATGGTTATAAAAGTATTTTAAGTTATCAATATAACTTTTGATATTGTGTCATGAAAATTATTAATATTTTAATAATAATAATATTAGATTTATTTAATACTTATATTAAATAAATTAGTTTAAAATGATTTTAATATTAGAAAAATCATTTTAAATGAAAATAAAGATTCTAAAAATATTTTAAGTTATAAAATATAACTTTCAATATTTAAAGATAAATCTCATTAATTATTTACTATTAATGATGTTAAAGTTATTTAATAATTATATTAAATAAATTAGTTTAAAAATAATTTTAATATTATAAAAATCATTTTAAATGATAATAAATTGTTTAAAGATATTTTAAGTTATAAAATATAACTTTTAATATTTAAAGGATAATTTTATTAATAATTTAATATTAATGATATTAATTTAATAATAAATGATATTAAGTTTATTTAATAATTATATTAAATAAATAGTTTTAAAATGGTTTTATTAATTTAAAATCATTTAAAAAGGATATAAATGAATTAAAAATATTTTAAGTTATAATTAATGACTTTTAATATTTTGATAAATAATACATTAATACTTTAATATTAATGATAATTATTTAAAAATGATTTTTATTCTTTTAAAAATCATTTAAGTGTAATATTAATACTTTAAAAGTATTTTGAGTTATTATAAATAAGTTTAACATTTTGGAAATGGTTTCATTAATATTTTAATATTAATTAAATATTAATGATAATAGAATTGTTTAATATTTAAATCATTTAATAATGATTCCGGTGTTTGAAAATTCATGATTAATTATAATAAATATTTAAAAAAAATTATTATAAGTCATTTAAAAATAATATGACTGATACTTACAGATGTGGAATTGCATGATAGAGTCTTAGACTCGATAATTACCCGATAAAGCCGTTGGTACACCGACATGTTTCAGAAATTGATATGGACTTAGATAATTTGATTAGATATGTGTTTATTTGTGATTCAATGGTTGTGGAACATATGTGATGATGTGATTAGGTTATGTCTTGTTGCGATAAGCGATCTTTATGTGTTATAGTATGTTATTCTAATCGATCAAATGATCTTATTAATGATAGGTGTTATATAAAGATAGAACTAAATTCTGAATCGTAAGCGGTAGCATCGGTGATATCTTACCTTTGTATTTTCTTTATCTGATGGACATAAGTAAGAAGTTTCGAGAATTATATTATTATTATGCTATATTATTAACCCTATTGTGATATATTCTTTATCCGATCATTGTTTATCAACATGTTAGTATATGGTAATTCGGATATATATTACATTTCGTTAATTTCTAAACATTGTATTTAATCACATGTTGATATATATATATATATATATATATATATATATATATATACGTCTAAGCTATTTGATTAGCTAGACACAAATTTTGAAATGTCGTTGAATATGATAAAACCTTTTTGTATCCAATCAAATTATTTTGGTTCGGATTCCAGACTGAGTATGAACATCCCGATCACGGGAAAACTTTTATCTTGGCTGTGAAGAGATGAGAGAAAACGATCCTATCGTTCTTGTAATGTAGTATTGATCAATACAGGGCCCATGGGAAGTACAACCTAACGCCCGTAAGTTATGACGGTTTGCAGATAAAGTTCTGCTAAGTCTTAGCGAAAAATAAAAACAATGTTCATAATCTGTCGACTAATACTTATATATATAGTCAATACGTAGTTTCAAAAATTTGAGATAGAATTGTTATGTTGTTATTATCGGTTCAGTTTACTTCACAACTATAAATTCGTTGTAGAAGTGATGTACAAAGAAAACATTTATTTCTTTCAGCTAATTATATTCATAATTGTTATTACTTGTTGAGCACCCAAATGCTCATTCTTGCTTTAAAATTAAATGTTTTCAGCTAGGCATGATCAACCCGAAGGTTCAGACAAGATCAAGTAAAAAGGAAAGCAAACAGAACATGTTTAATGGTATCTTTTGTAATAGTTAGACAATATATAGACAATGATATGTATTCTATATCATGTAAAGAATTATAGTAAAGGTTGCGTAATTGGGATTAGACTCTGATAAATATAAATTAAGTTTGATTTTTATATTATTATTATTATTATTAGTATTATTCCGCTCATAGAAATGGTATCGTGAAGATGAAGCCTTGAGTTCGGGTTTTAAGTACCCGAGTTTGGGGCTTTACAAGTTGGTATCAAAGCTTAGGGTTAAAAACCTTAGGTGGGCTAGACCTTAGGCTATAACCTTGGAACAGAGGGAAACATTGAAAATACACTTAACTCATATAGAGTTTAAAAAGGAGATGAATTGAATTAGTTCATCATCAATTAAAATAAAAGATAACTTGTATAAAGCCATTATTTGCCGTGTGTATATAATAGTTGATAATTAGGATAACTTAGGTGTGTATATGTCAGATAGAAAAGAATTAGAATACCCTCAAATCGTAAAGAAGAAGTCAACCTCCATAACCGAGCCAATATCAAAGCCAATAGCTGAAATAGAGGCTCACATTGAAAGCTACCTCAAAGAGGTGGTTATTTTGAAAAGTGTAGTACCGAACCCAGAAACGATAGTATAACTGATATGTAAATTATAGTTAAACAATACGTGGTCAATGTCGAGTTCTTAAACTCATATGTTTGTAGTGAGTTCTTAAACTCATAATGTATGGTAAGTTTGACGAACTATAACGACCCCAAAATTCATACAATTTAATTCTCGACTTCGGTCGTTAATAATACATTCAAACTTTAATTTTACATCATTAAACGATAATACAACCATTGAAATTTGCGGAATAATTAAAATTTTCTATTACAAACTATCCTCGTTCCCAAAACCTTCAACCTTTACATCTAAATATCTTAGAATCATTTTAATACTATAATAGTTTACATTCGCAAAACAATATTACAATTACAACATTAATACATTTACCAAAACATTAGACATGGTTTATAAGAATAATAACTTAGCTAGGATATTAAATCTTCATATATCACTTTTGATCCATAACAATCAAGTAGCACATAACGTTACCTTCAATTCTTGAATCTGCAAAAATAGTTATTTGCAAGAATGAGCTCGACAGCTCAGCAAAATCTAACAGTTTTCATGCATCACGTAGCACATAATAACATGCTCAACAGACAAGAATAATCATAAACAAACATAGCATACATGTTATAGTTCACATAACAACTATAAAGATTGAGTTCCTTACTAAATCAACATTCATAGTTCAATCATCATTGTCATAGATTGACTTTCACATTTTATACTTTTGACATATATAATACATCATACACTAAAATTTTAAAGCAGATCATCATCAAGCTCACATAGCAAAAAGGAACTGAAAGACTTGCCTTTACCGGCATTTTATCAACATGCTAATACTTCGCGTCCTTGCACAACCTACGCTGTATGTGATATTGATAATAAATAAAATCAATACTCAATCTCACGGTCAAATTTATTCTAAGACCTTACTTTATCTTAATATCCTTTATAATGTCTTTATAGACATCTAACTATTTTATATGCAACTCGGTTTTATTATTCATTTTCATCACCACACATGCTAGACTATCACACTTGTAGTTTAATGTGCGTATATCACACCATTTTATTATACCACTTTGGTTTCAAAAATGCATATTCAACACATTGTTTACATGTTTAATTTTCCTTCATAAATCAAAAATTACCCTTTTCGATTTCTTTCCATTATTATTCTTGTATTATCATCTTTTCATACTTAGATATCCAATATTAGCCATTAGTTAGACACTTTGTATACCAAAGTTTAGAAAACACTATTACTCTTAGGCATTTTATCGAGCACGTTATGTGCACACATTAACTTATCTCAACTCTTGATCTTAAATGGTTAATTATGCATGGAATATGATAGCACATATCTATACTCATTACATATGTCAAAACATATTTTTAATCATCAAAATATATCATCACCCAAAATCTTAATTCAAACAGAATTATAAAACTCATCTTCACAATTTCTTTAACAAAACGTTGTTTTCGTTTTTAACGTAACTCGTTCGTTACATATCCGTTTTTGTTCCGTATTATATAGAATTAACCCTTACTCAGTGTACTACAACCTCATCTAGGCCTTAAAGTCATACCCTTATCCATCTAAACTAGATTCTGTAATTCATCAACTAGTCTAGAAAAATTCATTTTCTGGACATCCTTACTAAATAATTTATTTCGGACATGATCCGGTCCATAAAATGGCTCAATCTCAAGAGTTTAGCTAGTAAACTTCCATATCTACAACTTTGCAATTTTATGTTTCTTCAGATTCAAAACACATGAATTTATATGAATTTTTTAAAGTCAGAAACCGTAACAGTTTTGATTTTTTGGATGATTATTTTCCTTCTAACCAAATTTTACTAAAAGTATATTGCAGAAATCTACAAAGAGTTTTCATGTGATTCCACTTTCAGAATATAGCTTACTTCCATATATTCGATTTGATATAAGGCTCACTTTCTAACTCATTATACCCAAAGATGTATGAATTTCACAAGATATGTCCACAATTACTAAAAACCTACGAATTTTGTTCTTCAAATTTTCTTTCCATTTCATTTTCTTTCTTGAATCCTCTTGTTTGATTCTTGATAATCCAAGATTAAACCAATACAAACAGATTAAGCATGATCTACTACCCTAGAACATAAATCTACCCAAAAAAATCAAAGATTAAATATGAGTTTAAAAGTTACCTTCTTCTAGCTTTTTTTATTTCTTCTTCTTCTTCTTCTTCTTCTTCTTCTTCTTCTTCTTCTTCTTCTTCTAGCTCATCTCAATTCCTCTATTTCTTTCTATCTCTCTCAATTTCTCAATACAACTTCTACATAACAATTATCTACATTATGAAGAACATAAAAATATAATTAAAACAAGAAATTTAGATTATAACTTTATTAGTATGAATTTAAGAGAGAGATGGAGATGATGATGATGATGGGGCTTGTTTTGTCTTCTCAAAGCTTTCCCTTCTTCTTCTTTTCCTCCTCTTTCTTCTTCTCCTACAACTCTCTCTAACTCTCTTCTTCTTTCTTTGGTTTGTTTTCTAAAACTAACATACTAACTTGTAGTATATACATATAATATACAATACTAGTAATATATAATATATGTAACTCCTAGTAATTATTAGATATACTAATTACTAGTTAATACATAGGTTACACCAATTTGAACTTGAAAAGCCTAAGACCATGTTTGGCAAATACTCATTATTTTAATTAATCTATAACTTAACATCAATCAATCTCATCAAATTGTCACATAATTATATTTACTTGTTAATTATAATTTTGTGTAACAATCATCACATAACTCATCTAATTTAATTATCTCAATTAAATTAGAACTATAACATAAAATTATTATATTAATTAAATTAAATACTAAATATTCATTTAATTAATGCTACACTTAATTACATTACTCTATAATCAAAATAAAATTTATTTATTTAACTCAATAAATAATTCAATTAAATATTTATATATATAAAAAAATTAATATATAACATTCTCTTCACATCAATTCACATATTCTATAATATATGACATACACATACTCACACCCAACATATCTCATAAAAATTATTTTTATTTATAAAATTCTCATTTATAATTTCTAAAAATCTGGGATGTCACACGAACTAGGTATAGTTAGGTGTGAATGGATTATTGAGGATAATGGGAATATATAGAATACTAAGCAATTGATCCTTAGTGAAGGTCTAAGAAGATAAGTAGTATTAGTATTACGTGAATATGTATGATTCTATGTTATGTATATGATAGGTATGTCTATATAAGGTAATATTTTTAACTTTTATATAAGTGTGGCAGCGATTCCCGACTTTTGAGTCACAAAGGGATAGCGGATGTTTAAAGCAGAATGTGCTATGGTATGTCAAGTGTTATGAATATGAGTCTATGTTGGATTAATGAAATAAGTTGGTATAAAGATAGTAGTTAATTATATGAGTACTGGTTAATGCAGAAAACCAAAATTTTAAAATATATAATATTTTGAGTACATGATAAATATAGAATTTCATGTTATATGATTATACGTATACGATAAGGCTTAGAATAAAGAACAAATTGTGATAATGTCGCCAAGGAGATTAAAACGAAATACACGGACAGAAGAACCTGTCAACAAAGCTGGAAGACAAACGGCACTCGATCTGAAATTTTGCAAAATTGACGATCAAGCTATCGAGCGGAATACCGCGCCGTAAGATCACCCGGATAATCGATCGATTTAACGCCGAAGACTTCAAGGCCATCATACTGCTAGGATTCGGAAGATCAACTGACCCTGTTGACGCGTTTGTGATAGCTAGGATAACGAAGGGGAAAAATATAGTTTTGTCACCTATACGATAAAAGGAAAGGAGATAAAGGGCAAGTCTGCGTGATTTAAGTGTGAATAAATGGTGGAAGACTGTTAATGTGACGACCCCAAAATAGGTCCATTCCATCCAACCCATTCTGAGTCGCCAAATACATGGTACAGAAAACAACTACAACTTTATTAATACAATTGTCGTGCAAGATACGACAACACTTAAACTGTGAGTTTAAATACAAATATATACCAACTGTGACTCATATCCCAACCGTGGATAGCACCTCATAATGACACCTTACATAAAGGTATAGTCGAAAACTGTTTTAGAAATTAGAATCTTTGGGAAGTACTCAAGGAAACCTTTGTACATGGGAGGCCATGCGTCTAGGTTATGATAGATATCATATGCCCAAAAAATTATCCTTGGTTGACCCAATAGACCCCAAAGAAAAACGAGAAGATTACTATCATATTCTTCCCAATGGTGTGTCTTCTCTTGACATATCATTATCTCCACCGTCTCTAATTGAGAATTATATGAAAGTAGTATGCACCCAAGCCAATCATGTTTGATGATAAAGCATATACTTTGTAACAATCTTATTCATTTATTAATAAAAAGTATTAATTTATTAAAGGCTTTTAATTATCTACATGATGCTGGTTTATAATATGTGATAAACCCATAGTTTTAAGCAATGCTTTTAGAATAATGATGATGATCATTCTAATGAGATCTAAATTCTTAGAAAGCTTAAAACTAAAATAGTTCCCAATCATTGGATTACTAAATTGGGGATTAGTGAATCCGGATAGATTGGTACATACGTTGCTTGCTCATTGAATGAGGATGATTGATCTCATGATCATTTGTCTGGAGACACTAAAGCAAGTATGTAGGTGCTTATTAGAGAATAAGTTCATCGAACGTGGCTCGCTAAGGAATACCTAATGGAGTTTTACTTGCACCGTCAATAGGAATTCTGTAGTGATAGTAGTACAAGTGATCCTTGGACTTGAGATCATCATAGTATCTTGTGTATGATGAGTTATACTTTGATTATTCCTTAAGACCCTTAGGGTATATCAAAGGGTATACTTGGGTATAATAAGTTGTATATGGAGATAATGTATGATCAATAAAGAATCTACCACTTATTAAAAAGAAGAGAAATGTCCTATGTGATTCGATAAATGACAACCCAAAGTCCCTTGGCAAAGGTATGAAATTAGAAAGGAGTTTCTAATTTGCATTATTTAGTGTTGTGCATTTAAGGATCGAAATACATATAATTAAATAAAATAAGACTTGACAATAATTCCATGTCTTATATTTAATTGGGACATTGTATGGTGAAAGGATTGAATTGTATTTTAACTATTTACTCAAAGGTTCTTTTATGATTAATGTTGAAATCTATATTATCTGGAAAGTCGTTGATCGCTAGGAGGCTTATCCTATTGTAGAATAAATATTATTTATTTAAATAAATTAATTGTTTAATTTATTTATTTAAATAAGATTAGAATTGTTCTAATTGATTTATTCACAACCTGGTTTAATATGGAGAACCTAAAGGGTCACACCATAAAAGGAAGAATAATTATTTAAGAAATTAATGGCATAATCGTAATAATATAGTAAGTATATTTAATTTAATCTATGGTGATAGAATAAATTAAATAGCTTAATATTTATTATTTAATATTTTAGAAATATTAAATATAAATTAATAAGAGGAGTCTTATTAATATTATTACAATTATTATTATTATTTTAATTTCTAAAAGAGTTTAGAAATTAATTTAATATAAGTACTCTCATTTATTCCTAATAAGATTAGGAGGGAAAATTAATTAAAGGAGTTTAATTAATTATCCCTAATAAGATTAGGGAGCTTAATTAATTAAAAGAATTTAATTAATTAAATAAAATCCAATTCCTTAATTGTTAAGGTGGGTTGCCCACATCTATAAATAAGAGGAGTCTTATTATGGGTGGGGGTTTTTGACTTTTACAACATACGTAATTCCAATAGTTGGGAGAGTACGCTCCTTTTCTATGGAGATAGAAAAACTAGGGTTTAGCCAACCACCCATCTTCTTGAATCATTCTTCTTCCTTGGTGGATCACCTCTAGAGGCCAAACACTTGGGTGGCTAACGTTGATCAAAGGAAGGAACCAAACCCGTGGATTCAAGTTGAATCTAAAAAAGAATTGGAGGTGAACTTGTACCTGAGGAAGCTCGGATCTTCAAGGGTATGATTCTTGTTCTTCAATTTTTTGTTTAATTAATAATTGTGCAAAAAGGGTGATCCGGGTTTATGTTTTGTATAATTTTAAACTCTGATTTTTACACGTTTTCGCTTTATTTGTGCAATTTGATTGCGTTCTTGAATATTACAAACCTAACAGTGGCATCAGAGCCAAACCTTTATGCGAATTATTAATTGTTCAGATTTGATATGTATATTGATATGTATTTTGAACAATTTAATTGGGCATAATTTTATTGTATAAAATTTATTAAAAAAAAAAAAAAATTCGCGAAACTGATTTTTTTTCATAACCAAAGAAGTTCGTCCACATGTCCTTTAACCTGATTTCAATAGTTCTGGGAATCAAGGGGAGTCACACGTGATTGTTCTCTAAGGGACGTGATGTAGAGTAATGTGATTATATATATAATATTTACGGTAATATAATATATATATTATATATATAATATTTACGGTAATATATTATATATATAATATTATATATAATAATATTTACTTTAAATATATATATATATATATATATATATATTTTAATAATTTTATAATTAAAATAAATTTTAATGTTAATTTTAAAATAAAAGGTTTATTTTAATCTTAAAATAAAAGAGTTTATTTTAATTTTAAAATTAGAATTTCATGCTAACTAATTAGAGTTGGAATTAGATTCCATGATAACTAATTGGAGTTGAAATTGGATTCTATTTTTCCTTAAATAAAGGAGTTTATTTTGATATGAAATTAGATTTCATATTATTCAAAATAAAAAGGTTTATTTGTGAATAGGAAAAAAAATCGCCTTTCCTTAAATAAAGGAGTTTATTTAGATATGAAATAAGATTTCATATTATTCAAAATAAAGGAGTTTATTTGTGAATAGGAAAGAAAATCCGTGTTTCCTTAAATAAAGGAGTTTATTTAGATATGAAATAAGATTTCATATTATTCAAAATAAAAGAGTTTATTTGTGAATAGAAAAAAAAAAATCCGTGTTTCCTTAAATAAAGGAGTTTATTTAAATATGAAATAAGATTTCATATTATTCAAAATAAAGGAGTTTATTTGTGAATAGGAAAGATAATCCGTGTTTCCTTTAATAATTTATTTTTTTTATTACATGGAATTGGATTCCATAATTAATTAAAATAAAGGAGTTTATTTTGATTAAAGATTTTGATTAAAATAAAATAGTTTATTTTATTCAAAATAGGATAAATTAAAATAAAATAGTTTTATTTTGATTTAAATTTGGATTAAAATAAAGGAGTTTATTTTGATTCAAAATTAGATTTTATACTAACTAAATTTGCCCATTAAATGATATCAATATATATATTAAATATTTATTATTCATGAGATGAATGTTATTTATTGATGCATATGATGATGTGTATGATAATAAATGGGATTGATTATGGACTATTGACCAATATGATTGGATTTTATTTTAGTTGGATGCATAAATGTATGGGTTTTATTAAATGGGGTCTCACGTACCTCGTCTTCTTTAATTTTTTTTCTTAATGTAAATTCTAACTCCTCCTATGTACTTCCCTCGATCACGATCAAGGTTTCTATTTATTTTAAATAGTTTTGTAATAGAATAGTTAGAATTAATTTTGAAAAAATTGGAGATCAAGGAGCAAGGAGCGCTTGAAGACCCATTTGTAATGGAGCCCGGTTTAAAATGTAATTGTTATATTTAAATATTAATTCTTGCACCCTTGGGGCTTGACCTTTTTGTTCACTTGGTGGCTCTAGTGAACCAAACTAGAATAAAAGTCCATAATCAATCCGGTAGAATATAGTATTCTATATGTGCATGCTTATACTATATATATTATATATTATGCAAATATGCTTCGCATGTTCATTAATATGACGCGTATTTATATATATATATAATAAATGCGCTAAAAACAAGATGAGACATATTAATAACAAACCCCTCAATTTTTTTTATATTAAGTCCTAAGCGTTCAAAGATATTTGGAATATCGAACGTCGCCTTCTAGTATGATAAAATTAATAGAGTATTAAATATTTAATATGAGTTTGTTGTGTCACCACAAGGCAAGTATTAAGTATTTAAGATGTTAATTTATCACATTTGATGCTTATAAAGAAAATTGAACAATATTGTTTTGTTGTGTCACCACAAGGATGATATTTTTCTTTTTTGAATATATGGAGTGCTAGGTCGGACTTAACTTGGATAATTTTGATTCGGATGTGCCACCACTTGATCAAAATAATCTAAGAGGCAAAAGAAAATGAGTTGCATAGTTGATGTAATTGACAAAAGTTGTCTGCCTATTTATTTATATATAGTTTGTTGTGTCACCACAATGCTATATACATTTGAAATGGGATCCTTATTCTCACTAGCAAACCTTTAATTAGATTTTGCCGAACTATATAAGTGAGGGTAATATAGTTTGAAGAAAATAGTGGGAGATACCAATTTAAAACAAGACCTAATTTATTTTGGTAATTAATAAAAGAATGTATGTTAAAATGTTGTTAATTACAAATTCATTTACAAAATTTTACAATGTCTAAAATTACTATCATCATGAAGCATATTAGATGCTAAATTAACGCATCAATTAAACGGATTGGTTAAGGAATTTGAGAATAGTTCTCATAGTCAAAAACTATCTTATGTCCTTATTACGCCTATCCTCCGCAATGGTTGCGCATAATGCCTCGAGGAAGATATTGCTACTTTTAGAAAGTGGCAAGATGATGCACAATTGGCTCAATGCATCATGCTTTGCATCTATGAGTAGTACGGGCTTGACGTCGGCAAGATGAAACTATGGATGCTCCTACTATATTCCCGCACATCAAGTAGTTGATGGTGAGGAAAGTAGGACTGATAGATATCAGATATCTAAGGAGCTCTTCCGATATAGAATGGCCAATGACACTATAGTACAGACAAAAGTTCTTAACATAATCAATTTGATTGATCAATTAGGACAACTGGTTTTGTCATGGATGGAGAGTTGAGCCAAGATTTGATGTTGCACTCACTCCTGGACTCCTTTCACAATTGTTGTGAAGTTTTCATATAAACAAGCTAGATATCAGCTTCGTTGATTTGCTTAACATGTTGAAAAATGATGAGAGTCACTTTCCAACCAAGAAAGACCATGTCTTACTGGTAGGGGCCAAAGGATCTTCTGAAAGGAAGAACGATTCAAAGAAGGTATATAGAAAGGCGTAAACAAAGGATAATAAGAACAAAACTGATACGGATAGCAAAGAAGTTTGCTTCCACTACAATAAGCATGGACACTGGAAAGAAACTACGAGAAGCACCTTGCAGTGGCTAACCAAAGAAGCTTAATGAAGTTTCGGTTACAAATACAATTTTGTTCAAGATTTAAATAAATTTTTCTTTAAGTCAAGGTTCTACTTGGATATTGGATATCGACTTTGGTTATCATAAATATAGATTTATGAAGGGACCAAGCAGAAGTAGAAAGTTAAACAAGGTAAGTAATCCTATGTGTGGGAAATGAAGCAAAGGTTTTCGATATTAGCCATAGAAACTTATAGTTTAGCAATGCCTACGGGCAAATCTATTAAGTCAATAAGTTGTTATTGTATTCCAGCTTCTTGTTAAAATATTATTTCCATTTTATTGTTGGACAATAAAATCTTTGGTATTATAATTAAGAACAATTGTTGTTCTATTTATAATAATAATATTTTGTATAGAACTGGAATATTACTTAATAAATTTTGTATACTTGACTTACGTGAAAAATTATTTTGTAAATTGAACAAACTAGTATAAGAAAAGGAGATGATCATTCAAAGAGTTGAATGTATGTATTTGTTAAAATACAAGTGTGAATTATTTGAAAGGTTCAAAGAATTGAGAAATGAAACAAATTGACAAAGTATTAAGATTTTTTGATTAGATCAAGGAATAAATACTTGTGCAATAAGTTTCTAGATCATCTCAAATGGTTTTCTCATAATGGACACATCCTGATACGCAATAATTGATTGATGTATCTGAATGAAAAATTGTACCTTGTTGGACATGGTGCGGTCCATAATGATTTTACCGACATTCCAGTATCCTTCTGGGATAATGGCCTAAAAATGGCTGCATATCTACGAAAAAGGTAACCTCAAAATCCGACCCCAAGACTCCATAAAAGTTATGGACAGGGAGGATTCCTAATCTTAAGTTTGTTAAGATAAGGGGTTGTTCCAACTTATGTGAAAAGGTTTCAAAAGGATAAGCTTGGGACAAGATTTGACAAGTGTCGATTTGTGGGACATCCTAAAGTAAGTATTAGGGTATATGTTCTATAATTCTACTTAGCAAAAGGTGTTTGTTACGAAACACGCTGCCTTCTAAGATAAAGGTGTTTATTATTAAAAGGGGCTAGTGGGAGGATAATAGATCTTGAAGAGTTCAAGAACCACAAAATACTATAAGTCAAATAAGAGGAACCCGTAGAGATGCACCTATTATACCACAACCTAATCGTGAATCTAGAATAGTACCAAGAAGATACGGGAGGTATGGATTCATCATAGATGATGATGATGAGGTACACATCATAGAAGATGATGATCCAGATTATATACGATGAGGTAAGTGTTGTAGACACTTTCGAGAAAATGGATTGAAGCAAGTTTCTCAAATATGGAACATTCGTTTTGATGAGGCAATCAAAAGAGTTTGATTTTATCAAAAATAAGAATGAACCTAGTGTGTACAAAAGGGTCAGTGGGAGCGTCGTGACATTCCTAGTATTAAATGTTGATATACTAAGGATAAGGAATGACATACCAATGCTACAATCAGTAAAGATAAAGTTTTCTAAACATTCCTCCATGAATGATTTGGAAGAGTATCTTAATTGGGGATGCAAATCTATATAGATAGATTTAAAAGGATGCTCAACTTAACCCAAGGAACGTATATTCATTTGATGCTAAAGTCGTTTAGCATGGCAAACTCCAAGAAATGTCTCATGTCGATGAGCTATGGAGTGTATCTCTCTTAATAGTCCCCACAGACTCCTGAAAAGAAAGGTCGCATGAGTGACAATCATGTACACAATGAAATATACGAGACCTGATGTTGATTAGTCATATCCTGGAGAAGTTCACTATGAGTCAGTGAAAAACATCTTAAAGTGCTTAACCGGCACTAAGGATGTGATCATATTCATGGTGGGTCTAAATTAAAACTAGAGGGCTTAGTAGACTCAAGTTTTCGAACAGATGACTAAGATGACAGAAAATCCACTTTAAGGTAAAGCGTTATCTTGAATAAAGGTGCGATGAATTGGAAGGTTCCAAACAAAGAAAGAGTTCTTTGGTTTAGTGATAAAGACAAAGTAAATAGCTATAAATGAAGCTGCAAGTTGATTGTTTGGATTAAAAGTTCATTACAGAACTAGGAATAGTTCCTAAGTCTCATTTTGGATCTAAACATGTGTTGTGACACTTTCATTTGATTATAAGAATCATTGAAAGATGGGAAATCACTATAGAGATGGTGGACTCTCAAGAACAACATTACATATCCATTAACTAAAGCTTATCAAACAGCAGGATAATCGTCACTTAGAGAAGAAGAGTATGAGATACCATGACGATTGGCTTTAGTGCAAGTGGGAGATTGAAAGTAGTATGCACACAAGCCAATCATGTTTGATGATAAAGCATATACTTTGTAACAATCTTATTCATTTATTAATAAAAAGTATTAATTTATTAAAGGCTTTTAATTATCTACATGATGCTGTTTTATAATATGTGATAAACCCATAGTTTTAAGCAATGCTTTTAGAATAATGATGATGATCATTCTAATGAGATCTAAATTCTTAGAAAGCTTAAAACTAAAATAGTTCCCAATCATTGGATTACTAAATTGGGGATTAGTGAATCCGGATAGATTGGTACATACGTTGCTTGCTTTCATTGGATGAGGATGATTGATCTCATGATCATTTGTGTGGAGACACTAAAGCAAGTATGTAGGTGCTTATTAGAGAATAAGTTCACTTTGAACGTGGCTCGCTAAGGAATACCTAATGGAGTTTTACTTGCACCGTCAATAGGAATTCTGTAGTGATAGTAGTACAAGTGATCCTTGGACTTGAGATCATCATAGTATCTTGTGTATGATGAGTTATACTTTGACTTATTCCTTAAGACCCTTAGGGTATATCAAAGGGTATGCTTGGGTATAATAAGTTGTACATGGAGATAATGTATGATCAATAAAGAATCTACTACTTATTAAAAGAAGAGAAATGTCCTATGTGATTCGATAAATGACAACCTAGTAGTCCTTGGCAAATGTAATGAAATTAGAAAGGAGTTTCTAATTTGCATTATTTGGTGTTGTGCATTTAAGGATCGAAATACATATAATTAAATAAAATAAGACTTGACAAAGAATTCCATGTCTTATATTTAATTGGGACATTGTATGGTGGAAGGATTGAATTATGCGGTAACTATTTACTCAAAGGTTCTTTTATGATTAATGTTGAAATCTATATTATCCGGAAAGTCGTTGATCGTTGGGAGGCTTATCCTATTATAGAATAAATATTATTTATTTAAATAAATTAATTATTTAATTTATTTATTTAAATAAGATTAGAATTGTTCTAATTGATTTATTCACAACCTATTTTAATATGGAGAACCTAAAGGGTCACACCATAAAAGGAAGAATAATTATTTAAGAAGTTAATGGCATAATCGTAATAATATGTTAAGTATATTTAATTTAATCTATGGTGATAGAATAAATTAAATAGCTTAATATTTATTATTTAATATTTTAGAAATATTAAATATAAATTAATAAGAGGAGTCTTATTAATATTATTACAATTATTATTATTATTTTAATTTCTAAAAGAGTTTAGAAATTAATTTAATATAAGTACTCTCATTTATTCCTAATAAGATTAGGAGGAAAAATTAATTAAAGGAGTTTAATTAATTATCCCTAATAAGATTAGGGAGCTTAATTAATTAAAAAATTTAATTAATTAAATAAAATCCAATTCCTTAATTGTTAAGGTGGGTTGCCCACATCTATAAATAAGAGGAGTCTTATTATGGGTGGGGGTTATTGACTTTTACAACATACGTAATTCCAATAGTTGGGAGAGTACGCTCCTTTTCTATGGAGATAGAAAAACTAGGGTTTAGCCAACCACCCATCTTCTTGAATCCTTCTTCTTCCTTGGTGGATCACCTCTAGAGGCCAAACACTTGGGTGGCTAACGTTGATCAAAGGAAAGAACCAAACCCGGTGGATTCAAGTTGAACGCGAAAAAGAATTGGAGGTGAACTTGTACACGAGGCTTCGGATCTTCAAGGGTATGATTCTTGTTCTTAAATTTTTTGTTTAATTAATAATTGTGCAAAAAGGGTGATCCGGGTTTATGGTTTGTATAATTTTAAACTCTGATTTTTACACGTTTCCGCTTTATTTGTGCAATTTGATTGCGTTCTTGAATATTACAAACCTAACATTATACTTCAACCAAACTCCAAGATTATATAGGTAGTGCTCGTATATATACTCAGCAAGTGGATGAGCACAACCCTGTCTTATGATGACACGAGGTGATATGTCATTAGACATCTTGTCTGATAGTGGCAAAACACCCTTCCAACGTTGGGTTCGTCTCACCCTAGTTGATTCACCAAATATAACTACTAAATGATGACCACCGTTCTATTCCCCTGTTATCCCCCGCTCGACCCAGCTACACTTGTATTACCTGAAAGGAATATTGAAGCAAAATGGTGAGCACAACTAGCTCAGTAAAGAATATCATGACTAAAGATAAATAAATTATCAATAGCCTTCAACAGTAATAAATCAGAGATTCAGAACATATGGTAGATGATAAAACTTTTCAACCATAGTTGCAGCGGAACGAGCAATCCATTAGAAGAGTCAAATAGACCATAAAATCTATTATCTTCTCCATGTTAAAAGTCCATCAACAATGTTTTATCCCTGTAACATTAATCAACAATTCCTGTCCACAATCACGTGTATAACTCATAATCGTAATTGTAGTTCTAAATTCCTTTCCTCATCCAGGACAAAGTTAATTTTCATCACCTGAAACATCAAAGATCATGGTTATACCAAATCACAGTTCATGTTCATAATCCAACTAATAAATTCATCTTTGCACTACGGGCCAAAGATATTCATCAACAAGTCATCTTTGCACTACAGGCCAAAGATATTCATCAACAAGTCATCTTTGCACTACATGCCAAAGATATTCATCAACAAGTCATCTTTGCACTACATGTTAAAGATATTCAACAACAGGTCATCTTTGCATTACAAGCCAAAGATATTCATCAGAAATCATTCATCTTTGCACTACAGGCCAAAGATATTCAGTTATATCACTGAGATGATGCAAAATATTTTAAAGAAAATGAATCCAGTGAAACAAAAGAACAAATATTAAGGATTCGTACTTTAAACAACCCAAGTTCAAAAATACCTCATAAATAATCACAGTGGAGTAAAATTCATGAATGATCAAAACATATATCCAATCAAAGATAGGAATCGTAACAGAAAATCTTGGACACATAGAAGAAAACTTAATTTTTCTGTGAATAATGTCGATTTTTCGCGAATAGTCTTGATATCGTGAATAGTCTTAGATACGTGAATAGTAACTCAACACCAAAAGATAGAAATTTCACAAAAAAACATCATCATGCCTCGTGAATAGTACTCGTGAATAGTAACTCATGAATAGTAACTCATGAATAGTAACTCGTGAATAGTAACTCATGAATAGTAACCCCGACATGAAAAAGTTCCAAATTTGATAAAAAGTTCAAACCAATATTTCGGCATAATGATATTGAATAAATAATATTATTTATGAAGAAAATAATCTCCCTTACCTTAGAAAGAATAGTACTTCTGACTGAAATACTGGATATAGTGCTAAAAGAACTTGCACCGTATAGAAACACTCAAAGTATAAAAATGTGACGCCCCCAAAATTAGGTATACGTCACCCATCTTGGGTCGCCACTTACATGGTACATAAATTCAAATACAACTTACTAATATAATTGTAGGTATACAATACGACATAAAGCGTGAGTTTGAATACAAATATTGTCTACTAGATATTATACAAACTCAAAAAGGAGTCCTCATTACAACTATTATCACACTATTTCACGAGAATAGTGAGGACTACTAATGCTATCCTCTGGACCATTACTCGTTCCCAGACTAAATCCCGGCTATGTTCTCATTTCACGAAGAAAAAAGGTGAAAGAAAGGTGAGCTCAACTAGCCCGATGAAATATTATGACTAAGATAATGCGAAATAATTTATCATTAGCCTTCAACGGTGTTAAAGCGATAAAATACAATAGACAACAAGTTTAAGCTGCGGTGGAATAAGCGATCCATTAAAAGAGTCAAGTAGAGAATAAAGTCTACTATCTTTTAGGTTTTAAAAGGTCTTTCATCATTTTTAGGCGAGACTCGACTTTAATAAATAATCCACATCATCGAATCACCCACACTTTCTGACGAGATATTCATCAAATTATCAATGGTCATGATATCTTAGAATCACCCCGGTCATAATCATACCAAAAACTATCCATCAACGCATTCTGAGCCCTTTGAGGACTTTTATCACATCATTTATAACAAGCCATGATTATCTTAGAATGATCCTGATCATAATCATACTAAGTTCATCTATACACGTAAGCAGAAGATAACATAATATAACATGAGGGATGATGACAATGACATAATAATTCAATAAAACAAGTTCAAGAATTATTTTATCCGAGAATTATTAACGTCCAAATTGTCAAAATGATCTTTGTTTTGTAGAGTAAAATTCAAGAATGATCGGAAGAATATTTCCATGAAAGATCTTTGGATGAAGCGCAAATATCAAGGATATTCCACTAATTTCATGGAGTATAGAAGTCAAAGATTTAACCAATTGGGTATAATAAAGAATGGAATAACAAAAGAAATCACCATGCATGCGGTTGCTTAGCATAGGCGGTTTATTCAACGAGAATAATAATAATGGAACGAGTCGTGAAATTCACACAAGCGGGATGATCCAACGAATAATAATAAATGTGAATAATAAACAATGGAACCGGTCCGGTGTAAAACACACGATGGGATATTCCAACGAGAATAATAAATGCGGAATAATAAACATTGGAACCGGTCCGAATTGTAAAACACACGTACAGATATTCCAACGAAATAATAAAGAATGGAATAACGAAAGGAGATCACCAAGTATAGGGGATTCCGCATATAAAGGTTATTCAACAATGAATAAATAAGAATGGAATAATATAAGGATTTCACCAAGTATAGGGTATCTGGCGTATCACGAGTTATGTATAGGGTATACCACTTTTACTGAGTTATTCAACGAGAATAATAAGCAATGGAATAACAACAGTTCTCTTCATGAATAAGAAAGAATAACACCCTTACGAATACAACAAATAATATTCCCTACCTTAGAAGAACTGAATATTGGCAAGGTGAAGTAGCGAATACTTTTCTTCTTTCTCTCTATAGTTTCTCTCTCTAGAGTTTCGATGAATTAAGTGAAAATAATGAAGCACTAGGCCTCTATTTATAGAAGATTTCTAGCTTAGCTTTTGCCATGTGAAAAGGCAAGTGGCTTAACGTTTGGTGATGTGAAAAGAAAAGTGGTTTGGCGCTTTGTAATGTGAAACGACAAGTGGTTCGGCCTTTTGTAATGTGAAACGACAAGTGGTTCGGCCTTTTGTAATGTGAAACGACAAGTGGTTCGGCGCTGTAATAATGTGAAACGACAAGTGGTTCGACTTTGGTAAAAGGTAATTACTATTGAAGGTAATTACTATTCACTAAGTAATTACTATTCACAAAGGTAATTATTATTGATTAAAGGTAATTACTATTGACGAAGATAATTACTATTCACAAAGGTAATTACTATTGACAAAGATAATTACTATTCACAAAGGTAATTACTATTGACGAAGGTAATTACTATTCACAAAGGTAATTACTATTGATGAAGAGACTCTTAGATGATGACATATGGGCCCCCCATAAAATAATCAAACTTACCACAAATGTCTCATAACAGACTCTTTATATACATCAAGGATTGAATAAATATTACCACAAATCATTTTATTTTTAATCAACACATTTTTAATCTTTCAACAATTATTAATCATTTATAACTTGTCGTCTCAATTATTGATTTAATACTATAACATATTATACGAGATGATCTTTGTGACAATAATTGAATCAATAATATAAGAGATATGATCGTGATTCTTTGTAGCAATAATTGAGCATAGTGAGTGACTTCTCACGTAAGCATCAATAATCAATATCGTGTGTACTCTTATCTGACTCATCGCATTATTCTTTGTACTTTTACTACCGGGTAGTTCAATAGTTTTAACGGTAACACCTCTGTAGTTATTTTTATAGAAAGATAATTTTGTCGTTTTCTAACTACGACAATACTTAGTTAATGGGGTCCACCAATGATTGAGTAGTCGTCTGCGAATATTCTCCGAACAAAAAAAGAATATTCCCAGAGCCAAACGAATATTTTATAACAACTTGCATACTTTTTTGCAAAATTTATAAATACTACCCACAACTATAATATTATCTTAAATTCACACCATAATATTAAAAAATTATTTCGACAAAATTTAAATCTTTATTGATAAAATCTGGGGTCTCACAATCTCCCTCCTTATGGAATTTAAGCCCTCGAAATTAGAATGCGATACACAGTATGATAAAGAGGTGAGGATACCTTGAATACCTTTATCGTTGAAAACATTAAATTCATCTTTGCAATCCGGCCCCGAGATATTTATTCACAATTCATCTTTTTGCACTACTGAGGCCAAAGATATACAATCATAAAAAACAATAATCTTTGAGACGCGACTTAATAGTATCACGACCACGAATTATCCATGCACCATTTTGGCGAGGATATTCGTGTTTTCAATCTGATCATGATTATACTTAGAATAATCCTTGGTCATAATCATACCAAGTCTATCAATACACTATGGCCAAAGATGACTTTTACCACATCCATGAATTAATATTTCATTCTTTGAGACTCATTCGATAATTAATCCATATCATCGAATCATCCACGCTTTACGGGCCAAGGATATTCATTAGTATCACGACCACAAATTATCCATGCACTACGTGCGAAGATAATCGTGTATTCATTAGTATCACGACCACAAATTATCCATCACATACACTACATTAGTATCAAAGATAATCGTGTATTCATTAGTGTATCATTAGTATCCACAAATTATCCATACACTACGTGCGAAGATAATCGTGTATTCATTAGTATCACGACCACAAATTATCCATGCACTACGTGCATTCATTACACGACCACAAATTATCCATACACTACGGCCCGAAGATAATCATGTTTTCAATTACGGTTATGATTATACCAACAATCCACAGTCATAATCATACCAAGTCCATCTATGCTACTAAAGCCACGAGATGACTTTCAACATAATATAAGCATGAGGATAATGATATAAAGAATCAATCAAATGAGATAAAGATAAATATTAAATATTTATAATATAATTTATCCGAGGATTCAAGAATATCCCCATGTTATCAATCACTTAATAATCTCATAATCTAATATCATTAATATTATAACAATATTTTAATCACTTCTTAAATTTATAAACAATTTATCTCAATTGTTTACGCTTTACCATATAATGCATTTAATCATTCAAAATGCCATACTCATAAGATATCATCACCAATTATCAAATCCTCATCAAAAAATATGCATATATTCTATATAGGATTCTCTAGCCATAAAATCTTATTTTCAACTTTGTTACTTCACATAACATATTTAACTCATATGTTCGTAACTAAACTATTTTCATGAAAAATACCAAATCAGTCCCAAAAATATTTCTTTTCTGGGTTTTAGCATAATATAGTCCCATAATGAAAATATATTTTTCTCGGAATTTTTAAAATTCATTTACTATTTTTCAAAAATCAATTTCTAATTAATTCCTTAAGAAATTAGCTACCTCAAGTTTAACTCCAAAAATTTCCAAATCTTGGCAGGACCTTACACATGTTAACGTGAGCTTCCAGTTTAAATTTCATGGTCATCGGAGTTATAGAACTCCGGTTATAGTGTTTTTCGTCGGAAAAACCTAAATATTGAAATAGTCATAACTTGCTCATTTTAAGTCAGAATGAGCTCATTTTTGGACAGGAGGTACTTTATACCATATACTTTCATGTCCCAAAAGGCCAGAATTTTCCTCATAATTTAAGTGGCCGAAACAGCCCTCTAAAATCATGGCAGCAACTTTTTTGGTTTTTGCAGCTTTACACTCCTTTGCTAAAATCAGTCCACACAAAATCTCTACAACACCTTTTCCAATAATTCCACTTGGATTAGTTAGGTAACTCATAGATCTAACTCTAGGACTTGACCACACTCAAAAATTCAAAATATAATAGGAGATATGGTCAATTGAATTTCATATTCGTTTTTCACCAAAATCGATTTTCAACTCTTTGTGATTTCTAAGAAACTTTCATGTTTTCACATACTAACCAACATAACTCATCTTAAAACTTACTAATACTTCATATACCCATGATTTTCATCAGTTCTATACTTTTATTATGACTTTCATCATAATCCACGTAAATGCAGATCCTTTTAGTTGAAGAAATATTTGAGGTTTAAGAAATGGGTTTTTATCTTTGAGGGTCAATACAAAATTCGATTTCACGTTCTAGGGTAGGCTAGGAAGTCTTCAAGAATCGCCAAGAAATTTATTAATGATAGAAATATCATTCAAAAGCTATTACTCTCGTCCAAGACTTGGATAGTACGTCACATTAATACCAATGTGACTTCTATCCCTTAACACAGATAGCACCTCACAATGATACCTATCAACTTGCCATCTTGATCCACGGCGTCGCCTCTGAAAGTCGGCGGTGCATTTCACACAAGGAAGTCAACAATGAAAGGATCGGGGCTCTTTACTTATGGCTTGATATGACAATGATTGACTTTAGTGGTTTGGTTACTTTGAATTAAATACAACAAGTTGGTTATGAATATAAAAGCTAACAACCTTACGAAAAGCATGATGAGTAGTTAACCAATTGATTCCTAAAATCACATCAAAGGCAAATATTTTCAAAAAGATAAGATCGACGAATAGCGTGAAAATGTTTATTTGAATCAAACAAGATTTAAAAATAGTAGCGATATGAAGGCTCCTACTAACGAAGTTTCAACCAATAAGTCAAAGTTTAACTTCTTGAGTCAAATTTAAGCGTTGAACACAACTAGGTGAAATAAAAGAGTGGGTAGAACGGTATCTAACACGGTATAGACTTCGCAAAAGCTTATGATTAACTTACCGTGATAATTTTATTCGGGTTCCTCGTCACGAGAAAAAAAAAACGCTCTCTTAAACTACTGGCTTTGGTTTATGCAGGGACGACCTTTGGTGCCTCCATCCTAGTTGAATTTGTCTTGATGGCAACAAAATCGAGCTAAGTGACCTTCTCTTCCACAATTATAACATGCTTTGGGCGGCATGGCGCGATTCGAATGATGTGTCCCTCTCCTCGCATTTGAAGCATATGATTGGTGGTCTTTCTCCTTCCTTAACAACGGGTCTTTGGTCTTTGACGTCTTTCCATCATTGTTGAATCTCCTTTTCTTGAAATGTCCATTCTTATTGTTTTGGCCACGATTACCACCGAAGTGGTTACCATATTTGGCACTGTTGATTTCCTCCACGCTTGTTGTCACCGCTTGATGACTACTCTCATTGGTATTATAATTTTGCGGTTTGCTCTCTCTTTTTAGTTGCGTTGACTCGTTATCGCGCTCCACTAATCGAGCCCTATTTACAACATCTGAATAAAAACGCGGTTTATGAAATAAGATGTTGGCGTATCTCTGCTTCAAACCTCTTAAAAACATTCGCACCATTCTCTCTTCATTATCCACCAAGTGGGGCCCTTGAACCGTGATAACTCATAAATTTTGCCTCGTATTGCGACACGGTCATATTGTTTTGTTCCAACTTGATAAACTCCACCTCCTTCATGTGGCGAATACTTTCGGGAAAGTATTTATCGTTGAACGACTCTCTGGAACTTCTCCCAAGATATCTTGATCAACGAGTTGAGTACGTTTCTGGATTTCCACCGATGTCTGCCTCTCCGCATGAACATAAAAGGCGGCAAAAGGAACCTTTTGCTCCTCGGAGCATCCCAAAACATCAAATATCTTGGTAATCTGCTTTATCCATGCTTCCTTGAAGTGGTTTTGGCTCTCCCTTAAACTCCGGTGGTCCCGGCTCCTTGAATTGTTTAGCGGTGACCACTTGAGAGTTTTCCGTGTTTCCACCTACGTTTTGGACAGTGATCGCTTTACTTTGATGTTGCATGAATTCTAAAACTTCTTAAGCGTCTGAAATGTTCGTTAAATCGATTGATCGGTGTTGTTGTTTACGGGAGGATTATCGCCATCCTGTTGCACATTGTCACGATTATTGATGCATGGAGAATCAACAGTCTCACATGCTCCATTGCTATTCTCAACATTCTCGGATGCCATTTTCAAACACCGCCACAAAATAAGGGTTAATTGACATGCAACATATTATCACTATACTCGTGAGCCAATCAAATACCAAATAAACTTAGGTAGGTCATACTAGCGAAGGTATTCCCGTCTCTCCCCTCCTAGTACTATTCTCACATCTTAGCGGGGATCATATCCTAAGCTCGATACCAAGCTGTGACGCCCCCAAAATTAGGTATCGTCACCCATCTTGGGTCGCCACTTACATGGTACATAAATTCAAATACAACTTACTAATATAAGCGTAGTATGCAATCTGACATAAATTGTGAGTTTGAATACAAATATTGTCTACTAGATATTATACAAACTCAAAAGAGTCCTCATTACTACTATTATCACACTATTTCACGAGAATAGTGAGGACTACTAATGCTATCCTCGGACCATTACTCTGTTTCCAGACTAAATCCCGGCTATGTTCTCATTTCACGAAGAAAACGGTGAAAGAAAGGGTGAGCTCAACTAGCCCGATGAAAAATATTATGACTAAGATAATGCGAATAAATTTATCATTAGCCTTGACGATGTTTAAACCGATAAAATACAATAGACAACAAGTTTAAGCTGCGGTGGAATAAGCAATCCATTAAAAGAGTCAAGTAGAGAATAAAGTCTACTATCTTTTAGGTTTTAAAAGGTTTTTCATCATTTGTTATAAATGAGACTCGACTTTAATAAATAATCCACATCATCGAATCACCCACACTTTTCTGACGAAGATATTCATCAAATTATCAATGGTCATGACTATCTTAGAATCACCCCTCAGTCATAATCATACCAAAAACTATCCATCAACGCATTACAGAATACTTTGAGGACTTTTATCACATCATTTATAACAAGCCATGATTATCTTAAATGATCCACAGTCATAATCATACTAAGTTCATCTATACACGTAAGCCAGAAGATAACATAATATAACATGAGGATGATGACAATGACATAATAATTCAATAAAACAAGTTCAAGAATTATTTTATCCGGGAATTATTAACGTCAAATTGTCAAAATGATCTTTGTTTTGTAGAGTAAAATTCAAGAATGATCGGAAGAATATTTCCATGAAAAGATCTTTGGATGAAGCGCAAATATCGAGGATATTCCACTAATTTCATGGAGTATAGAAGTCAAAGATTTAACCAAATGGGTATAATAAAGAATGGAATAACAAAAGAAATCACCATGCATGCGGTACTTAGCATAGGCAGAGTTATTCAACGAGAATAATAATAACGGAACCGTCGTCGGTGAAATTCACAAGCGAGGATGATCCAACGAGAATAATAAATGCTGAATAATAAACAATGGAACCGGTCCGTGTAAAACACACGAGCGAGGATATTCCAACGAGAATAATAAATGCGGAATAATAAACATTGGAACCGGTCCGGTGTAAAACACACGTATACGAGATATTCAACGAATAATAAAGAATGGAATAACGAAGGAGATCACCAAGTATAGGGGATTCCAGCGTATAAAGGTTTATTCAAATGAATAAATAAGAATGGAATAATATAAGGATTTCACCAAGTATAGGGTATCTGGCGTATCTACGGGTTATGTATAGGGTATACCACTTTTACTGAGTTATTCAGCGAATAATAAGCAATGGAATAACAACAGTTCTCTTCATGAATAAGAAAGAATAACACCCTTACGGGTACAACAAATAATATTCCCTACCTTAGAAGAACCGAATATTGGCGAGGTGAAGTAGCGAGAATACTTTTCTTCTTTCTCTCTATAGTTTCTCTCTCTAGAGTTTGATGAATTAAGTGAAAAATAATGAAGCACTAGGCCTCTATTTATAGAAGATTTCTAGCTTAGCTTTTGCCATGTGAAAAAAGGCAAGTGGCTTGACATTTGGTGATGGAAAAGAAAAGTGGTTTGGCGCTTTTAATGTGAAGCGACAAGTGGTTCGGCCTTTTGTAATGTGAAGCGACAAGTGGTTCGGCCTTTTGTAATGTGAAACGACAAGTGGTTCGGCGCGCCTGTAATGTGAAACGACAAGTGGTTCGACGCTTTGTAAAGGTAATTACTATTGACGAAGGTAATTACTATTCACAAAGGTAATTACTATTGACAAAGGTAATTACTATTGACGAAGATAATTACTATTCACAAAGGTAATTACTATTGACAAAGATAATTACTATTCACAAAGGTAATTACTATTGACGAAGGTAATTACTATTCACAAAGGTAATTACTATTGACGAAGAGACTCTTAGATGATGACATATGGGCCCCTTTATAAAATAATCAAACTTACCACAAATGTCTCATATGGACTCTTTATATACATCAAGGATTGAATAAATATTACCACAAATCATTTTATTTTTAATCAGCACATTTAATCTTTCAACAATTATTAATCATTTATAACTTGTCGTCTCAATTATTGATTTAATACTATAACATATTATCTGGATGATCTTTGTGACAATAATTGAATCAATAATATAAGAGATATGATCAAAGATGAATTCTTGTAGCAATAATTGAGCATAGCTGAGTGACTTCTCACGTAAGCATCAATAATCAATATCGTGTGCTATTATACAACTACGCGTATTACTGTATTTTTACTACCGGGTAGTTCAACAGTTTTAACGGTAACACCTCTGCCGTTATTTTTATAGAAAGATAATTTTGTCGTTTTCTAACTACGACAATACTTAGTTATGGGGTCCACTTAATGATTGAGTAGTCGTCTGCGAATATTCTCAGATAAAAAGAATATTCCCCGACCAAACGAATATTTTATAACAACTTGCATACTTTGCAAAATTTATAAATACTACCCACAACTATAATATTATCTTAAATTCACACCATAATATTAAAAAAATTATTTCGACAAAATTTAAATCTTTATTGATAAAATCTGGGGTCACACAAAAAATACTCACAAAATACGCTCGATATTATAGAGAGAGAAAGGGAGTGAAATCTGTAGTTTCTGGTGTGATTTTCAATTCTAACCTAAGCACCCTATTTATAGGAAAATGCTTAGAACACCAAAGCAGAAAATTTAATATAATATTAATATATATTTTATAAATTCCTTCGCACACCTAAGTCATCTGATTTCAGCCATTAACATGTGCAAATGGTGCCCACAAAATGTCAAAAACGTTTTTGTTAATTAAAACAATTAAAACTTCCAAAATCAATTATTTCGGAACTTTAGAAATTCAATAATTCATAATAAATAGCCCTTTTATCAGAAAATTTGAATCTCGTGACTTTTTATAGGAAATTCAATTCTATACAACTTTGCTGAAGAATGTTTTTCCAAATTCCAAATGAGAATTTAATCAAAAATCCATATACTGAGACGATTTTACGTGCTATAATCAAATTGAAATGGGCCCACGAGATATGTTTAACATGTTTTAAACAACTTTTGCAACAACAATACTCCTCCTCCTCATATACTCATATATCCCACATACATTGTAAAAATATCATTATAATATTATAATAATATAATAAAATAGTATTTTATCAGAAAAGATAAAATATCAATTTTTTAACAATTGTCACTTTAAAAATTTTATCCATCTATATCCACATAAAATGAATATTTTCCTTATCATATAAATCAATAATTAATTATTCACAAATAATATTACAGAAGCACGATACTGACAACTAGGCAGTTCTCAGGAAAGAGGGGGCTTTCCAATAAGGATTTCTCCTTACTGGCGCCCAATTAGGTGACCAAACCTCTCCTTAGACAGAACTTTCTAGACATTGCCAATAATGTTTTCTAATAATATTATTCAGATAATATGAATTATTGCTTTGATAATGGAAAATACTGTGTAGTGACAATTATTGAGGAACAATAATATAAAATATCAACGCAGCAATTATTGAATCAATAAAATAAAATATTGAACAGTAATTACTATAGCAATTATTGAGTAGTGCCTTCTTACGTAAGAATCAATAATTCAAAAATATTGTGCAATACCGTGTGCTCTTTCTTTGTCGACGACGCCATTCATCAGATTTTAACCAAGGGTATTCCAACAAAGTTAATTCAGTAACAACTACGTCGTTATTTATAAAACTCCCTTTTGTCATTTTCTTCATCCCGGCGCTTATTACATTATGGGGCCCTGAATGGCTCTACCGTAGTATGAATATTCCCCAATAGAAAGAATATTCCACGACCAAACGAATATTCCCCGATAGAAATGAGTATTTTATAACCACTTGCATATTTTAAAATTTTTTCATATATCACCCTTAACTTTAACTTTTATCAATTCAACCATTTACTGAATATTAATTATAAGAAAAATTGAATACTTTTATTTCATAAAATTCGGGGTCTTACAATCTCCCCTCCTTATGAAATTTCGTCCCCGAAATTTACGTACCTGGTATTTCGAAAAGTTGAGAATCCCTTGCTTCCATTTCAGATTCTATCTCCCCTGTCATCATGATTTCTCCATTGCTCATCTTCTGTATTTTAGATATCATTCTAGAATACAGCTTTAAAAATAACGGTTAATTTAACAAATTAACATATCACATAATATCCCGATATTATGACTGACCAACAAATAAGCTTAGGTAGGACACACTAGCGAAGGATTTACTCATCTCTCCCCTCCTAGTTCTATTCCCCGATCTCCGCCAGAGATCATATCCCTAAGCTCTGATACCAACTGTGACGACCCCAAAATAGGTCCATTCCATCCAACCCATTCTGAATCGCCAAATACATGGTACAGAAAACAACTACAACTTTATTAATACAATTGTCGTGCAAGATACGACAACACTTAAACTATGAGTTTAAATACAAATATATACCAACTGTGACTCATGTCCCAACCGTGGATAGCACCTCATAATGACACCTTACATAAAGGTATAGTCGAAAACTATTTTAGAAATTAGAATCTTTGGGAAGTGCTCAAGGAAACCTTTGTACATGGGAGGCCATGCGTCTAGGTTATGATAGATATCATATGCCCACAAAATTATCCTTGGTTGACCCAATAGACCCCAAAGAAAAATGAGAAGATTACTATCATATTCTTCCCAATGGTGTGTCTTCTCTTGACATATCATTATATCCACCGTCTCTAATTGAGAATTATACTTCAACCAAACTCCAAGATTATATAGGTAGTGCTCGTATATATACTCAGCAAGTGGATGAGCACAACCTTGTCTTATGATGACACGGGGTGATATGTCATTAGACATCTTGTATGATAGTGGCAAAACACCCTTCCAACGTTGGGTTCGTCTCACCCTAGTTGATTCACCAAATATAACTACTAAATGATGACCACCGTTCTATTCCCCTGTTATCCCCCGCTCGACCCATCTACACTCGTATTACCTGAAAGGAATTGTGAAGCAAAATGGTGAGCACAACTAGCTCAGTAAAGAATATCATGACTAAAGATAAATAAATTATCAATAGCCTTCAACGATAATAAATCGAGATTCGTAACATATGGTAGATGATAAAACTTTTCAACCATAGTTGCGGTGAACGAAGCGATCCATTAGAAGAGTCAAATAGACCATAAAATCTATTATCTTCTCCATGTTAAAAGTCCATCAACAATGTTTTATCCTCAGTAACATTAATCAACAATTCACATCCACAATCACGTGTATAACTCATAATCGTAATTGTAGTTCTAAATTCCTTTCCTCATCCAGACAAAGTTAATTTTCATCACCTGAAACATCAAAGATCATGGTTATACCAAATCACAGTTCATGTTCATAATCCTACTAATAAATTCATCTTTGCACTACGGGCCAAAGATATTCATCAACAAGTCATCTTTGCACTACAGGCCAAAGATATTCATCAACAAGGCATCTTTGCACTACATGCCAAAGATATTCATCAACAAGTCATCTTTGCACTACATGCCAAAGATATTCAACAACAGGTCATCTTTGCATTACGAGCCAAAGATATTCATCAGAAATCATTCATCTTTGCACATCTTGGGCCAAGATATTCGATTTATATCACCGAGGATGATGTAAAATATTTTAAAGAAAACGAATCCAGTGAAACAAAAAACAAATATTAAGGATTCGTACTTTAAACAACCCAAGTTCAAAAATACCTCATAAATAATCCTAGTGGAGTAAAATTCAAGAATGATCAAAACATAGATCCAATCAAAGATAGGAATCGTAACAGACAATCTTGGACACATAGAAGAAAACTTAATTTTTCTGTGAATAATGTCGTATTTATGAATAGTGCCGTATACGTGAATAGTGCCATATACGTGAATAGTAACTCCGACACCAAAAGATAGAAATTTCACAAAAAAACATCATCATGCCTCGTGAATAGTACTCGTGAATAGTAATTCATGAATAGTAACTCATGAATAGTAACTCGTGAATAGTAACCCCGACATGAAAAAGTTCCAAATTTGATAAAAAGTTCAAACCAATATTTCGGCATAATGATATTGAAGAAATAATATCATTTATGAAGAAAATAATCTCCATTACCTTAGAAAGAATAGTACTTCTGACTGAAATACTGGATATAGTGCTAAAAGAACTTGCACCGTATAGCAACACTCAAAGTATAAAAATACTCACAAAATACGCTCGATATTATAGAGAGAAATCAGTAGTTCGGTGTGATTTTCAATTCTAACCTAAGCACCCTATTTATAGGAAAATGCTTAGAACACCAAAGCAGAAAATTTAATATAATATTAATATATATTTTATAAATTCCTTCGCACACCTAAGTCATCTGATTTCAGCCATCAACATGTGCAAATGGTGCCCACAAAATGTTAAAAACGTTTTTGTTAATTAAAACAATTAAAACTTCTAAAATCAATTATTTCGGAACTTTAGAACTTCAATAATTCATAATAAATAGCCCTTTGATCAGAAAATTCGAATCTCGTGACTTTGTATAGGAAATTCAATTCTCTACAACTTTACAGAAGAAAGTTTTTCCAAATTCCAAGCAGTAAATTGGCCAAAAATCCATATATACTAGACAATTTTACCAATTTATAATCAAATTTCGATCCAAGAAATGGGCCCACAGACATGTTTAACATGTTTTAAACAACTTTTGCAACAAAAATACTCATCATCCTCTTATACTCATATATCCCACATTCATTGTAAAAATATCATTATAATATTATAATAATATAATAAAATAGTATTTTATCAGAAAAGATAAAATATCAATTTTTTAACAATTGTCACTTTAAAAATTTTATCCATCTATATCCACATAAAATGAATATTTTCCTTATCATATAAATCAATAATTAATTATTCACAAATAATATTACAGAAGCACGATACTGACAACCAGGCAGTTCTCAGGAAAGAGGGGGCTTTCCAATAAGGATTTCTCCTTACTGGCGCGCAATTAGGTGACCAAACCTCTCCTTAGATAGAATTTCTAGACATTGCCAATAATGTTTTCTAATAATATTATTCATATAATATGAATTATTGCTTCGATAATGGAAAATACTGTGTAGTGACAATTATTGAGCAACAATAATATAAAATATCAACGCAGCAATTATTGAATCAATAAAATAAAATATTGAACAGTAATTACTATAACAATTATTGAGTAGTTCCTTCTTACGTAAGAATCAATAATTCAAAATATTGTGCAATACTGGTATTGCTCTTTAACGCGGCAAGACATTATTCATGTTTTTAACCACCGGGTATTCCAACAGATGTTACTTGAATAACAACTTCTGCAATTATTTATAAAAACTCCTTTTGTCGTTTTCTTCATCCGAGCGGTTATTACATTATGGGGCCCCACAAATGGTCATACCAGTAGTATGAATATTCCCCGACAGAAAGAATATTCCACGACCAAACGAATATTCCCCGATAGAAATGAGTATTTTATAACTACTTGCATATTTTAAAATTTTTTCATATATCACCCTTAACTTTAACTTTTATCAATTTAACCATTTACTGAATATTAATTATAAAAAAAATTGAATACTTTTATTTCATAAAATTCGGGGTCTTCCAGTTAAAGAAGGAGAAGAGAGGTAAAGAATGCGAATACGAGGAAAGGCAGCAGGACATTAGCGATAACGGGACCAACATTAATAATCAAACTAACGAAATCAACCACAAGCGTCTTCAACATGACCGTTCAAGAAACTGTAACAGTCGGGGATGCAACTCAAGGTATTATTCTAATCAATTTTATTTTCTTCTATATTATTTTCTTATATATAGTAAATTATTTATAAATTATTTTGAAGGAGGAAATTGAGTTCTATTAGAAATCAATTTTCCGTATAAGCAGATAGATAAGCTTTATGCTGAATAGTTAACACTACACCAAAAATGGCCTCTAGCGAAGGAAATTTTGTGAAGGAATTTATTCCTTCACATGAGGAGTTGTTTAGCGAAGGAACAATGAAGGAAAAAAGTATAGTGACAATATAGTTATTAGTGAAAGAAACATCCTTCACAATTTATATTTTTTTCCTCGCAAAATTGGGGCGATAGAAAGATTTTTGGAGCCAATTCATAATGAAAATTTGCGAGGAAAAAATATATTTAGTGAAGGAATTATTACTCACTATATATCATTATTCAAAAGTTTTTTGCGAGGGATAAAATTGGTCGCTATCTTGTTCTAAATAATTTTTTTGAATTAATTATCGTGAATATAAATACCTTAAATTTTTTACAATAGTAAATTTAATTTTAATAACACTTTTTAAGTAACTTACAATATCAACTATTTGTTTTAATAAACTATAAAGTAAATAACTTTACACTATGTTAAACTTTAAAATTTCTCTATAAAAGTTTATTTTTATGATCATAATTAAATAAAGTTAAAGTTAAATAAAATAAAAATTCAAAATACTTTAAATTTTATTTTAAGTATATAATATTAATCCAAAAAAGTTTTTTGGAAATTAATTTAAAGTAACTTTATTTTTTGGTATTGTATTTAATATTCAGTTAAATAACAATTTGGGAGGACTTTAATTAAGAAAGACTTTTGGATTATTTAATTTTATTTTTAATTAGTTCGGTACTAAACCATAAGAAAAAATAAAAAAAATAGGACTTTTTTCACAATTAAACAGGCCGTCACAATTCCGATGATGGCCAAGGCCCGTATCGGCCATTTCGTGGAGGCCCAAATCCTTGAAGCAATTGACATTGATTATGTTGATGAAAGTGAAGTTCTTACCTTTGCCGACGACTAGAATCACATCAACAAGCATAATTTTTGGATTTCGTTCGTTTTGTGGCTGACAGAACCTCGGGGAAGCACTTTGACGAATTCATGAGGGTACGACGATGATTCGAACCAAAGGCGAGGCCGGAACCGGGAACATAATTGAAGCCGTTCGACATGTTCGGTATGTAATGGGGGATATTAGGGTGTTAAGGAAAATGGACGATGATGAGGTTTTCACGTTCGCCAAGAAAATTGTAGCTCCTTATGATTTGGTGATGCAGACAAAGCAGCTGAGGAGGTTGCCAATGGTGCACTTCGCGGTAGGTGGGGTGGCGACGCCAGCGGACGTGGCGCTGATGATGCAATTGGGGTGCGATGGAGTGTTTGTCGGGACGGGTGTGTTCTAGAACGGTGACCCTGCAAAGAGAGCTTGGGCGATTATGCAGGCGGTGACGCATTATAGTGATCTGGCAGTGTTGGCTGAGATTAATTGTGGGCTTGGTGAGGCTATAGTGGGGTTGAATTTGGACAAGAATGTTGAGAGGTACGCCAATCGATTCGACTGAAGGTGACGTTCATTGGTCTCTATCTGTTTGACGAAATGCCTTCCCTTCTTACTTTATGATAGTTTTTCATCATCATCCAACTTTTAGGTGTAGTATTTGTAGTTTTAATTCTGTATTTTATTTGTGATAGCTTGCCTTGTTGCTGTGAGATGGTTAAGGCTAAAATGAATTTCATTTTCTGTCTGCCCAAACTGTTAAACATATTATTAAATTTTGTTGTTAAATGAAATCTTAGTTTTCACCCTATGTTGGTAGTTTTGTTGATTAATATACTCTCCCCCTCCAAGTCCTGTTTTTGTTGAATTTTTTTTTGGGTGTTAAATTTGTGAACAATGGATGGGTACCTTTTTTGGACATTTTGGTTGTTTATGTTCTGTATCTTTCGCAAGATGAAGGATCAAAAAATTTATGTTCCATTCCTTCACACAGTTGTTAGTCAATTTGTACCCATTCTTGGGTTGATTTGAAGTAAAACTTTGTGATTACTACAGAGTTCAGTTCATAATTTGAGTTTATAGTATTATCGGATGCTCAAGCTCATTGAAATGTGGTTGGAGTCATTGTGCTTAAGCACAAATCTATATCTTTATATGGTTGGAGTCATTGTGCATAGGCTATCTTTGCATAACAGGGGAGGACAAGTGACAGGTGAACAAAACTGGTGAAGATGGTTGAAAGAACAGTTAGAGCAGAGAACTACCGTTCACCAAATTTGCCCATTTATCTTGTAGTAGAATCTTTTGGAGGATGCTTAGCACTAGTTGTTTCTTCCCTTAACCTTGATATTGATCTTGTTTTAATTTTGGCTAACCCAGGTGAGAAGTTTGTTTCCCATGAATAATTATGTTAATTTGAGTTTAAATTTAGACATTTGGTCTATTTCTCAACTTTCATTATCCTTTTGCATAATGTTTAATTTTTGTTTTTGTAGCTACATCTTTCAACAAGTCCCAGTTGCAACCTCTAATACCTCTTTTAGAAACCATGCCTGCGAATATCCTTTCTGCCACTGGTGTGCCTTATATGCTGAACCTAATGATAAGTTATGCCTTATTCTTTAAATTACATTCCACCTTTACTGGTTGGATAACTTGGTTTAATATTTTGTTGTTTAAGTTAATAGTAAACCTTAAATAAGCTTTTGCTCTTATAGGATTGGTTTTGAAACAAGTGTGCACTTTATTCTGAATGTGAGAGATATTAGAATAGATTCTAGTAGACATGGTTTTATCCTCCCCAGTTACAAGATTATTTATTTAGTTTACTATAAATTAAACATGCAAATGGATTATTAAAATTTCTTGTATAAATAGATAGTCCTTCGAAGATGGTGAATTCTTAAAGTGGAAGAATTGTTTAAGATTTCTCTAAATTATTATGTTATGGACTTCTGTTGCCAGTTTCCATTTTGATGAACAAATTTATTCAATATAGGGTCATGGTAGATGTTTTTTCTATAGAGTCACTTCTCTAGAAGCTGAAGATGCTCAAATCATCTTGTGCGTTTGCTAATTCACGACTTCATGTTGTAAAAGCTCAAACATTAGTACTCTCCAGATGATCCTCTCCAATATTTTCGTCCTTTCGGACTGTAAAACAGAAAATATTACAAGAACTTATATGTTGGACACTTGGTGAAATAATATTAACAAGTTTGTATATTTGCTAACATGCACATGTTAAAGCTTTTCTTGAATATTTTGGGCTTATGATGCTATGGATGAGATCACAATTGCATTTTTAATTGGTTTTAACCCCGCAGAAACCAAGTAAGAATCAACTTCTTCGAAGATTTTCAAATATTACATATTAGAAGAATTGGTACAATCTAATTGTACTCAAATTCAACATATTAATTATTTTATAGGTATTGAATGGGTGCTTCTTTTCTGTTACTCAAACTATTGATATCAGTATCCTTAATTTAATTGTGATTTAGTTCAAATATACATTTGATATTAAACCTTTCCTATTGACTTTAATTAAAATATGATCTATGACATTTAATGCTCTAAGTGAAGTTTTACCCAATTACTGCTGGTACGGGTTGTGACAGTCTTGACTGAAAACTTACTGTTGCTCTTTTGCCTAGTGATTTATATTTGCTTCTCAATTATAGAATCACTATTTAAATTTTCTTATGTACCTCAACCATTTTTGCAAGATTATTTAATTGTTGCAAAAAGCACTTGTATGATTATGGAAATGTCTATATATGAAAATTGTTTGTGGTTCAAATCACTCTATGATATTACTGTTGGTCTGAATGACGCGTCATCTATATTTTCCTAGTGTTTCTCAATTGAAGTTATGTTATTTCTATGGACAAGTTATCCAAGGGAAGCATATGTAGTGGTAGTTTTTTCTAAAAGTGATTTGGTACATTTATAATCCTTCACATTATATGCAGAGGAGACTAAACTTTCTCTACTCTTACTATTTTTTTTGTATATTTTTAGCCTAAATGTTGTATACGGAAGATTGGCAGTTCAGGTATGTATTAATTACTCATAATAATATTTACGCTCTATATATTTGTCATATATATGTCCCGATTTAATTTGAAGGGATTTCATCAGGTGGTGATGTAAATGCCATGTACTACCATTTGCATGTTCCAAGAGCTTGTTGAGTACTTAGTTGGCATGAATGTGCATATCCGCAGTTCATCAGTCAAGCAGTAATTCCCGATAAGACCTTTAATAAGTAATCTTCATTTTTACTTTTCCTTTCTTTGGCATATTAAAATGTTGTCTATGTTGTGGCTCAAGTTTGCCTTTCAGTCTCATATCAAGTCTCTTTAAGACAAGAACTGTCTGTTCTTTATGATATTTTGGCTGCTTAAGCCTTAAAGTGCTTTTATGTGATCTTGTTAATTCTCTACATATTTTAAAGTCATCTTGTAGAATTTTTCGAAAATTGATGGAGCTTTCTTGGTTATTATTTTTTTAAGTTGATGTAAAATCATTATCAGAATGCCAAGTTGTATATCTTGCATATGTAAACAATTATTTAAATAATATATCATGCATTTTTATGACTTGCAAATGTGTTTAATATATGTACGCATTTAACTCTTGTACATGTTTTGGATTGTAGAAAGAATATCGTGCCAAGGGCTTGTAGAGGATGGTACACCGGAGACAGACAACTTAGCCATTTGGAGTGAGATAACTTGCGGGACAAAAAAATAGGGTATTTAGCCATTTATGTTAGTTAATAAATATTATAAGTACTATGGTCATTGGGAGACAAATATACAATAATAAATTATGTTGTTATCGTGACTTGAGCATAATGTATTTATATATGGAGTATTAGTTTTAATTATTGGTTCTTTATGTAGTTTATCAATTAGTTTGAAACTAGAATGACATTTATATTAACTTGAATTATTAAATTTAATATTTATTATAACAATTAATAATAATAGTAAATATGAAATCACTGATTTGAAAATTAATTATAATTTGCAATGAATTTTGATTATTTATTAATTAATTTTTTATTTATAAACTTATAATTTGTGAAGGATTTTACTTGAGAAATGGACATTAATGAAGGATTATTTTCCTCACTAAAATTTTTTAGTTAATTAGTTAGTCATCAATGAAGGATTATTTCCTCACTAATTTGAAAATACATTCTCAATTTATAATTAGTGAAGGAAAATTTTCTCTCGTTAAATAAATTTATTCTTCACAATATATTATTTGTGAGGGAATAAAGTTATTCACTAATTTAAAATAGTCATTCTTAAAATATTATTTGTGAAGGAAACCAATCTTTCACTAAATAACAATATTCCATTACCAAATACAATTTGTGAATAAAAAAGTTATTCACAATATATCCTTCACAAAAAACATTTAGTTACTACTTAGCAAAGGATACCCAATTGCATGGAGGTCTAATGCGAGCAATTGTGTGAAGGAAATATTTTTTCGCAATAAATCACTTGTGAGTGATATAAGACCTCTAGTGAAAGATTTGTCCTTCACTAGAAGCCATTTTTGGTGTAGTGTAAAGATCAGTTTGATTAATTTTGATTGGGATCTACTCGCAATGATTGTGTATGCTATGTACCCTGGTATGTATAGGTTTTAAAACGGTGATTCCGGGGACAGAATCTTTATAAGGGAGGGTGAATGTAACAACCCGATATTTTCTTTATAATTAAATTAGAAATTTTGCGTATAATTTTTTTATTATTATTATTTTAAAGATGAGGATTTGTACAAGATAATGTGTATATGTAATTATATAATAAATAAAAATATATTTATTACATGAATGTTTACAAATAATTTTATTTTAGAATTATTGCACATTATAAACTATATTCTTATAATAATTAATTTTATAGTAGAAAAGTTTTATTAATTATTTTCTATGAAAATATGATTTTATATTATATAAATAATATATGAAATGATTATTAGAATTATTATAATAATTAATCTATTTTAATATATGAATTTATGCTAGTTTAATTAAGTTAATTATTTTAACTTAATTAATAATGTTAAATATGAATAATAAAGTAGATATGGAATCCAAACCCTAATTTTGGATTTTTATCAAGGAATGAGAATAATAATATAATATTAATTATATTTTTGATTTTTCAGTGCTATAGATATGTACTGTATGTACGTATTGATAGTGGTTGGTCAGTTATGGGGTATTATGACCAAACCCTAGTAATATTTTTATAACCCTAATATTACTGACAAACCCTAGTTTTGAAGTCAAATGAGACTTTAAAATCTGTCTAGTGATTATGTTATGTGGTATATGATATGTAGTATTAGAATTTAATTTTTATTAGGGAAAACCCTAATTAGTAATATAAAACCCTAATTTCTAAAAGTTAGAAACCTTAATTAGAAACCCTAATTTAAAACTCAATTTGAGTTCAAAGCTCATTATGTAATCGTGTGATTATGATTAAGGTGAAGTATTATAGAATTTTATCTTGATTAGGTAAAGCGTAATTAATATTTAGAAATATTAAATTACTAGAAAATCCTAATTAGTAATTTTAAAAACCTAATTACTAATTATAAACCCTAATTGTTTAATGATCAAGGTTAATTATAATTATTAAATTTTAAACACAAATGTTCAAGTAATCGAATTAGAAAACTAATTATATTTAGTAAACTCTAATTTATATTTTTGGAAACTAAATTGTTATTTATTTTTAAATCCTAATTTTGGAAATCCTAGAATTTTTCTTTTAAAACCTAAAATGGTTTAAACCCTAAATCTTAACCCAAACCCTAAATCCTAAGGGTTTGACAAGTTACCAAAATGCAATTAATTGGAAAATCAAAAGACCAAAATACCCCCTTCCATTATTGAAGCTAGTTTGTAGATTTTGACTATAGGTGAGTTGGTGACCGAAATCAACAACCCCATGTGCTCTCTAATGACAACAATCAACCTCTAGATCAGTCAATACATGCATCCAAGACTTGTATATATAGAGTGAGAGAGAGAATTGCATTTGTTAGTTTATTTTTCTCACACCACTCAACCATTTTCTCCCTCTTTGAAACCCACAAAAATTTGCAAGTATATCAATCACAAACAAAGTCCCACGAACACCTTTAACAGATTCAAAAGCTAGAATCAAAACTTGTTCATAGAAGGTATAAACCTAACTTGAAAAATCTGTCCATTAATCCCATGTTAGATGTTTTTTGTGTTAAACATGTTAGATATAGTGTATATTGATGATCTGGGTTGCTAGATGTTAGATCCATAACATCTAGAGACTCAGATTTGAAGTTTTATAAAATCTGGAAAAATTTTGCTTTGTGTTCTGACAATGAATGTCAGACTCTGTAGATCCTTCACGATTTATGTTTTTGGTTGTTTTATGTATTAGATATGTAGTATGTTATGTGCTCTTTGATCTAGATCAAGAATCATACTTAGATCTGGTCTAGTTTGCAAATTATTCTTGGTCAAAGGTCGTTGACCTACCATGACCGAACCATTTCTGGGTAACCCAGAAATGGGTTTTTAGTGTCTAAAAAGATATTGATGAGCCTTGATCTCGCTTCTGGTTTTTGTTTATTTGTTGTTGTTGTAATAGATTTGTACTATAGTATATGGACTACAAGATTAAGCTTTTAGAATGCTTAAATATCTAACGTATCGAAGTTAGTGGAATGTCAAACCAGGCCAGAAGATCACAAACTTAGTTTTCTGGGTAATCCAGAAAATTTAAGAGCATGATCTCTGACAAGGTTTGACCAGCATACATCTTTTTATTTTGTTGTTGTTTGATTGGTTTTATGTAATGGATCTCTAGAATTACATGTTGGATACACAACTATGACTTATAGATCACAAAATAATTACAAGGATAACATGTAGTGAAGGCACAAATTATGACCCATGATCTGTTCTTCATTTCTGGGTAACCCAGAAATGAAGAACAGTCCTGACAACAATTTTGGAGGCTCAGATCTCCTTGGTTATATGTTTTATGAACTTTCTTGTTGTTGGATAATGTAGTCCTACACTAGCACTACACGATCTGATAAACAACATGCCCAGAAACACAACACACACTAAATTAAACACAATTGAACGTGGTCACTGCTCACCGACATGATTTTACGGGTTGGCGAGAACAATTTCAAGAACACCTATAATGACGGTTTAAATACGCTATATAGACCCTTTAGCGACAAATATTTTCGAAAATTAATTATTTTAATTTAATAAATAGAAAAAATAGTTTTAAATTATTAAAATACTAAATAAATTATTAAAATTATTTTAAAATTCAAAATTTAGTTTTTACTTATTTTGAATATATTTCATAAATATTTAATATTTTTGGAATATTAAAAGTATTTAATTTATTTAATTATAATATTAAATAAATTATTTAAAAAAATTTTAATACATGAAAAATCATTTAAAATTATATTATGGTATAAGAAAATAATTTAAGTTATTTTGATAACTTTTAATATTTTGTGATGAATTTCATTAATTAATTAATATTAATGGTAATTAAAGTTAATTAATATATATACGTCTAAGCTATTTGATCAGCTAGACACAAATTTCGAAATGTCATTGAATATGATAAAAACCTTTTTGTATCCAATCAAATTATTTTGGTTAAGATTTCAGACTAATTATGAACATCCCGATCACGGGAAAACTTTTATCTTGGCAAGTGAATTTGAGTGAAACGATCCTATCATTCTTGTAATGTAGTATTGATTAATACAGGGCCCATGGGAAGTACAACCTAACGCCAGTAAGTTATGACAGTTTGCAGATGAAGTTCTGCTAAACCTTAGCGAAAAATAAAAACAATGTTCATAATCTGTCGACTAATACTTATATATATAGTCAATACGTAGTTTCAAAAATTTGAGATAGAATTGTTATGTTGTTATTATCGGTTCAGTTTACTTCACAACTATAAATTCATTGTAGAAGTGATGTACAAAGAAAATATTTATTTCTTTCAGCTAATTATATTCATAATTGTTATTACTTGCTGGGCACCCAAATGCTCATTCTTGATTAAAAATTAAATATTTTCAGCTAGGCATGATCAACCCGAAGGTTCAGACAAGATCAAGTGAAAAGGAAAGCAAACAGAACATGTTTAATGATATCTTTTGTAATAGTTAGACAATATATAGACAATGATATGTATTATATATCATGTAAAGAATTATAGTAAAGGTTGCGTAATTGGATTAGACTCTGATAAATATAAATTAAGTTTGGTTTTTATATTATTGTTATTATTATTAGTATTATTCCGCTCATAGAAATGGTATCATGAAGCACCGAGTTCGGGTTTCAAGTACCCGAGTTTGGGGGGCTTTACATATAAGGTTATGCAAATTAAAAGTATTGGACTATGTATATTTCATGGCCCAAGAAATTAAACTTAAAGTCCAAAAGATTATTTATGGGAAGTCCAAAAGATTAATGAGTGGCCCAATTTAAAAACCAATGAAGGAGGGGCACTTTAGACATTTGGTATATTAAGTAAGTAATAAAATTCAAAGCAAACTTGGTAGATATAAGGCCACATGGTCGACATTATAAGGAGAGGAAATGGTGGGTGCACATCACCATTTTAAGTACCACACATTTGGAAAAGATATTTTCAATTAGCTAGGTGTCATCTCTTTTGAGGAACCACCTTGCATACTAATCACCCACATACTAATAAAATGATTATTAATGAGAGAGAGAGAGAGAGAATTAGTGGGAGAAATTGAAGGCCATATGGCCGGATGACTTATGGGAGAGATAAGGAGAAGGAATGAGATAGTGTAATATATCTATATCTAATCTATCTTATTTTTCTCTTTCATCTCTTTTATTTTTTTTCTAACTAAAAAGAACTAGAGAGAGGGAGAGAGAAAGAAGAGTTTCGACAGCCATGGAGGAGGGGGAAGGGAAGTTTTTTGTGACGCCCCCAAAATAGGTCCATTCCATCCAACCCATTTTGAGTCGCTAAATACATGGTACAGAAATAACTACAACTTTATTAATACATTTGTCGTGCAAAATACGACAACATATATACTGTGAGTTTAAATACAATTATTGTCTTCTAGACAATATACATACCCAAATAAATCCTCATCCCAATTATTGATACATTATTTTACAAAAATGGTGAGGACTACTAAACAACTCTCTCTAGAACCTTCATTCCATACCCGACTAGTACTACTCGCTACATTCTCGCCTCTGAGAAGAAAAATGGAACAACAAGGAAAAGGGTGAGCTCAACTAGCCCGGTAAAGAATGTTATGACTAAGATAATATACAACAAATTACCGTTAGTCTTCAACAGGGAAAATCTAATAGAATACAATAGACAACAAATTTTAAATCAATATTCGCAGTGAAGAAATAATTCATTAGAAGAGTTAAGTAGAGAATGCAAACTACTATCTTCTATGTATGAATTTAAAAGTTCATCGCTCTATCTTTTATCCTGTAACATCAATCAATATACATCCGGAATCAAATATTCATCTTTGCACTCACGAGCCAAAGATATTCATCGATTAGTCATGTTCATCTAAACACTGCTCATCTTTTGCACTACTGACCAAAGATATTCTTCAGAAATCATTTATCTTTGCACTACAGGCCAAAGATATTCAATAATATCATTATTTAAGACCGAGGATGATAAAAAATATTTTTAAAGAAACGAATCTAGTGAAACAAAATGACAAGGATTAAGGATGAAGGATTCGTACTTTGTTTTATCCACGTCCAAAAATACCTCAAAAATAATCATAGTGGTGTAAAATTCAAGAATGATCAAAACATGGATACAATCAAAGCTAGTATCCAGAATAGATATTTTGGATAAAAAGAAGAAATTTTATTTTTCTATGAATAGTCTTAGATATCGTGAATAGTTACAGATATCGTGAATAAATAACTCAACACCAAAAGATAGAAATTTCCCAAAAAACATCTTCACGCTTCATGAATAGTACTCGTGAATAGTAACTCATGAATAGTAACTCATGAATAGTAATCCCGACATGGAAAAGTTCCAAATTTGATAAAAAGTTTCAACCAATATTTTAGCATAATGATATTGAAGAAATAATATCATTTGAGAAGAAAATAACACCCCTTACCTCGAAAGACAGTATTTCTAGTTGAAACACCGGATATAGGTTATGACTTGAACTTGCACCGTATATCAACACTCAAAGTATACTCAAAATACTCACAAGAATACGCTCGATAATAATATAGAGAGAAAACTTCAGTTTAAAGTGATTTTCAATTCTAACCTAAGCACCTATTTATAGAAATTGCTTAGAACACCAAAGCGTAAAATTTAATATAATAATAATATATTATATATATATTCCTCGCCAACCAAGACTCCTGAAATCAGCATGTTTACAACACATGGGGCCAACCAAAACAATAAAAACGTTTTTGTTGATATAAATAATTAAAACTTCCAAAATCAATTATTTGAGACTTGAACTTCAATAATTCATAATAAATAGCTCTTTTAACAGAAAAATTGAATCTCATGAGGTTTTATAGGAAATTCAATTCTCTACAACTTTGCGAAAGAAAGTTTTTCCAAATTCCAAACAAAATTGACCAAATCCATATACGGACAATTTTACTGAGTTATAATCAAATTTCAATCAAGAAATGGGGTCCACAGACACACAAAACATGTGTTAATCATTTAATGCAACAAAAATACTCTTCCTCCTCATATACTCATATATCACACATTCATTGTAAAAATATCACCGATTAATATATTATTAAAATAATATATTTAAATGAATTATTTTATCGAAAAAGATAAAATATTAATTTTCAACAATTGTCATTTTAAAATTTTTCTCCATCTATATCCATATAAAATCAATATTTTCTCATCATATGAATCAATAATTAATTATTCACAAATAATATTATAGAATCACAATATTGACAACCAGGCGAGTTCAGGAAAGAGGCTTTCAATAAGAATTTCTTCTTCTTGGCAAGCATGATTAGTGACCAAACCTCTCCTTAGATGAACTTTCTAGACATTGCCAATAATGTTATCTAATAATATTATTCGGATAATATGAATTATTGCTTCGATAATAAAAAATACCGTGTAATGATAATTATTGAAAACAATGACAATATAAAATATCAACGCAACAATTATTGAATCAATAAAATAAAATCTTTGAGCAGATAATTACGTAACAATTATTGAGTAGTGCCTTCTTACGTAAGAATCAATAATTGGTGCAATACTGGTAATGCTCTTTGTTCAACAACGCGGTATTAGTGTGTTTTTAACCAATTATTCCAACAAGATAATTAGTGAATAACTACGCTGAATTATTTATAAACAACTTATATTTGTCGTTTTCTTCATCCAATCGCTTTCCGTTACGGGCCCACAAAAGACTGCGCCGTCATACGAATATTCCCCGACAGTACAAATATTCCACGACCAAACGAATATTCCCCGACGATAATGAATATTTTATCACCACTTGCTTATTTAAAATATTTGCGCATTTTACCCATAACTAACCACATTAATCAAATCGACCCTTACTATTTCAAAATAATAAATAGAGGAAAATAAATTTCATTTATTAATAATTTGGGGTCTTACATTTTTGGTGAGACATCAAGGCTCCATAATCAAACTAAGAAGAATAAGAAGAAGGAGAGCACGTGAATCAAAGGTATAAATACCTTTTGTGTATGTATTTTTGATTATTGTAAATCATATCTTGAATCTATATTTATAAACTCAAAAACCATGAATATACTTGTTATTGAGTGTTTGATGTTTAGATATACCCATATTGGGTGTTGTTTTAGTTGGAAATCAAAAATAAAGAACAGTGATTTTTCTAGTTTATGAGCCCTAAAATTTCTATGTACTTTGGATTTCCACCGTTTTTGATCTACACCTTCTTTTTGCAATCCGTCAAAGAGAGGTGCTAGATATGTGAGTTATCTACTAAACCCAAGTGGTAGCACTCAAAAATGTTGACTATACAGTCTGTAGTGACTGATTTAATAAAAACAGTTTTGTGTCTTTTAAGGTAAAACTGACTATTTTTGGACAGTCAAAAGTAGGGGCAGTTTAGTCATTTTTTGAAGATTCAAAAATTCTGAAAATATTTGGGAGGATACTATGATAAGTTATCTAACATTTCCAAGTGGAATCACTGAAAAAAGAGTTGTAGATTTCCGTATGGAATATTTTTAACAAAGTACGAAAAACTCATTTTTCCATTTTTGCTACTGCCAAAGATTTTTCAGGGGCTGTTTCAATACCTTAAATTGTCAGAAAAATTCCGGCCTTTTGGGATAAGAAAATATATAGTATTGAGTACCTCCTGTCCAAAAATGAGCTCATTCCAACTTAAAATGACCAAGTTATGATCATTTCCATTTTTGTGATTTTCCGACGAAAATAGATATAACCGGATTTCTATAACTCTGATGGCCACGGAATTTAAACTGCAGCGTCACATTAACACGTATAAGATTGTGCCAAGAGATGAGAATTTCTGGAGTTGAGCATGATAGGGCTAATTTCTTAAGCTACACACTAAAAATGATTTTTGAAAAATTATGGAAAAATACTTTTTGTGTATGATTTATATGTATATGTGTTTGGACAAAGGATAGAAAAATAATAAATTGATTTGGTGTTTTCATGATAAGGATATGGAATCCAGCTTGCTGGATTGAAAAACAGTTTACTGAATTGAAAATGTGTTGAATCCAGCTTGCGGGATTGCAATCTAGTCACTGGATGTGATATCCGGTTTCTTTGGATTCTTGATTTGGTTCTTGGATTGACCATCTGATCTTGGATATGGAATCCGACTTCTTTGATTCCAAATCTGAAATTCTTTGAATTGGTATTTGACTTTTTTGTTCAAGAAAAACTTTTAATATATGAGATTAAAGTATTTAAATATAATAGTAATGATTGAAAAATCATAATAAATGATAATTAATTTATTTAATAAATATATTAAATAAATTATGGAAAAATAAATTAATGTTATATAAATCATATAAAAATGATTTAAGTGTTATAAAATATTTAAGTTATAAAATATAACTTTTGATATTTTGTCATGAAAATATTAATATTTTAATATTAATAGCAATTATCGGATAATGAATTTAATTGTTTAAAAATCATATAAAGGTGATTTTAAAGTATTAAAAATACTTTGTGATATTATAAAATATATTATAATATTATGACATGTATTTCATTAATATTTGATAATAAATAGATATTAATGATAAAGGAATTATGTGGTATTTAATTCGTTTACATACAATTTTTAATGATTAAAAATTCACGATAAATGATAATAATTATTTAAAAATTATTATGAGACTTGGAAAATTACTTTGATTAAAAATATGATTATCTAAGATAATTGTTAAGTGTTAAATGAGTTTAATTGAACTTAAACTTGATGATTATCAAACTAGACCGTCGGGATGTTAGAATTTTGCCGAACTCGACTCAGATTGTCAAAGTTTGACTTGAGGTCAAGTCTTATATGTGTTATAGACGGATATGATTATTTTATAATGTGTTTAGGTTATTTTAAATACTGTGATAATATTATTCTAATTTGTTTATCGATATTATTTATATATTAGGTCTTCGATCAGACAAAGCTTATTATAATGCGTAGCGATAATCAACGATTCATGCAAGTTTTACTTAACTCTACTAAGAGTTGTTTCATTCAGATATGCTTATGGTTAATCATTGCTGATTACCATTGTAGAATTGTACTCTTACATATTGCATATATAAAAGTCGTATGAAAGAAAGTGATCACCTTCATTACCCTTCTATCCGATATATTTGTTCATGTTATATACTTGTTCAAATCAAAAGTTTGTTCCTACTAGTTCACAATTATATTGTTGAATTATAGCCAGCTTATTATTCAGATTCTTTCAATCATGATATATCGTTAAATTATTGAACTTAAACTTGCTGGGAAATCTTATGCTCACCCTTGCTATATCATGATAAACATTGCAGATTAAGGTGAATACGTTGGATACAAGGAAAGGTTAAAGACAGTTCCAGCTTAAAGTTAATGTGTGCGATTAGATTTGTAATAGTATTGTATGATATTAATGTTATTGCAAGTTAAATAAGTTATGTATTGTGTATAAGTTAAGGTTACTCGACCTTGGGGAAAATGTGTAAGTTTAATGTATAAATAATTTATGTTTATATCTTCCGCAAATATAGTAATAGTGTTAGAATGATTGAACCAGATCCGTGGTGATTTAGGACCCGGATTCGGGGCTCTCACAGTCGTTCCCCTTCCTTAACAACAGGTGCTGGTGATGATGACTTTCCATCATTGTTGAATCTCCTTTTCTTGAAATTTCCACTTCTATTATCTTGGCCATGATTACCACTGAAGTGGTTACCATTTCTGGCATGTTGATTCCCTCCACGTTTGTTATCACCTCTTCGATGACTGCTACCACTGGTATTATCATTTTGCCGGCTGCTCTCTCTTGGTTGGGTTAACTCGTTATCGCGCTCAAATAACTGAGCCCTATTTACAACATCTGAATACAAACACAGTTTATGAGAAATTAAGTATTGACGTATCTCGGGTTTCAAACCTCTTAGAAACATCCGCGTCATTCTCTCCTCATTATTAACTAAGTGGGAATATGACCGGGATAACTTTCGGCAAACTTAGCTTCGTCTTTGTGACACTTGGTCATATTATTCTGCTCGACTTGATGAACTCTACCTCTTTAATGCGTGAATACTTTCGGAAAGTACTTATCGTTGAACGGTTCTTGGAATTTCTCCCAAGACATCTTGATGAAAGCGGGTTGAGTCGCTTCTGATTCCCACCATGTCTGCCTCTCCTCGCAATATAAAGGTGGCAAAGGGAACCTTTTGCTCCTCGGAGCATCCCAAGACATCAAATATTTTGGTGATTTGCTTTATTCACATCTCCGTCTTAAGTGGTTTTGGCTCTCCAATAAACTCCGGTGGTCCCAGCTCCTTGAACTATTTAGCGGTGACCGTCCGAGAGTTGCCATTGTTTCCACCTGCATTTTGAACAGGAGTCGTTCTCGCCTGATGTTGCATGAATTACATAAAGCCTCTGAACATCCCATCGTTCATCATTTGGTCAGCATTGTTGTTTTCTTGAGGATTATTGCCATCTTGATGCACATTATCCTGGGTATTGATCGTTGGTGACTCAACGGTCTCATGTGCTTCATTGCTTATCTCAACATTTTCGAATGCCATTTTCAAATATTGCCACAAAACAAGGGTTAATTGTTATGTCACATATTATCCCTATATTCTGACCGACCAAATAAATACCAAATAAACTTAGGTAGGTCATACTAGCGAAGGAATTCCCCGTCTCTCCCCTCTTAGTTCTTGTCTCACATCTCAACCAGGGATCATATCCCTAAACTTTGATACCAATTGTGACGCCCCCAAAATAAGTATACATCACCCATTTTGAGTCGCCAAATACATGGTATATAAATCAAATTCAAACTTCTTTTATACAATACGACAACATCATAGCTTAGAGTTTTTACACGAATATTGTCTCATAGACAGTATTCAAACTCAAATGAAGTCCTCATTACATTTATTATCACACTATTTCATAAAATAGTGAGGACTACTATAGCCACCATCTCGGACCATCACTCTGTTCCCCGACTAGTCCCTGCTACGTTCTAATTTCTTGAAAAGAACAATGACAGCAAAAGGGTGAGCTCAACTAGCTTAGTAAAAAATATTATGACTAAGATAATGCAGAATAAATTATCGTTAGCCTTTAACAGTGTTAAACTGATAAAATATAATAAACATCAAGTTTAACTGCAGTGGAACAAACAATCTATTAGAAGAGTCAAGTAGAGCATGATATCTACTATCTTCTATGCTTTAAAAAGTTTTCATCAATTTTATCGCTGAGACTCAGCTTAATAAATAAACCACATCATCGAATCATCCCTGCACTACGGGCCAACGATATTCATGTAATCATCAATGGTCATTATTATACCGAGAAATCCTTGGTCATAATCATACCAACAACTATCCATCAATGCACTACAGGCCAATGAAGATTTTTAACACATCATTTGTAACATTACGGTCATGATTATACCGAATAATCCCTGGTCATAATCATATAAATCAATAGTACATCTATGCACGTAAGCTACATATGATTTTTATCACAATGTAAGCATGGGGATGATGACAATGATATAAGAATTCAATTAAAAGAAAACAAATGATAAATTTTTAAAGATTTATAATTTAATTTATTCAGAATTTAATAATGTCCAAATTGCCAACATTATACTACTTTGTGGAGTAAAATTCAAGAATAATATTGTATCAAAAATGATTTGGACAGCAAAGAAATCAATTTTTTTGTCATGAATAGTTCCCCAGGTGAATAGTACCCCATGAATAGTACTTCAGGAATAGTATCCCGTGAATAGTACTTTGTGAATAGTACTTGTGAATAATACTTTATGAATAGTACCAGTGAATAGTACTTTGTGAATAGTATTTTGTGAATAGTATTCCATGAATAGTACTTTGTGAATAGTACCGTAAAAATGAATACTACTCATGGACATTACTCCGACATGAAAAGCTTAAAATTTAACAAGAATGTGTAGAAAATATCCTTGTGAAACGATACTAGATGAAGCAAATTTCAAGGATAATCTACTAATTTCACGGTGTATAAAAGCAATACTTTAACAAAATGAGGGTATAATTAGGAATACGAGATGAAATAATATTATTCACATACTACAGAGTATGGAAGAAAATATTATTCCTATGAATACTAAACAAAATAATATCCCTTACCTCAAGAAGAAGATTTGGATCTTTGGAATAGTGAAGTAGCAGACTTCTCTTCTTCTTTCTCTCTATAGCTTCTCTCTCTATAATTGCTCTTGTGAGCCTTAGTGAATTGGTGAGAATGAAAGAAGAATGAGCTTCTATTTATAGGAAAACATAGTTTCGATAATTGCACATTTTGGGGCTCGAAATATTACAGTATAATACCTTCATCTTTTCTTTCATTTTTAATTTAGTCCTGCAAGTATTATCAGACTTGCACCACCTCCCCTAATAGTACATCTTGTGAATCAATAGTATAATCATGTGAAAAAAATAATTACAGTATAGTACCTTCATCTATACCTCAATTTTGAATTTAGTCATGCACGTATTATCAATCTTGCACCACCTCCCCTAATAGTACATGCATGTGAATCAATAGTACACACATGTGAACAAATAATCATAAACATGTGAATTATTAGCAATTAAATTCTCATTTATCCGATTAATTACCAGATTGGTCAATATAACCTCCAGACATCAATTATCATCGGAATAGATGTCGATTTCCACTAACACTAATAATTCCAACATAATGGAAATATCAATTTCATCTTTAATCAACACGAACTTATTCATCATTAATATTATAACTCACAATATTTAACAACCAGATCATTCCCAGGAAAGAGGGGGCTTTCCGGTAAGGATTTCTCCCTATTGGCGCGCAATTAGGTGACCAAACCTCTCCTTGACAGAACTTTCAAGACATTGTCAATATTGCAAATAATAATATGAATAACTTTGTTGTCTCAATTATTGATTTAATAATAATAAATATTATGCAGATGATACTGTGATAATAATATCAATAATATGAGAGATATTATGCAGCAATTATTGTAGCAATAATTGAGTATAACTGAGTGACTTCTCACGTAAGAATCAATAATTAATACTGTGTGCTACTATGCAACCACGCGTATTACTGTACTTTTACCACCGGGTAGTTCAACGGTAAAACTTTCATCGTTATTTTTATAAAAAGATAATTCTGTCATTTTCTAACTACGATAATACTTTCGTTGTGGGGTCCACCAATAATTGTGCCGTCGTACGAATATTCCCTGTTAAAACAAATATTCCCTGACCAATCGAATATTATATAACCACTTACTTACTTTGTAAAATTTGTAAATAATACCCATATCCATAACATTATATCAAATCCACACCATAATATTCAAAAATATATTTCGAGAAAAGTTAATCTTTATTCATAAAAGTTGTGGTCTTACAACCTCCCCTTCATATGAAATTTTGTCTTCGAAATTAGGGTACGTACCTTGTATATCGAAGATGTGAGGATACCTTGACTTTATTTCAGATTCTAACTCCCAGGTCATTTCCTCAACATCATGGTTTCTCCACAAAACTTTGACTTGAGGTATAACCTTGGAGCGTAGAATATGATCCTTCTTATCCATGATTTTAACAGGTACCTCCTCATACGTTAAATCTTCCGCTATCTCATCCGGTTCTAATTCAATAATGTGGTTCGGGTCTTTCACATATTTACGTAACATAGATATGTGAAAAACGTTATGAACACGAGACATACTTGGCGGTAAGGCGAGTCTATAGGCCACAGTTCCTACTCGTTCGAGGATTAAAAATGGGCCAATGAATCGAGGATTGAGCTTTCTTCTCTTTCCAAATCTCGTAACTCCTTTCCATGGAGCAACACGTAACAACAAATGATCTCCAATATTGAATTCCACATCCTTTCGATGAAGATTAACATAACTCTTTTATCGATCTTGTGATGTTTTTATACGTTTTCAGATCGTTTGAATATTTTCTGTAGTCATACGTACCAACTCCGGTCCCAATAACTTTTCTTCACCCACCTCATCCCAACATACTGGAGAACGACACTTTCTTTCATACAACGCCTCAAATGGAGCCATGCCAATACTTGCTTGATAACTGTTGTTGTAGGAAAACTCCACCAATGGTAAGAACTTGTCCCAACTTCCTATGAAGTCAAGAATACAGAGTCTTAATAAATCTTCAAGAGTTTGAATAGTCCTCTCTGACTGCCCATCCATTTGAGGATGATATGCCGAACTAAATCATAAATCCGTGCCCATAGCTTTTTGCAAACTAACCCAAAATTGTGAAATGAATCTTGGGTCTCGATCAAAAACTATGGATACTGGCATACCATGCAATCTTACAATCTCATTTATGTACATACGAACAAGACGTTCAAGTGTATAAGTTTCTCGTATCGGTAAGAAATGAGCAGACTTGGTTAATCTATCAACAATGAACCAAATCACATATATGCCTTGAGAAACCTTGGGAAGATCAATAACGAAATCCATGGTAATGTGCTCCCATTTCCATTCTGGAATTTAGAGGGGTTGCAATAGACCTTTTAACACTTGATGTAAGATCCCGAATTTTTTTTTTTATATAAATAAAATTGAAATTCCTCTATTCATTATCTTGAAATAATGAGTTAATACTTTGGTTATGGGTGAAATGTGCAAATTTTGCAAAATAAGCAAGTGGTTATAAAATATTCATTGTTGTTGGGGAATATTCGTTGGTCGTGGAATATTCGTACGATTGCACAGCCATTTGTGGGCCCCATAATGGATAACTGTCGGATGAAAAAAATGACAAGTTTGAGTTTTTATAAATAACGGCGTAGTTGTTACCGTTAACACTGTTGGAATACCCAGTGGTTAAAATACAATAATACGCGTGGTTGCACAGTAGCATATGGTATTGCACAGTAATTTTGAATTATTGATTCTTACATATGAAGGCACTACTCAATAATTGTTACAATAATTACTGTTTAATATTTTATTTTATTGGTTCAATAATTGATGCGTTAATATTTTATATTATTGTTGTTTCAATAATTGTCAACTTACGATATTTCCATTATCAGATCAATAATTCATATTATTTGAATAATATTATTAGATAACATTATTGACAATGTCTAGAAAGTTCTGTCAAGGAGAGGTTTGGTCACCTAATTGCGCCAGTAAGGAGAAATCCTTATCGGAAAGCCCCTTTTTTCCTAGGAACGACCTGGTTGTCATAATTGTGATTTTGTAATATTATTTGTGAATAATTAATTATTGATTTATATGATAAGAAAATATTTATTTTATGTGGATATAAATGATGGATATATTTATTGTGGTTATAAATGAAGGAATTAATGCTGAGGTGTTTTATCAGTATTTTGTCGGAATAGAGGTTTAGAAAATCGTCCGTATGTGGATTTCGATCATTTTTCATTTGGAATTTGGAAAATATTAAACTTACAAAGTTGTAGAGAATTTAATTTCCTATGGAATAGACATGAGATTTGAATTTTTCTAATAAAAGGGCTATTTATTATGAATTATTGAAGTTTCGAAAATAAATATTTTTATTAAAAATATGGTGGGCCCCACTTTTGTTGGTGAGGAATGAAATATGCTGAAATTATTTTTCAAAAGTGGTGGGCTTGAATAGTAGCAGGTAAAGCCATCAGGTAGCAGGTTAGTCTGCTATGACGTTCTAAGCATTTTCCTATAAATAGGGTGCTTAGTTAGAATTGAAAATCACACCAGAAACAAGTTTTCTCTCTTTCTCTCTCTATATTATCGAGCGTATTTTGTGAGTATTTAGATACTTTGTGAGTTGCTATTCATCAGTGCAAGTTTCCTTCAGCCTTATACCTGATATTTCAGCCGGAAGTACGGTTCTTTTGAGGTAAGGGATAGTAAGGGATGTTATTTTCTTTCTAATGATGTTATTCTTTCAATATCATTATACCGAAATATTGGTATGGATTTTATTGTGGAATTTTTACCTTTTTGTGTCGGGGTTACTATTTACGTATACGTCACTATTCACGAATACGACATTATTCACTGAAAAATGAAATTTTCTCTTTTTTGTCCAAGATGTCTATTATGGTTACAATCTTTGATTGTATCCATGTTTTGATCTTTATTTTTGAATTCTATTTCACAATAGGTTATTTTGGAGTATTATTAAACTTGGATAAACTGTAATATGAATCCCTAATATTTGTCCTTTTGTCTCACTAGATTCATTTTCTTTAAAATATTTTTCATCATCCTCAGTCCTAAATGATGATATTACTGAATATCTTTGGCCTGTAGTGCAAAGATGAAGGATTAAATGATGAATATCTTTGGTCTGTAGTGCAAAGATGAATGATTATCTGATGAATATATTTGGCCCATAGTGCAGAGATGAACATGTGTTGAGATGAACATGACCAACTGGTGATACAAATGAATATCTTTGGCCCGTAGTGCAAAGATGAATATTTGATTGAAGATGTATATTGATTGATGTTACAAGGATAAAATATTGATGATGGACCTTTAAATCTTAGAAGATAGTAGAATTCATTCTCTACTTGACTCTTCTAATGGATTGTTGTTTCCGCTGCAGTTGTTGATCTAAAATTTGTTGTCTATTATATTCTATCAAATTTTTCCCTGTTGAAGACTAATGATAATTTGTTGTATATTATCTTAGTCATAATATTCTTTACTGGGCTAGTTGAGCTCACCCTTTTCCTTTTTGTTCCATTGTTCTTCTCAGGAGGAGAGAATTTAGCGGGAACTAGCCGGGGTGTGGAGTGATGATTCAAGATAGTTGTTTTAGTAGTCCTCACTATTTTGTAAAATAGTGTATCAATAATTGTAATGAGGACTTATTTGAGTGTGGATATTGTCTAGAAGACAATATTTGTATTTAAACTCACAGTATATGTGTTGTCGTATTTTGTACGACAATTGTATTACTGAAGTTGTATTTGTTTCTGTACCATGTATTTGGCGACTCAGAATAGGTGATTTATACCTATTTTGGGGGCGTCACAGTTGGTATCAAAGCTTAGGGATATAATCTGTGACAACCCCAAAATAGGTCCATTCCATCCAACCCATTCTGAGTCGCCAAATACATGGTACAGAAACAACTACAACTTTATTAATACAATTGTCGTGCAAAATACGACAACACATAAACTATGAGTTTAAATACAAATATAGACCAACTGTGACTCATGTCCCAACCGTGGACAGCAACTCATAATGACACCTTACATAAAGGTATAATCGAAAACTGTTTTAGAAATTAGAATCTTTGGGAAGTGCTCAAGGAAACCTTCATACATGGGAGGCCATGCGTCTAGGTTATTATAGATATCATATGCCCACAAAATTATCCTTGGTTAACCCAATAGACCCCAAAGAAAAACGAGAAGATTACTATCATATTATTCCCAATGGTGTGTCTTCTCTTGACATATCATTATCTCCACCGTCTCTAATTGAGAATTATACTTCAACCAAACTCCAAGATTATATAGGTAGTGCTCGGATATATACTCGAAAGAAGTGGATGAGCACATCCACGTCTTATGATGACTTTCGAGGTTGTATGTCATTAGACATCTTGTATGATAGTGACAAAACACCTTCCAAAGTTGGGTTCGCCTCACCTATTTAGGAGAACCTCAACAACTATAGACCACCGATTCTATTCTAAGTTATTCACTTTCGTGACTACACTCTTATTACACGAAAGGAATTGTGAAGCAAAAGGGTGAGCACAACTAGTTCAAGAAAGAATATTATGACTAAAGATAATTAAATTATCAATAGTCTTCATCAGTAATAAATCAGAGATTTAGAACATATGGTAGATGATAAAACTTTTCAACCATAGTTGCAGCGAAACGAGCAATCCATTAGAAGAGTCAAATAGACTATAAAGTCTATTATCTTCTCCACGTTAAAAGTCCACCAACAATGTTTTATCCCTGTAACATCAATCAACAATTCATGTCCACAATCACATGTATAACTAATAACCGTAATTGTTGTTCTAAATTCCTTTTCTCATCTAGGACAAAGATAATTTTTATCACCTGAAACATCAAAGATCATGGTTATACCAAATCACAGTTCATGTTCATAATCATACTAATAAATTCATCTTTGCACTACGGGCCAAAGATATTCATCAACATACCATCTTTGCACTACATGCCAAAGATATTCATCAATAATTCATCTTTGCACTACGAGCCAAAGATATTCATCAATAAGTCATCTTTACACTACGGGCCAAAGATATTCATATCTCAAAGAAATATATAATCATTTTAGAATTTATATAAACAATAATTATAACCATGTTGATAAATTCACCTTTGCACTTAAGCTAAAGATATTCAATTATAAATTGATATGGTAAGTGATCATACGGTCACAATTCAACTTTTCACTCTTGGGCAAAGAGAATCCTAGTCATGATCATACCAATAATCTACCCATCTTTACACTCCAGTAAAAGAGAATTTCAACATCAGGGTTATAAAAATGTTATATATGATAATAAAATCAATATAATCAATACATAGTTTTAATCTCCAGAGTAATATTCATAAATCAACTATAATTTGGTTAGAAAAAGAAACCAATTTTGTAATGAATAGTACCCGTGAATAGTAGCTCGTGAATAGTAACTCATAAATAGTAGCTCATGAATAGTAACTCATGAATAGTAACCCATCGTAAATAGTAACTTGTGAATAGTAAATCATGAATAGTAACTCGTGAATAGTAACTTATAAATAGTAACTCGTGAATAGTAACCCCGACATGAAAAAGTTCCAAATTTGATAAAAAGTTCAAACTAATATTTCGGCATAATGATATTGAAGAAATAATATCATTTATGAAGAAAATAATCTCCCTTACTATCCCTTACCTCAAAAGAGCAGTACTTTTGACTGGAATACTGGATATAGTGCTAAAAGAACTTGCACCGTATAGCAATACTCGAAGTACTAAAATACTCACAAAAATCACGCTCGATATATAAGAGAAAAAGAGAGAAATCTTTAGTTTACGGTGTGATTTTCAATTCTAACCTAAGCACCTATTTATAGGAAAATGCTTAGAACACCAAAAAAGAAAATTTAATAAAATATAATAATTATTAAAATTTGTCTCACGCCAACCTTTGAATTGATTTGAAGATGCTTAACAACACATGAGCCCACCAACCAACCAAAAAACGTTTTCTTTTAAAACAAATTTAAAACTTTTAAAAAATAATTATTTCGGAACTTCAGAACTTCAATAATTCATAATAAATAGCTCGTTTATCAAAAAATTCGAATCTCGCAACTTTTTATAGGAAATTCAATTCTCTACAACTTTGCAGAAGAAAGTTTTTCCAAATTCCAAACAAAAATTTACCGAAATCCATAAACGGACAATTTTATAGGCTATAATCAAATTTCAGTCAAGAAATGGGTCCACCAACATGTTTAACATGTTTTAAACAACTTTTGCAACAAAAATACTCTTCCTCCTCATATACTCATATATCCCACATTCATTGTAAAAATATCACCATTATTATATTATTAAAATATAATAATATATTTAAATGAATTATTTTATCAGAAAAAGATAAAATATTAATTTTCAACAATTGTCACATTAAAATTTTCTCCATCTATATCCACATAAAATCAATATTTTCCTCATCATATAAATCAATAATTAATTATAAATAATATTACGAGAATCACGATGTGTAATGACAACCGGTAGTTCTAGGGAAGAGGGGGGCTTTCGATAAGGATTTCTCCTTACTGGCGCGCAATTAGGTGACCAAACCTCTTCTTAGAGAGAACTTTTTAGACATTGTCAAAAATACCATCTAATAATATTATTCAAATAATATGAATTATTGCTTCGATAATGGAAAATACCGTGTAGTGATAATTATTAAAAACAACGGTAATATAAAATATCAATGCGTGATTATTGAATCAATAAAATCTTTGAGCGAAATTCTTCGTAACAATTATTGAGTAGTGCCTTCACGTAAGAATCAATAATTGGTGCAATCTGTACAATTCTTTGAAGCAACAACGCGTATTCTCGTATTTTAACCAAAAGGTATTCAGCGAAAGGTTACTTGGTAACAACTACGTAGTTATTTATAAAAACTCCCTTTTATCATTTTCTTCATCCGATGCTTATTACATTATGGGCCCCTGAATGGTTTGCCCATTGTAAGAATATTCTCATGCGTAAAGAATATTCCACGACCAAACGAATATTCCCCGATAGGAATGAGTATTTTATAACCACTTGCATATTTTGAAAAAAAATTCATATATCACCCTTAACTTTAACTTTTATCAATTTAACCATTTACTGAATAGTAATTATAAGAAAAATTGAATACTTTTATTTCATAAAATTCGGGGTCTTATATAATCCTTGGCTGAGATGTGAGACAAGAACTAGGAAGGGAGAGACGGGGAATTCCTTCGCTTGTATGACCTGACTAAGTTTATTTGGAATTTATTTGGTCGGTCAGAGTATAGGGATAATATGTGACATGTTAATTAACCATTTTTTTGTGGCAGTATTTGAGAATGGCAGCTGCAAATATTAACAATGAAGTGAATCAGACCGCGGAGACACCTTTAATCACCACCTAGGAGAACGTACAACAAGAAGGCAATATTCCTCTGGTAAACAACACTACCGAACAAATGATGAATGATGGGATGTTCAGAGGCTTTATGCAATTCATGCAACATCAGGCGAGAGAGACTCCTGTTCAAAATACAGGTGGAAACACTGGCAACTCTCGGATGGTCACCGCTAAGCAGTTCAAGGAGCTGGGACGACCAGAGTTTTTGGGAAAGCCAGAACCACTTACGGCAGAGACGTGGATAAAATAGATCACCAAGATATTTGATGTCTTGGGATGCTCTGAGGAGCAAAATGTTCCCTTTGCCACCTTCATGTTGCGAGGAGAGGCAGAATACTGGTGGGAATCTGTAAAGCGTACTCAACCTGCCGTACTGAAGATGTCTTAGGAGAAGTTCCAAGAATTGTTCAACAACATGTACTTTCCCAAAAGTATTCGTCACATGAAGGAGGTTGAGTTCATCAAGCTGGAGCAAAATAATATGACTGTGTCGCAGTACGAGGCTAAGTTTGCCGAGTTGTCTCGGTTCGCATCCCATTTGGTTGATAATGAGGAGAGAATGACGCGAATGTTTTTGCGAGGTTTGAGACCCGAAATACGTCAATACCTCATTTATCACAAATTATGTTTGTATTCAGATGTAGTGAATAAGGCTCAGTTATTGGAGTGCGATAATGAGCCAGCCCAACCGAAGGATAACGAGCAACAACACGATAATAATCGTACTGGTGGCAACGGTCATCGGAACAATGATAACCATCGTGGAAAAAATTATCATGCCAGAAATGGTAACAACTTCGGTGGTAATCATGGCCAAGATAATAGAAGAAATGATTCAAGTGGAAATTTCAAGAAGAGAAGATTTAACGATGACGGAAAGACGTCGGTAACAGCACAAACACCAACAAAAAATTCTAGGGGAGGAGAACGACCGCTAGTTAGATGCTACAGATACAGAGAGGAGGGACATATAAGTCCAAACTGTTCACATCCTTCCAAGTTATGTTTTAGTTGTGGAAAAGACGGTCACATAGCTCGATTTTGTCCTGTAGTGAAATTAAGTCCAGCTGTGACGGTGGCACCAAAGGTGGATACGGACAAAACAAAGTCGGTGGTTTCAGGAAGAGCATTTTTCGTGACTTCTCAAAGAGCGAATAACCTGAACGAAGTTAGCACGGTTAATCGATTATAAATTCTTGCGAAAGTCTATACCTTATTAGAATCTGGGTTCTACCCACTCTTTTATTTCTCCTACTTTAGCTCAACGTTTAAATTTGACTCTGAAGAAATTAGACTTTGACTTATCAGATGAAACTCCGTTAAGAGAAACCTTCATTACATGTGTTATCCAAGTCTTGGATGAGAGTCACAATTTTGAATGATATTTCTATCATTAATAAATTTCCTGACGTATTCCTGAAGACTTTTTGTCCTACCCAGGCGTGAAATCAGAATTACGTATTGACCCAAAGACAAAACCCATTTCTAAAACCCTTAAATATTTTTCCACCCTGAACGAACGTATTATGCGCCAAAGACGTTGGCTCGAGCTGTTGAAGGTTACAACTATACCATTCAATATCATCGTGGAAGAGCGAACGTGGTAGCTGACGCGTTGAGTAGAAGATCGTATGCGGTTACGAGTGTGACGTTGTTAACACAAAAACCCAATTCGTATAACTTACAAATGATGAAGATAGAGTTAAAGACTCTAGGGACCCACGTGGTGATATCAAATATATGAGTAGAATTGACTTTAATCGATAAAGTTAAAAGCCGCTCAAGCTACAGACCCGGAGCTGATGAATACGAAGAAGAATGTTCAAAAAGGCGTTATTCTAGAAGCAAGAGTCGATGAAGAGAGGAAATATCAACTCTCAATTTTATTGGTTTATTTGAAATCCTCGATCGAGTAGAAACTGTGGTCTATAGACTCGCCTTAATGCTAAGTATGTCGCGTGTTCATAACATTTTTCACGTATCGATGTTACGTAAATATGTGGACAATCCAAACCACATTATTGCGTTAGAACCAGCCGAGATAGCCGAAGATTTAACGTACGAGGAGGTACCTGTCAAGATCTTGGATATGAAAGAGTATGTCCTACGCACAAAGGTTATACCTCAAGTTAAGGTTTTGTGGAAGAACCATGCTATTGAAGAAATGACCTGGGAGTTAGAATCAGAAATGAAAATGAGGTATCCTCAACTTTTTGAAACACCAGGTATGTACGTCAATTTCGAGGACAAAATTTCATAAGGAGGGGAGGTTGTAAGACCCCGAATTTTTTTTTTATATAAATAAAATTGAAATTCCTCTATTCATTATCTTGAAATAATGAGTTAATGCTTTGGTTATGGGTGAAATGTGCAAATTTTGCAAAATAAGCAAATGATTATAAATTATTCATTGTTGTCGGGGAATATTCGTTGGTCGTGGAATATTCTTGCCGTCGGGGAATATTCGTACGACGGCGCAGCCATTTGTGGGCCCCATAATGGATAACTGTCAGATGAAGAAAACGACAAGTTTGAGTTTTTATAAATAACGGCGTAGTTGTTACCTTTAACACTGTTGGAATACCCGATGGTTAAAATAGAATAATACACGTGGTAGCACAGTAGCACTCTGTGAGAACCCATAATTTCACATAAAAAAACATTTAATAAAATTTTTTCTCATATAAGTGTATATGATAATTAAGCTAGATAGTTAATTTATTAACTAAGAAGTATACTTAATCATTTTCAAGGAAAAGTAATGAAAGTTATGTAAGAAATTAACAAAGCTTGAAGGTTAGCCTTGATTATTAAATTAAAAGGATTTACAATACTTAAGTAATTGATTATTTATATGAGTATGTATGTGTTTATAACTTATTAAGTCAATTTGGGATAATAAGTTAATAAACTAGGGAAAATATTTTAGAACATATGTGAATTATATACGTGATTGAGTAAATATGTATTATATAATGTGTACACATTTATTTTGTAAAGAGATGAAGAATAAAGTTATGTAACCTAACACATATATTAGGTATGATAATTAAATATGTGGCGCCCCCAAAATTAGGTATACATCACCCATCTTGGGTAGTCGATATACATAGTACGTAATTTAAATACAACTTACTAATATAAGCACATCGTATACAATACGACATAAACCGTGAGTTGAATACAAATATTGTCTACTAGAGATCATACAAACTCAAAAGGAGTCCTCATTACAATTATTATCACACTATTTCACGAAATAGTGAGGACTACTAATGCTATCCTCTCGGACCATTACTCCGCTTCCCCGGCTAAGTCCCAAATATATTCTCATTTCACGAAGAGAGCGGTGAAAGAAAGGGTGAGCTCAACTAGCTCAAGAAGAAATATTATGACTAAGATAATGCGAGAATAAATTATCATTAGCCTCTGACGATGTTAAACCGATAAAATATAATGAACATCAAGTTTAACTACAATGAACCAAAGAATCCATTAAAAGAGTCAAGTAGAAAATAAAATCTACTATCTTTTATGATTTTAAAAGGTTTTTCATCATCATTATATATATTTGAGACTCACTTTAATAAATATTCCACATCATCGAATCACCCCCTTGCACTACTGACGAGGATATTCTTTAGTATCACGACCATAATTATTCATGCACTACGGGCGAGAATATTTGTGTATTCATTAATGGTCATGATCATGCCAACAATCATCCATCAATGCACTCACGGGACATTGAGGATTTTACCACATCATTTGTAACATTACGGTCGTGATTACACAAGATAGTCTCTCGGTCATAATCATACCAAGTCCATCTATGCACTACAGGGCCACAGATGACTTTCAAAAAATATAAATATGAGGATGATAACAATGATATAAAATTCAATAAAACAAGTTCAAGAATTAATTTATCCAGGAACCAATAACATCCAAACTGACAACATCTTTGCTTTGTAGAGTAAAATTCAAGAATACTTAGAAGAATATTTTCATGAAAGGATCTTTGGATGAAGCGCAAATATCAAGGATATTCCACTAATTTCATGGAGTATAAAGTCAAAGTTTTAACCAATGGGTATAATAAAGAATGGAATAACAAAAGAATCACCATGCATGTGATAGACTCAAGCACAACCAACGAGTTATTCCAATGAATAATAAATAACGGAACCAGTCCGGCGTAAAAGCAGACGAGACGAGGATATTCCAACAGAATAATAAAGAATGGAACCAGGTCCAAGCGTAAAACACACGAGCATGATGTTCCAATGAGAATAATAATAAAGACGGAACCGGATCCGGTAAAAACACACGAGCGGATGTTCCAACGAATAATAATAAAGAAGGAACTAGGTCCTGTAAAACACACATGCAGCGGGATGTTCCAATGTAATAATAGAAGAATGTCACCAAGTATAGGGTAAACGCGTGATACAAAGTTATATTCCAATGAATAATAAGCAATGGAATAACAATAGTTCTCTTCATGAATAAGAAAGAATAACACCCCTTACTTTTGGTAGGAGATTGAATCTTTACAGATGGTGTAGTAACAAAATACTCTTCTTCTTTCTCTCTTATTCTCTCTATACTTTCTCTCTCTATAACTTTAATGAATTAAGTGAAAATAATGAAGCACTAGGCCTCTATTTGTAGAAGATTTTTAGCTTAGCACCTGCCATGTGAAAAGGCAAGTGGCTTGACGGTTGATGATGTGAAAAGAAAAGTGGTTTGACGCTTTTATAATGTGAAACGACAAGTGGTTTGACGTCTGGTAAAGGTAATTACTATTGACGGTAGGTAATTACTATTCATAAAGGTAATTACTATTGACGAAGATAATTACTTATTGACGAAGAGACTCTTAGATGATGACATATGGCCCCCATAAAATAATCAAACTTACCACAAACGTCTCATAATGTACTCTTTATATACATCAAGGATTGAATAAATATTATCACAAATCATTTTATTTTTAATCAACACATGTTTAATCTTTCAACAATTATTAATCATTTATAACTTGTCGTCTCAATTATTGATTTAATACTATAACATATTATCTCGATGATCTTGTGACAATAATTGAATCAATAATATAAGAGATATGATCGTTAATTCTTTGTAGCAATAATTGAGCATAGGTGGTGACTTCTCACGTAAGCATCAATAATCAATATCGTGTGCTACTATATCTGACTACGCTATTCATCGTACTTTTACTCTACGGTAGTTCAACGGTTTTAACAGTAACACCTCATCGTTATTTTTATAGAAAGATAATTTTGTCGTTTTCTAACTACGACAATACTTCCGTTAATAGGGTCCACTGATGATTGAGTAGTCGTCTACGAATATTCCCCGACAAAAAGAATATTTCCCGAATGAAACGAATATTTTATAACAACTTGCTTACTTTGCAAAATTTATAAATATTACCCACAACTATAACATTATATCAAATTTATTACATAATATTCAAAAATAATATTTATAGAAAATTCATCTTTATTTATAAAAAGTTGGGGTCTTACAACCTCCCCTTCTTATGAAATTTAAGCCCTCGAAATTAGGGGTACGTACACGTATGTCGAATAGGTAAGGATACCTTGATTTCATTTGATTCTAACTCCCAGTCATTTCCTCAACATCGTGGTTGTGACGCCCCCAAAATAGGTCCATTCCATCCAACCCATTCTGAGTCGCCAAATACATGGTACAGAAATAACTACAACTTTATTAATACATTTGTCGTGCAAAATACGAAACATATATATCTTTGTGAGTTTAAATACAAATATTGCCATCTAGACAATATCCATACTCAAATAAATCCTCATCACATTTATTGATACATTATTTTACAAAATGGTGAGGACTACTTAAACAACTCTCTCTAGAACCTTCATTCCATACCCCGACTAGTACTCGCTTACATTCTCGCCTCCCGAGAAGAAAAATGGAACAACAAGGAAAAGGGTGAGCTCAACTAGCCCGATAGAAGAATACTATGACTAAGATAATATACAACAAATTATCGTTAGTCTCCAACAGGAAAAAATCGATAGAATACAATAGGCAACAAGTTTCGAGATCAATATTCGCGTGAAATAATAATTCATAGAAGAGTTACGTAGAAATGAAATCTACTATAATCTATGAATTTAACGATCCATCATCAATATTTTATCCTGTAACATCAATCAATATTCATCTCAAATCAAATATTCATCTTTGCACTACAGCCCAAAGATATTCATCAATCGGTCGTATTCATCTCAACACTGCTCATCTTTGCACTAAAGGCCAAAGATATTCATCATCGATCATGTTCATTTAAACACTGTTCATCTTTTACTAAAGGCCAAAGATATTCATCGATCGATAATGTTCATTTAAACACACCGCTCATCTTTGCACTACTGAGGCCAAAGATATTCTTGAAATCATTCATCTTTGCACTACTGAGGCGAAGATATTCAATAATATCATCATTTAAGACCGAGGATGATGAAAATATTTTTAAAGAACGAATCCAAAGAAACAAAATGACAAGGATTAAGGATTAAGGATTAAGTACTTTGTTTTATCCATGTCCAACAATACCTCAAAAATAATCATAGTGGTGTAAAATTCAAGAATGATCAAAACATGGATACAATCAAAGCTAGTATCCGAATAGATATTTTTGACGAAAAGAAGAAATTTTATTTTTCGATGAATAAAGTCTGCCGTATATCGTGAATAAGAACTCAGACACCAAAAGATAAAATTCCACAAAAACATCTTCACGCTTCATGAATAGTACTCGTGAATAGTAACTCGTGAATAGTAACTCATGAATAAGAACCCCAGCATGAAAAAAGTTCCAAATTTGATAAAACTTCAGATCAACATTTCAAAGATAATGATATTGAAGAAATAATATCATTACTGAAAAAAAAATAATATCCCTTACCTCAAAGAATCAAGATGCCGGAAGGAAAGGTCTCAAGTGATCTTTGAATGAAACTTGTAGATCTTTGATAAAGAACTCTCAAAGTATCTAAATACTCACAAAATATGCTCAATAATATAGAGAGAGAAAGAGAGAAAACTTTGTTTCTAGTGTGATTTTCAATTCTAACTTAGCCCTCTATTTATAGGAAAATGTTAGCCCGTAAAAGGCAGACTTGACCACACAGATGGCTTTACCTGCTACTATTGTCACCCACCACATTTGAAATAAAATTCAGCACATTTTTTCACCAACCACAAGTGGGGCCCACTCAATTCTAGAATTTTCCACCAAAATCAATTATAACCCTAATTTCCGAATCAGTCACCTCTTAAAATTCATAACAAATCCTTCGTTCATTTTTAACGGTTCAAAATTTGTGGACATATACTCAACTTATATATGTATATCATATCCAAAAATTACAACGATCCAACGGTCGGATTAAATATTATAACTCACACAATAAAGCTGTAATAACACCGATTTGATCTTTTAATACCTCCAATCCGACAAAATACAAATAAAACATCTCAGCATTAATTCCTTCATTAATAACCACATAAATAAATCCATCATTTATATTCATATAAAATAAATATTTCCTTATCATATGAATCAATAATTAATTATTCACAAATAATATTACGAGAATCACATTTATGATGACCAGTGTTGTTCCCGGGAAAGAGGGGCTTTCCAATAAGGATCTCTCCTTCTTGGGCGCCGCAATTAGGTGACCAAACCTCTCCTTAGAGCGAAACTTTCTAGACATTGCCAAGAATGTTATCTAATAATATTATTCAAATAATATGAATTATTGATCCGATAATGGGAAATACTTTGCGATGACAATTATTGAAATAATAATATAAAATATCAACGCAACAATTATTGAATCAATAAAATAAAATATTGAGCGATAACTCACCGTGAAAATTATTGAGTAGTGCCATCTTACGTCTTTAATCAATAATTCAACAATCTTGCAATACTGTGTACTCTTTGCAACGACCACGCCAGATTCATCAGTATTTTAACCACCGGGTATTCCAACGATCTTAATTCAGAATAACTTCGCCAAGTTATTTATAACCACCCAAACTTTGTCGTTTCCTCATCCAATCGCTTTCGTTATGGGGCCCACACATGGTCATGCTACCGCCGCATTTAATATTCCCCGACAAGATTTAATATTCCACGACCAAACGAATATTCCTCGACAACAATGAATATTTTATAACCACTTGCTTATTCAAATATTTATGCATTTTACCCATAACTAACCACATTAATCAAATCCACCCTTACTATTTCAAAATAATAAATAAAGGAAATTCCTTTTATTTAAAAAAATTTGAGGTCTTACGATGGTTCCTCCACAAAACTTTGACTTGAGGTATAACCTTGGGCGTAGAATATGTTCCTTCTTATCCAAGATTTGAGCAGAACCTCTTCATACGTCAAATCTTCCGCTATTTCGTCCGGTTCTAACTCAATAATGTGGTTCGGGTCTTTCACATATTTACGTAACATGGATATGTGAAAAACGTTATGAACACGAGACATACTTGGCAGTAAAGTGAGTTTATAGGCCACAGTTCCTACTCGATCGAGGATTAAAAATGGACCGACGAATTGAGGATTGAGTTTTCCTCTCTTTCCAAATCTTGTAACTCCTTTCCATGGAGCAACTCTTAACAACACATGATCTCCTATATCAAATTCCACGTCCTTTCGATGAAGATCAGCATAACTCTTTTGTCGATTTTGTGAGGTTTTTATACATTGTCGGATCGTTTGAATCTTTTTCGTAGTCATACGTACCAACTCCGGTCCCAACAACGTTGCTTCACCCATCTCATCCCAAAGATATCTTTGGAGAACGACACTTTCTTCTATACAACGCTTGAATGGAGCCATGTCAATACTTGCTTGATAAGCATTGTTGTAGGAAAACTCCACCAATGGTAAGAACTTGTCCCAACTTCCCTTGAAATCAAGGACACACGAGTCTTAATAGATCTTCAAGAGTTTGAATAGTCCTCTCCATCATCGTCTGTCTCGAGGATGATATATTGAGAGCTAAATCGTAAGTCTGTGCCCATAGCTTTTTGCAAACTAACCCAAAATCGTGAAGTGAATCTTGGGTCTCGATCAAAAACTATGGATACCGGCATACCATGTAGTCTTACAATCTCGTTTATGTACATATGAGCAAGACGTTCAAGTGTATAAGTTTCTCGTATCGATAAGAAATGAGCAGACTTGGTCAATCTATCAACAATGACCCAAATCGCATCTATGCCTCGAGAAACCTTAGGAAGGCCGTGCTGAAATCCATGGTAATGTGCTCCCACTTCCATTCGAATTTCAAGTGGTTGCAATGGACCTTTTGGTACTTGATGCTCCGCTTTAACTCGTTGACAAGTTAGACACCTTGAGATAAACAACGCTATCTCTCTCTTCATATTGCTCCACCAAAATGTATATGCCGAATATCACGATACATTTTGGTACTCCCCGAGATGGATTGCAAATGGTGTGTTGTGCGCCTCCATCATGATATTATACTTTAAATCGTGGTCGTTAGGAACACAAAGTCTAGAGTTGACTCAAAGTATTCCTTCTTCATCGATTCTTGCTTCCTAAGATAGCACCTTCTTGCACTTTCTTCCTCATACGCATCGGCTCCAATGTCAGTAGCTTGAGCAACTTTAACTTTATCGATTAAAGTCGGTTCTACTCAGATACTCGCTATCATCACATGCGTCCACAGTCTTTAACTCTATCTCCATCCTTTGCAAGTCACACAAAATGGGCCTTTGCGTTGACAATATCGCTTTCGTGATTGCATATGATCTTCTACTCGATGCATCGCCTACCACGTTAAGCTTTTCGGGGATGGTATTGGATGGTATGTTAAAGCCAACGTCGTTGTCGCATGTTAAGTTCCTTTTGAGTGAAGAAATATTTGAGGCTTTTATGATCCGTAAAGATCTCCACTTTCTCCCCATACAAGTAATGCCTCCAAATTTTAAGTCTGAAAATATAATAGCCTTGAACTCTGAAGATCATGAGTAGGTTAATTCCTCTCATATTCTTTGAGTTGTCAGCGAGGCATAAACTCTAACTTTTCCATGTTGCATGAGAACACATCCCAACCCTTTTCCCGAAGCATCATTGTAGATGACAAATCCTCCGAGCGATGGTATTGTCGAGCAGTCTTTGAAATAAGTCTCCTCTTGAGTTCTTGAAAACTCTTCTCACATTCTTTGCTCCAACCAAACTTTGTATCTTTCCGAGTCACCGAAGTCAATGGAGTAGCGATTCGAGAAAATCCTTCCATGAATCTCCGATAATAACCACCTAAACCGAGAAAGCTACGTGCTTGGTCATCGATTTAGGTTGTTCCCGACTTTGAATAGCTTCAATCTTTCTTTGGGTCAATGGATATTCCATGACTTGATACCACGTGCCCAAGGAATGCTACTTCTTCAAGCCGAAACGTCAGATTTCTTCAACTTGTCATAAAGCTTATATTCACGAAGCTTTTAGAGTGTCAGCCTCAAGTGTTGCTCATGATCTTCACGGCTTTTGGAATAAATAAGGATGTCATCAATAAAGACGGCCACAAAGTGATCCAAATATTCCTTGAATACTCGGTTCATCATATCCATGAAGGCAGCGGAGCATTAGTCAATCCAAAGTACATTACTAGGAATTCATAATGCCCGTCTTAGAGTTACGAAAGCCGTCTTTGGAATGTCGGGTTCTAATCTTCAATTGGTGATATCCTAACGAAGATCAATCTTTGAAAAGAATTTGGCTCCTTGCAATCGGTCAAACAGTCATCAATACGTGGCAATGGATACCTATTTTTGATGGTGACATGATTCAACTCCCGATAATCAATACAAAGTCGCATACTCCCATCTTTCTTCTTCACGAATAGAATAGGAGCACCCCAAGGAGAAGTACTAGTAATGAATAAAGCCAATGTCTAACAATTCCTGCGCAGTTGGGTCTTTAACTCCACGAAGTTCAATAGAGCCATTCGATATGGGGCTTTGAAAATAGGTTTTGTACCGGGTTCAAGGTCGATACAAAATTCAATTTCACGCTCTGGGGGTAGGCCAGGAAGTTCTTCGGGGAATACGTCAGGAAATTTATTAACAATAGAAATATCGTTCAAAACTGATGTATTTTTGTTTAAATCTGTGACATGAGCTAAGAAAGCTTGACATCCGTTTTTCAATAAACGAATAGCTTTATGGTTTGAGATGACCGTGATTGATTTTAATGGTTTGGTCGCTTGAATTCGCATAACAACCTTACGAAAACAATCAATTTTTGCATGATAAGTAGTTAACCAATCAATCCCTAGAATCATGTCAAATGCAAGTATTTTTAATGAAATAAGATTGACAGGTAATGTGAGGGTACCGATTTGAACCAAACAAGACTTATAAACGATTGGATGTAATGAAGGTTTCTCCCAACGGAGTTTTCACGAGATAAGTCAAAGTCTAATTTCTCCTGAGTCAAATTTAATCGATGAGCGCAAGTAGGAGAAATAAAAGAATGGGTAGAACCCAGATATCAAATAAAGTATAGACTTCATTAGAGTTTATGATAAGCTTACTCGTGATGACCTCATTCGGGTTCCTTGCTCTCTCCGGGAGGTCACAACAAACGCTCTCCCTTGCACTCTGGGTTTTGACTTTTCTGGGACGGCCTTTGGTGCATCCATCCTAGCTGAATTTGTCTTCGATAAACGACAAAATCGAGCTAAGTGACCTTCTCTTCCATAATTATAACATGCTTTGGACGACATGGCGCAGTTTGGACTGATGTGTCCCTCTCCTCCGCATTTGAAGCATATGATAGGTGGTCTTTCTCCTTCCTTAACAACGGTCTTTGGTCTTTGACGTCTTTCCATCATTGTTGAATCTCCATTTCTTGAAATGTCCATTCTTATTGTTTTGGCCCCGATTACCACCGAAGTGGTTACCATATCTCGCCCCGTTGATTCCCTCCACGCTTGTTGTCACCGCTCGATGACTACTCTACCGGTATTATAATTTTGCCGGCTACTCTCTTTTAGTTGCTTTGACTCGTTATCGCTCTCCACTAATCGAGCCCTATTTACAACATCCTAATACAAACACGGTTTATGAGAAATAAGATGTTGGCGATCTCCGCTTCTTCAAACCTCTTAAAAACATTTGCGCCCATTCTCTCTTCATTATCCACCAAGTGGGGCCGAAACCGTGATAACTCAAAGCAAATTTTGCCTCGTATTGCGACACGGCCATATTGTTTTGTTCCAACTTAATAAACTCCACCTCCTTCATGTATGGCGAATACTTTCGGGAAAGTATTTGTCGTTGAAACGACTCTGGAACTTCTCCCAAGATATCTTGATCTGAAGAAAGTTGAGTACATTTCTACCGATTCCCACCAAAGAATCTGCCTCTCAAGCAACATAAACGTAAAAGTGCGTGAAAGGGAACCTTTTGCTCCTCGGAGCATCCCAAGACATCAAATATCTTGGTAATCATTTTATCCATGCTTCCGCTTAAGTGGTTTTGGCTCTCCTTAAACTCCGGTGGTCCCAGCTCCTTGAATTATTTAGCGGTGACCACCCGAGAGTTTTCCGTGTTTCCACCTACGTTTTGGACAGAGTCGCTCTACTTTCTTTGTTGCATGAATTACATAAAGCCTCCGAACATTTGATCATTCATCATTTGGTCAGTGTTGTTGTTTGCATGAGGATTGTCGCCTTCCTGATGCACATTATCCTAATTATTGATATGTGGTGAATCTGAAAGTAATATGCACACAAGCCAATCATGTTTGATGATAAAGCATATACTTTGTAACAATCTTATTCATTTATTAATAAAAAGTATTAATTTATTAAAGGCTTTTAATTATCTACATGATGCTGTTTTATAATATGTGATAAACCCATAGTTTTAAGCAATGCTTTTAGAATAATGATGATGATCATTCTAATGAGATCTAAATTCTTAGAAAGCTTAAAACTAAAATAGTTCCCAATCATTAAATTACTAAATTGGGGATTAGTGAATCCGGATAGATTGGTACATACGTTGCTTGCTCATTGGATGAGGATGATTGATCTCATAATCATTTGTGTGGAGACACTAAAGTAAGTATGTAGGTGCTTATTAGAGAATAAGTTCACTTTGACGTTGGCTCGCTAAGGAATACCTAATGGAGTTTTACTTGCTGTCAATAGGAATTCTGTAGTGATAGTAGTACAAGTGATCCTTGGACTTGAGATCATCATAGTATCTTGTGTATGATGAGTTATACTTTGACTTATTCCTTAAGACCCTTAGGGTATATCAAAGGTATGCTTGGGTATAACAAGTTGTATATGGAGATAATATATGATCAATAAAGAATCTACCACTTCTAATAAAAGAAGAGAATGTCCTATATGATTCGATAAATGACAACCCGGTAGTCCTTGGCAAGGCGAGAATGAAATTAGAAAGGAGTTTCTAATTTGCATTATTTGAGTTGTGCATTTAAGAGTCGAAATACATATAATTAAATAAAATAAGACTTGACAGTAATTCCATGTCTTATATTTAATTGGGACATTGTATGGTGGAAGGATTGAATTGTACGGTAACTATTTACTCAAAGGTTCTTTTATGATTAATGTTGAAATCTATATTATCTGGAAAGTCGTTGATCACTAGGGAGGCTTATCCTATTGTAGAATAAATATTATTTATTTAAATAAATTAATTGTTTAATTTATTTATTTAAATAAGATTAGAATTGTTCTAATTGATTTATTCACAACCGATTTAATATGGAGAACCTAAAGGGTCACACCATAAAAGGAAGAATAATTATTTAAGAAGTTAATGGCATAATCGTAATAATATGTTAAGTATATTTAATTTAATCTATGGTGATAGAATAAATTAAATAGCTTAATATTTATTATTTAATATTTTAGAAATATTAAATATAAATTAATAAGAGGAGTCTTATTAATATTATTACAATTATTATTATTTTAATTTCTAAAAGAGTTTAGGAATTAATTTAATATAAGTACTCTCATTTATTCCTAATAGATTAGGAGGAAAAATTAATTAAAGGCGTTTAATTAATTATCCCTAATAAGATTAGGGAGCCCATTTAATTAAAAGAGTTTAATTAAATAATACCTTATTTTAATAGGGTTACTTGATATCTTTATAAGAGGAGTCTTATATCAGATATTAAATATACGTAATAATTCCAACAGTTGGGAGAGTGCGCCTTTTCTATAGAGATAGAAAACTAGGGTTGAGCCAACACCCATCTTCTTAAATCTTTATTTTTCCTTGGTGGATCACCTCTAGAGGCCAAACATATGGGTGGCTAACGTTGATCAAAGGAAGGAACAAAACCCCGGTGGATTCAAGTTGAACGCGAAAGGATTTGGAGGTGAACTTGTACCTGAGGAAGCTCGATCTTCAAGGGTATGATTTTATTCTTTATCTTTTCGTTTAATTATTAATTGTGCATAAAGGGTGATCCGGATATATGGTTTGTAAATCTTTTAAACTCTGATTTTACACGTTTCCGCATTTTTATGCAATTTGATTGCGTTCTTGAATATTACAAACCTAACAGAATCAACGATCGTCTGTGCTCCATTGTTATTCTCAACATTCTCAGATGTCATTTTCAGATACTGCCACAAAACAAAAGGTTAATTGACATGTAACATATTATCCCTATATTACGATGAGCCAATAAAATAGCACATAAACTTAGGTAGGTCATACTAGCGAAGGAATTCCCGCTCTCCCCTCCTAGTACTATTCTCACATCTTAGCCGTGGATCATATCCTAAGCTCGATACTAACTATGACGCCCCAAAATTAGGTATACATCACCCATCTTGGGTAGTCGATACATGGTACAGAATTTAAATACAACTTACTAATATAACTGTCGTATACAATACGACATAAACTGTGATTTTGAATACAAATATTGTCTACTAGAGATCATACAAACTCAAAAGGAGTCCTCATTACAATTATTATCACACTATTTCACGAAATAGTGAGGACTACTAATGCTATCCTCTCGGACCATTACTCCGCTTCCCGACTAGTCCCAAATATATTCTCATTTCCTGAAGAGAACAGTGAAAGAAAGGGTGAGCTCAACTAGCTCGGTAAGAAATATTATGACTAAGATAATGCAGAATAAATTATCATTAGCCTACAACAGTGTTAAACTGATAAAATATAATGAACATCAAGTTTAACTACAAATGGAACCAAAGAATCCATTAAAAGAGTCAAGTAGAAAATAAAATCTACTATCTTTTATGATTTTAAAAGATTTTTTCATCATCATTATAAATTTGAGACTCGACTTTTAATAAATATTCCACATCATCGAATCACCCCCACACTACGACCAAGGATATTCTTTAGTATCACGACCAAAATTATTCATGCACTCACGGGCAAGAATATTTGTGTATTCATTAATGGTCATGATCATGCCAACAATCGTCCCATCAATGCACTACGGGCCACCGAGGATTTTTACCACATCATTTGTAACATTACGGTTAATGATGATTACACCGAATAGTCTCTGTCATAATCATACCAAGTCCATCTATGCACTCTACAATACGATGACTTTCAAAAAATATAAATATGAGGATGATGACAATGATATAAGAATTCAATAAAACAAGTTCAAGAATTAATTTATCCAGAACCAATAACATCCAAACTCACAACATGATCTTGCTTTGTAGAGTAAAATTCAAGAATACTTAGAAGAATATTTTCATGAAAGGATCTTTGGATGAAGCGCAAATATCAAGGATATTCCACTAATTTCATGGAGTATAGAAGTCAAAGTTTTAACCAACCGGGTATAATAAAGAATGGAATAACAAAAGAAATCACCATGCATGCGATAGAGCCGCATGTACCCGAAGTTATTCCAATAGAATAATAAATAACGGAACCAGTCCCAAGCATAAAAGCGCATGCATGTGATTTTCCAACGTAATAATAAAGAATGGAACCAGTCCCAAGCGTAAAACACACATGCGGGATGTTCCAACGAATAATAATAAAGATTTTAACCAGTCCTAAAAAACACACCAGAATGGATGTTCCAATGTATAATAATAATAAAGATGGAACCAGTCCTGTAAAACACACGCATGTGATGTTCCAATGAGAATAATAGAAGAATGTCACCAAGTATAGGGTAAACCACAGTATACGAAAGTTATTCCAATGTAATAATAAGCAATGGAATAACAACAGCTTCTCTTCATGATAAGAAAGAATAACACCCTTACTTTTGGTAGGAGATTGAATCTTGCGCAGAGTGTAGTAACAAAATACTCTTCTTCTTTCTCTTTATTCTCTCTATACTTTCTCTCTCTATAGCTTTAATGAATTAAGTGAAAAATAATGAAGCACTAGGCCTCTATTTATAGAAGATTTCTAGCTTAGCACCCGTATGTGAAAAGGCAAGTGGCTTGACGATTTGGTGATGTGAAAAGAAAAGTGGTTTGGCGCCTTGTAATGTGAAACGACAAGTGGTTTGACGTCCCGGTAAAGGTAATTACTATCGATTTAAGGTAATTACTATTCACAAAAGGTAATTACTATTGACGAAGATAATTACTATTGACGAAGAGACTCTTAGATGATGACATATGGGCCCCCCATAAAAATAATCAAACTTACCACAAACGTCTCATAACAGACTCTTTATATACATCAAGGATTGAATAAATATTACCACAAATCATTTTATTTATAATAAACACATATTTAATCTTTCAACAATTATTAATCATTTATAACTTGTCGTCTCAATTATTGATTTAATACTATAACATATTATACGAGATGATCTTTGTGACAATAATTGAATCAATAATATAAGAGATATGATGCAAAGAATTCTCAGTAGCAATAATTGAGCATAGTGAGTGACTTCTCACGTAAGCATCAATAATCAATATCGTGTGCTACTATACAACTACGCCAGATTACTATACTTTTACTACCGGTAGTTCAACAGGTTTTAACAAAGAACACATCTGCCGTTATTTTTTTATAGAAAGATAATTTTGTCGTTTTCTAACTACGACAATACTTCCGCTAGGGGTCCACCAATGATTGATCCGTCGCATCTTAATATTCCCCGACAAAAAGAATATTCCCCACCCAACGAATATTTTATAACAACTTGCTTACTTTTGCAAAATTTATAAATATTACCCACAACTATAACATTATATCAAATTTATTCCATAATATTCAAAAATAATATTTATAGAAAATTCATCTTTATTTATAAAAGTTGGGGCCTTACAAAATAACCTAATGGGTTATAATTTAAGAGAATGGTAGTATTTAAAACATATACTAATCCTTAGAGATTTATTTTATACATCTCAATTAATTAATTTTATAACCTAAGAATAACAAGTCTAATTAGGTTATGAAATTAAAGATATATAGAGTAAGAAATTAACTTACTAATGTGTGTAAAGAAACCTTGATTAAATATATAAGGTTATGTAAATTAAAAGTATTGGACTATGTTGATTAACATGGCCCAAAGAATTAAATTTTAAGTCCAATAGAGTATTTATTGTTAGCCCAAAGAATTAAGGAGTGACCCAACTTTTAGCCAAGTGGGAGGGGACATGTTGGACATTAAGCAAGTTAAATAAGGCATAAAAAGGAAACAAATTTTTGGCAAAAGAAAGGCCACATGGCCGGAAGTTGAAGAGGAGAGAAAAGGGGGGAGTGATGTAATGATTATCCTACTTTAGTGGGTGAACAACTTAGATTAGGTGTCATCCATTTAATGGAAACAACACATTTAGTTAATCTTGCAAGAAACAACTTATATGAGAGAGAGAGAGGGCAAGGATGTGGTGATAATGTATATATATATGTCATATATATATAATTATTTTAATCAAAATAAAACTTTACTCTTTTCTCTTTCATTTTATTTCCTAAGTTGGTTAACAAAACAAAGTAAGAGAGAGAGAGAGCAAAGAGAGATTTGAGTCAAGAGAGAAGAAGAAAGAGAGGGAGAGTTTGTAAGTTTTCAAGTTCCATAATCTAAGTATTAGAAAGAAGAAAAAGAAGAGGAATCAAGAGAAGGTATAAGAAATCCCTACTTTTATAGTTTAATTTCTCTTTGTGATGATTTGAGTTTTGATTTTTGTAAAACTATGATCTTGAGGCTTAAAACCTTAGATAGTGGTGTTTAAAAGTGTTTTATCTTTAGATCCAACTCTTTTATGGATCAAAAGTGGAATCTAAACTAAGAAATATGAGTTAGGTTTTTTAAAAGATAGAAAATAAAATTTTTCTTAGCTTTTGTTGTGTTTGATCTTGTGTTTGTTGATTATTTGGTGAATTAAACCATGGATCATGTTAGATCCATGAGTATATGAGTTATTTTGAGCTAATATGATGAGTTATGTTGGTTTTATGGGAGATCATTAAAGTTTTCATACAAAACATAAAGAGTTGGAAAAACAGATATTTGAGAAGAAAATGTATGATATCGAAATGACCATATCTCTCATTCTACTTTGAATTTTTGAGTGTGGTCAATTTCTGGAGTTAGATATATAAGTCTTCTAATATATCCAAGTGTAATCACTTAAAAAGGATTTACACATTTTCGTGTGGAATGATTTTTGTAAAGGATGAAAAATCTGGAATTGCTTAAAAAGCTTCTGCCAAGAAATTAGTGAAAGTAGTATGCACACAAGCCAATCATGTTTGATGATAAAGCATATACTTTGTAACAATCTTATTCATTTATTAATAAAAAGTATTAATTTATTAAAGGCTTTTAATTATCTACATGATGCTGTTTTATAATATGTGATAAACCCATAGTTTTAAGCAATGCTTTTAGAATAATGATGATGATCATTCTAATGAGATCTAAATTCTTAGAAAGCTTAAAAACTAAAATAGTTCCTAATCATTGGATTACTAAATTGGGGATTAGTGAATCCAGATAGATTGGTACATACGTTGCTTGCTCATTGGATGAGGATGATTGATCTCATGATCATTTGTGTGGAGACACTAAAGCAAGTATGTAGGTGCTTATTAGAGAATAAGTTCACTTTGAGCGTTGGCTCGCTAAGGAATACCTAATGGAGTTTTATTTGCTGTCAATAGGAATTCTGTGAGTGATAGTAGTACAAGTAATCCTTGGACTTGAGATCATCATAGTATCTTGTGTATGATGAGTTATACTTTGACTTATTCCTTAAGACCCTTAGGGTATATCAAAGGGTATGCTTGGGTATAATAAGTTGTATATGGAGATAATGTATGATCAATAAAGAATCTACCACTTCTAATAAAAGAAGAAAATGTCCTATGTGATTCGATAAATGACAACCTAGTAGTCCTTGGCAAAGGCGTAATGAAATTAGAAAGGAGTTTCTAATTTGCATTATTTGAGTTGTGCATTTAATGATCGAAATACATATAATTAAATAAAATAAGACTTGTGACGGTAATTCCATGTCTTATATTTAATTGGGATATTGTATGGCGGAAGGATTGAATTATGCGGTAACTATTTACTCAAAGGTTCTTTAATGATTAATGTTGAAATCTATATTATCCGGAAAGTCGTTGATCGCTAGGGAGGCTTATCCCTATTGTAGAATAAATATTATTTATTTAAATAAATTAATTATTTTATTTATTTATTTAAATAAGATTAGAATTGTTCTAATTGATTTATTCACAACCCATTTAATATGGAGAACCTAAAGGGTCACACCATAAAAGGAAGAATAATTATTTAAGAAGTTAATGGCATAATCGTAATAATATATTATGTATATTTAATTTAATCTATGGTGATAGAATAAATTAAATAGCTTAATATTATTATTTAATATTTTAGAAATATTAAATATAAATTAATAAGAGGAGTCTTATTAATATTATTACAATTATTATTATTTTAATTTCTAAAAGAGTTTAGGAATTAATTTAATATAAGTACTCTCATTTATTCCTAATAAGATTAGGAGGTTAAATTAATTAAAAGAGTTTAATTAATTATCCCTAATAAGATTAGGGAGCCTAATTAATTAAAAGAATTTAATTAATTAAATAAAACCCAATTTCTTAATTGTTAAGGAGGGTTGCCCACATCAATAAATAAGAGGAGTCTTATTATGGGTGGTAAGGGTTGTTGACTTTTTCAACATACGACATAATTCCAATTGTTGGGAGAGTACACCCTTTCTATAGAGATAGAAAAACTAGGGTTTGAGCCATTACCCTTCTTCTTGAATTTTCTTCTTCCTTGGTGGATCACCTCTAGAGGCCAAACATTTGGGTGGCTAACGTTGATCAAAGGAAGGAACCAAACCCGGTGGATTCAAGATTGAACGCGAAAGGATTTGGAGGTGAACTTGTACCTGAGGAAGCTCGATCTTCAAGGGTAAGATTTTATTCTTTATCTTTTCGTTTAATTAATAATTGTGCATAAAGGATGATCCGGGTATATGGTTTGTAAATTTTTTTAAACTCTGATTTTTTACACGCTTCTGCTAATTTTGCAATTTGATTGCGCTCATGAATATTACAAACCTAACAATTAGAAGGGCTGTTTCGGCCACTTATTTAATGAGATAAAATCCGGCCTTTGAGGGATGAAAATATATGGGATAAAGTAGATTGTTTCCAAAAATAAGTTCATTCTGACTTAAATTGAGAAAGTTATGGCCATTTCAATATTAAGTTTTTTCGGACAAAAATCGCTGTAATCGGAGTTGTATAACTCCGATGGCCTTAAAATTTAAATTGTAAGCTCACGTTAACATGTGTAAGATCCCGCCAAAAGTTGGGAATTTTTGGAGTTAAGTACGAGGTAGCTAATTTCTTAAGGAATTAACTAGAAATTTATTTTTGAAAAATACTTAAGGGAGTTGAAAATTTTCAGAAAAATACTTTTGTGTATGGAATATATGTATATATGATTGGCCAAAAGATTAAAAAAATAATAAGCTGATTTCATATTTTTGTGTAGTGTATTTCAGCTTCCCGAAATGAACATTTCAGGTTGCTGAAAAACCAAAATGTCAGAAGAGATGTCAGTTTTGTTTTAGCTTGCTGAAATAGAAACTGAAATGATATATTAAGTCTACTGGGTTCATAAATAGTTTGTCAAGTTATATTACGAACTTATAAATGAACAAGTAAGTGTTAAGTCTAAGATAATATAGTGTACTCACTAATGATTGGTTATGTGATTTCATGTTAAATTGTTATGAGTAAGATATGTGATGCTAATTAAGAGATCAATTTTATCAATGATAAGTCTTACAAAAGAAGTTAACTTAAATTGCGTAGCAGTAGTCAATGAATCAGGCAAGTTCCTAACTCAACTTGAGTTACTATTTTTCAAGTATGGTAGTGAATAATTATTGATAGTTATTCACATCTATAATGATTGTTGTAATTCGCACGTAGTGCAATTGATTCTTGTTCTATTATTTAAACTATTTATAAATCATGTCTCACCTAATTGAATTGGCAAGACTAATATTTGTTAAAGCATGAAATGTTCTATTTATTATGAACTGAATTGTTATTGAAAGATCTATGCCATTGGTTTCGGCTAGATTAGTATTGTTATTAATTATTGAAATCATAGTATTTCTTTGAAAGTAATCCAAACCATATTGTTGTGGTACGGACTCGTGATGTAAGACTGAGATGAACAAATTTTAATGTCGTAAATCGACCTATGCGCTATTATTGAGTATTATGCATAATATAGGGTACAAAGGAGTTGACCGTTCCAGGTACTTGCAGAAGAGTATAGTTTAGTTTTTATAACTAATTTATATTCTTGTGGTAATTTAGTTTTAATAACTAAATGATTCCTCTATTAGTTCATGATCCTTTTGTGATCACTCAGCATGAAATCTAGGTATATCCCACTTTATTGAATATTGTTGCTGTATTGTTAATTCTTATTATTCAATTGAATATTATTGAATCTTTGAAATAATTTTACTCTTTCATCTCTGATATGCTATTCAGTATGAAATGGGAGAAAGTTTTATTATTGAGATTGAATTACTATTCCGCTACATCGAAATCTTTTGATTATTGTTGAAGTTCTATAGAACCTAGTCTCTTCTATTCATGATATATATCATTTATTGTATATTTTAACTTGCGGAGAAAACTCGTTGCTCACCCTTGATTAAATAAAATATTTCAGCTAATGTCGATGTAGCAGAAGGTTCTAACAGGGACAAAGGCAAAGGCAAGGCTCGGGAGTAGTTAGTGTCAACTTTTAATGGTTATGTTTTATTATGTAATTAATTATGTAAACCTTTTGATTATATAAGGGTATGTAAGTTATGTCAAGGTTAGTTAACCTGGGATATTGTTATGAGTTGTATTAAGGAAGATTATGAATGATGTTTTTCATTAATGAATGAGTAGTTAGATGTGATATATATGATGGATCGTGAGCACCAAACCCGAGGTTAGGGAACCCGGATTTGGGGGCGTCACACACGGTATTGCACAATAATTTTAAATTATTGATTCTTACGTATGAAGGCACTACTCAATAATTATTACAGTAATTGCTATTCAATATTTTATTTTATTGGTTCAATAATTGATGCGTTGATATTTTATATTATTGTTGTTTCAATTATTGTCACTGCACATCATTTCCCATTATCCGATCAATAATTCATATTATTTGAATAATATTATTAGATAATATTATTGACAATGTCTAGAAAGTTCTATCAAGGAGAGGTTTGGTCACCTAATTGCACGCCAGTAAGGAGAAATCCATATTGGAAAGCCCCCTCTTTCCTGGGAACGACCTGGTTGTCATAATTGTGATTTTGTAATATTATTTATGAATAATTATTTATTGATTTATATGATAAGAAAATATTTATTTTATGTGGATATAAATGATGGATATATTTATTGTGGTTATAAATGAAGGAATTAATGCTGAGGTGTTTTATCAATATTTTGTCGGAATGAAGGTTTTGAAAATTGTCCGTATGTGGATTTCGGTCATTTTTCGTTTGGAATTTGGAAAACATTAAACTTACAAAGTTGTAGAAAATTTAATTTCCTATGGAATAGACATGAGATTCAAATTTTTTTGATAAAATGGCTATTTATTATAAATTATTGAAGTTTAGGAAATAAATATTTTTATTAAAAATATGGTGGGCCGCACTTTTGTTGGTGAGGAATGAAATGTGCTAAAATTTATTTTCAAAAGTGGTGGGCTTGAATAGTAGCAGGTAAATCCATCAGGTAGCAGGTTAGTCTGCTATGGCGTTCTAAGCATTTTCCTATAAATATGGTGCTTAGTTAGAATTGAAAATCACACCAGAAACAAGTTTTCTCTCTTTCTCTCTCTATATTATCAAGCGTATTTTTTGAGTATTTAGATACTTTGTGAGTTGCTATTCATCAGTGCAAGTTTCCTTCAGCCTTATACCTGATATTTCAGCCGGAAGTACGGTTCTTTTGAGGTAAGGGATAGTAAGGGATATTATTTTCTTTCTAATGATGTTATTCTTTCAATATCATTATATCAAAATATTGGTATGGATTTTATTGTGGAGTTTCTTCCTTTTTGTGTCGGTGTTACTATTCACGCATACGACACTATTCACGAATACGGTACTATTAACCGAAAAATAAAATTTTCTCTTTTTTGTCCAAGATGTCTATTATGGTTACTATCTTTGATTGTATCCATGTTTTGATCTTTATTTTTGAATTCTACTTCACAATAGGTTATTTGGGAGTATTATTGAACTTGGATAAACTGTAATACGAATTCCTAATTTTTGTCCTTTTGTCTCACTGGATTCATTTTCTTTAAAATATTTTTCATCATCCTCAGTCCTAAATGATGATATTACTGAATATCTTTGGTATTTAGTGTAAAGATGAATGATTAAATGATGAATATCTTTGGTCTGTAGTGCAAAGATGAATGATTACCTGATGAATATCTTTTGCCCGTAGTGCAAAGATGAACAAGTTTTGAGATGAACATGACCAACTGGTGATACAAATGAATATCGTTGGCCTATAGTGGAAAGATGAATATTTGATTCAAGATGTATATTGATTGATGTTACAGGGATAAAATATTGATGATGGACTTTTAAATCTTAGAAGATAGTAGAATTCATTCTCTACTTGACTCTTCTAATGGATTGTTGTTTCATTGCAAATTGTTGATCTAAAACTTGTTGTCTATTATATTATATCAGATTTTTCCATGTTGAAGACTAATGATAATTTGTTGTATATTATCTTAGTCATAATATTCTTTACTGGGCTAGTTGAGCTCACCCTTTTTCATTTTTGTTCTATTTTTTTTCTCAGGAGGTGAGAACATAACAGGAACCAGTCGAGGTATAGAGTGATGGTCCTATACAGTTGTTTTAGCGGTCCTCACTATTTTTGTAAAATAGTGTATCAATACTTGTAATGAGGACTTATTTGAGTGTGGATATTGTCTAGAAGACAATATTTGTATTTAAACTCACAGTATATGTGTTGTCGTATTTTGCACGACAATTGTATTATTGAAGTTGTATTTGTTTATGTACCATGTATTTGGCGACTCAAAATAGGTGATGTATACAAATTTTGGGGGAGTCACACTTGGTGCTCCGCCTTGACTCGTTGACAAGTTAGACACCTTGAGATAAACCCCGCTATCTCTCTCTTCATATTGCTCCACCAAAATATATGTCGAAGATCACGATACATTTTGGTACTCCCAAGATGGATTGCAAACGGTGTGTTGTGCGCCTCCATCATGATTTTATACTTCAAGTCAGAATCGTTAGGAACAAAAAGTTTGGAGTTGACTTGAAGTATTCCTTCTTCATCGATTCTTGCTTCCAGAATAACACCTTCTTGCACTTTCTTCCTCATACACATCATCTCCAGGTCTGTAGCTTGAGCAGCTTTAACTTTATCGATTAAAGTCGGTTCTACTCGTATATTCGCCATCATTACATGGGTCCCTGGAGTCTTTAACTATATCTCAATCCTTTGTAAGTCATACAAAATGGGCCTTTGCATTAACAATATCGCACTCGTACCCACATATGATCTTCTACTCAATGCATCAGCTACTACGTTCGCTTTTCCAGGATGGTATTGAATGGTATGATCATAATATTTCAATAGCTCAAGCCATCGTCATTGTCGCATGTTGAGTTCTTTTTAAGTGAAGAAATATTTGAGGTTTTTATGATCTGTATAGATCTCTACCTTCTCTCCAAATAGGTAATGCCTCCAAATCTTAAGCGCAAAAACGATAGCTGCTAACTCTAGATTATGAGTAGGATAATTCCTCTCATATTCTTTGAGTTGTTGTGAGGCATAGGCTATGACTTTTCCATGTTGCATGAGAATACATCCTAACCCTTTGCACGAAGCATCATCAGAGATGACAAATCCCTCCGAGCCGATGGTATTGTCGAACAAAAAGCTAAAATAAGTCTCCTCTTGAGTTCTTGAAAACTCTTCTCACATTCCTCGCTCAATAGAATTTTGTATCTTTACGAGTCAAATTTGAGTTAATGGAGTAGTGATTCGAGAAAACCTTCTCTGAATCTCCGATAATAACCTCGCTAAGCCGAGAAAGCTACGTGCCGATCGATCATTAACGACTTAGTTGCTCCCAGCTTTGAATTGCTTCAATCTTTGCCGGGTCAACAGATATTCCAAGATTTGATATCACGTGCCCAAGGAATGCTACTTCCTCAAGCCAGAACTCGTATTTCTTCAACTTGGCGTATAACTTGTTTTCACGAAGCTTTTGGAGTATCAGCCTCAAGTGTTGCTCATGATCTTCACGACTTTTAGAGTAAATGAGGATGCCATCAATAAAGATAACCACAAAGTGATCCAAATATTCCTTGAATACTCGTTCATCATATCCATGAAGGCAGCAGGAGCATTAGTCAATCCAAAAGACATGACTAGGAATTCGTAATGCCCGTACCGAGTTCTGAAAGAAGTCTTTGGAATGTCATCAGTTTTAATCTTTAACTGATGGTATCTAGAACGAAGATCGATCTTTGAAAAGAATTTGGCGCCTTGCAACTGGTCAAGCAGGTCATCAATGCGAGGCAACGTGTACCTATTTTTGATGGTGACATGATTCAACTCCCAATAATCAATACAAAGTTGCATACTTCCATATTTCTTCCTCACGAATAGAACATGAGCACCCCAAGGAAATGTACTAGGTCGAATGAAACTGATATCTAACAATTCCTGCAGTTGGGTTTTTAACTCCTAAAGTTTAATAGGAGCCATTCGATATGGGGCTTTGGAAATGGGTTTTATACCGGGTTCAAGGTCGATACCAAACTCGATTTCACGCTCTGGGGGTAGGCCAGGAAGTTCTTCGGGGAATACGTCAGGAAATTTATTAACAATTGAAATATCATTCAAATCTGATGTATTTTTGTTTAAATATGTGACATGAGCTAAGAAAGCTTGACATCCGTTTTTCAATAAACGAATAGCTTTTTGGCTTGAGATGACCGTGATTGATTTTAATGGTTTGGTCACTTGAATTTGCATAATAGGTTGATTAGGAATATGAAAGCTAACAACCTTATGAAAACAATCAATTTTAGCATGATGAGTAGTTAACCAATCAATCCCTAGAATCACGTCAAATGCAAGTATTTTTAAGGAGATAAGATCGACAGGGAACGTGCGGTTACCGATTTGAATCAAACAAGACTTATAAACAGTGGATGTAATGAAGGTTTCTCCCAACGAAGTTTCAACAAATAAGTCAAAGTCTATTTTCTCCGGAGTCAAATTTAAACGTTGAGCGTAAGTAGGAGAAAAAAAAAGAATGGGTAGAACCGATATCAAATAAGGTATATACTTCGCTAGAGTTTATGATAAGCTTACATGTGATGACCTCGTTCGAGTTCCTTATTTTCTGGGAGGTCACAACAAACTCCCTCCCTTGAACTACTGGTTTTGACTTGTCTGGGACGGCCTTTGATGCCTCCATCCCAGCTGGACTTGACTTCGGTGCACGACAAAATCGGACAAGGTGACCTTCTCTTCCGCAATTATAACACGCTTTGGATTGCTGCGTACTGTTTGGACTGATATGTCCCTCCCCTTCGCATTTGTAACATACGATTTGTAAGACTCTGAATTTTATGAAATAAAAGTATTCAATTTTTCTATTTAGTAAATAGTTAAATTGATAAAAAGTTAAAGTTAAGGGTGATATGTGAAATTTTTTCAAAATAAGCAAGTGGCTATAAAATACTTATTGTTGTCGGGGAATATTAGTTTGGTCGTGGAATATTCTTGTTGTCGGGGAATATTCGTACGACGGCGCAGCAATTTGTGGGCCCCATAATAGAATAACAGTCGGATGAAAAAATGACAAATTTGAGTTTTTATAAATAACGGCGTAATTGTTACCGTTAACACTGTTGGAATACCCAGTGGTTAAAATATAGTAATACACGTGGTTGCACAGTAGTACACGATATTACACAATATTTTTGAAATTATTGATTCTTATGTAAGAAGTCACTACTCAATAATTGTTACAATAATTACTGTTCAATATTTTAATTTATTGGTTCAATAATTGTTGCGTTGATATTTTATATTATTGTTGTTTCAATAATTGTCACTGCACAGTATGTCCCATTATCAGATCAATAATTCGTATGATTTGAATAATATTATTAGATAACATTATTAACAATGCCTAGAAAGTTCTGTCAAGGAGAGTGTTGGTCACCTAATTGCGCGCCAGTAAGGAGAAATCCTTATCGGAAAGCCCCCTCTTTCTTGGGAATGACCTGGTTGTCATATTTGTGATTCTGTAATATTATTTGTGAATAATTAGTTATTGATTTATATGATAAGGAAATATTTATTTTATGTGGATATAAATGATGGATATATTTATTTTATGCGGTTATAAATGAAGGAATTCATGCTGAGGTGTTTTATCAGTATTTTGTCGGAATGGAGGTTTTGAAAATCGTCCGTATGTGGATTTCGGTAATTTTTTCTTTGGAATTTGAAAAAGCTTAAACTTACAAAGTTGTAGAGAATTAAATTACCTATGGAAAGCACATGAGATTCGAATTTTTCTGATAAAATGGCTATTTATTATGAATTGTTGAAGTTTCGGAAAATAAAATATTTTTTATTAAAAATATGGTGGGCCCCACTTTTGGTTGGAGAGTTATGAAATGTACTGAAATTTATTTTCAAAAGTGGTGGGCTTGAATAGTAGCGAGTAAAAGCCATCGGTGGCGAAAGTTAGTCTGCTATGGCGCATTTTCCTATAAATACGGTGCTTAGTTAGAATTGAAAATCACACCAGAAACATAAGTTTTATCTCTCTATATTATCGAGCGTATTTTTGTGAGTATTTAGATACTTTGAGAGTTACTATTCAGTGCAAGTTTCCTTCGGCTTTACATCTGATATTCCAGTCAGAAATACTGCTCTTTTGAGGTAAGGGATTGTAAGGGTTATTATGTATTTCAGTTTCGTAATTTTTCTGACCTTCAAAAATTCTGGAAAAATTTGAAATGATAATTTGATGAGTTTTCTAGATTGTGTCAAAAAATGGTGATTTTTGGATGTATAGATTAGGAGTTATGAATTTTATGGGAAATGACTATTTTAAAAGTAAACCCTTATAACTCCTTGTGGTTAACTCAAAAATTAGTGAAATTTTTATTGGGAGTACAAGTATATAATATTAGTATACTCTGTAAATTTTGGAATTTTTGGATAAAAGTACAGTTTATGATAAATGTCTAAATATTCGGCAGTTTTGGCCATATGAAAAATAGTAAGTGAAATTAAAAAATTCTGAGAAAAAATATATGTTCAATATGGGACTATATATTATGCTAAATCCCAGAAAATAAAATTTTCTGAGACTGATTTGGTATTTTTCATGAAAATGGACTAGTTATGAGTAAATGAATTAAATATGTTTTGTGAAGTAAGAAAATTGGAAAATATGATTTTATGGCTTGAGAATCCTATATAAGGTATATGCAGATTTTTTATGAGGGTTTTGGTTATTGGTGATGAAATTTTATGAGTTTGGCATTTTAGGATGATTAAATGCATTATTTAGAAAAGTGTAAATAATTAAAATAAATTGTTTATAAGTTTAAGAAATGATTAAAATATTGTTGTAATATTAGATTAAGAGATTATTAAGTGATTTATAACATTTGGATTAAGGTGTTATAAATATTGATGTGGATTTTATTGTGAAACTTTATCTTTTTATGTCGAGTTTACTATTCACAAGTTACTATACATGAGTTACTATTCACAAGTTACTATTCACGGGTACAATTCACGATAAAATTGGTTTCTTTTTTTGACCAAATTATCATTGATTTATGAATCTTACTCTTGAAATTAAATGCAGTTGTTGATCATATTGTTTCTATTATCATATATAACATTTTTATAATCCTGGTGATGAATTTTCTCTTTGACTTGAGTGTAAAGATGGGTAGATTATTGATATGATCGTGACTATGGGTTCTCTTTGGCCAGTAGTGCAAAGTTGAATTATTGACTGGTATGATCATGACAATTGAATTTATATTTAAATATCTTTAGCTTAAGTGCAAAGGTGAATTGATCAACATGGTTATAATTATTGTTTATATAAATTCTAAAATGATTATATATTTCTTTGAGATATTAATATCTTTGGCCTATAGTGCAAAGATGATCTGTTGTTGAATATCTTTGGTCGGTAATGCAAAGATGATATGTTGTTGAATATCTTTGGTCTGTAATGCAAAGATGGCCTGTTGTTAAATATCTTTAGCCAGTAGTACAAAGATGAACTGTTGACAAATATCTTTGGCCCGTAGTGCAAAGATGAATTTATTAGTATGATTATGAACAAGAACTGTGATTTGGTATAACCATGATCTTTGAAGTTTCAGGTAAAGACAAGTGATGAAAATTATCTTTGTCTTGGATGAGAAGAGGAATTTAGAACCACAGTTATGATTATGAGTTATTCACATGAATGTGGACATGAACTGTTGATTGATGTTACAGGGATAAAACATTGTTGGTGGACTCTTCTAATGGATTGCTCGTTCCGCTGCAACTATGGTTGAAATTTTTTATCATCTACCATATGTTCTAAATCTCTGATTTATTACTGATGAAGGCTATTGATAATTTATTTATCTTTAGTCATGATATTCTTTACTGGGCTAGTTGAGCTCACCCTTTTGCATCACAATTCCTTTCAGGTAATAAGAGTGTAGCTGGGTCGAGCGGGGGTAACAAGGGAATAGAACGGTGGTCTCTAGCGGTGGAAGTTCTCCCTAAACAGTATAGAAAAGTGTGATGTATTTTATACATCATTTAGTAGTTATATTTGATGAGTCAAATAGGGTGAGGCGAACCCAACGTTGGAAGGGTGTTTTGCCACTATCATACAAGATGTCTAATGATATACAACCTCGTGTTATCATAAGACAAGGTTGTGCACATCCACTTGCTGAGTATATCTACGAGCACTATCTATATAATCTTGGTGTTTGGTTGAAGTATAATTCTCAATTAGAGACAGTGGAGATAATGATATGTCAAGAGAAGACTCACCATTGGAAAGAATATGATTGTAATCTTCTCGTTTTTCTTCGGGGTATATTGGGTCAACTAAGGATAATTTTGTGGACATATGATATCTATCATAACCTAGACGCATTGCCTCCCATGTACGAAGGTTTCCTTGAGCACTTTCCAAAGATTTTAATTTCTAAAATAGTTTTTGACTGTACCTTTATGTAAGGTGCCATTGTGACGTGCTATCCAAGGTTGGGATAAGAGTCACAGTTGGTATATATTTGTATCAAAACTCACAGCATATGTGTTGTTGTATTTTTCACGATAATTATAGTAATAAATTTGTAGTTGTTTCCTATAACATGTATTTGGCGACTCAGAATAGGTTGGATGAATTGGACCTATTTTGGGGGCGTCACATTTGGTATCAGAGCTTAGGGATATGATCTTTGGCGGAGATCCAGGATTAGAACTAGGAAGGGAGAGACGAGTAATATCCTTCGCTAGTGTGTGTCCTACCTAAGCTAAATTTTCTTACTTAAATTGACAAATTGTGATATATCAATTAACCTTTGTTTTGAAGATGTATTCTAGAATGATATCTGAAATACAGGAGATGAATAATTGAGAAATCATGATGACAAGGAAGATGGAATCTGAAATGAAAGCAAGGTATTCTCAACTCTTTGAAATACAAGGTCCGTAAATTTCAAGGACGAAATTTCATAAGGAGGGGAGATTGTAAGACCCTGAATTTTATGAAATAAAAGTATTCAATTTTTCTATTTAGTAAATAGTTAAATTGATAAAAAGTTAAAGTTAAGGGTGATATTTAAAATTTTTTCAAAATAAGCAAGTGGCTATAAAATACTTATTGTTGTCGGGAAATATTCATTTGGTCGTGGAATATTATTGTTGTCGGGGAATATTCATACGACGGCGCAGCCATTTGTGGTCCCTATAACAGAATAACTGTCGGATGAAGAAAACGACAAATTTGAGTTTTTATAAATAACGACATAATTGTTACCGTTAAAACTGTTGGAATACCCGATGGTTAAAATACAATAATACGCGTGGTTGCACGGCTAGCACGGTATTTGCATAAATATTTTGAAATTATTTATTCTTACGTAAGAAGTCACTACTCAATAATTGTTACAGTAATTACTGTTCAATATTTTATTTCTTTGGTTCAATAATTGCTGCGTTGATATTTTATATTATTGTTGTTTCAATAATTGTCACTACACAGTATTTTCCATTATCAGATCAATAATTCATATTATTTGAATAATATTATTAGACAGCATTATTGACAATGTCTAGAAAGTTCTGTCAAGGAGAGTGTTGGTCACCTAATTGCGCGCCAGTAAGGAGAATTCCTTATCGGAAAGCCCCCGCTTTCCTGGGAATGACCTGGTTGTCATAATTGTGATTCTGTAATATTATTTGTGAATAATTAGTTATTGATTTATATGATAAGGAAATATTTATATTATGTGGATATAAATGATGGATATATTTATTTTATGCGGTTATAAATGAAGGAATTAATGTTGAGGTGTTTTATCAGTATTTTGTCGGAATGGAGGTTTTGAAAATCGTCCGTATGTGGATTTCGGTCATTTTTTCTTTGGAATTTGAAAAGCTTAAACTTACAAAGTTGTAAAGAATTAAATTTCCTATGGGAAGCACATGAGATTCGATTTTTTCTGATAAAATGGATATTTATTATGAATTGTTGAAGTTTCGAAAAATAAAATGTTTTTATTAAAAATATGGTGGGCCCCATTTTTGGTTGGTGAGTTACGAAATGTGCTGAAATTTATTTTCAAAAGTGGTGGGCTTGAATAGTAGCAGGTAAAGCCATCAGGTAGCAGGTTAGTCTGCTATGGCGTTCTAAGCATTTCCTATAAATACGGTGCGTAGTTAGAATTGAAAATCACACCAGAAACATAAGTTTTCTCTCTCTATATTATCGAGCGTATTTTTGTGAGTATTTAGATACTTTGAGAGTTACTATTCGAAGGCAAGTTTCCTTGACTTTACATCCGATATTCCTATTGAAATCTTTTGCTCTTTTGAGGTAAAGGATTGTAAGGGTTATTATGTATTTCGGTTTAAGTAATTTTTCCGACCTTCAAAATTCTGGAAAAATTTGAAATGATAATTTGATGAGTTTTCTAGATTGTGTCAAAAAATGGCGATTTTTGGATGTATAGATTAGGAGTTAAGAATTTTATGGGAAACGACTATTTTAAAAGTAAACCCTTATAACACCTTGTGGTTAACTCCAAAATTAGTGAAATTTTTATTGGGAGTACATGTATATAATATTAGTATACTTTGTAAATTTTGGAATTTTTGGACAAAAGTACAGTTTATGATAAATGTCTAAATATTCGGCAGTTTTGGCCATATGAAAAATAGTAACTGAAATTAAAAAATTCCGAGAAAAAATATATGTTCAATATGGGACTTTATATTCTGCTAAATTCTAGAAAAAAAAAATTTCTGAGACTGATTTGGTATTTTTCATGAAAATAGACTAGTTATGAGTAAATGAATTAAATATGTTTTGTGAAGTAAGAAAATTGGAAAATATGATTTTATGGCTTGAGAATCCTATATAAGGTATATGCAGATTTTTGATGAGGGTTTTGGTTATTGGTGATGAAATTTTATGAGTTTGGCATTTTAGGATGATTAAATGCATTATTTAGAAAAGTGTAAACAATTAAAAAAAATTATTTAAAAGTTTAAGAAATGATTAAAATATTGTTGTAATATCAGATTATGAGATTATTAAGTGATTTATAACATTTGGATTAAGGTGTTATAAATATTGATGTGGATTTTATTGTGAAACTTTATCTTTTTATGTCGAGTTTACTATTCACGAATTACTATTCATGAGTTACTATTCACGAGTTACTATTCACGGGTGCAATTCACGACAAAATTGGTTTCTTTTTATGACCAAATTATTTTTGATTTATGAATCTTACTCTTGAAATTAAATGCAGTTGTTGATCATATTGTTTTTATTATCATATATAACATTTTTATAATCCTGGTGATGAATTTTCTCTTTGACTTGAGTGTAAAGATGGGTAGATTATTGATATGATTGTGACAGGGGAATAGAACGGTGGTCTCTAGCGGTGGAAGTTCTCCCTAAACAGTATAGAAAAGTGTGTTTTTTTTATACATAATTTAGTAGTTATATTTGATGAGTCAAATAAGGTGAGGCAAACCCAACGTTGGAAGGGTGTTTTGCCACTATCATACAAGATGTCTAATGACATACAACCTCGTGTTATCATAAGACAAGGTTGTGCACATCCACTTGCTGAGTATATCTACGGGAACTATCTATATAATCTTGGTGTTTGGTTGAAGTATAATTCTCAATTAGAGACAGTAGAGATAATGATATGTCAAGAGATGACTTACCATTGGAAAGAATATGATTGTAATCTTCTCATTTTTCTTTGGGGTATATTAGGTCAACTAAGGATAATTTTGTGGACATATGATATCTATAATAACCTAGACGCATTGCCTCCCATGTATGAAGGTTTCCTTGAGCACTTCCCAAAGATTTTAATTTCTAAAATAGTTTTTGACTGTACCTTTATGTAAGGTGCCATTGTGACGTGATATCCAAGGTTGGGATGAGAGTCACAGTTGGTATATATTTGTATCAAAACTCATAGCATATGTGTTGTTGTATTTTGCACGATAATTGTAGTAATAAAGTTGTAGTTGTTTTCTATAACATGTATTTGGCGACTCAGAATAGGTTGGATGAATTGGACCTATTTTGGGGGCGTCACATTTGGTATCAGAACTTAGGGATATGATCTCTGGCGGAGATCCAGGATTAGAACTAGGAAGGGAGAGACGTGTAATATCCTTCGCTAGTGTGTATCCTACCTAAGCTGAATTTTCTTACTTAAATTGACAAATTGTGATATGTCAATTAACCATTGTTTTGAAGATGTATTCTAGAATTATATCTGAAATACAGGAGATGAGCAATTGAGAAAATTTGATGACACGGAAGATGGAATCTGAAATGAAAGCAATGTATTCTCAACTCTTTGAAATACCAGGTACGTAAATTTTGAGGACGGAATATTTAAGGAGGGGAGATTGTAAGACCCTGAATTTTATGAAATAAAAGTATTCAATTTTTCTATTTAGAAAATAGTTAAATTGATAAAAAGTTAAAGTTAAGGGTGATATTTGAAATTTTTTCAAAATAAGCAAGTGGCTATAAAATACTTATTGTTGTCGGGAAATATTCGTTTGGTTGTGGAATATTCTTGTTGTAGGGGAATATTCGTACGACGGCGCAGTCATTTGTGGGCCCTATAACAGAATAACTATCGGATGAAGAAAACAACAAATTTGAGTTTTTATAAATAACGACATAATTGTTACCGTTAAAACTGTTGGAATACCCGGTGGTTAAAATATAGTAATACGCGTGGTTGCACAGTAGCACACGGTATTGCACAGTATTTTTGAAATTATTTATTCTTACGTAAGAAGTCACTACTCAATAATTGTTACAGTAATTACTGTTCAATATTTTATTTTATTGGTTCAATAATTGCTGCGTTGATATTTTATATTATTGTTGTTTCAATAATTGTCACTGCACAGTATTTCCCATTATCAGATCAATAATTCATATTATTTGAATAATATTATTAGATAGCATTATTGAAAATATCTAGAAAGTTCTGTCAAGGAGAGTGTTGGTCACCTAATTGCGCGCCAGTAAGGAGAATTCCTTATCGGAAAGCCCCCTCTTTCCTAGGAATGAACCTAGTTGTCATAATTGTGATTCTGTAATATTATTTGTGACTAATTAGTTATTGATTTATATGATAAAGAAATATTTATATTATGTGGATATAAATGATGGATATATTTATTTTATGCGGTTATAAATGAAGGAATTAATGCTGAGGTGTTTTATCAGTATGTTGTCGGAATGGAGATTTTGAAAATCGTCCGTATGTGGATTTCAGTCATTTTTTCTTTGGAATTTGAAAAAGCTTAAACTTACAAAGTTGTAGAGAATTAAATTTCCTATGGAAAGCACATGAGATTCAAATTTTTCTGATAAAATGGCTATTTATTATGAATTGTTGAAGTTTCAAAAAATAAAATGTTGTTATTAAAAATATGGTGGGCCCAACTTTTGGTTGGTGAGTTATGAAATGTGCTAAAATTTATTTTCAAAAGTGGTGGGCTTGAATAGTAGCATGTAAAGCCATCAGGTAGCAGGTTAGTCTGCTATGGCGTTCTAAGCATTTTCCTATAAATAGGGTGCTTAGTTAGAATTGAAAATCACACCAGAAACATAAGTTTTCTCTCTCTATATTATCGAGCATATTTTTATGAGTATTTATATACTTTGAGAGTTGCTATTCAGTACAAGTTTCCTTCGGCTTTACATCTGATATTCCAGTCAGAAATACTGCTCTTTTGAGGTACGGGATTGTAAGGGTTATTATGTATTTCAGTTTCGTAATTTTTCTGACCTTCAAAAATTCTGGAAAAATTTGAAATGATAATTTGATGAGTTTTCTAGATTGTGTCAAAAAATGGCGATTTTTGGATGTATAGATTAGGAGGTATGAATTTTATGGGAAACGACTATTTTAAAAGTAAACCCTTATAACTCCTTGTGGTTAACTCCAAAATTAGTTAAATTTTTATTGGGAGTACATGTATATAATATTAGTATACTCTGTAAATTTTGGAATTTTTGGACAAAAGTACAGTTTATGATAAATGTCTAAATATTCGTCAGTTTTGGCCATATGAAAAATAGTAAGTGAAATTAAAAAATTTCGAGAAAAAATATATGTTCAATATGGGACTATATATTCTGCTAAATCCCAGAAAAGAAAATTTTCTGAGACTGATTTAGTATTTTTCATGAATATGGACTAGTTATGAGAAAATGAATTAAATATATTTTGTGAAGTAAGAAAATTGGAAAATATGATTTTATGGCTTGAGAATCCTATATAAGGTATATGCATATTTTTGATGAGGGTTTTGGTTATTGGTGATGAAATTTTATGAGTTTGGCATTTTAGGATGATTAAATGCATTATTTAAAAAAGTGTAAACAATTAAAATAAATTATTTATAAGTTTAAGAAATGATTAAAATATTGTTGAAATATTAGATTATGAGATTATTAAGTGATTTATAACATTTGGATTAAGGTGTTATAAATATTGATATGAATTTTATTGTGAAACTTTTATCTTTTTATGTCGAGGATACTATTCACGAGTTACTATTCATGAGTTACTATTCACGAGTTACTATTCATGGGTACAATTCACGACAAAATTGGTTTCTTTTTCTGACCAAATTATCGTTGATTTATGAATCTTACTCTTGAAATTAAATGCAGTTGTTGATCATATTGTTTTTATTATCATATATAACATTTTTATAATCCCGGTGATGAATTTTCTCTTTGACTTGAGTGTAAAGATGGGTAGATTATTGATATGATTGTGACTATGGGTTCTCTTTGGCCAGTAGTGTAAAGTTGAATTATTGACTGGTATGATCATGACCATTGAATTTATAATTAAATATCTTTAGCTTAAGTGCAAAGGTGAATTGATCAACGTGGTTATAATTATTGTTTATATAAATTCTGAAATGATTATATATTTCTTTGAGATATTAATATCTTTGGCCTGTAGTGCAAAGATGATCTGTTGTTGAATATCTTTGGTCGGTAGTGCAAAGATGATATGTTGTTGAATATCTTTGGTCTGTAATGCAAAGATGATCTGTTGTTAAATATCTTTGGCCAGTAGTGCAAAGATGAACTATTGACGAATATCTTTGGCCCGTAGTGCAAAGATGAATTTATTAGTATGATTATGAACAAGAAATGTGATTTGGTATAACCATAATCTTTGATGTTTCAGGTAAAGACAAGTGATGAAAATTATCTTTGTCTTGGATGAGAAGAAGAATTTAGAACCACAGTTATGATTATGAGTTATTCACATGAATGTGGACATGAACTGTTGATTGATGTTACAGGGATAAAACTTTGTTGGTGGACTTTTAAAATGGAGAAGATAATAGACTTTATGGTCTATTTGACTCTTCTAATGGATTGCTTCGTTCATTTGCAACTATGGTTGAAATTTTTATCATCTACCATATGTTCTAAATCTACGATTTATTCTTGATGAAGGCTATTGATAATTTATTTATCTTTAGTCATGATATTCTTTACTGGGCTAGTTGAGCTCACCCTTTTGCTTCACAATTCCTTTCAGGTAATAAGAGTGTAGCTGGGTCGAGCGGGGGTAACAAGGGAATAGAACGGTGGTCTCTAGTGGTGGAAGTTCTCCCTAAACAGTATAGAAAAGTGTGTTATATTTTATACATCATTTAGTAGTTATATTTGATGAGTCAAATAGGGTGAGGCGAACCCAACGTTGGAAGGGTGTTTTGCCACTATCATACAAGATGTCTAATGACATACAACCTCATATTGTCATAAGACAAGGTTGTGCACATCCACTTGCTGAGTATATCTACGAGCACTACCTATATAATCTTGGTGTTTTGTTGAAGTATAATTCTCAATTAGAGACAGTGGAGATAATGATATGTCAAGAGAAGACTCACCATTGGAAAGAATATGATAGTAATCTTCTCGTTTTTCTTTGGGGTCTATTGGGTCAACCAAGGATAATTTTGTGAACATATGATATCTATCATAACTTAGACGCATTGCCTCCCATGTACGAAGGTTTCCTTGAGCACTTCCCAAAGATTTTAATTTCTAAAACAGTTTTTGACTGTACCTTTATCTAAGGTGCCATTGTGACGTGTTATCCAAGGTTCGGTGAGAGTCACAGTTGGTATATATTTGTATCAAAACTCACAGCATATGTGTTGTTGTATTTTGCACGATAATTGTAGTAATAAAGTTGTAGTTATTTTCTATAAAATGTATTTGGCGACTCAGAATAGGTTGGATGAATTGGACCTATTTTGGGGGCATCACATTTGGTATCAGAGCTTAGGGATATGATCTCTGGCGGAGATCCAGGATTAGAACTAGGAAGGGAGAGACGAGTAATATCCTTCGCTAGTGTGTGTCCTACCTAAGCTAAATTTTCTTACTTAAATTGACAAATTGTGATATGTCAATTAACCTTTGTTTTGAAGATGTATTCTAGAATGATATCTGAAATACAGGAGATGAGCAATTGAGAAATCATGATGACAGGGAAGATGGAATCTGAAATGAAAGCAAGGTATTCTCAACTCTTTGAAATACCAGGTACGTAAATTTCGAGGACGAAATTTCATAAGGATGGGAGATTGTAAGACCCTGAATTTTATGAAATAAAAGTATTCAATTTTTCTAATTAGTAAATAGTTAAATTGATAAAAAGTTAAAGTTAAGGGTGATATGTGAATTTTTTTGAAAATAAGGAAGTGGCTATAAAATAGTTATTGTTGTCGAGAAATATTCGTTTGGTCGTGGAATATTCTTGTTGTCGGGGATTATTCGTACGACGGCGCATCCATTTGTGGGCCCTATAACAGAATAATTGTCAGATGAATAAAACGACAAATTTGAGTTTTTATAAATAATGGCATAATTGTTAGCGTTAACACTGTTGGAATACCCGGTGGTTAAAATACAGTAATACGCGTGGTTGCACAGTAGCACACGGTATTGCACAGTATTTTTGAAATTATTTATTCTTACGTAAGAAGTCACTACTCAATAATTGTTACGATAATTCTTTTCAATATTTTATTTTATTGGTTCAATAATTGCTTTGCGTTGATATTTTATATTATTGTTGTTTCAATAATTGTCATTTGCGATATTTCCTATTATCGGATCAATAATTCATATTATTTGAATAATATTATTAGACAGCATTATTGACAATGTATAGAAAGTTCTGTCAAGGAGAGTGTTGGTCACCTAATTGCGCGCCAGTAAGGAGAAATCCTTATCGGAAAGCCCCCTCTTTCCTGGGAATGACCTGGTTGTCATAATTGTGATTCTGTAATATTATTTGTGAATAATTAGTTATTGATTTATATGATAAGGAAATATTTATATTATGTGGATATAAATGATGGATATATTTATTTTACGCGGTTATAAATGAAGGAATTAATGCTGAGGTGTTTTATCAGTATTTTTTCAGAAAGGAGGTTTTGAAAATCGTCCGTATGTGGATTTCGGTCATTTTTTCTTTGGAATTTGAAAAGCTTAAACTTACAAAGTTGTAGAGAATTAAATTTCCTATGGGAAGCACATGAGATTTGAATTTTTCTGATAAAATGGCTATTTATTATGAATTGTTGAAGTTTCAGAAAATAAAATATTTTCATTAGAAATATTGTGGGCCCCGCTTTTGGTTGGTGAGTTATGAAATGTGCTGAAATTTATTTTCAAAAGTGGCGGGCTTGAATAGTAGCAGGTAAAGCCATCAGGTAGCAGGTTAGTCTGCTATGGCGTTCTAAGCATTTTCCTATAAATAGGGTGCTTAGTTAGAATTGAAAATCACACCAGAAACATAAGTTTTCTCTCTCTATATTATCGAGCGTATTTTTGTGAGTATTTAGATACTTTGAGAGTTACTATTCAGTGCAAGTTTCCTTTGGCTGTACATCCGATATTTCGGTCAGAAATACTGCTCTTTTGAGGTAAGAGATTGTAAGGGTTATTATGTATTTCAGTTTCGTAATTTTTCTGACCTTCAAAAATTCTGGAAAAATTTGAAATGATAATTTGATGAGTTTTCTAGATTGTGTCAAAAAATGGCGATTTTTGGATGTATAGATTAGGAGTTATGAATTTTATGGGAAACGACTATTTTAAAAGTAAACTCTTATAACTCCTTGTGGTTAACTCCAAAATTAGTGAAATTTTTATTGGGAGTACATGTATATAATATTAGTATACTCTGTAAATTTTGGAATTTTTGGACAAAAGTACAGTTTATGATAAATATCTAAATATTCGGCAGTTTTGGCCATATGAAAAATAGTAAGTGAAATTAAAAAATTCCGAGAAAAAATATATGTTCAATATGGGACTATATATTCTGTTAAATCCCAGAAAAGAAAATTTTCTGAGACTGATTTGGTATTTTTCATAAAAATGGACTAGTTATGAGTAAATGAATTAAATATGTTTTGTGAAGTAAGAAAATTGGAAAATATGATTTTATGGCTTGAGAATCCTATATAAGGTATATGCAGATTTTTGATGAGGGTTTTGGTTATTGGTGATGAAATTTTATGAGTTTGGCATTTTAGGATTATTAAATGCATTATTTAGAAAAGTGTAAACAATTAAAATAAATTGTTTATAAGTTTAAGAAATGATTAAAATATTATTGTAATATTAGATTATGAGATTATTAAGTGATTTATAACATTTGGATTAAGGTGTTATAAATATTGATGTGGATTTTTTTGTGAAACTTAATCTTTTTATGTCGAGTTTACTATTCACGAGTTACTATTCACGGGTATAATTCACGACAAAATTGGTTTCTTTTTCTGACCAAATTATCGTTGATTTATGAATCTTACTCTTGAAATTAAATGCTGTTGTTGATCATATTATTTTTATTATCATATATAACATTTTTATAATCCTGGTGATGAAATTTCTCTTTGACTTGAGTGTAAAGATGGGTAGATTATTGATATGATCGTGACTATGGGTTCTCTTTGGCCAGTAGTGCAAAGTTGAATTGTTGATTGGTATGATCATGACCATTGATTTTATAATTAAATATCTGTAGCTTAAGTGCAAAGGTGAATTGATCAACATGGTTATAATTATTGTTTATATAAATTCTGAATTGATTATATATTTCGTTGAGATATTAATATCTTTGGCCTGTAGTGCAAAGATGATATGTTGTTGAATATCTTTGGTTTGTAATGCAAAGATGACCTGTTGTTGAATATCTTTGGCCAGTAGTGCAAAGATGAACTATCGACGAATATCTTTGGCCCGTAGTGCAAAGATGAATTTATTAGTATTATTAAGAACAAGAACTGTGATTTGGTATAACCATGATCTTTGATATTTCAGGTAAAGACAAGTGATGAAAATTATATTTGTCTTGGATGAGAAGAAGAATTTAGAACCACTATTATGATTATGAGTTATTCACATGAATGTGGACATGAACTGTTGATTGATGTTACAGGGATAAAACATTGTTGGTGGACTTTTAAAATAGAGAAGATAATAGACTTTATGGTCTATTTGACTCTTCTAATGGATTGCTCGTTCCGCTGCAACTATGGTTGAAATTTTTTATCATCTACCATATGTTTTAAATCTCTGATTTATTACTGATGAAGGCTATTGATAATTTATTTATCTTTAGTCATGATATTCTTTACTGGGCTAGTTGAGCTCACCCTTTTGCTTCACAATTCCTTTCAAGTAATAAGAGTGTAGCTGGGTCGAGCGGGGGTAACAGGGGAATAGAACAGTGGTCTCTAGTGGTGGAAGTTCTCCCTAAAAAGTATAGAAAAGTGTGTTGTATTTTATACATCATTTAGTAGTTATATTTGATGAGTCAAATAGGGTGAGGCGAACCCAACGTTGGAAGGGTGTTTTGCCACTATAATACAAGATGTCTAATGACATACAACCTCGTGTTATCATAAGACAAGGTTGTGCACATCCACTTGCTGAGTATATCTATGAGCACTACATATATAATCTTAGTGTGTGGTTGAAGTATAATTCTCAATTAGAGACAGTGGAGATAATGACATGTCAAGAGAAGACTCACCATTGGAATGAATATGATAGTAATCTTCTCGTTTTTCTTTGGGGTCTATTGGGTCAACCAAGGATAATTTTGTGGACATATGATATCTATCATAACCTAGACGAATTGCCTCCCATGTACGAAGGTTTCCTTGAGCACTTCCCAAAGATTTTAATTTATAAAATAGTTTTTGACTGTACCTTTATGTAAGGTGTCATTGTGACGTGCTATCCAAGGTTGGGATGAGAGTCACAGTTGGTATATATTTGTATCAAAACTCATAGCATATGTGTTGTTGTATTTTGCACGATAATTGTAGTAATAATGTGACGCCCCCAAAATTAGGTATACATCACCCATCTTGGGTCGCTAGATACATGGTACAGAATTCAAATACAACTTACTAATACAACTGTCGTGTACAATACGACAAAACATAAACTATGAGTTTGAATACAAATATTATCTACTAGAGATTATACAAACTCAAAAGGAGTCCTCATTACATTTATTATCACTCTATTTCACAGAATAGTGAGGACTACTAATTATATCCTCTGGACCATCACTCCGTTCCCCAACTCGTCCCAGCTATATTCTCATTTCCTGAAGAGAACAGTGAAAGAAAGGGTGAGCTCAACTAGCCCAGTAAGAAATATTATGACTAAGATAATGCAGAATAAATTATCATTAGCCTCCAACAATGTTAAACTGATAAAATACAATAGACATCAAGTTTAACTGCAGCAGAACAAACAATCCATTAAAAGAGTCAAGTAGAGAATAGAATCTACTATCTTTTATGATTTAAAAAGTTTTTCATCACTTTTATCGCTGAGACTCAGCTCAATAAATAATCCACATCATTAAATCATCCCTGCACTACAGGCCAAGGATATTCTTTAGTATCACGACCACAATTATCCATGCACTACGGGCCAAGAATATTTGTGTATTCAATATTGGTCATGATCATGCCATAAAACAATTCATCTTTGCTCCCTTGGCCGAAGAGAATCCATAGCCATAATCATACCAAAAACTGTCCATCAATGCACTACGGGCCAATGAAGACTTTTTCCACATCATTTGTAACATTACGGTTATGATTATACCGAATAATCCCTTATCATAATCATACCAAGTCCATCTATGCACTACAGGCCACAGATGACTTTCGACATAATATAAACATGATGATGATGACAATGATATAAGAATTCAATAAAACAAGTTCAAGAATTAATTTATCTAGGAACCGATAACGTCCAAATTTTCAACATGGTACTGCTTTGTAGAGTAAAATTCAAGAATGCTCAGAAGAATATTTTCATGAAAAGATACTGGATGAAGCGCAAATATCAAGGATATTCCACTAATTTCATGGAGTATAGAAGTCAAAACTTTAACTAACTGAGTATAATAAAGAATGGAATAACAAAAGAAATCACCATGCATGCGATACTTAGCATGTAGGCAGAGTTATTCAACGAAATAATAATAATGGAACTAGGTCGAAAGAAATTACATGCCAAGCGGGATGTTCTAACATAATAGTAAAGATTGGAATAACAACAGAAATCACCATGCATGCGAAACTTCGCATAGACAGGTTATTCCAACAGAATAATAAATGCGGAATAATAAATGACGGAACCAGAGGTCGATAATATGCATGTGATATTAAATGCGAATAATAAAAAACGAGAATAATAGAAGAATGTCACCAAGTATAGGGTAGCCCACGTATACAGGTTATTCTAACAGAACAATAAAGAAATGGAATAACAGAAGTTCTCTTCTTGAATTCAAAAGAATAATATCCCTTACCGTAAAATAATACTTGATATAAGAGTAGTGAAGTAGCAGAAAACTTTTCTTATCTCTCTATAGTCTCTCTCTATAGTTTCTCTCTCTAGAGTTCGGTGAATTAAATAAGAAAATAATGAAGGAATGAGCTTATTTATAGGAAAATGGAATGCATAGTAATTAATCCATGAACGGTCCAGATTGATTTACTTTAATCTGACGGTCCATATTTAACAAAAAAATCTTTTAAATAAAATATAATATATTCTATTTTATATAAAAAGATTTTTACTATCTAAACACTATCGCAGCACTATCTGAAATACTATGCGTAATAAAATATAATATATTCTATTTATAGAATAACTTTAATAAAGTATTCATTTTATATAAAAAGATTTTATTATGCAAAACACTATGCATAATAGAATATAATATATTCTATTTATAGAATAACTTTAATAAAGTATTACATTTTATATAAAAGATGTTTACGCTTTTATTACGTTAATAATACGAATAAAACAAAACTTATAAATCAATAATAATTGAATCAAATAATGTGAGATACTATCAAAGAACTATTGTAACAATAATTGAACAAAACCGAGTGACTTCTCACATAAATATCAATAATCAATACTGGTATTACTCTTATCTGACAACGCAGATTCTCGTGTACTTTTACTACTAGGAAGTAGTTCAACAAGATCAACCAGTAAAACTTCCGCCGTTATTTTCAATAAAATATTTTTGTCATTTTCTCAATCCGACAATAATTCCGTTGTGGGGTCCACCAATGATTGTGCCGTTGTATGAATATTTCCTGTTTAAAACGAATATTCCCCGACCAATCGAATATAATATGACAATTTCATACTTTGCAAAATTTATAAATATTACCCACAACTATAATATTATCTCAAATTCACACCATAATATAAAATAAATTATTTTGAGAAAATTAATTCTTTATTCATAAAATCTGGGGTTTCACAAATAAAGTTGTAGTTATTTTCTATACCATGTATTTGGCGACTCAGAATAGGTTGGATGAATTGGATCTATTTTGGGGGCGTCACATTTGGTATCAGAGCTTAGGAATATGATCTCTGGCAGAGATCCAGTATTAGAACTAGGAAGGGAGAGACGAGTAATATCCTTCGCTAGTGTGTGTCCTACCTAAGCTGAATTTTCTTACTTAAATTGACAAATTGTGATATGTCAATTAACCTTTGTTTTGAAGATGTATTCTAGAATGATATCTGAAATACAAGAGATGTGCAATTGAGAAATCATGATGACAGGGAAGATGGAATCTGAAATGAAAGCAAGGTATTCTCAACTCTTTGAAATACCAGGTACGTAAATTTCGAGGACGAAATTTCATAAGGAGGGGAGATTGTAAGACCCTGAATTTTATGAAATAAAAGTATTCAATTTTTCTATTTGGTAAATAGTTAAATTGATAAAAATTTAAAGTTAATGGTGATATGTAAATTTTTTTCAAAATAAGCAAGTGGCTATAAAATACTTATTGTTGTCGGGAAATATTCGTTTAGTCGTGGAATATTCTTGTTGTCGGGGAATATTAAATGCGGCAGTAGCATTACCATTATGGGCTCTATAATGTAATAAGTGTGGGATGAAGAAAACGCGACAAATTTGAGTTTTTATAAATAACGACATAATTATTCTTTATTAACATTTTGGAATACCCGTTGGTTAAAATACAATAATACGGCGTTTATAAAGAAGACAATCAGATATTGCACAATATTTTTGAAATTATTGATTCTTACGTAATAAGTCACTACTCGATAATTATTCTTGTGGCGCCCCAAAATTAGGTATCGTCACCCATCTTGGGTCGCCACTTACATGGTACATAAATTCAAATACAACTTACTAATATAATAGCGTAAGTATACAATACGACATAAACTATGAGTTTGAATACAAATATTGTCTACTAGATATTATACAAACTCAAAAGGAGTCCTCATTACAACTATTATCACACTATTTCACGAGAATAGTGAGGACTACTAATGCTATCCTCTGGACCATTACTTGCGTTCCCACTTCGTCCCGGCTATGTTCTCATTTCACAGAAGAGAACGGTGAAAGAAAGGGTGAGCTCAACTAGCCCGATGAGAAATATTATGACTAAGATAATGCGAATAAATTATCATTAGCCTTCAACGATGTTAAACCGATAAAATACAATAGACAACCGGGTTTAACTACAAATGAATAAGCAATCCATTAAAAGAGTCAGTAGAGAATAAAGTCTACTATCTTTTAGGTTTTAAAAGGTTTTCATCAATTTTTATCATTTGAGACTCGACAATAAATAAACCACCACATTTAATCATCCCTGCACCCGCTCTGTCAAGGATTTTCATCAAATTATCAATGGTCATGACTATACCGAATCACCCCGGTCATAATCATACCAAAAACTATCCATCAACGCATTACACGAACCCTTTGAGGACTTTTGTCACATCATTTATATCAAGTCATAATTATACCGAATGATCCCTAGTCATAATCATACTAAGTTCATCTATGCACGTAAGCCCAAAGATAACATAATATAACATGAGGATGATGACAATGACATAGTAATTCAATAAAACAAGTTCAAGAATTATTTAATCCATGAATTATTAACGTCCAAATTATCAACATGATCTTCAAGCCAGAGTAAAATTCAATAATGATCGGAAGAATATTTCCATGAAAAGATCTTTGGATGAAACGCAAATATCAAGGATATTCTACTAATTTCATGGAGTATAGAAGTCAAAGTTTTAACCAACCGGGTATAATAAAGAATGGAATAACAAAAGAAATCACCATGCATGCGGTACTTAGCGATGATGCAGGTTATTCAACGTAATAATAATAACGGAACCAGTCAATTGAAATTCACAATCGAAGCGGACGTTCCAACGAGAATAATAAAGATGGAACCGGATCCGGTGTAAAACACACAGATAGGATATTCCAACGAGAATGATAAAGACGGAACCAGGTCCTGTAAAACACATGAGCATGGATGTTCCAATGAATAATAAAAAGCGGAACCAGTGTCCGGTGTAAAATACATATGCGAGGATGTTCCAATGAATAATAGAAGAATGTCACCAAGTATAGGGTAAATCAGCATATCAAAGTTATTCCAATGAGAATAATAAGCAATGGAATAACATAAGGATTTCACCAAGTATAGGGTATCTGCAGCGTATCTGAGGTTATGTATAGGGTATGCCACTTTTACAAGTTATTCCAACGAATAATAGTGAATGGAATAATGAAGTTCTCTTCAAGAAGAAAGAATAACACCCCTCACCGTAAAAAGAACCTAATATAGAAGTAGTGAAGTAGCGAATACTCTTCTTCTTTCTATAATTTTCTCTCTATAGCTTCTCTCTATAATTTCTCTCTCTAGAGAGTTTCAATGAATTAAAGAAAATAATGAAGGAATGAGCTTCTATTTATAGGAAAATGGAATGCATAGTAACTAATCCATGAACGGTCCAGATTGATTTACTTTAATCTGACGGTCCATATTTAAAGAAAAATCTTTTAAATAAAATATAATATATTCTATTTATATAAAAATATTTTACTATGCAAACACTATGCAATACTATGCAAAACACTATGCAAAATACTATGCAACACTATGCATAATAAAATATAATATATTCTATTTATAGAATAACTTTAATAAAGTATTCTATTTTATATAAAAAGATGTTTCGCTTTATTACGTTAATAATACTGAATAAAACAAAACGTCATTATCGCTTATAATAATTCATATTATTAATCGACAATAATGGAATCAAACCGGTGACTTCTCACATAAGCATCAATAATCAATACCGTGTGCTACTATGCAACCACACTTATTACTGTACTTTTACTACCGAGTAGTTCAACAGTAACCACGGTAAAACTTCCGCCGTTATTTCAATAAAATATTTTTGTCGTTTTCTCAATCCGACAATAATTACATTAGGGGTCCACCAATGATTGAGTAGTTGTATGCGAATATTCCCTCGCTAAACCGAATATTCCCAGACCAATCGAATATAATATAACCACTTGCATACTTTGCAAAATTTATAAATACTACCCACAACTATAATATTATCTTAAATTCACACACCATAATATTAAAAAATTATTTCAACAAAATTTAAATCTTTATTGATAAAATCAAGGCGTCTCACAATCTCCCTCCTTATGGAATTTAAGCCCTCGAAATTAGGGCGATACTGGTATGATAAAGAGGTGAGGATACCTTGAATACCTTTATCGTTAAAAATATTAAATTCATCTTCGTAATCCGCCAAAGATATTCATTAACAATTCATCTTTGCACTACAAAGCTAAAGATATACAACCTGAAAACCAATAATCTCGAGACTCGACAATAGTATCACAACCATAAATCATCCGTACTTCTTTGGCTAAGGATATTCGTGTTTTCAATTACGGTCATGATTATACCGAATAATCCGTGGTCATAATCATACCAAGTCTATCAATGCACTACTACCGAAGATGACTTTTACCACATCCATGAATTAATATTTCATTCTTTGAGACTCACTCAATAATTAATCCATATCATCGAATCATCCCCGCACTACACGGCCAAGGATATTCATTAGTATCACAACCACGAATTATCCATGCACTACTGACCAAAGATAATCGTGTATTCATTAATATCACGACCACAGATTATCCATGCACTACTACCAAAGATAATTGTGTATTCATTAAGTATCACGACCACAAATTATCCATGCACTACTACCAAAGATAATTGTGTATTCATTAGTATCACGACCACAAATTATCCATGCACTACTACCGAAGATAATTGTGTATTCATTAGTATCCGACCACAAATTATCCATGCACTACTACCAAAGATAATCGTGTATTCATTAGTATCACGACCACAAATTATCCATGCACTACTGGCGAAAGATAATTGTGTATTCATTAAGTATCACGACCACAAATTATCCATGCACTACTACCAAAGATAATCGTGTATTCATTAGTATCACGACCACAAATTATCCATGCACTTCTGACCAAAGATAATTGTGTATTCATTAGTATCACGACCACAAATTATCCATGCACTACTACCAAAGATAATTGTGTATTCATTAGTATCACGACCACAAATTATCCATGCACTACTGACCAAAGATAATCGTGTTTTCAATTACGGTTATGATTATACCAAACAATCCTCGGTCATAATCATACCAAGTCCATCTATGCACTTCTGAGCCACGAGATGACTTTCAACATAATATAAACATGAGGATAATGATATAAAGAATCAATCAAATGAGATAAAGGATAAATATTAAACATTTATAATATAATTTATTCAGATTCAAGAATATCCCCATGTTATCAATCACTTAATAATCTCATAATCTAATAACATTAATATTATAATAATATTTTAATCACTTCTTAAATTTATAAACAATTTATCTCAATTGTTTACGCTTTACCATATAATGCATTTAATCATTCAAAATGCCATATCATAAGATATCATCACCAATGATCAAATCCTCATCAAAAAAAAATATGCATATACTCTATATAGGATTCTTTAGCCATAAAATCCTATTTTCAAACTTTGTTACTTCACATAACATATTTAACTCATATGTTCAGAAACTAAACTATTTTCATGAAAAATACCAAATCAGTCCCAAAAATATTTCTTTTCTGGGATTTAGCATAATATAGTCCCATAATGAAAATATATTTTCTCGGAATTTTTAAAATTCATTTACTATTTTTAAAAATCAATTTCCACTTAATTCCTTAAGAAATTAGCTACCTCAAGTTTAACTCCAAAAATTCCCAAATCTTGGCAGAACCTTACACATGTTAACGTGAGCCTCAGTTTAAATTTCATGGTCATCGAGTTTATAGAACTCCGGTTATAGCGTTTTAAATCGAAAAACCTAAATATTGAAATAGTCATAACTTGCTCATTTTAAGTCAGAATGAGCTCATTTTTGGACAGGAGGTACTTTATACCATATACTTTCATGTCCCAAAAACCCAGAATTTTTCTCATAATTTAAGTGGCCGAAACAGTCCCTTAAAGTTTCTGGGCAGTAGCATTTTCGAAATTTACAGCTTTGGCCTCCTTTGCTAAAATCAGTCCACACAAAAATCTACAACACCTTTTCCAGTAATTCTACTTGGATTAGTTAGGTAACTCATAGATCTATCTCTAGGACTTGACCACATTCAAAAATTCAAAATATAATAAGAGATATGGTCAATTGAATTTCATGTTACGTTTTTCACCAAAATCTGATTTTCAACTCTTTGTGATTTCTAAGAAACTTACATGTTTTCACATACTAACCAACATAACTCATCATAAAACTTACTAATACTTCATATACCCATGATTTTCATCAGTCCTATGCTTTTATTATGACTTTCATCATAAACCACGTAAACTGTTCATTTTAGTTGAAGAAATATTTGAGGGTTTAAGAAATGGGTTTTGTACTGGGGTCAATACAAAATTCGATTTCACGTTCTAGGGTAGGCTAGGAAGTCTTCAAGAATACGCCAAGAAATTTATTATTGATAGAAATATCATTCAAAACTGTTACTCTTGTCCAAGACTTGGATAGTACGTCACATTAATACCAATCGTGACTTCTATCCCTTAACCTAGATAAAGATCTCACAATGATACCTATAAACTTGCCATCTTCATTCATGGCGTCGCCTCTGAGAAAGTCCGCGGTGCATTCCACACAAGGAAGTCAACAACGAAAGGATCGGGCTCTTTACTTATGGCTTGATATAACAAAGGATTAACTTTAGGATTTGGTTACTTTGAATTCGTATAACAGGTTGGTTAGGAATATGAAAGCTAACAACCTTACAAAAAGAATAATGAGTAGTTAATCAATCGTTTTCAAAAATTACCTCAAAGGCAAGTATTTTCAAAGAGATAAGATAGACAGGTAACGTGAAAGTGTTTATTTGAAACAACAAGATTAATAAACAGTGGAGGTAACGAAGGTTTCTCCCAACGAAGTTTCAATAGATAAATCAAAGTCTAATTTCTCCGGAGTCAAATTTAAACGTTGAACGCAAGCAAGAGAGATAAAAGAATGGGTAGAACCGGTATCTAATAAGGTATAGACTTCGCAAGAATTTATAATTAACTAACCCGTGCTAACTTCGTTCGGGTTACCCACTTTTTGAGAAGTCACGAAAAACGCTCTTCCTGAAACCACCGATTTTGTTTTGTCCGTATCCGCCTTTGGTGCCACTATCCCAGCTGGACTTGACTTCACTATACGACAAAATCGAGCTAAATGACCTTCTCTTCTTGAAATTTCCACTTCTATTATCTTTGTCATGATTACCACCGAAGTGGTTACCATTCTTAGCATGATAATTTCCCCCACGATGGTTATCATTGTTCCGATAGCCGTTGCCACCGGTATGATTATTATCGTGTTGTTGGTCATTACCTTTTGTTTGAATCGAATCAACACTCTCATGTGCTTCATTGCTTATCTCAAAGATTTTCAGATGCCATTCTCAAACATTTCACAAAACAAGGGTTAATTGACATTTAACAAATTATCCCTATATTACGACCGACCAATCAAATACCAAATAAACTTAGGTAGGTCATACTAGCGAAGGAATTCCCGCCTCTCCCTCCTAGTTCTTATCTCGCATCTTAGCCGTGATCATATCCTAAGCTCGATACCAACCGTGGCGCCCCCAAAATTAGGTATACGTCCACCCATCTTGGGTCGCCACTTACATGGTACATAAATTCAAATACAACTTACTAATATATAAGCTGTAGTATAATACGACATAAACCGTGAGTTTGAATACAAATATTGTCTACTAGATATTATACAAACTCAAAAGGAGTCCTCATTACAAACTATTATCACACTATTTCACAGAATAGTGAGGACTACTAATGCTATCCTCTGGACCATTACTTGCGTTCCCCGACTAAATCCCAAATTATGTTCTCATTTCAAGAAGAGAACAAAGGAAAGAAAGGGTGAGCTCAACTAGCCCAAGAAGAAATATTATGACTAAGATAATGCAAAATAAATTATCATTAGCCTTCAACGGTGTTAAACCGATAAAATACAATAGACAACCAGCTTTAATCATGAGTGGAATAAGCAACCCATTAAAAGAGTCAAGTAGAGAATAAAGTCTACTATCTTTTAGGTTTTAAAAGGTTTTCATCAATTTTTATCATTTGAGACTCAGCTTAATAAATAAACCACCACATCTAATCATCCTTGTACCACGGTCAAGGATTTTCATCAAATTATCAATGGTCATGACTATACCGAATCACCCCCGGTCATAATCATACCAAAAACTATCCATCAATGCATTACAGCCACGAGAGGACTTTTGTCACATCATTTATATCAAGTCATGATTATACCGAATGATCCTCGGTCATAATCATACTAAGTTCATCTATGCACGTAAGCCAAAGATAACATAATATAACATGAGGATGATGACAATGACATAATAATTCAATAAAACAAGTTCAAGAATTATTTAATCCATGAATTATTAACGTCCAAATTGTCAACATGATCATCGTTTACGTAGAGTAAAATTCAATAATGATCGGAAGAATATTTCCATGAAAAGATCTTTGGATGAAACGCAAATATCAAGGATATTCTACCAATTTCATGGAGTATAGAAGTCAAAATTTTAACCAACCGGGTATAATAAAGAATGGAATAACAAAAGAAATCACCATGCATGCGGTATTTAGCATGGACAAAGTTATTCCAACGTAATAATAATAACGGAACGGTCGTGAAATTCACAATCGCGAGGATGTTCCAACAGTAATAATAAAGATGGAACCGCATCCGGTGTAAAACACATGATAGGATATTCAACAATGAATGATAAAGATTTTAACCAGTCCGATGTAAAACACATGCATGTGATGTTCCAACAGAATAATAAAGTCGGGAACCGTGTCCAATGTAAAACACATGCATGTGATGTTCCAACGAGAATAATAGAAGAATGTCACCAAGTATAGGGTAAATCACAGATACAAAAGTTATTCCAATGTAATAAATAAGAATGGAATAACATAAGGATTTCACCAAGTATAGGATATCTGCATATACAAAGGTTATGTATAGGGTATATCACTTTTACAAAAGTTATTCCAATGTAATAATAGTGAATGGAATAACGAAGTTCTCTTCAAGAAGAAAGAATAACATCCTTACTAGTAAAAGAACCTGAATATAGAAGTAGTGAAGTAGCATAATACTCTTCTTCTTTCTATAATTTTCTCTATATAAGCTTCTCTCTATAATTTCTCTCTCTAGAGTTTCAATGAATTCATAAGAAAATAATGAAGGAATGAGCTTCTATTTATAGGAAAATGGAATGCATAGTAACTAATCCATGAACGGTCTGTATTGATTTACTTTTTAATCTGACGGTCCATATTTAAAGAAAAATCTTTTAAATAAAATATAATATATTCTATTTATATAAAAACATTTTACTATGCAAACACTATGCAATACTATGCAAAACACTATGCAAAACACTATGCAACACTATGCATAATAAAATATAATATATTCTTTTTATAGAATAACTTTAATAAAGTATTCTATTTTATATAAAAGATGTTTCGCTTTTATTACGTTAATAATACAAATAAAACAAAATGTCATTATCGCTATAATAATTCATATTATTAATCGACAATAATGGAATCAAACCGAGTGACTTCTCACATAAGCATCAATAATCAATACCGTGCTACTACTATGCAACCACACTTATTACTGTATTTTTTTTACTCTTGAGTAGTTCAACAAGAACTACTCAGTAAAACTTCCATGAATTTATTTCAATAAAATATTTTTGCGTTTTCTCAATCCGATAATAATTACATTATTAGGGTCCACCAATGATTGAGCCGTTGTATACTAATATTCCTCGCTAAACCGAATATTCCCGACCCAATCGAATATAATATAAACACTTGCATACTTTGCAAAATTTATAAATACTACCCACAACTATAATATTATCTTAAATTCACACCATAATATTAAAAAATTATTTCAACAAAATTTAAATCTTTATTGATAAAATCTGGGTCTCACAATTCCACGAATTATCGCTCAATATTTTATTTTATTGGTTCAATAATTGTCATATTGATATTTTATATTATTGTTGTTTCAATAATTGTCACTGCACAGTAATTCCCATTATCAGATCAATAATTCATATTATTTGAATAATATTATTAGATAGCATTATTGATAATGTCTAGAAAGTTCTGTCAAGGAGAGTGTTGGTCACCTAATTGCGCTCCAGTAAGGAAAAATCCTTATCGGAAAGCCCCCTCTTTCCTAATAATGACCTGGTTGTCATAATTGTGATTCAGTAATATTATTTATGAATAAATAGTTATTGATTTATATGATAAGGAAATATTTATTTTATGTGGATATAAATGATGGATATATTTATTTTATGCGGTTATAAATGAAGGAATTAATGCTGAGGTGTTTTATCAGTATTTTGTCGGAATGGAGGTTTTGAAAATCGTCCGTATGTGGATTTCGGTCATTTTTTCTTTGGAATTTGAAAAAGCTTAAACTTACAAAGTTGTAGAGAATTAAATTTCCTATGGAAAGCACATGAGATTCGAATTTTTTGGATAAAATAGCTATTTATTTTGAATTGTTGAAGATTCGGAAAATAAAATGTTTTTATTAAAAATATGGTGGGCCCCACTTTTGGTTGGTGAGTTATGAAATGTGCTGAAATTTATTTTCAAAAGTGGTGGGCTTGAATAGTAGCAGGTAAAGCCATCAGGTAGCAGGTTAGTCTGCTATGGCGTTCTAAGCATTTTCCTATAAATAGGGTGCTTAGTTAGAATTAAAAATCACACCAGAAACATAAGTTTTCTCTCTCTATATTATCGATCGTATTTTTGTGAGTATTTAGATACTTTGAGAGTTACTATTCAGTGCAAGTTTCCTTCGGCTTTTCATCCGATATTCCAATCTGAAATACTGTTCTTTTGAGGTAAGGGATTGTAAGGGTTATTATGTATTTCAGTTTCGTAATTTTTATGACCTTCAAAAATTCTGGAAAACTTTGAAATGATAATTTGATGAGTTTTCTAGATTGTATCAAAAAATGGCAATTTTTGGATGTATAGATTAGGAGTTATGAATTTTAAGGGAAAAGACTATTTTAAAAGTAAACCCTTATAACTCCTTGTGGTTAACTCCAAAATTAGTGAAATATTTATTGGGAGTACATGTATATAATATTAGTATACTCAGAAATTTTGGAATTTTTGGACAAAAGTACGCTTTATGATAAATGTCTAAATATTCTGCTTTTTGGCCATATGAAAAAAATAGTAATCAAATTAAAAAATTCGAGAAAAATATATGTTCAATATGGGACTTTATATTCTGCTAAATTCCAGAAAAGAAAATTTTCTGAGACTGATTTGGTATTTTTCATGAAAATGGACTAGTTATGAGTAAATGAATTAAATATGTTTTGTGAAGTAAGAAAATTGGAAAATATGATTTTATGGCTTGAGAATCCTATATAAGGTATATGCAGATTTTTTATGAGGGTTTTGGTTATTGGTGATGAAATTTTATGAGTTTGTCATTTTAGGATGATTAAATGCATTATTTAGAAAAGTGTAAACAATTAAAATAAATTGTTTATAAGTTTAAGAAATGATTAAAATATTGTTGTAATATTAGATTATGAGATTATTAAGTGATTTATAACATTTGGATTAAGGTGTTATAAATATTGATGTGGATTTTATTGTGAAACTTTATCTTTTTATGTCGAGTTTACTATTCACGAGTTACTATTACGAGTTACTATTCACGAGTTACTATTCACGGGTACAATTCACGACAAAATTGGTTTCTTTTTTTGACTAAATTATCGTTGATTTATGAATCTTACTCTTGAAATTAAATGCAGTTGTTGATCATATTGTTTTTATTATCATATATAACATTTTTATAATCCTGGTGATGAAATTTTTCTTTGACTTGAGTGTAAAGATGGGTAGATTATTGGTATGATCGTGACTATGGGTTCTCTTTGGCCAGTAGTGCAAAGTTGAATTGTTGACTAGTATGATCATGACCACTGAATTTATAATTGAATATCTTTAGCTTAAGTGCAAATGTGAATTGATCAACATGGTTATAATTATTGTTTATATAAATTCTGAAATGATTATATATTTCTTTGATATATTAATATCTTTGGCCTGTAGTGCAAAAATGATCTGTTGTTGAATATCTTTGGCCTATAGTACAAAGATGATATGTTGTTGAATATCTTTGGCCTGTAGTGCAAAGATAATCCGTTGTTGAATATCTTTGGCCAGTAGTGCAAAGATGAACTGTTGACAAATATGTTGGGTTTCAGCACATAAAACGCAGCTGAAATTAAACAGTTTAAAGTGCAATTTCAAAACCCTAAAACAGGATCCATGCAAAAACAGACATCAATTCATTGGTTAGAAAATATACCGATTAAGAAAGCTAGAATCGATGCAGTCGAATCTCTAACACAATCCAAATGAACTGCGTCTCTACAGTATCCACACGAACGCTCCGCGAATCATTCTACGATCTGCAGAAAAAGGAACCGTGGTACTAGCCACCAAGGATGAGGATTTTTGAAACTGTTTTCTCTAGTCTCTCTCTAAGAGCGGCTAGGGTTTTGTATTTTTACGTAATCCCTAAAACGACTGATATATATCATATATATAGCAGTTAGGAGGAATTAATCAAAACCTAATATTTTTAAAATCCAAATTTATATATATATCTTAATTAAGTCTTACTTAATTAATATACATATATACAAATTATCCCTTTTAATTTAAATTCGTGATTTAAAATACTATCAATCATATTGATATATTTAAATCCTTACAATTTAAATTAATTTCCTTTTTAAATTGCGTTCTATGTGTGTGACCCTATAGGTTATTATTACATTGGCAATAATTTAAAAATTATATTATAAAATTATAAATAGTGAGCGGCATCTAGTAATGCATCACTGCTACCCAAGTAATAATAAGATCGATGATTCGATGCAACCTTCTCATGACCAATGTTTCAATGCAATTTAATCATTTTAACCTTGACATCCTAGATTAAACTCGAGTCATGGAATATGTCATACTCTTCATAATTTAATCTGAGTTTTCTTGATCAATGAGTAGACTATATGAAACAAATCATTATTTGAGCATGGCCATGCATTTCATAGTCCTACTCAATCAAGAGGCCTATGGATATCACCCCTAATATATAGGAGGGTTAAATTCCATCCAGATCACTCATATTTCTCACACGATTCATGATGTACCCAATAATCACCTTTATAGTCCACCCTATTAAAGGTGACCTTTGACGATATCAAAGTACATAAATTCTCGTGTAGTAATATAGTGATTTCAGGTCGGAGGATCATTACATCATTATCACTATGGGAATCGCTAATGACACTTCGATGCTCCATATATAATTCTCATGGTGGGTCTGTCCAGTACATCGTTCTCTAACACATACATATGCATTGACTTAATATCTCATATATTTATGACCAATGAGATTTGGTCATCAGTCAATCCACATACTAGTCTCAATGCATCATTGTTGTCCTATCAACAATGATACTCGACTAGAGACATTTAAGAGCAATGATACTAATTGTAATTATATAATCTCATGTTCAAGTCACATACTTGAAACTATATAAATTGTATCACTATTCTAAGGAATTTTATTATGTTAACATTTATATAATGCAGTAAATAAAACCATAATAAAATCATTCATTTATTCAATCAAATATAATATCAAAATGTTAAGCAATTATATCAAATAATTGGCCTCTAGGGCATAAACTCTAACAGAATATCTTTGGCCCGTAGTGCAAAGATGAATTTATTAGTATGATTATGAACAAGAACTATGATTTGGTATAACCATGATCTTTGATGTTTCAGCTAAAGACAAGTGATGAAAATTCTCTTTGTCCTGGATGAGAAGAGGAATTTAGAACCACAGTTATGATTATGAGTTATTCACATGAATGTGGACATGAACTGTTGATTGTTGTTACAGGGATAAAACATTATTGGTGGACTTTTAACATGGAGAAGATAATAGACTTTATGGTCTATTTGACTCCTCTAATGGATTGCTCGTTCCGCTGCAACTATGGTTGAATTTTTTTATCATCTACCATATGTTCTAAATCTCTGATTTATTACTGATGAAGGCTATTGCTAATTTATTTATCTTTACTCATGATATTCTTTACTGGGCTAGTTGAGCTCACCCTTTTGCTTCACAATTCCTTTCAGGTAATAAGAGTGTAGCTAGGTCGAGCGGGGGTAACAGGGGAATAGAACGGTGGTCTCTAGCGGTGGAAGTTCTCCCTAAACAGTATAAAAAAATATGTTGTATTTTATACATCATTTAGTAGTTATATTTGATGAATCAAATAGGGTGAGGCGAACCCAATGTTGGAAGGGTGTTTTGCCACTATCATACAAGATGTCTAATGACATACAACCTCGTGTTATCATAAGATAGGGTTATGCACATCCACTTGCTAAGTATATCTACGAGCACTACCTATATAATCTTGGTGTTTGATTGAAGTATAATTCTAAATTAGAGACAGTGGAGATAATGATATGTCAAGAGAAGACACACCATTGGAAAGAATATGATAGTAATCTTCTCATTTTTCTTTGGGGTCCATTGGGCCAACCAAGAATAATTCTGTGGACATATGATATCTATCATAACCTAGACGCATTGCCTACCATGTACGAAGTTTTCCTTGAGCACTTCCCAAAGATTTTAATTTCTAAAATAGTTTTTGACTGTACCTTTATGTAAGGTGCCATTGTGATGTGATATCCAAGGTTGGGATGAGAGTCACAGTTGGTATATATTTGTATCAAAACTCATAGCATATGTGTTCTTGTATTTTGCACGACAATTGTAGTAATAAAGTTGTAATTGTTTTCTATACCATGTATTTGGCGATTCAGAATAGGTTGGATGGATTGGACCTATTTTGGGGCGCCACACGATCATTGGGGTCGTCGTATTCTTCCTTAACAACACAGTCTTTGGTGATGATGTATTTCCATCATTGTTGAATCTCATCTTCTTGAAATTTCCACTTCTATTATCTTGGCCATGATTACCACCGAAGTGGTTACCATTTCTGCCATGTTGATTCCCTCCACGTTTGTTGTCACCGCTTCGATGACTGCTACCACTGGTATTATCATTTTGTCGGCTGCTCTCTCTTGGTTGGGTTGACTCGTTATCGCGCTCTAATAACTGAGCCCTATTTATAACATCTGAATACAAACAAAGTTTGTGAGAAATTAATTATTGACATATCTCGGGTTTCAAAGCTCTTAGAAACATCCGCGTCATTCTCTCATCATTATCAACCAAGTGGGACGCAAACCGGGACAACTCGGCAAACTTAGCTTCGTACTGTGACACGGTCATATTGTTCTACTCTAGCTTGATGAACTCTACCTCTTTCATGTGATGACTATTTTCGGGAAAGTACTTGTCGTTGAACAGTTCTTGGAATTTCTCCCAAGATATCTTCAGTGCGGCAGGTTGAGTACGCTTTATAGATTTCCACCAGTAATTTGCCTCTCCTGGCAACATAAAGGTGGCAAAGGGAACCTTTTACTCCTCGGAGCATCCCAAGACATCAAATATCTTGGTGATCTGCTTTATCCACGTCTCCGCCTTAAATGGTTTTGGCTCTCTAATAAACTCCGGTGGTCCCAGCTCCTTGAACTGTTTAGCGGTAACCGTCCGAGAGTTGCCATTGCTTCCACCTGCATTTTTAACAGGAGTCGTTCTCGCCTGATGTTGCATGAATTGCATAAAGCCTCTGAACATCCCATCGTTCATGTAAAGCCACCAAATCCAGGTACTTGAAACCCGAACTCGGTGCTTCACGATACCATTTCTATGAGTGGAATCATACTAATAATAATAACAATAATATAAAGATCAACTTAATTTACATATCATCAGAGTCTATTCCCCAGGTACGAGACCTTTAAACATTCGTTACATATCGTGATAGATAATATATATACTTGTCTTAATAAAGTTAACTATTACATAAAATAGCATTGCATTCATTCAACAACCTTTCCCTTTCCCTTGATCTTAGCAGAGCCTTCTGGTTGTTCACACTTAGCTGAAAACATTTAAATTAAGCAAGGATGAGCATTTGAGTGTCCAGCAAGTAATAGCAATTATATATATAAGCTGAAAGAAAATAAATGTTTTATTATACTACCCTTCTACAACAAATCAATAGTTGTGAAGTAATTTGAACCGATAATAATAACATAACAACTCTCTTTCAAAATTTTGAAACTATATATTGACTATAAATAGGGTTTAGGTGACATGCTATGAACACTGTTTTTAATTTTCGAATAGGTTTAAACAGAACTTCATCTACAAACTGTCATAACTTACGGGCACGGGGGTGATCATCCCGTTATGCCCTGTATTGATCAACACTACATGCAAGAACGAGGGTATCGTTCACTCTGTCCACCTTTGGTGCATAAAAAGTTTTCTCGTGTAAGGGATGTTCATACTTGTCTGGGCTCCAAACCAAAGCAATTCAGTTGGATAATAGTAAGGTTTTATCTTGTTCAACAATAATCTATAATTCAACATATTTATATACGGGTAATTAACAAAGGTGTATCAACATGTGATTAAATACAATGATTATCCAAGTGGGGACACTTGTATAACCATTTATAGAAATTAACGAACAGAATATATATCTGAATTATCATATACTAACATGTTGATAATCAATGAGCGTATATAATATAGGGTTAACAATCTTTACAGTAATATATAATTCTAAAACATTCTTACTCATGTCCATTGCATAAAGGAAATGCAAAGGTAGGATACTTGCCTGATACGCTACTTACAATTTACAACTTAGTTTTATCTTTTATATAACCACCTATCAGTAATAAGATCATTTTACTGATTAGAATAACATATCGCAACACATAGCACTGCTTATTGCAGTCAACACATAACCTAATCACATTGGCACATATATTCAACAGTCATTGAATCACAAACAAACATAAATAAAGTCAAAATATCTAAGTTCAGATCAATTTCTGAAACATGTCGGTGTACCGACGGCTTTATCGGGTAATTATCGAGTCTAAGACTCTATCCTGTAACTTAACATATGTAATTATTTTTAAATGACTTATAATAATTTTTAAACATTTATTATAATTTATCATGAATTTTTAAACATCAGAATCATTATTAAATGATTTAAATATTAAATAATTCAATTATCATTAATATTTAATTAATATTAAACTATTAATGAAACCATTGCCAAAATATTAAAGTTATTTATAATAAATTAGAATATTTTTAAAGTATTAATATTACCCTTAAATGATTTTTTAAAACAATTAAAATCATGTTTAAATAATTACCATTAATATTTAATTATTAATGTACTATTTATCAAAATATTAAAAGTCATTAAGTATAACTTAAAATATTTTTAATTCATTTATATTCTTTTTAAATAATTTTAAATTAATAAAACTATTTTTAAACTATTTATTTAATATAATTATTAAATAACTTTAATATTATTAATAATAATTAATAACCATTAATATTAAATTATTAATTAAATTATCTTTTAAATATTAAAAGTTATATTTTATAACTTAAAATATCTTTAAATATTTTATTTTCATTTAAAATGATTTTTATAATATTAAAATCATTTTAAACCAAATTATTTAATATAATTATTAAATAACCTTAATATCATTAATAATAATTAATTAATGAAATTTACCTTTAAATATTGAAAGTTATATTTTATAACTTAAAATATTTTTAAATACCTTATTATTATTCAAAATGATTTTTAATATAATAAAATCATTTTAAATTTATTTATTTAATTCATTTATTAAATAACTTAATGATCATTAATATTAATTTATTAATGAATTTTATCACAAAATATTAAAAGTCGTTAAAAATAACTTAAAATATTTTCTTCTATCATAATATAATTTTAAATGATTTTTAAGTATTAAAATCATTTTTAACTAATTTATTTAATATTATAATTAAATAAATTAAATACCAATAATATTTCAAAAATATTAAATATTTATGAAATATACTTAAAATAATTAAAAACTAATTTTCAGGATTTAAAATAATTTTTAATAATTTATTTGGTATTTTTAATAATTAAAAACTAATTTATTTAATTAAAATAATTAATTTTTGAAAATATTTGTCACTAAAGGCTGCCTATAGTGACAAAACCGTCGCTATAGGTGTTCTTCGTGTTCTTGAGCATTCATAAGGTAGTTTCGAGGGTGTTACTTTGACCATTAATTATGAATTGTGTAATGTGTTTCTGTGACTGTTTTTGGTCCGATTATGTAGTACAATTGCAACACTACAAGACCCAACAAAAAACATGGCCAACAAGCATAACATAAGCGAGATCTGGAGCCTTGAACAAGCTATCAGAGCTGTTCTTCATTTTCTGGGTTACCCAGAAATGAAGAATAGTTCGACTGGCTAGTTTGGGCTTCTACAACTTGCTAATCTTGTGTTGTTTTTGTGATTTAAAAACTGTAGTGTGTACCCAACATAACAAGGAAGAGATGCATTATATAAAATCCATATACGATCAGCAGAATCACTAAATAAATACTGGTCAAACCACAGCCGACGTCACGATCACGTTTTCCGGGTTACCGTAAAATGCATTTCATGAACGTCCGACTTAGTTTGACCGCCCACTACGATCTACTTGTTTAAGGTTTTAGTGATCTAGTGTTATAATAGTGTAGTCCAAGCAACAGACAATAACTTAGATGCAAAGATCATTACATATCATCATAACACAGTCAGATCTGAGCCCACGAAGAACTTGTCATAGCCTTCTGGGCACGATCTGGGTTTTCCAGAAATTGAAAGTCATGGTCGGTCAATGAGGTTTGACCGCCCATAACTTTTATTCCGTGCACGATCTGAGCTAGCTAAAAGTTCTATCATACAGATCACATGACATACAACAAGTATCAACCTTCAAAACACAAAAACCAAACATAGAAATAGATCTACAAGGCTTGACATTTGATTGTCAGACATCAAAAACGAAATTTCCAGATTTTGTAAATCTTCAAATCCGAGCCTCTAGATGTTATGGATCTAACATCTAGCAACCCAGATCATCATTATACACTACAAACAACATATATAACACAAAAAAACAACATCTAACAACGGTTCGATGGACAGGTTGTAGCTTAGGGTTTTATATCTCTTATGAACAATCTTTGATCCTAGGCTTTTGATTTGGTTATGGTGTTCATGGGGCTTGAATTGTGAGCTAATATACTAATATATTTCGTAGGTTAGAGAGAGAGAGAGAGAGAGAGGGTCTTAGTTGAGTGTTTGTGCTAAAATGACTAACAAATGCAATCCTTTCTCTCTCAATCTATATATAGAAGTGATAGATACATGTATGGGCTGATCTAGAGCTCATGTGCTGGCAATTATAAGTCAATAGAAAGTCAAGGTTAGCTCACCCACTCCATTATTGCTAGATATTCAAGTTATCTCAAATAATTCAAGAGGGGTATTTTGGTCATTTTACTTGGAATTTTAATGATATCCTTGTAATCTTGCAAACCCTTAGGGTTTGATCCTTAGGGTTTGACCCTTAGGGTTTAACCCTAAGGTTTAGCACAAAATTTTAATTTCTAGAATTACAACTAGGGTTTAAAATAAAATAAAAATAATGTTATTTTCTAATTTTTGCAAATTAGTGTTTCTTAATCGTGTTTAATTTTTAATTAAATTATACAGAACATTAGAGTTTAAAATTAACTAATCATAATTAACCTCGCTAATTTAACAATTAGGGTTTATAATTAATAATTAGATTTTATAATTACTAATTAGGGTTACTAAATATAGAAATTAGGTTTTCTAGTTTAGTAATTTAGGGTTTCCATAATTAACAATCATAATTCTAATACTTGTTAATTAATCACATTAACACAATTTCTGACCGACCAAAACTCCAGTTTAGGTTTCTAATTAGGGTTCCCGATATTAGGGTTTTATAATTAGGGTTTTCTAAAGATTAATTAGGGTTTCTAGATTTTAATTAGGATTTCCCTTATTAATCAATTAATACACAACATAAACCATATAACACAGTTATATAACAGTCTTGAATTTCCTATTTGAATTTAAAAATAGGGTTAAACAAATTAATGTTAGGGTTTTGACATTATATACCATAATTGACCAACCATTATCAATACGTATATACAGTACACATTTATAGCACTGAAAAAGCAAAATATAATTAATATTATATTATTATTCTCATTCATTGATAAAAATCCAAAATTAGGGTTTGGATTCCATATCTAATTTATTCTTCCATATTTAACCTTAATAATTAAAATAAAATAATTAACTTAATAATCTGCATAAAATTCATATAATAAAATAATTATTATAATTATTCTAAAAATCATTTCATATATTATTTAAATAATATATGATTGTATTTTCATGGAAAATAATTAATAATACATTTCTACCTTAAAATTAATTATTATAAGAATATAATTTATAATAATCAATAATTCTAAAATAAAATTATTTGTAAATATTCATGTAATAAATATATTTTTATTTATCACATAAATACATATACACCTTATCTTGTACAAATCCTCATCTTTAAATAATAATAAAAAAAAAATATACGCAAATTTTTTGATTTATTTATATAGAAAATATTAGGTTGTTACATTCACCCTCCTTTATACAGATTCCGTCCCCAGAATCACCGTTTTAAAACCTATACATACACGGGTACATAGTATACAAAATCATTGCAAGTAGATCTCGATCATAATTTGATCGAACTGATCTTTAACTAATCACATAAAGCTTGTCTATCTGATTAAACGGAAAATTTGATTTCTAAGGGAACTCAAATTCCTCCTTCAAAATTTCTTTATAAAATAATTTACTATCTATAGGAAAATCATGTATAATAAAATAACAGTTGTATGAATAATACCTGGAGTTCCATTGCCAGATGCCATCGTATCCTGGACAGTCATGTTGTAGACCCTTGCTGTTGATTTTGTTGGCTTGTTTGATGAAGTCGGACCTGTGATTGCTAAAGTCCTGCTGCCAGTGCCAGTATTCACACTTCCTGCCTCCGTCCTCCTCTTCGGTCAATCCTTCACCTTGTGCTTAGTCGATCTGCACAGAAAACATCCACTGTTTATCCTAGGATTGAGGCAGTTAGGAGAGATATGGCCCTCCTGCCCGCACTTATAACATACAAATTTCCCCTTCAAACATTCCCCAGAGTGGTTCTTTCCACAAGTCTTACACGGCACCACCTGCTTCTTAACACCTTCTTGTTTCACCTGGACATTCCCAAAGTAGTTCCCCTTCCTCTTGCTACTACCACCCCTACTTCCACTATTAATTTCCATCTTCCCAGCTCCTTCGACCTTACCTTTGTTCTTCATCTCTTTGTTGTAGAGGCTCATGGTCTCACTCCCCTCCTCAGCAATAATAGCTTTCTCCATAAGTGCTGCAAATGTAGGAATATGCAACACCGCCACCTTGTTATAGAGCCAGGGTTTTAATCCCAGCTCAAACCTTCTCGCTTTTCTAGCCTCCGTATCAATTTGATGCGGGAAAAACCTAGACAACTCATTAAACCTAGCAGCGTATTCTGACACCGTCATATTTTCCTGCTTCAATTCCAGAAATTTTACCTCCATCCTAGCCTGCATACTAGATGAAAAATAATTTTCAAAAAACAAAGTTTTGAACCTATCCCAAGTAACTACACTTGCTCCTGCCCTCGCCTGATTTGCTTCCCACCAAAAATTTGCCTCAACCTTCATCATGTAGGTGGCAAAAGCGGTCTTTTGTCCCTCAGCTACCCTAGCTATTACAAATTCCTTTTCAATCTCTTTAACCCAAGTTTGGGCTTCAACATGGTCAGTTGTACCTTTAAATTCCGGCGGTCTTACAGCCTTGAAATCTTTAAAGTTCGCCAAGCGATTGTCGGGTGGGTTTCCTGCGGCTGGTAGTCCCTGTTGCATAGCCTGAGCTACCATATTCGCGAAGTTCTGCATCGGGTCTGCTTGTTGTTCCCTCAGCGTTGTTGACAAATTCTTCTGTCCTTTAATTGCGAGTTCGACGTCTTGGCGGCATGATCTGATTAAATACAATCATAAATTTAACTTACATTCTAAACCTTATTACATAAGATGAGTATGTTTAACTTGTTTCATTACTCAAACTTAGATTCATATTCATTTAACGAATACTAACATAGCATAACACATAATGCTTTAAACATCAGCTATCCCTTTGTGACCACAAAAGTCGGGATTTACAGTCTTGAATAATACAAAAGTTGGGAACATTACATTACACAGACATAATTATCATATTTATTACATTAAACACACCTACACAACAGAACCTATACTACCTATTTGCTATGCCTTTTTCCTTGGACAACGTTTCGCCTGATGACCTTCTATCCCACAGATAAAACATGCTCCTGGTTTATAGTCGGGACAATACAGAATGGTATGTCCCTCATAACCGCAAAGATAACATATTCTTTTCCCTTTCTTCTTATCGAATTTTCCTAAGTCATGGTCTTCTATCTTTCTTTTCCCCTTCTTGCTCGGAGCTGCACACGATGTGTTGCTTATGGCTCCTATCTGATCAATTTGGATTTTAAGCTTATCTTGTTCTTCCATTGTTTCTAGTAAGGCTTTTCGCAACTGACAATTTAATAGATTTTCTATTTCCCACAACTTTTCTAGAGAAGAAACCTTGTTCCTCAGATCCTGCACCTCCTTTGATGCTTGATCATCTTCAACTTTAGTGTATGAATCACTATTTGTCAGCTCCACCATCTTCGGATCTGGTATTACGTTTTCTATAATAACCACCTTGTGTGAGTTGTTTCATCGTGAGCCTCTATTTCAGCTATTGGCTTCGATATTAGCTCGGGCGTATGGATTTGATCCTTCTTCATACTATATGCATATAACAAGCCCTTTCCACCAGACATCTACACACATAAATTATCCTGATTAACATATAGTATATACACAAAACAATTAAGAGTTTTATATAAGTTATCTTTTATTTTATTTGACGATGAATTTATTCAATTCATCTCTTTTTAAACTCTATATAAGTTATTTATATTTTCAACGTTTCCCTATGTTCTAAGGTTATAGCCTAAGGTCTATCCCACCTAAGGTTTTTAACCCTAAGCACTGTTACCAACCTGTAAAGCTCCCAAATCCGGGTACTTGAAACCCGAACTCGGTGCTTCACGATACCATTTCTATGAGCGGAATAATACTAATAATAATAACAATAATATAAAGATCAACTTAATTTACATATCATCAGAGTCTAATCCCCAGGTACGAGACCTTTAAACATTCGTTAGATGTCATGATAGATAATATATATCATACTTGTCTTAATAAAGTTAACTATTACATAAAATAACATTGAATTCATTCAGCAACCGTTCCCTTTCCCTTGTTCATAGCAGAGCCTTCTGGTTGTTCACACTTAGCTGAAAACATTTAAATTAAGCAAGGATGAGCATTTGAGTGCCCAACAAGTAATAACAATTATATATATAAGTTGAAAGAATTTAAATATTTTATTTATACTACCATTCTACAACAAATCAACAGTTGTGAAGTAATCTGAACCGATAATAATAACATAACAACTCTCTTTCAATCTAGAATCTGAGATGATTGAATAAAGGTTATAATGACAACCTAGTTTTGATGAATGTTTAGAAGATGTAAACTCCTAGTGAGTAGTTATGATGAAATGTGATAATAGATGAGAAATCCTCAAAAGAGGAAATTATAAAGGTTAAGTTATAAACCTAGTTTTGATCAAGAGAATAAGCTGAGATTAGTATGCTTTAATTTCGGGGACGAAATTCTTAGAAGAAGGGGTGAATGTGACAACCCGAGAATTTGGATAATTATTAAATTCCCAAAATGATGGAATAAAGGTTAAAGAATAAAACCTAGACGAGAATTTGAGGATTTATTTAAAATTTTCAAATAAAACCTATATGGTTTGCTATTCGAATGAGAAAAGAGAAAATATGGGTTATAAAATTCCTAAACCCTAGAAATGAATCAATATGTACTTGAAGGAATATCAAGAATAAGGTATTACGATGCTTGTAAATTTGATGTGAACAGAATAGTCTAAGAAATGTTATATAAGTACATATGAAAATTTTATTAAGGAAATAAGATTTCACATGAAGAGATGCTAGGTTACACGAAGATGAGTATGTGTATAGACATATATATACTTAGTAAGGTGCTATAAATATTTTAGCAAGAGGAATAATGAATTAAGTTAATGATATAAGGATCAAGATAAAACTATGTTAGTAATTAACATAGCTTGAATGTGGGCCTTGATTGGCAAATAAGAAGATAAATAAGTTTAAAGTTATTAGCTAATATGATTAGCAATAAAAATGGAGTAATTTAAAACTCAAATTTTGAGTTAGAGATATAATTTTGAAGCACGGACTGCTCGGTTGTGTCCGGAACGTCAAGTTTGTCAGAAAGGACAATTAACACAAAATGTGTAAAGGTTGACTTTTGGTCAAAGTCAACAGTTGACTTTTTATGGAGAAAAGTCAAAATTAGTGTGAGAAGTGAAATATGTTATGATTATGTGAATTATGTATATGATTTAATAAATATACATTATATAATGTGAATACATTTATTTTGTATATAAAAGTGAATTAAGAATTAAGTTATGTAACCTAATATATATATATATATATATATATATATATATATATATATATATATATTAGGTGTGGTAATTAAATAACTTAAGAGGTTATAATATGGGAGAATATTAGTATATAAATATATATACTAACATTAAGAGATTTATTTTATATATCTCAAAATAATTAATTTTATAACCAAGTCTAATTGAGTTATAAAATTAAAATGGCATAAGGAATTTATTCTCTAGTGTGACAACTAAAACCCTAATTAAATGATTAGGATAAAATAGAATTAAAAGTATTGGACTATAATAATGTCATAGCCCAATAAATTATTTACAGTTCAAGAGAATTAGATTTAATGGGCTAAGGAGGTAATATTATTTAAACAAGCCCAATTAATTAATTAAGTATGGGACTTGTAGATAAAGTGACTAAGGGTGATTAAATTATTAATCTATCCCAATATATTATGTGTGGGACAAGTATTATATTGGTCCAATCTAATTTGTAGAGGAAGCCCAATTTTATTTTATTTAGTAAGCAAAATAATAAAAATTGGCAAGTCCAATGGAATTAATTAAAAACCCAAAAGAGTTAAGAGAGTGGCCCATTTTTTTTTTAAAAACCCAAATGAATGAAGACATGTTGGGTATTAGATAAAGAAATTAAAATAAAATGTGTGGAATGTGAAGAGGCCACATGTGCCGAATGGAAGAAGGAAAAAGAGAGGGGTTGGCTAATTAAGATACGAAGAGAAACAAGAAAGAGAAAAGGAAGAGAAGAAAGAGAAAGAGAGAAAAAGAGAGGAACGAGAAAAGAAAAGAAGAAACCGTGAGGGAGAGAGAGAGAAAGAGATCGGCAACCTTGAAGGGGAAAAGAGGGAGAGATCTCCATGGATGGAGAAGAAGAAGAAGAAGAAGAAGAAGAAGAAGAAAAAGAAGAAGAAGAAGAAGAAGAAGAAGAAGAAAGGTATAAATCCTAAGCTTTATTTCCCTTATTTTTTTTTATTTGATGAAAAGAGGATTTTTGATTTGGATGTATAAAACCATATAATCTATGTGTTTTTCTTGGATTCAAGTATGGATCTACCCATAATGGGTGTTGATTTGGTTTGAATCAAAAAGAAAAGAACAAATAAATTTTCTAGTTTAGAAATCCAAAATTTCTATTTACTTTGAAAATCCACCGTTTTAAATCTATAACTCCTTTTTACGATCCGTCAAAAAGGGGTGCTAGATATATGTGTTTACTAGTTAACCCAGGCGGTAGAAATCAAAAATATTGAGTTTTCATGGAGTAGTGGCTGTGGAAGCCAAAATAGTCCCGAATTTCGGAAAGAAAATTGGACGGTTTTGGACCAGTCAGCAACGGGGGCATTTTTGTCCACTTTTTTTGCTTTAAAAATTCTGGAAATATCAGAAGATTTGTAGGTTGTGTAAAAATTTGAGAATTTTTGGCCTTACGGTTTGAGAGTTATGGATTTTACGGTGAAGGGCTATTTTTATGAAGCCACCCGAATAACTCTCTGTGTATAAGTCCAAAAATTATAAATTATTTACTGGAAGTACATGTGTATATCAGGAACATAGTGTATAAATTTTAGAATTGTTGGAGTTAATCTCGATTTATGAAAAATCGGAGAATATTTGGCTATTATGGACTATTTAAATATAGTAAATGGATTTTAAAAATTCCGGGAAAAATATATGTTCAATATGAAACTATATTATGTCAAATCCCAGAAAAGAAATATTTTTAAAACTGATTTGGTATTTTTCATCTAAATGATGATAAATGGGTAAATGGATTTAATTAAATATATGATGTCCAAAAATATGAAAAATACGATTTATGACTTGAGACCCTTGAGCATGGCTTATACAGGTTTTTGTTGAAGTTTTGGGTCAGGTGTGAAGTGTTGTGATGTTTATGCATTTTAGAATGCTTAAACAAGTTAGTTAATAAAAGGAAAACAATTAAAAATAATTGTTTATTAATGTGATTAATGACTTCAATTATTTTTATATGACTAATAATATTGGATTAAAATATTATTTGTAGTATTTGACTGGACTATTATTAAAAGGTTGATAACCTTAGCGTAAAATATTATTACATAATTAATAATATTCAAGGAGATTAAAATAAGTAATTTATGTTATTTTTTAATATAATTGCTTAATCTTGAGATTCAATGAAACTATATTATGCTTGTAATAGACTAAAATGAGAATTCGAGTCTTTGAATTGGATTTTGATTCTTTGAATGGTTTCAATTAGATTGAAATATTTTATGATCTGTCGAAATAGTCATTTCAAAGATCTTTGAAATGTAATTCATTCTTGAAATGATATTTCAATTTCTTCGAAAGGTTATCTAGCTTACTAAGATAACATATAAAGGGAAAAACGATAAGTATAAGTTATAAGTGATGAAAAAGATTATCAAAGTATAACGATAATACTCAGAATAAAGGTGTAATGTCTACTACTTAACTTTGTGAGTGAAGGTTAGACAAGTTAATATAAGATGATGAGATTATAAGTAGGTAAATGAATATGGTGTTAAGAGTATCTAATATTTGATGATATAATTAAGTGTCAGATAGTATTATGGAATAAGGTATGTTATGCTAATTTAAAGATCAATCTTATACCTGATAGGTCTTTTCAATAAAGAGAATAAATTAAATTGCGTAGCGGTAATCGACTATGCAGGCAAGTTTCCTTAACTCAAACTCGGGTTATATTTCAAAGCATGTTAGTGAATGATTATTGATGATTATTCACGTCTAAGTTGATTATTTATTCGCACTTAGTGCATGTTGTATATGTTTGTCAGGTATGAATGGCTGATCACCTTCATTACCATAAGGTTCAGTTAAATTGTTTATGGTCATTGTTGACTTCAAACATTTTTGGTTCAGTCATTCAATTATTGACATCTTGATTCATGTTCCTTCACAATTATTAAATTGTTGAAAACTTGAAAGTTTATTATTCTTTCAATCATGATATATCTTTATTGAATTTAAACTTGCTGGGCAAAGTAGTTGCTCACCCTTGCTATATTATGATATTAAATTTCAGATAAAGGCGAAGGCTTGAAGAATGACAGAGACAAAAGCAAAATACAGTAATAGATTGTTATAAGGGTAACTATTTAGTTATCTTATTGTAAACCTTTGTAATTTTGAAGGTATGCATTTAGTTAAGGTTTATAAACCTGGGAAAATGTTATAGAAATATGTAAAATAAACAATATATGTTTATTTGTTCCGCATTAGATGATAGAATATGTATGATGATGAAGTATCGTAACGTACCAAGTCTGAGGTTCGTGGTGAAAGTAATATGCACACAAGCCAATCATGTTTGATGATAAAGCATATACTTTGTAACAATCTTATTCATTTATTAATAAAAAGTATTAATTTATTAAAGGCTTTTAATTATCTACATGATGCTGTTTTATAATATGTGATAAACCCATAGTTTTAAGCAATGCTTTTAAAATAATGATGATGATCATTCTAATGAGATCTAAATTCTTAGAAAGCTTAAAACTAAAATAGTTCCCAATCATTGGATTACTAAATTGGGGATTAGTGAATCCGGATAGATTGGTACATACGTTGCTTGCTCATTGGATGAGGATGATTGATCTCATGATCATTTGTGTGGAGACACTAAAGCAAGTATGTAGGTGCTTATTAGAGAATAAGTTCACTGAACGCGACTCGCTAAGGAACACCTAATGGAGTTTTACTTGCCTGTCAATAGGAATTCCTGTAGTGATAGTAGTACAAGTGATCCTTGTGAAAGTAGTATGAACACAAGCCAATCATGTTATGATAAAGCATATACTTTGTAAACAATCTTATTCATTTATTAATAAAAAGTATTAATTTATTAAAGGCTTTTAATTATCTACATGATGCTGTTTTATAATATGTGATAAACCCATAGTTTTAAGCAATGCTTTTAGAATAATGATGATGATCATTCTAATGAGATCTAAATTCTTAGAAAGCTTAAAACTAAAATAGTTCCCAATCATTGGATTACTAAATTGGGGATTAGTGAATCCTGGATAGATTGGTACATACGTTAACTTGCTCATTGGATGAGGATGATTGATCTCATGATCATTTGTGTGGAGACACTAAAGCAAGTATGTAGGTGCTTATTAGAGAATAAGTACACCTTTGAACGTGGCTCGCTAAGGAATACCTAATGGAGTTTTATTTACTGTCAATAGGAATTCTGTAGTGATAGTAGTACAAGTGATCCTTGACTTGAGATCATCATAGTATCTTGTGTATGATGAGTTATACTTTGACTTATTCCTTAAGACCCTTAGGGTATATCAAAGGGTATGATTGGGTATAATAAGTTGTATATGGAGATAATGTATGATCAATAAAGAATCTACCACTTCTAATAAAAGAAGAGAAATGTCCTATGTGATTCGATAAATGACAACCCAAGAGAGTCCTTGGTTAAGCGAGAATGAAATTAGAAAGGAGTTTCTAATTTGCATTATTTGAGTTGTGCATTTAAGAGTCGAAATACATATAATTAAATAAAATAAGACTTGACAAGAATTCCATGTCTTATATTTAATTGGGACATCAGATGGTGGAAGGATTGAATTGTATTTTAAATTATCTACTTAAAGGTTCTTTAATGATTAATGTTGAAATCTATATTATCCGGAAAGTCGTTGATCGCTAGGGAGGCTTATCCCTATTGTAGAATAAATATTATTTAAATAAATTAATTGTTTAATTTATTTATTTAAATAAGATTAGAATTGTTCTAATTGATTTATTCACAACCTAGGTTTAATATGGAGAACCTAAAGGGTCACACCATAAAAGGAAGAATAATTATTTAAGAAGTTAATGGCATAATCGTAATAATATAAAGTATATATTTAATTTAATCTATGGTGATAGAATAAATTAAATAGCTTAATATTTTAAAAATATTAAATATAAATTAATAAGAGGAGTCTTATTAATATTATTACAATTATTATTATTTCAATTTCTAAAAGAGTTTAGGAATTAATTTAATATTAGTACTCTCATTTATTCCTAATTGGATTAGGAAGGAAAATTAGTTAAAGGAGTTTAATTAATTATCCCTAATAAGATTAGGGAGCTTAATTAATTAAAAGAATTAATTAATTAAAACTCAATTCCTTAATTGTTAAGGTGGGTTGCCCACATCTATAAATAAGAGGAGTCTTATTATGGGTGGTATGGGTTGTTGACTTTAACAAACTACGTAATAATTCCAAGTTGTTGGGAGTACACCTTTTCTATAGAGATAGAAAAATTAGGGTTTAGCCAACCACCCTTCTTCTTGAATTTTCTTCTTCCTTGGTGGATCACCTCTAGAGGCCAAACATTTGGGTGGCTAACGTTGATCAAAGGAAGGAACCAAACCCGGTGGATTCAAGATTGAACGCGAAAGGATTTGGAGGTGAACTTGTACGAGAGGCTTGATCTTCAAGGGGTATGATTTATTCTTTATCTTTTCGTTTAATTAATAATTGTGCATAAAGGGTGATCCGGGTATATGGTTTGTAATTTTTTTTAAACTCTGATTTTACACGCTTCCGCTAATTTTATGCAATTTGATTGCGCACATGAATAATACAAACCTAACAGTGGCATCAGAGCCAAACCTTTATGCGAATTATTAATTGTTCAAATTTGATATGTATATTGATATGTATTTAGAATAATTTAATTGGGCATAATTTTATTGTATAAAATTTAATAAAGAAATCAAAAAAAAAAAAAAAAAAAAACGTGATCTACTGCTGCCGAATTCCTTTATTTAATGCATGTTCTTTCCTTAGTTATACACGAAAATCGAGGAACATAATGCTGGGCATTCAAGTTGACCGAAGCTAAAATTGTTAACATTTTTTTTTTTGGGCCACATGGCTGCCGCACGGAAACCATAAAAAAAAAAAAAAAAAGTGCTGTGCACGGTTTTCCAGAAATCAAGGATTTTAAACTAACATGTTAACAAGATGCTAAATTAACCATAATGCTGGGCACGGGAACTTTTTTAAAGGAACGAATGTGTGTATATATATATATATATATATATATATATATATATATATTACGAATATAAATATACATATATATATTCTTAATATTATATAATTAAAATAAAAAGTTTATTTTAATTTTAAAATAAAAGGTTTATTTTAATATTAAAATATAAAGTTTTATTTTAATTTTAATAATTTTATAATTAAAATAAAAGGTTTATTTTAATCTTAAAATAAAAGGTTTATTTTAATATTAGAATAAAAGATTTATTTTAATTTTAAAATTAGAATTTCATGCTAACTAATTAGAGTTGGAATTGGATTCCATGATAACTAATTAGAGTTGAAATTGGATTCCATGTTTCCATAAATAAAGGAGTTTATTTAAATATGAAATAGGATTTCATATTATTCAAAATAAAAGAGTTTATTTGTGAATAGGAAAAGTGAATCCATGTTTCCTTAAATAAAGGAGTTTATTTAGATATGAAATAGATTTCATATTATTCAAAATAAAGGAGTTTATTTGTGAATAGGAAAAATAATATCCGTGTTTCCTTTAATAAATTTTTTTTTTTTTATGGAATTAGATTCCATAATTAATTAAAATAAAAGAGTTTATTTTAATTAAAGATTTTTTTTTTATTACATGGAATTGGATTCCATAATTAATTAAAATAAAGGAGTTTATTTTGATTAAAGATTTTGATTAAAATAAAATAATTTATTTTATTCAAAATAGGATAAATTAAAATAAAATAGTTTTATTTTGATTTAAATTTGGATTAAAATAAAGGAGTTTATTTTAATTCAAAAATTAGATTTTATACTAACTAAATTTGCCCATTAAATGATATCAATATATATATTAAATGTTTATTATTCATGAGATGAATGTTATTTATTGATGCATATGGTGATGTGTATGATAATAAATGGGATTGATTATGGATTAGTGACCAATGCGATTGGATTTATTTTAGTTGGATGCATGAATGTATGGGTTTTATTAAATGGGGTCTCACGTTTTGCCTTCTCTAATTTTTCTTAATGTAAATTCTATCTCTCTCCTATGTACTTCCCCTTGACTGCTGATCAAGGTTTCTATTTATTTTAAATAGTTGTGTAATAGGAATAGTTAGAATTAATTTTAGAAAATTAGAGATCAAGGGACACTTGAGCGCTTGAAGACCCGCTTGTAATGGAGCCCTAAGGTTTAAATGTAATAGTTATATTTAAATATTATTTCTTGCACCCCTAGGGGTTTGACCTTTTGGTTCACTTGGTGGCTCTAGTGAACCAAACTAGAATAAAACTCCATAATCAATCCGAGTAGAATATAGTATTCTATATGTGCATGCTTATACTATATATATTATATATTATGCAAACATGCTTCGCATGTTTATTAATATAACGCCGTATTTTATATATATATGTAATAATGCTGCGCTAAACAAGATGAGACAAATTAATAACAAACCCTCAATTTTTATATTAAGTCCTAAGCGTTCAAAGATATTTGGAATATCGAACGTCAGCCTTCTAGCATGATAAAATTAATAGAGTATTAAATATTTAATATGAGTTTGTTGTGTCACCACAAGGCAAGTATTAAGTATTTAAGATGTTAATTTATCACATTTGATGCTTATAAAGAAAATTGAACAATATTGTTTTGTTGTGTCACCACAAGGATGATATTTTTCTTTTTGAATATATGGAGTGCTAGGTCTGACTTAACTTGGATAATTTTGATTCGGATGTGCCACCACTTGATCAAAATAATCTAAGAGGCAAAATACAAGGAGTCAGATAGTTGATGTAATTGACAAAAGTTGTCTACCTATTTATTTATATATAGTTTGTTGTGTCACCACAAGGCTATATACATTTGAAATGGGATCCTTATTCTCACTAGCAAATCTTTAATTAGATTTTGCCGACTATATAAGTGAGGTAATATAGTTTGAAGAAAATAGTGGGAGATACCAATTTAAAACAAGACCTAATTTATTTTGGTAATTAATAAAAGAATGTATGTTAAAATGTTGTTAATTACAAATTCATTTACGTAATTTTACAATGTCTAAAATTACTATCATCTGCGAAGCATATTAGATGCTAAATTAACCAGTGATCAATTAAACGGATTGGTTAAGGAATTTGAGAATAGTTCTCATAGTGAAAAAGCTATCTTATGTCCTTAATACGCCTATCCTCGCAGAATGGTTGCAGCATAATGCCTCTGAGGAAGACATTGCTACTTTTAGAAAGTGGCAAGATGATGCACATTGGCTCAATGCATCATGCTCGCATCCATGAAAACGAGCTTTAAGCGTCGGCATGAAACTATGGATGCTATACTACTATATTCCCGCACATCAAGTAGTTGATGGTGAGGAAAGTAGGACCGATAGATATCGAGATATCTAAGGAGCTCTTCCGATCTAGAATGGCCAATGGCACTATAAATATGCATAAAAAGTCCTTAACATTATCAATTTGATTGATCAATTAGACAACGTGTTTTGTCATGGATGGAGAGTTGAGCCAAGATTTGATCTTGCACTCACTCCCTGACTCCTTTCACAATTGTTGTGAATTTTCATATGAACAAGCTAGATATCGACCTCACCGATTTGCTTAACATATTGAAAAATGTTGAGAGTCACTTTCCAACCAAGAAAGATCAAGTCATACTGGTAGGGGCCAAAGGATCTTCTAAAAAGAAGAACGATTCAAAGAAGGTAAATAGAAAGGCATAAACAAAGGATAATAAGAACAAAACTGATACGGATAGCAAAGGAGTTTGCTTCCACTGCAATAAGCCTAGACACTGGAAAGAAACTGCAAGAAGCATCTTGCAAAGGCTAACCAAAGAAGCTTAGTGAAGTTTCAGTTACAATACAGTTTTTGTTCATGATTGAAATAAATTTTTCTTTAAGTCAAGGTTCTACTTGGATATTGGATATCGACTTTGGTTATCATAAATATAGATTTATGAAGGGACCAAACAGAAGTAGAAAGCTAAACAAATATAAGTAATCCTATGTGTGGAAATTGAAGCAAAGGTTGCTGCATTAGCCATAGAAACTTATAGTTTAGCACTGCCTATGGGAAAATCTATTAAGTCAATAAGTTGTTATTGTATTCCAGTTCTTGTTAAAAATATTATTTCTATTTTATTGTTGGACAATGAAATCTTTGGTATTATAATTAAGAATAATTGTTGTTCTATTTATAATAATAATGTTTTGTATAGAACTGGAATATTACTTAATAAATTTTGTATACTTGACTTACTTGAAAATAATTTTGCATATTGAACAAATTAGTATAAGAAAATGAGATGATCATTCAAAGAGTTGAATGTATGTATTTGTTGAAATACAAGTGTGAATTATTTGAAAGGTTCAAAGAATTCAAAAGTGAAACAAATTGGCAAAGTATTAAGATTCTTTGATTAGATCAAGGAATAAATACTTGTGCAATAAGTTTCTAGATCATCTCAAATGGTTTTCTCATAATGGACACATCCTGATGCGCAATAATTGATTGATGTATCTGAATGAAAAATCGTACCTTGTTGGACATGGTGCGGTCCATAATGATTTTACCGACATTCCAAAGATCCTTCTAGGGTCATGTCCTGAACATGGTGCATACATTCTGAAAAGGTAACCTCAAAATCCGGCCCCAAGACTCCATAAAAGTTATGGACAGGGAGGATTCCTAATCTTAAGTATGTTAAGATAAGGGGTTGTCCAACTTATGTGAAAAGGTTTCAAAGGATAAGCTTGGGACAAGATTTTATAAGTGTCGATTTGTGGGACATCCTAAAGTAAGTTTAGGGTATATGTTCTATAATTCTACTTAGCAAAAGGTGTTTGTTATGAAACACGCATTTTCTAAGATAAAGGTGTTTATCATTGAAGGGGCTAGTGGGAGGATAATAGATCTTGAAAAGTTCAAGAACCACAAAACACTATAAGTCAAATAAGAGGAACTCAGAGATAGACCTATTGTACCACAACCGAATCGTAAGTCTGGAATAGTACCGAAGATACCTAGGAGGTATGGATTCATCATGGATGATGATGATGAGGTACGCATCATAGAAGATGATGATCCAGAGTTACATACGATGAGGTAAGAGTTCTAGTGTGTATAAAAGGGTCAGTGGGAGCGCCGTGACATTCCTAATATTATATGTTGATATACTACGAAAAGGAATGACATACCAATGCTACAATCAGTAAAGATAAAGTTGTCTAAACATTCCTCCATGAATGATTTGGGAAGAGTATCTTAATTGGGGATATAAATCTATATTGATAGATTTAAGAGGATGCTCGACTTAACCCAAGGAACGTATATTCATTTGATGCTAAAGTCGTTTAACATGGCAAACTCCAAGAGATGTCTCATGTCGATGAGCTATGGAGTGTATCTCTCTTAATAGTCCCCACAGACTCCAAAAGAGAGATCACATGAGTAACTATCATGTATGCAATGAAATATACGAGACCTGATGTTGATCACCATATTCGGAGAAGTTCATCGTGAGTCGCTGAAAACATCTTAAAGTGCTTAACCCAAGACTAAGGATGTGATCATATTCATGGTGGGTCCAATTAAAACTAGAGGGCTTAACAGACTCAAGTTTTTCGCATGCACCAAATTTACGTAAAATCCACTTTAAGGTAAAGTGTTACCATGAACGGTGGTGCGTTGAATTGAAAGGTTCCAAACAAAGAAAGAGTTCTTTGGTTTTAGTGATAAAGACAAAGTATATAGCTATAAATGAAGTCGCAAGTTGATTGTTTGGATTAAAAGTTCATTACGTAACTAGGAATAGTTCCTAAGTCTCATCTTGGATCTAAACATGTGTTGTGGCACTTTCATTTGATTATTAGAATCATTGAAAGATGGGAAATCACTATAGAGATAGTGGACTCTCATGAACAACATTACATATCCATTAACTAAAGCTTATCCAACAAAGCAGGATAATCGCCACTTACTTAAGAAGAGTATGAGATACCATGACGATTGGCTTTAGTGCAAGTGGGAGATTGAAAGTAGTATGCACACAAGCCAATCATGTTTGATGATAAAGCATATACTTTGTAAACAATCTTATTCATTTATTAATAAAAAGTACTAATTTATTAAAGGCTTTTAATTATCTACATGATGTTGTTTTATAATATGTGATAAACCCATAGTTTTAAGCAATGCTTTTAGAATAATGATGATGATCATTCTAATGAGATCTAAATTCTTAGAAAGCTTAAAACTAAAATAGTTCCCAATCATTGGATTACTAAATTGGGGATTAGTGAATCCTGGATAGATTGGTACATACGTTGCTTGCTCATTGGATGAGGATGATTGATCTCATGATCATTTGTGTGGAGACACTAAAGCAAGTATGTAGGTGCTTATTAGAGAATAAGTACATCGAACGTGGGCTCGCTAAGGAAGATACCTAATGGAGTTTTATTTGCACCGTCAATAGGAATTCTCAGAGTGATAGTAGTACAAGTGATCCTTGGACTTGAGATCATCATAGTATCTTGTGTATGATGAGTTATACTTTGACTTATTCCTTAAGACCCTTAGGGTATATCAAAGGGTATGATTGGGTATAATAAGTTGTACATGGGAGATAATGTATGATCAATAAAGAATCTACCACTTCTAATAAAAGAAGAGAAATGTCCTATGTGATTCGATAAATGACAACCCAAAGAGTCCTTGGCGGCGTAATGAAATTAGAAAGGAGTTTCTAATTTGCATTATTTGAGTTGTGCATTTAAGAGTCGAAATACATATAATTAAATAAAATAAGACTTGATAAGAATTCCATGTCTTATATTTAATTGGGACATTGTATGGTGGAAGGATTGAATTGTACGGTAACTATCTACTCAAAGGTTCTTTAATGATTAATGTTGAAATCTATATTATCCGGAAAGTCGCTGATCGCTAGGAGGCTTATCCCTTGTAGAATAAATATTATTTAAATAAATTAATTGTTTAATTTATTTATTTAAATAAGATTAGAATTGTTCTAATTGATTTATTCACAACCTGCTTAATATGGAGAACCTAAAGGGTCACACCATAAAAGGAAGAATAATTATTTAAGAAGTTAATGGCATAATCGTAATAATATATTAAGTATATTTAATTTAATCTATGGTGATAGAATAAATTAAATAGCTTAATATTTATTATTTAATATTTTAGAAATATTAAATATAAATTAATAAGAGGAGTCTTATTAATATTATTACAATTATTATTATTTTAATTTCTAAAAGAGTTTAGGAATTAATTTAATATTAGTACTCTCATTTATTCCTAATTGGATTAGGAAGGAAAATTAGTTAAAGGAGTTTAATTAATTATCCCTAATAAGATTAGGGAGCTTAATTAATTAAAAGAATTAATTAATTAAAACCCAATTCCTTAATTGTTAAGGTGGGTTGCCCACATCTATAAATAAGAGGAGTCTTATTATGGGTGGTATGGGTTGTTGACTTTAACAAACTACGTAATAATTCCAAGTTGTTGGGAGTACACCTTTTCTATAGAGATAGAAAAATTAGGGTTTAGCCAACCACCCTTCTTCTTGAATTTTCTTCTTCCTTGGTGGATCACCTCTAGAGGCCAAACATTTGGGTGGCTAACGTTGATCAAAGGAAGGAACCAAACCCGGTGGATTCAAGATTGAACGCGAAAGGATTTGGAGGTGAACTTGTACCTGAGGAAGCTTGATCTTCAAGGGTATGATTTATTCTTTATCATTTCGTTTAATTAATAATTGTGCATAAAGGGTGATCCGGGTATATGGTTTGTAATTTTTTTTAAACTCTGATTTTACACGCTTCCGCTAATTTTATGCAATTTGATTGCGCACATGAATAATACAAACCTAACACCTTGGACTTGAGATCATCATAGTATCTTGTGTATGATGAGTTATACTTTGACTTATTCCTTAAGACCCTTAGGGTATATCAAAGGGTATGCTTGGGTATAATAAGTTGTACATGGAGATAATGTATGATCAATAAAGAATCTACCACTTCTAATAAAAGAAGAGAAATGTCCTATGTGATTCGATAAATGACAACCCAAAGAGTCCTTGGCGGCGAGAAATGAAATTAGAAAGGAGTTTCTAATTTGCATTATTTAGTGTTGTGCATTTAAGAGTCGAAATACATATAATTAAATAAAATAAGACTTGACAATAATTCCATGTCTTTATATTTAATTGGGACATTGTATGGTGGAAGGATTGAATTGTGCGGTAAATTATTTACTCAAAGGTTCTTTAATGATTAATGTTGAAATCTATATTATCCGGAAAGTCGCCGATCGCTAGGAGGCTTATCCCTATTGTAGAATAAATATTATTTATTTAAATAAATTAATTATTTAATTTATTTATTTAAATAAGATTAGAATTGTTCTAATTGATTTATTCACAACCTGGTTTAATATGGAGAACCTAAAGGGTCACACCATAAAAGGAAGAATAATTATTTAAGAAGTTAATGGCATAATCGTAATAATATATTATGTATATTTAATTTAATCTATGGTGATAGAATAAATTAAATAGCTTAATATTTATTATTTAATATTTTAGAAATATTAAATATAAATTAATAAGAGGAGTCTTATTAATATTATTACAATTATTATTATTATTTTAATTTCTAAAAGAGTTTAGGAATTAATTTAATATAAGTACTCTCATTTATTCCTAATTGGACCAGGAAGGAAAATTAGTTAAAGGAGTTTAATTAATTATCCCTAATTAGATTAGGGAGCTTAATTAATTAAAAGAATTTAATTAATTAAATAAATCCCAATTCCTTAATTGTTAAGGTGGGTTGCCCACATCTATAAATATGAGGAGTCTTATTATGGGTGGTGGGGGTTGTTGACTTTTACAACATACGTAATAATTCCAATTTGTGGGAGAGTACGCCTTTTCTATAGAGATAGAAAACTAGGGTTGAGCCAATACCCTTCTTCTTGAATCAGATTTTCTTGGTGGATCACCTCTGAGGCCAAACATATGGGTGGCTAACGTTGATCAAAGGAAGGAACCAAACCCGGTGGATTCAAGTTGAACGCGAAAGGATTTGGAGGTGAACTTGTACCTGAGGAAGCTCGATCTTCAAGGGTATGATTTTATTCTTTATCTTTTCGTTTAATTAATAATTGTGCATAAAGGGTGATCCGGGTATATGGTTTGTAAAATTTTAAACTCTGATTTTTACACGTTTCCGCACTTTTATGCAATTTGATTGCGTTCATGAATATTACAAACCTAACAGTGGTATCAGAGCCAAACCTTTATGCAAATTATTAATTGTTTTAATTTGATATGTATATTGATATGTGTTTAGAACAATTTATTTGGGCATAATTTATTTGTATAAAATTTATTAAAAAAATAAAAAAAACGTGGACCAATTTTTTTTTAAAAAGGTTGCAGTATAATTTTTTGGTTCAAAATGTGGACCCATTTTTTTTTTTTTTAAGTTAACGAGATTTTTATAAAAAACTTAAATACGTTATTATATATATATATATATATATATATATATATATTTATATATATATATTAATCTTATTATTTTATAATTAAAATAAAATGATTATTTTAATCTTAAAATAAAAAGTTTATTTTAATTTTAAAATAAAAGGTTTATTTTAATTTTAAAATTAAATTTCATGCTAACTAATTAGAGTTGGAATTGGATTCCATGATAACTAATTGGAGTTGAAATTGGATTCCATGTTTCCTTAAATAAAGGAGTTTATTTAGATATGAAATAAGATTTCATGTTATTCAAAATAAAGGAGTTTATTTGTGAATAGGAAAAAGAATCATCTTTCCTTAAATAAAAGAGTTTATTTAGATATAAAATAAGATTTTATATTATTCAAATAAAGGAGTTTATTTGTGAATAGGAAAGTGAATCCATGTTTTCTTTAAATAAATGAGTGTATTTAGATATGAAATAAGATTTCATATTATTCAAAATAAAAGAGTTTATTTGTGAATATGAAAAAGAATCCATGTTTCCTTAAATAAAGGAGTTTATTTAAATATGAAATAAGATTTCATATTATTCAAAATAAAGGAGTTTATTTGTGAATAGGAAAAAAGAATTCGTGTTTCCTTTAATAATTTTTTTTTATACATGGAATTGGATTCCATAATTAATTAAAATAAAGGAGTTTATTTTGATTAAAGATTTTGATTAAAATAAAATAGTTTATTTTATTCAAAATTGGATAAATTAAAATAAAATAGTTTTATTTTGATTTAAATTTGGATTAAAATAAAAGAGTTTATTTTGATTCAAAATTAGATTTTATACTAACTAAATTTGCCCATTAAATGATATCAATATATATATTAAATGTTTATTATTCATAAGGAAACCACGCCTCAAAAATAGGTCCATTCCATCCAACCCATTTTATTAGTCGCCAAATACATGGTATATAAATAACTACAACTTTATTATTACATTTTTGGAATATCGAACGCTTTTCTAGCATGATAAAATTCGCAAATATGAGTTTGTTATGTCACCAAATATTAAGTATTTAACATATATATAATCATGAGTTTAAATACAATTATTGTCTTCTAGATAATATACATACCCAAATAAATCCTCATCCCAATTATTGATACATTATTTTACAAAAATGGTGAGGACTACTAAACAACTCTCTCTAGAACCTTCATTCCATACCCCGACTAGTACTCGCTACATTCTCGCCTCCTGAGAAGAAAAATGGAACAACAAGGAAAAGGGTGAGCTCAACTAGCCCAGTAAAGAATATTATGACTAAGATAATATACAACAAATTATCATTAGTCTTCAACAGGGAAAAAAAAACTAATAGAATACAGTAGACAACAAGTTTTTAAACCAATATTCGCAGCGGAAATAATAATTCATTAGAAGAGTTAAGTAGAGAATGCAACTACTATCTTCTATGTATGAATTTAAAAGTTCGTCGCTCATCTTTTATCCCCGTAACATCAATCAACATACATCCGAATCAAATATTCATCTTTGCACTACAGCCAAAGATATTCATCACCGGTCATGTTCATCTAAACACTGCTCATCTTTGCACTACGGCCAAAGATATTCTTCAGAAATCATTCATCTTTGCACTACAAAGCCAAAGATATTCCATAATATCATCATTTAAGACCTGAAGATGATGAAAATATTTTTAAAGAAACGAATCCAAAGGAAACAAAATGACAAGGATTAAGGATTAAGGATTCAGATTTTGTTTTATCCACGCCCAAAAATACCTCAAAAATAATCATAGGGGTGTAAAATTCAAGAATGATCAAAACATGGATACAATCAAAGCTAGTATCCGTAATAGATATTTTGACAAAAAGAAGAAATTTTATTTTTCTATGAATAGTGTCAGATTCGTGAATAGTGTCGATACGTGAATAATAAGTGCAGATACGTGAATAGTAATCTCCTACACCAAAAGATAGAAATTTCACAAAAAACATCTTCACGCTTCATTTAATAGTACTTAATAAGTAACTCGTGAATAAGAACTCATAAGAATAATAACTCGTGAATAAGAACTCATGAATAAGAACTCATGAATAGTAACCCCGACATGAAAAAGTTCCAAATTTGATAAAAAGTTCCAACCAATATTTCAAAGATAATGATATCAAGAAATAATATCATTTGAGAAGAAAATAACATCCCTTACCTCGAAAGACAAGATTTCTAGTTTAAACACCTGATATAGGCTATGACTTGAACTTGCACCAAGATAGCAATACTCAAAGTATACTCAAAATACTCACAAGAATACGCCGATAATATAGAGAGAGAAAACTTCAGCTTCAGTGTGATTTTCAATTCTAACCTAAGACCCTATTTATAGAAATCGCTAAACACCAAAGCGTAAAAAATTTAATATAATAATAATATATTATATATATATTCCTACGCCAACCAAGACTCCTGAAATCAGCATGTTTACAACACATGGGGCCAACCAAAAAATAATAAAAACGTTTTTGTTGATATAAATAATTAAAACTTCCAAAAATCAATTATTTTGAGCTTCTAACTTCAATAATTCATAATAAATAGCTCTTTTATCAGAAAAATTCAATCTCATGAGTTTTTATAGGAAATTCAATTCTCTACAACTTTGCGAAGAAAGTTTTTCCAAATTCCAAATGTAAATTGATCAAATCCACATACCTGACAATTTTACAAAGCTATAATCAAATTTCAAATAAGAAATGGGGTCCACCGACACACAAAACATGTGTTAATCATTTAATGCAACAAAATACTCTTCCTCCTCATATACTCATATATCCCACATTCATTGTAAAAATATCACCGCTAATATATTATTAAAATAATATATTTAAATGAATTATTTTATCGTAAAAGATAAAATATTAATTTTCAACAATTGTCATTTTAAAATTTTTCTCCATCTATATCCACATAAAATCAATATTTTCCTCATCATATGAATCAATAATTAATTATTCACAAATAATATTACGTAATCACAATATCGACAACCGTGCAGCTCCTCAGAAAGAGGGGCTTTCAAATAAGAATTTCTTCTTATCGCGCAATTAATTAGGTGACCAAACCTCTCCTGACGTGTAACTTTCTAGACATTGCCAATAATGTTATCTAATAATATTATTCAGATAATATGAATTATTGCTTCGATAATGAAAAATACCGTAAATGACAATTATCAAACAACAAAGAATATAAAATATCAACGCAACAATTATTAATAAATAAAATATCGAATAAGAATTATCGTAATAATTATCGAGTAGTGCCTTTCACGTAAGAATCAATAATTGTGCAATACCGCAGCTACCGCTCAACAACGCCAGATTAGTGTGTTTTTACCACCGGTATTCCAACAAAGATAATCTGTGAATAACTACGCCTGCTTATTTATAAACAACTTATATTTGTCGCTTTTCTTCATCCAATCGCTTCCGCTATGGGGCCCATAAAAGATCGCTACATTGTCAGCATTTAATATTCCCCGACAAAGATTTAATATTCCACGACCAAACGAATATTCCCCGACAATAATGAATATTTTATAACCACTGCTTATTCAAAATATTTGCATATTTTACCCATAACTATCCACATTAATCAAATCAACCTTTACTATTTCAAAATAATAAATAGAGGAAAATAAATTTCATTTATTAATAATTTGGGGTCTTACAACCTCCCTCCTTATGAAATTTCGTCCTCGAAATCGACGACGACTGGTGTGTGTTTCAAAAGATGAGAATACCTCGCTTTCATTTCCGCTTCCAACTCCCGTGTCATTTCCTCAATAGCATGGTTTCTCCACAAAACTTTAACTTGTGGTATAACCTTCCAGACGTAGGACATGCTCTTTTCCTATCCAAGATCTTGACAGTACCTCCTCATACGTTAAGTCTTCTACTATCTCGTCCGGGCTCTAACTCAATGACGTGGTTCGGTCATCCACATATTTACGTAACATCGACACGTGAAAAACGCTATGAACACGCCATATACTTGGCGTAAACGAGTCTATAGGCCACAGCTCCTATTCGATCGAGAATTTCAAATGGATTAATAAATCAAGGTTTGAGCTTTCCTCACCTCACCGATTCTCGCTTTTGAAATAACAACTTCGCACCTCCTTCTTCAAATTCATCACCCGGTGTGTAGCTTGAACAACTTTAACTTTATCGATTAAAGTCGATTATACTCAGATATCATCACGCACGGGTACCTAGAGTTTTCATCTCCATCTCTATTATTTGTAAATTATACTGAAATGAGTCTTTGATAATATCGTACTCAGATTGTATACGATCTTCTACTCAACACGCCACCACCACGCTCGCTTTTCCAGTGATGGCATGGTCGTAATACGTGTAAATGAGTCTCCTCTCGAGTTCTTCAAAGCTCTTCCCACATTCCTCGCTCCATTCGAATTTTGTATCTCTACGAAGTCACCAAGTAATGGAATAGCGATTCGAGAATATCCTTCAACGAATCTCCGATAATAACCAACTAAGCCTCAGAAAGCTACGATTTCGATTATCGACTTTAGGTTGTTCTCAATCGTGACTCATATCCCAACCTTGATAAGACGTTACAATGACACCTATCGCTTTACTATCGCATCGAATATGGTGTCCCCACGAGAGTCCGCTTTGCAGCATTCCACAAAGGAAGTCACCAGATAAAGGCTCAGTACCAAATTTATAGTTTGAATTTTTAACTCCTCAAGTTCAATAGAGAGCCATTCGATATGAGATTTTAGAAATGAGTTTTGTACCGGGTTCAAAGTCGATACAAAATTTAATATCGCTTTGGGAGTAAACCAAGAAATTCTTCAGAAATACGCCGTGAAAAATCAATAACAACAGAATATTATTCAAATCGACGTATCTTTATTCAAATCCATAACATGGACTAAGAAAACTCGACATCCATAATAAACGAACGACTTCATGGCTTGATATGAAAATGTTTGACTACAATGGTTTGATTGTTTGAATTCGAGTAACAAAGTTGCTTAGAAATATGAAAACTAACAACCTTACGAAAGTAATCAATTTTGGCATGATGAGTAGTTAACCTTAAAATCACATCAAAAGCAAATATCTCTATAGAAATAAGGTTAACAGTAATGTGATAGTGCCAACCCAATCAAGCAAGATTTCTAAACAACGGATGTAATGAAAGTTTCTCCTAACTGAGTCTCCATAAATAGGTCAAAGTCTAATTTCTCCGTAGTCAAGTTCAAACGCTGAGCGCAAGCAAGAGAGATAAAAGAATGGGTAGAACCGTAGATTCAGTAAGGTATAAACTTCGCAAGAATTTATAATTAACTAACCTGCGTATAACTTCGCTCGAAGTTCCTCGAGATTTTGACCGGCCACGACAAACGCCTTCCGTGAATCGCTGTCTTTGACTTTTCCGACATCCTTTTCGAGTCACCATTCCTCACCGGACTGGTTTCGACCGCATAATCTCGAGCGATATGTCCTTCTTTTCCACAATTATAGCATACCTTAAACTGCTAGGCGCTTTGGTGATATGTCCCTCTTCCCGTGATTTGTAACATACGACCGATGGTCTTTCTCCTCCTCGAACTAGTTGCATCGGCGCGACGCCTTCAAATGGTCATTGTTGAATCTCCTCTTTTAAAATCTCCTCCCACTCGCTTCTTCTATTTTCATGGCTACGATTACCACCAGAGTGGTTACCGCTTTGTCCGTATTCTTCTTTCTCCGCCGGTTATCGTTATTCGATGACCGCTATCTTCTAGATGATCCTCGGTTATGGTCCCCTGCTTGAACGTATCAAGTATCTCGCCTAACAACCGAGCCCCTGCTGACAACATCCGAATAGAGAGAAAATTTATGAGAAATGAGATATCGACGATGCCGGTTTTCAAACCTCTCGTAAACATCCGCGCATATATGCTCCTCATTCTCCACCAAATGAGGTGCAAACTCGATAACTCCGCGAACTTCACCCTCGCATCGACACCGCCATGTTATTCTCGCCCACCTAATAAACTCCACTTCCTTTATATGACGAATACTTTCGTGGAAGTACTTGTCATTGAACTGCTTTTTGAAAATGTCTCCCACGACATGCCGAAAGTAAATGATGGGTACGCTTCACGATTCCCACCAAGAATCCGCCGCCACCACTTAACATAAAGGTGGCGAATGGAACTTTCGTTCTCCGCATCCCAAGACATCGAATATCTTGGTAATTTGTTTAACCCACGCCTCCGCCTTTAATCGGATCCGCTTCCCTGCACTCGTGGTCCCAACTTCTTTGAATCGCTTGGTCAGGACAACCCGTGAATTGCTATCATTTCTCCTCAGATTTTTGAACACGAGTCTCCTCGTTGATTTTGCATGAACTGCAAAAAGCTTCTAAACATCCCCTCGCTCATCATCTCGCTCAAAGGTGTTGTTCACAGAGGAACATTGCCACCACTGTCTGCACGCTCTCTCCTCGCTGGTGAGTACAGTATCTCCACTGGCCTCATTTACATTGTTAATATTCTCAAATGACATTCTCAAATACCGCCATAAAACAAGGGTTAATTAAGGAAATCAATATATCACATAATATCCCTATATATCGACTAACTAACAAATAAGCTTAGTAGACACACTAGAGAAGGATTTACCTGCCTCCCCTCCTAGTTCTATTCCCCGATCTCCGCCAGAGATCATATCCCTAAGCTCGATATTAACCGTGACGCCCCCCAAAATAGGTCCATTCCATCCAACCCATTTTCGAGTCGCCAAATACATGGTATGTAAATAACTACAACTTTATTAATACATTTGTTATTACAACATATATAACCGTGAGTTTAAATACAATTATTGTCTTCTAGATAATATACATACCCAAATAAATCCTCATCCCAATTATTGATACATTATTTTACAAAATGGTGAGGACTACTAAACAACTCTCTCTAGAACCTTCATTCCATACCCCGACTAGTACTCGCTACATTCTCGCCTCCCCGAGAAGAAAAAATGGAACAACAAGGAAAAGGGTGAGCTCAACTAGCCCAAGAAAGAATATTACGACTAAGATAATATACAACAAATTATCATTAGTCTTCAACAGGAAAAAAAAACTAATAGAATACAATAGACAACAAGTTTTTAAACCAATATTCGCAATGAAATAATAATTCATTAGAAGAGTTAAGTAGAGAATGCAACTACTATCTTCTATGTATGAATTTAAAAGTTCGTCGCTCATCTTTTTATCCCCGTAACATCAATCAACATACATCCGAATCAAATATTCATCTTTGCACTACAGCCAAAGATATTCATCACCGGTCATGTTCATCTAAACACTGCTCATCTTTGCACTACGGCCAAAGATATTCTTCAGAATCATTCATCTGCACTACAAAAAGCCAAAGATATTCCATAATATCATCATTTAAGATCAAGATGATGAAAAATATTTTTAAAGAAACGAATCCAAAGGAAACAAAATGACAAGGATTAAGGATTAAGGATTCGTAGATTGTTTTATCCACGCCCAAAAATACCTCAAAAATAATCATAGGGTGTAAAATTCAAGAATGATCAAAACACATGATACAATCAAAGCTAGTATCCGTAATAGATATTTTGACAAAAAAAAGAAAAATTTTATTTTTCTATGAATAAAGTGTCGATTCGTGAATAAAGGTCAGATACGTGAATAAGCCGATACGCGAAATAGTAACTCCACACCAAAAGATAGAAATTTCACAAAAAACATCTTCACGCTTCATTAATAGTACTCGTGAATAAGAATCTCGTGAATAAGAACTCATGAATAGAACTCGTGAATAGTAACTCATGAATAAGAACTCATGAATAGTAACCCCGATATGAAAAAGTTCCAAATTTGATAAAAAGTTCCAACCAATATTTCAAAGATAATGATATCAAGAAATAATATCATTTGAGAAGAAAATAACATCCCTTACCTCGAAAAGACAAGATTTCTAGTCAAAACACCTTGATATAAAGGCTATGACTTGAACTAATTGCACCAGATAGCAATACTCAAAGTATACTCAAAATACTCACAAGAATACGCCGATAATATAGAGAGAGAAAACTTCAGCTTCGTGATTTTCAATTCTAACCTAAGACCCTATTTATAGAAATCGCTAGAACACCAAAGCAAAAAATTTAATATAATAATAATATATTATATATATATTCCTACGCCAACCAAGACTCCTCCTCAAATCAAAGATGTTTACAACACATGGGGGCCAACCAAAACAATAAAAACGTTTTTGTTGATATAAATAATTAAAACTTCCAAAATCAATTATTTTGAGCTTTCTAACTTCAATAATTCATAATAAATAGCTCTTTTATCGAAAAAATTCGAATCTCACGAGTTTTTATAGGAAATTCAATTCTCTACAACTTTGCGTAAGAAAGTTTTTCCAAATTCCAAAATGTAAATTGACCAAATCCACATACCTGACAATTTTACAAAAGCTATAATCAAATTTCAAAGAAGAAATGGGGTCCCACCGACACACAAAACATGTGTTAATCATTTAATGCAACAAAAATACTCTTCCTCCTCATATACTCATATATCCCACATTCATTGTAAAAATATCACCGCTAATATATTATTAAAATAATATATTTAAATGAATTATTTTATCGTAAAAGATAAAATATTAATTTTCAACAATTGTCATTTTAAAATTTTTCTCCATCTATATCCACATAAAATCAATATTTTCCTCATCATATGAATCAATAATTAATTATTCACAAATAATATTACGTAATCACAATATCGACAACCAGCAGCTCCTGTGAAAGAGGGGCTTTCCAATAAGAATTTCTCTCATCAAGCGCAAGCAATTAGGTGACCAAACCTCTCCTTAGATGTAACTTTCTAGACATTGCCAATAATGTTATCTAATAATATTATTCAGATAATATGAATTATTGCTTCGATAATGAAAAATACGTAGTAATGACAATTATCAAACAACAAAGAATATAAAATATCAACGCAACAATTATTAAATCAATAAAATAAAATATAATAATAAGAATTATCGTAATAATTATCGAAAAGGCCTTCTTCACGTAAGAATCAATAATTGGTGCAATACCGCCGCACCGCTCAACAACGCCAGATTAGTGTGTTTTAACCACCGGTATTCCAACAAGATAATCTAGAATAACTACGCCAAAATATTTATGTTATTTATAAACAACTTATATTTGTCATTTTTCTTCATCCAATCGCTTCAAGCATGGGCCCACAAAAGATCATACTGCCAGCATTTAATATTCCCCGACAAGCATTTAATATTCCACGACCAAACTAATATTCCCCGACAAATAATAATGAATATTTTATAACCACTGCTTATTCAAATATTTTCATGATTTTACCCATAACTATCCACATTAATCAAATCAACCCTTACTATTTCAAAATAATAAATAGAGGAAAATAAATTTCATTTATTAATAATTTGGGGTCTTACTATGGATGCTCCTACTATATTCACGCACATCAAGTAGTTGATGGTGAGGAAAGTATTCTCACTAGATAGATATCGAATATCTAAGGAGCTCTTATAGATCTAGAATGGCCAATGACACTATAAATGCGACAAAAAATTCATTTAGAGAATTTAACATAATCAATTTGATTGATCAATTAGGATAAAACTTGGTTTTGTCATAGATGGAGAGTTGAGCCAAGATTTGATCTTGCGACTCCTACTTTTACTCCTTTCACAATTGTTGTGAATTTTTCATATATTCCCGCACATCAACAAGCTAGATATCGACTTTCTAAGGAGCTCTTCCGATTTAGAATGGCTTAACATGTTGAAAAAAGTGTTGAGAGTCACTTTCCAACCAAGAAAGATCAAGATTTGAGTCTTCTTGGTAGGGGCAAGCTAGAATCGCCTTTGATCTTCCGAAAAGAAGAGCGATTCAAAGAAAAGATAAATAGAAAGGCAAAATCTTCCAAAGGATAATAAGAACAAAAACAAAGGATAATAAGAACAAAACTGATATGGATAGGAGGAGTTTGCTTCCACTGCAATAAACTCGACACCTTTGGAAAAAGCTGCGAGAAGCATCTTGCGAGAGCTAACCAAAGAAGCTTAGTGAAGTTTCTAAGCATAATACGCTTTTTGTTCATGATTGAAATAAATTTTTCTTTAAGTCAAGGTTCTACTTGGGTATTGGATACCGACTTTGGTTATCATAAATATAGATTTATGAAGGACCAAATGTAAGTAGAAAGCTAAAAAATATAAGTAATCCTTTAATGCGAAATGTAGCAAGGTTGCCATATTAGCCATAGAAACTTATAGTTTAAAGACCGCTTACAGGCAAATCTATTAAGTCAATAAGTTGTTAGTGTATTCCAATTCTTGTTAGAAACATTATTTCCATTTTATTGTTGGACAATAAAATTTTGGTATTATAATTAAGAACAATTGTTGTTCTATTTATAATAATAATGTTTAAGTATAGAACCGAAAAGATTACTTAATGGATTTTGTATACTTGACTTACGTGAAAAATTATTTTGTAAATTGAACGAACTAGTATAAGAAAAAGAGATGATCATTCAAAGAGTTGAATGTGTGTATTTGCTAAAATACAAGTGTGAATTATTTGAAAGGTTCAAAGAATTCAGAAGTGAAACAAATTGGCAATGTATTAAGATTCTTTGATTAGATCAAGGAATAAATACTTGTGCAATAAGTTTCTAGATCATCTCAAATGGTTTTCTCATAATGGACGCCTCCTGATACGTAATAATTGATTGATGTATCTAAAAGGAAAAATCATACCTTGTTGGACATAGTGCGGTCTATAATGATTTTACCGACATTCCAGTATCCTTCTAGGGTCATGTCCAAGAAATGGCTGCATATCTACGAAAAGGTAACCTCAAAATCCAGCCCCAAGACTCCATAAAAGTTATGAACATGGAGGATTCCTAAGCTTAAGTATGTTAAGATAAGTGGTTGTCCAACTTATGTGAAAGGGTTTCAAAGGATAAGCTTGGGACAAGATTTGACAAGTGTCGATTTGTGGGACATCCTAAAGTAAGCTTAGGGTATATGTTCTATAATCCTGCTTAGCAAAAGGTGTTTATTGCGAAACACCCTGCCTTCTAAGATAAAGGTGTTTATCATTAAAAGGGCTAGTGGGAGGAGAATAGATCTTGAAGAGTTCAAGAACCACAAAACACTATAAGTCAAATAAGAGGAACCTGTAGATAGACCTATTGTACCACAACCAAATCATAAATCTGGAATAGTACCAAAGATACCTAGGAGGTGTGGATTCATTATGGATGATGATGATGAGGTACACATCATAGAAGATGATGATCCAGAGTTACATTCGATGAGGTAAGACTTCTAGTGTGTACAACAGGGTCAGTGGGAGCATCGTGACATTCTTAGTACTATATGTTGATATACTACGGATAAGGAATGACATACCAATGCTACAATCAGTAAAGATAAAGTTGTCTAAACATTCCTCCATGAATGATTTGGAAGAGTATCTTAACTGGGGATATAAATCTATATAGATAGATTCAAGAGGATGCTCGACTTAACCCAAGGAACGTATATTCATTTGATGCTAAAGTCGTTTAGCATGGCAAACTCCAAGAGATGTCTCATGTCGATGAGCTATGGAGTGTATCTCTCTTAATAGTCCCCACAGACTCTCAAAAAGAGAGATTCGCATGAGTGACAATCATGTATGCAATGAAATGTACGAGACCCGATGTTGATCACCATATTCGGAGAAGTTCACTATGAAGTCGCTGAAAAACATCTTAAAGTGCTTAACCCAAGCACTAAGGATGTGATCATATTCATGGTGGGTCTTAATTAAAACTAGAGGACTTAATGCAGACTCAAGTTTTCGATGAGACAAAGACGACGAGAAAAATCCACTTTAAGGTAAAGGGTTACCTTGAACGAAGGTGCAAAGTGAATTGAAAGGTTCCAAACAAAGAAAGAGTTGTTTGGTTTAGTGATAAAGACAAAGTATATAGCTATAAATGAAGTCGCAAGTTGATTGTTTGGATTAAAAGTTTATTACGTAACTAGGAATAGTTCCTAAGTCTCATCTTGAATCTAAACATGTGTTGTGGCACTTTCATTTGATTATTAGAATCATTAAAAGATGGGAAATCACTATAGAGATAGTGGACTCTCATGAACAACATTACATATCCATTAACTAAAGCTTATCCAACAAAGGGATAATCGTCACTTAGAGAAGAAGAGTATAAGATACAATGGCGATTGGCTTTAGTGCAAGTGGGAGATTGAAAGTAATATGCACACAAGCCAATCATGTTTGATGATAAAGCATATACTTTGTAACAATCTTATTCATTTATTAATAAAAAGTATTAATTTATTAAAGGCTTTTAATTATCTACATGATGCTGTTTTATAATATGTGATAAACCCATAGTTTTAAGCAATGCTTTTAGAATAAAGATGATGATCATTCTAATGAAATCTAAATTCTTAGAAAGCTTAAAACTAAAATAGTTCCCAATCATTGGATTACTAAATTGGGGATTAGTGAATCCGGATAGATTGGTACATACGTTAACTTGCTCATTGGATGAGGATGATTGATCTCATGATCATTTGTGTGGAGACACTAAAACAAGTATGTAGGTGCTTATTAGAGAATAAGTTCACTGAACGTGACTCGCTAAGGAATACCTAATGGAGTTTTACTTGCTGTCAATAGGAATTCCCTGTAGTGATAGTAGTACAAGTGATCCTTGGACTTGAGATCATCATAGTATCTTGTGTATGATGAGTTATACTTTGACTTATTCCTTTAGACCCTTAGGGTATATCAAAGGGTATGCTTGGGTATAATAAGTTGTATATGGAGATAATGTATGATCAATAAAGAATCTACCACTTCTAGTAAAAGAAGAGAAATGTCCTATGTGATTCGATAAATGACAACCCAAAGAGTCCTTGGCGTTAAGCGTAATGAAATTAGAAAGGAGTTTCTAATTTGCATTATTTGGTGTTGTGCATTTAAGAGTCGAAATACATATAATTAAATAAAATAAGACTTGATGAAATTCCATGTCTTATATTTAATTGGGACATCAGATGGTGGAAGGATTGAATTGTCACGGTAACTATTTACTCAAAGGTTCTTTAATGATTAATGTTGAAATCTATATTATCTCGGAAAGTCGTTGATCGCTAGGAGGCTTATCCTATTGTAGAATAAATATTATTTATTTAAATAAATTAATTGTTTAATTTATTTATTTAAATAAGATTAGAATTGTTCTAATTGATTTATTCACAAATGGTTTAATATGGAGAACCTAAAGGGTCACACCATAAAAGAAAGAATAATTATTTAAGAAGTTAATGGCATAATCGTAATAATATGTTATGTATATTTACTTTAATCTATGGTGATAGAATAAATTAAATAGCTTAATATTTATTATTAAATATTTTAGAAATATTAAATATAAATTAATAAGAGGAGTCTTATTAATATTATTACAATTATTATTATTATTTTAATTTCTAAAAGAGTTTAGGAATTAATTTAATATAAGTACTCTCATTTATTCCTAATTGGATTAGGAAGGAAAATTAGTTAAAGGAGTTTAATTAATTATCCCTAATTAGATTAGGGAGCTTAATTAATTAAAAGAATTTAATTAATTAAATAAATCCCAATTCCTTAATTGTTAAGGTGGGTTGCCCACATCTATAAATAAGAGGAGTCTTATTATGGGTGGTGGGGGTTGTTGACTTTTACAACATACGTAATAATTCCAATTTGTGGGAGAGTACGCCTTTTCTATAGAGATAGAAAACTAGGATTGAGCCAATACCCCTTCTTCTTGAATCTGTATTTTCCTTGGTGGATCACCTCTAGAGGCCAAACATATGGGTGGCTAACGTTGATCAAAGGAAGGAACCAAACCCGGTGGATTCAAGCTGAACGCGAAAGGATTTGGAGGTGAACTTGTACCTGAGGAAGCTCGATCTTCAAGGGTATGATTTTATTCTTTATCTTTTCGTTTAATTAATAATTGTGCATAAAGGGTGATCCGGGTATATGGTTTGTAAAATTTTAAACTCTGATTTTTGCACGCTTCTGCACTTTTATGCAATTTGATTGCGTTCATGAATATTACAAACCTAACACTTGGGACCCGGATTTGGGGACGTCACAGTTGGTATCAAAGTTGTAGGTTATAAACCTTAGGTAGGGGTACATTAGGCTATAACCGCGGAGATGTTGATAAGGAATAAACTCAGAACGAGTTTAAGGGATAAGAGATGAATTTAAGGAATTCATTAGTAAAGTAAAGAGAAAGATAATTAAGATTTAAAGAAGAATCTTGAAGAGATATAAAGATAAGAATCTGGAGTTACCTGACTCCAGTAATAAAGATGAAAAGTGAAAATAAATAGACTATGTCTATGAGATGAAATGTGTAAAATCATAATATAATATGATTAAAGAGAAGAATAAGAAGATCGTAATATAAAATGATCGTGAGTATAAGGAGAAATGATTACAAAAATAAGATCACGACGTGATCAGGTTAAATTATTTAATAACATATGATATGTTAAGTGATTAGAATGATATAGCTTGACGCTATAAAGAGAAGATACTATGAAATGGTACAATGTAAACTCAAAAAAAGAGTGGTAAAGGTTAAGATACAGATTAAAGAAAATTCGTATTAAGAAAAGAGAAAGTTAGAATTGTGTAGGATTTCAATTGAGGACTCATGTCAGCAGCTGAGTTGTATGATTTCTTGTATGGGCAGGGAATTTGTACTTGGTTTTAGAACCGCTTAGCTTCCTGGTTGATATAGTGGTTAGGTTGAACAATTCTTTGTATGGGCGGGGAATTGTCCGCTTAGCTTCCTATATTGATTAGTGGCCGAGTTTGGTTTGACAACCACTTAGTTTCTGATACTGATAATCATTGAAATGTATGTGTCGCGCTAGTTGCTATATGCATTTTGAGGGGGTGATTCCTTTCTCATTTGTATAACAAATAGATAGGTTATAAGTAGAGAATATCAGGTTAAGTACGAGTTCTTAAAACTCATACTTATGGTACGTTCCTGAGTCATAGTAGTATGAAATGTTTATGAACCCCTCAGCGAATGGACGCCAAAGGTCTGACTAGGACAAGTTCTTAAACTCATATGATTGTGGAAAGTTCCTGAACTCATAATGTGTGGTAAGTTTGGTGAACTGGGTATGGCAAAGTTGTGAATGGAGAATTGAAGATGATAGAAATAGATAGACTTATTAAGAAATGATCATTATAGAAATTAAAGTTGATGATGGAAGCATATGTATTCCAAATCTTCTTGCTGTGCTAGATTTCATGTTTTTGACATCAAGCTAAATTCGCACTGATGTGCTTTTAAAAAAAATGAATTTTTTTATCCTCAACACATGGTGACAAGTGTGTAGATGTGGACTTCGGGCCACTAACACATCGTTACTTGTTGTGGCATGATGACACCAAAGATGATTTTTAAAGTTTTTTTTGAACTGCTTAGAGAAGAGTCTATGCTAATTGATTCGGGTAGACAAAATAATTTGAATTATTAAAATGTATTTTATATCATTAATGCATCATGTAACTTTCAAGTGCGAGAGATGATAAAAATGATGGAGATTTCAATGCGAATTACTTAGTGTCGGATGTGATCTAAAGATCGTCATTACTATAGTATGATGTAGTATGACAAAAGTCACAAAATGATTTTAATCCTCAAACGATTTGTATATACAAGTATGCGGTATCATAACGTCAAAATGATTTTAAGAATTTTAAAGATAATTTATTGCCAACCCGAATTTGGCGAAAATGTTTCGATTGAAATTCAATTATTGATATAAGTCTAAGCTATTTGATTCACTAGACAAATGTTTATGAAAATCAAAGTATTCTTTGAAAGCTTATCTTAAACCAAATTGTTTTGGTGAGGAATCTTATGATAAGTCCGAGATCAACAACCACGAAAATGGGGATATACTAATTAGATAAAATATTCCAATCTAAGAACGCATATAGTCGTTCCGATTACTAAGGTACAATAGACTGATCATCTAAAGTACCCGCATCGGTAGTTTACCTTCTTCGTAATTGTAAACATATCTATTAAAGAAGTGTTTCAGAGGTAGAGTGCCTTTCTTTAAGCCAATTGAAAGAGGTCACGGTAGAAATACCCCTAAACCTCAAAGTTCATAGTTTTATGATCCCTCGATGACGATATGAAAAATTTTAAACTCTTTAGAGTAATGTTGTGGTAGTATGTGATGATGAATATAAAATAGTGTGAAGTCGTTGTGTGCGAGTAGAATCGAGGTGATTGAATAAAGGTTATAATGACAACCTAGTTTTGATGAATGTTTAGAAGATGTAAACTCCTAGTGAGTAGTTATTTTGAAATGTGATAATAGATGAGAAATCCTCAAAAGAGGAAATTGTAAAGGTTAAGTTATAAACCTAGTTTTGATCAAGAGAATAAGCTGAGATTAGTATGCTTTAATTTCGGGGAAGAAATTCTTAGAAGAAGGGGTGAATGTGACAACCCGAGAATTTGGATAATTATTAAAATCCTAAAATGATGGAATAAAGGTTAAAGAATAAAACCTGAGCGAGAATTTGAGGATTTATTTAAAATTTTCAAGTAAAACCTATATGGTTTGCTATTCAAAGAGAAAAAAAAAATATGGGTTATAAAATTCCTAAACCCTAGAAATGAATCAATATGTACTTGAAGGAATATCAAGAATAAGGTATTACGATGCCTGTAAATTCGATGTGAACAGAATAGTCTAAGAAATGTTATATAAGTACATATGGAAATTTTATTAAGGAAATAAGATTTCACATGAAGAGATGCTATGAGGTTACACGAAGATGAGTATGTGTATAGAAATATATATACTTAGTAAGGTGCTATAAATATTTTAGCAAGAGGGATAATGAATTAAGTTAATGATATAAGGATCAAGATAAAACTATGTTAGTAATTAACATAGCTTGAATGTGGGCCTTGATTGGCAAATAAGAAGATAAATAAGTTTAAAGTTATTAGCTAATATGATTAGCAATAAAAATGGAGTAATTTAAAACTCAAATCTTGAGTTAGAGATATAATTTTGAAGCACGTATCGCTTGGTTAAATGCCTAATGTCAAGTTTAGTCGAAAAGGACAATTAACACAAAATGTGTAAAGGTTGACTTTTGGTCAAAGTCAACATTGACTTTTATAGAGAAAAGTCAAAATTAGTGTGAGAAGTGAAATATGTTATGATTATGTGAATTATGTATATGATTTAATAAATATACATTATATAATGTGAATACATTTATTTTGTATATAAAAGTGAATTAAGAATTATGTTATGTAACTTATATATATATATATATATATATATATATATATATATATATATATTAGGTGTGGTAATTAAATAACCTAAGAGGTTATAATATGGGAGAATATTAGTATATAAATATATATACTAACATTAAGAGATTTATTTTATATATCTCAAAATAATTAATTTTATAACCAAGTCTAATTGAGTTATAAAATTAAAATGGCATAAGGAATTTATTCTCTAGTGTGACAACTAAAAACCCTAATTAAATGATTAGGATAAAATAGAATTAAAATTATTGGACTATAATAATGTCATAGCCCAATAAATTATTTACAGTTCAAGAGAATTAGATTTAATGGGCTAAGGAGGTAATATTATTTAAACAAGCCCAATTAATTAATTAAGTATGGGACTTGTAGATAAAGTGACTAAGGGTGATTAAATTATTAATCTATCCCAATATATTATGTGTGAGACATGTATTATATTGGTCCAATCTAATTTGTAGAGGAAGCCCAATTTTATTTTATTTAGTAAGCAAAATAATAAAAATTGGCAAGTCCAATGGAATTAATTAAAAACCCAAAAGAGTTAAGAGAGTGGCCCATTTTTTTTTAAAAACCCAAATGAATGAAGACATGTTGGGTATTAGATAAAGAAATTAAAATAAAATGTGTGGAATGTGAAGAGGCCACATGTGCCGAATGGAAGAAGGAAAAAGAGAGGGGTTGGCTAATTAAGATAAGAAGAGAAAGAAGAAAGAGAAAAGGAAGAGAAGAAAGAGAAAGAAAAAGAGAGGAACGAGAAAAGAAAAGAAGAAACCGTGAGGGAGAGAGAGAGAAAGAGATCGGCAACCTTGAAGGGGAAAAGAGGGAGAGATCTCTATGGATGGAGAAGAAGAAGAAGAAGAAGAAGAAGGAGAAGAAATGTATAAATCCTAAGCTTTATTTCCTTTATTTTTTTTTATTTGATGAAAAGAGGGTTTTTGATTTGGATGTATAAAACCCTATAATCTATGTGTTTTTCTTGGATTCAAGTATGGATCTACACATAATGGGTGTTGATTTAGATCCACATAATGGGTGTTGATTTGGTTTGAATCAAAAAGAAAAGAACAAATAAATTTTCTAGTTTAGAAATCTAAAATTTCTATTTACTTTGAAAATCTACCGTTTTAAATCTATAACTCCTTTTTACGATCCGTCAAAGAGGGGTGCTAGATATATGTGTTTACTAGTTAACCCAAGCAGTAGAACTCAAAAATATTGAGTTTACATGGAGTAGTGGCTGTGGAAGCCAAAATAGTCCAGAATTTTGGAAAGAAAATTGGACTGTTTTGGACCAGTCAGCAACGGGGGCATTTTTGTCCACTTTTTCTGCTTTAAAAATTCTGGAAATATTTGGAGTTGTAATATCAGAAGATTTTCAGGTTGTGTAAAAATTTGAGAATTTTTAGCCATACGGTTTGAGAGTTATGGATTTTACGGTGAAAGGCTATTTTTATGAAGCCACACGAATAACTCTCTGTGTATAAGTCCAAAAATTATAAATTATTTACTGGAAGTACATGTGTATATCAGGAACATACTGAATAAATTTTAGAATTGTTGGAGTTAATCTCGATTTATGAAAAATCGGAGAATATTTAGCTATTATGGACTATTTAAATATAGTAAATGGATTTTAAAAATTCCGGGAAAAATATATGTTCAATATGAAACTATATTATGTCAAATCTCAGAAAAGAAATATTTTTAAAACTGATTTGGTATTTTTCATCTAAATGATGATAAATGGGTAAATAGATTTAATTAAATATATGATGTCCAAAAATATGAAAAATACGATTTATGACTTGAGACCCTTGAGCATGGCTTATACAGGTTTTTGTTAAAGTTTTGGGTCGGGTGTGAAGTGTTGTGATGTTTATGGCATTTTAGAATGCTTAAACAAGTTAGTTAATAAAAGGAAAACAATTAAAAACAATTGTTTATTAATGTGATTAATGACTTAAATTATTTTTATATGACTAATAATATTGGATTAAAATATTATTTGTAGTATTTGACTGGACTATTATTAAAAGGTTGATAACCTTAGCGTAAAATATTATTACATAATTAATAATATTCAAAGGGAGATTAAAATAAGTAATTTATGTAATTTTTTAATATAATTGTTGAATTCGGTATTCAATGAACTATATTATGCTTGTAATAGACTAAAATGAGAATTCAGGGTGCTGAATTGGATTTTGGATTGCTAAATGGTTTCAGTCTGCTGAAATATTTTATGATCTGTTAAAATAGTAATTTCAGCATGCTGAAATGTAATTCGGTTTATTGAAATGATATTTCAATTTACTGAAAGGTTATCTAGCTTACTAAGATAACATATAAAGGGAAAACGTATAAGTATAAGTTATAAGTGATGAAAAGATTATCAAAGTATAACGATAATACTCAGACTAAGGTGTAATGTCTACTACTTAACTTTGTGAGTGAAGGTTAGACAAGTTAATATAAGATGATGAGATTATAAGTAGGTAAATGAATATGGTGTTAAGAGTATCTAATATTTGATGATATAATTAAGTGTCAGATAGTATTATGGAATAAGGTATGTTATGCTAATTGAAAGATCAATCTTATACCTGATAGGTCTTTTCAATAAAGAGATTAAATTAAATTGCGTAGCGGTAATCCACTATGCAGGCAAGTTTCCTTAACTCAAACTCGGGTTATATTTCAAAGCATGTTAGTGAATGATTATTGATGATTATTCACGTCTAAGTTGATTATTGATTCGCACTTAGTGCATGTTGTATATGTTTGTCAGGTATGAAAGGCTGATCACCTTCATTACCATAAGGTTCAGTTAAATTGTTTATGGTCATTGTTGACTTCAAACATTATTGGTTCAGTCATTCAATTGTTGACATCTTGATTCATGTTCCTTCACAATTATTAAATTGTTGAAAACTTGAAAGCTTATTATTCTTTCAATCATGATATATCTTTATTGAATTTAAACTTGCTGGGCAAAGTAGTTGTTCACCCTTGCTATATCATGATAATAAATTTTAGATAAAGGCGAAGGCTTGAAGAATAACAGAGACAAAAGCAAAATACAGTAATAGATTGTTATAAGGGTAACAATTTAGTTATCTTATTGTAAACCTTTGTAATTTTGAAGGTATGTATTTAGTTAAGGTTTATAAACCTGGGAAAATGTTATAGAATTATGTAAAATAAACAATATATGTTTATTTGTTCCGCATTAGATGATAGAATATGTATGATGATGAAGTATCGTAACGTACCAAGTCTGAGGTTCTTGGGACCTGGATTTGGGGATGTCACAGTTGGTATCAAAGTTGTAGGTTATAAACTTTAGGTAGGGGTACCTTAGGCTATAACCGCGGTGATGTTGATAAGGAATAAACTCAGAACGAGTTTAAGGGATAAGAGATGAATTTAAGGAATTCATCAGTAAAGTAAACAGAAAGATAATTAAGATTTAAAGAAGAATCTTGAAGAGATATAAAGATAAGAATCTGGAGTTACCTGACTCCAGTAATAAAGATGAAAAGTGAAAATAAATAGACTATTTCTATGAGATGAAAAGTGTAAAATCATAATATAATATGATTAAAGAGAAGAATAAGAAGATCGTAATATAAAATGATCGTGAGTATAAGGAGAAATGATTACAAAAATAAGATCACGACGTGATCGGGTTAAATTATTGAATAACATATGATATGTTAAGTGATTAGAATTATATAGCTTGACGCTATAAAAAGAAGATACTATGAAATGGTACAATGTAAACTCAGAAAAGAGTGGTAAAGGTTAAGATACGGATTAAAGAAAATTCGTATTAAGAAAAGAGAAAGTTAGAATTGTGTAGGATTTCAATTGAGGACTCATGTCAACAGCTGAGTTGTATGATTTCTTGTATGGATAGGGAATTTGTACTTGGTTTTAGAACCGCTTAGCTTCCTGGTCGATATAGTGTTTAGGTTGAACAATTCTTTGTATGGGCGGGGAATTGTCCGCTTAGCTTCCTATATTAATTAGTGGCCGAGTTTGGTTTGACGACCACTTAGTTTCTGATACTGATAATCATTGAAATGTATGTGTCGCGCTAGTTGCTATATGCATTTTGAGAGGGTGATTCCTTTCTCATTTGAATAACAAATAGATAGGTTATAAGTAGAGAATATCAGGTTAAGTACGAGTTCTTAAAACTCATACTTATTGTAAGTTCGTGACTCATAGTTGAATGAAATGTTTATGAACCCCTCAGCGAATGGACGCCAAAGGTCTGACTTGGACAAGTTCTTAAACTCATATGATTGTGGAAAGTTCCCGAACTCATAATGTGTGGTAAGTTTGATGAACTGGGTATGACAAAGTTGTGAATGGAGAATTGTAGATGATAGAAATAGATAGACTTATTAAGAAATGATCATTATAGAAATTAAAGTTGATGATGGAAGCATATGTATTCCAAATCTTCTAGCTGTACTAGATTTCAAGTTTTGACATCAAGCTAAATTCGCACTGATGTGCTTTTAAAAAAAATGAATTTTGTTATCCTCAACACATGGTGACAAGTGTGTAGATGTGGACTTCGGGCCACTAACACATCGTTACTTGTTGTGGCATGATGACACCAAAGATGATTTTTAAAGTTTTTTTTGAACTGTTTAGAGAAGAGTCTATGCTAATTGATTCGGCTAGACAAAAATAATTTGAATTATTAAAATGTATTTTTATATCATTAATGCATCATGTAACTCGGTGCAGAGATGATAAAAATGATGGAGATTTCAATGCAGAATTACTTAGTGTCGGATGTGATCTAAAGATCGTCAGCCCACTATAGTATGATGTAGTATGACAAAGTCACAAAATGACGGAATCCTCAAACGGACTGTATATACAGTGCGGTATCATGACGTCAAAATGATTTTAAGAATTTTAAAGATAATTTATTGCCAACTGAATTTGGCCAGAAATGTTTCGATTGAAATTCGAATTATTGATATAAGTCTAAGCTATTTGATTCAGCTAGACAAATGTTTATGAAAATCAAAGTATTCTTTGAAAGCTTATGCCGAACCAAATTGTTTTGGTGAGGAATCTTATGATAAGTCTGAGATCAACAACCCTGAAAATGGGGATATACTAATTAGATAAAATATTCCAATCTAAGAACGCATATAGTCGTTCCGATTACTAAGGTACAATAGACTGATCATCTAAAGTACCCGCATCGGTAGTTTACCTTCTTCGTAATTGTAAACATATCTATTAAAGAAGTGTTTCAGAGGTAGAGTGCCTTTCTTTCGTAATTGAAAGAGGTCACAGGTAGAAATACCCCTAAACCTCAAAGTTCATAGTTTTTATGATCCCTCAGACAGATATGAAAAATTTTAAACTCTTTAGAGTAATGTTGTGGTAGTATGTGATGATGAATATAAAATAGTGTGAAGTCGTTGTGTACGAGTAGAATCTGAGGTGATTGAATAAAGGTTATAATGACAACCTAGTTTTGATGAATGTTTAGAAGATGTAAACTCCTAGTGAGTAGTTATTTTGAAATGTGATAATAGATGAGAAATCCTCAAAAGAGGAAATTGTAAAGGTTAAGTTATAAACCTAGTTTTGATCAAGAGAATAAGCTGAGATTAGTATGCTTTAATTTCGGGGAAGAAATTCTTAGAAGAAGGGGTGAATGTGATAACCCGAGAATTTGGATAATTATTAAAATCCTAAAATGATGGAATAAAGGTTAAAGAATAAAACCTAGACGATAATTTGAGGATTTATTTAAAATTTTCAAGTAAAACCTATATGGTTTGCTATTCGAAAGAGAAAAAAGAAAATATGGGTTATAAAATTCCTAAACCCTAGAAATGAATCAATATGTACTTGAAGGAATATCAAGAATAAGGTATTACGATGCTTGTAAATTCGATGTGAATAGAATAGTCTAAGAAATGTTATATAAGTACATATGGAAATTTTATTAAGGAAATAAGATTTCACATGAAGAGATGCTATGAGGTTACACGAAGATGAGTATGTGTATAGAAATATATATACTTAGTAAGGTGCTATAAATATTTTAGCAAGAGGGATAATGAATTAAGTTAATGATATAAGGATCAAGATAAAACTATGTTAGTAATTAACATAGCTTGAATGTGGGCCTTGATTGGCAAATAAGAAGATAAATAAGTTTAAAGTTATTAGCTAATATGATTAGCAATAAAAATGGAGTAATTTAAAACTCAAATCTTGAGTTAGAGATATAATTTTGAAGCACAGACTGCTTGGTTGCGTCTGGAATGTCAAGTTTAGTCAGAAAGGACAATTAACACAAAATGTGTAAAGGTTGACTTTTGGTCAAAGTCAACAGTTGACTTTTTATAGAGAAAAGTCAAAATTAGTGTGAGAAGTGAAATATGTTATGATTATGTGAATTATGTATATGATTTAATAAATATACATTATATAATGTGAATACATTTATTTTGTATATAAAAGTGAATTAAGAATTATGTTATGTAACTTAATATATATATATATATATATATATATATATATATTAGGTGTGGTAAATTAAATAACCTAAGAGGTTATAATATGGGAGAATATTAGTATATAAATATATATACTAACATTAAGAGATTTATTTTATATATCTCAAAATAATTAATTTTATAACCAAGTCTAATTGAGTTATAAAATTAAAATGGCATAAGGAATTTATTCTCTAGTGTGACAACTAAAACCCTAATTAAATGATTAGGATAAAATAGAATTAAAATTATTGGACTATAATAATGTCATAGCCCAATAAATTATTTACAGATTCAAGAGAATTAGATTTAATGGGCTAAGGAGGTAATATTATTTAAACAAGCCCAATTAATTAATTAATTATGGGACTTGTAGATAAAGTGACTAAGGGTGATTAAATTATTAATCTATCCCAATATATTATGTGTGAGACATGTATTATATTGGTCCAATCTAATTTGTAGAGGAAGCCCAATTTTATTTTATTTAGTAAGCAAAATAATAAAAATTGGCAAGTCCAATGGAATTAATTAAAAATCCAAAAGAGTTAAGAGAGTGGCCCATTTTTTTTTAAAAACCCAAATGAATGAAGACATGTTGGGTATTAGATAATGAAATTAAAATAAAATGTGTGGAATGTGAAGAGGCCACATGTGCCGAATGGAAGAAGGAAAAAGAGAGGGGTTGGCTAATTAAGATAAGAAGAGAAAGAAGAAAGAGAAAAGGAAGAGAAGAAAGAGAAAGAAAAAGAGAGGAACGAGAAAAGAAAAGAAGAAACCGTGAGGGAGAGAGAGAGAAAGAGATCGGCAACCTTGAAGGGGAAAAGAGGGAGAGATCTCTATGGATGGAGAAGAAGAAGAAGAAGAAGAAGAAGAAGGAGAAGAAATGTATAAATCCTAAGCTTTATTTCCTTTATTTTTTTTTATTTGATGAAAAGAGGGTTTTTGATTTGGATGTATAAAACCCTATAATCTATGTGTTTTTCTTGGATTCAAGTATGGATCTACACATAATGGGTGTTGATTTAGATCCACATAATGGGTGTTGATTTGGTTTGAATCAAAAAGAAAAGAACAAATAAATTTTCTAGTTTAGAAATCTAAAATTTCTATTTACTTTGAAAATCTACCGTTTTAAATCTATAACTCCTTTTTACGATCCGTCAAAGAGGGGTGCTAGATATATGTGTTTACTAGTTAACCCAAGCGGTAGAACTCAAAAATATTGAGTTTACATGGAGTAGTGGCTGTGGAAGCCAAAATAGTCCAGAATTTTGGAAAGAAAATTGGACTGTTTTGGACCAGTCAGCAACGGGGGCATTTTTGTCCACTTTTTCTGCTTTAAAAATTCTGGAAATATTTGGAGTTGTAATATCAGAAGATTTTCAGGTTTTGTAAAAATTTGAGAATTTTTAGCCATACGGTTTGAGAGTTATGGATTTTACGGTGAAAGGCTATTTTTATGAAGCCACACGAATAACTCTCTGTGTATAAGTCCAAAAATTATAAATTATTTACTGGAAGTACATGTGTATATTAGGAACATACTGAATAAATTTTAGAATTGTTGGAGTTAATCTCGATTTATGAAAAATCGGAGAATATTTAGCTATTATGGACTATTTAAATATAGTAAATGGATTTTAAAAATTCCGGGAAAAATATATGTTCAATATGAAACTATATTATGTCAAATATCAGAAAAGAAATATTTTTAAAACTGATTTGGTATTTTTCATCTAAATGATGATAAATGGGTAAATAGATTTAATTAAATATATGATGTCCAAAAATATGAAAAATACGATTTATGACTTGAGACCCTTGAGCATGGCTTATACAGGTTTTTGTTGAAGTTTTGGGTCGGGTGTGAAGTGTTGTGATGTTTATGGCATTTTAGAATGCTTAAACAAGTTAGTTAATAAAAGGAAAACAATTAAAAACAATTGTTTATTAATGTGATTAATGACTTAAATTATTTTTATATGACTAATAATATTGGATTAAAATATTATTTGTAGTATTTGACTGGACTATTATTAAAAGGTTGATAACCTTAGCGTAAAATATTATTACATAATTAATAATATTCGACGGGAGATTAAAATAATTAATTTATGTTATTTTTTAATATAATTGTTGAATTCGGTATTCAATGAACTATATTATGCTTGTAATAGACTAAAATGAGAATTCAGGGTGCTGAATTGGATTTTGGATTGCTGAATGGTTTCAGTCTGCTGAAATATTTTATGATCTGTCGAAATAGTAATTTCAGCATGCTGAAATGTAATTTGGTTTACTGAAATGATATTTCAGTTTACTGAAAGGTTATCTAGCTTACTAAGATAACATATAAAGGGAAAACATATAAGTATAAGTTATAAGTGATGAAAAGATTATCAAAGTATAACGATAATATTCAGACTAAGGTGTAATATCTAATACTTAACTTTGTGAGTGAAGGTTAGACAAGTTAAAATAAGATGATGAGATTATAAGTAGGTAAATGAATATGGTGTTAAGAGTATCTAATATTTGATGATATAATTAAGTGTTGGATAGTATTATGGAATAAGGTATGTTATGCTAATTGAAAGATTGATCTTATACCTGATAGGTCTTTTCAATAAAGAGAATAAATTAAATTGCGTAGCGGTAATCGACTATGCATGCAAGTTTCCATAACTCAAACTCGGGTTATATTTCAAAGCATGTTAGTGAATGATTATTGATGATTATTCACGTCTAAGCTGATTATTGATTCGCACTTCGCATGTTGTATATATTTTTGTCGTATGAAAAAGGTCGATCACTTTCATTACCATAAGGTTCAGTTAAATTGTTTATGGTCATTGTTGACTTCAAACATTATTGGTTCAGTCATTCAATTATTGACATCTTGATTCATGTTCCATCACAATTATTAAATTGTTGAAAACTTGAAAGCTTATTATTCTTTCAATCATGATATATCTTTATTGAATTTAAACTTGCTGGGCAAAGTAGTTGCTCACCCTTGCTATATCATGATAATAAATTTTAGATAAAGGCAAAGGCTTAAAGAATGACAGAGACAAAAGCAAAATACAGTAATAGATTGTTATAAGGGTAACTATTTAGTTATCTTATTGTAAACCTTTGTAATTTTGAAGGTATGTATTTAGTTAAGGTTTATAAACCTAGGAAAATGTTATAGAATTATGTAAAATAAACAATATATGTTTATTTGTTCCGCATTAGATGATAGAATATGTATGATGATGAAGTATCGTAACGTACCAAGTCTGAGGTTCTTGGGACCCGAATTTGGGGACGTCACAGGAAGCCCTGCCCAATTTGCTCTGCACTCACCCCATGCAGTGTACTTTCCCCTTTTAAACACCTGTGAGCTCATATATAGCCCTTTTGTACCTACAAAAGTCAATGTTTACCCACTCTAAAGATATAGAAGTCTTCTTTGGCAGTCAGCTGTAAGCCCTCTCACACACTTTAGAGTCCTTCTCTTCATCTCTGCACACACCCTTCTACACGTTGAGAGTCGTGTTGCTTGCTTTTGCCCGGACTTCGGTCCGTGGTTTCATTTCAGTCTGTATATATATATATATATATATATATATATATATATATATATATATATATATATATATATATATATCACTAACATTATCGAGTTATGTCTCGATTGAGCTGAACTTGATGCAGGCGTTTATTTGCTATAATATATATATATATATATATATATATATATATATATATATAATTATATATATTAATCGTGTGTCGAACTTTGTTCGATGAGCCTGAACTTGATGCAGGAGTTTACTCACTTATATATATATATATATATATATATATATATATATATATATATATATATATATATATATATATGAACTGTGTGATGGACTCTGCTCGATGAGCCCGGATTTTACATCCTATGCATTTACTCTCGCTTTTGTATATATATATATTTATATATATGAATAGTTATCGAACTTTGTTCGATGAGCCTACACTTCGATCTCGAGGCGTTTACTCGCTTTTATATATATATATATATATATATATATATATATATATATATATGAACTCAATGTCGAACTCATTCGATGAGCACAGATTTTACATCCGAATGCGTTTATTGTTTTTATATATATATATATATATATATATATATATATATATATATATATTTGTCCCACACAGAGTTTACTTACGTGGTGGTTGATCGCTTTTACTGACTTTATTTACGTTTACGTCCCGCCTGGAGTTTCCTTAAAGTGGCGATTGATCGTTTTGACTTTATTTACATTTTGTCCCGCTTTGAGTTTCGTTTCGTGGCGGTTGGTCGTATATTCTGACTTTATTTACGTTTCGTCCGCTTTGAGTTTCCTCCGTAGGCGGTTGATACTTTTCTGACTTTATTTAAATTTCGATCCCCATGGAGGTGCTTCGTGGTTGGTGATCATATACGTATATATATATATTTGACTTTTATATATATACCTACTTACGCTTTCATATAAATTGCGGTATTACGGCGCTTTAGAATCATGTGATCACAGATTCAACTATTGGATCTAGATTCGGTTCCGTGATGGACATTTTCAGGTTATGGCGACTTAAATTATTCTCATGTGTCTGAACTTCCTCAGATGGTTTTCATACCCATGAGGAAGTCAACATTATTTTCATACGGATGCCTCGTATTCGTAAAATAAAATCAATCAAGCCGAGCACTTAATAAAATGGGAGTGTAAAAGGTCTCAATTACTATTGAGCATCAGGGTTTGAAAAACCTTTTTTATAAAACATCATTGCTATATCTTGTTAAAAACTGAATTTTTATATAAATTCAAACCCTGTGTATCTAGGTTCGAACGAGGCCTCGCACTACTTCCAAATAACAACACATTGACCCACACACACACACATTCAGATAATAGTTTCATGAAAAGTGGCAGTCACCGTGGTAACACGGTTGTCGGGGGGTGCCTAACACCTTCCCCCCCATAACCAAGTCCCCGGACCCTAATGAATCTCAGTTTCACCGACCCGTATAGCAGTGTCACATCACTGGGTCAATGTGCAAACCTTTTCTTGGTTGTGTTTGAAAGTAGTATGCACACAAGCCAATCATGTTTGATGATAAAGCATATACTTTGTAACAATCTTATTCATTTATTAATAAAAAGTATTAATTTATTAAAGGCTTTTAATTATCTACATGATCTTTGTTTTATAATATGTGATAAACCCATAGTTTTAAGCAATGCTTTTAGAATAATGATGATGATCATTCTAATGAGATCTAAATTCTTAGAAAGCTTAAAACTAAAATAGTTCCCAATCGTTGGATTACTAAATTGGGGATTAGTGAATCCGGATAGATTGGTACATACGTTGCTTGCTCATTGGATGAGGATGATTGATCTCATGATCATTTGTGTGGAGACACTAAAGCAAGTATGTAGGTGCTTATTAGAGAATAGGTTCACTGAACGTGGCTCGCTAAGGAATACCTAATAGAGTTTTATTTGTGCATGTCAATAGGAATTCTCAGTAGTGATAGTAGTACAAGTGATCCTTGGACTTGAGATCATCATAGTATCTTGTGTATGATGAGTTATACTTTGACTTATTCCTTAAGACCCTTAGGGTATATCAAAGGGTATGCTTGGGTATAATAAGTTGTACATGGAGATAATGTATGATCAATAAAGAATCTACCACTTCTAATAAAAGAAGAGAAATGTCCTATGTGATTCGATAAATGACAACCCAAAGAGTCCTTGGCGAAGGCGTAATGAAATTAGAAAGGAGTTTCTAATTTGCATTATTTGAGTTGTGCATTTAAGGATCGAAATACATATAATTAAATAAAATAAGACTTGACAAAGAATTCCATGTCTTATATTTAATTGGGACATTGTATGGTGGAAGGATTGAATTGTCACGGTAACTATTTACTCAAAGGTTCTTTTATGATTAATGTTGAAATCTATATTATCTGGAAAGTGCGTTGATCGCTAGGGAGGCTTATCCTATTGTAGAATAAATATTATTTATTTAAATAAATTAATTGTTTAATTTATTTATTTAAATAAGATTAGAATTGTTCTAATTGATTTATTCACAACCGGTTTAATATATGGAGAACCTAAAGGGTCACACCATAAAAGGAAGAATAATTATTTAAGAAGTTAATGGCATAATCGTAATAATATATTAAGTATATTTAATTTAATCTATGGTGATAGAATAAATTAAATAGCTTAATATTTATTATTTAATATTTTAGAAATATTAATATAAATTAATAAGTGGAGTCTTATTAATATTATTACAATTATTATTATTTTAATTTCTAAAAGAGTTTAGGAATTAATTTAATATAAGTACTCTCATTTATTCCTAATAAGATTAGGAGGTTAAATTAATTAAAAGAGTTTAATTAATTATCCCTAATAAGATTAGGGAGCTTAATTAATTAAAAGAATTTAATTAATTAAATAAAACCCAATTCCTTAATTGTTAAGGTGGGTTGCCCACATCTATTAATAAGATGAGTCTTATTATGGGTGAAGGGGGTTGTTGACTTTAACAACTACGTAATAATTCCAATTTGTTGGAGAGTACGCTTTTTCTATAGAGATAGAAAACTAGGGTTTGAGCCAAATACCCATCTTCTTGAATTTTCTTCTTCCTTGGTGGATCACCTCTAGAGGCCAAACATTTGGGTGGCTAACGTTGATCAAAGGAAGGAACCAAACCCAAAGGATTCAAGATTGAACGAAAGGATTTGGAGGTGAACTTGTACACGAGGAAGCTCGATCTTCAAGGGTATGATTTATTCTTTATCTTTTCGTTTAATTAATAATTGTGCATAAAGGGTGATCCGGTTTATGGTTTGTAAATTTTAAACTCGATTTTTACACGCTTCGCACTTTTATGCAATTTGATTAAGGTTCTTGAATATTACAAACCTAACGATGGCATCGAGCCAAACCTTTATGCAAATTATTAATTGTTCAGTTTTGATATGTATATTGATATGTGTTTTGAACAATTTAATTGGGCATAATTTTATTGTATAAAATTTATTTAAAAAAAAAAAAAAAAAAATTTTTTTTTTTTTTGAAAACCGTGACCCAATTTCATGCCAAATCATGCCATGCACGGAAATTGAAATGCACGAAAAAAAAATAAAATAAACGCATGCACGAAAAAAAAAAAAAAAAAAAAAAATCTGGTTATATATATATATATGATTACCAGCATCCTCAGCTTTTTTCTTTCTTTGCATATCCAACATGGCATTCACGGAGATTCAAAAGTAGGCCACGGGTTTTTTTTGAGATGCACGGAAACCATAAAAAAAAAAAAAAGGTGCAGTGCACGGTTTAAAGGAAGTGGGATACGGTTTCTATTATATATATATGATATATATATTATATAATCTATAATATACGGTTTCTATTATATATATATATGATATATATATATATATAATCTATAATATACGGTTATTATATATGTATATATATAATAGTTATATATATATATATTATTCTTAATTATTTTATAATTAAAATAAAATATTTATTTTAATTTTAAAATAAAAGGTTTATTTTATATTAAAATAAAAGATTTATTTTAATTTTAAAATTAGAATTTCATGCTAACTAATTAGAGTTGGAATTGGATTCCATGATAACTAATTGGAGTTAAAATTGGATTTTATTTTTCCTAAAATAAAGGAGTTTATTTGTGAATAGGAAGAGAATCCTAATTTCCTTAAATAAAAGAGTTTATTTAGATATGAAATAAGATTTCATATTATTCAAAATAAAGGAGTTTATTTGTGAATAGGAAAGAAAATCCGTGTTTCCTTAAATAAAGGAGTTTATTTAAATATGAAATAAGATTTCATATTATTCAAAATAAAGGAGTTTATTTGTGAATAGGAAAGAATATCCGTGTTTCCTTTAATAAAAGATTTTTTTTACATGGAATTGGATTCCATAATTAATTAAAATAAAGGAGTTTATTTTGATTAAAGATTTTGATTAAAATAAAATAGTTTATTTTATTCAAAATAGGATAAATTAAAATAAAATAGTTTTATTTTGATTTAAATTTGGATTAAAATAAAGGAGTTTATTTTGATTCAAAAATAGATTTTATACTAACTAAATTTGCCCATTAAATGATATCAATATATATATTAAATATTTATTATTCATAAGATGAATGTTATTTATTGATGCATATGATGATGTGTATGATAATAAATGAGATTGATTATGGACTATTGACCAATGTGATTAGATTTTATTTTAGTTGGATGCATGAATGTATGGGTTTTATTAAATGGGGTCTGCGTACCTCGTCTTCTCTAATTTTTCTTAATGTAATTCTATCTCCCTCCTATGTACTTCCCCTTGATTGCTGATCAAGTTTTCTATTTATTTTAAATAGTTTTGTAATAGGAATAGTTAGAATTAATTTTGAAGAATTGGAGATCAAGGAACAAGGAACGCTTGAAGACCCGTTTGTAATGGAGCCCGGGTTTAAATGTAATAGTTATATTTAAATATTATTTCTTGCACCTCTAGGGTTTGACCTTTTGGTTCACTTGGTGGCTCTAGTGAACCAAACTAGAATAAAAGTCCATAATCAATCCGGGTAGAATATAGTATTCTATATGCGCATGCTTATACTATATATATATTATATATTATGCAAACATGCTTCGCATGTTAATTAATATAACGCGTATTTTATATATATATGTAAATGCGCCGCTAAACAAAGATGAGACAAATTAATAACAAACCCCTCAATTTTTATATAAAGTCCTAAGCGTTCAAAGATATTTGGAATATCGAACGTCGCCTTCTAGCATGATAAAATTAATAGAGTATTAAATATTTAATATGAGTTTGTTGTGTCACCACAAGGCAAGTATTAAGTATTTAAGATGTTAATTTATCACATTTGATGATTATAAAGAAAATTGAACAATATTGTTTTGTTGTGTCACCACAAGGATGATATTTTTCTTTTTTGAATATATCGAGTGCTAGGTCGGACTTAACTTGGATAATTTTGATTCGGATGTGCCACCACTTGATCAAAATAATCTAAGAGACAAAAGAAAAGGAGTTGCATAGTTGATGTAATTGACAAAAGTTGTCTCCCTATTTATTTATATATAGTTTGTTGTGTCACCACAAGGCTATATACATTTGAAATGGGATCCTTATTCTCACTAGCAAATCTTTAATTAGATTTTGCCGAACTATATAAGTGAGGGTAATATAGTTTGAAGAAAATAGTGGGAGATACCAATTTAAAACAAGACCTAAATTATTTTGGTAATTAATAAAAGAATGTATGTTAAAATGTTGTTAATTACAAATTCATTTACAGAATTTTACAATGTCTAAATTACTATCACTGCGAAGCATATTAGATGCTAAGTTAATCGGGATCAATTAAACGGATTGGTTAAGGAATATGAGAATAGTTCTCATGGCTGAAAAGCTATCTTATTTCCTTAATACGCCTATCCCTGCAATGGTTGCAGACAATGCCTCTGAGGAAGAGATTGCTACTTTTAGAAAGTGGCAAGATGATGCACAGTTGGCTCAATGCATCATGCTCGTATCCATGAGTAACAAGCTTCAGCGTCAGCCTGAAACTATGGATACTTCTACTATACTCCTGCACGTCAAGTAGTTGATGGTGAGGAAAAAGTAGGGGTGATAGATATCGACATATCTAAGGAGCTCTTCCGATCTAGAATGGCCAATGGCACTATAAGACAGATAAAAAGTTCTTAACATAATCAATTTGATTGATCAATTAGGACAACCGGTTTTTGTCATGGATGGAGAGTTGAGCCAAGATTTGATCTTGCACTCACTCCGGACTCCTTTCACATTGTTGTGAATTTTTCATATGAACAAGCTAGATATCGCCTTTCTTTGATTTGCTTAACATATTGAAAAATGTTGAGAGTCACCTTCCAACCAAGAAAGATCAAGTCTTCTTGGTAGGGGCCAAAGGATCTTCCTAAAAGAAGAAAGATTCAAAGAAGGTAAATAGAAAGGCATAAACAAAGGATAATAAGAACAAAATCGATACGGATAGCAAATGAGTTTGCTTCCACTACAATAAGCTTTGACATCGGAAAGAAACTGCAAGAAGCATCTTGCGAGGCTAACCAAAGAAGCTTAGTGAAGTTTCTACATTACAATACGATTTTGTTCATGATTGAAATAAATTTTTCTTTAAGTCGAGGTTCTACTTGGGTATTGGATATCGACTTTGGTTATCATAAATATAGATTTATGAAGGGACCAAGCGAAGTAGAAAGCTAAACAAATATAAGTAATCTTATAATGCGGAAATGTAGCAAAGGTTGCCATATTAGCCATAGAAACTTATAGTTTAGCAATGCTACGAACAAATCTATTAAGTCAATAAGTTGTTATTGTATTCCAATTCTTGTTAGAAACATTATTTCCACTTTATTGTTGGACAATAAAATTTTTGGTATTATAATTAAGAACAATTGTTGTTCTATTTATAATAATAATGTTTTGTATAGAACTGGAATATTACTTAATAAATTTTGTATACTTGACTTACATGAAAATAATTTTGCATATTGAACAAATTAGTATAAAAAAAGGAGATGATCATTCAAAGAGTTGAATGTATGTATTTGAAGAAATACAAGTGTGAATTATTTGAAAGGTTCAAAAATTCAGAAGTGAAACAAATTGGCAAAGTATTAAGATTCTTTGATTAGATCAAGGAATAAATACTTGTGCAATAAGTTTCTAGATCATCTCAAATGGTTTTCTCATAATGGACACATCCTGATACGCAATAATTGATTGATGTATCTGAATGAAAAATCATACCTTGTTGGACATGTGCGGTCCATAATGATTTTACCGACATTCCAAAGATCCTTCTAGGGTCATGTCCTAGAAATGGTGCATATCTATAAAAGGTAACCTCAAAATCCCACCCCAAGACTCCATAAAAGTTATGGACGTGGAGGATTCTAATCTTAAGTATGTTAAGATAAGGGGTTGTCCAACTTATGTGAAAAGGTTTCAAAGGATAAGCTTGGGACAAAATTTGACATGTACAGATTTGTGGGACATCCTAAAGTAAGTTTAGGGTATATGTTCTATAATTCTACTTAGCAAAAGGTGTTTATTACGAAACACGCTGCCTTCTAAGATAAAGGTGTTTATCATTGAAGGGGCTAGTGGGAGAATAATAGATCTTGAAGAGTTCAAGAACCACAAAATACTATAAGTCAAATAAGAGGAACCTATAGATAGACCTATTATACCACAACCGAATCGTAAATCTGGAATAGTACCGAAGATACCTGGGAGGTATGGATTCAACATAGATGATGATGATGAGGTACACATCATAGAAGATGATGATCCAGTTACATACGATGAGGTAAGAGTTCTAGTGTGTACAAAAGGGTCAGTGGGAGCGTCGTGAAATTTCTAGTATTATATGTTGATATACTACGGATGAGGAATTACATACCAATGCTACAATCAGTAAAGATAAATTTGTCTAAAAATTCCTCCACGAATGATTTGGGAAGAGTATCTTAATTGGTGATATAAATCTATATAGATAGATTTAAGAGGATGCTCGACTTAACCCAAGGAACGTATATTCATTTGATGCTAAAGTCGTTTAGCATGGCAAACTCCAAGAGATGTCTCATGTCGATGAGCTATGGAGTGTATCTCTCTTAATAGTCCCCACAGACTCCTGAAAAGAGAGGTTGCATGAATAACAATCATGCATTCAATGAAATGTACGAGACCCGATGTTGATCACCATATTATAGAGAAGTTCACTATGAGTCGTTGAAAACATCTTAAAGTGCTTAACCTAAGCACTAAGGATGTGATCATATTCATGGTGGGTCTAAATTAAAAACTAGAGGGCTTAACAGACTCATGTTTTTCGAGACCAAGATGACGTAAAAATCCACTTTAAGGTAAAGCGTTATCTTGAGCAGGTTAGGTGCGATGAATTGGAAAGGTTCCAAATATCAAAGAGTTCTTTGGTTTAGTAATAAAGACAAAGTATATAGCTATAAATGAAGTCGCAAGTTGATTGTTTGGATTAAAAGTTCATTCTGAGTAATAGAAATAGTTCCTAAGTCTCGTCTTGGATCTAAACATGTGTTGTGGCACTTTCATTTGATTATTGGAATCATTGAAAGATGGGAAATCACTATAGAGATAGTGGACTCTCATGAACAACATTACATATCCATTAACTAAAGCTTATCCAACAGCAGGATAATCGTCACTTAGAGAAGAAGAGTATTAGATACCATGACGATTGGCTTTAGTGCAAGTGGGAGATTGAAAGTAGTATGCACACAAGCCAATCATGTTTGATGATAAAGCATATACTTTGTAACAATCTTATTCATTTATTAATAAAAAGTATTAATTTATTAAAGGCTTTTAATTAGATACATGATGCTGTTTTATAATATGTGATAAACCCATAGTTTTAAGCAATGCTTTTAGAATAATGATGATGATCATTCTAATGAGATCTAAATTCTTAGAAAGCTTAAAACTAAAATAGTTCCCAATCATTGGATTACTAAATTGGGGATTAGTGAATCCGGATAGATTGGTACATACGTTCTTTGCTTTCATTGGATGAGGATGATTGATCTCATGATCATTTGTGTGGAGACACTAAAGCAAGTATGTAGGTGCTTATTAGAGAATAAGTTCACTGAACGTGGTTCGCTAAGGAATACCTAACGTGATAGTAGTACAAGTGATCCTTGGACTTGAGATCATCATAGTATCTTGTGTATGATGAGTTATACTTTGACTTATTCCTTAAGACCCTTAGGGTATATCAAAGGGTATGCTTGGGTATAATAAGTTGTACATGGAGATAATGTATGATCAATAAAGAATCTACCACTTCTATTAAAAGAAGAGAAATGTCCTATGTGATTCGATAAATGATAACCCAAAGAGTCCTTGGCGCGCGAATGAAATTAGAAAGGAGTTTCTAATTTACATTATTTGGAGTTGTGCATTTAAGGATCGAAATACATATAATTAAATAAAATAAGACTTGTGATGAATTCTATGTCTTATATTTAATTGGGACATTGTATGGTGGAAGGATTGAATTGTGCGGTAACTATTTACTCAAAGGTTCTTTTATGATTAATGTTGAAATCTATATTATCTCGGAAAGTCGTTGATCGCTAGGGAGGCTTATCCTATTGTAGAATAAATATTATTTATTTAAATAAATTAATTGTTTAATTTATTTATTTAAATAAGATTAGAATTGTTCTAATTGATTTATTCACAACCTATTTAATATGGAGAACCTAAAGGGTCACACCATAAAAGGAAGAATAATTATTTAAATAGTTAATGGCATAATCGTAATAATATGTTAAGTATATTTAATTTAATCTATGGTGATAGAATAAATTAAATAGCTTAATATTTATTATTTAATATTTTAGAAATATTAATATAAATTAATAAGTGGAGTCTTATTAATATTATTACAATTATTATTATTTTAATTTCTAAAAGAGTTTAGGAATTAATTTAATATAAGTACTCTCATTTATTCCTAATAAGATTAGGAGGTTAAATTAATTAAAAGAGTTTAATTAATTATCCCTAATAAGATTAGGGAGCTTAATTAATTAAAAGAATTTAATTAATTAAATAAAACCCAATTCCTTAATTGTTAAGGTGGGTTGCCCACATCTATTAATAAGAGGAGTCTTATTATGGGTGAAGGGGGTTGTTGACTTTAACAACTACGTAATAATTCCAATTTGTTGGAGAGTACGCTTTTTCTATAGAGATAGAAAACTAGGGTTTGAGCCAAATACCCATCTTCTTGAATTTTCTTCTTCCTTGGTGGATCACCTCTGAGGCCAAACATTTTGGGTGGCTAACGTTGATCGAAAGGAAGGAACCAAACCCAGTGGATTCAAGATTGAACGCGAAAGGATTTGGAGGTGAACTTGTACCTGAGGAAGCTCGATCTTCAAGGGTATGATTTATTCTTTATCTTTTCGTTTAATTAATAATTGTGCATAAAGGGTGATCCGGGTTTATGGTTTGTAAATTTTTAAACTCTGATTTTTACACGCTTCCGCACTTTTATGCAATTTGATTGCGTTCTTGAATATTACAAACCTAACAGTGTTGGTACAACCATTTAAAAAACCAACTGGTGACTCTTAACAGTCCATCATCGACATTATACATTTCGGACCTTTTTCACTTGTTTTTTCAAACAAATCTCACCTAAAATGAGAACACCAAAGAACAAGTAACGGAAAGGGACATCCAAAAATCCCGACGTTGACAGGTGGCGACTCTGCTGGGGACTCCAGTAAGAGGACTTAAGCCGCTATTTCAATCTTTTCAAAATTGTTATCTACTTGTGTGTGGATGTTGCATTTACATTTGATGAATGTGTACGAATGCATTTCCTTATTGCACTTAGTGCTTCACACTATAACTGCTTGTGATATTAGTGCTTCGCACCATATCTGCTTGAGATATTAGTGCTTCGCACATGTCATCATTTTCATACAGTGAGACGCGATGTATATGAATGTATGTTGTGTGGTCCCTCCACCAGGAGGCTATCCCGTAGGTGTTTGATTACTGGACTCGTGAGAAGACTAATTCTCCGAGGCTCAGGAAAGGCACCACCCAAATTTGCTCCAGTTGAAAGACCGGATTAACTTTTCGTCAAGTAGATTGCGATGATTTGGGAACCTTCATGCCAAAAAACCGCGAGAGTTACCTAAGATAGGTCAGCCTCTAATAAACCCAAAACGGAGGACAGTCTCTTCATGCTCTCATTTTAAATTACTTGTAAACACAATTACTTATAATTACATTCCATATCTATCTCCATGTAATGAGAAATATGAAGAAATGTGTACACATACATATTAACATGCTACAAACAGCAGACATCCATTTTTGCAGGATAAAATTCCTAAAATAGACACATCACATAACATGTTATTATACACATTCCCTAAAGACTAAACTATGCAAGTCTTTCGCAGGGAATGAATCGGACCTACTACCTATTCAAAGTCTAAAAAGGCTATAGGCCTACAGTTAATCATGACGTCATCCGACCAGACTGAACTTAATCCAGTTTCTCGCAAAGAATTCGACAGATTAAGCAAACAAATTACAGATTTGGCTATTCTACTCAAAGAATTACACCAGTCTAATCAGGGTCTAAAAATTCCCGTACATGCTGAATCCTCCACACAAGGAGGAATCCCGGTCATTACCATACCTGAACTACAGTTGGATACGACCAACAAAACTCATGATGCTGCCCATCCCACTTGAGATCCAGACACTAGTGACATCAAAAAGAAAGTCCTCCAAATGGAAGAGACCCTTCGTGCTATCAAAGGAATTTGAACACACGAGAGTGTTTCATATGCTGATCTGTGTATTTTTCCTGGTGTTCATTATCCAGAAAAATTTAAAACTCCTGACTTTGAAAAATATGATGGGTTAGGAGATCCTTACACACATTTAAAGGTGTTTATTGGAGAACTTGGATCTTATGTAGAGGACGAAAAGCTTAGAATGCAATTGTTCCAGAAAAGTCTAACTGGAGAAGCCCGATCGTGGTACACAAGATTAGACAATTCAAAGATCTATAGCTGGGAAGAGCTAGCACATGCTTTCCTCACTCAATACAGCTTTCAAACTCAGATGGCTCCTGATCGGTATCAAATTACCAAGATCAAGAAATAGTCTAACGAGTCTTTCAGAGAGTATGCTCAAAGGTGGAGACGCATGGCTACCCAAGTTAGTCCTTCCATGACAGAATCAGAAATGGTCATGATTTTCATACACATACAAGAAGCTCCCTTCTATGAGAGAGTTTTAGCCGGCATCGGCAAACCATTTTCTGAAATGGTCAAACATGGGGAGATGGCTGAGATGGGATTGAAGTCCGGAAAGATTCAAGACCTAGCTGCACTCAAAGCTGTTGCTGATCACATCCAATCTGGAAATTATGGGAACAACCCCCGGAGGGTCCATAAAAAGAAAGAAGAAGATGTTTCCCTGATACTACAGGGGCAAAAAGGCAAGCAGGACATGCCTATTCAAAGGAGAAACTACACTCCCTTTCAAGCACAGTCTATAAACCCTCCAATACCAAAAGGTGGACAAGTCAAACGCCCTTGAGTGTTTACACCCTTAGGGGATACCCTTGAGAACATTTTAAATCTTCTAACAACACAGAAGAAAATTAGACATCTTCTTCCACCAGGCAGCCCTAATGGACGGGGTTTCAATGCTGCTAGGAAATGTGCTTATCATGCTGGGGCACTTGGACATGATACTCAGGATTGTTGGGCCTTAAAACACAAGATCCAGGACCTGATAGACAACGGGGAGATCGTGGTCACCAAACCAGATCAGCCTCATGTACAAGACAACCCTCTTCCTCAACACAAAGAAGAAGAGGTCAACATGATCAATTGGAGCAATGGACAGAGTTCCAATTTTAGCTGTGAATCTTCTCAGACCCTCAAAGACGGTGATGACCGATGGGATTATGCCAAGTTCTAATTCACAATGGAATGAAAGATGAAAGCTCTCTGCAAGCAAATTGAGTAATTGGCGGAACTGGTGACTTATCAACATCAAATGACTAGTCAGTTAATCAGCCAGGAGCATGCCAGTCTCCTACCTATTGTCATGAATATTCCCTCGTCACTTTCAGAAAATGAAATGCTGGAAGACAAAGTGACAAAGAGAGAAAATGCCAAAGCCCGTCGGGATTTTGCCAATAAAAGGGAGTTCACATATTTAGGCCAACCTATTGAGGAAATTCTTTATATGTTAATCAATGAAGGAAGGATCAGTTCCCTTCTATCTCTAATCAACCCCCGTTCAGGACGGTACAACTCTGATGGAGTATGTCAATATCATTCCCGGGCCTCATGGGTCACAACATTTGAAGAATCTTTGGGCACTCCGCCACCTTATTCAAAATCTAATCGACAGTGGTGTACTGCGCTTGGCAGATAACGACACTGTGTTACGGGCAAGTGAGGATTCAGGTCCTACTAAATGAAAGAGTGTGGTAGCAGTCATATCCAATGAAACTGACGGGGTTAGCAAATCACTCGCAATGCCAATAATGCAACTCAATGGAAGCAACAATCCCTTGAAAGTTGCCACTCCCAAGCCAATCAACTTGCCGTGCAGAGCACAATATCCTATTGTTAGCTTGCGCACAGTTCTGTGGAATTATGGAGAAGGTGAAGGATCCACCTCACATACAACTGCTACAGTGTCGAAAGAAAATCCACTGTATCTTCCCCACCGGGTGATGAAGCCCACCATCAAATTAAAGGGGAAAATACTCATGGAGAAGATTGAAAAATTCCTTCGCGCTATGGGTCATAATGAAGATACAGTGGTTTTAAGCTTTAAAGAAGCTCCACAAAAAATATCAATTTGGACTTGGTCCTAACTTCCGAGAATCACCAGAAGGTCTTGTTAAAGGTTTTAGAAGAAGCCTATCTCCCGACATTAGTGGATACGGAGAAGATTCAACATCTGATTGTTCACATTTTCAACAACAATGTGATATCCTTCACTGATGATGACATACCGCCCGAAGGGATCGGTCATTGCAATCTGTTGCACATTGCGGTCTTGTCCTCCGGATATATGGTATCTGTAGTCTTAATAGATGGAGGTTCCTCTCTGAATATCTGCCCATACGCTACCTTGGTGAAGATGAATATCAATCTCAACCGAATTCGGAGTAGCCATACTATCATCAAAGCTTTTGATGGAGCCCGACAAAATTCGGTTGGAGTAATTGAGCTACCAATCGAAATTGGTCCTCACACATTCTGCGTATCTTTCCATGTGCTCAAGATAGATTCGGGATACAACCTGCTCTTGGGACGACCATGGATTCATATGGCTGGGGCAGTCCCATCCACCCTTCATCAACAATTAAAATACATTATCAACAATAGCCTGGTCACGGTCAACGCTGAACCAGAGTATCCTCAACACGGGGACATGCCGTTCATCAATGCCAATGCTGATGTTGAACCAGTCAATTTTCATGCTTTAGAAATAAGCAATACCCAATACCATGCTATTGGAGCGCCATTGCCTGAACCCAAGATTTCTGCCGAAGTAATGTCGGCTACTCAAGAAATGATGTCATTGGGTCATAAATCGGGACAAGGGTTGGGTAAAGATTACCAGGGTATCAAATACCCAATTCGATTAACCAGGCAAACTGGAATAGCTGGGCTAGGCTATTCTGCCAGTTCTAGCCACATGAATCCTCATAAGCATCAGCAGATTCCTTCAGCTGCAACCATGCGGCGTTTATCTTCGCCTTCAAGCTTTGAGTCCGCACAACCTCCTGTAAAGGTGCTAGCCAATATAATGGCTATGTTATGTCCCAAGCCGGTACCGTTGAAGGAGAAAGAAGTCTTTGTTCCAATTCCCGCAGTGGAAGAAAAGGAACGAGGAATCAAGCAAGACGTCGTACGGATGATGTTCGATATACGCATCATCGTTCATGATGAACATACCAACAAATACACCCCAGATGATGATTGCCCAAATGTAATGGCCATCATTCGGGACAGGGAGGTTGATGAAAATACCTCCATCACTGCGGTCCACCCAGACTTTGCTCTTGCCAATTGGAACAACATTCCTTGCATTGGTCGTCAAGGGTAAAGCGGGCAGAAACTCTTTCTGCCCTGTAAATATAATAACTACTTACTTTTCTGTATAGTATTAGCAGTTTATTTTGCCAGTACATGCTAACACTATGTATGATCAACACATTTCATATATACTAAGTGAAAGCATATTTTGTTTCAGGACTCTAAATTTAGATGTGCACATGTATTTCTTAGCGATCTGATGCCTCTTCTACAAGGATTGTACCTTTGATGTAGAGAAAATTGACCTTGATGGATATACATGATAACATTGAGGTGCCTCCAGAAATTCAAGAATGGGTCAAAGACAAACCCAAACCCAAACCCAACCTTGATTAAACCACTTCTTTCAATCTCGGAACCTTATAAAGCCCTAAGTTAATCCAGATTGGTTCAGACCTTACCCCAAACCAACGGAATGACATGGTTACGCTATTAACCCAATTCCAGGATGTGTTTACATGGTCTCATAAAGACATGGTGGGTTTGTCCACTAACATTGTCCTTCATCGCCTTCCCATTAAAGAGAGATTTAAGCCAGTCAAGCATAAACTCAGGCGATTGAAACCTGAGTGGAGTTTAAAGGTGAAAGAAGAAATTATGAAACAATTTCAAGCTGGCATCATCATGGTATCTACATATCCTGAGTGGATATCCAACATCGTGTTCGTACCTAAACCTGGAGGGAAGGTGCGAGTTTGCGTGGATTACCGGGACTTGAACAAAGCTTTCTAAAAAGACAGCTTTGTCGTGCCATTTATCCACATTCTTATTGACAATACTGCGCAATACGACATGTACTCCTTTGCTGATTGCTTCGCAGGGTACCATCAGATCATGGTTGCTGAGGAAGATCGTGAAAAAACTACTTTCATCACGCCTTGGGGAAACTTTTGCTATAGATGGTTGTCATTCGGCCTCATCAATGCCGAAGCCACCTATCAACGAGCTATGATGGCTCTTTTCCATGACTTAATGCACAAAGAGATTGAGATCTACGTGGATGACATCATTGTCAAATCTCGGAAGGAGGATGACCATCTAGACCATCTCAGAAAACTATTCAACAGGTTGCGTAAGTACAACTTGAAGTTGAATCCAACTAAATGCGCCTTTGGCGTTAAATCAGGCAAGTTGCTAGGATTTTTAGTCAGCCACAAAGGGATTGAGCTGGATCCTACCAAAATCCAAGCCATCACGGAAATGCCCATTCCTCAGACAGAAAAGGAACTACGGGGATTTTTGGGAAGAATCAACTTCATTAGCAGGTTTATCTCCCAACTCACAGCAACCTGTGAGCCAATCTTCAAGCTATTAAGGAAGAACTCCTCCATGAAATGGAATGATGAGTGCCAAAATGCCTTCCTTACAATCAAGAAACAGCTAGTCAAAGCTTCCGTGTTGGTACCACTTAGGGATGATGTTCCCATATTTATGTACATGTCCATAAGTGACAATGCCATGGGCTGCATGCTGGGACATAAGGACGATAAAGGCTAAGAATGATCTATCTATTACCTCAGCAAAAGGTTCAGCTGTAGTGAACACAAGTATACTCTGATCGAAAAGACGTGTTGTGTTTTAGTATGGGCTTTTATGAGGTTATAACATTACCTCCATGGTCACACAACCCATCTCATATCCTGCGTGGATCCTCTCAAATACGTGTTCAATAAACCCATGTTAAATTGCCGGCTGTCCAGATGGCAGTTGATCCTACAACAATTTGACATCGTATATGTGACTCAAAAGTCCATCAAAAGTCAAGGAATCGCGGATCAACTGGCCGCCGCAGCTTCAGGGGATTTCAAACCCTTGGTAACATATTTCCCCGACGAAGGAGTAATGACAGTGCAGCAATATCATCAGTACGATACGCGCCAATCATGAAGATGTATTTTGATGGAGCTATTAATATGGAAGGTTCTGGAGCTGGAGCAGTTCTAGTATCTGGTACGGGGAAGCAGTATCCCGTTGTCGTCAAATTATAGTTTGTCAGCACCAACAATACGGCTGAGTATGAAGGCTGTCTCATGGGGCTAAAACTTGCCCGTTCAATGGGCATTAGGCGGTTAACTGTCTTTGGAGATTCAGAGTTGGTAATCAGGCAATCCATCGGACTCTATCAAACCAAGGAACTACATTTGCTGCCTTACCATCGGCAGGTTTAGAAGATGGCTTTGGAGTTCGTAGAAATCTCCTTTCTACACATTCCTCGTAATAGGAACGACTTTGCGGACGCATTAGCAACTTTGGCCTCCTTGATTCGCATATCAGACAAGGAACAGTTGCCGAGCGTCACAATTTCCCTGCACAAGGCCCCAGCCTATGGGAATTACGTTGGAGAAGTATCGGATGAGCTACCTCCCACCCAACATCCTTGGTATCAACATATCAAGGAATATCTGCGAGATGGATCTACACCCGCTGAGGCGAGCCCGACTGAGAAAAGGTGGATCTATCGACTTGCTATGAACTGTTATGTATCCTTGGTGGCGGATAAAAGTCACTCTTGTAAGATAAAATGAATAATGTATTTATTATTAATTGTAATGAAAAAGGTTAAAAGGTTTCCAGAACCTAGGATTTGAGAGTGTATGTCGTTATATTTTAGTATATAATGATGTATGTTGGATGAATGATGTACTCGTGACGTATGGAATCTGGGTGTGAAGATAGACCAGATTTTGGTGCGTTACAATAACAACCCTTACGAGTATTGAAAGAAAATAACTTTCTTCATGAATACGAAAGAATAATACCCCTTACCTTAGAAAAACTGAATACTGGAGTAGTGAAGTAGCAGAATACTTTTCTTCTTTCTCTCTATAGTTTCTCTCTCTAGAGTTTCAGTGAATTCGTAAGAAATAGTGAAGGAATGAGCTTCTATTTATAGGAGAATGGACTGAATAGTAACTAATTCATGAACGGTCCAGATTGATTTACTTTTAAACGGACGGTCCATATTGATTTAATCTAAAAACTTAAAGCAACGGTCAATACTGATTTACTATTAAAACTTTAAACCAACGATCCATATTGATTTACTATTATATCTTCAACCAACGATCCATATTGATTTACTATTATAACTTCAACCAACGGTTTGAAAAATTATCACATCTCCTCATGGAATAATATTGTACCCAAAAATGATTTGGACCGAAAAGAAATATATTTATTGGGTGAATAGTACCCCATGAATAGTACTTCGAGAATAGTACCCTGTGAATAGTACCCCGACACGAAAAGTGTTCCAAATACCTGAGTTAACAATACTAGAGTGAATAGTAACTGGGTTAATAGTAACCCGTGAATAGTAACCCGTAAATAGTACTCCGACACGAAAAGTGCCCCGAATACCCGATTGGTCAATATAACCTCCAGACATCAATTATTATCGAAATAAATATTGATTTCTACTAACACTAATAATTCCCACACAATGGAACTATCAATTTCATCTTTAATCAACACGAACTTATTCATCATTAATATTATAATTCACAATATTTAACAACCAGGTTGTTCCCAGGAAAGAGGGGGTCCACCAATGATTGTGCCGTCGTACGAATATTCCCTGTTAAAACGAATATTCCCCGACCAATCGAATATTATATAACCACTTGCTTATTTTGCAAAATTTTTAAATATTACCCACAACTATAACATTATATCAAATCCACACCATAATATTCAATAAATATATTTTGAGAAAAATTATTCGTTATTCATAAAAGTTAGGGTCTTACAACCTCCCCTTCTTATGAAATTTCGTCCTCGAAATTAGGGTACATACCTGGTATGTCGAAGAGATGAGGATACCTTGACTTCATCTCAGATTCTAACTCCCATGTCATTTCCTCCACGTCGTGGTTTCTCCATAAAACTTTGACTTGAGGTATAACCTTGGAGCGTAGAACATGATCTTTCTTATCCAAGATTTTAACAGGTAACTCTTCATACGTTAAATCTTCCTCTATCTCGTCTGGTTCTAACTCAATAATGTGGTTCGGGTCTTTCACATATTTACTTAACATAGATATGTGAAAAACGTTATGAACACGAGACAAACTTTGAAGTAAGGCGAGTCTATAGGCCACAGTTCCTACTCGCTCGATGATTAAAAATGGGTTAATGAATCGAGGATTGAGTTTTCCACTCTTTCCAAGTCTCGTAACTCCTTTCCATAGAGCAACACGTAACAACACATGATCTCCAATATTGAATTCCACGTCCTTTCGATGAAGATCAGCATAACTCTTTTGTCGATCTTGTGAGGTTTTTATATGTTGTCGGATCGTTTGAATCTTTTCCATAGTCATACGTACCAACTCCGGTCCTAACAACGTTGCTTCACCCACCTCATCCCAACATACTGGAGAACGACACTTTCTTCCATACAACGCCTCAAATGGAGCCATGCAAATACTTGCTTGATAACTATTGTTATAGGAAAACTCCACCAATGGTAAGAACTTTTCCCAACTTCCGTTGACGTCAAGGACACAGAGTCTTAATAAATCTTCAAGAGTTTGAATAGTCCTTTCCGACTGTCTATCTGTTTGAGGATGATATGCCGAACTAAATCGTAAATCCGTGCCCATAGATTTTTGCAAACTAACCCAAAATCTTGAAGTGAATCTTGGGTCTCTATCAGAAACTATGGATACTGGCATACCATGAAATCTTACAATCTCGTTTATGTACATACTAGCAAGACGTTCAAGTGTATAAGTTTCTCGTATTGGTAAGAAATGAGCAGACTTGGTCAGTCTATCAACAATGACCCAAATTACATCTATGCCTTGAGAAACCTTGGGAAGACCAGTAACGAAATCCATGGTAATGTGCTCCCACTTCCATTCTATAAATTAAGGTGGTTGCAATGGACCTTTTAGTACTTGATGCTCCGCCTTAACTCGTTGACAAGTTAGACACCTTGAGATAAACAACGATATCTCTCTCTTCATATTTCTCCACCAAAATGTATAACGAAGATCACGATACATTTTGGTACTCCCAGGATGGATTGAAAACTGTGTGTTGTGCGCCTCCATCATGATTTTATACTTTAAATCAGGGTCGTTAGGAACACAAAGTCTAGAGTTGACTCGAAGTATTCCTTCCTCATCGATTCTTTCTTCCGGCCTAGCACCTTCTTGCACTTTCTTCCTCATACGCATCAGTTCTAGGTTTGTAGCTTGAGCAGATTTAACTAGCACAACACACAGTTTTCAATCCGGCCTAGCACCTTCCTCATCGATTCTTTCTTCCGGCCTAGCACCTTCTTGTGAAGACAATAGTTGCCGACTCTAGATCATGAGTAGGATAATTTGTAAGACCCCAAATTATTAATAAATGAAATTTATTTTCCTCTATTTATTATTTTGAAATAGTAAGGGTCGATTTGATTAATGTGGATAGTTATGGGTAAAATACGCAAAAATATTTGAATAAGCAAGTGGTTATAAAATATTCATTATTGTCGGGGGAATATTTGTTTGGTCGTGGAATATTAAATCTTGTCGGGAATATTAAATGCACGACGGCCGCGATCTTTTGTGGCCCCATAACGAAAAAGCGATTGGATGAAGAAAACGACAAATATAAGTTGTTTATAAATAACGATGTAGTTATTCTGAGATTAATATGTTGGAATACCGGTGGTTAAAACACACTAATACGCGTTGTTGAGCGGTAGCACACGGTATTGCACCAATTATTGATTCTTACGTGAAGAAGGCACTACTCAATAATTGTTACAATAAATTCTTTATTCAAAGATTTTATTGATTTAATAATTCTTTGCGTTGATATTTTATATTCATTGTTTCAATAATTGTCATTACACGATATTTTTCATTATCGAAGCAATAATTCATATTATCTGAATAATATTATTAGATAACATTATTGGCAATGTCTAGAAAGTTACATCTCTAAGAGAGGTTTGGTCACCTAATCATGGCGCCAAGATGGGAGAAATTCTTATTGAAAGCCCCTCTTTCTCTGAGGAGCGGCACAGTTGCCCGATCTTGTGATTCTGTAATATTATTTGTGAATAATTAATTATTGATTTATATGATGAGGAAAATATTGATTTTATGTGGATATAGATGGAGAAAATTTTTAATGTGACAATTGTTGAAAATTAATATTTTATCATTTTACGATAAAATAATTCATTTAAATATATTATTTTAATAATATATTAACTATGATATTTTTATAATGAATGTGGGATATATGAGTATATGAGGAGGAAGAGTATTTTGTGGCATTAAATGATTAACACATGTTTTGTGTGTTCTGTGGACCCCATTTATTGGTCGAAATTTGATTATAACACAGAAATCGTCTGTTTGTGGATTTTGGTTAATTTCTGTTTGGAATTTGGGAAAACTTCCTTCTGCAAAGTTGTAGAGAATTGAATTTCCTATAAAAAGTCGCGAGATTCGAATTTTCTGACAAAAGGGCTATTTATTATGAATTATTGAAGTTTCGGAGTTCCAAAATAATTAATTTTTGGGAGTTTTAATTAATTATTTTGAGAAAAATGTTTTTGGTGAGTTTGTGAATCTCATTTAACATGTGCTATGGCTGAAATCAGATTTCAAAGGTGGGCTAAGGAATTTTGTTTATAAATAATATTATTATATTCAATTTTCTACTTTGGTGTTCTAAGCAATTTCCTATAAATAGGGTGCTTAGGTTAGAATTGAAAATCACACCAGAAACTGAAGTTTTCTCTCTATTTCTCTCTCGATATATTGAGCGTATTCTTGTGAGTATACTTTGAGTGTTGCTATACTGATTGCAAGTTCAAGTTATAGCCTATATCCAGGTGTTTCAACTAAATCTTGTCTTTTCGAGGTAAGGGATGTTATTTTCTTCTCAAATGATATTATTTCTTCAATATCATTATCTTTGAAATATTAGTTGGAACTTTTTATCAAATTTAGAACTTTTTTATGTCGTGGTTACTATTCATGAGTTACTTATTCATGAGTTACTATTCACGAGTTACTATTCACGAAGTTTCTTATTCACGAGTACTATTAATGAAGTGTGAAGATGTTTTTTGTGAAATTTCTATCTTTTGGTGTCTGAGTTACTATTCACGTATATGGCACTATTCACGTATACGACACTATTCACGAATACGACACTTATTCAATAGAAAAATGAAATTTCTTCTTTTGTCCAAAATATCTATTACGGATACTAGCTTTGATTGTATCCATGTTTTGATCATTCTTGAATTTTACACCACCGTGATATTTTTGAGGTATTTTTGGACATGGATAAAACAAAGTACGAATCCTTAATCCTTAATCCTTGTCATTTTGTTTCACTGGATTCGTTTCTTTAAAAATATTTTTCAACATCTTCAGTTTTAAATGATGATCTTATGGAATATCTTTGGCTTTGTAGTGCAAATGATGAATGATTTCTTGATGAATATCTTTGGCCCGTAGTGCAAAGATGAGCAGTGTTGAGATGAACATGACCGATGATTAATATCTTTGGCCCAGTAGTGCGAAGATGAACAAGTGTTTAGATGAACATGACCAACTGATGAATATCTTTGGCTGTGGTGCAAAGATGAATATTTGATTCCAGATATATATTGATTGATGTTACAGGGATAAAATATTGATGATGAACTTTTAAATTCATATATAGAAGATAGTAGTTTGCATTCTCTACTTAACTCTTCTAATGAATTGTTGTTTCCGCTGCGAATATTGATTTAAAATTTGTTGTCTATTGTATTCTATTAGATTTTTCCCTGTTGAAGACTAACGATAATTTGTTGCATATTATCTTAGTCATAATATTCTTTACTGGGCAAGTTGAGCTCACCCTTTTCCTTGTTGTTCCATTTTTCTTCTCAGGAGGCGAGAATGTAGCGAGTACTAGCCGGGGTATGGAATGAAGGTTCTAGAGAGAGTTGTTTAGTAGTCCTCACCATATTTTTTTTAAAATAATGTATCAATAATTATGATGGGGATTTATTTGCGTGTGGATATTGTCTAGATGGCAATATCTGTATTTAAACTCACGCTTTATATGTTGTAATAATAAAGTTGTAGTTATTTTTGTACCATGTATTTGGCGACTCGAATGGGTTGGATGGAATGGACCTATTTTGGGGCGTCACGCGGTTGGTATCGAGCTTAGGGATATGATCTCTGGCGGAGATCGGGGAATAGAACTAGGAGGGAGAGACGTAAATCCTTCGCTAGTGTGTCCTACCTAAGCTTATTTGTTGGTTGGTCATAATATAGGGGTATTATGTGATTTGTTAATTTATTTAATTAACCCTTGTTTCATGATAGTTTTAAGAATGGGCTGCACGAGAACGTTAACAATGGAGTGAATGAGATCGTGGAGACACCTCTAATTGCCAACCGGATAATGTGATGTCGGTGAAGAAGGAATTAGAGATATCCATATGGTGAGTGAAGAATTGATAGTTGCACTTTTAGATAGTCACAGAGGTAACAAATGAGAGTGAGGAAGAAGAGGAAGAAGAGAGTACACAAGAGAGTTTATTAGAGGTATTTTATGATCAAAATGTAGAATTGCAAAATCATATTCATGAGTTAGAAGAGCAGGCTGAAGAATTGCAGGCAGTCGTGGAGCAAAAGGATGCAACGATTCAAGCTTGTGTTATCCGATATGTGATGCTTGAATAGAAGCACTCTTTGGCAGAGTATAAGATGATAAATCTGGAATCTGAACTGAAAGAAGAAATAACTGAACGAGTGAGAATGAGTGATGCATGGGTAAAAGCCGCACGACGCGTTGATATTATGGAAAGAGATGTCCAATCTAAAAAGAGAAGATTTAACGATGACGGGAAGACGTCGGCAGTAGCATCAGCACCATCAACAAATTCTAGGGGAAGAGAACGATCGCCAGTTAGATGCTACAAATGCGGGAAAGAGGGACATATCAGTCCAAACTGCCCACAACAGTTTAAGGTATGCTATAATTGTGGAAAAGAAGGACATATCGCTCGAGATTGTACGATATCGAAACCTAGTCCAGCGGGAATGGTGACTCAAAAGGATGTCCCAGAAAAGTCAAAGTCAACGGTTCTTGAAAGAGCGTTTGTCGTGACCGGTCAAAATGCAAGGAACCCGAACAAAATTAGCACGGGTTAGTTAATTATAAATTCTTGCGAAGTTTATACCTTACTAGATACCGGTTCTACCTATTCTTTTATTTCTCTTGCTTGCGCTCAACGTTTGAACTTGACTACGGAGAAATTAGACTTTGACCTATTTATGGAGACTCCGTTAGGAGAAACTTTCATTACATCCGTTGTTTAGAAATCTTGCTTGATTCAGTTGGCACTATCACATTACAGTTAACCTTATTTCTATAGAGATATTTGCTTTTGATGTGATTTTAAGGTTAACTACTCATCATGCCAAATTGATTGCTTTTGTAAGGTTGTTAGTTTTCATATTCCTAAGCAACCTGTTATTCGAATTCAAGCAATCAAACCATTGTAGTCAAACATTTTTATATCAAGCCATGAAGTCATTCATTTATTACGGATGTCAAGTTTTCTTAGTCCATGTTATGGATTTGAATAAATACACGTCAGATTTGAATAATATTCCTGTTGTTATTGATTTTTCCTGACGTATTTCCTGAAGAATTTCTTGGCTTACTCCCAAAGCTTGATATTAAATTTTGTATCGACTTTGAACCCGGTACAAAACTCATTTCTAAAATCTCATATCGAATGGCTCTATTGAACTTCGTGGAGTTAAAAATTCAACTATAGAATTTGGTACCTGAGCCTTTATCTGGTGACTTCCTTTGTGGAATGCACCGAAGCCAGACTCTCCGTAGGGGACACCATATTCGTGCGATAGTAAACTGATAGGTGTCATTGTAACGTGCTATCCAAGGTTGGGATATGAGTCACAGTTGAGAACAACCTAAGTCGATAATCAAAATACGTAGCTTTCTAGGCTTAGTTGGTTATTATCGGAGATTCGTTGAAGGATATTCTCGAATCGCTATTCCATTAACGCAACTGACTCGTAGAGATACAAAATTCGAATGGAGCAAGGAATGTGGGAAGAGCTTCGAAGAACTCAAGAGGAGACTCATTTCAACACATGTTCTGACCATGCCATCCTGGAAAAGCAAACGTGGTAGCTGACGTGTTGAGTAGAAGATCGTATACAAGTACGAGTACGATATTGTCAAAGACTCATTTCATATAATTTACAAATAATAGAGATGGAGATGAAAACTCTAGGTACCCACGTGATGATATACGAGTATAATCGACTTTAATCGATAAAGTTAAAGGTTGTTCAAGCTACACACCGGAGCTGATGAATTTGAAGAAGGAGGTGCAAGAAGTTGTTATTTCAAAAGCGAGAATCGGTGAGGTGAGGAAAGCTCAAACCTTCGATTTATTAATCCATTTGAAATTCTCGATCGAATAGGAACTGTGGCCTATAGACTCGTTTTACCGCCAAGTATGACGCGTGTTCATGTATCAATGTTACGTAAATATGTGGACGACCCGAACCACGTCATTGAGTTAGAACCGAACGAGATAGCCGAAGACTTAACGTACGAGGAGAAACCTGTTAAGATCTTGGATAGGAAAGAACATGTCTTATGTACCGAGGTTATACCACAAGTTAAAGTTTGTGGAGAAACCATGCTATTGAGGAAATGACCTGGGAGTTGGAAACGGAAATGAAAGCGAGGTATTATCATCTTTTCGAAACACCAGGTACGTACGTCAATTTCGAGGACAAAATTTCATAAGGAGGGGAGGTTGTAGGACCCCAAATAATTAATAAATGAAATTTATTTTCCTCTATTTATTATTTTGAAATAGTAAGGGTCGTTTGATTAATGTGGATAGTTATGGGTAAAATACGCAAATATTTCGAATAAGCAAGTGGTTATAAAATATTCATTATTGTCGGGGAATATTCATTTGGTCGTGGAATATTAAATGCGCTTCGGGAATATTAAATGCGGCAAGCAGCGGATCTTTTGTTGGCCCCATAACGAAAAGCGATTGGATGAAGAAAACGACAAATATAAGTTGTTTATAAATAATGACGTAGTTGTTACCGTTAATACTGTTGGAATAATCGGTGGTTAAAACACACTAATACGCGTTGTTGAACGGTAGCACACGGTATTGCACCAATTATTGATTCTTACGTAAGAAGGCACTACTCAATAATTGTTACGATAATTCTTGCTCAATTATTTATTGATTTAATAATTCTTTGCGTTGAAATTTTATATTGTTGTTGTTTCAATAATTGTCATTACGGTTATTTTCATTATCGAAGTAATAATTCATATTATCTGAATAATATTATTAGATAACATTATTGGCAATGTCTAGAAAGTTACATCTAAGGAGAGGTTTGGTCACCTAATTTGCTACCAAGAAGAGAAATTCTTATTGAAAGCCCCTCTTTCTGAGGAACGGCACTGGTTGCCCGATCTTGTGATTCTGTAATATTATTTGTGAATAATTAATTATTGATTTATATGATGAGGAAAATATTGATTTTATGTGGATATAGATGGAAATTTTTTTAATGTGACAATTGTTGAAAATTAATATTTTATCATTTTCCGATAAAATAATTCATTTATATATATTATTTTAATAATATATTAACGGTGATATTTTTATAATGAATGTGGGATATATGAGTATATGAGGAGGAAGAGTATTAACGGTCCATATTAATTTACTATTAAAACTTAAAGCAACGATCCATACTGATTTACTATTAAAACTTTAAACCAGCGATCCATATTGATTTACTATTATATCTTCAACCAACGGTCTGAAAAATTATCACATCTCCTAATGGAATAATATTGTACCCAAAAATGATTTGGACCGAAAAAAAATATATTTTTTGGATGAATAGTACCTCGTGAATAGTACTTCAGGAATAGTACCCCGTAAATAGTATCCCGACATGAAAAGTGTCCCAAATACCCGAGTGAACAATACTAGAGTGAATAGTAATTGGGTGAATAATAACCCATGAATAGTAACTCGTGAATAGTACTCCAACATGAAAAGTACCCTGAATAACCTCCAGACATCAATTATTATCGAAATAAATATCGATTTCTACTAACACCAATAATTCCCACACAATGGAACTATCAATTTCATCTTTAATCAACACGAACTTATTCATCATTAATATTATAATTCACAATATTTAATAACCAGGTCGTTCCCAGGAAAGAGGGGTCTTTCCGATAAGGATTTATCTTTATTGGCGCGTAATTAGGTGACCAAAGCTCTCCTTGACAAAACATCTAGACATTATCAATATTGCAAATAATAATATGAATAACTTTGCTGTCTCAATTATTGATTTAATAATATATCATATTATGCAGATGATACTATGACAATAATTGAATCAATAATATGAGAGATATGTTGCATCAATTCTCGCAAAGAATAATTGAGTATAACCGAGTGACTTCTCACGTAAGCATCAATAATCAATACTGTGTTATTGTTCATGCGACCACGCCAGATTCTCGTACTTTTACTACTAAGGTAGTTCAACAGTTTTAACGGTAACACCTCCGCTGTTATTTTTATAAAGGATAATTCTATCATTTTTTAACTACGACAATACTTCCGTTGTGGGGTCCACCAATAATTGTGTCGTTGTACGAATATTCCCTGTTAAAACGAATATTCCCCGACCAATCGAATATTATATAACCACTTGCTTTCTTTGCAAAATTTGTAAATATTACCCACAACTATAACATTATATCAAATCCACACCATAATATTCAAAAATATATTTCAAGAAAAATTATTCCTTATTCATAAAATTTGGGGTCTTATAGTGACATGTTATGAACATTGTTTTCAATTTTCGAATAGGTTTAAACAGAACTTCATCTGCAAACCGTCATAACTTACGGGCACGGGGGTGATCAGCCCGTTATGCCCTGTATTGATCAACACTACATGCAAGAACGAGGATATCGTTCACTCTGTTCACCTTGGGTGCATAAAAAGTTTTTCCGTGTAAGGGATGTTCATACTTGTTGAAAGTAATATGCACACAAGCCAATCATGTTTAATGATAAAGCATATACTTTGTAACAATCTTATTCATTTATTAATAAAAAGTATTAATTTATTAAAGGCTTTTAATTATCTACATGATGCTATTTTATTATATGTGATAAACCCATAGTTTTAAGCAATGCTTTTAGAATAATGATGATGATCATTCTAATGAGATCTAAATTCTTAGAAAGCTTAAAACTAAAATAGTTCCCAATCATTGGATTACTAAATTGGGGATTAGTGAATCCGGATAGATTGGTACATACGTTGCTTGCTCATTGGATGAGGATGATTGATCTCATGATCATTTGTGTGGAGACACTAAAGCAAGTATGTAGGTGCTTATTAGAGAATAAGTTCACTGAACGTGGCTCGCTAAGGAATACCTAATGGAGTTTTATTTGCCTGTCAATAGGAATTCACAGTAGTGATAGTAGTAGTACAAGTGATCCTTGGACTTGAGATCATCATAGTATCTTGTGTATGATGAGTTATACTTTGACTTATTCCTTAAGACCCTTAGGGTATATCAAAGGGTATGCTTGGGTATAATAAGTTGTACATGGAGATAATGTATGATCAATAAAGAATCTACCACTTCTAATAAAGAAGAAATGTCCTATGTGATTCGATAAATGACAACCCAAAGTAGTCCTTGGCGAAGCGTAATGAAATTAGAAAGGAGTTTCTAATTTGCATTATTTGAGTTGTGCATTTAAGGATCGAAATACATATAATTAAATAAAATAAGACTTTCTGATAATTCCATGTCTTATATTTAATTGGGACATTGTATGGTGGAAGGATTGAATTGTCTGAGTAACTATTTACTCAAAGGTTCTTTTATGATTAATGTTGAAATCTATATTATCTGGAAAGTCGTTGATCGCTAGGAGAGCTTATCCCTATTGTAGAATAAATATTATTTATTTAAATAAATAAATTGTTTAATTTATTTATTTAAATAAGATTAAATTGTTCTAATTGATTTATTCACAACCTATTTAATATGGAGAACCTAAAGGGTCACATTATAAAAGGAAGAATAATTATTTAAGAAGTTAATGGCATAATCGTAATAATATGTTATGTATATTTAATTTAATCTATGGTGATAGAATAAATTAAATAACTTAATATTTATTATTTAATATTTTAGAAATATTAAATATAAATTAATAAGAGGAGTCTTATTAATATTATTACAATTATTATTATTTTAATTTCTAAAAGAGTTTAGGAATTAATTTAATATAAGTACTCTCATTTATTCCTAATTGGATTAGGAAGGAAAATTAGTTAAAGGAGTTTAATTAATTATCCCTAATAAGATTAGGGAGCTTAATTAATTAAAAGAATTTAATTAATTAAATAAAACCCAATTCCTTAATTGTTAAGATGGGTTGCCCACATCTATAAATAAGAGGAGTCTTATTATGGGTGGTAGGGGTTGTTGACTTTTTCAACATACGTAATAATTCCAATTTGTTGGGAGAGTACACCCTTTCTATAGAGATAGAAAAACTAGGGTTTAGCCAACCACCCTTTTTCTTGAATTTTCTTCTTCCTTGGTGGATCACCTCTAGAGGCCAAACATTTGGGTGGCTAACGTTGATCAAAGGAAGGAACCAAACCCGGTGGATTCAAGATTGAACGCGAAAGGATTTGGAGGTGAACTTGTACCTGAGGAAGCTCGATCTTCAAGGGTATGGTTTATTCTTTATCTTTTCGTTTAATTAATAATTGTGCATAAAGGGTGATCCGGGTATATGGTTTGTAAAACTTTTAAACTCTGATTTTTTACACGCTTCCGCTAATTTTTGCAATTTGATTGCGCACATGAATATTACAAACCTAACAGTGGTATCAGAGCCAAACCTTTATGCGAATTATTAATTGTTCAGATTTGATATGTATGTTGATATGTGTTTAGAACAATTTTATTGGGCATAATTTTATTGTATAAAATTTAAAAAAAAAAATGACGAAATCAGTTCGCCTTTTTATAAAAGGACTGTGGCCATTTTTTTTTTAATATAGCCGATTCCTGTTTGAAAAAGGGACATGCTAGGATATCAAGTCCATTTTTTTTTACAGGATTATATATAGTATATATATATCCGTGCAACACTCAAACAAAAAAAAAAAAAAGAGGTTCACATGCACCACGTGAAAACCAACAAGCACGGAATTCAAAATGCAAGGATTATGGCTGGCAGAATAAAAAAAAAATATGTGTGATTTCGGTAAAAATGTTACCGAATAGCAGCAGGAAATCACAAGAAAAAGGAAAGGTTAAGCATGAATAATACGATTATATATATATATATATAATATATATTTACGTAATATTTATATATATATATAATAATTTTATAATTAAAATAAAATATTTATTTTAATTTTAAAATAAAAGGTTTATTTTAATCTTAAAATAAAAAAGATTTATTTTAATTTTAAAATTAGAATTTCATGCTAACTAATTAGAGTTGGAATTGGATTCCATGATAACTAATTAGAGTTGAAATTGGATTCTATTTATTTTTCCTTAAATAAAAGAGTTTATTTAGATATGAAATAAGATTTCATATTATTCAAAATAAAGGAGTTTATTTGTGAATAGGAAATAGAATCCTAATTTCCTTAAATAAAGGAGTTTATTTAGATATGAAATATGATTTCATATTATTCAAAATAAAGGAGTTTATTTATGAATAGGAAAGAATATCCGTGTTTCCTTTAATATTTTTTTTACATGGAATTGGATTCCATAATTAATTAAAATAAAAGAGTTTATTTTAATTAAAGATTTTTATTATTTGGAATTGGATTCCATAATTAATTAAAATAAAGGAGTTTATTTTGATTAATGATTTTGATTAAAATAAAATAGTTTATTTTATTCAAAATTGAATAAATTAAAATAAAATAGTTTTATTTTGATTTAAATTTGGATTAAAATAAAGGAGTTTATTTTGATTCAAAATTAGATTTTATTCTAACTAAATTTGCCCATTAAATGATATCAATATATATATATTAAATGTTTATTATTCATGAGATGAATGTTATTTATTGATGCATATGGTGATGTGTATGATAATAAATGGGATTGATTATGGACTATTGACCAATATGATTGGATTTTATTTTAGTTGGATGCATGAATGTATGGGTTTTATTAAATGGGGTCTGCGTACCTCGTCTTCTCTAATTTTTTCTTAATGTAAATTCTATCTCCCTCCTATGTACTTCCCCTTGACTGCTGATCAAGGTTTCTATTTAATTTAAATAGTTTTGTAATAGGAATAGTTAGAATTAATTTTGAAAAATTGGAGATCAAGGAGCAAGGAGCGTTTGAAGACCCGTTTGTAATGGAGCCCGGGTTTAAATGTAATAGTTATATTTAAAAATTATTTCTTGCACCCCTAGGGTTTGACCTTTTGGTTCACTTGGTGGCTCTAGTGAACCAAACTAGAATAAAAGTCCATAATCAATCCGGGTAGAATATAGTATTCTATATGTGCATGCTTATACTATATATATTATATATTATGCAAACATGCTTCGCATGTTCATTAATATGACGCGTATTTTATATATATATGTGCATACGCGCTAAACAAAATGAGACAAATTAATAACAAACCCCTCAATTTTTATATTAAGTCCTAAGCGTTCAAAGATATTTGGAATATCGAACGTCGCCTTCTAGCATGATAAAATTAATAGAGTATTAAATATTTAATATGAGTTTGTTGTGTCACCACAAGGCAAGTATTAAGTATTTAAGATGTTAATTTATCACATTTGATGCTTATAAAGAAAATTGAACAATATTGTTTTGTTGTGTCACCACAAGGATGATATTTTTCTTTTTTGAATATATAGAGTGCTAGGTCGGACTTAACTTGGATAATTTTGATTCGGATGTGCCACCACTTGATCAAAATAATCTAAGAGGCAAAATACAAGGAGTTGCATAGTTGATGTAATTGACAAAAGTTGTCTACCTATTTATTTATATATAGTTTGTTGTGTCACCACAAGGCTATATACATTTGAAATGGGATCCTTATTCTCACTAGCAAATCTTTAATTAGATTTTGCTTAAACTATATAAGTGAGGTAATATAGTTTGAAGAAAATAGTGGGAGATACCAATTTAAAACAAGACCTAAATTATTTTGGTAATTAATAAAAGAATGTATGTTAAAATGTTGTTAATTACAAATTCATTTACGAAATTTTACAATGTCTAAAATTTCTATCAACTTTGAAGCATATTAGATGCTAAATTAACGGGGCCATCAATCAAACGGATTGGTTAAAGAATTTGAGAATAGTTCTCATAATTTGAAAAGCTATCTTATGTCCTTAATACGCCTATCCTCGCAATGGTTGCGAATAATGCCTCTGAGGAAGAGATTTCTACTTTTAGAAAGTGGCAAGATGTTGCACGATTGGCTCAATGCATCATGCTCGCATCCATGAGTAACGAGCTTGACGTCGGCATGAAACTATGGATGCTCCTACTATATTCCCGCACATCAAGTAGTTGATGGTGAGGAAAGTGGGGACCGATAGATATCGAGATATCTAAGGAGCTCTTCCGATCTAGAATGGCCAATGGCACTATAAATGCAGACAAAAGGTTCTTAACATAATCAATTTGATTGATCGATTAGGACAACTGGTTTTGTCATGGATGGAGAGTTGAGCCAAGATTTGATCTTGCACTCACTCCAGGACTCCTTTCACAATTGTTGTGAATTTTTCATATAAACAAGCTAGATATCAGCTTCATTGATTTGCTTAACATATTGAAAAATGTTGAGAGTCACTTTCCAACCAAGAAAGATCAAGTCTTACTGGTAGGGGCCAAAGGATCTTCTGAAAAGAAGAACGATTCAAAGAAGGTAAATAGAAAGGGCAAAAACAAAGGATAATAAGAACAAAACTGATACGGATAGCAAAAGAGTTTGCTTCCACTGCAATAAGCCTGGACACTGGAAAGAAACTGCGAGAAGCATCTTGCAGAGGATAACCAAAGAAGCTTAGTGAAGTTTCGGTTATAAATACAAATTTGTTCATGATTTAAAATAAATTTTTCTTTAAGTCAAGGTTCTACTTGGGTATTGGATACCGACTTTGGTTATCATAAATATAGATTTATGAAGGGACCAAGCAGAAGTAGAAAGTTAAACAAAGATAAGTAATCCTATGTGTGGAAAATGAAGCAAAGGTTGCTGCATTAGCTATAGAAACTTATAGTTTAGCACTGCCTACGGGCAAATCTATTAAGTCAATAAGTTGTTATTGTATTCCAGTTCTTGTTAAAAATATTATTTCCATTTTATTGTTGGACAATAAAATTTTTGGTATTATAATTAAGAACAATTATTGTACTATTTATAATAATAATGTTTTGTATAGAACTGGAATATTACTTAATAAATTTTGTATACTTGACTTACGTAAAAAATATATTTTGCAAATTGAACAAACTAGTATAAGAAAAGGAGATGATCATTCAAAGAGTTGAATGTATGTATTTGTTGAAATACAAGTGTGAATTATTTGAAAGGTTCAAAGAATTCAGAAGTGAAACAAATTGACAAAGTATTAAGATTCTTTGATTAGATTAAGGAATAAATACTTGTGCAATAAGTTTCTAGATCATCTCAAATGGTTTTCTCATAATGGACGCATCCTGATACGCAATAATTGATTGATGTATCTGAATGGAAAAATCGTACCTTGTTGGACATGGTGCGGTCCATAATGATTTTACCGACATTCCAGTATCCCTCTAGGATCATGTCCTAGAAATGGCTGCATATCTACGAAAAGGTAACCTCAAAATTCATTTAAGACTCCATAAAAGTTATGGATGGGGAGGATTCTTAATCTTAAGTATGTTCGAGATAAGGGGTTGTCCAACTTATGTGAAAAGGTTTCAAAGGATAAGCTTGGGACAAGATTTGACAAATCTGATTTTTGGGACATCCTAAAGTAAGTTTAGGGTAAATGTTCTATGATCCTATTTAGCAAAAGGTGTTTATTATAAACACGCTTCCTTCTAAGATAAAGGTGTTTATCATTGAAAGGGCTAGTGGGAGGATAATAGATCTTGAAGAGTTCAAGAACCACAAAATACTATAAGTCAAATAAGAGGAACACAGAGATGAACCTATTGTACCACAAACCTAATCGTAAATGCGGAATAGTCATGCAAAGATACCTAGGAGGTATGGATTCATCATAGATGATGATGATGGGTACGCATCATAGAAGATGATGATCCATTTACATACGATGAGTTAAGAGTTGTAGACACTCGGAGAAATTGATTGAAGCAATATTCTCAAAAATGGAACATTCGTTTTGATGAAACAAATCAAAAGAGTTTGATTTTATCAAAATAAGAATGAACCTAGTGTGTACAAAAGGGTCGATTGGAGCATCGTGACATTCCTAGTACTACATGTTGATATACTACGGATAAGGAATGACATACCAATGCTACAATCATGAAAGATAAAGTTGTCTAAACATTCCTCCATGAATGATTTGGAAGAGTATCTTAATTGGGGATAAAATCTATATAGATAGATTCCAGAGGATGCTCAACTTAACCCAAGGAACGTATATTCATTTGATGCTAAAGTCGTTTAGCATGGCAAACTCCAAGAGATGTCTCATGTTGATGAGCTATGGAGTGTATCTCTCTTTATAGTCCCCACAGACTACTAAAAGAAGAGAGATCGCATGAGTGACAATCATGTATGCAATGAAATATCTGAGACCCGATCTTGATCGGTCATATTGCGAGAAGATCACTTTGTAAGGCGGTGAAAAACATCTTAAAGTTCTTAACCAAGCACTAAGGATGTGAGCAAACATGGTGAGTCCGAATTAAAACTAGAGGGCTTTACAGAGACTCAAGTTTTTCGAGACGGAGACCAAGACGATCAAAAATCCACTTTAAGGTAAAGTGTTACCTTGAACAGTGGTGTAGTGAATTTGAAAGGTTCCAAACAGCAAAGAGTTGCTGGTTTAGTGATAAAGACAAAGTATATAGCTATAAATGAAGTTGCAAGTTGATTGTTTGGATTAAAAGTTCATTACAGAACTAGGAATAGTTCCTAAGTCTCATCTTGGATCTAAACATGTGTTGTGGCACTTTCATTTGATTATTAGAATCATTGAAAGATGGGAAATCACTATAGAGATAGTGGACTCTCATGAACAACATTACATATCTATTAACTAAAGCTTATCCAACAAACAGGGATAATCGTCACTTAGAGAAGAAAGAGTATGAGATACCATGACGATTGGCTTTAGTGCAAGTGGGAGATTGAAAGTAATATGCACACAAGCCAATCATGTTTGATGATAAAGCATATACTTTGTAACAATCTTATTCATTTATTAATAAAAAGTATTAATTTATTAAAGGCTTTTAATTATCTACATGATGCTATTTTATTATATGTGATAAACCCATAGTTTTAAGCAATGCTTTTAGAATAATGATGATGATCATTCTAATGAGATCTAAATTCTTAGAAAGCTTAAAACTAAAATAGTTCCCAATCATTGGATTACTAAATTGGGGATTAGTGAATCCGGATAGATTGGTGCATACGTTCTTTGCTCATTGGATGAGGATGATTGATCTCATGATCATTTGTGTGGAGACACTAAAGCAAGTATGTAGGTGCTTATTAGAGAATAAGTTCATTTGAGCGTTGGCTCGCTAAGGAATACCTAATGGAGTTTTATTTGCTGTCAATAGGAATTCTGTAGTGATAGTAGTACAAGTGATCCTTAGACTTGAGATCATCATAGTATCTTGTGTATGATGAGTTATACTTTGACTTATTCCTTAAGACCCTTAGGGTATATCAAAGGGTATGCTTGGGTATAATAAGTTGTACATGGAGATAATGTATGATCAATAAAGAATCTACCACTTCTAATAAAAGAAGAGAAATGTTCTATGTGATTCGATAAATGACAACCCAAAGTAGTCCTTGGCGGCGAGAATGAAATTAGAAAGGAGTTTCTAATTTGCATTATTTGAGTTGTGTATTTAAGGATCGAAATACATATAATTAAATAAAATAAGACTTGACAAAGTAATTCCATGTCTTATATTTAATTGGGACATTGTATGGTGGAAGGATTGAATTATACGGTAACTATTTACTCAAAGGTTCTTTTATGATTAATGTTGAAATCTATATTATCCGGAAAGTCGTTGATCGCTAGGGAGGCTTATCCTATTGTAGAATAAATATTATTTATTTAAATAAATAAATTGTTTAATTTATTTATTTAAATAAGATTAAAATATTCTAATTGATTTATTCACAACCGGTTTAATATGGAGAACCTAAAGGGTCACACCATAAAAGGAAGAATAATTATTTAAGAAGTTAATGGCATAATCGTAATAATATATTATGTATATTTAATTTAATCTATGGTGATAGAATAAATTAAATAGCTTAATATTATTATTTAATATTTTAGAAATATTAAATATAAATTAATAATAGGAGTCTTATTAATATTATTACAATTATTATTATTTTAATTTCTAAAAGAGTTTAGGAATTAATTTAACATAAGTACTCTCATTTATTCCTAATTGGATTAGGAAGGAAAATTAGTTAAAGGAGTTTAATTAATTATCCCTAATAAGATTAGGGAGCTTAATTAATTAAAAGAATTTAATTAATTAAATAAAACCCAATTCCTTAATTGTTAAGATGGGTTGCCCACATCTATAAATAAGAGGAGTCTTATTATGGGTGGTAGGGGTTGTTGACTTTTTCAACATACGTAATAATTCCAATTTGTTGGGAGAGTACACCCTTTTCTATAGAGATAGAAAAACTAGGTTTAGCCAACCACCCTTTTTCTTGAATTTTCTTCTTCCTTGGTGGATCACCTCTAGAGGCCAAACATTTGGGTGGCTAACGTTGATCAAAGGAAGGAACCAAACCCGTGGATTCAAGATTGAACGCGAAAGGATTTGGAGGTGAACTTGTACTGAGGAAGCTCGATCTTCAAGGTATGATTTATTCTTTATCTTTTCGTTTAATTAATAATTGTGCATAAAGGGTGATCCGGGTATATATGTTTGTAAAATTTTTAAACTCGATTTTTACACGCTTAGCTAATTTTTTGCAATTTGATTAGCATGCACATGAATATTACAAACCTAACACTTGTCTGGGTTTTAAACCAAAGCAATTCAGTTGGATAATAGTAAGGTTTTATCTTGTTCAACAATAATCTATAATTCAACACACACACATATATATATATATATATATATATATATATATATATATATATATATATATATCGGAGTAATTAACAAAGGTGTATCAACATGTGATTAAATACAATGATTATTTAAGTGGGGACACTTGTATAACCATTTATAGAAATTAACTAATATGATATATATCCTGAATTACCATATACTAACATGTTGATAATCAATGAGCGATATAATATAGGGTTAATAATATATACGAGAATAATATAATTCTGAAACATTCTTACTCATGTCCATTGAATAAAGGAAATGCAAAGATAGGATACTTTTCCTGATACGCTGCTTACAATTTGCAACTTAGTTTTATCTTTTATATAACCACATATCAGTAATAATATCATTTTACTGATTAGAATAACATATCGCATAACATATGCTTTTGCTTATTGCGATCGACACATAACCTAATCACATTGTACATATATTCAACAAATATTGAATCACAAACAAACATAAATACGCTTAAAATATCTAAGTCCGGATCAATTTAAAACATGCCGATTATGCAAAGCGGCTTTATCGGGTAATTATCGAGTCTAAGACTACATCCTCGTAACTTAACATCTCATAATTATTTTTAAATGACTTATAATAATTTTTAAACATTTATTATAATCTATCGCTGAATTTTCAAACATCTAATCATTATTAAATGATTTAAATATTAAATAATTTAATTATCATTAATATTTAATTAATATTAAACTATTAATGAAACCATTGCCAAAATATTAAAGTTATTTATAATAACTTAGAATATTTTTAAAGTATTAATATTACCCTTAAATGATTTTTAAAATAATTAAAATTATTTTTAAATAATTACCATTAATATTTAATTATTAATGTACTATTTATCAAAATATTAAAAGTCATTAAGTATAACTTAAAATATTTTTAATTCATTTATATCCTTTTTAAATGATTTTTAAATTAATAAAACCATTTTAAACTATTTATTTAATATAATTATTAAACAAACTTTAATATCATTAATAATAATTAATAACCATTAATGTTAAATTATTAATGAAATTATCCTTTAAATATTAAAAGTTATATTTTATAACTTAAAATATCTTTAAATATTTTATTTTCTTTTAAAATGATTTTTGTAATATTAAAATTATTTTTAAACTAAATTATTTAATATAATAATTAATTAATGAAATTTACCTTTAAATATTGAAAGTTATATTTTATAACTTAAAATATTTTTAAATACCTTATTATTATTTAAAATTATTTTTAATATAATAAAATCATTTTTAATTTATTTATTTAATTCATTTATTAAATAACTTAATGATCATTAATATTAATTTATTAATGAATTTTATCACAAAATATTAAAAAGTCGTTAAAAATAACTTAAAACATTTTCTTATATCATAATATAATTTTAAATGATTTTTCAAGTATTAAAATTATTTTTAACTAATTTATTTAATATTATAATTAAATAAATTAAATACCAATAATATTTCAAAAATATTAAATATTTATGAAATATACTTAAAATAATTAAAAACTAATTTTTAGAATTTAAACTAATTTGTAATAATTTTTTTGGTATTTTTAATAATTAAAAACTATTTTTTTTCTATTTATTTAATTAAAATAATTAATTTTCGATAATATTTGTCACTAAAAATTTTATATAAATGCAACTGCTAATTGCTATAGGTTCTTCTTCGTGTTCTTGAGCATTCATAAGGCAATTTCGAGGGTGCTAGTTTGACCATTAATTATGAAGTGTGTAATGTGTTTCTGTGACTATTTTTGGTCTGATTGTGTAGTACAATTGTAACACTACAAGACCCAACAACAAACATGGCCAACAAGCATAACATAAGCAAGATCTGGAGCCTTGAACAAGCTGTTAGAGCTGTTCTTCATTTTCTGGGTTAACCAGAAATGAAGAGCAGTTCGACTGGCTAGTTTTGGGCTTCCACGACTTGCTAATCTTGTGTTGTTTTTGTGATTTAAAAACTCCAGTATGTACCCAACATAACAAGGAAGAGATGCATTATATAAAATCCATATACGATCAACAGAATCACTAAATAAATACTGGTCAAACCCTGTTAGACGTCATGATCATGCGTTTTATGGGTTACCCAAAAAATACATTTCATGAACGTCTGACTTAGTTTGACCGCCCACTACGATCTACCTGTTTAAGGTTTTAGTGATCTAGTGTTATAATATTATAGTCCAAGCAACAAACTATAACTTAGATGCAAAGATCATTACATATCATCATAACACAGTCAGATCTGAGCCCACGAAGAACTTGTCAGAGCCTTCTAGGCACGATCTAGGTTTTCCAGAAATTGAAAGTCATGGTCGGTCAATGAGGTTTGACCGCCCATAAATTTCATTTTGTGCACGATATGAGCTAGCTAAAAGTTCTAGAATACAGATCAAATGACATACAACAAGTATCAACCTTCAAAACACAAAAACTTAACATAGAAATAGATCTACAAGGCCTGACATTTGATTATCAGACATCAAAAATGAAATTTCCAAATTTTGTAAATCTTTAAATCCGAGCCTCTAGATGTTATGGATATAACATCTAGCAATCCATATCATCATTATACACTACAAACACCATATATAACACACAAAAAAATAACATCTAACAACAGATCGATTGACAGATTATAGCTTAGGGTTTTATACCTCTTATGAAAAATCTTTGATCCTAGGCTTCTGATTTCGTTATGGTGTTCATGGGGCTTGAATTGTGAGCTGATATACTAATATATTTCGTAGGTTAGAGAGAGAGGGGGTCTTAGTTGAGTGTTTGTGCTAAAATGGCTAACAAATGCAATCATTTCTCTCTCAATCTATATATAGAAGTGATAGATACATGTATGGGCTAATCTAGAGTTCATGTGCTGGCAATTATAAGTCAATAGAAAGTCAAGGTTAGCTCACCCACTCCATTATTGTTAGATATTCAAGTTATCTCAAATAATTCAAGAGGGGTATTTTGGTCATTTTGTTTGGAATTTTAATGGCATCTTTGTAATCTCGCAAACCCTTAGGGTTTGACCCTTAGGGTTTAACCCTAAGGTTTAGCACAAAATTTTAATTTCTAGAATTACAACTAGGGTTTAAATTAAAATAAAAATAATGTTAGTTTCTAATTTTTGCAAATTAGTGTTTCTTAATCGTGTTTAATTTTCTAATTACATTATACAGGAACATTAGAGTTTAAAATTAACTAATCATAATTAACCTTGCTAATTTAATAATTACGGTTTACAATTAATAATTAGATTTTATAATTACTAATTAGGGTTACTAAATTTAGAAATTAGGTTTTCTAGTTTAGTAATTTAGGGTTTCCATAATTAACAATCATAATTCTAATACTTTTTAATTAATCACATTAACACAATTTCTGACTGAGCAAAACTCCAATTTAGGTTTCAAATTAGGGTTCTAGATATTATGGTTTTATAATTAGGGGTTTTTAAAGATTAATTAGGGTTTCTAGATTTTAATTAGGGTTTCCCTAATTAATCAATTAATACACAACATAAACCATATAACACGCTTATATAACGATCTTGAATTTTCCATTTGAATTTAAAAATAGGGTTAAACAAATTAATGCTAGAGTTTTGACATTATACACCATAATTGACCAACCATTATCAATACGTATATACAAAGACATATTTATAGCACTAAAAATCAAAATATAATTAATATTATATTATTATTTTCATTCATTGATAAAAATCCAAAATTAGGGTTTGGATTCCATATCCGATTTATTCTTCCATATTTAACCTTAATAATTAAGATATAATAATTAACTTAATAATCATACAAAATACATATAATAAAATAATTATTATAATTATTCTAAAAATCATTTCATATATTATTTAAATAATATATGATTGTATTTTCATAGAAAATAATTAATAAAACATTTCTACCTTAAAATTAATTATTATAAGAATATAATTTATAATAATCAATCATTCTAAAATAAAATTATTTGTAAATATTCATGTAATAAATATATTTTTATTTATCACATAAATACATATACAACTTATCTTTTACAAATCCTCATCTTTAAATAATAATACAAAAATTTATACGCAAATTTTTTGATTTATTTTTATTGAAAATATTGGGTTGTTACAGTTCATCATTTGGTCAGCGTTGTTATTTTCCTGAGGATTATTGCCATCCTGATGCACATTATCCTGGTTATTGATCATTGGTGACTCAACGGTCTCATGTGCTTCATTGCTTATCTCAACATTTTCGGATGCCATTTTCAAATACTGCCACAAAACAAGGGTTAATTGACATGTCACATATTATCCCTATACTCTGACCGACCAAATAAATACCAAATAAACTTAGGTAGGTCATACTAGCGAAGGAATTCCCGGTCTCTCCCCTCCTAGTTCTTGTCTCACATTTCAGCCAAGGATGATATCCCTAAGCTTTGATACCAACTGTGACTCCCCCAAAATAGGTATACATCACCCATTCTGAGTCACCAAATACATGGTACATAAATCAAATACAAACTTCTTTTATACAATACGACAACATCGTAGCTTAGAGTTTTTACACGGATATTGTTTCATAGACTGTATTCAAACTCAAATGAAGTCCTCATTACATTTATTATCACACTATTTCATAAAATAGTGAGGACTACTATAGCCACCATCTCGGACCATCACTCTGTTTCTCCGACTAGTCCCATTCGTTCTCATTTCTGAAGAGAACAATGACAAAGAAAAAGGGTGAGCTCAACTAGCCCAGTAAGAAATATTATGACTAAGATAATGCAAAATAAATTATCTTTAGCCTTCAACAGTGTTAAACTGATAAAATACAATAAACATCAAGTTTAACTAGAGCGGAACAAGCAATCCATTAGAAGAGTCAAGTAGAGCATGATATCTACTATCTTCTATGCTTTAAAAAGTTTATCATCAATTTTATCGCTGAGACTCAGCTTAATAAATAAACCACATCATCGAATCATCCCTGCACTACGGGCGAAGGATATTCATATAATCGTCAATGGTCATGATTATACCGAATAATCCCTTGTCATAATCATACCAACAACTGTCCATCAATGCACTATAGGCCAATGAGGATTTTTATCACATCATTTATAACATTCCGGTCATGATTATACCGAATAATCCCTGGTCATAATCATACCAATTAATAGTACATCTATGCACGTGAGCCACAAATAACTTTTATCACAATATAAGCATGAGGATGATGACAATGATATAAGAATTCAATTAAAAGAAAGCAAAGGATAAATTTTTAAAGATTTATAATTTAATTTATCCAGAATTCAATAATGTCCAAATTGCCAACATGATACTGCTTTGTGGAGTAAAATTCAAGAATAATACTGTATCAAAAATGATTTGGACATCAAAGAAATAAATTTTTTTATCATGAACAGTTCCCCAGGTGAATAGTACCCGAGTGAATAGTACCTAGTGAATAGTACTTTAGAAATAGTACTTTGTGAATAGTACTTATGAATAGTATTTCGTGAATAGTACCCGTGAATAGTATTTTGTGAATAGTACCCCGTAAATAGTACTTTGTGAATAGTACCCCATGAATAGTAGTTTGTGAATAGTACCGTAAAAATGAATACTACTCATGGACAGTACTCCATCATGAAAATCTTAAAATTTAACAAGAATGTGTAGAAAATATCCTTGTGAAACGATACTAGATTAAGCGCAAATTTTAAGGATATTCTACTAATTTCACGGTGTATAAAAGCAATACTTTAACAAAATGAGGGTATAATCAGTAATACGAGATGAAATAATATTACTCACATACTACAGAGTATGGAAGAAAATATTATTCCTATGAATACTGAACAAAATAATATCCCTTACCTCTGAAGAAGACTAGATACTGGAATATCTAAGTAGCAGACTTCTCTTCTTCTTTCTCTTTATAGCTTCTCTCTCTATAATTGCTCTTGTGAGTCTTAGTGAATTGGTGAGAATGAAAGAAGAATGAGCTTCTATTTATAGAAAAACATAGTTTCGATAATTACACATTTTAGGGCTCGAAATATTACAGTCTAATACCTTTATCTTTTCTTTCATTTTTAATTTAGTCCTGCAAGTATTATCAAACTTTCACCACCTCCCCTAATAGTACATCTTGTGAATCAATAGTACAATCATGTGAATCAATAGTACAATCATGTGAAAAAAACTAATTATAGTATAATACCTTCATCTATACCTCCATTTTTAATTTAGTTATGCAAGTATTATCAATCTTGCACCACCTCCCCTAATAGTACATGCATATGAATCAATAGTATACACATGTAAACAAATAGTTATAAACATGTGAATTATTAGCAATTAAATGCTCATTTATCCGATTAATTACCCGATTGGTCAATATAACCTCCAGACATCAATTATCATCGGAATAGATGTCGATTTCCACTAACACTAATAATCCCAACATAATAGAAATATCAATTTCATATTTAATCAACACGAACTTATTCATCATTATTATTATAACTCACAATATTTAACAACCAGATCATTCCCAGGAAAGAGGGAGCTTTCCGATAAGGATTTCTCCCTATTGGCGCGCAATTAGGTGACCAAACCTTTCCTTGACAGAACTTTCTAGACATTGTCAATATTGCAAATAATAATATGAATAACTTTGTTGTCTCAATTATTGATTTCATAATAATAAATATTATGCGGATGATACTATGACAATAATTGAATCAATAATATGAGAGATATTATGCAGCAATTACTGTAGCAATAATTGAGTATAACTGAGTGACTTATCACATAAGCATCAATAATCAATACCGTGTGTTACTATGCAACCACGCGTATTACTGTACTTTTACCACCGGGTAGTTCAACAGTTTAACGGTAAAACTTCCGCCGTTCTTTTTATAAAAAGATAATTATGTCTTTTTCTAACTACGACAATACTTTCGTTGTGGGGTCCATCAATGATTGTGTTGTCGTACAAATATTCCCTGTTAAAATGAATATTTCCCGACCAATCGAATATTATATAACCACTTGTTTACTTTGCAAAATTTGTAAATAATACCCACAATTATAACAGTATATCAAATCCACACCATAATATTTAAAAATATATTTCGATAAAAGTTAATCTTTATTCATAAAATTTGTGGTCTTACAGGTTGTCTCATCTCTAACCCTTTCAGTTAATCGAATCTCACCATCTCAGTCGATCGTCTCACCATCTTAGTCGATCGAATCTCCTCTCTCACCATCTCAGTCCGGTCAAATTGGCCCTCCGATCGATTCTTCTCATTTGGCCGTGTAATGCTACACGATAAGTTGTCCTCCCAGAGTGAATCGTGCGGTGGAGGTGATTCCCTATTTCCCTCTATTTTTCTCGTTCATTCTGCTTGTTCGTATTGACCGTATACATGGAAGCCAAAGATATGGATTTGTTGTTTAGGTTAATTGTTAATGTTCAATGATACTTGCATATAATCTATTCCCCAAGCCCTAGTTTATGGGTGGTTATCCATTGCAGTGAATTATAGTCAACATTGTGTTTGTTTAGGTTGATTTCCAGGTGTATGTTGATAACCCTTGGTTTGTGAGTCATAACCAACTAGCGTGCCAACATATATGATATGTACTGTATATGCTATGTAGTGTAACGGAAGTGTTAACTTATTGTTGGGAGAGTGCATATTTTGATTTGATGTTTAAAGTAAATACTCATGATTATTCGTAAAGTCCTTCAAGGAATATTTGTACAAGGACTTAGTGATAGATCAAATTTGTTAGGTTGATCTAAACTCTTAATGTGTATCATTCTGTAAATTAATGTATAGATAAGGAGATCAAAAGTTGTTAGGTTAATCTTGAGATGTAATGGATAGGCTTCGAAGAGATCGTACTGTATCAAGCTGATCAAGATTACAGAAGCCAAGGTAGAAATGAAGAGCATCGAGGATCGTAGTGTGTCTGCCTTGAAGTACCTCGTCGAAAAACATAGAGTGGTCCCAACGTTTGTCGAGCCAACTCAAAGATCGTAGTGTGCTCTAGGAAATATAGAGTTTGCAAAACAAGCACATAAAGATCGTAGTGTGCAAGTCTTTAAGAGAAATCATAGTGCTCTTATTTGATAGCATCAGACCAAGCACCAAGGTGACAAGACACCACGATGTGGATCGTAGAGTATCATCTTCCTTGTGTAAGAAGCATCAAGCCCTACCTTTTGTTTGGAGATAAATTCCAACAAATGTGGAATGGGTTTTAAACGTTGAAGTCCTCACCAGTCCCAACGGCACAAAAGATATCCTTAGTGTATAACAAAAGGAACGTATTCAAGAAGCTAAGGAAAGGACCATAGTGAAAGTAGTATGCACACAAGCCAATCATGTTTGATGATAAAGCATATACTTTGTAACAATCTTATTCATTTATTAATAAAAAGTATTATTTATTAAAGGCTTTTATTTATCTACATGATGTTGTTTTATAAATGATAAACCTATAGTTTTAAGCAATGCTTTTAGAATAATGATGATGATCATTCTAATGAGATCTAAATTCTTAGAAAGCTTAAAACTAAAATAGTTCCCAATCGTTGGATTACTAAATTGGGGATTAGTGAATCCGGATAGATTGGTACATACGTTGCTTGCTAATAGGATGAGGATGATTGATCTCATGATCATTTGTGTGGAGACACTAAAGCAAGTATGTAGGTGCTTATTGGAGAATAAGTTCACTGAACGTGGCTCGCTAAGGAATACCTAATAGAGTTTTACTTGCCTGTCAATAGGAACTCCTATAGTGATAGTAGTACAAGTGATCCTTGGACTTGAGATCATCAGATTATCTTGTGTGTGATGACTTATACTTTGACTTATTCCTTAAGACCCTTAGGATATATCAAAGGGTATGCTTGGGTATAATAAGTTGTACATAGAGATAATGTATGATCAATAAAGAATCTACCACTTCTAGTAAAAGAAGAGAAATGTCCTATGTGATTCGATAAATGACAACCCAATAGTCCTTGGCCAATGCAGGATAAAATTAGAAAGGTGTTTCTAATTTGCATTATTTGGGGTTGTGCATTTAAGGATCGAAATACATATAATTAAATAAAATAAGACTTGAGAGTAATTCCATGTCTTATATTTAATTGGGACATTGTATGGTGGAAGGATTGAATTGCATTTAACTATTTACTCAAAAGTTCTTTTATGATTAATGTTGAAATCTATATTATCCGGAAAGTCGTTGATCGCTAGGAGGCTTATCCTATTGTAGAATAAATATTATTTATTTAAATAAATTATTAGTTTAATTTATTTATTTAAATAAGATTAGAATTGTTTCTAATTGATTTATTCACAACCTGTTTAATATGGAGAACCTAAAGGGTCACACCATAAAAGGAAGAATAATTATTTAAGAAGTTAATGGCATAATCGTAATAATAAGTTAAATATATTTAATTTAATCTATGATGATAGAATAAATTAAATAGCTTAATATTTATTATTTAATATTTTGGAAATATTAAATATAAATTAATAAGAGAGAGTCTTATTATTATTATTATTATTATTATTATTATTATTACTATTATTATTATTTAATTCCTAAAGGAGTTTGGGAATTAATTAATAAAAGTACTCTCAAATATCCTAATAGGATTAGGAGGCAAATTAATTAAAAGAGTTTAATTAATTATCCCTTATAAGATTAGGGAGCTTAATTAATTAAAAGAATTTAATTAATTAAAATAAAACCCAATTCCTTAATTGTTAAGGAGGGTTGCCCATATCTATAAATAAGAGGAGTCTTATTATGGGTGGAGATTTTTTTTTTGACACTTTCACAACACGTGAATACGTAATTCCAATAGTTGGAAGAGTACACCCCTTTCTATGAGAGATAGAAAAATTAGGGTTTTGGCAAATATCCATCTTCTTGAATTCTTCTTCTTCCTTGGTGGATCACCTCTAGAGGCCAAACACTTGAGTGGCTAACATTGATTAAATGAAGGAACCACACCTTGTGGATTCAAGTTGAACGCGAAAAGGATTGGAGGTGAACTTGTACCTGAGGAAGCTCGAATCTTTAAGGGTATGATTCTTGTTCTTCCTATCTTTTCGTTTAATTAATAATTGTGCATAAAGGATGATCCGGGTATATGGTTTGTAAAATTTTAAACTCTGATTTTTACACGTTTTCGCTTATTTTGTGCAATTTGATTGCGTTCAAGAATATTACAAACCTAACAGTGGTATCAGAGCCAAACTTTTATGCAAATTATTAATTGTTTAAATTTGATATGTATATTGATATGTGTTTAGAACAATTTAATTGGGCATAATTTTGTTGTATAAAATTTTAAAAAAAAATGCCGAAATCTGCTTTTGATTTCTTTTGATTCACGAAATCTGTTTAGGCGTCTTTAGTGATCACACCTGCACAAGGATCGTGGATACATAGCGAGGATTTATGCTTGATTTATATAATATATCTTTATATAATGATTATATATAAAAAGTGATTCTAGATTATTGATTTATTCTTAAAAAGTGATCTGCAATACTTGTATAAGATATATATATATATATATATATATATATATATATATATATATATATATCTTATACAAGTCTTGCAGATCACTTTTTAAGAATAAATCAAGTACTATATATAGATCACTTATTAAATTTTTTTTCAAAAAGTTTATCCTCCTGCCATGTTTCACGCCCTGGAGGACAAGTCGAACGGATATTATTATTAATATATAATAATAATTTTAATTATTTTATAATTAATATTCTTAATAATTTTATAATTAAAATAAAAAATTTATTTTAATCTTAAAATAAAAGGTTTATTTTAATATTAAAATATAAAGTTTATTTTAATTTTAAAATTAAATTTCATGCTAACTAATTAGAGTTGGAATTAGATTCTATGATAACTAATTAGAGTTGAAATTGGATTCTATGTTTCCTTAAATAAAGGAGTTTATTTATATATGAAATAAGATTTCATATTATTCAAAATAAAAGAGTTTATTTGTGAATAGAAAAGAGAATCCTAATTTCCTTAAATAAAGGAGTTTATTTAAATATGAAATAAGATTTCATATTAATCAAAATAAAGGAGTTTATTTGTGAATAGGAAAGAAAATCCGTGTTTTCTTAAATAAAGGAGTTTTATTTTTTTTAACATTGAATTGGATTCAATAATTAATTAAAATAAAGGAGTTTATTTTGATTAAAGATTTTGATTAAAATAAAATAGTTTATTTTATTCAAAATTGGATAAATTAAAATAAAATAGTTTTATTTTGATTTAAATTTGAATTAAAATAAAGGAGTTTATTTTGATTCAAAATTGAATTTTATACTAACTAAATTTTGCCCATTAAATGATAACAATATATATTTTGAATGCTTATTATTCATGAGATGAATGTTATTTATTAATGCATATGGGGATGTGTATGATAATAAATGGGATTGATTATGAACTATTGACCAATATGATTGGATTTTATTTTAGTTGGATGCATGAATGTATGAATTTTATTAAATGGGGTCTGCATACCTCGTCTTCTCTAATTTTTCTTAATGTAAATTCTATCTCCCTCCTATGTACTTCCCCTTGACTGCTAATCAAGGTTTCTATTTATTTTAAATAGTTTTGTAATAGGAATAGTTAGAATTAATTTTGAAGAATTAGAGATCAAGGAGCAAGGAGTGCTTGAAGACCCGTTTGTAATGGAGCCCGTGTTTAAATGTAATAGTTATATTTAAATATTAATTCTTGAACCCCTAGGTTTGACCTTTTGGTTCACTTGGTGGCTCTAGTGAACCAAATTAGAATAAAAGTCCATAATCAATTCGGGTAGAATATAGTATTCTATATGTGCATGCTTGTACTATATATATATATATATATATATATATATATATTATGCAAACATACTTCGCATGTTAATTAATATGACGCGTATTTAATATATATATTTGCATGCGCGCTAAACAAGATGAGACACAATCCCTCAAATTTTTTATATTAAGTCTTAAGCGTTCAAAGATGTTTGGAATATCGAACGTCGCCTTCTAGCATGATAAAATTAATAGAGTATTAAATATTTAATATAAGTTTGTTGTGTCACCACAAGGCAAGTATTAAGTATTTAAGATGTTAATTTATCACATTTGATGCTTATAAAGAAAATTGAACAGTATTGTTTTGTTGTGTCACCACAAGGATGATATTTTTCTTTTTTGAATATATGGAGTGCTAGGTTGGACTTAACTTGGATCATTTTAGTTCGGATGTGCACACACTTGACCATTATGATCTAAGAGGCAAAATACAAAGAGTTGCATAGTTGATGTAATTGACAATATTTGTCTACCTATTTATTTATATATAGTTTGTTGTGTCACCACAAGGCTATATACATTTGAAATGGGATCCTTATTCTCACTAGCATATCTTTAATTAGATATTACCGAACTATATATATTGAGGGTAATATAGTTTGAAGAAAATAGTGGGAGATACCAATTTAAAACAAGACCTAAATTATTTTGGTAATTAATAAAAGAATGTATGTTAAAATGTTGTTAATTACAAATTTATTTACAGATTTTTACAATGTCTAAATTACTATCATTGCGAAACATATTAGATGTTAATTAATCGGACTGAATTACTCAGATTGGTTAAGGAATTTGAGAATAGTTCTCACGGCTGAAAAGCTATCTTATGTCCTTAATACGCCTATCCCTGCAATGGTTGCTGACAATGCCTCTGAGGAAGAGATTGCTACTTTTAGAAAGTAGCAAGATGATGCACAGTTGGCTCAATGCATCATGCTCGCATCCATGAGTAACGAGCTTCAGCGTCAGCATGAAACTATGGATGCTCTTACTATATTCTTTCACATCAAGTAGTTGATGGTAAGGAAAGTAGGACTAATAGATATCGGATATCTAAGGAGCTCTTCCGATCTAGAATGACCAACGACACTATAGTACAGACACATGTCCTAAACATGATCAATTTGATTGAACAATTAGGACAGCGGGTTTTGTCATGGATGGAGAGTTGAGCCAAGATTTGATCTTGCACTCACTCCCGGACTACTTTCACAATTGTTGTGAATTTTTCATACGAACAAGCTAGATATCAGCCTCGCTTATTTGCTTAACATGTTGAAAAATGTTGAGAGTCACTTTCCAACCAAGAAAGACCATGTCTTACTGGTAGGGGCAAAAGGATCTTCTGAAAAGAAGAACGATTCTAAGAAGGTAAATATAAAGGCAAAAATAAAGGATAATAAGAACAAAACTGATACGGATAGCAAAGGAGTTTGCTTCCACTATAATAAGCCAGGACACTGGAAAAGAAACTGCGAGAAGCATCTTGCAGAGGCTAACCAAAGAATCTTAGTGAAGTTTCGGTTACAATACAATTTTTGTTCATGATTGAAATAAATTTTCTTTAAGTCAAGGTTCTACTTGGGTATTTGATACCGACTTAGTTTATCATAAATATAAATTTATGAAGGGACCAAGCAGAAGTAGAAAGCTAAACAAAGATAAGCAATCCTATATGTGGGAAATGAAGCAAAGGTTGCTACATTAGCCATAGAAACTTATAGTTTAGCACTGCCTACGGGCAAGTCTATTAAGTCAATAAGTTGTTATTATATTCCAGTTCTTGTTGGAAATATTATTTCATTTTATTGTTGGACAATAAAATTTGGTATTATATTTTAGAATAATTGTTGTTCTATTTATAATAATAATGTTTTGTATAGAACTGGAATATTACTTAATGAATTTTGTATACTTGACTTACGTGAAAATAATTTTATAAATTGAACAAACTAGTATAAGAAAAGGAGATGATCATTCAAAGAGTTGAATGTATGTATTTGCTGAAATACAAGTGTGAATTATTTGAAAGGTTCAAAGAATTCAGAAGTGAAACAAATTGGCAAAGTATTAAGATTCTTTGATTAGATCAAGGAATAAATACTTGTGCAATAAGTTTCTAGATCATCTCAAATGGTTTTCTCATAATGGACACCTCCTGATACGTAATAATTGATTGATGTATCTGAAAGGAAAAATCGTAACTTGCTGGACACGGTATAGTCCATAATGATTTTACCGACATTCCAGTATCCTTCTGGGATAATGTCCTAGAAATGGTCGCATATCTACTAAAAGGTAACCTCAAAATCCTACCCCAAGACTCCATAAAAGTTATGGACAAGGAGGATTCCTAATCTTAAGTATGTTAAGATAATGGGTTGTCTAACTTATGTGAAACAGTTTCAAAGGATAAGCTTGGGACAAAATTTGACAAGTACAGATTTGTGGGACATCCTAAAGTAAGTTTAGGGTATATGTTCTATAATCCTACTTAGCAAAAGGTGTTTGTTGCGAAACACGCTTCCTTATAAGATAAAGGTGTTTATCATTGAAGGGGCTAGTGGGAGGATAATAGATCTTGAAGAGTTCAAGAACCACAAAACACTATAAGTCAAATAAGAGAAACCTACAGATAAACCTATTGTACCACAACTGAATTGTAAATATGGAATAACACCGAAGATACCTAGGAGGTATGGATTCATCATGGATGATGATGATGAGGTACGCATCATAGAAGATGATGATCCAGAGTTACATACGATGAGGTAAGAGTTCTAGTGTGTACAAAAGGATCAATGGGACCGTCGTGAAATTTCTAGTATTATATGTTGATATACTACGGATGAGGAATAACACACCAATGCTACAATCAGTAAAGATATAGTTGTCTAAACATTCCTCCATGAATGATTTGGGAAGAGTATCGTAATTAGGGATACAAATCTATATAGATAGATTTAAAAGGATGCTCGACTTAACCCAAGAAATGTATATTCATTTGATGCTAAAGTCGTTTAGCATGGCGAACTCCAAAAGATATCTCATGTTGATGAGCCATGGAGTGTATCTCCCTTAATAGTCCCCAAAGACTCCAAAAAGAGATCACATGAGTAACTATCATGTATGCAATGAAATATACGAGACCTAATATTGATCGGTCATATTCTGGAGAAGATCACTGTAAGACAGTGAAAAACATCTTAAAGTACTTAACCGACACTAAGGATGTGATCAGATTTATGGTGACTCAATTAAAACTAGAGGGCTTAACAGACTCAAGTTTTTCGAACGCACTCAAGACAATGTAAAATCCACTTTAAGGTAAAGGGTTACCTTGAACGGTGGTGCAGTGAATTTGAAAGGTTTCAAACAGCAAAGAGTTGCTAGTTTAGTGATAAAGATAAAGTATATAGCTATAAATGAAGCTACAAGTTGATTGTTTGGATGAAAAGTTCATTACAGAACTAGGAGTAGTCCCTAAGTCTCATCTTGGATCTAAACATGTGTTGTGGCACTTTCATTTGATTATAGGAATCAATGAAAGATGGGAAATAACTATAGAGATTGTGGACTCTCAAGAACAACATTACATATCCATATACTGAAGCTTTTTCAACAGCAGGATAATCGTCACTTAGAGAAGAAGAGTATGAGATACCATGACGATTGGCTTTAGTGCAAGTGGGAGATTGAAAGTAGTATGCACACAAGCCAATCATGTTTGATGATAAAGCATATATTTTGTAACAATCTTATTTATTTATTAATAAAAAGTATTATTTATTAAAGGCTTTTAATTACCTACATGATGCTATTTTATAATATGTGATAAACCCATAGTTTTAAGCAATTCTTTTAGAATAATGATGATGATCATTCTAATGAGATCTAAATTCTTAGAAAGCTTAAAACTAAAATAGTTTCCAATCGTTGGATTACTAAATTGGGGATTAGTGAATCCGGATAGATTGGTACATACGTTGCTTGCTCATTGGATGAGGATGATTGATCTCATGATCATTTGTATGGAGACACTAAAGCAAGTATGTAGGTGCTTATTGGAGAATAAGTTCACTGAACGTGGCTCGCTAAGGAATACCTAATAGAGTTTTACTTGTCATCAATAGGAATTCTCAGTAGTGATAGTAGTACAAGTGATCCTTGGACTTGAGATCATCATAGTATCTTGTGTATGATGAGTTATACTTTGACTTATTCCTTAAGACCCTTAGGGTATATCAAAGGGTATGCTTGGGTATAATAAGTTGTACATGGAGATAATGTATGATCAATAAAGAATCTACCACTTCTAGTAAAAGAAGAGAAATGTCCTATGTGATTCGATAAATGACAACCCAGTAGTCCTTGGCCAAGGCAGAATAAAAGTAGAAAGGTGTTTCTAATTTGCATTATTTGGGGTTGTGCATTTAAGGATCGAAATACATATAATTAAATAAAATAAGGCTTGACAAAGAATTCCATGTCTTATATTTAATTGGGACATCAGTATGGTGGAAGGATTGAATTATACGGTAACTATTTACTCAAAAGTTCTTTTATGATTAATATTGAAATCTATATTATCTAGAAAGTCGTTGATCGCTAGGGGGCTTATCCTATTGTAGATTAAATATTATTTATTTAAATAAATTATTAGTTTAATTTATTTATTTAAATAAGATTAGAATTGTTCTAATTGATTTATTCACAACCTGGTTTAATATGGAGAACCTAAAGGGTCACACCATAAAAAGGAAGAATAATTATTTAAGAAGTTAATGGCATAATCGTAATAATAAGTTAAGTATATTTAATTTAATCTATGGTGATAGAATAAATTAAATAGCTTAATATTTATTATTTAATATTTTGGAAATATTAAATATAAATTAATAAGAGGAGTCTTATTATTATTATTATTACTATTATTATTATTTAATTTCTAAAGGAGTTTGGGAATTAATTAATAAAAGTACTCTCAAATATCCTAATAGGATTAGGAGGCAAATTAATTAAAAGAGTTTAATTAATTATCCCTAATAAGATTAGGGATCTTAATTAATTAAAAGAATTTAACTAATTAAAATAAAACCCAATTCCTTAATTGTTAAGGAGGGTTGCCCACATCTATAAATAAGAGGAGTCTTATTATGGGCGGGGAGTTTTTTTTTTGACACTTTCACAACACGTGAATACATAATTCCAATAGTTGGGAGAGTACACCCCTTTGTATGAGAGATAGAAAAATTAGGGTTTTGCCAAATATCCATCTTCTTGAATTCTTCTTCTTCCTTGGTGGATCACTTCTAGAGGCCAAACACTTGGGTGGCTAACATTGATTAAATGAAGGAACTACACCCGATGGATTCAAGTTGAACGCGAAAAGGATTGGAGGCGAACTTGTACCTGAGAAAGCTCAAATATTCAAGGGTATGATTCTTGTTCTTCCTATCTTTTCGTTTAATTAATATTTGTGCATAAAGGATGATCCGGGTATATGGTTTGTAAAATTTTAAACTCTGATTTTTACACGTTTTTGCTTATTTTGTGCAATTTGATTGCGTTCAAGAATATTACAAACCTAACACATAGGACAGAGGAAAACACCTTTTTAGGTGTTAGGTGGGAAAGCAGTCTGCTGTGTCTGTGGGCCAGAATGCAATTCAGGAGATGTACAGAAAAGTCTCCATCAAAGATCAGAAATGTCAACGCATTTAATGCTTCAACAAATGGCTTCAATAGATAGATTTCAAGGATCACATATATGTAGAACATATGCAGATGAGAGATCTATGTAAGCATTGAACAAAACGCACAAGAACACTCAACGCTCAACTCTACGATCTGAGAAAAAGGGAAAGCTTGCTCAGCTACTCTGTTCTTTCAAACAAGTGCTTAACAGCAACTGAGTAACAACAACTAAGAACTCAACAACTACTAATCAACTGAAGTAAGAGTTCCAAGTCAGAAGGACTTGAAGAGTTCTAAGTGAACTGTGAAGAACCAAGTCTGCTGGACTTGAAGAGTTCAAGAGTGAACTAAGAAGTTCCTAGACTGCTGGTCTAGAAGGAATTTGTGAGATTCAGAAATTGTAAAAGACATCCTTAGTGGATTTCCTACTCGAGGAGTAGAAGAGTGGACTATGAGCTTTAAGTGCTCTGAACCACTTAAAACTGTTGTTTCTATTACATTTATGCTATATCTGCCATAACTGTCTCACTCTCATTAATTCACTATATCTTAAGGGATATTAAAACAAATATTAATTCCACTGTATTTTAATCATTATCAACTAACAAGTTAAATCGAAAATAATTTTAAATATCTATTCAACACCCCCCCCTTCTAGATAACTATTGTGCCTTCGGGAACTAACAATTGGTATCAAAGCAGGTTCTATTATATAGCCTACAAAGCTTAAGTAGATCCAATGGCACACTTAGCAAGAGAATTATGGACTGGAGGAGGCAGCAAGCCACCTATGTGCAACAAAGATAAATTCGTAAACTGGAAAGTTCGGATGCAAGCATACATGGACTCAATTGATGAAGATCTATTTAAAACTGTTCAGAATGGGCCCTATGTTCCTACAAAGCTTGCACCAACTACGGACGATCCAAACAGAATACAGATCAAAGTCAAAGGAGAATGGACTGACAACGAGAAGAGAGTTGTTCAACTCGACAAGAAGGCCAAGAACATTTTGTTTCAATCCTTAGAAGACGATCTATTCGAAAATGTAGTCAACAAAAAAATAACAAAGGAGATTTGGGAAGCACTGCTCATCATGCATGAAGGAATGGAAAAAGTCAGAGAAAACAAACAATCTCTCCTAACACAGCAATATGAAATGTTTGCACACGTTCAAGGAGAAAACGTCACTGCCACCTACGAGAGATTCAACGTTCTGATCAACTCTCTACGAGCCTATGGAAAGATCTACCCAAACAAATATCTAATCATAAAGTTCATGAGAGCCTTACCAAGCAGATGAGATGCTAAAACCACTGCTATTAGAGAGTCAAAGAATCTCCATGAGATGACTGTTCAACAATTATATGACAACCTTCTTACATACGAATTGGAGCTGACTCAACGAGCAGAAACTCTATCAGAAGGAAGAAAGAAGGATAAGGGTGTTGCTCTCAAAGCAACTGAAAGTACCACCAAGGTCAACACTGAAATTGACTCTGACTATGATGAAGATGATGATGAAGACTTTGCAATGCTAGTAAAAAGACTCAGAAGGTTCATGCGTCACAGCAAAACCAGTAAGCCAAAGAAGGTCAGCAACTACAACAGCCAGGAGCAAATGAATGATCTATGCTACAATTGCAAGAAGCCTGTCCATTTTATTTCCAACTACAAAAAACCTCTCAGAGAAGAACTAAAACAGAAATCACACCCAAAGAACGAATACAAAGGCAACAAAAGGCCTCAGAAAAGAGTCAAAGGCCTTGTAGCTGGAGGATCATGGAGTGACTCAGACATTGACTCAACTCCTGAATCTGGAGATGATGAAGATCCTCAAATGGAAAATCTTTGTTTAATGGCCAAGAATGCAAAAGACAAACAGAACTCCAACATACATGAAGTAAGTATAGATGAGGTATTTGACTTTAACTCTCCTGATGTAGACATTGATGATCTAAGAACTGCACTGCATGGCATAACATCTGATCTGCATCAATACATGAAATGGTTTAGAGTTCTGTCTAAGGACTATTCACTTCTTCAAAAGGAGAAAGAGAAAGTTCAAGAAGAACTGGAAACAACCCTTCTAAGTACTGACTCTCTCTCCAAGTTTGAAGCTGAGAATAAGCACTTGAAACAAACCAATGAGCTTAATGCACAAAGAGAGTCAAGTCTAACCTCTAAAATTGAGGAACTAGAAAAGAAAATCTCTACATGGAATAAATCCTCTTCATCCATGGACTCCCTGATCTCTAGCCAGAGAAGTGTCTCTGACAAAATAGGTTTAGGCTTTGGGGAATCTATCTCAAAGCCATGTGTGGAAAAGGTAAAGGAAACTAGCATCAATAATGCTTCAAGTTTTAGTAGAGGCATTATATTTGTGAAATCCTCACAGAAGGATGAGTCAGTCAAACCTTACGCTACTCATTTAATCCATATTCCAAGAAGTAAGGGATCTCATGCTGGCCTGGGTTTCAAAAAAGAGAAGAGTAACCTAGCCACTACTCACCAACTTCGAAGGATCGTAGAGTCGAGTAAGACCAACTCTACGAACCAACTAGGAAGGTACAATAGAGGTAAGGTACACTCCTCACAAATCATGAAACACGAGGGCACGTGGAAAAAGGAAAATCAGCCTAACAAAAGGATAACTAAAGATCCACAAAAGTCCAAATGGAGGAAGAATTCACACACACACACACACAAGCATGCATCATATTAAATGTTTTGTGTGCTATAAAATTGGTCACAAGGCTGCAAAGTTCTATTATAATTCCATGCATGTGAGACCCAAGATCAAGCAGATTTGGGTCCCCATGGGTACCAACAAAGTATGGCCCATGCAAATATGGGTACCAAAATGAAGGTTTAATGTTACCACAGGAAAAAAGTTCCATGATCATGACCTGGTATCTGGACAGTGAATGCTCAAGGCACATGACTGGGAATAAAGCCCTTTTGTCTAACTACATAGAGAAGGAAGATCCCTCAGTCATCTTTGGAGACAACGGCTCTGGCACGACAAGAGGATATGGCTCAGCTAGAAATGGTGCAGTGTCCTTTAGTAAAGTGGCCTATGTGGAAGGACTACAACACAATCTTCTAAGCATTAGCCAACTATGCGACAAGGGTCATCAAGTGACATTCCTCAACAATCAATGTCAAGTCAGAGACCTGAAGACATCTGCTGTAAAGTTAACTGGAACAAGAGAAGGAAATGTCTGCACAGTAAATCTTAGACAACTAAGCTCAGCCGAGACAATATGCTTTTTGGCTAAATTATCTGAAGAGATAAGTTGGTTATGGCATCGAAGATTGTCTCATCTCAACTTCAAGAGCATGTCCAAACTTGCCTCAAAAGATCTAGTTGCAGGCTTACCTAAGTTCAGCTTCGTTAAGGAAAAGCTGTGCAATGCATGTCAGCTTGGAAAGCAGACCAGAAGCTCATTTAAGAGCAAAACTACCAACTCAATTGACAAGCCCCTGCAGTTGCTCCACATGGATCTATTTGGGCCAATTCCAACGACGAGCCTCGGAGGGAAGAGATACTCACTGGTCATACTCGACGACTACACCAGATTCAAATGGGTGTTCTTTCTAACCTCAAAGGATGAAACAAGCTCCCAACTGATCACGATATTCAGGCTAGTGATGAACGAGAAAGGAGAGAAAATCAAGGCTATAAGGAGTGATCATGGCAGAGAATTCAACTTCTCAGAAATGGACCAGTTCTGCACAGACAATGGCATCAGTCACACCTTCTCAGCTCCATGAACTCCTCAACAAAATGGAGTAGCTGAGAGAAAGAACAGGACACTGATATAGGCTGGAAGAACTCTATTAGCAGCAACCCATCTGCCTGAATACTTCTGGGCAGAAGCTATCAAAACTACATGCTACACTCAGAACAGATCATTTATACACTCTACGATTAAGAAGACTCCCTATAAACTGTGGAAAGGAAGAAAGCTAAGTGTTAGTTACTTTCATGTATTCGGATGTGCATGCTACATTTTCAACAATAGAAATCAGTACTTGACAAAATTTCAACCTAAGTCAGACGACGGAATCTTTCTTGGATATGCCACAGACAGTAAGGCCTACAGAGTGTTCAACAAGAAGACACTGAGTGTTGAAGTCTCTATTCATATCATCTTTGATGAGACAAACTTAGACAAAATAGTGCTTCAAGACACTACAACTGACAGTTCAGACACTACGAACGAGGTCGTCGAGCTCAACACTACGATCTAGTGCAAGATAGTGAAATCATTGAGCAAGGAAATGAGATCGTAGAGAGGCCTATGCCAGACAACGAACCTCCACACCAAGAAGAAGAAATAGATCTTCAAGGCCTAAGACAAGAAGGCATCACGACAGATGTCCCAACAGGAAATAGATGGGCAAGAGATCACACTCAAGATTTAATCATTGGAGATCCGAGTGCAAGAGTCAAAACAAGAGCTGCCACCTAGAATGAATGTTTTTATCTAAGCTTCGTATCACAAATGGAACCTAATAAGATAGAGGATGCTATGGAAGACTCTAGCTGAATAGAAGCCATGCAAGAAGAACTTAACCAATTTGAAAGAAGCAAAGTATGGAGATTGGTACCAAGACCAAAGAGTTATCATGTCATTAGAACCAAGTGGGTCTTCATAAATAAGATGGATGAAGATGGAGTAATAACCAGGAATAAGGCAGGACTAGTGGCCAAGGGCTACTCTCAGGAAGAAGGCATTGACTACGATGAGACATTTGGACATGTTGTCAGACTAGAAGCCATCAGAATATTTCTTGCCTTTGATGCTCACATGAAATTCAAGATCTTTCAGATGGATGTCAAAAATGCATTCCTAAATGGTGAACTTCGAGAAGAAGTCTACGTAGAGCAACCTCCAGGTTTCATCAATTCATCTCTTTTTAATTATGTTTATAGATTAGACAAAGCCTTATATGGTCTTAAATAAGCACCTAGAGCATGGTATGAAACACTGACTAACTTTCTTATTGAAAATGGGTTCACTAGAGGTAGAGTAGATACCACATTATTTCTTAGAAAGCATAAAGACACAGTCTTATTGGTTCAAATATATGTAAATGATATCATTTTTGGTTCTACTGGCGAAAAGTTATGTAAGAGATTCTCCAAGTTTATGCAGAGCAAGTTTGAAATGAGCATGATGGGTGGTCAACTTTTCCTTGACTGCAAGTAAAGCGGACTGATGAAGGAATATTCATAAACCAAGCCAAGTACATTAAAGACTTACTAAAGAAGTATGGCATGGAATCAGCCTCTCCCATGAAAACCCCAATTGCTCCTGCAACCAATCTTGACAAAGATGAAAAAGGTAAAAGTACTGATATAACTCAATATAGAGGTATGATAGGCTCTCTTTTATATCTAACTGCCAATAGACCAGATATAATGTTTTCAACATGCATTTGTGCTAGATTTCAGGCTAATCCTAAAGAATCACATTTAACTATTGTAAAGAGAATTTTCAGGTATCTCAAGGGTACACCTCACTTAGGGCTTTGGTATCCCAAGGAATCCTCATTTGAACTAACAGGATACATAGATGATGATTTTATAGGCTGTTAAATAGATAGAAAGAGTACCAGTGACACCTGTCAATTGCTAAGAAACAGACTTGTGTCCTGGTTTAGCAAAAAGCAAAACTCAGTATCTACTTCAACTGCAGAAACTGAATACATTCTTTCACCGGCAAATATTCAGTGTGCTCGATCCTATGGATGAAAAATCAGCTAGCAGATTATGGGTTTGAATTCAAATCCATACCTATTCACTGTGATAACATAAGTGCCATAGCAATAACTCATAATCATGTCATGCATTCTAGGACTAAGCATATAGAAATAAGGTATCACTTCATTAGGGATCATGTGCAAAATGGAACTATATCTTTACAATATATCCCTACTAAAAATCAACTTGCTGATGTCTTTACAAAGCCTCTAGATGAATCCAAGTTTAATAAGTTAATAAGTGAGCTAGGCATGCTTAACTTACAACCATGAAAAATATGCTCTAGTTTGTGCTAACCATACAGATATAAAGGCTATGTTCGAAATCATAGACATGAGCAAAGGAAGTCCACGATTGTAGAGCTGAAGTGACATGAAAGACAACGATCGCAGTGCTGACTCAACGATCGTAGTGCAGACTCAACGATGGCAGAGCCCCGTCAACAAAACAAAGGAGCATCATGTGATGATAAAGTTCAAAATAAAGCAATATCTCTGATAAGCGCCTCAGGAACAAACCTAACCCTTGATTCACTCTATGAGGTTGACCCTTCCCGGGTCACCTTAAACCAAGAAGAATGCTAAGTCAAAAGTTCATCACAAGGATTCAGTCAGACTCAACGATCGTATTTTAGACACAACGATTGCAGTTCAGACACTACGATTACTGAGCATACACGACGATTGCAGTTCAGACACGACGATTGCAGTTCAGACACAACGATTGCAGAGCAGACTCGACGAATGCAAAGGCTACCTCAATAATCGTAGTCCTCCCTAAGGACACATTAACTTAGAAGGAGCTAAGGGCAAATCAGTACAATCCTCCTCATTCAAATTCGTAGAGCCAAGCAGAATTTGACACCTGCCCCACTAAACAAAAATGGAGAGAGGGAAATTACAAGTACAGTTTGAAAATGCCTTTTTGAAATCAGAAGTTCAAAAATCTTATCTCTCCCCTCTCTCTCTACAAGCAGAAACCATAACCCTTAAGAAAGTTCAGACAACCATACTCCTTGCAAAGAAATCAATGGTAGCCTCCAACGTCGTCTCTAGCTATAGACTATGCTTCGATGAGTTCAAAACCACTGAACCCAAATTTCACAAGATTCTGACATTGATAAATAAGGCAGGTCTCGAAGACGCTCTGGGTACGAGCACATGGATCTACCCTAAGCTAATAAAAGAATTCTACAAGAATGGGGCGTTCGAAAATGAAGTCTTCACGACGAGAGTCAAGGACGTGGAAATCAAGCTAAAGGCTGAGAACATCAACCTAGCCCTAGGCTTCAAATATGAAGGTTTTAGGTTTTTAGATGACATCGATTTCCATGAAGGACTTAATGTAACAACCCAATATTTTCTATATAAATAAATCAGAAATTTTGCATATAAATTTTTTTTTATTTTAAAAGGGGGAAATATGTGCTAGGTAATGTGTATAGATATGTATGTGATAAATAAAAATTTACTTATTACATTAATTATTACAAATAATTTTATTTTAGAATTATTAATCATTATATTCATATAATAATTAATTTTACAATAGAAATGTTTTTATTAATTAATTTTCATGAAAACATGATTGTTATAATATTTAAATAATATATGAAAGGATTATAGAATTATTATAAGAATTATTTTATTTTATTATATGAATTTATTTCGTATTAATTAAGTTATTTATTTTAACTTAATTATTAATGTTATATATTATGTATAAAATCGAGATATAGAATCCAAACCCTAATTTTAGATTTTGATTAAGGAATGAGAATAATAATATAATATAAATTATATTTTGATTTTTCAGTGCTATAATTATGTACTGTATGTGTGTATGGAAAATGGTTGGTAAATTATAGTGTAGCATATTAAAACCCTATTTTATTAATTTGTTAACCATAATTCAAAAAGTCAATTTCGGCTTTAAGAATTGTGTAAGTTGTTCGGTAATCGTGTTAATATAAATGAGTATAGGTATTATACTTAATTAGGTAAAACCCTAATTATGGGAAACTCTACTTGTAAATTAGAAATCCTAATTTCCAATTTAAAACCGTAATTTGCTAAATTGGTAACCCTAATTATTAATTGCAAGCTAAATGCTAATTAGGGACATTAAAATCATAATGTTCATGTATAATGATTTAGAAAATTAAACATGATTAAGAAATCCTAATTTTCAAAAAAATAGAAACTAATATTATTTTTATTTTTGTGCAAACCCTAATTAGTAATTTTAAAAACTAATTACTAATTATAAACTCTAATTATTTAATGATCAATGTTAATTATAATTTGTAAACTTTAAACCCAAATGTTCAAGTAATCAATTAGAAAACTAATTATATTTAGTAAACTCTAAATTATATTTTTGGAAACAAAATTGTTATTTATTTTTAAATCCTAATTTTGGAAATCCTAGAATTTTGCTCTTAAAACCTAAAATGGTTCAAACCCTAAACCATAATCCAAACCCTAAACCCTAAGGGTTTTCCATGATTACCATAATGCCATTAAATTGAAAAATCAAATGACTATTATACCCTTGTTACATAATTGAAGTTAACTTACATTATTTGCCAACACTTTAGTTGGTTACCAACTCTTGACTTTAGTAGCACTCAAAATCTCAGCAACCAGCCATATATGATCAGCCATATACATTGTATTAGTATATATATAGTCTAAGAGAGAGAAAAGTATGTATTATAGCTCATTTGTTCAAATTATTATCAACCAAGTCTCTCTCTATCTCCTCCCCAACGAAAATCAATAGCATTTCAGATCCCAAATCAAGTTCCATGAACACCCTTAACAAATCAGTAGCCTAGAATCAAGGATTGGATCAAGAAAGGTATAACCCTAATTTCAAAATCTGATCTTAGGTGAGAAGTTAGATGTTAGATTTTTGTGTTAGAATATGTTATATGTAGTAGGTTTTGATTATCTGGGTTGGTATTTAGTGTATCCATAACCTTTAAATACACAAAATGGGTGTTTTCAAAAATCTGGGAAAATTATTTTTTGTGGTCTGACAACGAATGTCAGACCCTGTAGATTACAAGTTGTTAAGTGTTTTTGTTGTTTTATGTTTTTGATGGATAGTCTGGTATTCGGTCTTTGTTCTGAAAGTGAAATCTCGGTCATTTGATGTTTATATTTCGAGTTATTCTTGGTCAAAACCCGTTGACCGGGCATGATCAGTCAAATTCTGGGTAACCTAGAAATGGGGTTTTCAACAGCTAACAATATGTTTGCAAGCCTTGACCTATCCGTTTGTTATGTGTTTTAATGTGGTTGTTTTAACAGGTTTATAGTATGTTATGTGTTCTTCAGTTTCATGTTACTAGATCACTTTGATAAACAACATACTAACAGTAATCGATGGTTAAAGTAGCCTTCTCGAACTGATTTTAAATTTCTGGAATCTCCAGAAATGTGATGAACAGATTTCTAACATGGTTTGACCATGTCAGATCTTACACAAGTTTTGATGTTATAATGCCATGATGTTATAAATTTGTACCTTGACATCTCGTATACAGATTTGAACCTTTATCACATAAGTAGCAAACCCAGAATGCAAACTATAAAGAGCTAAATATAGGACCATCAACTGTTCTTCATTTCTGGAAAACCCAAAAATGAAGAATAGGGTTGTCAGACTTTTCTGCAGCTTAGATGTTTATGTGGTGTTATGTATTAGTCATGTAATCGATTGATACTTGTAGTATTGCATGTATACTACAACATTAAAGCAATTACAAACTCAGAAAGTGTCATGATCATACGAATTAAGCTGGTCAAACAAGCCCACTCGCTAGCTGGCTATGAGTTTCTAGGTTTGGCCAAGAACATGAAGAACGCCTATAACGACGGTTCTGTTGCTATAGGTGGTCTTTAGCGACAGTTACTTTATAAATTAGTTATTTTTATTAAATAATTAGTATTTAATAGTTTTAAATTATGAAAAATACAAAATAAATTCTTAAAAATTATTTTAAAATCCGAAAATTAGTTTTTAATTATTTTGAATATATTTCATAAATATTTAATATTTTTAGAATATTAAAAGTATTTAATTTATTTAATTATAATATTAAATAAATTATTTAAAATGATTTTAATACATGAAAAATCATTTAAAATTATATTATGGTATAAAAAATAATTTAAGTTATTTTTGATAACTTTTAATATTTTGTGATGAATTTCATTAATTAATTAATATTAATGATAATTAAGTTATTTATTGAATATATTAAATAAATGATGAAAATAGAATTAATGATTTAAAAATTATAGAAAAATGATTTAAAGGTTATAAAAGTATTTTAAGTTATAAAATATAACTTTTGATATTTTGTCATGAAAAATATTAATTATTTAATATTATTGATATTAGATTTATTTAATACTTATATTAAATAAATTAGTTTAAAATGATTTTAATATTAGAAAAATCATTTTAAATAAAAATAAAGGTTTTAAAAATATTTTAAGTTATAAAATATAACTTTCAATAATTAAAGGAAAATCTCATTAATTATTTACTATTAATGATGTTAAAATTATTTAATAATTATATTAAATAAATTAGTTTAAAAATGATTTTAATATTATAAAAATCATTTTAAATGATAATAAATTGTTTAAAGATATTTTAAATTTATAAAATATAACTTTTAAAATTTAAAGGATAATTTCATTAATAATTTAATATTAATGATATTAATTTAATAATAAATGATATTAAGTTTATTTAATAATTATATTAAATAAATAGTTTTAAAATGGTTTTATTTATTTAAAATCATTTAATAAGGATATAAATGAATTAAAAATATTTTAAGTTATAATTAATGACTTTTAATATTTTGATAGATAATGCAATAATATTTTAATATTAATGGTAATTATTTAAAATGATTTAAATTCTTTTAAAAATCATTTAAGGGTAATATTAATACTTTAAAAATATTTTGAGTTATTATAAATAACTTTAATATTTTGGCAATGGTTTCATTAATGGTTTAATATTAATTACATATTAATGATAATAGAATTGTTTAATATTTAAATCATTTAATAATGATTCCGATGTTTGAAAATTTATGATGAATTATAATAAATGTTTAAAAATTATTATAAGTCATTTAAAAATAATATGACTGATAATTATAGTTATTGAACTACCGGACAGAGTCTTAGACTCGATAATTACCCGATAAAGCCGTTAGTACACCGACATGTTTCAGAAATGGATCTGGACTTAAATAATTTGATTAAATATGTGTTTATTTATGATTCAATGGTTGTGGAATATGTGTGACAATGTGATTAGGTTATGTGTTTTTATCGCAATAAGCGAAGTAAGCATGTGTTATAGTATGTTATTCTAATCGATCAAATGATCTTATTAATGATAGGTTTCGATATAAAAGATAAAACTAAGTTGCATAACTATAAGCAGCAGACCAGTCAAGTATCTTACCTTTGCATTTCCTTTATGCAATGGACATAAGTAAGAAGTTTCAAAATTATATTATTATTATGTTATATTATTAACCCTATTGTGATATATTCTATATCCGATCATTGTTTATCAACATGTTAGTATATGGTAATTCAGATATATATTCTGTTCGTTAATTTCTAAATATGGTTACACAAGTGTCCCCACTTGGATTATCATTGTAGTTAAACACATGTTGATATATATATATATATATATATATATATAAAGCCGTCTAAGCTATTTGACCCAGCTAGACACATATTCAGAAATATCGTTGAATAAGTTAAAACCTTTTTGTATCCAATCAAATTGTTTTGGTTCTGATTCCAGACTAAGTATGAACATCCCGATCACGGGAAAATTTTTATGCACCAAGGCGGAAAAAGGATGAACGATAATATCGTTCTAGCAATATAGTATTGATCAATACAGGGTCCATGGGATGTACACCCTAGTGCCCGTAAGCTATGACGGTTTGCAGATGAAGTTCTGTCTAACCTTATCAAAAATTTAAAACAATGTTCATAGTATGTCGACTACCCTATATATATATAGTCAATACGTAGTTTCAAAAATTTGAGATAGAATTGTTATGTTATTATTATCGGTTCAGTTTACTTCACAACTATAAATTCGTTGTAGAAGTGATGTACAAAGAAAATATATATTTATTTCAGCTAATTATATTTCTAATTGTTATTACTTGTTGGGCACCCAAATGCTCATTCTTGCTTTAAATTAAATGTTTTCAGCTAGGCATGATCAACCTGAAGGTTCAGATAAGAACAAGTGAAAAGGAAAGCAAACATATTACGTTTAATGGTATCTTTTATAATAGTTAGACTGTATTAAGATAATAATATATATTATATATCATGTAAAGAATATAGTAAAGGTTGCGTACTTGGGATTAGACTCTGATAAATGTAAGATAAGTTTGATATTTATATTATTGTTATTATAATTAGTATTATTCCGCTCATAGAAATGGTATCATAAAGCACCGAGTTCAGGTTTCAAGTACCTGAATTTGGGGGCGTTACACTTAAGAAGATGCATCACAAAAAATTCCCCACTGTCAAAGGATACAAGAAAAAGGAATTTTTCAGAGGTATGAATTTTTGGCCGATATTATTGGGAAGTGTATATGCTCCAAAAGCTCTAGCCATGATTCTTTAAATGAGGTGCAGCTAAAGCTCATGACTGCCATAAGTTGTGGGATATAGCTTAACTATGGAGCTCTACTGCTTGAATGGATATGAAAATGGGTCCTTAGCTTGAAGAAGACAAAGGGCTCTCAAAAGATGCTCTACGGGGTGATTTATAAGCATCATCCTACAGTCTGCTCTAGGTGATAAGATTGGGGACAATGAAGGAGAATCCATCAATCAAAATAGACGGATGATCCAGCAACTATTTGAAAACTGGAAAAGGAATCCAGCTGAGAATGTACGCATGATGACTGAGTCCAGTGGAAGAACTGGTGATCTAAAGGAATCAGGGATTCCAGGAAACATGTCAGTCATCAAAGAGACTGAAGAAGAAGAGGAAGAGATCAACAAGGAGAAAAGCAACCGCCTTGTCGAGGAAAAAGCAAGGGCAAGAGAAAGCTAAAGACTAGGATGGTAGAAGAACCTCAAGGGTCTACCACTGATATACCTGTAGAGTCCTCTGATATTGAGACTATGAAGATCCTAAGAAGAAAAGAATAGCAGGCTGAGGCAGATGAAGATAGAGCTACCATATCACAGCTGCTGAAGAAGAACAAAATCAGTCACAAGTCCAAAAGGCCATCTGTCTCTTCAATCGTCGAGTCTCTACCGATCGTAGAGACTAGACTGAACACCTCAAGCAAGGAAATTGTTGCACCAGATGGTCTGACTGATCAACAGGACAGAGCTAAAGCTGAAGAAAGTCCTGAGGCTGTGGCTCAGCCTAGAAATCCAAGATAAAAATTAGTTAAAAAGTACATCCTTGTCAATGAAGGAGTGCTTAAGGAGGAAGACAAAAAGATGGCTGCTGAAAAGGAACTATCCGAAGAAAGACAAAAGGACATAGCTCTGTTAGGTTTGTAATATTCATAACGCAATCAAATTGCATAAAAAGTGCAGAAGCGTAGTAAAATCAGAGTTTAAAAATTTACAAACCATATACCCGGATCACCCTTTATGCATAATTATTAATTAAACGAAAAGATAACGAATAAAATAATACCCTTGAAGATCGAGCTTCCTCGGGTACAAGTTCACCTCCAAATCCTTTCGCGTTCAATCTTGAATCCACCGGGTTTGGTTCCTTCCTTTGATCAACGTTAGCCACCCAAGTGTTTGGCCTCTAGAGGTGATCCACCAAGGAAGAAGAAAATTCAAGAAGAAGGGTGGTTGACTAAACCCTAGTTTTTTCTATCTCTATAGAAAAGGCATACTCCCAACAACTTGGAATTATTACGTACTTTGTTAAAGTCAACAACCCATACCACCCATAATAAGACTCCTCTTATTTATAGATGTGGGCAACCCACCTTAACAATTAAGGAATTGGGTTTTAATTAATTAATTCTTTTAATTAATTAAGCTCCCTAATCTTATTAGGGATAATTAATTAAACTCCTTTAATTAATTTTCCTTCCTAATCCAATTAGGAACAAATGAGAGTACTTATATTAAATTAATTCCTAAACTCTTTTAGAAATTAAAATAATAATAATTGTAATAATATTAATAAGACTCCTCTCATTAATTTATATTTAATATTTCTAAAATATTAAATAATAAATATTAAGCTATTTAATTTATTCTATCACCATAGATTAAATTAAATATACTTAACATATTATTACGATTATGCCATTAACTTCTTAAATAATTATTCTTCCTTTTATGGTGTGACCCTTTAGGTTCTCCATATTAAACCTAGGTTGTGAATAAATCAATTAGAATCGATTCTAATCTTATTTAAATAAATAAATTAAACAATTAATTTATTTAAATAAATAATATTTATTCTACAATAGGGATAAGCCTCCCACAATGATCAACGACTTTCCGGATAATATAGATTTCAACATTAATCATAAAAGAACCTTTGAGTAAATAGTTACCGTATGCAATTCAATCCTTCCACCATACAATGTCCCAATTAAATATAAGACATGGAATTACTCACAAGTCTTATTTTATTTAATTATATGTATTTCGATCCTTAAATGCACAACTCCAAATAATGCAAATTAGAAACTCCTTTCTAATTTCATTCTCGCTTTAGCCAAGGACTCTTTGGGTTGTCATTTATCGAATCACATAGGACATTTCTCTTCTTTTATTAGAAGTGGTAGATTCTTTATCGATCATACATTATCTCCATGTATAACTTATTATACCCAAGCATACCCTTTGATATACCCTAAGGGTCTTAAGGAATAAGTCAAAGTATAACTCATCATACACAAGATACTATGATGATCTCAAGTCCAAGGATTACTTGTACTACTATCACTACAGAATTCCTATTGACAGCAAAATAAAACTCCATTAGGTATTCCTTAGCGAGCCATGCTCGATGAACTTATTCTCTAATAAGCACCTACATACTTGCTTTAGTGTCTCCACACAAATGATCATGAGATCAATCATCCTCATCCAATGAGCAAGCAAGCGACGTATGTACCAATCTATCCTGGATTCACTAATCCCCAATTTAGTAATCCAATGATTGGGAACTATTTTAGTTTTAAGCTTTCTAAGAATTTAGATCTCATTAGAATGATCATCATCATTATTCTAAAAGCATTGCTTAAAACTATGGGTTTATCACATATTATAAAACAGCATCATGTAGATAATTAAATGCCTTTAATAAATTAATACTTTTATTAATAAATGAATAAGATTGTTACAAAGTATATGCTTTATCATCAAACATGATTGGCTTGTGTGCATACTACTTTCAATCTCCCACTTGTACTAAAGCCAATCGTCATGGTATCTCATACTCTTCTTCTCTAAGTGACGATTATCCTGCAGTTGGATAAGCTTTAGTTAATGGATATGTAATGTTGTTTTTGAGAGTCCACTATCTCTATAGTGATTTCCCATCTTTCAATGATTCTAATAATCAAATGAAAGTGCCACAACACATGTTTAGATCCAAGATGAGACTTAGAACTATTCCTAGTTACAGAATAAACTTTTAATCCAAACAATCAACTTGCGAGCTTCATTTATAGCTATATACTTTGTCTTTATTATTAAACCAAAGAACTCTTTCTTTGTTTGGAACCTTTCCAATTCAATCGCACCACTGCTCAAGGTAACACTTTACCTTAAAGTGGATTTTCTATCGCCTTGGTCTATCTCGAAAAAACTTGAGTCCATTAAGCCCTCTAGTTTTAATTAAGACCCACCATGAATATGATCACATCCTTAGTGTCGGTTAAGAACTTTAAGATGTTTTTCACTGACTCATAGTGAACTTCTCCAGAATATGACTGATCAAAATCCGGTCTCGTATATTTCATTGCATACATGATTGTCACTCATGCGACCTCTCTTTTCAGGAGTCTGTGGGGACTATTAAGAGAGATACACTCCATAGCTCATCGACATAAGACATCTCTTGGAGTTTGCCATGCTAAACGACTTTAGCATCAAATGAATATACGTTCCTTGGGTTAAGTTGAGCATCCTTTTAAATCTATCTATATAGATTTTATCCCCAATTAAGATACTCTTCCCAAACCATTCATGGAGGAATGTTTAGACAACTTTATCTTTTCTGATTGTAGCATTGATAAGTTATTCCTCATCCGTAGTATATCATCATATAATATTAGGAATGTCACGACGCTCCCACTGACCCTTTTATACACACTAGAACTCTTACCTCATCGTATGTAACTATGGATCATCATCTTCTATGATGCGTACCTCATCATCATCATCCATGATGAATCCATACCTCCTAGGTATCTTGATTACTATTTCGCATTTACTGATTCGGTTGTGTGGTATAATAGGTCTATCTACAGGTTCTTCTTATTTGACTTATAGTATTTTGTGGTTCTTGAACTCTTCAAGATCTATTATCCTCCCACTAATCCTTCAATGATAAACACCTTTATCTTAGAAGGCAGCGTGTTTCGTAACAAACACCTTTTGCTAAGTAGAATTATAGAACATATACCCTAAACTTACTTTAGGATGTCCCACAAATCTGTACATGTCAAATCTTGTCCCAAGCTTATCCTTTGAAACCTTTTCACATAAGTTGGACAACCCCTTATCTTAACATACTTAAGATTAGAATCCTCCCCGCCCATAACCTTTATGGAGTCTTAGGTAGGATTTTGAGGTTACTATTTTCGTGAGATATGCAACCATTTCTAGGACATTATCCCGTAAGGATACCGGGAATGTCAGTAAAATCATTATGGATCGCACCATGTTCAAATAGGTACGATTTTTCCTTTCGGATACATCAATCAATTATCATGATCGATGTGTCCATTATGAGAAAATCATCTCGAGATGATCTAGAAACTTATTGCACAAGTATTTATTCCTTGATCTAATCAAAGAATCTTAATACTTAGTCAATTTGTTTCACTTCAATTCTTTGAACCTTTCAAATAATTCATACTTGTATTTCGAAGAAATACACACATTCAACTCTTTGAATGATCATCTCTTTTCTTATACTAGTTTGTTCAATTTGCAAAATTATTTTCACAGAAGTCAAGTATACAAAATCAATTAAGTAATATTCCTGTTCTATACAAAACATTATTATTATAAATAGAACAACAATTGTTCTTAATTATAATACCAAAGATTTCATTGTCCAACAATAAAATGGAAATAATATTTTAACAAGAATCGGAATACAATAACAACTTATTGACTTAATAGATTTTCCGTAGGCATTGCTAAACTATAAGTTCTTATGGCTAATATGCGTGAACCTTTGCTTCATTTTCCACACATAGGATTACTTATATTTGTTTAGCTTTCTACTGCTTTGGTCCTTCATAAATCTACATTTATGATAACCAAAGTCGGATCCAATACCCAAGTAGAACCTCGACTTAAAGAAAAATTTATTTCAATCATGAACAAAAGCGTATTATGTAAATCAAACTTCACTAAGCTTCTTTGGTTAGCCTCTGCAAGATGCTTCTTCTGCGCTTTCTTTCCAAAGGTGTCGAGCTTATTGCAAAGGAAGCAAACTCCTTTGCTATCCGTGACGCTTTTGTTCTTATTATCCTTTGTTTTTGCCTTTCTATTTACCTTCTTTGAATCGTTCTTCTTTTTAGAAGATCCTTTGGCCCTTACCAGTAAGACTTGATCTTTCTTGGTTGAAAGTGACTCTCAACAATTTTTAATATGTTAAGCAAATCAGCGAGACTGATATCTAGCTTGTTCATATGAAAAATTCACAACAATTTTGAAAGGAGTCCGGGAGTGAGTGCAAGATCAAATCTTGGCTCAACTCTTCATCCATGACAAAACCAAATGTCTAATTGATCAATCAAATTGATTATGTTAAGAACTTTTTTGTCTCATACTTTATAGTGCCATTGGCCATTCTAGATCGGAAGAGCTCCTTAGATATCTGATATCTATCAGTCCTACTTTCCTCACCATCAACTACTTGACGTGCAGGAGTATAGTAGAAGTATCCATAGTTTCAGGCTGACGCTGAAGCTTGTTACTCATGGATACGAGCATGATGCATTGAGCCAACTGTGCATCATCTTGCCACTTTCTAAAAGTAGCAATCTCTTCCTCAGAGGCATTGTCTGCAACCATTGCAGGGATAGGCGTATTAAGGACATAAGATAGCTTTTCAGCCATGAGAACTATTCTCAAATTCCTTAACCAATCCGTTTAATTCGGTCTGATTAATTTAGCATCTAATATGCTTCGCAGTGATAGTAATTTTAGACATTGTAAAATTCTATAAATGAATTTGTAATTAACAACATTTTAACATACATTCTTTTATTAATTACCAAAATAAATTAGGTCTTGTTTTAAATTGGTATCTCCCACTATTTTCTTCAAACTATATTACCTCAATTATATAGTTCGCAAAAAATCTAATTAAAGATTTTCTAGTGAGAATAAGGATCCCATTTCAAATGTATATAGCCTTGTGGTGACACAACAAACTATATATAAATAAATAGGTAGACAACTTTTGTCAATTACATCAACTATGTAACTCCTTGTATTTTGCCTCTTAGATTATTTTGATCAAGTGGTGGCACATCCGAATCAAAATTATCCAAGTTAAGTCCGACCTAGCACTCTATATATTCAAAAAGAAAAATATCATCCTTGTGGTGACACAACAAAACAATATTGTTCAATTTTCTTTATAAGCATCAAATGTGATAAATTAACATCTTAAATACTTAATACTTGCCTTGTGGTGACACAACAAACTCATATTAAATATTTAATACTCTATTAATTTTATCATGCTAGAAAGGCTGACGCTCGATATTCCAAATATCTTTGAACGCTTAGGACTTAATATAAAAAAAATTGAGGGATTTATTATTAAATTTGTCTCATCTTGTTTAGCGCATGCATTTATATATATATAAAATACGCCGTCGTATTAATTAACATGCGAAGCATGTTTGCATAATATATAATATATATATAGTATAAGCATGCACATATAGAATACTATATTCTACCCGGATTGATTATGGACTTTTATTCTAGTTTGGTTCACTAGAGCCACCAAGTGAACCAAAAGGTCAAACCCTAGGGGTGCAAGAAATAATATTTAAATATAACTATTACATTTAAACCCGGGCTCTATTACAAACGGGTCTTTAAGCGCTTCTTGTCCCTTGATCTCTAATTCTTCAAAATTAATTCTAAATATTCCTATTACAAAACTATTTTAAAATAAATAGAAACCTTGATCAGCAGTCAAGGGGAAGTACATAGGAGGGGAATAGAATTTACATTAAGAAAAATTAGAGAAGACGAGGTACGCAGACCCCATTTATTAAAACCCATACATTCATGCATCCAACTAAAATAAAATCCAATCGCATTGGTCAATAGTCCATAATCAATCCCATTTATTATCATACACATCACCATATGCATCAATAAATAACATTCATCTTATGAATAATTAACATTTAATATATATATTGATATCATTTAATGGACAAATTTAGTTAGTATAAAATCTAATTTTGAATCAAAATAAACTCCTTTATTTTAATCCAAATTTAAATCAAAATAAAACTATTTTATTTTAATTTATCCTATTTTGAATAAAATAAACTATTTTATTTAACCAAAATCTTTAATCAAAATAAACTCCTTTATTTTAATTAATTATGGAATCCAATTCCATGTAATAAAAAAAAAAACTCTAATTAAAATAAACTCTTTTATTTTAATTAATTATGAATCCAATTCCATGTAAAAAAAATATTAAAGGAAACACGGATTATATTTCCTATTCACAAATAAACTCTTTTATTTTGAATAATATGAAATCTATTTCATATCTAAATAAACTCCTTTATTTAAGGAAACATGGATTCTCTTTCCTATTCACAAATAAACTCTTTTATTTTTGAATAATATGAAATCCTATTTCATATCTAAATAAACTCCTTTATTTAAGGAAAGATGGATTTACTTCCTATTCACAAATAAACTCCTTTATTTTAGGAAAATAAAATCCAATTTCAACTCCAATTAGTTATTATGGAATCCAATTCCAACTCTAATTAGTTAGCATGAAATTCTAATTTTAAAATTAAAATAAATCTTTTATTTTAATATTAAAATAAACCTTTTATTTTAAGATTAAAATAAACCTTTTATTTTTAATTATGAAATTATTTAAAATTAAAATAAACTTTTATTTTAATTATAAAATAATTAATATATATATATATATATATTATATATACCGTATAATATATATATATATATATAATATCCGTAATCACGGTAATAAAGAAAAAAAAAACGTGATGTCCATGTTATAAATATATATATATTATATATATAACATGTTAACTTTCCTTATCTGATTACCGAACCGTGCAGCCAACTTGATTTTCGTTCCTTTTTCAGCGCATCATGCTTTTCAAAAATCCTGCTATTTCGGTTTTTTTTTAAGGTGCTTTGATTTGCGTGCCAATCATGGTAACCTTAACTTACACATGCATGTAATGATGCTACAGGTTCACGGCAATTGGCTAATGAATTCACTGCGTACACGGCAATTGGCAGGTTTTTTTTTTTTTTTTTTTTTTTTTTAAATTTTATACAATAAAATTATGCCCAATTAAATTGTTCTAAACACATATCAATATACATATTAAATTTGAACAATTAATAATTTGCATAAAGGTTTGGCTCTGATGCCACTGTTAGGTTTGTAATATTCATAACGCAATCAAATTGCATAAAAAGTGCGGAAGCGTGGTAAAATCAGAGTTTAAAAATTTACAAACCATATACCCGGATCACCCTTTATGCATAATTATTAATTAAACGAAAAGATAACGAATAAAATCTTACCCTTGAAGATCGAGCTTCCTCAGGTACAAGTTCACCTCCAAATCCTTTCGCGTTCAATCTTGAATCCACCGGGTTTGGTTCCTTCCTTTGATCAACGTTAGCCACCCAAGTGTTTAGCCTCTAGAGGTGATCCACCAAGGAAGAAGAAAATTCAAGAAGAAGGGTGGTTGACTAAACCCTAGTTTTTTCTATCTCTATAGAAAAGGCATACTCCCAACAACTTGGAATTATTACGTACTTTGTTAAAGTCAACAACCCATACCACCAATAATAAGACTCCTCTTATTTATAGATGTGGGCAACCCACCTTAACAATTAAGGAATTGGGTTTTAATTAATTAATTCTTTTAATTAATTAAGCTCCCTAATCTTATTAGGGATAATTAATTAAACTCCTTTAATTAATTTTCCTTCCTAATCCAATTAGGAACAAATGAGAGTACTTATATTAAATTAATTCCTAAACTCTTTTAGAAATTAAAATAATAATAATTGTAATAATATTAATAAGACTCCTCTCATTAATTTATATTTAATATTTCTAAAATATTAAATAATAAATATTAAGCTATTTAATTTATTCTATCACCATAGATTAAATTAAATATACTTAACATATTATTACGATTATGCCATTAACTTCTTAAATAATTATTCTTCCTTTTATGGTGTGACCCTTTAGGTTCTCCATATTAAACCGGTTGTGAATAAATCAATTAGAACGATTCTAATCTTATTTAAATAAATAAATTAAACAATTAATTTATTTAAATAAATAATATTTATTCTACTGATAGGGATAAGCCTCCTGCTTGATCAACGACTTTCCGTATAATATAGATTTCAACATTAATCATAAAAGAACCTTTGAGTAAATAGTTACCGTACAATTCAATCCTTCCACCATACAATGTCCCAATTAAATATAAGACATGGAATTACTGTCAAGTCTTATTTTATTTAATTATATGTATTTCGATCCTTAAATGCACAACTCCAAATAATGCAAATTAGAAACTCCTTTCTAATTTCATTCTGCCTTGGCCAAGGACTACTGGGTTGTCATTTATCGAATCACATAGGACATTTCTCTTCTTTTATTAGAAGTGGTAGATTCTTTATTGATCATACATTATCTCCATGTATAACTTATTATACCCAAGCATACCCTTTGATATACCCTAAGGGTCTTAAGGAATAAGTCAAAGTATAACTCATCATACACAAGATACTATGATGATCTCAAGTCCAAGGATTACTTGTACTACTATCACTACTGAGAATTCCTATTGACAGCAAATAAAACTCCATTAGGTATTCCTTAGCGAGCCACGCCGATGAACTTATTCTCTAATAAGCACCTACATACTTGCTTTAGTGTCTCCACACAAATGATTATGAGATCAATCATCCTCATCCAATGAGCAAGCAACGTATGTACCAATCTATCCGGATTCACTAATCCCCAATTTAGTAATCCAATGATTGGGAACTATTTTAGTTTTAAGCTTTCTAAGAATTTAGATCTCATTAGAATGATCATCATCATTATTCTAAAAGCATTGCTTAAAACTATGAGTTTATCACATATTATAAAATAGCATCATGTAGATAATTAAATGCCTTTAATAAATTAATACTTTTTATTAATAAATGAATAAGATTGTTACAAAGTATATGCTTTATCATCAAACATGATTGGCTTATGTGCATACTACTTTCAAGCTCAACCTGAGGGGGAGATACCTGAAGTTCTCACCCTAGAAAATGCTCTAGCTGAGGGGGAGCTACTAGTCTTGTAGATGGATGATCATATTGAGGGGGATCCTCATGATATCCCCATTACAGAAGAAGCTATTCCTACAAAAAATGAGGGAGAACCAGAGCAGGAACAAAATTAAGTCATTGATATTATGGAATCCTTGAACGAAGACAAAGAAGAGGACAAAGATGATGAGGTCGAGATCATAGATGTGGGCTGCAATGGGCATAAAAAATTTAACTACGAGTAGTTGTTCTCTTATCTACCCATGATGCCTTTTCATCATGCTCAAATTATAAACTCCTGGAATCACATATTTTGGAGCTTCAAAGAATATCCAGCCATCTTTGTGCTAACTCATGGATTCCTAGGAAACTTCAACTTTTCCAAACAGCTGATAACAAATGGTCCCTCTTCAAGGATGGTGCATGAGGTATTATCTATCCCAATCTTGTTCAGAGTCAATCACTATCCACTATCTTTCTTCAGCCAATTTTATGAATTTCCAAGCTGGTTGGAAGTGGTCCGAGATCCACTAAGTCAATTACCAGTTACAGAATCCCAAAATTCTATAACTGATGAACCACATGTGCCAAACTTCATATTGATCCCAACTCCCATCAACTCTATGATTGATGACTCTAGCCCCATCGTAGAGTCCCAAGCTCAAATCGTAGAGCCACCCACTCCAAACACCCAAAAGCAGGCCCCTCCATCAGATATTCCTTCTTCATCGACAAATGAATATTTTAACCTTGATCTTTCCCTCTACTCCTTGCAAGATCAATACAAGAGAACATCCCCTCCTCCACACATTCCACAACTCAGTGAACTCCTGTCAGATCTGCCTACCAAAGCTAAGTTGACAGAAGTGTCAAATAAAGTGATCAAGGACATCGATGATAGTCTTGAAGCTCACACAGAAATCATTCATCTCAGACTGACAAAAATGATCAATGCTACAAATAATCTCCCAAGCACCCTAAACTCTGAACTTATGAAGAAGCTGAGGGTGATCATCAAGGAAATGGTTAAGAGCATAAAGGACAGGGATGATATTCACTTTCTAGCAGCTAAAAGACACAGAGATGCAATTCTTTCCTTACAAATAGCTCAAAACACCCAGAATAAACTTATGTTGGAAAACATCATCAATCTGCAAACTGCTGTAAAAGAATTCCAACAATTCTACATCAACCAAGGACAACAAACTGACAATGTTCTAACCGTCCTCCGAAACAGGGAAGCTCGATCTGACGCTCTGATCAAGGAAAATCGAGAGGACATTACTCAAACCCAAAGCCAACTCAACGAGCTCGTCCAAGGAGTGACTCGCCTATCCGAAGACATTCAAACCCTTGATGCTGACATAAAGGGGGAGAATAAAGAGAAAGGAGATCAGGGCAAGGGCAAAGGCAGAGGATAATTTCAAAATCAACCCTCAAGAAGTCCTCCTATAAAGGCAAATTTCACTCAGAGACTCCACGATCCTACCCATCGGACTTAACGACCGATCGTGAGGAAATTATAATGGCTCAGCCAATAAGGAGTTTATAGCCAGCTACCAGCTCACAAAATATGACCACCACAGGCCTTAGAATGTCAATTAGAGATTTGACATTCATGAATAGGTATGATCACAATCCTAGGCTAAGCCCAAGTGAGCTGAAAGATCTAGCTAGGAGAGATGAAGCAAGTAGGAAAAGGAGAGCTGAGGAGTATGCCAATCCTCCACGCAAAAGATCAAAGAAATAGAGATAAGTTAAAATTTAAATTCTTATTGATGTAATGCTTGATTGTAATATCTATTCTTCAAACATCAATAAATTCACGCTTATTCTCTAGAAATTTCAGCTGCTCACTGAAATATTAAGTCATATTTACTTACCTGCAAATGCATCTAGAAACTAATAAACATAACAACAAAATCTCCTTGTTTATGTCAACATCAAATAGGGGGAGATTGTTGGGAGAATGCATATTTTGATTTGATGTTTAAAGTAAATACTCATGATTATTTGTAAAGTCCTTCAAGGAATATTTGTACAAGGACTTAGTGATAGATCAAATTTGTTAGGTTGATCTAAACTCTTAATGTGTATCATTCTGTAAATGAATGTATAGATAAGGAGATCAAAGTTGTTAGGTTGATCTTGAGATGTAATAGATAGGCTCCGAAGAGATCGTACTGTATCAAGCTAATCAAGATTACAGAAGCCAAGGTAGAAATGAAGAGCATCGAGGATCGTAGTGTGTCTGCCTTAAAGGACCTCGTCGAAAAACATAGAGTGGTCCCAACGTTTGCCGAGCCAACTCAGAGATCGTAGTGTGCTCTGGGAAATGTAGAGTTTGCAAAACAAGCACGTAAAGATCGTAGTGTGCAAGTCTTTTAGAGAAATCGTAGTGCTCTTATTTGATAGCATCAGACCAAGCACCAAGGTGACAAGACACCACGATGTGGATCGTAGAGTATCATCTTCCTTGTGTAAGAAGCATCAAGCCCTACCTTTTGTTTGGAGACAAATTCCAACAAATGTGGAATGGGTTTTAAACATTGATGTCCTCACCAGTCCCAACGGCACAAAAGATATCCTTAGTGATTAACAAAAGGAATGTATTCAAGAAGCTAAGGAAAGGACCATAGGACAGAGGAAAACACCTTTTTAGGTGTTAGGTGAGAAAGCGATCTGTATTGTGGGCGAAATGCAATGCAATTCAGGAGATGTGCAGAAAAGTCTCCATCAAAGATCAGAAATGTCTAACACATTTAATGCTTCAACAAATGGCTTCAACGAATAGATTTCAAGGATCACATATATGCAAAACATATGCAGATGAGAGATCTATACAAGCATTGAACAAAATGCACAAGAACACTCAACGCTCAACTTTACAATCTGAGAAAAAGAGAAAGCTTGCTTAGCTACTCAGTTCTTTCGAACAAGTGCTTAACAGCACTGAGTAGCAACAACCAAGAACTCAACAACTACTAATCAATTGAAGTAAGAGTTCCAAGTTAGAAGGACTTGAAGAGTTCTAAGTGAACTGTGAAGAACCAAGTCTGCTGAACTTGAAGAGTTCAAGAGTGAACTAAGAAGTTCCTAGACTGTTGGTCTAGAAGGAATCTGTGAGATTCAAAAAGTGTAAAAGATATCCTTAGTGGATTTCCTACTCGAGGAGTAGAAGAGTGGACTAGGAGCTTTAAGTGATCTCAACAACTTAAAACTACTATGTCTATTACATTCTTCCTATAACTACTATATCTGCCATAACTGCTATAACTACCTCATTCTCATTAATTCACTATATCTTAAGGGAGATTAAAACAAATATTAATTTCGCTGTGTTTTAATCATTATCAACTAACAAGTTAAATCGAAAAGAATTTTAAATATCTATTCAACCCCCCCCCCCCTTCTAGATAAGTATTGTGCCTCCGGGAACTAACACTTATCTCTAAGTATTTCTATAATGTGTTTTGAAATGAATTTGTTACCCTATTTCTCGATGTGTTAATTGTGTGAATATTTTGAAAATTATTTGTTAATTCTGAGTTTCTGTTAAAAAAATTGTATTCATTGGTGAACACTGAGTAGCTTTAGTCCTCGCGTTTGTTCGCCATAGGCAGGTGTGATATTCCCATCTTTATTGAAACTTCAAAGAGGGATCACTGATGTTGAAGATAGGAAATAAAAATAGATTTGTGCAACCAAGTATAGACGAAGAGATGAGATGGACAAAGGTTGTCTTGCCTAGCTGCAATCACTTTTTGTGTATGAAGTGTTACAAAAATTTGTGAGCAAACTATTATGTTTTTTATTTAGCTTTCTTTGGATATCAAATGGGTGTTGGGGGGATTTATTGGCATAGTTTTACATGAAATTTCTAATGATAATCCATTGTTGTTTAAAATGTTAGCACTGAATGTGATTTCTCTATATAAAGGAATTGGTTTTTTCAAAAATAACACTTTTTGTTATGCAATCTTTGCATTTAATATTAAAATGCTGCAGATTAAGTCTATAATGGGTGATGCATAGCTCTCAAGGCCTATTGGGGTTTATTGGTTTTTGGACAACAATGTTTGAGCATTTTTTGGGGGAACTGAAGTGTTGCCACTGGTGTTATTTCAAAATAACACCTAAAATCTTGACATAGTTGCCTTTGGACATATGTCACCTTAAAGAGGCTACTAAAGTTCACTCATTTAACTTTTTAGTGAATGATTTGAGGCTCAATTAAATAGAAGGCAAAACTATGTCTGTTAATTTTAATTTGTCATTTTCTTCGTTGCGATCACAGAATATTTCATCTCTTCGCTAGTAGTGAAAATTCAGATAAGTAATATGCATTCGTTTACACAATAGAAGAGTAGAAGAGTCACTTTTCAAAATAGATGACTCTTTTCAAAATAGAAATAGTAAAATGGTTTGGTTGAACTGTAATTTTTACAGTTAAGTTAGCTCTGGTTGTACTTCTGTAACATAGATTCCAATTTATCTGAACTAGAAAATTGGGTCTGCTAGCTAACAAAATATGGCATTTGCTTTTGGTGCAGGTATTACAAGATTGTGGAAGGTGATCACGTTTTTTTCATAATAAACTTAGAAAGAGCAAGAGTTCAATTTGATTTGATATACGACAACATTTTTGAACGTTGCAGAAAACATGCATTTAGGAAGATTCCACCAACATTGCCAAACCAAGTGCACCAATAATAGTACCCAATCATAACAGTTCAACTAGAAGAGAACAAAGAGAAGAAAGTTGGTTATTATCCTTTTCCTTTTCTATTGATTATTATAGCCGTGATGAATTGCAGGCCCTTTCTATTCCTGTTAGTTTACTTTCCTAAAACTATCAAATCATTACTTTTATTGATGACTTTCTTGTTTACTTGATTTATTTTTTTGGTAGGCTTATTGGGATTGGACATGGGATGAATTGGTAGCTTATGATCTTCCTGATACATTTTAGTATGTCAATGATCAAACAGGACAGAAACTGAATTATGTTGGGCATTCCTTGGTAATTTTATGTTATGATTCGGTTGCTTCTTTTGCTCATAGAGCCTATCAATTGATAGTGGCTATGTTAACTTCTTTGATATATCCTTTGTAGGGAACTTTGATAGCTCTGGCTTCATTCTCGAAAGGGCAGCTTGTTAGCATGATAAGGTCAGATGCACTTCTTAGCCCAATTGCTTATGTCGATCAGATGACCTCTCCACTAGCAAGAAACACTGCTGATAACTTTCTTGCCGAAGTATGAACTGTTCTTTTTCTTTTTCTCACTCTATGTTTACAGTGTTGCATAGGGTATATAAGTTTGAAAATCATTTTTTTGGTTTAATTCTTATAGGCTTTGAAGTGGATGGGCATTCATGAATTATTTATGGATCCAAGGAAGATGATAATACTGCTTTGAAGTATCTTTTCAAAATAAAATTCATCGAGGCCCAGACCAAGGAATCCCTGACTTCTGTGATAGTGAAGAGTTTGGAAAATTTGTCAGATGTAAACCTCATATTAGTATTAAAATTTACGAGTGCTTTTGATATTGAAAAAAAACTATTATAGTAGATTCTTGGCTTGTGTTTGTTGAATAAATGTGCATTATTAATTATTTTTTTTGAAATCTAAATAGTCTATAGAGACAGTCTTTAGGACTATAACGACGGTCGGCAATCGTAGCTATAAGTCGATTTTCTAGTAGTAATCAGAATCCAAATATAATTAGGAACTTCAACCCATAAATCCCCCGTCCATCAAATCCACTTCTGGTCCAAGCCCAAATATCTTCACATAACTAATGGCCCATTATACTCCAAAGGCCCAAGTAACCATGCCCCAACATTTCCCCCTAGTCTTCCATCAAATAGAATATTTGATGGAAGAGTATACAAAGAATAGCCTGACCAATAAAAAGCCCAAATAGGATCAAACAAAGCCCAACCATCAGAAAAAACCCCACACTGGAAACCAACCCTTCAAATCCATCATCATCACTTCCATTAAATGCGCTACCCTCGAGATCCAGAAACAACTGAAAGGATAACCACTATAAAACCCAAGTTCCCCCAACTTTCACGGTTTCACCTGCCTATTTGAAATTCAAAGATATTCTTGCTCTGTCCTACCTCTTAGCTTCCTACCTTCACAGTGCGTCAATGGCATCCCAAACTCCAAAAACATCGTACCGATCTCTGTGACCCCAATCTCAGTTATGCCCCCATCTCCTACTACTGCAACTAATCCTTCTACCACCAACTCCACACCAGAGCCCAGTCCTAACATCACCCCATCTTCCAGTAAAAACCCGCCAGTAACCGATTCCCAGAAACACCCCTTGAATACCATAAGGAGGACCAATTCCCCCATGCTAATACCCCATCTCAACTCATAAAAGATGACATCCGCATAATCTGAGAACGCTATCAGATCCCAGACACCCATCATCTGAGAGCCCCAACACCTACCTACCGTATGTACCACCGACCCGAATGCTGGACCGCTATGCCACTCACCCTCTTAGAAAAAGGGGTTCGCCTCCCTCTTCACACCATCATCATCACCCTTTTAGGGTTTATGGGAATCAGACTAGCCCAATTGGTGCCTAAATCTTACATCCACATCCTCGCCTTCATCGCTTTTTGTCACGAGATAGGGGTCTCACCCTCAATCGATTTCTTCTTCTCTTTGTTCATAATCGAAAACTCCCGCGAAAGGGATTTCAAAATGTTGAGCAAAAAAGCCCCAAAAGCCAACTCTAAATTCGAAAAATGCCCTCTGATGGACACCCCTTCAAGCAATAAAGGATGACACAAGAACTGGTTCTTCGTTACAGGTCCTGAAATCCCCACAATCCCGGAATGGACTTCTCACAAATGCATTTCTCTAGACTTCGGCGACATCTTAGACGAACGTGTGATAGAGATGACGAAGCTACTCGAGAAACTTCCACTGAAGGAATGGAGCTTCGCCCTCTTGAGAAAACAAGCTGAAAGTAGTATGCACACAAGCCAATCATGTTTCATGATAAAGCATATACTTTGTAACAATCTTATTCATTTATTAATAAAAAGTATTAATTTATTAAAGGTTTTTAATTATCTACATGATGCTGCTTTATAATATGTGATAAACCCATAGTTTTAAGCAATGCTTTTAGAATAATGATGATGATCATTCTAATGAGATCTAAATTCTTAGAAAGCTTAAAACTAAAATAGTTCTCAATCGTTGGATTACTAAATTAGGGATTAGTAAATCCGGATAGATTGGTACATACGTTGCTTGCTCATTGGATGAGGATGATTGATCTCATGATCATTTGTGTGGAGACACTAATGCAAGTATGTAGGTACTTATTAGAGAATAAGTTCACTGAACGTGGCTCGCTAAGGAATACCTAATGGAGTTTTACTTGCCTGTCAATAGAAATTCATGTAGTGATAGTAGTACAAGTGATCCATGGACTTGAGATCATCATAGTATCTTGTGTATGATGAGTTATACTTTGACTTATTCCTTAAGATCCTTAGGGTATATCAAAGGGTATGCTTGGGTATAATAAGTTATACATGGAGATAATATATGATCAATAAAGAATCTATCTCTTCTAGTAAAAGAAGAGAAATGTCCTATGTGATTCGATAAATGATAACCCAGTAGTCCTTGACCAAGACAGAATGAAATTAGAAAGAAGTTTCTAATTTGCATTATATGGTGTTGTGCATTTAAGAGTCGAAATACATATAATTAAATAAATTAAGACTTGACAGTAATTCCATGTCTTATATTTAATTGTGACATTATATGATAGAAGGATTGAATTGTACGATAACTATTTACTCAAAGTTTCTTTTATGATTAATGTTGAAATGTATATTGCCTGGAAAGTCGTTGATCGCTAGGGAGGCTTATCTGTGACGCCCCCAAAATAGGTATACAACACCCATTCTGAGTCGTCAAAATACATGGTACAGAAACAACTACAACTTTATTAATACAACATAAAAGCGTGAGTTTAAATACAAATATTGTCATCTGACAATATCCACACTCAAATAAGTCCTCATTACAATTATTGATACACTATTTTATAAAATAGTGAGGACTACTAGAACCACTTCTAGAACCATCATTCCACACCCCGACTAGTACTCGCTACATTCTCGCCTCCTGAGAAGAAAAATAGAACAACAAGGAAAAGGGTGAGCTCAACTAGCCCAGTAAAGAACATTATGACTACGATAATATAGAACAAATTATCGTTAGTCCTTAACAGGGAAAAATCTAATAGAATACAATAGACAACCAGTTTTAAATCAATCTTCGCAGCGGAAATAATAATTCATTAGAAGAGTTAAGTAGAGAATGCAAACTACTATCTTCTATATATGAATTTAAAAGTTCATCGTCAATATTTTATCCTCGTAACATCAATCAATATATATCTCGAATCAAATATTCATCTTCGCACTACAGCCAAAGATATTCATCGATTTGGTTATGTTCATCTAAACACTGCTCATCTTTGCACTACGGGCCAAAGATATTAATCGATCGATCATGTTTATCTCAACACTGCTCATCTTTTTCACTACGGGCCAAAGATATTCATCAAGAAATCATTCATCTTTACACTACTGAGGCCAAAGATATTCAAGAATATCATCATTTAGGATGAGAGGATGATGAAAAATATTTTAAAGAAAACGAATCCAAAGAAACAAAAGAACAAGTATTAAGGATTCGTACTTTAAATAATCCAAGTTCAAAAATATTTCATAAATAACCAGATTGGAGTAAAATTCAAGAATGAAGATCAAAACATAGATCCAATCAAAGATAGGAATCATAACAGACAATCTTGGACACGAGAAAGAAAAATTTAATTTTTACGTGAATAGTGTCGATTTCGTGAATAATTAATAGTATCGTGAATAGTAACTCACCTTAAAATATAGAAATTTTACAAAAAAATATCATCACGCTTTCGTGAATAGTACTCGTGAATAGTAACTCGTGAATAGTAACTCATGAATAGTAACCCCGACATGAAAAAAAAGTTCCAAATTTGATAAAATTTCCAACCAATATTTCGGATAATGATATTGAAGAAATAATATCATTTTCGAATAAAATAACATCCCTTACCTCGTAAAGAATAGTACTTCCGACCGGAATAATTGGAAATAGTCTTTGAAAGAACTTGCAGACCAGATATAGCAATACTCAAAGTACAAAAATACTCACAAATACGCTCGATATTATTGAGAGAGAAATCTTTATTATCTGGTGTGATTTTCAATTCTAACATAAGCATCCTATTTATAGGAAAATGCTTAGAACACCAAAGTAGAAAATTTAATATAATATTAATATTTAAAAAAAAATTCCTATGCCTACTTTGAAAATCTGATTTCAGCCATTTGCAACACATGGGGGGCCAACCAAAACAATAAAAACGTTTTTCTAACTATAAATATTTTAAACTTCCAAAAATCAATTATTCTTGAACCTCCAAACTTCAATAATTCATAATAAATAGGCCTTTTATCGAAAAAATTCGAATCTCGCAACTTTTTATAGGAAATTCAATTCTCTACAACTTTGCGAAGAAAGTTTTTCCAAATTCCAAATGAAAATTGATCAAATCCATAAATGGACGATTTTACAGGCTATAATCAAATTTCAGTCAAGAAATGGGTCCACCAACATGTTTAACATGTTTTAAACAACTTTTGCAAAAAAAATACTCTTCCTCCTCATATACTCATATATCCCACATTCATTGTAAAAATATCACCATTATTATATTATTAAAATATAATAATAAATTATTTTATCAGAAAAGATAAAATATCATTTTTAACAATTGTCACTTTAAAAATTTTCTCCATCTATATCCACATAAAATCAATATTTTTCTCATCATATAAATCAATAATTAATTATTCATAAATAATATTACAGAATCACAGTACTGGTAACCAAGCCGTTCCCAGGAAAGATGGGCTTTCCAATAAGAATTTCTCCTTCATTGGCAATTAGGTGACCAAACCTCTCCTTGAGATGTAACTTTCTAGATATTGCCAATAATGTTTTCTAATAATATTATTCGGATAATATGAATTATTAGCTTCGATAATGGAATATACCGTGTAGTGACAATTATCAAACAACAATAATATAAAAATATCAACGCATCAATTATTGAATCAATAAAATAAAATAATTTGATAAGAACTCACCGTAACAATTATTGAGTAAGTACCTTCACGTAAGAATCAATAATTGGTGCAATACCGCTTTATTAGCAACAACGCATTATTCTCGTGTTTTTAACCACCGGTATTCCAACAGATAATTGATAATAACTCATACCAATTATTTATAAACAACTTATACTTGTCGTTTTCTTCATCCAATCGCTTTCAGTTATGGGCCCACACAAGGTTTATGCACCGTGCATTTAATATTCCCCGACAAAGAAGAATATTCCACGACCAAACGAATATTCCCCGACAACAATGAATATTTTATAACCACTTGCTTATTTAAAATATTTGCGCATTTTACCCATAACTAACCACATTAATCAAATTAACCCTTACTATTTCAAAATAATAAATAGAGGAAATTAAATTTCATTTATTAATAATTTGGGGTCTTACAACCTCCCCTCCTTATGAAATTTCGTCCTCGAAATTGACATGCGTAGGACATGTTCCTTCCTATCCAAGATCTTGGCTGGTACCTCCACGTACGTTAAATCTTCTGCTATCTCATCTGGTTCTAACTCAATAATGTGGTTCGTGTCATCCACATATTTACGTAACATCGATACACGAAAAATGTTATGAACACGCGTCATACTTGGCGGTAAAATGAGTCTATAGGCCACAGTTCCTATTCGATCGAGGATTTCAAATGGACTAATAAATCGAAGGTTTGAGCTTTCCTCACATCGCTGATTCTTGCTTTTGGAATAACGACTTCTTGTACCTCCTTCTTCATATTCATCAGCTCTGGTGTGTAGCTTGAACGGATTTAACTTTATTGATTAAAGTCGATTCTACTCGTATATCATCACATGGGTACCTAAAGTCTTCAACTCTATCATTTGTAAGTCATACAAAATGGGTCTTTGACAATATCGCACTTGTACTCGTATATGATGTTTTACTCAACACGTCAACAACCACATTCGCTTTTCCAGGATGGTATGGTCAGAACATGTACCAAAATGAGTCTCCCCTTGAGTTCTTCGAAGCTCTTCCCACATTCCTTGCTCCATTCGAATTTTGTATCTCTATGAGTCAACTGAGTTAATGGAGTAGCAATTCGAGAAAATCTTTCCACAAAATCTTCGATAATAACCAGCTAAGCATAGAAAGCTACGTATTTCGATTACTGACTTAGGTTGCTCTCAACTGTGACTCATTCAAATTTTGCATGATGAGTAGTTAACTAATCAATCCCTAAAATCACATCAAATACAAGTATTTTTAAGGAAATAAGATCGACAGGTAATGTGAGGGTACCGATTTGAACCAAACAAGACTTATAAACAGTGGATGTAATGAAAGTTTCTCCGAACGGAGTTTCAACAGATAAGTCAAAGTATAATTTCTTTGGAGTTGAATTTAAACATTGAGCGCAAGTAGGAGAAATAAAAGAATGGGTAGAACCGGTATAAAATAAGGTATAAACTTTGCTAGAGTTTATGATTAGCTTACCCATGATCACCTCGCTCGGATTCCTCGCTTTTTGGGAGGTTACGACAAATGCTCTCCCTTGAACTACCAGTTTTGTCTTGTCTAGGACGACCTTTGATACCTCCATCCCAGCTAGACTTGACTTCGGTGCACGACAAAATCGGGCAAGGTGACCTTCTCTTCCGCAATTATAACACGCTTTGGATTGCTGCGTACAGTTTGGACTGATATGTCCCTCCCCTCCGCATTTGTAACATACGATTGGATGTCGCTCCCCTTCCTTAACAACAGGTGCTAGTGATGACGTCTTTCCATCATTGTTGAATCTCCTTTTCTTGAAAATTCCACTTCTATTATCTTTGCCATGATTACCACCGAAGTGGTTACCATTTCTGGCATGTTGATTCCCTCCACGTTTGTTGTCACCGTTTTGATGACTGCTACCACTGGTAGTATCATTTTGTCGGCTACTCTTTCTTGGTTGGGTTGAATCGTTATCATGCTCCAATAACTGAGCCCTATTTACAACATCTGAATATAAACACAGTTTGTGAGAAATTAAGTATTGACATATCTAGGGTTTCAAACCTCTTAGAAACATCCGCGTCATTCTCTCCTCATTATCAACCAAGTGGGACGTAAACCGGGACAACTCGGCAAACTTAGCTTCATACTATGACACGGTCATATTGTTCTGCTTCAGCTTGATGAACTCTACCTCCTTCATGTGACGAATACTTTTGGGAAAGTACTTGTCGTTGAACAGTTCTTGGAACTTCTCCCAAGACATCTTCAATGCGGCAGGTTGAGTACGCTTTACCGATTTCCACCAGTAGTATGCCTCTCCTCGCAACATAAAGGTGGCAAAGGGAACCTTTTGCTCCTCGGAGCATCCCAAGACATCAAATATCTTGGTGATCTGCTTTATCCACGTCTCTGCCTTAAGTGGTTTTGTCTCTCCAATAAACTCAGGTGGTCCCAGCTCTTTGAACTGTTTAGCGGTGACCGTCCGAGAGTTGTTAGTGTTTCCACCTGCATTTTGAACAGGAGTCGTTCTCGCCTGATGTTGCATGAATTGCATAAAGCCTCTGAACATCCAATCGTTCATCATTTGGTCAACGTTGTTGTTTTCCTGAGCATTATTCCCATCCTGGTGCACATTATCCTGGGTATTGATCATTGGTGACTCAATGGTCTCATGTGCTTCATTGCTTATCTCAACATTTCCGGATGCCATTTTCAAATACTGCCACAAAATAAGAGTTAATTGACATGTCAAATATTATCCCTATACTCTGACCGACCAAATTAAATACCAAATAAACTTAGGCAGGTCATACTAGCGAAGGAATTCCTCGTCTCTCCCCTCCTAGTTCTTGTCTCACATCTCAGCCAGGGATCATATCCCTAAGCTTTGATACCAACTGTGACGCCCCCAAAATAGGTATACATCACCAATTCTTAGTCGTCAAATACATGGTATAAAATTCAAATACAACTTAATTATACAACTGTCGTGTAAAATACGACAAAACATAAGCTGAGAGTTTTAATACGAATTTTATCTTCTAGATAGTATTCAAACTCAAATGGAGTCCTTATTACATTTATTATCACACTATTTCACTGAATAGTGAGGACTACTAATGCAAACATCTGGACCGTCACTCCGTCCCCCGACTAGTCCCAGCTATATTCTCATTTCTTGAAGAGAACAATGAAAACAAAGGGTGAGCTCAACTAGCCCAGTAAGTAATATTATGACTAAGATAATGCAAAATAAATTATTGTTAGCCTTCAATAGTGTTAAACTGATAAAATATAATAAACATCAAGTTTAACTGCATCGGAACAAGCAATCCATTAGAAGAGTCAAGTAGAGCATGATATCTACTATCTTCTATGATTTAAAAAGGTTTTTCATCAACTTTATCGCTGAGACTCAGCTTAATAAATAAAACACATCATCGAATCATCCCTGCACCACGGCCAAGGATATTCATGTAATCATTAGTGGTCATGATTATACCGAATAATCCCTAGTTATAATCATTCCAACAACTGTCCATCAATGCACTATAGGCCAATGAGGACTTTTACCACATCATTTGTAACATTACGGGTCATGATTATACAGAATGATCCTTGGTCATAATCATACCAATCAACAGTTCATCTATGCACGTAAGCCAAAGATGACTTTCATCACAATATAAGAAGTAGGATGATGACAATGATATAAGAATTCAATTAAATGAAATCAAAAGATAAATTTGAAAGATTTATAATTTAATTTATCCAGAATTCAATACTGTTCAAATTGCCAACATAATACTGCTTTGTGGAGTAAAATTCAAGAATGATATTGTATCAAAAATGATTTGGACCAAAAAGAAATCAATTTTTGTTATGAATAGTACTCCAGGTGAATAGTACCCCGTGAATAGTACTTTGAGAATAGTACTCTGTGAATAGTACTTTGTGAATAGTACTCGTGAATAGTACTTTATGAATAGTACTCGTGAATAGTAATGCTATGAATAGTACCGTATAATTGAATAGTACTCAAGGATAAGTATTCCGACATGAAAAACTTAAAATTTAACAAGAATGTGCAGAAAATATCCTTGTGAAGTGATACTAGATGAAGCACAAATTTCAAAGATATTCTACTAATTTCACGGAGTATAGAAGCGATACTTTAACAGAATGATGCTATAATCAGGAATACAAGACGAAATAATATTACTCACATACTACAGAGTTTGGAAGAAAATATTATTTCTTATGAATATTGAACAAAAATAATATCCCTTACCTCAGAAGAATACTGGATACTGGAATAGTGAAATAGCAGACTTCTCTTCTTCTTTCTCTCTATAGCTTCTCTCTCTATAATTGCTCTTGTGAGTCTTAGTGAATTGGTGAGAATGAAAGAAGAATGAACTTCTATTTATAGGAAAATATAATTTCGATAATTGCACGTTTTGGGGCTCGAAATATTACAGTATAATACCTTCATCTTTTCTTTCATTTTTAATTTAGTCCTGCAATTATTACCAAACTTTCACCACCTCCCCTAATAGTACATCTTGTGAATCAATAGTACAATCATGTGAAAAAAGTAATTACAGTATAATACCTTCATCTATACCTCCATTTTAAATTTAGTCATGCAAGTATTATCAATCTTGCACCATGTCCCCTAATAGTACATGAATGTGAATCAATAGTACACACATGTGAACAAATAGTTATAAGCATATGAATCAATAGCAATTAATTGCTCATTTATCCGATTAATTACCCGATTGGTTAATATAACCTCCAGATATCCATTATTATCGAAACAGATGTCGATTTCAACTAACAATAATAATCCCAACATAATGGAAATATCAATTTCATCTTTAATCAACACAAACTTATTCATCATTAATTTTATAACTCACAATATTTAACAACCAGATCATTCCCAGGAAAGAGGGGGCTTTCCGATAAGGATTTCTCCCTATTGGCGCGCAATTAGGTGACCAAACCTCTCCTTGACAGAACTTTCTAGACATTGTCAATATTGCATGAAAGATATTATGCAGCATTTACTGTAGCAATAATTGAGTACAACTGAGTAACTTCTCACGTAAGCATCCATAATCAATACCGTGTGCTACTATGCAACCACGCGTATTACTATACTTTTACCGCCAGGTAGTTCAACAGTTTAACGGTAAAACTTTTGCCGTTATTTTTATAAAAAGATAATTCTGTCGTTTTCTAACTACGCCAATACTTTCGTTGTGGGGTCCACCAATGATTGTATCGTCATATGAATATTCCCTATTAAAACGAATATTCCCCGACCAATCGAATATTATATAACGACTTGCTTACTTTGCAAAATTTGTAAATATTATTCACAACTATAACATTATATCAAATCCACACCATAATATTCAAAAATATATTTCGAGAAAAATTAATCTTTATTCATAAAAGTTGGGGATCTTATAGTATACATGTAGTACTACAATTAACATCAACAATCTAAGTCATACAACAACTCATCAAGGAGATCTGATCGCCCAAAGTCGCTGTCAGACATCCAGCAGCTTCGAGGGTCAATTTTAGGGCTCGATTAATATAGTGTCCTGGTCATGATTCATGTTGTTTAATGGTTCAAATGCATATTCCTTGTGTCATAGAACATAAATACAACAATAAATCAGTCCAACAACATTCAAATATCCAGATTAAGCCTGGTCAAAGGCTGTCAGAAAATGTGTTCTTCCGGTTTCTGGGTTTTCCAGAAACTGCAATTCAGTGCCGAGTGGTCTAGTTTGACCACCCATTACGTCGATTCTATTGACTGTTTGTGGGATCTAAAGCCAAGGATCTAGAGTCCATATTACAGGCTACAACATGCATATAACAACAAAAATCAAATCACTTACCATCTGACAGATCAAAGCCTAGCAAAGTATTGTCAGACACGGGTTTAGGATTTTTAGGTTATCCAGAAATCACCCGGTCAATCTCGGTCAACGGGTTTTGACCGTTAATAACTTACGATCTGAACATGGAATGGCTATGATTCCACTTCCAGATTAAAGACCTCATATCAGACTATGGATTAAAACTTTTAACCAACAAAAATCATAAACATAGAAAGATCTAGAGCCACTGACATTAGCTTGTCAGACGACTTTAGGGTTTAAGAACAATTTTTCAAAAACTCCATTTTAAAGCCTTTTGATGCTATAGATCTGTGATGTATCATCATAGATCATCATATAACATCCTCTAGCATGAATCTAACACATAAACACAAATATTTTCCTAGCATACAAGATTAAATGGTGAGTTAGGGTTTATACCTCTCTTGTCCAATCTTTGTTCCTTGATCCCTTCTACTGATCATAATGATCTAGGGGCTTGGTTAGTGACTGAAACACATAGCAAATTTTTGGAGGTTTGGGGGGAGAAAGAGAGTTGTTGAGAGCTTGGGTGCAAAATAAGCAAAATACTAAACTTTTTCTCTCTTTAATCTATATAATAGTTAGATGCAATGCATGTTGCTGATCTAGCTGTCAATAATTGGCTGAGTTGCTGAGATTTTTAATCACAAAGTCAATAATAGTTGGTCACCAACTCTCATTTTGGAAAGATTTACAAGTTACATAATAAAAATCCAAAAAGGGACTTTTTGGTCATTCTCCATGCAATTTTAATGGCTTTCTAGACTTTTGTCCAAACCCTTAGGGTTTAACCCTAAGGTTCTAACCCTTAGGTTTTATAACCTTATCTTGTAGGATTTTCTAAATTAGGGTTTTATAATAGAAAATTAAGCTTTCTAAAATATAATTAGGGTTTCTTAATTATATTAAAGATTACTAATCACAATAAAGTTTACTAATTACATTAGGTTTACTAATTAGGATTAGGGTTTCTTAATTAGGGTTTAGGATTCCCGAATTTAAAAATTAGGGTTTCTCGACTTTCGATTAGGGTTCCTAGCTATATACGCATTAGGGTTTCTAATCTTGAGATTAGGGTTTCTTATCCCTTATTAGGGTTTACTAATCTTGTACTCTACCCGATCAATCATTGATCAAAATTTCTATACAGTACAAACATATACTCACAGATACATTTATTATAAATGCGATTTCTATCGAATCCCAATCCGAACTTAGGGTTAGGGTTTCTATTCTCGGTTAAGCACGACTATACTCTTATTTTCTCAGTCAATACACAAATTGACTACTTCTCAAAACTCGTATCCCCGATACTTGGCACAAAATTGATAATCAATATTATTATAATAAATAAAAACTATTCAAAAAATTTAGATTATTCGAAATCCCAGGTTATCACACTCCTATATTAAAGATGTGGTATCTTTTGCTTGTACTTAGAAAGTGATATATATTGAATGTGCAATGTGATAAGTGGAGGTAGACTTTATTAGTCATAATTGCTATAGGAATTTGAAAAGTCTAAACAGAAAATATTACTTACATGAACCAGTTTCTTTCTGGATTACCTTTGAAAGAGTGATAAGTGGGTTTTATACCCGCGAATTGGTTCCTAATTCAAGCTTAATCAATGTTAATTCTTTTTTTTTTTTTATGTTTGTTTTTATTTGTTTAGTGTTATTTTGTGTGTAGGTTTTGTGGTGTTGCAAATTGATCAAAAAGGGTGGAGTTAAGGTACATTGTGGCATGCAAATGGGCAAACAGAACATCAGTTGACAGAACCTACCCCCGCTGGGGTGGGCTATTTCCATCGGGGCAGGCATGTTGCAAGCCAATACCCCTGTCGGGGTGGGTGGTCCTGAATCAGAACAGTCTTATGTGGTCTCAAACACCGCTAGATGGTGAGCTTTAGTATTTAGAATGGTTTGGAACTCTAGATGGCATGGGATTGCGACCAGAATGCATGTATTGGATATATATTGAACATCAAACAACAAGATCATGATCACGCAAGGCAATTAATAGAGATTAAGGATAGATTGGGAGCAAGCATTGGAGTGAAGATTTTAAAGGATTTTCACATCATTTGCAGATTAAGGCTAAAGTGAAGGGTGTTCTAAATTATTCTTCTTCTTTAGTTTTATATTTATAATTGGAAGGATGATATCTTTAATTTATTCAGTTATTATTTCATTGATGATGAACTAAATTACTTTTTAGGCTTATGACAGATCTTTAAGTGGAACAATGGTTATGTAACTTTGAATTTTAGTTTAATAAGCTATTATCAAGTTTATCTATATTAATTTGAGATTGAATTTATGAATTGCCTGATCAACAATTCTTTGTGGACTTGTATGGATTTGAGAGAGGAAGTACGAGTCTAGACTTAGTTAATATAGCACGTGTTCTTGAATTTTGTGAATGAACAGAATCTTGATGAATGTTAGGGTAGGGATATGCTTGACATCGTATGTAATCAGATAAAGAACTTGAACTTAAACCTTCTTTAATTGTAATTCACATAGAAATATAGTGAGTTAGTTGATTAAAGTGTTTAACTTGATTCTATCTAAATTATGGATTTGAGTTAATACGGTATTAGTTCATCGAGAGGTGGCTGGTTCTATTTACGTGTTCTTGATTAATAAACTGGAATATTGAATTAAACTGGAATAAAGGTGTAATAATCTGAGTGATGCTTAGAGTGAAGTCGTAAGTCCGATTCTCCAATATTTGTTGAAAAATTAAGTTTTTAGGGTTTGTTGAGTGTTTGGTGATTTTAATATTTTAAATACTTTTAGTTACAAACTGGAAATTGGTTAGTTTAATAAAATTAGGATTAATTGGGAATTGGTAATTGTGATGGTTAATTTCTTATTAAAGTCTCTATGGGAACGATACTCTACTTATTATTATATTACTTGTTAACCACGTATACTTACGTGTTGTGCGTAATTAGATTTTACCCAACAAGTTTTTGGCGCCGTTGCCGGGGACTTAAGTATAGATTTTAATATTTTGCGATATCCGTTTAATTAGTCCAGTTTTACTTAAACATTTTTATTTTTTTGTTTTGTTCATCTAATTTTAGGTTTTTGAAGTTAGTTTATGCAAACTCGATCCAAAAATCCAGACTTGCTTCCTTTTGAGGATGACATTGAGAGACACTTTCAAATGTTAAGTAAGTGGATCAAGGAGGTAAGGGAAGACTTCGCAAATTCTGAAAAAGAAGAAGCAATGGCTGCTGAAGACCAGAAAGCGTTGAGGGACTTTTCTACACCCAAGGTGACTGAGCTGCAGTCGAGTATCACCAGGCTTGCTATAGCTATGAACACATTCGAGATTAATCATGGGACTACTCAAATGATCCAAAACTCGGTTCAGTTTGGCGGACTTGCAAATGATGATCTGAATGAACATTTGATCAGCTTTCTGGAGATATACGACACTTTCGAATACAATGGGGTGTCAGATGAAGTAGTCAGACTTCGCTTATTCCCATTCACTCTGCGGGACAAGGCGAAGAGTTGGTTACACTCTCTACCACCGGGTTCAATAACTAAATGGGTTGACCTGGCTCAGAAGTTTCTAGCTAAATTTTTCCCGCCAACGAAGACTGCAATGATGAGAAACGAGATTACTATGTTTGATCAGCAACACGGGGAATCATTGTACGAGGCATGAGAGAGATACAAAGAGTTGCTCAAAAAATGCCCACATCATGGATTGCCTAAGTGGTTGCAGATGAACATGTTTTACAATGGATTACATGGGAATCTCAGGACCACTATTGATGCAGCATCAGGTGGAGCTTTTATGGCAAAGAATTATGAGGAGGCGTATCAATTTATAGAGACAATGTCCGCTAACAACTATCAGTGGCCCACGACAAGAATGACACAACCTACGGTAGCTGGAATGTTAGAGTTAGATGGAGTGACGACAATAACAACAAAGATTTCAGCGCTCGCTAAAAAGTTCGATGCTTTGTCAGGGGTACAGACACAACAAGTTGCAGTTATTTGTGAATTGTGCACGGGTGAACATCCTACAGATCAATGTAAAATCAACCCAGCGTCAGTACAATTTGTGGGTAGCTAAAACAGAATTCCACATAATACGTACCCGAATACATATAATCTAGGGAATAGGAATCATCCTAACTTTTCGTGGAGTAATAATCAACATCAACAAGCAAACACGCCCATCTTATCCCCCAGGATTTCAGAATCAACAACAACAATCAGCTCAACATCAAGAGAGGAAATCAGATTTAGAAGAGTTGTTGTTTAAGTACATAACAAGTAACGAGGTAGCTATGAAAAATAAAGCAATGACCATGAAATCACAAGAGATTGCCATCAAGAATTTGGAAAATCAGATGGGACAAATTGAATTAGCATTCAACAATAGACCACAAGGGACTCTACCAAGTGACACCGAAAGAAATCTGAAGGGAAATCACGAACAGTATCAGGCAATAACTTTGAGAAGTAAAAACATCTAGATGGGAAAAGTGCAGAAAATTCAATTATAATGGATGACAAAGTTGATGAAAACAAAGTGGTTGACGAAAAACAGGGTGAGGAAAAGAAAGTTGAACAAATAAAGTTAGATAACAAACCGGTTGTTTATCCTCCACTGCCGTTTCAGCAGAGAGTCCAAAAGCAGAAATTAGATAAGAAATTTGAAATTTTTTGGAAGTTTTTAAGAATCTTCAGATTAACATCCCTTTCACAGAAGCCCTAGAGCAGATGCCAAGTTATGCAAAATTCATGAAATGGATTTTGTCCAGGAAAAAGAAGTTGGAAGATTTCGAAACAGTGGCATTAACAGAGGAGTGTAGTGCGATTTTACAGCGAAAGTTACCACCAAAGTTGAAAGATCCGGGGAGTTTCACCATTCTGTGCACGATTGGGAACATGGCGTTCAACAAGTGTTTATGTGATTTGGGGGCAAGTGTTAACCTTATGCCGTTATCAGTATATATAGAATTGGGTTTGCCAGCTCCAAAGCCTACGAACATCTCATTGCAGTTGGCGAATAGGTCAGTCACGTACCCGAGAGGCATTATAGAAGACATATTGGTCAAGGTTGACAAGTTTATATTCCCCGCGGATTTCATAATTCTGGATTTTGAGGAAGATAAGAACATCCCAATTATCCTAGGGAGACCTTTCTTGGCTACGGGTAGGACGCTCATCGACGTACAAAAAGGTGAACTAACGATGAGGGTCCAAGATCAAGAAGTAAAATTCAATGTTTTCAAGGCCATGAAATTCCCCACGGATGAAGAAGAATGTTTCAGGATGGATGCCATTGATCAGATAATTAGCGAAGATATGGTTAAAAGTTTGGCTAATGATCCATTAGAAACAACATTATTGGGAGATGAAGATTTAGATGATCCAGAATTTTTGGATTACTCGCAGATGCTAGACTCCCTGCCACGAGTTAGCAGATTAAAAGCTCCCTTTGAACCATTGCACACAGATGAAAAAAGCCACAACAAGGATGAAACCACCTTTGGAGGAGCCACATACTCTTGAACTTAAGTCACTCCCTAAACACCTCAGGTATACATATTTAGGCAGTTCTAATTCTTTACCTGTTATTATTTCTGCTGCACTTAACGAATTGCATGAAGAAAAGTTGTTGAGAGTGCTTAGAGAACACAAATCGACCATAGGATGGACAATTACGGATACCAAGGGAATCAGCCCATCCTTTTGCATGCACAAAATTTTGATGGAAGACGATGTAAGACCAATAGTGGAGCAACATAGATGGCTCAACCCAATTATAAAAGAAGTAGTGAAGAAAGAAATCCTGAAATGGTTGGACGTGGGTATCATCTACCCAATTTTCGACAGTAAGTGGGTCAATCCGGTTCAATGTGCCAAAAAAAGGAAGAATGATCGTGGTACAAAATGATGATAATGATCTAATTTCGATAAGGACATTGACTGGTTGGAGGGTTTGCATGGACTACAGGAAGTTGAATAAGGTGACCCGCAAAGATCACTTTCCTCTGCCTTTTATCGATCAGATGTTGGACAGATTAGCGAGACACGAGTACTACTACTTATTTTATAAATATTCGGGATATAATCAGATAGTCATTGCTCCTGAAGATCAAGAGAAGACTACTTTCATGTGCCCATACGGGACATTCACATTCAAGAGAATGTCATTCGGCTTGTGTAATGCACCCGCTACCTTCCAACGGTGTATGATGGCCATCTTCTCGGACATGGTGAAGAAAAATGTTGAAGTCTTCATGGACGACTTTTCTGTCTATGGGGATGCTTTTGATGTATGTCTAGAGAATTTGGTAATGGTTTTACAGAGATACACAGACACGAATTTGGTCCTTAAATGGGAAAGTGCCATTTCATGGTTGCAGAAGGAATAATTTTGGGTCACAAGGTCTCGGCTAAAGGATTAGAGGTTGATAAAGCGAAGCTGGACACGATTGAAAAGCTTCCTTCACCAAGTTTAGTTAAGGGAATTCGAAGTTTTCTGGGACATGCCGGGTTTTAAAGGAGATTTATAAAAGACTTCTCTAAAATTGCAAAACCATTGTGCAGTCTTTAAGAGAAGGATTCAACTTTTAAGTTTGACGAGGATTGTAAAGTGGCGTTCAAACAATTGAAGAAGAAGTTAACTACAGCTCCCGTAATCGTCGCACCAGATTGGAATATACCCTTCGAGTTAATGTGCGATGCAAGCGACTATGTGGTTGGGGCTGTCTTGGGACAACACCGAGAGAATGTATTTCATGCCATATACTATGAAAGTAAGACACTTACGGAGACCCAAATGAATTACACAACTATGGAAAAGGAATTACTTGCAGTGGTATATGCATTCGATAAATTCAGGTCTTATTTGATCGGAACAAAGGTGATCATCTATACTGATCACTCGGCTATTTGATACTTAATTTTGAAAAAAGATGCTAAGCCACGCCTTATCAGATGGATTCTCCTTCTACAAGAATTTGACTTAGAAATAAAAGATAGAAAGGGCACGGAGAATCAAGTTGCAGACCATTTATCTAGGCTAGAAAATTAGGTTAAAAACGATGAGGACAAATGTTAATTAATGAATCATTTTCGAATGAGCAGCTGTTTGGGGTCAATACAAAATTTCGATGATACTCGGACTTCGCCAATTATCTAGTAAGCAACATCCTTCCCCCTGATCTTACACATCAGCAGAAAAAGAAATTCCTATATGACGTCAAGTGGTACATGTGGGATGAGCCATACCTATTCAAACAGTGCGCCGGCAAGATGATCAGAAGGTGTGTGCCCTACAACGAGGTGAACAATATATTGTATGAATGTCATTCATCTGCGTATGGGGGATATTATGGTAGTGAGAGAATAACTAAAATAACCTGGGTTAAATCCCGAGTCCGGAATAAATCTCGGGTCAAATTCCAAGTCCGAATCGAATCAAATCCATCAAAATAAGGCCTCAAACTACTGGCCCAATAGTATCTTCTTGGGTCATCTTAGCCCACCACAGGCTCCCAAAAGGTCATGACTTGAAGGTACTATTGGTAGTTAGTAAATTCCCCATATACAGACAAATTTTTCCCCCTATCTTTCGATGTGGGACTGGGGTGTTACAAACTCTCCCACTTAAATTTCTGACGTCCCCGTCCGAATCGATCACACACACGGCCCAAAGATCTTTGCCTCTCTTGCCATTGTGGGATAATACCGACTGGCTTTGTGTCCCCACCTCCGGACCTCCATCTCTCCATTGTGGGATAATACCACCAGCCTTCGTATCCCCAGCTCTGGTAACCCGATCAGATGACCTGACCTGATCTTTCGAGAGTCGGCTTTGATACCATATAAAATAACCCGGGTCAAATCCCGAGTCCGGAACAAATCTTGAGTCAAATCCCAAGTCTGAATCGAATTAAATCCATCAAAATAAGGCCTCAAACTACTAGCACAATAGTATCTTCTTGGGTCATCTTAGCTCACCACAGGCTCCCAAAAGGTCATGACTTGAAGGTACTATTGGTAGTTAGTAAATTCCTCATATACAAATAAATTTTTCCCCCTATCTTTCGATGTGGGACTGGGGTGTTACAACAGCGGCAAAAGTGCTTCAAGCCAGGTTTTATTGGCCTACATTATTTAAGGACGCCCACCAGTTTGTTAAAAGTTGTGATAGATGTCAAAGGGTGGGAAACATATCGAAAAGGAATGAGATGCCACTACAAACAATCTTGGAAGTTGAAATTTTTGACGTTTGGGGCATTGATTTTATGGGGCCATTTCCATCATCATTCAGTAATCAATATATATTGCTTGCGGTTGACTATGTATCAAAATGGGTTGAAGCCATAACACTCCCAACTAACGATGCCAAAGTGGTTCTCAAATTCTTGTAGAAGAATATTTTTACGAGATTTGGCACGCCAAGAGCTACCATATGTGATGAAGGTAGTCACTTCTACAACAGATCATTTACAGCTCTCTTGGAAAAATACGAGGTCAACCATAAGGTAGCTACAACATATCATCCCCAAATAAGTGGGAAAGCTGAAGTTTCAAACAGGGAGGTGAAGAGAATCTTGGAAAAGGTGGTAAACCCGAATAGAAAGGATTGGTCTCTCAGGTTGGACGATGCACTATGGGCCTACTGGACTGCATATAAAACACCAATTGGTATATGTCACCATATCAATTGGTCTATGTGAAAACATGTCACCTGCCTGTGAAGTTACAACACAAAGCCTACTGGGCTATTCAGAAACTTAACTTTGATCAAGCAGCTGTGGGTGAAAAGAGACTACTTCAGTTAAACGAGCTCGATGAATTTCGACTTCAAGCTTACGAGAACTCTAAGTTATACAAAGAAAAGGTCAAGAAATGGTACGACCAAAAAATCATGCAAAGAACGTTCGAACCGGGGCAATCAGTACCACTTTTCAACTCAAGGTTGTGGTTGTTCCCAGGGAAGCTAAAATCGAGATAGTTGGGTCCATTTACCATTAAAAAAGTTTTCTCACATGGCGCCATTGAGATCTACTGTAGGAATCCATTGGAAACATTCAAGGTCAATGGTCAAAGGCTAAAGCATTATAGGGGTGGCAATTCAAACATGGATGTCATCACAATCACACTAGCCGACACACCATTAACAGGGAGTAGTCAGGCTGAATGACTTAAAATCAAGCGCTAATTGGGAGGCAACCCAAGCGTACTTTTATTCTTCATATTTTTATTCATAACCGTCAAATTATAGTTTAGAATAATTCATAATATAGAATAAGTTCATTTACTAATTAGTTAAGTTGCATGTTCTTGATAATCTCTCCATCATGTTTAAAATTGCTATAAATCTGCTTACATTTATGCTTCATGTTATTGTAGGTTCTTAAAATGATCATGGTTTGTAGTCGAAGGGAAGAAATAAGCAAAACAGACCCAGTTAACAGAACCCACCCCCACCGGGGCGGTCCCTTACATGCCTAATACCCCCACTGGGGCGGGGGGTCTTCAATTCAGTTTACAAGGCGCATCCTCACCGGGGCGGGCCTCATAGGCACAATACCCCACGCCGAGGTGGGGGTCCTGGAATTTGAACCAGCTCTTCCCGGCAGTTACATACCACTTCTTCCTCAATTAAAAATCTAACTCCCATCCATTATCTCCACTATATACCCACGTTTTGGACACTTATATACCATCTTCTCCATCATCCCACTACATGAACATAATTGCCCATTACACTAACCCACTACTTCAATCCATTACTCCAATTCTTCTCCATTACACCATCTCTATAAATTCATTCCCTCATAACCTAAATTCACCACATACTTTCAACTCCAACTCCAAAAGCTACGAATTAGGGTTCTCATTGAGGTAAGTGTATACCAATTGAGAGTGAGCACCTTGTCTTCTAATTCCTCTCTTCCTAGCACCATAGTAGAAATAAAATAATCAAGTTTGGGGGGACTATCGTTGTTAAAGCTTACTGATTTTCAATTCAATGGCATCTCAACCCACATCAAAATGAAAAAGGGGAGAAAGTTCAGGGTCCGCACAAGCAACACGGACCTTTGATCGGAAAAATTTCAAAAGTGTCGCCGCTGCCGACTGTTAAGACTACATGGTGACAAAAGCACTTACACCAGAGCGGGGTTTGGCACCGGACCATGTCGACGGTGAAATGATGTAGTAAATATATCAGAAGGGTTGGAATAAGTTCATGTAAGAACCTGATCCCGCAGTTGTGAGTGTGGTCAAAGAATTCTATGCAAACGCCGAAGATAAGGCCCCTTTCAATGCTTTTATTCGGGGGAGGCTCATTTCTTTCAGTGCCGACGCTATCAACACTTACTACCAATTGAGAGTACCGAGACATTTCCAGTATGTTTACTAACGTGACAACGATCCTGACTTTGAGGCTATTCTAAAAGAAATAACTAAGTCGGGAACAACATGGATCAAGGGTCGAAAAGGAGGCACTGTATTTCACAGTAAGGATCTCAGTAGGTATGGAAAGATATGGTACGCATTCTTGTGTGCCAAGCTATTTCCCTCTACACACACATCGGATGTGACCAAAGAAAAGGCATTACTATTATATGCAATTGTGCAAGATTTCATCATCGACATAGGGGCAGTAATCAGTTTTTACATTCGACGATGCCTACAAGGAAATTTCTCGGGCGGCTTGCCACAACCATCACTTATTTATGGGTTGTGTCTCCAAGTGGGCGTTAGATGGTGTGATGATGAACCCACTCAGATGCCGCTTCGGCTACTAGATTGCAGAATGATTGCGCGGTATGTGGTGTGGGTTGGGGGTGAGGCACATCCACGGGGAGTAGGCTTTATATTTCCCTCAACTTCAGAAGACGAGGCTGACGCTGAAGACACCTCGGATGATGATGAGTTTTTGGAGGATGCAATGATGGGAGAGCAAGGAACAGAGGCAACACCATAGCCCGATATCTATCTAGCCCTCAATTCTGCACTTTCAACAAAAACTGGACGCGCAAAACAAGGAGGCACGACGAGAAATGATGAGTCTAGTAGTGAGGCAGGACCATATGTTTGAGGCTATGAATACGTCGTTCACTTCATTGAATGCGATGCTCCAAAGCTTCAATCCAAATGCGCAATTTCCATACCAGCAGCCCATCCTAATGCAAGGTTTCCACCAAGTGACTCTGATGAAGAATATCAACCATGTGATGCCCCCAAAATTAGGTATACGTCACCCATCTTGGGTCTCCACTTACATGGTACATAAATTCAAATACAACTTAGTAATACAACTGTCGTGTACAATACGACAAAAACATAAACTCTTAGTTTGAATACAAATATTGTCTACTAGAGATTACACAAAATCAAAAGGAGTCCTTATTACAATTATTATTACACTTTTCACAGAATAGTGAGGACTACTAATTGTCAACATGATACTGCTTTGTACAGTAAAATTAAAAAATGATCAGAAGAATATTTCCATGAAAAGATACTGGATGAAGCGCAAATATCAAGGATATTCCACTAATTTCATGCAGTATAGAAGTCAAAACTTTAACCAACTGAGTATAATAAGGAATGGAATAACAAAAGAAATCACCGCATGCGATGATAGAGACCTTGCAAAAGTTATTCCAATGAATAATAAATAATTAATCAGTCCCAAGATAAAACGCATGCATGTGATATTCCAATAGAATAATAAAGACAGAAATCGGTTTGGCGTAAAACGCATGTAGATAAGATATTCAATGTAATAATAAAGAGGCGAAATCCGCCATGTAGAGAACGCATGCATGTGATATTCCAATGAATAATAAAAAAGACGGAATCGGTTCGACGTAAAATGCATGAATGTGATATTCCAATGAGAATAATAAAGATTTTAACCAGTCCAAATAGAAACGCATGCAGACGTGATGTTCCAAAAGATGATAAAGAATGGAACAATGTAAGTTCTCTTCATAGATAAGAAAGAAATAATACTCCTTACCTTGGAAAAAGCTGGATCTGGAATAGTGAGGTAGCAGATTTCTCTTCTCCTTTCTCTCTATAATTTCTCTCTATAATAATCGCTCTAAAGCTTTTGTGAATTGGTGAGAAATGAAGGAAGAATGAGCTTCTATTTATAGGAAAATATAGTTTCAATAATTGCACGTTTTGGGCCTCGAAAATTACAGTACAATACCTCCAACTTTTCTTTCATTTATAATTTAGTCCTGTAAGTATTATCAATCTTGCACCAACTCCCCTAATAGTAAATAGTGTGAATCTATAGTTCAATCATGTGAATCAATAGTATAATCATGTGAAAAATACGAATTTCAGTATAGTACCTCTATCTATACCTCCATTTTTAATTTAGTCATGCATGTATTATCAATCTTGCACCAACTCCCCTAATAGTAAATAATGTGATTCAATAGTACATATATGTCAACAAATAGTTATATAAGCATGTGAATTAGTAGCAATTAATTGCTCATTTATCCAATAAATTACCCGATTTATCAATATAACCCCTAGACATCAATTATCATCGGAATAAATGTCGATTTTCACTAACACAAACAATTCCAACATAATGAATCTATTTTTATCAAAAATATAAATTTTGAAATTTCGAAGTTTGACTTTTCCCGAAAAGTCAACTGTTGACTTTTTGACCAAATAATGAATCCCAGAAAATTTTGTGTTTATAGACTATTTTTACTAATTTCTTCGTTCCGGACTCAAATATCACGTCCGCGTCTCCCAATTCAACTCCGAACAACATTCATTATTAATATTATAACTCACAATATTTATCAACCAGGTCGTTTCCAGGAAAGAGGGTGCTTTCCGATAAGGATTTCTCCCTATTGGCGCGGAATTAGGTGACCAAACCTCTCCTTGACAGAACTTCTAGACATTGTAAATATTGCAATTTATAATATGAATAACTTTGTCGCCTCAAGTATTGATTTAATAAAAACATTTTATCACGGATGATCTTTGTGACAATAATTGAATCAATAATATGATAGATATGATGCGTTAATTATCATGTAATAATTGAGTATAACCGAGTGACTTCTCACGTAAGCATCAATAATCAATACCGTGTGCTACTATGCAACCACACGTATTCTTGTACTTTTAACACCGGTGTTTTAACAGGTTAACGGTAAAACTTCCGCCGTTATTTTCATAAAAAATATTTTTGTTGTTTTCTCAATCGACAATAATTCCGTTGTGGGGTCCACCAATGATTGTGTCTTGTTGTCTGAATATTCCCCGTTAAAATGAATATTCCCACCAATCGAATATTATATAACAACTTGCGTACTTTGCAAAATTTATAAATATTATCCACAACTATAACATTATATCAAATCCACACCATAATATTCAAAAATATATTTCGAGAAAATTTAATCTTTATTCAAAAAGTTGGGGTCTTACAAACCACCACCACCCCAGACTTAGGAGATTACAGGGAAGTCCTCACACATTCATTGCTTTATCCATACAATGAAGACATTGTAGTTTTCAAGTTTAGGGGATTTAGTTTAATTTCATGTTTGCATGTTTAATGTCATTAGTTAGGTTTATATTTGTTATTTCATGTTTAGTTTTAGGATTTTTAATGTTGCATGCATGTAATCATATAGTTGCATAGTAGCTTAGGATCATAAATAGTTGTTATTTATGTTTGCATCATGTTATGTTTGCCATATCATATAATTTTTTTTGGTTAGAATTGTGTTGTTTTGAATATGTCCAACAATCGTTGTAGTTCATTTTGATTTTGACCAATGATGAGATTGTAATTGAGTAGATAAATACAGTACCCAGTATTAGAACTATGATGTAATTTTGAGTTATGAATTGAATCTTTAGCATGTTTAAAACTGGTATAAAAAGGGTAGCATGTGACGCCCCCAAAATAGGTCCATTCCATCCAACCTATTCTGAGTCGCCAAATACATGGTACAGAAAATAACTACAACTTTATTACAACAATTGTCGTACAAAATACAACAACACATATGCTGTGAATTTGGATACAAATATATACCAAATGTGACACATGTCCCAACCGTGGACAGCACCTCACAGTGACACCTTACATAAAGGTATAGTCAAAAATTGTTTTAGAAATTAGAATCTTTGGGAAGTGCTCAAGGAAACCTTCGTACATGGGAGGCCATGCGTCTAGGTTATGATAGATATCATATGGACACAAAATTATCCTTGGTTGACCCAATAGACCCCAAAGAAAAATGAGAAGATTACTATAATATTCTTCCCAATGGTGAGTCTTCTCTTGACATATCATTATCTCCACTGTCTCTAAATGAGAATTATACTTCAAACAAACACCAAGATTATATAGGTAGTTCTCGTAAATATACTCAGCAAGTGGACGAGCACAATACTGTCTTATGATGACATGCGGTTGTATGTAATTAGACATCTTGTATGATAGTGGCAAAACACCCTTCCAATGTTAGGTTCGCCTCACCCTAGTTGATTCGCCAAATATAACTACTAAATGATGACCTCCGTTCTATTCCCCTGTTACCCCCGCTCAACCCAACTACACTCTTATTACCTGAAAGGAATTGTGAAGCAAAATGGTGAGCACAACTAGCTCAGTAAAGAATATCATGACTAAAGATAATTAAATTAAAAATATCCTTCATCAATAATAAATCAGAGATTTAGAACATATGGTAGATGATAAAAATTTCAACCATAGTTGCAGCGGAACGAGCAATCCATTAGAAGACTCAAATAGACTATAAAGTCTATTATCTTCTCCATGTTAAAAATCCACCAACAATATTTTATCACTGTAACATCAATCAACAGTTCTGGTCCACAATCATATGAATAACTCATAATCATAATTGTGATTCTAAATTTCTCTTCGCATCCAGGACGAAGATAATTTTCATCACATGTCTTTACCTGAAATATCAAAGATCATGGTTATACCAAATCACAATTCCTGTTCATAATCATACTAATAAATTCATCTTTGCACTACGGCCAAAGATATTCGTCAACAGTTCAACTTTGCACTACTGGCCAAAGATATTCAATAACATGTCATCTTTTCACTACGGGCCAAAGATATTCATCAACAATTCATCTTTGCACTACTGGCCAAAGATATTCCTCAACAGTTCATATTTGCACTACAGGCCAAATATATTAATATCTCAAAGAAATATATAATCATTTCAGAATTTTTATAAACAATAATTATAACCATGTTGATAATTTCACTTTTGCACTTAAGCTAAAGATATTCAATTATAAATTCAATGATCATGATCATACCAGTCAACAATTCAACTTTGCACTACTGGCCAAAGAGAACCCATAGTCATGATCATACCAAAAATCTACCCATCTTTACACTCAAGTCAAAGAGAAATATCATCATTAGAGTTATAAAAATGTTATATATGATAATAAAAACAATATAATCAACATATAGATTTAATCTCAAGAGTAATATTCATAAATCAACTATAATTTGGTCAGGAAAAGAAACTAATTTTTGTCGTGAATAGTACCTGTGAATAGTAACTTGTGAATAATAACTCGTGAATAGTAACTCGTGAATAGTAACTCGTGAATAGTATTCCGAATTCGTACATAGTACCGTATACATAAATAATGTAATATACATGAATAGTGCCGTATACGTGAATAGTAACCCCGACTCAATAAGGTAAAAATTCCACAATAAAATCCATACCAATATTTTAGTATAATGATATTGAAAGAATAACATCATTATGAAGAATATAACATCCCTTGATATCCCTTCCTATCCCTTACCTCAAAAGAGCAAAGACTTCGATTTGGATATCGGATATGACGCTGAAGGAAACTTGCACTGATGAATACCAACTCACCAAGTATCTAAATACTCACAAAATACACTCGATAATCTAGAGAGAAAAAGGGAGAAAACTTATGAATTCTGGTGTGATTTTCAATTTTAACTTAGCCCTCTATTTATAGAAAAATGTTAGCACGCAAGCGGACTTAACTCAAGAACCTTGATGGCTTTTACTCGCTACTATTCCACCCACCACATTTGAAAATTCAATTGAGCACATTTCTCACCAACCAAAAGTGGAGCCCACCAATTCTAGAAATTTCCACCAAAATCATTTATAACCTAATTTCCGAATCAGTCACCTCTTAAAATTCATAACAAATTATACGCTCATTTTTAACGGTTCCAAATTTGTGGACATATACTTAACTTATATATGTATAACATATCCAAAAATTACAACGATCCAACGGTCAGATTAAAAATTATAACTCACACAATAAAGTTGTAAGAACCTTGATTTGATCTTTTAATACCTCCAATCCGACAAAATACTGATAAAATACCTCAATATTAATTCCTTCATTTATAACCACATAAATAAATCCATCATTTATATCCGCATCAAATAAATATTTCTTTATCATATAAATCAATAATTAATTATTCATAAATAATTTTACAGAATCACAATTTTGACAACTAGGCAGTTCCTAGAAAAGAGGGGGCTTTCCGATAAGGATTTCTCCTTACTTCGTCGCATGAATTAGGTGACCAAACCTCTCCTTGATGTAACTTTCTAGACATTGCCAATAATGTTATCTTATAATATTATTCCAAATAATATGAATTATTGATCCGATAATGGAAAATCTTCGCAAAGGACAATTATTGAAACAACAATAATATAAAATATCAACGCAAAGAATTATTGAATCAATAAAATAAAATATTGAATAAGAATTATCGTAATAATTATTGAGTAGTGCCTTCTCGTAAGAATCAATAATTGAAAAAATACTATCTAATACCGCAATGCTTCTTGTAACAACGCGCGTAATACTTTACTTTACCAACCGGGTATTCCAACAATGTTAACTTGTATTGATTACGCAGTTATTTATAAAAACTCAAATTTATCGTTTTCTTCATCCGACAGTTATCCGTTATGGGACCCACAATTAGCTGCGCCATCGTACGAATTTTCCCCGACAACAATGAATATTTTATAACCACTTGCTTATTTTGAAAAAAAATTCATATATCACCCTTAAATTTAACTTTTTATCAGTTTAACCATTTACTAAATAGGAAAATTCAATACTTTTATTTCATAAAATTCGGGGTCTTACAATCTCCCCTCCTTATGAAATTCCATCCCCGAAATTTACGTACCTGGTATTTCAAAGAGTTGAGAATACCTTGCTTTCATTTTAGATTCCATCTTCCTTGTCCTCATAATTCATTCATTGCTCATTTCTTGTATTTCAGATATCATTCTAGAATACAGCTTCAAAACAAGGGTTAATTTAACAAATTAACATATCACATAATATCCCGATATTATGACTGACCAAAAAATAAACTTAGGAAGGACACACTAGCGAAGGATTTACTCATCTCTCCCATCCTAGTTATATTCCCCGATCTCCGCCAGAGATCATATCCCTAAGCTCTGATACCAACTGTGACGCCCCCAAAATAGGTCCATTCCATCCAACCTATTCCGAGTCGCCAGATACATGGTACAGAAAACAACTACAACTTTATTACAACAATTGTCGTACAAAATACAACAACACATATGCTGTGAGTTTGGATACAAATATATACCAAATGTGACACATGTCCCAACCGTGGACAGCACCTCACAGTGACACCTTACATAAAGGTATAGTCAAAAATTGTTTTAAAAATTAGAATCTTTGGGAAGTGCTTAAGGAAACCTTCGTACATGGGAGGCCATGCATCTAGGTTATGATAGATATCATATGGCCACAGAATTATCCTTGGTTGACCCAATAGACCCCAAAGAAAAATAAGAAGATTACTATCATATTCTTCCCATTGGTGAGTCTTCTCTTGACATATCATTATCTCCACTGTCTCTAAATGAGAATTATACTTCAAACAAACACCAAGATTATATAGGTAGTACTCGTAAATATACTTAGCAAGTGGATGAGCACAATCCTGTCTTATGATAACACGAGGTTGTATGTCATTAGACATCTTGTATGATAGTGGCAAAACACCCTTCAAATGTTATGTTCGCCTCACCCTAGTTGATTCACCAAATATAACTATTAAATGATGACCACCGTTCTATTCCCCTGTTACCCCCGCTCTACCCAACTACACTCTTATTACCTGAAAGGAATTGTGAAGCAAAAGGGTGAGCACAACTAGCTCAGTAAAGAATATCATGACTAAAGATAATTAAATTATCAATAGCCTTCATCAATAATAAATCAGAGATTTAGAACATATGGTAGATGATAAAAATTTCAACCATAGTTGCAGCGGAACGAGCAATCTATTAGAAGAGTCAAATAGACTATAAAGTCTATTATCTTCTCCATGTTAAAAATCCACCAACAATATTTTATCCCTGTAACATCAATCAACAGTTCTGGTCCGCAATCATATGAATAAATCATAATCATAATTGTGATTCTAAATTTCTCTTCGCATCCAGGACGAAATAATTTTTATCACATGTCTTTACCTGAAACATCAAAGATCATGTTTATACCAAATCACAGTTCCTGTTCATAATCATACTAATAAATTCATCTTTGCACTACGGCCAAAGATATTCGTCAACAGTTCATCTTTGCACTATTGGCTAAAGATATTCAACAACATGTCATCTTTTCACTACGGGCCAAAGATATTCATCAATAATTCATCTTTGCACTACAGGCCAAAGATATTCCTCAACAGTTCATATTTTCACTACAGGCCAAATATATTAATATCTCAAAGAAATATATAATCATTTCAGAATTTATATAAACAATAATTATAACCATGTTGATCATTTCACCTTTGCACTTAAGCTAAAGATATTCAATTATAAATTCAATGATCATGATCATACCAGTCAACAATTCAACTTTGCACTACTGGCCAAAGAGAACCTGTGACGCCCCCAAAATTAGGTATACATCACCCATCTTGGGTCGCCACTTACATGGTACAGAATTTAAATACAACTTATTAACATAACTGCGTAAGTATACAATACGGCATAAAATCGTGAGTTTCAATACAAATATCGCCTACTAGATATTATACAAACTCAAACAAAAAGTCCTCATTACAATTATTATCACACTATTTCACGTAATAGTGAGGACTACTAATGCTATCTTCAGGACCATCACTCGTTTCCCAGACTCGTCCCAAATATATTCTCATTTCTTGAAGAGAACGAAAAAAGAAAGGGTGAGCTCAACTAGCCCAAGAAGAAATATTATGACTAAGATAATGCGAATAAAATTATCAATAGTCTTCAACAATGTTAAACCGATAAAATACAATAGACAACCGGTTTAACAAATAATGAATATGCAATCCATTAAAAGAGTCAAGTAGAAAATAAAGTCTACTATCTTTTAGGTTTTAAAAGGTTTTCATCATTGTTATAGCCGAGACTCGACTTTAATAAATATTCCACATCATCGAATCACCCTCGCACTACTGCCAAGGATATTCTTTAGTATCACGACCACAATTATTCATACACTACGGCCAAGAATATTTGTGTATTCATTAATAGTCATGATCATGCCAACAACTGTCCACCAATGCACTACTACCACCATCGAGGATTTTTATCACATCATTTGTAACATTACGGTCCATGATTACAATCGAATAGTCTCTCGGTCATAATCATACCAAGTCCATCTATGCACTACAAAATACATGTATGACTTTCAACATAATATAAACATGAGGATGATGACAATGATATAAGAATTCAATAAAACAAGTTCAAGAATTATTTTATCCAGAATTATTAACGTCCCAAATTAGTAAAATTCAAGAATGATCGTAAGAATATTTCCATGAAAGATATCTTTGGATGAAACGCAAATATCAAGGATATTCTACTAATTTCATGGAGTATAGAAGTCAAAGTTTTAACCAATTGGGTATAATAAAGAATGGAGTAACAAAAGAAATCACCATGCATGCGGTGCTTGCGATGATGGAGTTATTCCAACAATAATAATAATGGAACCAGTCGGTGAAATTCACACGACAGTGATGTTCCAATAGAATAATAAAGATGGAACCGGATCCGGTGTAAAACACACGATAGGATATTCCAATGAATGATAAAGATTTTAACCAGTCCTGTAAAACACACGAGCAGGATGTTCCAATGTAATGATAAAAAGATGTAACCGTGTCCTGTAAAAAACACACGCATACGATGTTCCAATGTAATAATAGAAGAATGTCACCAAGTATAGGGTAAACTGCGTGATACAGGTTATTCCAATGAGAATAATAAGCAATGGAATAACAACAGCTTCTCTTCATGAATAAGAAAGAATAACACCCCTTACTTTTGGTAGGAGATTGAATCTTTACTGACGGCGAGAAGTAACAAAATACTCTTCTTCTTTCTCTCTTATTCTTTCTATACTTTCTCTCTCTATAGCTTGAATGAATTAAGTGAAAAATAATGAAGCCCTAGGCCTCTATTTATAGAAGATTTCTAGCTTAGCACCGCTTAGTGTGAAAAGGCAAGTGGCTTGACGACTAATGATGTGAAAAGAAAAGTGGTTTGACGCTTTTGTAATTTGAAACGACAAGTGGTTCGACGTCTCGGTAAAGGTAATTACTATTAACGAAGGTAAATACTATTGACGAAGGTAAATACTATTCACAAGGGTAATTACTATTGACGAAGGTAATTACTATCGATGAAAGGTAAATACTACTCACAAAGGTAATTACTATTGACAAAGGTAATTACTATCGATTTAAGGTAAATACTATTCACAAGGGTAATTACTATTGACGAAGAGACTCTTAGATGATGACATATGAGCCCCCATAAAATAATCAAACTTACCACAAATCATTTTATTTTTAATCAACACATATTTAATCTTTCAACAATTATTAATCATTTATAACTTGTCGTCTCAATTATTGATTTAATACTATAACATATTATACGAGATGATCTTTGTGACAATAATTGAATCAATAATATAAGAGATATGATGCAAAGAATTCTTTGAGTGATAATTGAGCATAGGTTGAGTGACTTTTCACGTAAGCATCAATAATCAATACCGTAGTGTCTACTTAACCACGCGCCAGACATTCGTACTTTTACCACCGGGTAGTTCAACGGTTTTAACGGTAACACCTCCGCCGTTATTTTTATAAAATATTTTTGTCGTTTTCTCAATCCAACAATAATTACATTTGTAGGGGTCCAATGATTGAGTAGTTATGCGAATATTCCCTAAAAAGAATATTCCCCACCAAACGAATATTTTATAACAACTTGCATACTTTGCAAAATTGATAAATATTACCCACAACTATAACATTATATCAAATTTATTCCATAATATTCAAAAATAATATTTATAGAAAAATTCATCTTTATTTATAAAAGTTGGGGTCTTACAGAACCCATAGTCATGATCATACCAAAAATCTACCCATCTTTACACTCAAGTTAAAGAGAAATATCATTATCAGGGTTATAAAAATGTTATATATGATAATAAAAACAATGTAATCAACATATAGATTTAATCTCAAGAGTAATATTCATAATTCAACTATAATTTGGTCAGAAAAAGAAGCCAATTTTTGTCGTGAATAGTAACTCGTGAATAGTAACTCCTGAATAGTAACTCGTGAATAATAACTCGTGAATAGTACTCCAAATTTGTACATAGTACCGTATACATAGATAATGTCATATACATGAATAGTGTTGTATACGTGAATAGTAACCCCGACTCAATAAAGTAAAAATTCCATAATAAAATCCATACCAATGTTTCAGTATAATGATATTGAAAGAATAACATCATTATGAAGAATATAACATCCCTTAATATCCCTTACTATCCCTTACCTCAAAAAAGAAGCACTTCTGACTGGATTTCGGATATGTCGCTGAAGGAAACTTGCACTGATGAATAGCAACTCACCAAGTATCTAAATACTCACAAAATACACTCGATAATCTAGAGAGAAAAAGAGAGAAAACTTATGAATTCTGGTGTGATTTTCAATTCTAACTTAGCCCTCGATTTATAGGAAAATGTTAGCACGCCGAAGCAGACTTAACCTGCAACCTGATGGCTTTACCTGCTACTATTCCCACCCACCACATTTGAAAATTCAATTGAGCACATTTCTCACCAACCAAAAGTGGAGACCACCAATTCTAGAATTTTCCACCAAAATCATTTATAACCTAATTTCCGAATCAGTCACCTCTTAAAATTCATAACAAATTATACGCTCATTTTTAACGGTTCCAAATTTGTGGACATATACTCAACTTATATATTTATAACATATCCAAAAATTACAACGATCCAACTACGATTAAAATTATAACTCACACAATAAAGTCAGAAGAACAATCGATTTGATCTTTTAATACCTCCAATCCGACAAAATACTGATAAAATACCTCAATATTAATTCCTTCATTTATAACCACATAAATAAATCCATCATTTATATCCGCATCAAATAAATATTTCCTTATCATATAAATCAATAATTAATTATTCATAAATAATTTTACAGAATCACAATTTTGACAACCGGTGCGGTTCCCGAAAAAGAGGGGCTTTAGATAACGATTTCTCCTTACTGGCGCGCAATTAGGTGACCAAACCTCTCCTTGGCAGAACATTCTAGACATTGCCAATAATGCTATCTAATAATATTATTCCAAATAATATGAATTATGTATCTGATAATGGAAAATACTGTACAGTGATAATTATTGAAACAACAATAATATAAAATATCAACGCAGCAATTATTGAATCAATAAAATAAAATATTGAACAGTAATTACTGTAACAATTATTGAGTATTGCCTTCTCACGTAAGAATCAATAATTGAAAAAAATATTGTGCAATACTGTGTGCTACTGTGCAACAATGCGTAATACTTTACTTTACCAACCGGGTATTCCAACAGTGTTAACGGTAACGATTACGCCGTTATTTATAAAAACTCAAATTTGTTGTTTTCTTCATCCGATAGTTATCCGTTATGGGACCCACAATTAGCTGCGCCATCGTACGAATATTCCCCGACAACAATGAATATTTTATAACCACTTGCTTATTTTGAAAAAAAATTCATATATCACTCTTAACTTTAACTTTTTATCAATTTAACCATTTACTAAATAGGAAAATTGAATACTTTTATTTCATAAAATTTGGGGTTTTACATAGCACGTTAGTAACACTTGTGTCAACTGATTAGTTCAAATTGATACATAAAGAGTTTCTAAAGGATAATGCTAGTGTAAATAAGAGAATGACAAGAATAGGTAGTGAAGACAAAGAATTAGGCAAGAACCTAAGTTTGGGGGAAAAAGTGGGGTATATAAGCTTCAAGAAAAAAAAGAATAAAAGAAGAAGAAAAGAATATCTAGTTGAGTCTTGTGGTGGGTTGAGAAGAAATGTGAAACATACTCCCCATAAACCAAGGCGTGAGATGGAGCGTAAATGCACTCACCAACCATCTATAAAAAAAATAAAATAAAATAAAATAAAAAGAAGAAAAATAAGAGCAAAGAGCCCCCGTGAATGAAAAAGAAAGCATGAATACCATTTTTTGGACCCATAACCTTGCTGAATGTTGGATTCTAGTTTCAACTCGTTTATTTTTGAAACTTTTGGGTTTACTTTGTATAATTCCTGACAAGAGAATGGTTATGTATTGAATTTGAATTAGTATCAGTTAGCATAGATGTTGATCACACATATACTATATCGGTGATGACGGTCTAAGATTCGAGGATTGATAAGGAGTTTTTGATTGGTTTTGATACGAAGTGTTGTAGTGTTTGCTTGATTTCTCTGAGGCCGAAGGAATAATTTTGATTCGTTGATACTGTTGGATTTGTAGACATATAGATTAAATGCATTACATATCATTGCATTGCATTGCATAACATGTTAATTTATTTTGTGCTCGAGGACTATCACATTTTAAGTTTGGGGGATTTTGATAAGTGGGTTTTATACCCGCGAATCGGTTCCTAATTCAAGCTTAATCGATGTTAATTCTTTGTTTTTATGTTTGTTTTTATTTGTTTAGTGTTATTTTGTGTGTAGGTTTGGTGGTGTTGCAAATTGATCAAAAAGGGTGGAGTTAAGGTACATTGTGGTATGCAAATGGGCAAACAGAACATCGGTTGACAGAACATACCCCTGCCAGGGTGGGCTGTTTCCCATACAAAACCCCCACCGGGGTGGGGGGTCCCAAATCAGAACAGTCCTATGTGCTCTCAAACACTGTTAGATGGTGAGCTTTAGTATTTGGAATGCTTTGGGACTCTATATGTCATGGGTTTTCGACTAGAATGCATGTATTGGATATATATTGAACATCAAACAACAAGATCATGATCACGCAAGGCAATTAACAAAGATTAAGGACTGATTGGGAGCAAGCATTGGAGTGAAGATTTTGAAGGATTTTCATATCATTTGCAAATTAAGGCTAAAATGAAGGGTGTTCTGAATTATTCTTCTTATTTAGTTTTATATTTGTAATTGGAGGATGATATCTTTAATTTATTCATTTATTATTTCATTGATGATGAACTAAATTACTTTTTAGGCTTATGACAGATCTTTAAGTGGAACAATGGTTATGTAACTTTGATTTTAAGTTTAATAAGCTATTATCTAGTTTATCTATATTAATTTGAGCTTGAATTTATGAATTTTCTAATCAACAATTCTTTGTGGACTTGTATGGATTCGAGAGAGGAAGTACGAGTCTAAACTTAGTTAATATAGCATGTGTTCTTGAATTTTGTGAATGAACAGAATCTTGATGAATGTTAGGGTAGGGATATGCTTGACATCGCATGTAATCAGATAAAGAACTTGAACTTAAACCTTCATTAATTATAATTCACATAGAGATATAGTGAGTTAGTTGATTAAGGTGTTTAACTTGATTCTATCTAAATTGTGGATTTGAGTTAATACGGTATTAGTACATCGAGAGGTGGTTCGTTCTATTTTCGTGTTCTTGATTAATAAATTGGAATATTGAATTAAACTGGAATAAAGGTGTAATAATCAGAGTGATGCTTAGAGTGAAGTCGTAAGTCTAATTCTCCAATATTTGTTGAAAAATTCAGTTTTTAGGGTTTGTTGATTGTTTGGTGATTTTAATATTTCTAATACTTTTAGTTACAAACTGGAAATTGGTTAGTTTAATAAAATTAGGATTAATAGGGAATTGGTAATTGTGAGGGTTAATTTCTTATTAAAGTCTTTGTGGGAACGATACTCTACTTATTATTATATTACTTGTTGACCACGTATACTTGCGTGTTGTGCGTAATTAGATTTTACCCAACAAAGAGTCCAACAAAGATTTGTTACAAACCAAGATACTTGGATTTGTTATTAACGAGAATATTTTTGAAATGCTACTTATCTTCGTAAGTATTCTGTTGGCAACGTAAATAAATGTCATACGACTGAACTAACTTTTAGAGAAACAGTAATATTTTGGGCTATAAAAAGAGAACTGACATATCAGTCCAAAACACACAACACTTGAATTAATTCTTGCACTCATATACTTGAAAAGCTAGTCTATTATTCTTGGTGCAAATCCTCAGCTGCTGTGCAATTAATGTTCAGATTATTTCTCAACTAATTTTCGTGAGCTTCATATTGGTGATATCTTTCTTAATGTTCTTACTATTTGATCATTACATTCATTAGTTGAGCCTTGCATTGTTAAATTGTTTATTTGATTTGATCATTAGACCTCTATATTTGTAATTTTATATTTTAGATTAAGTGTTATCTAAAAGTATTTAATCCAGGTGGATTAAGGTTTGTTTACAAATAGGTTCAAGCAAGCATAAGAGCTTAAGGGGTGCATTGGTGCATAAGGAGAAAGAGTGCTCAAGTGAATTATTGTAATTCAAATTTGATAGAATTTGTTTTGTAACAAGAGTAAATTTAAAGAAATAAAGTGAGTCTCCAATACTAGCTGGTATTGGACGTGGACTAGGCTATTATTATAGAGGGTAATAGCTGAACCAAGTAAAAAATCTTGGTGTTGATTTTATTACTTGCTTTACTTTAATTACTCACAAAAGCTAGTTAATTATCTTAATAATTAAAATTTGAATATTTGCATTATCTTAAGATAATTCTTTAACACCAAGTATTTTCTCAAAGTAATAAATTCAGCAGGATATTTTCTTAAAAACAAACAGTTAATTCGGTAGGCCATATTAATTCAGCAAGCTACATTTAACTATATAGTAGGCTGAATTTAGTAGTTTGGTGTAAAGTTTTAAAATTGGTCATAAATCGCTCCCACACTTATTCAACCCCCCTTCTAAGTGTGCCTTATCTAAATTTCAATTGGTATCAGAGCTTGGCTCTACTTATCTTGGTCTTAAAGGTGACTTATAGGGAAAGATTCTGACATGACACAGTTCGGGAACAACAATCACGAAGGTCAATCAACCAATAGACTTCCTCTGCTGTATGGAACAGAAAACTACAACTCCTTGGGAATTATGGGTTGTGGAGAATGGACCAGTTATTCCAAGGAAAGATGACGGTACTCCAAAGACTTGTCTAGAGATGGACTCAACTGAGACTTTCATGGTTTCCTATGATTCAAGGGCTATGAACACATTACTTAGCGGCATAGTATAATCCGAGATCGATAAAGTTTCCTCATGCAACACATCTAAGGAAATTTGGGACACTTTTGTGGTGAGTCATGAAGGAACATCTAAGGTTCGAGAAGTCAAATTAAGCATGCTCATGTACGATTATGAAATTTTCAAACACGAGAAAGATGAAACTATAAAGATGGCTCAAGAAAGGTTACTTGTTCTTTTGAACTCTTTAAAGCTACTTGACAAATCCATTAAGTGAGATTAACCATAAGTTACTTCGGGCTATGCCCAAGATGTTTGCTTCTAAAATTACTACTATTCAAGATTCCTCTACTATATCTACTATGGATACACTAACTCTCTGTGGGGAACTTGAGGAATATGAACATCTATTAAAGAGATATGATGATGAGGAGGAAACTCCTCGAAGAAAGGTTTTAGCTCTTAATGCAGGAAATGAAGAAGAGCTTGATGATGATTCGGATAAAGAGTTAACCATGATGTCGAGGAGACTCAAAGGACTACTACAAAGGAAGAATAAACGAAAAAAATACCTTCAACTCGAATAAAGCCAAAGGTGAGCAAACCGAGGAGACATGTTTTGAATGCGGACGTCCAGGGCACTTCAAGAAGGACTTCTTTTAACTAAAGAACAAAGAAAAAAAAGGCTTCAAAGATAATAAAAGAAACAAGGCACTTATCACTTGGAGTGATGAAGAGGAGTCTGAAGTTGAGGTCGATGTCAAGGATGAAATAGCTCAAGTATGCTTCATGGGGATAGAAGGTGAATCAAATGAGGTATCTAGTTTTGAGTTTAATTCTTTGAAAGAAGAAAATGAAAAATTAAAAGAAAAGAATGCATATTTGAAAGACTTAGTAAATACATTAATGAGTGAGGTTGATTCTTTGATAGATGAAAAGTATGATATTAAAAAGGAATCTACATGTAAAGAAGAAAAGGTTTTGATTGCTAAGATTGATTATTTAGATAAGTATAACAAAATACTTTCAATAAGGTAAATTTTTTGAATAATGAAGTCCATAAGTTGACTAATGAACTAAAAATGAGAGATGTGTGTATTGATGCATTTAGTGATAAATCTCTTGTTAAAACCTTTCCTAATAATGAACTTCAAAAAGAAATAGATTCACTAAAATCTTCTCTTGCTAAATTCGTTCAAGGTGAAGAAAATTTAAATGTCATATTGGGTAAACAAAGACCTAATTTTGAAAGACAATGAATTGCTTATACGTCTATGCATAAAAAGGGAGATATGAAAATACTAAAATAAAATTTATGTTTTAGATTAAATTATTGCTCTCTTTTTACAACGTGTAGAAATTATGGTATTAAAGGTCACTTGGACATAAATTGTTTTAAGAAGAATAAGATTAAAAAGGTATGGGTTAAAAAGAATGATTTACGTGCAACTAACATTAAAGGACCTAAAAAGATGTGGGTACCAAAAGGATGAATTATCTTTTCTTGACAGGTATGTTTCAAGGCAAGGGTTGCATCTCAAAAATGGACTCTTGATAATGGATGCTCTTGTCACATGACTGGTGACAAATTAAAGTTCGTAAAGCTAAAAGTCAAGAAGAAAAATGGTACAGTTATATTTAGAGATAACCAAACCTGCGAAATAATCGAAAAAGGTAAAATAGGAAATGGTAAGGTTAATATTGATAATGTAAATCTTGTTAGTGGACTTAAGTTTAATCTTATTAGTATTAGTTAATTAATGGATAATGGTCATCAAGTTAGTTTTGAAAAAGAAAAATGTACTATTTCTCATGGTACTAACAATGTTACTCTAGTTGCACAAAGAGAAGGAAATATATATACTATTGATTTTGAGAAACATGATGAAGAACTATGTATTTCATCTGTACAAGATGAGGCTAATTTATGGCATAAGAGGATGGGACATACTCACATGGATTTAATCAAGAAATTATCCTCAAAGGATCTTGTCAAAGGGTTGCCAAAAATAAAGTATGAAAAGAAGGGAATGTGTATTCCTTGTCAACTCGGGAAACAAGTAAGAACATCGTTTACGACAAAGAACATGGTATCGACTTCTTCTCCTTTACAACTACTTCATCTTGATCAATTTGGACCAGAAAGACATGCTAGTATTAATGGTAAGTTATATGCATTTGTAATAGTAGACAATTTCTCTAGATATACATGGGTATTATTTTTGAGAACTAAAGATGAAGCATTTAAAGAATTTGAGAAATTGATAAGAAATGTGGAAACTAAATATAGTCTCAAACTTGTAAAGATAAGAAGTGACCATGGTACTGAATTTTAAAAAGACTTTATAATATTTTGTGATCAAAAAGGAATTAGTCATGAATTTTCAGCCCCTAGAACCCCTCAACAAAATGGATTTGTGGAAAGAAAGAATAGGACATTACAAGAAACAACTAGAAATTTTTTGCAATAAAGTAAACTTCCTAAAAAGTTTCGGGCCGAAGTTGTAAACAACTCTTGTTATGTTTTGAATAGAGTACTTATTCGTGCAATCATTTCGAAAACTCTTTATGAACTTTTAAATAACAAGATATATAATATAAGTTATTTCAAAGTTTTTGGATCTAAATGCTTTATTCTAACTACTAGTGATAACTTGGGAAAATTTGATTCTAAATCTTATGAAGGAATTTTCATTGGTTATTCACAAAATAGAAAATCATATCGTGTATTTAATATTAACAAGCTATGTGTCGAAGAATATGTTCATATTACATTTAATGAAACTCACAATGATCTTCCAAAATAAAGAGATGAGGATGCAGGAAATTTGGAGAACTCTGTGAATCCAGAACACCTGAAAAATCTATTCAGCAAGCCGAATGGACAAATCCAGCAAGCTAAATTGGAAAACTCGCAAGGGATAGAACAAGGAACAACACAAGAGCTTGAAGTAGATTTCCCTCAACAAGAAGAAGTAATGCATGATGTACAAATGCCAAAGATTGCAAGATATCTCAAGAATCATCCACCAAAAAACATCATTGGAGATATAAACAAAGGAATTACTACAAGGAGAGGATTGCAAAATCGAGGTGCATTTTCTGCATTCCTATCACAAGTTGAGCCAAAGAATGCTAAGGAAGTTATTTTAGATAAAGTTGGCTAATGGCGATGCAAGAGGAACTTCAGCAATTTGAACGATGCCAAGTCTGGGAACTTATGTCCCCTCCTAAAGATGTTTCTATCATTGGAACAAAGTGAGTATTCAAGAATAAGCTTGATGAGCATGGCACAATCACTCGTAACAAAGCAAGGCTAGTAGCTCAGGGATACAATCAACAAGAAGGAATTAACTATGAAGAAACTTACGCCCTAGTTGCTAGACTAGAGTCTATTTGAATCTTGTTAGCATTTGCTTGTTACAATAAGTTCAAGCTTTATCAAATGGACGTAAAGAACGCCTTCCTCAATGGATACATCAATGAAGAGGTGTATGTAAAACAACCTCCTGGATTCAAACATGAAAAGTATCCAAAACATATCTACAAGCTCAAGAAAGCTCTCTATGGTCTTAAACAAGCTCCAAGGGCCTGGTACGAAAGGTTGAGTAAGTATTTACTTTAAAATGGTTTTATTAGAGGAAAAATTGATTCTATATTATTTATTAGGCATGAAAATAAAGATATTATTATTGTACAAATATATGTAGATGAAATAATTTTTGGTTCTACTAATGATTTTCTTTGTGAGTGGTTTTCTAAGTGTATGCATAAGGAGTTCGATATGAGTTTAATGGGAGAACTTAACTACTTTTTGGGACTCCAAATCAAGCAAACAAAGGAGGTATCTATATCCATCAAACCAAATATACAAAAGATCTACTTAAAAGGTTTGGTTTTGAGGGATCCGATTCAAAGGCTACACCAATGAGCACTTCAATAAAGCTTACGTCTGATGAAAAAGGTATAGATGTGGAGGTAACTAAATATCGAGGTATGATTGTATTTCTATTATATTTAACTACATCTAGACCAAATATTATGTACAATGTATGTATGTGTGCACGTTTTCAAGCGAAACCTAAGGAATCCCACTTACAAGCTGTTAAAAGGATTTTTAAATATTTAAGTGGTACTATCAATTTGGGGTTATTTTATCTAATTTGCAATCATTTTGAACTAATGGGCTACTCATGTGACGCCCACAAAATAGGTATACATCTCCCATCTTGGGTCGCCAATTACATGGTACATAAATGAAATACAAACTTCTTTTATACAATACGACAACGGCGTAGCTTAGTGTTTTACACGAATATTGTCTCATAGACAGTATTCAAACTCAAATAAAGTCCTCATTACATTTATTATCACACTATTTCATATAATAGTGAGGACTACTATAGCTACCATCTCGGACCGTCACTCTGTTTTTCGACTAGTCCAACCTACGTTCTCATTTCCTGAAGAGAACAATGCAAGCAAAAGGGTGAGCTCAACTAGCCCAGTAAGAAATATTATGACTAAGATAATGCAGAATAAATTATCGTTAGCCTTCAACAATGTTAAACTAATAAAATATAATAAACATCAAGTTTAACTGCAGCGGAACAAGTAATCCATTAGAAGAGTCAAGTAGAGCATACAATCTACTATCTTCTATGATTTAAAAGGTTTTTCATCAAATTTATCGCTGAGACTCAGCTTAATAAATAAACCACATCATCGAATCATCCCTGCACCACGACCAAGGATATTCATGTAATCATCAATGGTCATGATTATACCGAATAATCCCTGGTTATAATTATACCAACAACTGTCCATCAATGCACTACATGCCAATGAGGACTTTTACCACATCATTTATAACATTACGGGTCATGATTATACCGAATAATCCTTGGTCATAATTGTGACACCCCCAAATCTGGGTACTTAAATTCCACGGGATTTGGTGTTCACTGTACAAATATCATCTATCTATCTACCGATAATAAATGCAAACCATGCAATAGATAGAAATAAAATCCTCCCCATATGGGGATACAACATCTGAATAATAAATACAATCTCAGGTTAAACTAACCTTAAACATCTATGCAGAAACATAAATAACTAATAAGTCTTAACACATAAATTCAACATCTCATAAATACAAGTCTTCAATATTTGTTAACCTTGCCCTTGCCTTTACTAGTAGAAGGCTCGTCGGTTCTTTCGTTCTTAACTGCAATGTTATTATTACGCAAGAGTGAGCACTATTGCCCACAAGTAAAATAATGAAATAACAATGTATAATAACATGTGAGTGAATCAAAGACTTCTGAAATAAAAGCTCAACTTTTGAATCAAGAATGAATAACAAGAATCAAAAGATTTCTAAGGGTCATAAGACCTTGAACTATATCCTAGGTTAACAAGGGTTATACTTGAAACCATTAACAGTCATAATACTATGGACCTTTCTACTCGTACTTAGGGGGATCGTAGTACCATACTGTGCACAATATCTTAACGCTAATGCATAAGTAAATCCCTTTGTAGGGTTCTTCATCTCAGTTTGACATTAGAGTCCGCACCAAAGGAAGTTTGGTTTGGATAAATCAATAAGGGTTCTGAATTTAGAACGTTCATCAACTATGGACTAGATGAATCAATAAGGATTCGCTAGTCTAACAAAGTTCAACAATAAATGATATTTATAATGAATAACAATCTCAATAGGTATACAATAGAACAATTATTGTATAACAGAATCATACTTTGAAAAGATATTAAATCTTTAACATAACAAATGAACTTGATTTATAAACTTGATTAATGATAACAAGTAGGGTTAGGAAACTTGTCTCGTGCGTAGATTACACTTTAATTAAACTCGTTCTTTGATTTAAATCCTACATATCATTTACATTCATAATACAAGTCAATTATAACATACTAGTCATCACAAGTTCATTCTCTTTGTCTAACTTTGATTATGACCACACTTAATCAAATTACTACACTCATTGTCCCATACTTTACAATTTATGAACAATAAGCTAATTATGTATTCAATAATTCAATCCACATGTAATTATATTATTCTCATGTTAAGCATCTATTTTAACATCTCATTATACATCTAACATATTTTTATGTTCATTACATTAAGTTACTAACACATTGCTAGACTTGACATTTAAAAAAAAATTCATTTCTCTAACATTACGGAGGTAGCATTGCTGGCGCCACTGTTGTATTATGTCTTCAAGGCTACTGTTGCCGTGCACATCTATGAGACTGAGACACAGCTACTTGGTATGCCATGGTGGCGGTGTGGGCATCATGTGGCAAGTGCTGAATTAGTAAATGCGGCAAGATCATGCAAGGCCATGGCGTACCGATTCTGCAAATTTGCGCTCACTTCCGACAAATCGCAGAATATGCCAATTTCTACCAATTTCTTATTTTCTACACGAATTTAGACATAACCACGTGATATAATTCATACATAATCACTACCCAATAATTATATAATGATTTTAACCCATTAAAACACATAATTACAGAATTAAAATATGTAAATTTCACTGTTCTTGATGTTCTTGAAGGTTTTGAACATAAATCATGAAAATTAATACTACGGATTCGTTATAACACCGAATCCGTTCATTTAAGGTTTGGTCTCTTCGTATCAACATGCATAATCAAATAATAGTGGAAATTTTACAAAAACATTTATGTTTGACATATTAAAATCACGTATAAGGTCATATGTCCATAACCCATACTCTGTAAGTTTTGAGCAACATATACGACATGTTTTATGATACTGATGATATGGTTTACATAATATATATATAATCAAATATGATATGATAACATTTATTACATTTATCAACACATAATCCATACCCTTTATAAATACAGAGACCTTACAGAACTTTGAAAGCTATATTCATAAAAACTTTAATAACGTAATTTATAATTTGGGAAGGAGGAGATTACCTTGAGAATAAAGTATAAATTAGTAGGCTTAGATGCTTTTCAATTCTTCTCTTTCAATCTCTTTCACAATCTCTAAATATTTTCTCTGATAATTTTATCTCTGTGATTGCTTTGTTCCTAGACTTAGAAAAATAGGAAATAATAAGAAGACGTATATATGAAAGGAACTGACGCACTGAGTGGTCAGTTAACCCAATAATGGGTAACTACTTCCAACTCCCCTTAGGGCCTTGTTTGGCTAGCAAGAATAGATTTCAAAATCATTTAATTTAATGATTCTTTTATACTATAGTTTAAATCTTGTCACACCAAATTATACAATAACTCAAATATATTATTTAATTTAATATAAATAAAATATAATAATTTCTCATAAATTCACATAGTCATATAATTAATTCTCTCATTAATTACTAAGGTCAAAATATTAAATCTCTAATTAATTATTAAATTAATTAAAATAACATTAGGCTTATTAAATATTTCTTTTAACTCAATAAGCTCACATAATTACATACTTGAATAATAATTATTCTCCACGTTAATTTAATTAATATAACACATATAATTAAATTAATCTATCACAATTGCATCAAATAATTATTTAATCTAATAATTGAATCATCGAAAATATTTATTTACTTCAATAAATATTAAAATTAAATTACAAAAATCTCGTTCGTCACATCTTTCCCCCCTTAAAAGGATTTTGTCCCCAGAATCACAACTCAATAAATTCAACCAGTTACATTCTCCCCCCCCCCCCTTATAAAGATTTTGTCCCCAGAATTGTTTACACGTAATTTAAGTAAATAAATGAGGGTAATTCTTCATCATATTCTCTTCGAGTTCCCACGTAGCTTCTTCGGCGTTGTGGTTTCTCCAAATTATCTTAACATAAGGTATTACTTTATTTCTGAGAACTTGTTCTTTTCTGTCGACAATTTGAACAGAAATTTCTTCGTAAGATAATTCTTTTTCAAAATGTAAGGGTTCGTATTCAATTACATACTTGTAATCGGCTTTGTAGGGTAGTAAAACAAAAACATGGAAGACGTTGTGGACATTCTCGAGTGCTGGAGGTAGGGCTACCTCGTACGCTACTTCTCCGATTCTTCGTAGTACTTCAAATGGTCCAATGAATCTTGGGCTCAATTTTCCTTTCTTTCCGAACCTAATTTTTCCTTTCTAGAGAGAGACCTTTAAGAACACATAACTACTCGATTCAAATTCAACATTCTTATGGTGTGAATCAACGTATTTCTTCTGTCTATCTTGAGCGGCTACCAGTCGTGCTCGGATCACTTTGACTATTTCTGCTGTCTGATGTACCAATTATGGGCCTAGCAATTGTCTTTCACCAACTTCATCCCAATAAAGTTAAGTTCTGCACTTTCTGCCGTATAACGCTTTATAAGGCGGCATGCCTATACTAGCGTGGTAACTGTTATTGTAGCCGAACTCTACTAACGGTAGGTGATCATCCCAATTTTCTTTAAAGTCCATCACACAGGCTCTTAGCATATCTTCTAATGTTTGAATCGTTCTTTCGCTCTGTCCGTATGTTTGAGGGTGGTATGCTGTACTCATTCGCAATTGCGTTCCCATGCATTCCTATAGACATTTCCAGAAGTTTGATGTAAAGCGCGGATCCCTATCGGAAATAATTGACACCGACACTCCTTGCCTCCAAACAATCTCTTTTACGTATAACCTCGCCAATTGATCTAAATTGAATCTGATTTTGATCGGAAGGAAGTGTGCGGATTTCGTCAGTCGGTCAACGATAACCCATTCTGCGTCGTAGCCTTTCTTAGTCGTCGGAAGGCCAACCACGAAGTCCATTTTAATATGTTCCCATTTCCATTCTGGGATTTCGACCGGTTGAAGCAATCCACTTGGTCTCTGATGTTCTGCTTTCACTTTCTGACAAGTAAGACAATTGGCAACGCATTCTACAACATCACGTTTCAAATTCGGCCACCAGAAATGTTGTTGAAGATCTTGGTACATCTTGGTACTACCAGGGTGAATCGAATATCGTGAACTATGAGCCTCGTTCAAAATGGTTTCCTTAATCTCTTGTATTGGCGGTACCCAAATTCTGCTCTCAAATCTCAGTATTCCTTCCTTGTCCATCTTAAATCTTTGTTCGGTTCCTTCAGATATCTTCCTTATTACCTTTTTGTATTCCTCGTCCTAAAGTTGAGCCTCCTTAACTTTATCCAATAGGGTTATACCAGATTGCATCTAAAATAGCTTCTCATCAATCTCCATAGGATACTTCACTTCCAACTCCAATTTCTCTATTTCTGTAATTAGCTCCTCCTGAACAGTCAACCTCATCAATTTCTCACGATCCTTTCTACTTAAAGCGTCGGCAACCACATTTTCTTTACCCAGATGGTATAAAATCTCACAGTCGTAATCCTTAATTAATTCCAACCATCTTCTTTGACGCATATTTAAGTCTTTCTGTGTAAAAATATATTTCAGACTCTTGTGATCTGTATATATTTCACACTTCTCCCCGTAAAGATAGTGCCTCCAAATTTTCAAAGCAAAAACAACTGCAGCTAACTCTAAGTCGTGGGTCGGGTATCCCTTCTCGTAATCCTTCAATTGTCGTGATGCATATGTAATGACTTTGCTGTTTTGCATCAGCACACAGTCAAGTCCTTTATGCGACGCATCACTATAAACAAAAAAAATTCTTGTATCATCCGGAAGAGATAACACAGGCGCCGTTCTCAACCTCTTATTTAATTCTTGAAAGCTTTCCTCACACTTCTCCGTCCAAACAAATTTCACAGCTTTTCGAGTTAAATTCGTTAGCGGAGTTGCGATCTTGGAAAAGTCTTGAATGAATCTTCTGTAATATCCTGCCAATCCAAGAAAACTCCATACTTCAGACGGTGTCCTCGGCTGATCCCAGTTAATTACGGCTTTAACTTTGGATGGATCTACCGAGATTCCATTTTTATCGATCACTTGCCCAAGAAATTGCACTCGCTCAATCCAAAATTCGCATTTCAAAAACTTGGCATACAACTTTTCCCTTCTCAATACTTGCAATGTTAATCTCAAATGCTCTTCATGTTCTTCCTTGGTTTTCGAATAAACCAAAATGTCGTCTATAAATACCACTACAAACTTATCCAAAAATGGCTTAAACACACCATTCATTAGTCCCATAAATGCTGCAGGAGCATTCGTTAGACCAAACGACATTACCAAAAATTTGTAGTGACCATATCGCGTTCTGAACGCTATCTTCGGTACATCCTCTGGTCTCACCTTCAATTGATGATAACCACTTCTCAAATCTATCTTGGAAAAATATTTTGCTCCCTTCAATTGATCAAACAGATCATCGATCCTCGGTAATGGATATCTATTCTTAATTGTGACCTTGTTCAGTTCTCTATAATCAATGCAGAGCCGCATCGTTCCATCCTTCTTCTTCACAAACAACACCGGCGCTCCCCACGGCGATACGCTCGGTTGAATGTACTTCTTGTCCAATAATTCTTGTAGTTGTACCATTAATTCTTTCATCTCTACTGGTGCCATTCGCTATGGTGCTTTCAATATTGGAGCGGTTCCTGGCGCCAAATCGATCACGAAATCAACTTCTCTATCTGGCGAAAGTCCTGGAAAATCATTTGGAAAGACATCGACGAAGTCTCTCACTACCTGGTTCTCTCTCTCCTCTACTTTAAATAAGCATCGCCGACAACTCATTTGTCTAGGCGACTTGCTACTTGCTAAAATAACACAACCTTTGACAGAGTCATAAGGTTAATACGCTTCTTTTGGCAATCAATTACAGCCCCGTAATTGAATAACCAGTCCATTCCCAAGATAACATCAAATTCCCCAAGTCTAATAGGGATATGATCTACGTTTATGATATTACCCTTAATGTCCACTATACAGTTCTTATGTACGTACTTAACAGGGACTATTTCTCTATTCACAATTTCTATGTTCATGGGGTAATCCAATTCATCCTTAGGCAAATCTAAATTCTTAGCAAAGTCATCGGATATAAAGGAACAAGTAACACTCGAATCAAATAAAATATAAGCATTAATTTTATTGATCGGAATGATACCTGACACCACATCACGAGACTGAACTGCATCCTGCACCGTCATGTTGAATGTCCTGGCGGTCGGTCGGTTTGTTGCGGTTGGTCCGATGATAGACAAGGCATTTCAACTGTTGTTTCCCCGATTTCCTCCTTATCCTGCCCCTCTCGATCCCTTCTTAGGACAGTCTCTTGCTAGATGGTCCTTTGAACCACAAGTGAAGCAAGCACCCTTCTTTGGGTTAGGACAGTTAGGTGCTATGTGGTCTTCCTGACCACAATTATAGCACACTCTTTTTCCCTTCATACAAACTCCCAGATGAGCTTTCCCGTAGGTCGGCCATGCTTCTATTCTTTTCTTCTAACTTCCTTGTTGATTCCCCGATGATGAGTTGTCATTCCACCTTTTCTTCTGATTAAAATTACCACCTCTTGTGCCCCTTCCACTAGCCTTGTTATTTCCTTCACTTTCACTCTTCTTCTTCTTCTTCTTCTTCTTCTTCTTCTTCTTCTTCTTCTAATCTTGATTGTACTTGGTCACTGCATCGCTTCCACCTTTAGCGAGGATGGCCTTTTCCAGTACTCCGACAAATGTGTTTATCTTAAACATTGATACTTTACTATATACCCAGCACTTTAGTCCTTGTTCAAATATTCTGGCTTTTCTCTCGTCTGTGTGTACTACGTACGGGGCGAACCTTGCCAACTCGTTGAATCTAGCTGCATAATCAGGTACGCTCATATTTCCCTGCTTCAATTCCAGAAATTGATCCTCCATCTGGTTCTGCGAACTGGTCAGGAAATACATCTCAAAAAACATCTCTTTAAATCTCTCCCAAGTAATTACACCTTCACCTCCACGAACTTTGTTTTCTTGCCACCAATAGCTAGCTTCAGACTTCAGTATAAACGTTGCAAAAGCGGTCTTCTGGTCTTCTCTAACCCTAGCAACGTCAAAAACCTTCTCCATTTCCATAACCCATGTTTGAGCCTTGATTGGGTTCATGGAACCTTTAAACTCTGGCGGTCCCATCGCCTTGAAATCTTTAAACGTAGTATTTGGTGGAGCTTGAGGTTGATTATTCATTGCTCCAGTCAGTAAGTTAACCAACTGCTGAACGGGATTAGCATTGGCATTATTGTTGTTATTCGTAGATTCTTCCTGAGTTGGTTGACGTTGTTGTCTTCTTCTTGGCGGCATAATTCTGTTAAAATATATGCTTATTAGATCTTTGTTTATTTCTGTAAATAGTTAAGGCATTATTCAACAATTTAACATATTCATTTAACACATTATCTCAAACAACTTGATATATATTCATTCAAATCAAAAGTTTTACATCAAACGATATCATCACTGCTATTTACATCAATTATCCTGAGATAAAGAGTCTTCATGATTTAAATATTAAAATATTCCTTTGTTCATAACCACATCGGAATTTACATCTAAATACTAGATAAGTATATCACATAACTAAACAAATTCTATCATTGTCTGTCAAGACGCTGAATAGCCTTGCTACGCTCCTCTTCCATGATGCGAGACATCGTCCTGCAATCCAGCATGTACGATGGAAGTCCTTCAAACTAGATGGGGCACCTCAAAACTCGATCCTGGGCCTCATCCATTGCATGATTAAGTGTAGAGTATATCTCCCCAAGCTTCGCCTTCTCTGCACGACCGTCCTCTTCTACAAGATCAGCACGACGTGACTCTCTTACCCAGCCTTCCTCTGCTATAATCAGCCTTTCAGAGCTTTCCTTCAGTTCCTTCTTCAACTTTTCTATCTCTGCGGTCTTATCTTCGGTTTGACCCTTCTTGTGGACCAAATCCCATTCTACATTTCCCAGTCGTGAGTGAAGAGACAAAATCTCCCTCTCCTTCTGCTCGAGAGTAATCTACTGAATAATCGCCCGCTCAGTCAGATCCTGCACCTCATCTCATAACTCTACGTTACGGTTGTATAATGTGTCGTACATCTCAGCATCAATGGAGTGCTGTGGAAACTCCTCTTCTTCCTCTTCAAATTCCTCCTCAAGATCAGTTTCAGGTTCATGCTCTTGATCAACAACGGTGATCAACGGAGATGACTCCCTCTGTACCAACTGTTCCCTAACGACATGAATGTCTCGGGGCTCATCCTCTGTAGGTACTGTAGGTACTCGGGGTTTCTCCTCCCCAGCTCGACTAGTTCCTCCAACGTCCGACATCTTGACAACAAAATTTCGAGTTTTAGTTACTAAGTTGTACTAGTGAGCACATAATTTAACACATAAGCACATAAAGTCTTTTATTATCTTCAATGAATTACATAAATTCATTTCTTAGAACTCGATAAGAGTTTTCCATCACTATGTTCTTCATATAAAGCTACTACCTAAGGTTGTTCCCCCACCTAAGGTTCATAACCTGTGGCTTTGATACCAACCTGTGACACCCCCAAATTTGGGTACTTAAATTCCATGGGATTTGGTGTTCACTGTACAAATATCATCTATCTATCTACCCATAATAAATGCAAACAATGCAATAGATAGAAATAAAATCCTCCCCTTATGGGGTTACAACATCCGAATAATAAATACAATTCCAGGTTAAACTAACCTTAAACATCTGTGTGGAAACATAAACAACTAATAAGTCTTAACAACATTAAGTCTTAACAACATTAAGTCTTAACACATAAATATAACATCACATAAATACAAGTCTTCAACATTTGTTAACCTTGCCCTTGCCTTTACTAGTAGAAGGCTCGTCGGTTCTTTCGTTCTTAACTGCAATGTTATTATTACGCAAGAGTGAGCACTATTGCCCACAAGTAAAATAATGAAATAACAATGTATAATAACATGCGAGTGAATCAAAGACTTCTGAAATAAAAGCTCAACTTTTGAATCAAGAATGAGTAAAAAGAATCAAAAGATTTCTGAGGGTCATAAGACCTTGAACTATGTCTTAGGTTAACAAGGGTTATACTTGAAACCTTTAACAGTCATAAGACTATGGACCTTTCTACTCGCACTTAGGGGGATCAGCCGTTAGTACCATACTGTGCACAATATCTTAACGCTAACATATAAGTAAATCCCTTTGCAGGGTTGTTCATCTCAGTTTGACATTAGAGTCCGCACCAAATGAAGTTTGGTTTGGAGAAATCAATAAGGGTTCTGAATTTAGGATGTTCATCAACTATGGACTAGTTGAATCAATAAGGATTCGCTAGTCTAACAAAGTTCAACAATAAATGATATTTATAATGAATAACAATCTCAATAGGTATACAATAGAACAATTATTGTATAATAGAATCATACTTTGAAAAGATAGTAAATCTTTAACATAACAAATGAACTTGATTTATAAACTTGATTAATGATAACAAGTAGGGTTAGGAAACTTGCCTCGTGCGTAGATTACACTTTAATTAAACTCGTTCTTTGATTTAAATCCTACATATCATTTACATTCATAATACAAGTCAATTATAACATACTAGTCATCACAAGTTCATTCTCTTTGTCTAACTTTGATTATGACCACACTTAATCATATTACTACACTCATTGTCCCATACTTTACAATTTATGAACAATAAGCTAATTATGTATTCAATAATTCAATCCATATGCAATTATGTTATTCACATTCTAAGCATCTATTTTAACATCTCATTATACATCTAAAATATTTTTATGTTCATTACATTTATTTACTAACTCATTGCTAGACTTGACATTTTAAAAAAAATTCATTTCTGAACATTTTAGAGAGTGGTAAATGACATTTATTTCATTGTTATACTTCTTCGTCTTTGTCGTCATACCATATACTACTGGCTGAGACCAAGGCCCATAATGAAGATCGGAATTAGGCAAAAGCAAATGGCCGGCTCAGCATTATACCAGTTCTTAGAAATTTGCGATTTCACGACAAATCGCAGAACATGGCAATTTCTACCAATTTCTTATTTTTTACACGAATTTCGACATACCCACATGATATAATTCATACATAATCACTACCCAACATTTATATAATGATTTCAACCCATTAAAACACATAATTACAGAATTAAAATATGTAATTTTCACTGTTCTTGATGTTCTTGAAGGTTTTGAACATAAATAATGAAAATTAATACTACGGATTCGTTATAACACCGAATCTGTTCATTTAAGGTTTGGTCTCTTTGTATCAACATGCATAATCAAATAAGAGTGAAAATTTTACAAAAATATTTATGTTTGACATATTAAAATCACGTATAAGGCTATATGGCCATAACCCATACTCTGTAAGTTTTGAGCAACATATACAACATGTTTTACGATACTGATGATATGGTTTACATAATATATATATATATATATAATCAAATATGATATGATAACATTTATTACATATATCAACACATATTCCATACCCTTTATAAATACAGAGACCTTACAGAACATTGAAAGCCATATTCATAAAAACTTTAATAACGTAATTTATAATTTGGGAAGGAGGAGATTACCTTGAGAATAAAGTATAGATTAGTAGGCTTAGATGCTTTTCAATTCTTCTCTTTCAATCTCCTTCACAATCTCTAAATATTTTCTCTGATAATTTTATCTCTGTGATTGCTTTGTTCTTAGACTTAGAAAAATATGAAATAATAAGAAAACGTATATATATGAGGAATCAAGATTTGTGGTCGCTTAACCCAATAATGGGTAACTGCCTCCAACTCCCCTTAGGGCCTTGTTTGGTTAGCAAGAATGAATTTCAAAACCATTTAATTTAATGATTCTCTTATACTATAGTTTAAATCGTGTCACACCCAATTATACAATAACTCAAATATATTATTTAATTTAATATAAATAAAATATAATAATTTCTCATAAATTCACATAGTCATATAATTAATTCTCTCATTAATTACTAATGTCAAATTATTAAATCTCTAATTAATTATTAAATTAATTAAAATAACATTAGGCTTATTAAATATATTTTTTAATTCAATAAGCTCACATAATTACATACTTGAATAATAATTAGTCTCCACATTAACTTAATTAATATAACACATATAATTAAATTAATCTATCACAATTGCATCAATTAATTATTTAATCTAATAATTAATTCATCGAAAATATTTATTTACTTCAATAATAATTAAAATTAAATTACAAAAATTTTGTTCGTCACAATAATCATATCAATCAGTAGTACATCTATGCACGTAAGCCATAGATGATTTTTATCACAATATAAGCATGGGGATGATGACAATGATATAAGAATTTAATTAAAAGAAAGCAAATGAAAATTTTTTAATAATGAATAATTTAATTTATCCAGAATTCAATAACGTCCAAATTGTCTACATGATACTGCTTTGTGGAGTAAAATTCAAGAATAATATTGTATCAAAAATGATTTGGACAGCAAAGAAATCAATTTTTGTCATGACTAATTCCCCAGGTGAATAGTACTTCAGGAATAGTACCCCATGAATAGTTCTTTGTGAATAGTACTCGTGAATAGTATTTTGTGAATAATACCAGTGAATAGTACTTTGCGAATAGTACCCCATGAATAGTACTTTGTGAATAGTACCGTAAAAATGAATACTACTCATGGACAGTACTCCGGTATGAAAAACTTAAAATTTGACAAGAATGTGCAGAAAATATCATTGTGAAACGATACTAGATAAAGCGCAAATTTCAAGGATATTCTACTAATTTCACGGAGTATAGAAGCAATACTTTAACAAAATGAGGGTATAATCAGGAATACGAGACGAAATAATATTACTCACATACTACAGAGTATGGAAGAAAATATTATTCCTATGAATACTGAACAAAATAATATCCCTTACCACTGTTGAAAGAAAATAATATTCCAACGAAGATAATATTCCTTACGAATATTGAACGAAAATAATATTCTTTATGAATATTGAACAAAAATAATATTTATATGAATACGAAAAATAATATCTCTTCTGAATATGAAATAAATAATACCCCTTACCTCTGAAGAAGACCGGATACTGGAATAGTGAAGTAGCAGACTTCTCTTCTTCTTTCTCTCTATAGCTTCTCTCTCTATAATTGCTCTTATGAGTCTTAGTGAATTGGTGAGAATGAAAGAGGAATGAGCTTCTATTTATAGGAAAACATAGTTTCCATAATTGCACGTTTCGGGGCTCGAAAATTACAGTATAATACCTTCATCTTTTCTTTCATTTTTAATTTAGTCCTGCAAGTATTATCAAACTTGCACCACCTCCCCTAATAGTACATCTTGTGAATCAATAGTACAATCATGTGAATCAATAGTACAATCATGTTAAAAAAATAATTACAGTATAGTACATTCATCTATACCTTCATTTTTAATTTAGTCATGCAAGTATTATCAATCTTGCACCAGCTCCCCTAATAGTACATCCTGTGAATCAATAATACAATCATGTGAAAAAAATAATTACAGTATAGTACATTCATCTATACCTCCATTTTTTAATTTAGTCATGCAAGTATTATCAATCTTGCACCACCTCCCCTATAGTACATGCATGTGAATCAATAGTACACACATGTGAACAAATAGTTATTAGCATGTGAATTATTAGAATTTAAATGCTCATTTATCCGATTAATTACCCGATTGGTCAATATAACCTCCAGACATCAATTATCATCGGAATACATGTCAATTTCCACTAACACTAATAATCCCAACATAATGGAAATATCAATTTCATCTTTAATCAACACAAACTTATTCATCATTAATATTATAACTCACAATATTTAACAACCAGATCATTCCTAGGAAAGAGGGGGCTTTCCGATAAGGATTTCTCCATATTGGCGCGCAATTAGGTGACCAAACCTCTCCTTGACATAATTTTCTAGACATTGTAAATATTGCAAATAATAATATGAATAACTTTGTCGTCTCAATTATTGATTTAATAATAATAAATATTATGCAGATGTGACAATAATTAAATCAATAATATGAGAGATATTATGCAGCAATTACTGTAGCAATAATTGAGTATAACTGAGTGACTTCTCACGTAAGCATCAATAATCAATACTGTGTGCAACTATTCAACCACACATATTACTTTACTTTTACCACCGGGTAGTTAAACAGTTTAACGGTAAAACTTTCACCGTTATTTTTATAAAAAGATAATTCTGTCATTTTCTAACTACGACAATACTTTCGTTATGGGGTCCACCAACGATTGTGCCGTCGTACGAATATTCCCTGTTAAAACAAATATTCCCCGACTAATTGAATATTATATAACCACTTGCTTACTTTGAAAAATTTGTAAATAATACCCACAACTATAACATTATATCAAATCCACACCATAATATTCAAAAATATATTTTGAGAAAAGTTAATCTTTATTCATAAAAGTTGGGGTCTTACAACCTCCCCTTCTTATAAAATTTCATCCTCGAAAATAGGGTGCGTACCTGGTATGTTAAAGAGGTGAGGATACCTTGACGACATTTCAGATTCTGTGACACCCCCAAATCCGGGTATCTTCCAACCCGACAAATGGTGCTCCACGATACTACAATTCGTATAATCATTCCATTGAGATAACAACAAAATGAGTGTAATTACAATCTTTGTATTGCATTTGTAATTAATCCTTTACCAGGTTCATAAACCGAATACATTCTTTGTTCTTCATAAGTATATTACATACAATTACACTAATCTATTACAAGATGATTAATTGTCCATCTTAGCCTTACCTTTATCTCTCTTAGAACTCTCGCCTTAGTTTCGCTTTTAGTATGCAAAACATATGGTTCAAGCAAGAATGAGCATAACTAGCTCAGGAAGTCTTAACAAAGAATCATATGAATATCACATTAATAAATACATGCTTTACTTCAATAACTGAACGATTAACTACAAAGCACTATGAAACATTTGACTAGTACTTCTCATGTCATAACAACAATTCCAAAGTACATTTAATAGCTTTGGAATTCTGAACCGGTCAATAGACCATGAACATACTCTTTTCATTTTCATACTTGAAAAGGACATCCGGCAGTAAGGCCATCCATTCGTCATTACTTACGAGTACTTCTAGGTGATCAGCCTATTGTACTTTATGTTGATCAACACTCTTTCGTTAAATGTATTTACGTTTAACATTTGGCAACCTTGCGTGCCCATCGAATAATCGATGAAAAATACTTTTGTTTGTACATAGACAAACTTACCTTCTCATCCATACCAAATACTTGGCATATGATAACGTTAACAGTTCTATATCGAAAGACTTGTAAACAAATAAATTAACCCTATCTGGCAGAATAACGGGTAACTCGTCCGAAAACACAACCGCAAACTCTTGAACCACTGTTATCTGTTCCAATGATGTTCCAACTCTTTGGGCATCCACAAAATGGCACAGGTAACCCTTACACCCCTTCTTCAACATCTTTCTAGCTTGTATCATGGTTAGACAACAAGAACGTCCCAGTGATTTATTTCCATAAAACACCACCTCAGGTTTCTTAGAAAGCCTTAGGTTTACACTCTTTCTATGACAGTCTATTATTGCTCTATGGTTAATTAACCAATCCATACCGAGAATCACATCGAATTCCCATAACCTTATCGGTAAAAGATCTATCGATAACTTTTTACCCCTGATATCTACGAAACAATTCCTATGAATGTGTTCAATGGGAATTATCTCCTCGTTTGCTACCTTAACGTCTAAAGGTATTTCTAACGTTTCAAGAATTAAGCTCAGTTGCTTAGCAAATCCACATGCTATAAAAAAACAAGTAGCACCTGAGTCAAATAACATATAAACATTTATTTCGTTGACTGGAATGATACCTGCTACTACATCCGTTGATGCAACCGCATCTTGGACGGTCATATTAAACGTTTGGGCTAAGGGTCTACCCAATGATGGTGTTGGTCTAGTAATTTTCTTAGGATTAAGACAATTGGGAGATATGTGCCCCTCCCGTCCACAGTTATAACAACCCATTTTCCCCTTTAGACAGACTCCCAGATGAGTCTTGCCACGTGTCTTGCATGCCTCCATCCTACGTTTAGGATCCCCTTGTTTCACGCCAGTATTCCCAGGGTTAAAATTTTTCCTCTTAGGCACATTGCCACTATTGCTGGCAACCTCTGCCTTATTTCCTTCCTCTCCTTTACTCTTCTTCTTTTTATCCTTATGGTATTGGGTCAACGCCTCACTACCACCTTCTGCTATTATTGCCTTTTCCATAATGGTCCCGTAGGAAGCACTCTAAAAAACCGATATCCTACTATAGAGGCATGGTTTTAGACCCTGCTCAAACCTACGAGCCTTCCTTTCCTTCGTGTCCACTTGGTGTGGAGCAAACCTTGCCAATTCATTGAATTTGGCTGCGTATTGGGGAACAGTCATGTCCCCCTGTTTAAGTTCTAGGAACTTAATCTCCATCCTCCCTTGCATGCTAGTAGGGAAATAGTTCTCGAAGAATACCTTCTTGAACTGTTCCCATTTAACATTACTTATTCCAGCCCCACCCTGGTGAGCCTCCCACCAGTAGTTGGCTTCCCCCTTCATCATATAGGTCACAAAAGAAGTCTTTTGTGCCTCAACTACGTTCGTAATAAAAAAATGCCTTATTTATTTCCTTGACCCATGTATGGGCCTCCATTAGGTCCGTCATTCCCTTGAACTCAGGTGGACATATACTCTTAAATTCTTTAAAGGTAGTTGTTCGGGCTACCCTAGGTCGTGCGGGTGCTCAACCCCCAGCTTGGTTAAAAGCAGCCGTTAATAAATTAACGAACTCTTACATAGGGTTATTAGGACCCCCCTCGTTATCATTATGCGATTCCGCCTCTTGGTTACGTTGCCTTCTTCTTGGCGGCATTTCTGATTAATTAAATAAAGTTTCGTTATTACTTATTTGCTTACTTCGTTATTAGTCGTCAAACAACTGAACAATAACTCATACACAATAAAGCACATAACAAAAAAAACTTTCTTATATTAAAATGCTTCTTTATAGTTCAAACCTATTTACAAGTTGCTTTCCATAGCCAAAAGCTATTACATATATATCCCACGATTGACTTTCACAAATATTGGGATTTACAAAAAGACTACCCTTTAATTATACAAAAGAGGGTTTTACGCCACTACACAAAAGTATGTACCATACTAGCTCCTAATACTGCCTAACAACATTTTCATGCTTCTCGTTTGCTAGAATCGACACAATATCTCGACTAATAGTATGTCAAGTTTGTCCCGACTCAATAGAATAACAAGATATCTTAAGCTTGAAATCCTTATGCGCACTGTCATTTATATATGACATTCGTGCTATCCTCTGGTCTTTTTCAGCCAGTTTCTTACGAAGTTCTACGACCTCGTTCTTATAGTCCCTAGCCTTGTCAGTCATGAGCACTTTCTCATCATATTCTATCTCAAAGTCTGACTCTGCAGACTCCTTGGCTCCACAGAGATCGTTGATCTCTTCTTTCTGGTGCAACACCATATTGTGCAGTTGCACGTTATGGTCAAGCACTGAGAGGTACATTGCCCTTATACTCTCTGTAGGTGTTGACTCTAGGGTAGGCATCACCATATTAACCGATGTTACCTCCATGTAATCCTCCACATCAATCATCATATTCAAATATGATGTTATTCCCATGGTCTCCTCAGAATAATCCTCCTCTGAATAATACTCCTCGGGCTTTGACTCTTCTAGAATCACTATAGGTATGTCTCCTATACGCACAAGTACTGGCTCAACTCAATTCATGGACTCCTCGCTGACCAAATGTATATCCCTATACATCAAGCTATCGACCGACATCTATAATAACAAATAACAAATTGATTAGTACATAATACACAATAATATAAGCACAAATCATATTTAATCTATTTAGGGTTACTTTCCATCTTTTAAATCTTTCGGTACTGAGTTTCCTCAATACCTTATTAACTCATTTGACTCGAGTTAACTTTCTTCGGACTCTTCCTTTCCTAACGAGGTTATTAGCCTAAGGTTCTTTCCCCCTTAAGTTTTATAACCTAATGCTTTGATACCAACCTGTGACGCCCCCAAATCTGGGTATCTTCCAACCCGACAGATGGTGCTCCACGATACTACAATCCATACAATCATTCCATTGAGATAACAACAAAATGAGTGTAATTACTATCTTTGTATTACATTTGTAATAACTCCTTTTCCAGGCTCATAATTAAAATACATTCTTTGTTCTTCATAAGTACATTACATACAATTACACTAATCTATTACAGGACGATTAATTGTCCATCTTAGCCTTACCTTTATCTCTCTTAGAACTCTCAGTTCGTTCGGCTTTAGCTGCAAACATATGGTTCAAGCAAAAATGAGCATAACTAGCTCAGCAAGTCTTAACAAAGAATCATATGAATATCACATTAATAAATACATGCTTTACATCAATAACTGTACAATTAACTACAAAGAACTAAGAAACATTTGACTAGTACTTCTCATGTCATAACAACAATTCCAAAGTACATTTAATAGCTTCGAAATTCTGAACCGGCCAATAGACCATGAACATACTCTTTTCATTTTCATACTTGAAAAAGGACATCCGACAGTAAGGCTATCCATTCGTCATTACTTACGAGTACTTCTAGGTGATCAGCCTATTGTACTTTATGTTGATCAACACTCTTTCGTTAAAAGTATTTACATTTAACATTTGGCAACCTCGCGTGCCCATCGAATAATCGATGAAAAATACTTTTGTTTGTACATAGACAAACTTACCTTCTCATCCATACCAAATACTTGGCATATGATAACGTTAACAGTTCTATATCGAAAGACTAGTAAACAAATCAATCAACTCTTCAGTATTAGTCCAGCTGAGTTAAAACATGCATTGACTCTTTCTTTAAAAACATTCATGCATCTTAAAACATGCATCACAGAAAACTTGGCTAACACGAAGGTTAGACAAGCGTTAAGAAAGACTTGCCTTCAAACGTCTTCAAATATACAATTCAACAATTCTTAGTCTTTACAAGATCTACATGATATATTCACAATGCACACTGTAATTAGTATCAAACAAATAACTTTATTTGTCTATAACCAACTTCTTTCTCTTCTATGTCTTATTTGTATTAACTTCATTATTAAAGTCAATTCGACTTTCTATACTTAATTACGGCTCGTTAACATTCTTATGTTATTAACCGACATTCAATCATCATTGGTGAACTACCAATGTTGAACTTCATTTACGGTTTACTTAATACGTTCTCGCGTTCTTCGTTTAATTTCTATTAAACCTTACTAAATCTTCTAACATTATCACCTTATAAGTGATTTAAGCTCAGCTTGATTATGTACATTAAGTACCTTCAATGTCTTACTTTAGGTCTACACTCAAAGGGAACACAAACCTAACATAGTCAACATTTTCACACTGTCGGCGCTGCGGTGTGACATCCCTAGTACTAACTCGGCGCTGCGGCGTGAGTTAGCAGGGGACTCGGCCGGATCTGGCACTACGGTGTGACCATTATACACTGGGTTGGCAGCTGTTTTACCCTACATGCACCAGATTAAAAAGGTTTTTGTTTTTCCAATGAAACTCCTGGCTTCATAACTTCTTCGTTTTACATCCGTATTGACCCATTCGAAAGCTTACAACTCACAAATCACATCCTTTACGTGTTCATATAAGAATTTCACATTTTTAAATCTGTTAACTCAGAATTCACCTTTGAGTTCATTTTTAGCGTTCTTTTAACATTTTCGACCGTTCAATACTCGTTTTCTTCGTTATAAGTCAGAATTCAATGATTCTTGCGCCAACGACTTTTAATTACCTTCTCTCACATGTTAACATCGGAAACCAACATTTTTAAGTCACACGACAACTTTTGACCCCTAATCCGAGATTTTTACGTTTTCGATGTTTAACGTCTATTTTCGCAAAATTCGCCATAACTTCGTTACTCGTGTTCTATAAGCCAAATCAAATGGAACACTCCATTGATTCACCATATACTTTCTAATCAAACAATATGCATATTTCTTAGCTATAATGGTTTTTAAATCGTTCATTCATAACTAAGTTCACGTTCAAGACTTTCTACGGTTTTAAATCACGTTTACACTTACGATTTCCAATTGGTCATGACCTATCAATGATTTGGTCATTAATAGACATCCTTATATCTCCTCAATAAACATGCTTCACCAATCTATGATTCTTTTACGAGAAAGAAATCGAAAAAAGATGAAAATTACGGTTTATTAGAATTTACCTTTGACGTATTTCACGTTCTTGATAAACGTCTAATGGTTTGCTTGGAAGTAGAATGATTAAGTGTTTCTAGCTCTTTCTCTCTCTCTCAATATATATTGATCAAGCTTTGTAAGACACTAAATAACCAACCTAAGCTTTGTATTTATAGAAATCCAAATAAGGGGCAAAATGGTCTACATTCCACCTCCTTACTATTCCACCTCCTTTGCAACTTAGCCACCAAGTAATCACTTTACTTGGTGGCCAAGTGGCCGGCCCACCTCCCCTTTTTGTCATCCCATGGGTTACCCCATGGGTTTTACCCATCCCATTACCCACCGGTTTGACCCGCAGTTTAACTTTTTGGATTGGGCTTAACATAACTTAACGGTGGGCCTTAACTTGGGCTTGCTTATATAATTCATTGGGCTTGCTATTGGTTTATGTCCAATTGGATTATACCAAAATTCTTTACTTATACTCCATTAATACTTCTCGTATTCTACGCGTATAACTCCCGTATTCTCTTCGTCTAATACTCATACGATATTCTTATTATACGTCGTACTATTCTTCATACCATACTCATATTCATACTAGTATAATACTCCTATCTCATATGTATAATCATCGAAATGACTATATGCATTGCAATTCCCTTTCGGAAATCTCTCACACAAACCCTTAGGTTTTAAGTCCGCACGCAAAAACTTTGTTTGCCATAACGGAAATATTATTGGATATTCCATAATATCTTCATATTCTATAATTATACGTTTCTCAAAACTTTAAACCCTAGCTCCGAATGAAATCAGATGAATAGTATTTTTACGGAAAATTTCTCAAAAACCAATCATTTCCGTCTTGATAATTCAAAACAATTAATCCTAGCACAAAGCCAGAATACTAACCACATCCACACATTCTAGGTCATAGAACGACCTTTGAACATCTTACTCACATAATAACTCAATTAAATTAATTTAATTCACATAATCAAATAAAAATTTAATTCATTCAAAATCTAAAATTCTCGGGCGTTACAGATTCTAACTCCCATGTCATTTCCTCAACATCGTGGTTTCTCCATAAAACTTTGACTTGAGGTATAACCTTGGAGCGTAGAATATAATCCTTCTTATCCAAGATTTTAACAGGTACCTCCTCATACGTTAAATCTTCCGCTATCTCATCCGGTTCTAATTCAATAATGTGGTTCAGGTCTTTCACATATTTATGTAACATAGATATGTGAAAAACGTTATGAACACGAGACATACTTGGCGGTAAGGCGAGTCTATAGGCCATAGTTCCTACTCGATCGAGGATTTCAAATAGACCAATAAAATCGAGGGTTGTTATTTCCTCTCTTCATCGACTCTTGCTTCTAGAATAACGCCTTCTTGAACCTTTTTCTTCTTATTCATCAGCTCCGGGTCTGTAGCTTGAGCGGCTTTAACTTTATCGATTAAAGTCAATTCTACTCGTATATTTGATATCACCACGTGGGTCTCTAGAGTCTTTAACTCTATCTTCATCATTTGTAAGTTATACGAAATGGGTTTTTGTGTTAACAACGTCACACTCGTAACCGTATACGATCTTCTACTCAATGCGTCAGCTACCACGTTCGCTCTTCCACGATGATATTGAATGGTATGGTCGTAATCTTCAACAGCTCGAGCAACTGTCTTTGGTGCATTATACGTTTGTTTTGGTTGAAGAAATATTTAAGGGTTTTAGAAATGGGTTTTGTACTAGGGTCAATACAAAATTCGATTTCACGCTCTGGGGTAGACCAGGAAGTCTTCAAGGAATACGTCAGGATATTTATTAATAATAGAAATATCATTCAAAATTGTGACTCTCATCCAAGACTTGGATAACAAATGTAATGAAGGTTTCTCTTAACGGAGTTTCAACAAATAAGTCAAAGTCTAATTTCTCCAGAGTCAAATTTAAACGTTGAGCGCAAGAAGGAGAAATAAAAGAGTGGGTAGAACCGGTATCTAATAAGGTATAGACTTTGCACGAATTTATAATTAACTAACCCGTGCTAACTTCGTTCGGGTTACTCGCTTTTTGAGAAGTCACGAAAAACGCTCTTCCTGAAACTACCGACTTTGTTTTGTCCTTATCCGCCTTTGGTGCCACTGTCCCAGCTGGACTTGATTTCGCTACAAGACAAAATTGAGCTATGTGACCGTCTTTTCCATAATTAAAACATACCTTGGAAGGCTGTGAACAGTTTGGACTTAAGTGTCCCTCATCTCCGTATCTGTAGCATCTAACTGGCGACCGTTCTCTTCCCCTAGAATTTGTTGCTGGCGCTGGTGCTGCTGCTGATGTCTTCTCATCATCGTTAAATCTTCTCTTCTTGAATTTTCTACTTGAATCATTTCTTCTATTATTTTGGCCATGATTACCACTGAAGTGGTTACCATTTCTGGCATGATAATTTCCTCCACGATGGTTATCATTGTTCCGATGGTCATTGCCACCGGTACGATTATTATTGTGTTGTTGCTCATTATCTTTTGGTTGGGCTGGCTCATTATCGCGCTCCAATAACTGAGCCCTATTCACAACATCTGAATATAAACAAAGTTTGTGAGAAATGAGGTATTGACGTATCTCAAGTTTTAAACCTCTTAGGAACATCCGCGTCATACGCTCCTCATTATCTACCAAATGGGATGCAAACCGGGACAACTCGACAAACTTAGCCTCGTACTGCAATACTATCATATTGTTTTACTCCAGCTTGATGAATTCAATCTCCTTCATGTGACGAATACTTTCGGGAAAGTACTTGTCGTTGAACAGTTCTTGGAACTTCTCCCAAGACTTCTTCAAGTCTGGACAGTCGAGTAATGCGTTTCTTGATTCCCACCAAGAATCGCCTCTCTCGTAACATAAAGGTGGCAAAGGGAACCTTTTTCTCCTCGGAGCATCCCAAGACATCAAATATCTTAGTGATCTGCTTTATCCACGTCTCCGTCTTAAGTGGTTTTGGCTCTCCCAAAAACTCTGATGGTCCCAGCTCCTTGAACTGTTTAGCGGTGACCATCCGAGAGTTGCCAGTGTTTCTACCTGCATTTTGAACAGGAGTCTCTCTCACCTGATGTTGCATGAGTTGCATAAATCCTCTAAACATACCACCATTCATCATCTGATCGGTGTTGTTGTTTACCTAAGGATTATTGTCTTCCTGTTGCACATTTTCTTGGGTATTGATCGTTGGTGACTCAACGGTCTCATGTGCTTCATTGCTGATCTCAACATTTTCAAATGCCATTTTCAAACACTGTCACAAAACAAGGATTAATTGGCATGCCACATATTATCCCTATATTCTGACCGACCAATTAAATAACAAATAAACTTAGGTAGGTCATACTAGCGAAGGAATTCCACGTCTCTCCCCTCCTAGTTCTTGTCTCACATCTCAGCCAGGGATCATATCCCTAAGCTTTGATACCAACTGTGACGCCCCCAAAATAGGTATACATCACCCATATTGAGTCGCCAATTACATGGTTTATAAATCAAATACAAACTTCTTTTATACAATACGACAACAGCGTAGTTTAGAGTTTTTACACGAATATTGTCTCACAGACAGTATTCAAACTCAAATGAAGTCCTCATTACATTTATTATCACACTATTTGAAAAAATAGTGAGGACTACTATAGCCACCATCTCGGACCGTCACTTTGTTTCTCGACTAGTCCCAGTTATGTTCTCATTTCCTAAAGAGAACAATGAAAGCAAAAGGGTGAGCTCAATTAGCCCAGTAAGAAATATTATGACTAAGATAATGCAGAATAAATTATCCTTAGCCTACAACAATGTTAAACTGATAAAATATAATAAACATCAAGTTTAACTGCAGCGGAACAAGCAATCCATTAGAAGAGTCAAGTAGAGCATAAAATCTACTATCTTCTATGATTTAAAAGGTTTTTCATCAACTTTATCGGTGAGACTCAACTTAATAAATAAACCACATCATTGAATCATCCCTGCACCACGACCAAGGATATTCATGTAATCATCAATGGTCATGATTATACCGAATAATTCCTGGTTATAATCATACCAACAACTGTCCATCAATGCACTATAGGCTAATGATGACTTTTACCACTTCATTTGTAACATTATGGGTCATGATTATACCGAATAATCCTTGGTCATAATCATACCAATCAATAGTACATCTATGCACGTAAGCCACATATGATTTTTATCACAATATAAGCATAGGGATGATGACAATGATATAAGAATTCAATTAAAAGAAAGCAAATGATACATTTTTAAAGATTTATAATTTAATTTATCCAGAATTTAATAAAGTCCAAATTGTCAACATGATACTGCTTTGTGGAGTAAAATTCAAGAATAATATTGTATCAAAAATGATTTGGACAACAAAGAAATCAATTTTTATCATGAATCATTCCTCGGGTTAATAGTACTTCAGGAATAGTACCCCGTGAATAGTTCTTTGTGAATAGTACTCGTGAATAGTACTTTGTGAATAGTACCCATGAATAGTACTTTATGAATAGTACCCCGTGAATAGAACTTTGTGAATAGTATAGTAAAAATGAATACTACTCATGGACAGTACTCCGACATGAAAAGCTTAAAATTTAACAAGAATGCGCAGAAAATATCCTTGTGAAACGATACTAGATGAAACACAAATTTCAAGGATATTCTACTAATTTCACGGAGTATAGAAGCAATACTTTAAAAAATGAGGGTATAATCAGGAATACGAGACGAAATAATATTACTCATATACTAAAGAGTATGGAAGAAAATATTATTCCTATGAATACTAAACAAAATAATATCCATTACCATTGTTGAACGAAAATAATATTCCAACGAATATTGAACGAAGATAATATTCCTTACGAATATTGAACTAAAATAATATTCATACGAATGCGAAAAATAATATCTCTTCTGAATATGAAATAAATAATACCCCTTACCTCTGAAGAATATTGGATACTGGAATAGTGAAGTAGCAGACTTCTCTTCTTCTTTCTCTCTATAGCTTCTCTCTCTATAATTTTTCTTGTGAGTCTTAGTGAATTTGTGAGAATGAAAGAAGAATGAGCTTCTATTTATCGGAAAATATAGTTTCGATAATTGCACATTTTGGGGTTCGAAATATTACAGTATAATACCTTCACCTTTTCTTTCATTTTTAATTTAGTCATGCAAGTATTATCAAACTTGCACCACCTCCCCTAATAGTACATCTTGTGAATCAATAGTAAAATTATGTGAAAATAATAATTACAGTATAGTACCTTCATCTATACCTCCATTTTTAATTTAGTCATGCAAATATTATCAATCTTGCACCACCTCCCCTAATAGTAAATGCATGTGAATCAATAGTACACATATGTTACCAAATATTTATAAGCATGTGAATTATTAGCAATTAAATGTTCATTTATCCGATTAAATTACCCGATTGGTCAATATAACCTCCAGACATCAATTATCATCGGAATAGATGTCGATTTCCACTAACACTAATAATCCCAACATAATGGAAATATCAATTTCATCTTTAATCAACACGAACTTATTCATCATTAATATTATAACTCACAATATTTAACAACCAGATCATTCCCAGGAAAGATGGGGCTTTTTGATAAGGATTTCTCCCCATTGGTGCGCAATTAGGTGACCAAACCTCTCCTTGACATAACTTTTTAGACATTGCCAATATTGCAAATAATAATATGAATAACTTTGTCGTCTCAATTATTGATTTAATAATAATAAATATTATGCAGATGATACTGTGACAATAATTGAATCAATAATATGGGAGATATTATGCAGCAATTACTGTAGCAATAATTGAGTATAACTGAGTGACTTCTCACGTAAGCACCAATAATCAATATTGTGTTGTACTATGCAACCACGCGTATTACTGTACTTTTACCACCGGGTAGTTCAACAGTTTAATGGTAAAACTTTTGCCGTTATTTTTATAAAAAGATAATTCTGTCGTTTTCTAACTACGACAATACTTTCGTTGTGGGGTCCACTAATGATTGTGCCGTCGTATGAATATTTCCTGTTAAAATGAATATTCTCCTACCAATCGAATATTATATAATCACTTGCTTACTTTGCAAAATTTGTAAATAATATGCACAACTATAACATTATATCAAATCCACACCATAATATTCAAAAATATATTTCGAGAAAGGTTAATCTTTATTCATAAAAGTTGGGGTCTTACAACTCAGATGCTGACTATGCAGGATGCCAAATTGATAGAAAAAGCACCAGTGGTGCATGCACATTTTTAGGTCACAGTCTTGTTACATGGCATAGTAAAAAGCAAACTTCAGTTGCTTTATCAACCACTGAGGGTGAATATCTAGCTGCATGGAGTTGATGTTCTCAAATATTATGGTTGAAACAAACCTTATGTGACTTTGATGTTTTATGTGATAGTGTGCCTATTTACTGTGATAATTCTAGCGCTATTGACATATCAAAAAAAAAATCCTATTTTGCATTCACGCACAAAACATATAGAGGTTAGGCATCATTTTCTAAGGAATAATGTTTCAAAGAGTTTAATTAAATTAATTTTTATTCCAACAAAAAAATAATTGGCTGATATTTTTACCAAACCTTTAAGTGAAGAAAGGTTTTGCATGCTTAGGAGAGAACTTGGAATGTGCATGAAATAAATAATGATTACATACTAAAATATTTCATACATAAAATATCTCAAATCTACAATATATATGCATGATATTAATTTAAATACATCTGGTTGATATACATTATCTGTTTATAATTGACAGCTACTTACTATGGGAGACGTATCTATTTTTTGTGGCACACTTCACGGTAGAGATAATCATGAGTTTTGAAATTTGAAAAGACGAGCTAAAGATAGTTTATTTTCTCAAGGAGTCTGTTCGGCGTCCAACGCTACTCTATTAAACACTGACTTCACATTTTTCTCACACATACTCAGAAAACCTTTTTCTTTCCATCGTTCTTGAGCGCTCTAATTTTTGCAACGAAAATAAAGACTCGCACCAAAAAATCATCATCTAGTATCACCATTAAAGAAGGAAAAGAGCCACGATCCCCTTATACTGTGAGATCGCCGAAGAAGTCCAAATAACAGACTCGCCAAGCATCTGTACATGTCTCGTTCTACGACTCCGATGGGTCTGATTTAAGCTTTTCCTTCCAGAAGTTTTCAGCATCTAGTCAAAAAGAGAATCCACAACAATCTCCAAGTTCCGAACCTCCATCCTCTCAATAAGAATCACCATCTACTCTGGTAAACCATTTCTCTACTTCTTCTGATTTACCAGATAATTTCTTTCGAGGTCAGAGTTTTGAAGCCCGCTTGAAAACTTCTATCGCTACCAAACAATTTGTTTATGAAAAAATCATGGATTTATTCTACTTAAAAAATTCTTCTTTAGAGCGTATTTTTTACGGTTATTGATTTCAAAAGTATTTTTGGTATTCCATCTGCTGGTCCTTGCCCTTTTACTTTAAAGGGTGCTACTAATATTCCTTTTCCTCCCCTTGAGCAACTTCGCACTATTATGAATGATTCTTCTTTGACTACTTTGTTTACTCCTAAAATTGTTGATGTGTGTCCAACTGCATGTGTCTTCCATAAGTTTATTCGTTACAATTTGTTTCCACGAGTTGGTGGTGGAACAGATTTTACGTATCAAGATCTTGTGGTTGTTGCTATGATTTTAAAAGGTGTCACTTTTAATTATTCTCTTATGATGTTATCACACATGCTCAGTTACATTCGGCAGGTTAAAAAATGTCTTCCTTATGGGTTGTTTCTTACAAAATTGTTCCAACATTTTAAAATTTTTCTTGATGATGAAATTGTGGTTTCACACAATGAGTTAATTGATTCTATAAATCTAAAATAGTCTCATATATCATTTGTTGATGGACTGTTTGTCTGGATTGTTCCTGATCCTTCCCCTATTCCACCAAGTTCTATTTCATCCGACTTGCCATCTGATACTCCTACTTCATCTACTTTTCCCAGTTCATCCGTCTCATCTTCTGAAATAGTCAATTTATTGACTCAAATTCTTAAGAATCAAGAGTCCATGCGTAATGATATTATTGATGTTAAACAAGGGCTTTTGGTTTTGGAAAAAAGGAAAATTGCCCATTCGGACTAATGATTTGAAATAATATTTTTCCCAAATAAAAGATGAGTTTATTGATTTACAAGCTTGTTTTGAGTTACAAACGGTGGCTATGGTTGAAGCCCTTCAAAGGAAGATTAACAGGAATTCTTGTCAAATGAGTCAAGAAATTAAGTTTGTTAGTTATCAAATTGGAGAATTCGCTGATTTTATGGCTGTACATATGAATGATGTTGGTAGAAGCTGCATTTTGACATGATATACTCTAGAATCCCTAAATGGCCTCGATGCAATTGGATGGCCAAGTATGTTGGAGATTTTTTAGACCTTCCTCTACCAAATGAGACCTTTATTCCCTGTCCCCCTCGTTTTGCTCATGACTTTTCTTTGGAAGAAAAGCTCCATCGTCTTCTACACCGTCCTTATTTTACTTCTCATCCTCTACCCGTGGTACATGTTGATGATATTGATTGAAGACCTTTTTGCCTGATGACAAAGGGGGAGACATTGGACGCTGGAAGCTAGAAGAGGTTGCTGGGTTGTTGTTGTGAAGGATTTTCTGTTGATATTTTATGTTATTTAAAATATGGTTTTGTTTAAAACGATTGGTTGGCACCAGTACTTGTTAAGTTTCAGTTTATGGTTTTGTTTTTTAATGGGTTGTTTTTGAACGATTGGTTGGCATCAGTATTAGATAATTTGATATTATGTTGAAAAAGTTTTTATTTAATATTTGTTAAGACTAACAATTTTGCAGGATGAATAATGCTTAAACAAGAGGCATGTTGATAATCTGTTTGGATTATTAAATATTGTTGATTCTATCCTGAAATTTTGAAATATGCATGAATTTAGGGGGAGTTACAATTTTGGTGTTGTCATCATCAAAAAGGGGGAGAATGTTGACTTCTTAATATTCTAACCTTATTTTTTTTATAATGACTTGATATTTTGTACTAATTTGTTTATTATGAAATTTCAAGAAATTGATGAAAGATCATTGTTGAAAGGCTTTGAAGATTTGTGTCTTAAGAAAATTATGTAAGGTCATTGCAAATATTTGATTTTTCAATACAAGGTTCTAGGACATTTTATTTGTGCATTAAAAATGATTAATATTTTGTGCATGCTTAATATATTGCTAACTGATTTTATTGTCCAAATTTTATGTGGTTAGTAGTTATATTTTTCTATACATGATAATCCTTGCTAATAGCTATCACTATTATTTTTGACTAACCTTTTGCATGTATTGACATAATATATTATGTTGGGTTATTCAAAAAAAGTTGTATATTATGGAATGGTTATATAAAAGATGTATGATTTGTGGCAGTTAAGAGTCATGCTTATTTCCAAGTGATTTGATCGCTTAAGCCTCTGTACTATCATATCATGTTTATCCTGATTTGTGCTGACAACAATTACGAAACTAACACTCCTATATTAAAGATGTGATATCTTTTGCTTGTACTTCGGAAGTGATATATATTGAATGTACAATGTGATAAGTGGCGATAGACTTTATTAGTCATAATTGATATAGGAATTGGAAAAGTCTAAACATAAAATATTACTTACATGAATCAGTTTCTTTCTAGATTACCTTTGAAAGAGTTCAACAAATATTTGTTACAAACTAAGATACTTGGATTTGTTATTAACGAGAATATTTTTGGAACGTTACTTATCTTCTTAAGTTTTCTGTTGGCAACGTAAGTAAATGTCATACGACGAAACTGATTTGTAGAGAAATGGTAATATTTTGGGCTATAAAAAGAGAACTGAGATATCAGTGCAAAATACATAATACTTGAATTAATTCTTGCACTCATATACTTGAAAAGCTAGTCTATTATTCTTGGTGCAAATCCTCAGCTGCTGTGAAATTAATGTTCAGATTATTTCTCAGCTAATTTTTGTGACCTTCATATTGGTGATATCTTTCTTACTGTTCTTACTATTTGATCATTGCATTCATTAGTTGAGCCTTGCATTGTTAAATTTTTTATTTTCTTTGATCATTAGACCTCTATATTTGTAATTTTATATTTTAGACTAAGTGTTGTCTAAAGGAATTTAATCCAGGTGGATTAAGGTTTGTTTACAAACAAGTTCAAGGAAGCATATGTGCTTAAGGGGTGCATTGGTGCACAAGGAGCAAGAGTGCTTAAGTGAATTATTGGAATTCAAATTTGATAGAATATGTTTTGTAACAAGAGTCAATTTTAAGAAATAAAGTGAGTCTCCAATACTAGTTGGTATTTGACGTGGACTAGGCTATTATTATAGATGGTAATAGTTGAACCATGTAAAAAATCTTGGTGTTGATTTTATTACTTGCTTTACTTTAATTACTCACAAAATCAATTTAATTATCTTAATAATTAAAATTTGAATATTTGCATTATCTTAAGATAATTCTTTAACACCAAGTATTTTCTCTAAGTAATAAATTCAACAGGATATTTTCTTAAAAACAAATAGTCAATTCGGTAGGTCATATTAATTCAGCAAGCTACATTTAACTATATAGTAGGCTGAATTTAGTAGTTTGGTGTAAAGTTTTAAAATTGGTCATAAATCGCTCTCACACTTATTTAACCCCCTCTTCTAAGTGTGCCTTATCTGAATTTCACTTTCAATTTCCCTGAACATAATGAGCTTTGAGATTCTAAAATTTAATTCTATTCGAGAATTTTAAGTTCAACAAGCAGTAAAAATATTTAGTTGATTTCTTTAATTTGAAATTAATATTAACTCTTTCTAAATCATTCAGTATTGATTCATTCACACTTATTTTTATTTTGTTAAAACTATTTATACTTGCTAAGTAAATTAGTTGCTTAACCTTGCAAAATCTTGTATTTACACCTAAGATAGAAAGACCCAAGGGGTCAGGCATAAAGGATAAAGGGAAAGGCAAGACACGTGTTTGCCCAAAGTTACTACTAGCAAATTCATGCAAGTACACGTGATCACTTATGAAATATAGCGACAAATAGAGTATCGTTCCCACGAAGAATAATCTAATAATTAATTCTCCAACTACCAATTTTGAATTAATCCAATTTTATCACAATTTCCCACGATGAAGTACTCAACATTTCCACTCCATATTCAATTATTCAATTGTAACAAGTTGATAACCAAGAATTCCTATATAATTACCTAACTTATTCCAAGATTAGATAATTGTGTTCATTTCTGATTAATCCATTATATTCCTAAGTGAACAATTAGCAATGAAGCAACAATTACCAATTCTTATACAAGTTCATACGACACATAGGTATAGTCCTATCCCACATGCAAATTGGTTATTCACTGCTAAGAAGAACAAGTCCAACACATGTATCACATTCCCATTCAAATCTAGAATCAAATCCCCAATATCATCTAGATCAATATATTAATTGTTGACCACACAATTATTATGTTAAGTATAAAAATATGATAAACAACCTTTCATACAATCAAACATAATCAAATAGAGAATAAATTAATTAAATCCAATCATCGGGATCCATTACAATCTTGAATTAGAATTTAGTTCATACTAAAGAAAGAAAACATAATCATCATCAAATCTATAATCATGATCTAAGTACAAAAATAGAAGAGTAAGAATAGAAGAAAGAATATGTTGACAGCTCCTAGTCCTATCCTCCAATCTTCAATCCTCGTCTTCTTCTTCCTTCCAAAAAAAGTTCTCTACTGATGATAATAATGATCTCTTCCCCTTTGATGAATGATAGAATCAATGTGTATCTATTTTCCAGCCTTCGTTATTGATTTCTTAATACTCATGACTTCTTCTCTAACTTATTTTTATTAATTGGGACTTTATTAGCTGAAAAGGTTTCCTCATTGTCGTTTGCACCCGCCTCATACACCCGAAGGATCACACCAACACCGCGACCCTCAGCCAGCGCCGCCACTCTCCTTAGCCAGTGTTAAGGCTCTACAGTTCTTGTCCATTTCTCTTTTTTCCTTCCTTACACGCTTATTTGAGTCTTCCGTCCCCTATTAAGCCCAACTCCTTGCTCCAAGTCCATGCCTGACATTCTTGGTTTTATAGTAAGGCTGAATATACACTATTACCGACCATAAGTAATGAAATAATGTTACTTGACTATTGGCCTCAAAATATTTTCTTCGAATATTCAAACATAATTCAACATATGCAATGTGTTAGGTTTATATATAGTGCAATCATGTGATCAAATTACATAAAAGGGGCAGAAGCACGATAATATCAAAATTTAAAATTTTCATACAAACCATTACCATGATCGTACTTTGTGCTTAATTATCAATCATATAGAAAGAAGAAGGAGATCAGATTCATATCCTTGTAGAAACTAGCTTCCTCAGGTATGAGTTTACCGTAAATCCTTTTCACGTTCAACTTGAATCCACATGGTTTGATTTCTTCCTTTGATCAACGTTAGCCACCTAAGTGTTTGGCCTCTAGAGGTGATCCACCAAGGAAGAACAAATATTTAAGAAGATGGGTGTTTGGAAAAAACCCTAGATTCTATCTCTATAGAATTATGTGTACTCTCCCAACTCTTAGAATAAAATGTGTAACCTTAATCCATAATAAGACTTTCTCATTTATAGATGTAGGTAACCCTCCTAAACAATTTAGGAATAGGGTTTTGTTTTAATTAATTAAACTCTTTTAATTAATTAGGCTTCCTAATCTTATTAGGAATAATTAATTAAACTCTTTTAATTAATTTTCCTCCCAATCTTATTAAGAATATACTCCCTCCGTCCCATAGTTATAGGCTGATTTCTTTTGGCACATATTTAAGAAAATCAGTTAAGTGACAATTTTTAACATAAATTTTCCACATATACCCCATAATATGAAATTAATGAATAAGTTAATTACTCCTTACTTATCACACTGGAACTCTCAACTTCATTGAATGACGTGTACTGACCATTAAAATCAATAAACTTTAACCAAAGAGAATACAACAACATTAAATGTGGTGATAAAAATAATGGCATTGAATGTTGTTTGTTCAAAAAAAGAGTAATGGTTGAATATGAAAGTAGTATGCACACAAGCCAATCATATTTGATGATAAAGCATATACTTTGTAACAATCTTATTCATTTATTAATAAAAAGTATTAATTTATTAAAGGCTTTTAATTATCTACATGATGCTGTTTTATAATATGTGATAAACCCATAGTTTTAAGCAATGCTTTTAGAATAATGATGATGATCATTCTAATGAGATCTAAATTCTTTGAAAGCTTAAAACTAAAATAGTTCCCAATCATTGGATTACTAAATTGGGGATTAGTGAATCCGGATAGATTGGTACATACGTTGTTTGCTCATTGGATGAGGATGATTGATCTCATGATCATTTGTGTGGAGACACTAAAGCAAGTATGTAGGTGCTTATTAGAGAATAAGTTCACTGAACGTGGCTCGCTAAGGAATACCTAATGGAGTTTTATTTGTGCATCAATAGGAATTCTCAGAGTGATAGTAGTACAAGTAATCCTTGGACTTGAGATCATCATAGTATCTTGTGTATGATGAGTTATACTTTGACTTATTCCTTAAGACCCTTAGGGTATATCAAAGGGTATGCTTGGGTATAATAAGTTGTACATGGAGATAATGTATGATCAATAAAAAATCTACCACTTCTAATAAAAGAAGAGAATGTCCTATGTGATTCGATAAATGACAACCCAAAGAGTCCTTGGCATAAGGCGTAATGAAATTAGAAAGGAGTTTCTAATTTGCATTATTTGGAGTTGTGCATTTAAGAATCGAAATACATATAATTAAATAAAATAAGACTTGACAAGAATTGTGACACCCCAAAATAGGTATACACCACACCCATTCTCGAGTCGCCAAATACATGGTACATAAAACAACTACAACTTTATTATTACAACAATAAAATCGCGTGAGTTTAAATACAAATATTATCTTTTAGACAATATCTATACTCAAATAAATCCCCATCACATTTATTGATACATTATTTTACAAAATGGTGAGGACTACTAAACAACTCTCTCTAGAACCTTCATTCCATACCCCGACTAGTACTCGCTACATTCTCGCCTCCCGAGAAGAAAAAATGGAACAACAAGGAAAAGGGTGAGCTCAACTAGCCCGATAAAGAATACTATGACTAAGATAATATACAACAAATTATCGTTAGTCTCCAACAGGAAAAATCGATAGAATACAATAGACAACAAGTTTCGGGATCAATATTCGCAGCTGAAATAATAATTCATAGAAGAGTTACGTAGAGAATGAAATCTACTATAATCTATGAATTTAACGGTCCATCATCAATATTTTATCCTCAGAACATCAATCAATATTCATCTAAAATCAAATATTCATCTTTGCACTACGTGCCAAAGATATTCATCAATCGGTCATGTTCATCCCAACACTGCTCATCTTTGCACTAAAGGCCAAAGATATTCATCACCAGTCATGTTCATTTAAACACCGCTCATCTTTTTTACTGAGCCAAAGATATTCATCGATCGGTCATGTTCATTTAAACACCGCTCATCTTTGCACTCTGAGCCAAAGATATTCATCGATCGGTCATGTTCATTTAAACACCGCTCATCTTTGCACTATGTGCCAAAGATATTCTTCAGAAATCATTCATCTTTGCACTACAGCCAAAGATATTCAATAATATCATCATTTAAGACGAGGATGATGAAAAATATTTTTAAAAGAACGAATCCAATTGAAACAAAATGACAAGGATTAAGGATTAAGGATTCGTACTTTGGTTTATCCATGTCCAACAATACCTCAAAAATAATCATAGTGGTGTAAAATTCAAGAATGATCAAAACATGGATACAATCAAAGCTAGTATCCAAAATAGATATTTTAGACGAAAAGAAAAATTTTCATTTTTCGGTGAATAGTCTTAGATTCGTGAATAGTGCTTGCAGTATCGTGAATAAAGTCGTGTATCGTGAATAGTAACTCCAACAAAGAAAAGATAGAAATTCCACAAAAAAACATTTTCACGCTTCATGAATAGTACTCGTGAATAGTAACTCGTGAATAGTAACTCATGAATAGTAACTCGTGAATAGTAACTCATGAATAGTAACCCCGACATGAAAAAGTTCCAAATTTGATAAAACTTGAGATCAACATTTCAAAGATAATGATATTGAAGAAATAATATCATTACTGAAAAAATAATAATATCCCTTACCTCAAAGAATCGATTTTTGGAAGGAAAGGTCGAAAGTGATGCTTTGAATGAAACTTGTCTTGAAACAAAGAACTCTCAAAGTATCTAAATACTCACAAAATACTCGAATATATAGAGAGAAAGAGAGAAAACTTTGTTTCCGGTGTGATTTTCAATTCTAACTTAGCCCTCTATTTATAGGAAAATGTTAGCCATAGAAAGCGCACTTGACTGCTTTGCACGATGGCTTTACTTCGCTACTATTGCCACCCACCACATTTGAAATAAAATTCAGCACATTTCTTCACCAACCACAAGTGGGGCCCACTCAATTCTAGAATTTTCCACCAAAATCAATTATAACCCTAATTTCCTAATCGGACACCTCTTAAAATTCATAACAAATCATTCGTGAATTTTTAACGGTTCAAAATTTGTGGACATATACTCAACTTATGTATGTATAACATACCCAAAAATTACCACAATCCAACGGTCGGATTAAAAATTATAACCCCATGAATATATCTCAAAACCCCGATTTAATTTTTAATACCTCCAATCCGATAAAATACCGATAAAACACCTCAACATTAATTCCTTCATTAATAACCACATAAATAAATCCATCATTTATATTCATATAAAATAAATATTTCCTTATCATATGAATCAATAATTAATTATTCACAAATAATATTACGTAATCACATTTATGACAACCAGTTTGCTCCTCAGAAAGAGGGGCTTTCCAATAAGGATCTCTCATTCTTGGCGCCGCATTAGGTGACCAAACCTCTCCTTAGATGCAACTTTCTAGACATTGCCAATAATGTTATCTAATAATATTATTGAAATAATATGAATTATTGATCCGATAATGGGAAATCTTGTGCGGTGACAATTATTGAAACAAAGAATAATATAAAATACCAACGCAAAGAATTATTAAATCAATAAAATAAAATATTGAGCGATAATTACTTGTGAAAATTATTGAGTAGTGCCTTCTTACGTTTAATCAATAATTCAACAATACTGTAATCTACGTAATGCTCTTTATGCAACCATGCCATTCTCGTATTTTAACCACCGGGTATTCCAACAGTCTTAACGGTAACAACTACGCCGTTATTTATAACCACCCAAACTTTGTCGTTTTCCTCATCCAATCGCTTTCCGTTATAGGGCCCATACATGGCTGCGCCGTCGTACGAATATTCCCCGACAGTACGAATATTCCACGACCAAACGAATATTCCTCGACAATAATGAATATTTTATAACCACTTGCTTATTCGAAATATTTGCGCATTTTACCCATAACTAACCACATTAATCAAATCCACCCTTACTATTTCAAAATAATAAATAAAGGAAATTCCTTTTTATTTAAAAAAATTTCGGGGTCTTACAACCTCCCCTCCTTATGAAATTTCGTCCTCGAAATTGACGTACGTACCTGGTGTTTCGAAAAGGTGAGGATAACTCGTTTTCATTTCCGTTTCCAAGTCCCAGGTCATTTCCTCTATAGCATGATTCCTCCACAAAACTTTAACTTGTGGTATGACCTTTGCGCGTAGGACATGCTCCTTCCTATCCATGATCTTGACAGTACCTCCTCATACGTTAAGTCTTGGCTATCTCTCGTCCTGTTCTAACTCAATAACGTGGTTCGGTCTTTCACATATTCTGAAGTACGAGATATGTGAAACACATTATGAACACGAGACATACTTGGAGGTAACGCAAGTCTATAGGCTACATTTCCTACTCGGTCAAGAATTTGAAATGGACCAATAAATCGTGGATTTGAGCTTTCCTCTCTTCCCAAATCTTGTAACTCCCTTCCATGGAGCAACTCGCAACAATACATGATCCCCTACATTAAATTCCACGTCCTTTCGATGAAGATCCGCATAACTCTTTTGTCGATCTTGTGCCGTTTGTATACGTTATCGAATCATTTGGATCTTTTCGGTAGTCATACGTACTAACTCGGGTCCCAACAATGTTGCTTCACCCACCTTGTTCCAGCATACTGGAGAACGACACTTTCATCCATACAACACCTCGAATGGAACCATGCCTATATTTGTTTAATAACTATTGTTGTATGAGAATTCCACCAATGGCAAATACTTATCCCAACTACCCTTGAAATCTAGGACACAGAGTTTTAATATATCTTCAAGAGTTTGAGTAGTCCTCTCTGATTGTCCGTCCGTTTGGGGATGGTATGCCGAACTAAATCATAAATTCGTGCCCATAGCTTTCTACAAACTAACTCAAAATCATGAAGTGAATCTTGGGTCACGATCTAAAACTATAGATACTGGCATGCCATGCAATCTCACAATCTCATTTACGTACATACGAGAAAGACGTTCAAGGGAATAAGTTTCTCGTATCGGCAAGAAATGAGCAGATTTGGTTAATCTATCAACAATAACCCAAATAGCATTGATGCCTTGAGAAACCGTAGGAAGACCCGTAACGAAATTCAGGGTAATGTGTTCCCACTTCCCTTCCGGAATCTCAAGTGGTTGCAACGGACCCTTAGGTACTAGATGCTCCGCCTTTACACGTTGGCAAGTTAAACACATCGAGATAAACTTTGCAATCTCTCTCTTCATATTATTCCACCAAAATGTATGTCGAAGATCACGATACATTTTAGTACTTCGAGATGGATTGCAAATGGTGTATTGTGCCTCCATCATAATCTTGTACTTCAAATCAAAGTCGTTAGGAACACAAAGTCTAGAGTGGACTCAAGTATTCCTTCTTCATCAATTCTCGCCCAAATAGCTCCTTCTTGTACTTTCTTCTTCATATGCATCACTCATGGTGTGTGCTTGAATGACTTTAACTTTATCGATTAAGGTAGATTATACTGTATATCATCACGTGGATACCTAGAGTTTTCATCTCCATCTCTATTATTTTTAAATTATACTGAAATTAGTCTTTGACAATATCGTACTTTCAGATTTATATGACGATCTTCTACTCAACACGCCGGCTACCACGTTCGCTTTTCCGAGGATGGCATGGTCGTAACATGTCTTTGAAATGAGTCTCCTCTTGAGTTCTTCAAAGCTCTTCCCACATTCCTTGCTCCATTCAATTTTGTATCTCTACGAGTCATTTACGTTGATGGAATAGCGATTCGAGAATATCCTTCAACGAATCTCCGATAATAACCAACTAAGCCTGAAAGCTACGTGATTTAGATTCTTGACTTAGGTTGCTCTCAATCGTGACTCATATCCCAATCTTGGATAGCACGTCACAATGACACCTATCGCTTTTACTATCGCATCGAATATGACGTCCCCCATAGAGAGTTCGCTTAGGTGAATTCCACAAAGGAAGTCACAAGATAAAGGCTCGGTACCAAATTCTATAGTTGAATTTTTAACTCCTCGAAGTTCAATAGAGCCATTCTATATGAGATTTTAGAAATGAGTTTTGTCTGGGTTTCAAAGTCGATACAAAATTTAATATCGAGCTTTGGGAGTAAGCCAAGAAATTCTTCAGAAATACGTCGGAAAAATCAATAACAACAGGAATATTATTCAAATCTGACGTGTCTTTATTCAAATCCATAACATGGACTAAGAAAACTTGACATCCGTAATAAACGAATGACTTCATGGCTTGATATGAAAATGTTTGACTATAATGGTTTGATTGCTTGAATTCGAATAACAGGTTGCTTAGGAATATGAAAACTAACAACCTTACAAAAGCAATCAATTTGGCATGATGAGTAGTTAACCTTAAAATCACATCAAAAGCAAATATCTCTATAGAAATAAGGTTAATAGGTAATGTGATAGTGCCAACTTGAATCAAGCAATATTTTTAAACAACGAATGTAATGAGTTTCTCCTAATGGAGTCTCCACAGATAGGTCAAAGTTTAATTTCTCCGTAGTCAAGTTCAAACGTTGAGCGTAAGCAAGAGAGATAAAAGAATGGGTAGAACCGATATCTAGTAAGATATAAACTTCGCAAGAATTTATAATTAACTAACCCGTGCTAACTTCGTTCGGGTTCCTCGCATTTTGACCGGTCACGACAAACGCTCTTCCAGGAATCGTTGACTTTGACTTTTCTGGGACATCCTTTCGAGTCACCATTCCCACTGGACTGGGTTTCGATATCGTACAATCTCGAGCGATATGTCCTTCTTTTCCACAATTATAGCATACCTTGAACTGTTGTGGACAGTTTGGACTGATATGTCCCTCTTTCCCGCATTTATAGCATATGACCGATGGTCTTTCTCCTCCCTTGGAACCAGTTGCTACTGGCGCTGACGTCTTCACATGGTCGTTGTTGAATCTCCTCTTTTTAAAATCTCCTCCCGACTCGCTTCTTCTATTTTCATGGCCACGATTACCACCAGAGTGGTTACCGCCTTTGTCCGTATTCTTCTTTCTCCGCTGGTTATCGTTATTCTGATGACTGCTATCTTCGATAAAATCCTGGTTATGGTCCCTCGGTTGAACGTACTCGTTATCTCGCTCTAACAACTGAGCCCTGTTGAAAACATCTGAATAGAGAGAAAATTTATGAGAAATGAGATACTCGACGTATCTTAGGTTTCAAACCTCTCGAAACATCCGCGTCATCGTTCCTCATTCTCCACCAAATGAGGTGCAAACTCGGATAACTCATGAACTTACGCCTCGTCTTTGGGACACCGTCATGTTATTCTCTCGATCTAATAAACTCTACTTTCTTCATATACGAATACTTTCGGGAAGTACTTGTCATTGAACTGCTTCAAAACGCGTCTCCCATGACATGCTTTGAGTGCGGTGGATGGGTACGCTTCACAGATTCCCACCAGTAATCTGCCTCGCCATGGAACATAAAGGTAGCGAATGGAACCTTCGTTCTCCGCATCCCAAGACATCGAATATCTTGGTAATTTGTTTGACCCATGTTTCCGCCATGATCGGATCGGGCTTTCCCTTAAATTCTGGTGGTCCCAACTCTTTGAACTTCTTGGCTGTGACCACCCGTGAATTGCTATCATCTCCTCCTGTATTTTGAACACGAGTCTCCCTCGTTTGATTTTGCATGAATTGCAAAAAGCTTCTAAACATCACCTCGTTCCTCATCTGCTCGGTGGTGTTGTTCACAGGGAGGAACATTGCCACTGCGACTGTTGCACGTTCTCCCTCGTTGGTAAATCTGAGCATCTCCACGGTCTCATTTACTCCACTCGTTAATATTCTCGACGACATTCTCAAATCATGTCATAAAACAAGGGTTAATTAAGGAAATCAATCACATAATATCCCTATATATCTTGACCAACTAACAAATAAGCTTAGGTAGGACACACTAGCGAAGGTTTTACTCGTCTCTCCCTCCTAGTTCTATTCCCCGATCTCATGGAGATCATATCCCTAAGCTTTGATACCAACCGTGACACCCCCAAAATAGGTATACACCACACCCCATTCCGAGTTGCCAAATACATGGTACGTAAACAACTACAACTTTATTATTACAACAAAGAAAACTGTGAGTTTAAATACAAATATTATCTTTTAGACAATATCTATACTCAAATAAATCCCCATCACATTTATTGATACATTATTTTACAAAATGGTGAGGACTACTAAACAACTCTCTCTAGAACCTTCATTCCATACCCGACTAGTACTCGCTACATTCTCGCCTCCACGAGAAGAAAAATGGAACAACAAGGAAAAGGGTGAGCTCAACTAGCCCAAAAAGAATACTATGACTAAGATAATATACAACAAATTATCGTTAGTCTCCAACAGGGAAAAATCGATAGAATACAATAGACAACAAGTTTCGGATCAATATTCGGCATGAAATAATAATTCATAGAAGAGTTACGTAGAGAATGAAATCTACTATAATCTATGAATTTAACAGTCCATCATCAATATTTTATCCCTGTAACATCAATCAATATTCATCTCAAATCAAATATTCATCTTTGCACTACAGGCCAAAGATATTCATCAATCGGTCATGTTCATTTAAACACCTGCTCATCTTTGCACTACAGGCCAAAGATATTCATCAGTCGGTCATGTTCATTTAAACACCTGCTCATCTTTGCACTACAGGCCAAAGATATTCATCAGTCGGTCATGTTCATTTAAACACCGCTCATCTTTGCACTCTGTGCCAAAGATATTCTTCAGAAATCATTCATCTTTGCACTACAGGCCAAAGATATTCAATAATATCATCATTTAAGACTGAGGATGATGAAAAATATTTTTAAAGAACGAATCCAGTGAAACAAAATGACAAGGATTAAGGATTAAGGATTCGTACTTTGTTTTATCCATGTCCAATAATACCTCAAAAATAATCATAGTGGTGTAAAATTCAAGAATGATCAAAACATGGATACAATCAAAGCTAGTATCCAGAATAGATATTTTAGACGAAAAGAAAAATTTTCATTTTTCGGTGAATAGTGCCGTATTCGTGAATAGTGCCGTATACGTGAATAGTAACTCCAACACCAAAAGATAGAAATTCCACAAAAAAACATTTTCACGCTTCATGAATAGTACTCGTGAATAGTAACTCGTGAATAGTAACTCATGAATAGTAACTCGTGAATAGTAACTCATGAATAGTAACCCATAGCATGAAAAAGTTCCAAATTTGATAAAAACTTTAGATCAACATTTCAAAGATAATGATATTGAAGAAATAATATCATTACGAAAAAAAAATAATATCCTTTACCTCAAAGAATCGAAGATTTCTAAGGAAAGGTCGAAAGTGATCTTTGAATGAAACTTGTCTTGAAAGAACTCTCAAAGTATCTAAATACTCACAAAATACTCAATAATATAGAGAGAAAGAGAAAACTTTGTTTACGGTGTGATTTTCAATTCTAACTTAGCCCTCTATTTATAGGAAAATGTTAGCCCAAGAAGCGGACTTGACACCTACACGATGGCTTTACCTCGCTACTATTGCCACCCACCACATTTGAAATAAAATTCAGCACATTTCTTCACCAATCACAAGTGGGGCCCACTCAATTCTAGAATTTTCCACCAAAATCAATTATAACCCTAATTTCCTAATCGAGACACCTCTTAAAATTCATAACAAATCATTCGTGAATTTTTAACGGTTCAAAATTTGTGGACATATACTCAACTTATGTATGTATAACATACCCAAAAATTACCACAATCCAAATCTGGTCGGATTAAAAATTATAACCCCATAATATATCTCAAAACCCCGATTTAATTTTTAATACCTCCAATCCGATAAAATCTTGATAAAACACCTCAACATTAATTCCTTCATTAATAACCACATAAATAAATCCATCATTTATATTCATATAAAATAAATATTTCCTTATCATATGAATCAATAATTAATTATTCACAAATAATATTACGAGAATCACATTTATGATGACCAGTCGTTCCCAGAAAGAGGGGCTTTCCATAAGGATCTCTCCTTCTTGGCGCCGCAATTAGGTGACCAAACCTCTCCTTAGAGCGAACTTTCTAGACATTGCCAATAATGTTATCTAATAATATTATTGAAATAATATGAATTATTGATCCGATAATGGGAAATCTTGTGCGGTGACAATTATTGAAACAAAGAATAATATAAAATACCAACGCAGCAATTATTGAATCAATAAAATAAAATATCGAATAAAGAATTCACCGTGAAAATTATTGAGTAGTGCCTTCTTACGCATGCGAATCAATAATTCAACAATCTTGCACAATCTGGTGTCTTCTTTGTGCAACCACGCCATTCATCGTATTTTAACCACCGGTATTCCAATGGTCTTAACGGTAATAACTACGCTGTTATTTATAACCACCCAAACTTTGTCGTTTTCCTCATCCAATCGCTTTCCGTTATGGGGCCCATACATATTTCATGCGCGTCATTTAATATTCCCAAAGCGATGCGAATATTCCACGACCAAATGAATATTCCTCGACAACAATGAATATTTTATAACCACTTGCTTATTCAAAATATTTAGCATTTTACCCATAACTAACCACATTAATCAAATCCACCTTACTATTTCAAAATAATAAATAAAGGAAATTCCTTTTTATTTAAAAAAAATTTCGGGGTCTTAAAGTAATTCCATGTCTTATATTTAATTGGGACATTGTATGGTGGAAGGATTAAATTGTCACATTAACTATTTACTCAAAGGTTCTTTAATGATTAATGTTGAAATCTATATTATCCGGAAAGTCGCCGATCGCTAGGGGAAGCTTATCCCTATTGTAGAATAAATATTATTTATTTAAATAAATTCATTATTTAATTTATTTATTTAAATAAGATTAGAATTGTTCTAATTGATTTATTCACAACTCGTTTAATATGGAGAACCTAAAGGGTCACACCATAAAAGGAAGAATAATTATTTAAGAAGTTAATGGCATAATCGTAATAATATATTAAGTATATTTAATTTAATCTATGGTGATAGAATAAATTAAATAGCTTAATATTTATTATTTAATATTTAGAAATATTAAATATAAATTAATAAGAGGAGTCTTATTAATATTATTACAATTATTATTATTTTAATTTCTAAAAGAGTTTAGGAATTAATTTAATATAAGTACTCTCATTTATTCCTAATTGGATTAGGGAAGGAAAATTAATTAAAGGAGTTTAATTAATTATCCCTAATAAGATTAGGGAGCTTAATTAATTAAAAGAATTTAATTAATTAAATAAAACCCAATTCCTTAATTGTTAAGGTGGGTTGCCCACATCTATTAATAAGAGGAGTCTTATTATGGGTGTGGGGGTTGTTGACTTTTTCAACATACGACATAATTCCAATTGTTGGGAGAGTACACCCTTTCTATAGAGATAGAGAACTAGGGTTTAGCCAACCACCCATCTTCTTGAATTCTTTATTTTTTCTTGGTGGATCACCTCTAGAGGCCAAACACATGGGTGGCTAACGTTGATCAAAGGAAGGAACCAAATCCGGTGGATTCAAGATTGAACGCGAAAGGATTTGGAGGTGAACTTGTACCTGAGGAAGCTCGATCTTCAAGGGTATGATTTATTCTTTATCTTTTCGTTTAATTAATAATTATGCATAAAGGGTGATCCGGGTATATGGTTTGTAAATTTTTAAACTCTGATTTTTCCACGCTTCCGCACTTTTTATGCAATTTGATTGTGTCCATGAATATTACAAACCTAACAGTGGCATCAGAGCCAAACTTTTATGCGAATTATTAATTATTTTAAATTTGATATGTATATTGATATGTGTTTAGAACAATTTTTTTGGGCATAATTTTATTGTATAAAATTTATTTTAAAAAAAAAAAAAAAATCTGCAGAATTCCTCCAAGATTCCGTGCATGATTAGTTAATGATTGGCAATTGTTGGCCTTGATTTCCGCTGCCCCACTTTATATAATAATCACGCCGCACGGAAATCCACGGTGATGATTACAGGGCACGGAAATCATGGCTAATGATGGCTAATGATTGGCTTATGATTGGCTAATCATTTGAAGCAACTTTATGCACGGAAATCGAGGAATATTAAAGGAGCATGCAAACTGATTTCATTTTTTTGATCCAGCCATGCACGGAAATCAATAGCACGATAATAATAAAAAACGAATAATCCAGTTTATTTATATATATATAATAACAGTTCCCATTATTATTATTATATATATATATAATTTCATTTATTTTATAATTAAGATAAAAGTTTATTTTAATTTTAAAATAAAAGGTTTATTTTAATCTTAAAATAAAAAAGGTTTATTTTAATTTTAAAATTAGATTTCATGCTAACTAATTAGAGTTGGAATTAGATTCCATGATAACTAATTGGAGTTGAAATTGGATTTTATTTTCCTAAAATAAAGGAGTTTATTTGTGAATAGGGAAGTAAATCCATCTTTCCTTAAATAAAGGAGTTTGTTTAAATATGAAATAAGATTTCATATTATTCAAAATAAAGGAGTTTATTTGTGAATAGGAAAGAAAATTCATGTTTCCTTAAATAAAGGAGTTTATTTAAATATGGAATAAGATTTCATATTATTCAAAATAAAAGAGTTTATTTGTGAATAGGAAAGAATATCCGTGTTTCCTTTAATAAAATATTTTTTTTTTATGGAATTGGATTCCATAATTAATTAAAATAAAAGAGTTTATTTTAATTACATGGAATTGATTCCATAATTAATTAAAATAAAGGAGTTTATTTTGATTAAAATTTTGATTAAAATAAAATAGTTTATTTTATTCAAAATAGGATAAATTAAAATAAAATAGTTTTATTTTGATTTAAATTTGGATTAAAATAAAGGAGTTTATTTTGATTCAAAATAGATTTTATACTAACTAAATTTGCCCATTAAATGATATCAATATATATATTAAATGTTTATTATTCATAGGATGAATGTTATTTATTGATGCATATGATGATGTGTATGATAATAAATGGGATGGATTATGGACTATTGACCAATGCGATTGGATTTTATTTTAGTTGGATGCATGAATGTATGAGTTTTTATTAAATGGGATCTGCGTACTGCCTTCTCTAATTTTTCTTAATGTAAATTCTATCTCCTCCTATATACTTCCCTCGATCGCTTTGATCAAGGTTTCTATTTATTTTAAATAGTTTTGTAATAGGAATAGTTAGAATTAATTTTTGAAGAATTAGAGATCAAGGAGCAAGGAGCGCTTGAAGACCCGTTTGTAATGGAGCCCGGGTTTAAATGTAATTGTTATATTTAAATATTAATTCTTGCACCCCTAGGGTTTGACCTTTTGGTTCACTTGATGGCTCTAGTGAACCAAACTAGAATAAAAGTCCATAATCAATCCGGGTAGAATATAGTATTCTATATGTGCATGCTTATACTATATATATTATATATTATGCAAACATGCTTCGCATGTTCATTAATATGACGCGTATTTTATATATATATGTATGTGCATGCAGCTAAACAAGATGAGACAAATTAATAACAAACCCTCAATTTTTATATTAAGTCCTAAGCGTTCAAAGATATTTGGAATATCGAGCGTCGCCTTTTAGCATGATAAAATTAATAGAGTATTAAATATTTAATATGAGTTTGTTGTGTCACCACAAGGCAAGTATTAAGTATTTAAGATGTTAATTTATCACATTTGATGCTTATAAAGAAAATTGAACAATATTGTTTTGTTGTGTCACCACAAGGATGATATTTTCTTTTTGAATATATGGAGTGCTAGGTCGGACTTAACATGGATAATTTTGATTCTGGATGTGCCACCACTTGATCAAAATAATCTAAGAGGCAAAATACAAGGAGTTGCATAGTTGATGTAATTGACAAAAGTTGTCTACCTATTTATTTATATATAGTTTGTTGTGTCACCACAAGGCTATATACATTTGGAATGGGATCCTTATTCTCACTAGCAAATCTTTAATTAGATTTTGCCGAACTATATAAGTGAGGGTAATATAGTTTGAAGAAAATAGTGGGAGATACCAATTTAAAACAAGACCTAAATTATTTTGGTAATTAATAAAAGAATGTATGTTAAAATGTTGTTAATTACAAATTCATTTACGTAATTTTACAATGTCAAAATTACTATCATCACGAAGCATATTAGATGCTAAATTAACCAGATCGGATTAAAAGGATTGGTTAAGGAATTTGAGAATAGTTCTCATAGCTGAAAAGCTATCTTATATCCTTAATACGTCTATCCCTGCAATGGTTGCAGACAATACCTCTGAGGAAGAGATTGCTACTTTTAGAAAGCGGCAAGATGATGCACAGTTGGCTCAATGCATCATGCTCGCATCCATGAGTAACGAGCTTCAGCGTCAGCATGAAACTATGGATGCTCTTACTATATTCTTGCACATCAAGTAGTTGATGGTGAGGAAAGTAGGACTGATAGATATCAGATATCTAAGGAGCTCTTCCGATCTAGAATAGCCAATGGCACTATAAATATGCATAAAAAGTTCTTAACATAATCAATTTGATTGATCAATTAGGACAACTGGTTTTGTTATGGATGGAGAGTTGAGCCAAGATTTGATCTTGCACTCACTCCCTACTCCTTTCACAATTGTTGTGAATTTTTCATATAAACAAGCTAGATATCGACTTCGCTGATTTGCTTAACATGTTGAAAATGATGAGTCACTTTCCAACCAAGAAAGATCAAGTCTTCTTCGGTAGGGCCAAAGGATCTTCCGAAAAGAAGAACGATTCAAAGAAGGTAAATAGAAAGGCATAAACAAAGGATAATAAGAGCAAAAGCGTCTACGGATAGCAAAGGAGTTTGCTTCCACCGCAATAAGCCCGGACACTTTGGAAAGAAATCTGCGAGAAGCATCTTGCGAGAGGCTAACCAAAGAAGCTTAGTGAAGTTTCCGTTACAACACAGTTTTTGTTCATGATTGAAATAAATTTTTCTTTAAGTCAATGTTCTACTTGGGTATTGGATACCAACTTTGGTTATCCTAAATATAGATTTATGAAATGACCAAATAGAAGTAGAAAGCTAAACAAATATAAGTAATCCTATGTGTGGGAAATGAAGCAAAGGTTGCAACATTAGCCATAGAAACTTATAGTTTAGCATCGCTTTACTGAGCAAATCTATTAAGTCAATAAGTTGTTATTGTATTCCAGTTCTCGTTGAAAACATTATTTCCATTTTATTGTTGGACAATGAAATCTTTGGTATTATAATTAAGAACAATTGTTGTTCTATTAATAATAATAATGTTTTGTATATAACTGGAATATTACTTAATAAATTTTGTATACTTAACTTACATGAAAATAATTTTGCATATTGAACAAATTAGTATAAGAAAAGGAGATGATCATTCAAAGAGTTGAATGTGTGTATTTGTTTGAATACAAATGTGAATTATTTGAAAGGTTCAAAGAATTGAAGTGAAACAAATTGGCAATGTATTAAGATTCTTTGATTAGATCAAGGAATAAATACTTGTGCAATAAGTTTCTTGATCATCTCAAATGGTTTTCTCATAATGGACGCCTCTGGTATGTAATAAATGATTTATGTATCCGAAAGGAAAAATCGTACCTTGTTGGGACATAGTGCGGTCCATAATGATTTTACCGACATTCCAAAGATCCTTCTAGGGTCATGTCCTAGAAATGGATGTATATCTACTTTTAAAAGGTAACCTCAAAATCCAAAATTTCAAGACTCCATAAAAGTTATGGATGGGGAGGATTCCTAATCTTAAGTATGTTAAGATAAGGGGTTGTCCAACTTATGTGAAAAGGTTTCAAAGGATAAGCTTGGGACAAGATTTTATAAGTGTCGATTTGTGGGACATCCTAAAGTAAGTTTAGGGTATATGTTCTATAATTCTACTTAGCAAAAGGTGTTTGTTATGAAACACGCCTTCTAAGATAAAGGCGTTTATCATTGAAGGGGCTAGTGGGAGGATAATAGATCTTGAAAAGTTCAAGAACCACAAAACACTATAAGTCAAATAAGAGGAACCATAGATGAACTATTGTACCACAAATCAATCGTAAGTCCGGAATAGTGCAAGATACCTAGGAGGTATGGATTCATCATGGATGATGATGATGATGAGGTACGCATCATGAAGATGATAATCCAGAGTTACATACGATGAGGTAAGAGTTCTAGTGTGTATAAAAGGGTCGATTAGAGCGCCGTGACATTCCTAATATTATATGTTGATATACTACGGAAAGGAATGACATACCAATGCTACAATCAGTAAAGATAAAGTTGTCTAAACATTCCTCCATGAATGATTTGGGAAGAGTATCTTAATTGGGGATATAAATCTATATAGATAGATTTAAGAGGATGCTCGACTTAACCCAAGGAACGTATATTCATTTGATGCTAAAGTCGTTTAGCATGGCAAACTCCAAGAGATGTTTCACATCGATGAGCTATGGAGTGTATTTCTCTTAATAGTCCCCATAGACTCCAAAGAAGAGAGATCGCATGAGTGACAATCATGTATGCAATGAAATATACGAGACACGATGTTGATCGGTCATATTCTGGAGAAGATCACCAAAGACGATTGAAAAACATCTTAAAGTTCTTAACCCAAGCACTAAGGATGTGAGCATACATGGTGGGTCCGAATTAAAACTAGAGGGCTTTACGGACTCAAGTTTTTCGAGACGGACTAAGACGACGGAAAAAATCCACTTTAAGGTAAAGTGTTACCTTGAACAATTAGTGCGATGAATTGAAAGGTTCCAAACAAAGAAAGAGTTCTTTGGTTTAGTGATAAAGACAAAGTAAATAGCTATAAATGAAGTCTGCAAGAGTTGATTGTTTGGATTAAAAGTTCATTACAGAACTAGGAATAGTTCCCAAGTCTCATCTTGGATCTAAACATGTGTTGTGGCACTTTCATTTGATTATTAGAATCATTGAAAGATGGGAAATCACAATAGAGATAGTGGACTCTCATGAACAACATTACATATCCATTAACTAAAGCTTATCCAACAAACAGGGATAATCGTCACTTAGAGAAGAAGAGTATAAGATACCATGGCGATTGGCTTTAGTGCAAGTGGGAGATTGAAAGTAGTATGCACACAAGCCAATCATGTTTGATGATAAAGCATATACTTTGTAACAATCTTATTCATTTATTAATAAAAGTATTAATTTATTATAGGCTTTTAATTATCTACATGATCTTTGTTTTATAATATGTGATAAACCCATAGTTTTAAGCAATGCTTTTAGAATAATGATGATGATCATTCTAATGAGATCTAAATTCTTTGAAAGCTTAAAACTAAAATAGTTCCCAATCATTGGATTACTAAATTGGGGATTAGTGAATCCTGGATAGATTGGTACATACGTTGCTTGCTCATTGGATGAGGATGATTGATCTCATGATCATTTGTGTGGAGACACTAAAGCAAGTATGTAGGTGCTTATTAGAGAATAAGTTCACTTTGAATGTGGCTCGCTAAGGAATACCTAATGGAGTTTTATTTGCTGTCAATAGGAATTCTGTAGTGATAGTAATCTGAGTAATCCTTGGACTTGAGATCATCATAGTATCTTGTGTATGATGAGTTATACTTTGACTTATTCCTTAAGACCCTTAGGGTATATCAAAGGGTATGCTTGGGTATAATAAGTTGTACATGGAGATAATGTATGATCAATAAAGAATCTACCACTTCTAATAAAAGAAGAGAATGTCCTATGTGATTCGATAAATGACAACCCAAAGTAGTCCTTGGCAATGCGTAATGAAATTAGAAAGGAGTTTCTAATTTGCATTATTTTGAGTTGTGCATTTAAGAATCGAAATACATATAATTAAATAAAATAAGACTTGATAATTCCATTCCACGCCTTATATTTAATTGGGACATTGTATGGTGGAAGGATTAAATTATACAGTAACTATTTACTCAAAGGTTCTTTAATGATTAATGTTGAAATCTATATTATCCGGAAAGTCGCCGATCGCTAGGGGAAGCTTATCCCTATTGTAGAATAAATATTATTTATTTAAATAAATTCATTATTTAATTTATTTATTTAAATAAGATTAAATTGTTCTAATTGATTTATTCACAACCTAGGTTTAATATGGAGAACCTAAAGGGTCACACCATAAAAGGAAGAATAATTATTTAAGAAGTTAATGGCATAATCGTAATAATATAAGTTAAGTATATTTAATTTAATCTATGGTGATAGAATAAATTAAATAGCTTAATATTTATTATTTAATATTTTAGAAATATTAAATATAAATTAATAAGAGGAGTCTTATTAATATTATTACAATTATTATTATTTTAATTTCTAAAAGAGTTTAGGAATTAATTTAATATAAGTACTCTCATTTATTCCTAATTGGATTAGGAAGGAAAATTAATTAAAGGAGTTTAATTAATTATCCCTAATAAGATTAGGGAGCTTAATTAATTAAAAGAATTTAATTAATTAAATAAAACCCAATTCCTTAATTGTTAAGGTGGGTTGCCCACATCTATTAATAAGAGGAGTCTTATTATGGGTGTGGGGGTTGTTGACTTTTTCAACATACGACATAATTCCAATTGTTGGGAGAGTACACCCTTTCTATAGAGATAGAGAACTAGGGTTTAGCCAATCACCCATCTTCTTGAATTCTTTATTTTTTCTTGGTGGATCACCTCTAGAGGCCAAACACATGGGTGGCTAACGTTGATCAAAGGAAGGAACCAAACCCGGTGGATTCAAGATTGAACGCGAAAGGATTTGGAGGTGAACTTGTACCTGAGGAAGCTCGATCTTCAAGGGTATGATTTACTCTTTATCTTTTCGTTTAATTAATAATTATGCATAAAGGGTGATCCGGGTATATGGTTTGTAAATTTTTAAACTCTGATTTTTCCACGCTTCCGCACTTTTTATGCAATTTGATTGCGTCCATGAATATTACAAACCTAACAGAATATTTATTGAAAGGGCATAAAAGTAAAACAATGAACCAACTAAATTTTATAAATAGTAAGTAGCCTATATATTGGGACATCTCAAAATAAAAAATCAGCCTATAACTATGGGACGGGGGGAGTATATGAGAGTACTTTATTAATTAATTCCCAAACTCCTTTAAGAATTAAACTAATAATAATTGTAATAATAATAATAATAAGACTCCTCTTATTAATTTATATTTAATATTTTCAAAATATCAAATAATAAATATTAAGCTATTTAATTTATTCTATCACAATAGATTAAATTAAATACAATTTACTTATTATTATGATTATGCCATTTACTTCTTAAATAAATATTTTTCTTTTATGGTGTGACCCTTTAGGTTCTCCATATTAAACCGCTTTGTGAATAAATTAATTAGAACAATTCTAATCTTATTAAAATAAATAAATTAACTATTTAATTTATTTAAATAAATAACATTTATTCTATAATAAGGGTAAGCCTTTTAGCGATCAACGACTTTTCAGATAATATAGATTTCAATATTATTCATAAAAGAACATTTGAGTAAATAGTTACCGTACAATTCAATCCTTCCACCATATAATGTCTCAATTAAATATAAGACATGAAATTACTGCCAAGTCTTATTTTATTTAATTATATGTATTTCGATTCTCAAAAGCACAATTCTAAATAATGCAAATTAGAAAGTACTTTATAATTTCATTTTCCTTTCCCAAGGACTAGTAAATTGTCATTTATCGAATCACATAGACATTTTCTTCTTTTACTAAAAGCGGTAGATTCTTTATTGATTACTCATTATCTCCATATATAACTTATTACACCAACATATCCTTTGATATACCCTAAGGGTCTTTAGGGACACGTCAAAGTATAACTCATCACACACAAGATACTATGATGATCTCAAGTCTAATGATCACTTAAACTACTATCACTACAGGAATTCCTATTGACATGCAAGTAAAGCTTCATTAGGTATTCCTTAGCGAGTCACGTTCAGTGAACTTATTCTCCAATAAACACCTACATACTTTAGTGTCTCCACACAAATGATCACGAGATCAATCATCCTCATCCAATGAACAAGCAACGTATCTATTAATCTATCCGGATTCATTAATCCCCTTTTTAGTAATCCAACGATTGAGAACAATTTTAGTTTGTGAGCTATCTAATTAATAACTTAGATCTTATTAGCATGATCATCATCATTATTCTAAAAGTATTGCTTAAAACTATGGGTTTATCACATATTATAAAAACAGCATCATGTAGATAATTAAAAGCCTTTAATAAATTAATACTTTTTATTAATAAATGAATAAGATTGTTACAAAGTATATGCTTTATCGTCAAACATGATTGGCTTGTGTGCATACTACTTTCAATCTCCCACTTGCACTAAAGCCAATCGTCATGGTATCTCATTCCCTTCTTCTCTAAGTGACGATCATCATGATGTTGGATAAATTTCAATAAATGGATATGCAATGTTGTTCTTGAGAGTCCACTATCTTTATAGTGACTTCTCTTCTTTAAATGATTCCTCTAATAAAATGAAAGTGCCACAGCACATATTTGAATCCAAGATGAGACTTAGGAACTATTCCTAGTTCTGTAATGAACATTTCATCCAAATAATCAACTTGTAGCTTCATTTATAGTTATACACTTTGTCACTAAACCAACAACTCTTTGCTGTTTGGAACTTTTCTAATTCACTGCACCACCATTCAATGTAACGACTGACCCTAAAGTGGATTTGATGTCATTTTGGTCAGTTTGAAAAACTTGAGTCTGTTTAGTCCTCTAGTTTTAATTCAAATCCACCATGAATTATTAACACATTCTTAGTTTCGGTTAAGTACTTTTAAGATGTTTTTTGCTGTCTCATAGTGATCATCTCTAGAATATGACTTATCAACATCAAGTCTCATCTATTTCATTGCATATATAATTGTTACTCATTCGATCTCTTTTTTCAGGAGTCTATAGGAACTATAAAGAGAGATAGTAGTAATCCATAATTTTATTTGTAATTTCAAATATTTATTGAATTAAGTAAATATTTTAATAGATGTCTTTGTTGTTAAATAAATAATTTATGAGTTGTGGAAATTAACTTAATTAAGGTATTATGTTAATTAAGTTGATAATTGGTAATTTGGTGTTTTGAAGTTAATTAAAATAAAAGCGTGATGAATTAAATTTTATGAGATAATATTCTAATTTAATTTAATAATTAAATTATAGAGTTTATAAGATTAAATGAATTGCTATAATGTTGTTTTAATTTAATTTAGTAATTAAAGTGATGTATTAATTTACTAAATAAAATTATAATGGAAATTATAATTTTATTGTATTGGATTATGTGGCGAATTGATTTGATAAGTTATTATTATCTTTAATTTAATTAAATTTGAATATGGAAATTTAATTGAATAAATTATGAAAATAAACTATATTATAAATGAGTTATGAAAATAAATTAAAGTAGTTTTAATTTGGTTTTACCAAACAAAGCCTTAAAGCTTTTGAAATTCTTTATTTTAATCTTGTTTTGCCAAACAAGGCCTTATATTTTCTTAAAAACAACAATAATAATAAATAAATAAAAATAAAATATAACTTACATATATTAAAAGAGGGAGTAATGTATTATCAATTATATACGTTAATATTATATACGTATATCAATTTTGTATTTTGTTTTTACGCTAAGTTAGAAAAGCTAAGAAAGAACAAAGAGAAAAAGAAGAGAAAGAAGAGAGAAAAGAGAGGGTTTGACAGAGAAATTGTGAGAAGAAGTTCTACAAGAACAAGAAGGAGTAGTTGTAATCATCTTCTAGTTAACCTAAACAAGAAAGCAAATGTATAATCCTATCTTCTAAGGTTTTGTTTTTATTTTGTGAAAAGTTCTTTATAATTGATTTTTGAGTATGATTGTTGAAACTGTGAGTTTGTTATGTGTTAATAGATGATTATAAACTGTTCTATATCATTCATTCATGCGTTAGAGTAATCAATTTTATGAAATTATGTTTAGTAGTAAAAAAAATTGAATTATAGTGATATATATGTGATATGGCTTATTTTAGAATTAAAATTGATGTTCAATTCATGTAATAAACTAGTAATTGTTGGTTGATTGTGAAAAAACATAAAGAAACGAAAACATTATGGGTTAAATTAGTTGTTTTGGTTGTAAAACAAATTCATAGTGATGAATTTCAATATGAATGTCAAAAGAAGAAGAAATAATAGAAATAGTGAAATTAAAGGTTGTAATTTTGATGTTTATGTTGTTTATATGGTTAGAAACGTGTTAAAAATATTAGTTTATGTTTCTGTAAACATATTACAACTTGGGTAAGTCGAAATAGTTGTTAGAAATGAGTTTTTAGGCGTAATTTGGCTTTCTGATGTGTTCGTTCATGAATCGCAGGTTAATATCTGGTACCCTTGCTCTGGCGGGCATACCAATGTATTTTGATCCATTTCAAAGGGGGGTAGGCGACTTACAAATGTTAAAAAATATCATTTACATATTTTACTAAAATAGACATAATATTTTTATACAAACTCCGATTGATGCGATTCAAGATGAGCCGGAACAAGGATGAGTAGACCTAAAACTTTAGTTCTTTAAGTTTTTCAATTTGATGTCGTTATTATGGGTAAAAATACTCATGTTTAGGACTATTGTGCACTCGGAGGCAATCAGAGGGCGTCAGGATGCACGAATGCAAGTGCAGTTCTTTGTTTATTAGTATAACCTAATCTAAAGAGCATGAGAATATGTTGAACATGTAATAGAATTTTCTATCAAGTTGTTAATGTGTATATGGTGAAATGGCATGATAATTCTATTAGTTGTAATAGAGCTAAAATGTGATACTCATGAAAAGATGTGATGTTATTTAAACTTAAACTTAGTTAGCGAGATATACTAAAAGTGGGAACTAAACTCATGAAGTTAATATTACTATAACTAATGAGTATTGTCAATACATATGGTTTGTGTAGGACTTATGGTGAACGTGAGTAGTGATTGTTTAACCTACGCATGAGGTAGGTTCTCTAACTCTACTTTTACGATTGTGCAAGTGCTTAAACCTTATTGATACATTGAGCAAGTTCCTAACCCTACTTATATATATGTTCTAACTTGATTATGTTCATGCAAACTCTTCAACCTAACTCTTATTTTGAGAAGGGTTCCTATTTTTATTTTGTTTCTTATTACGTAAGTTCCTAAATTTTGTTATTCTTATGTTGAGCAAGTTTTATTCCTCAACTTTTTATTAATCATGCACGTTCATTAACTCACTTCTTTTATTTAGTAAGATTATAGCCTTAGCTTATTGTTGTTCAAGCAAGGTTTGTTATAATATTCAATGCCTATGTTTTTTAGTTCATTTCTAAAGAATGATTTCGATGTATAATGTTGATTCACTTATGATTCATGACTATTTCATTTCATATTGTTATCGAGCACTTGAAGTGATATCAAACTGTATTGATTCAACTAATCCTTAGTTGATGTTCGTTGAACTCTAAATTACCCTTGAAGCTTATCTAAACCAAACTTCCTTTGGTGCGGACTTGTATATTAAAACTGAGATAAACAATCCTATTATAGAGGATTATTTATGCGTAAGCATTTAGATGTTTGTGCACAATACATGGTACGAAGGGTTGATCACCCTAAGTATGGGAGAGTCCCTACAATCTTATGACTATTTAGGTTTAAGTTGAAAGAATACTTATAACCTTGGACATAGTTCACAGTCTTGTGACCCTCAGATAAATTTCAAATTCTGATTTCAGTTCTTGATTATCAATGATAGAAAATGTTATTCAGTTTAATTGAGTTTATTCATTGGCAGTTACTATGTTGTTATTATTCATTGCCATTTCAATTGAGCATTTATTTTTCTCACTCTTGCATATATAACCATTGCAGCTAAAGTTGAGATGGTTGATGAACCTACCACTAGCAAAGGGAAAGAAAAAAATGAACAATTGTTGAAGATCTATAAATTTATTGACTTTTATATTGTCAGACTTTATTTTAATTATGAGATGTAATTATTTATTTTTCTGTATTTGATGAATGTTTTAAAGGTTAGATAACCTGAGAGATTTATTGATTAAGTTATGTAACCCTTTAATGGGAAGATTTATTGTTTAAATTTTAGTTATAAATGAATGAATGGAAAGTGAACACCAAATCTTGTAGGAATGAAGTACCCATATTTGGGGGTGTCATAGAGATACACTCCATGACTCATTAACATGAGATATCTCTTGGAGTTTAACATGCTAAACCTATTTAGCATCGAATGAATATACGTTCCATTGGTCAAGCCAAACATCCTTTTAAATATATCAATATAGATCTTTATCCACAAAATATAGGATGTTCCACCCAAATCATTCATTAAGGAATATTTAGATAACTTTATCTTTATTGATTGTAGCACTTGTATGTCATTTCTTATCAGTAGTATATCATCATATAATACTAGAAATGTCATAGTGCTTTTGACGCCCCCAAATCCGAGTACTTGAAACTCGTACTTGGTGCTCCACGATAACATTCATTCAACTACTTAATTTATTCATTAAACAAAATTATTATATCAAAGTTATCTACCTTTCCAGTCTCGAGAACCTTTAAGTCTTACATTACATGATAAATATTATATTATCTTACTACAAACAGTCATAACAACATAATTTAATCTATTCCTTCAGCTTCCCCTTCCCTTTGTCCTTGCCAAAATCTTCAGGTCATGCTAGCTTAGCTGAAAACATTTAAATTTAAAGCAAGAATGAACATTTGAGTGCCCAGCAAGTAATAGCAATGAATAAAGATTATCTGAAAGATTTAAATGTTTTCTTTGGTTGACACTTCTAAAATGAAGTAAATGTTGTGAAGTAAGCTGAAAAAATACTGAAGTACATATCCATTCTATTTCATTTTTTTGAAACTACGTACTGACTATAAATGGGAAATAGTTTGATAAACTATGAACTTTAGTTTTAATTTTCAAAAAGGTTAAACATAACTTTATCTGAAAACCGTCATGTCTTACGGACATGGAGGGTGATCAGGCCGTTATGCCCTGTATTGATCAATACTACGTGTTTGAACAATAAGTTCGTTCATCTGGTCCGCCTTTGGCACATAAAAGTTTTCCCTATTCGGGATGTTAATAATTAATCTGAAATCTGAATTAAAATAATTCAATGAAATAATAATAACATTCTATCATAATCTACAATATTTTTCATTCTATGTCTAGCTGAGTTAAATAGCTTAGACAATTTTAAATAACTTATACATATCTAAAAACTAGTAGGTATGTACTGACATGAGACTAAATACAATCATTATCCAAGTGAAGGCACTTGTATAATATAACTTAACTATCTACAAACAGGTATACATTGATCATACATTACTACTATACTGGTAAATGAATAGAGTTTGATAACTGGCATGGATACTAATTGTAGACACTCGAAATTTTTTGTACTACTGTCACTAACATTGTAGGAGGACAGATTCATCTTTTAAGAGAGAACCCTGAAAGACAATCCAAATCCATACCAGATACTACCGGAAGTTCAACATCAACCTCGGATCACATTCTGGGAGTAACAATTCAAACCTCAGATGTAACCCCGAGGCATGCAGATCCAATATCGGAATACACACCGGAGAAAACCGATTAATCTCAGAGATAACCCCGAGGTATCCAGTCTCAGTCCCAACCATGGGAATAGCCACCAACCTTGGTGATAACCCCAAGGAATGTAGTTTCGGCGATAACCCCAGAAATGCTTGTTTCAAATGCGACCAGCTTCAATCTCGGTGCTCACAAAGAGATGCACTGTACCAACCCGGCAATAACATCGGGGAGACATGCACACCTCAAAGGTGACAATTAGGACCTTCAACAATCAGCAGCGAAATTTCAATCTCAAAGAAAGTCCGAGTAACGCCTACTTTATCATTGAATCCGTGATAACACCGGTGAGGGGCTACATCGTCATCTCGTCAACACGATGCCACGTCACGTCGTTTTAACATCTCTACGCAACAATGCCCCACAAGACTAACAAATCCCGAGTAACTATTGTGCGGGGTAACGGATGAAAGTTGAAGCTTGAAGACCGGAGGGCATCGTCCCATCTTCAATGACTTCGTACAAACTCTAATCCCATGCCATCGTACAACTCTCGACAACGACGGTCCGAAATAGGTCCTGTATACCTCAAACGGAGGCCCGGATTGCACTTCTGAAAGTTCAAGTGGACATTATAGTGCCTGAGTGCACGCACTTTTGAGACGACCCGGCCAAAAACTCGGCCCACCCGGTTGCCTCGGTACATATACATCGGCCAACCAGTAGTACACCAACTAAAATTGCTTATAAATAGAGGGCTTGGGCTGCCCATTTTGCAAGAGAAAAGGCGAGGAAGCCCCCGCCTAATTTGCTCTGCTCAGACTCACCTCACGCAGTGTACTTTCCCTTTTAAACACCCGTGAGCTCATATATATAGCCCCTTTTGTATCTACAAAAGTCAAGAGTTTACCCACTCTAAAGATATAGAAGTCTTCTTTGGCGCCAAATTGTAGTTTCTTCTCACACACTTTAGAGTCTTTTTCTTCTTCTCTCACACACACCCATCTACACGCTGAGAGTCGTGTTACTTGCTTTTGCCTGGACTTCTATCCAGTGGATTCATTTTAGTCTCAGATATATATATATATATATATATATATATATATATATATATATATATATATCGACTAACATTATCGAGTTATGGCTCGATTGAGCCTGAACTTTGATGCAGCGTTTATTTGCTTTAATATATATATATATATATATATATATATATATATATATATATATATACATTTATATATATTAATTATGTGTCAAACTTTGTTAGATGAGCTTAGACTTTGGTCTTGAGCGTTTACTGCTTTAATATATATATATATAAAGTTCGATGAGCCTGTATTTGGCCTAGAAGCGTTTATCAACTATATATATATATATATATATATATATATATATATATTAACTATGGTCGACCTCTGTTCGATGAGCCTGAATTTTACGTCCGGTGCATTTATTGCTTATATATATATATATATTTCGTCCCACCTGGAGTTCACTTCGTGGTGGTTGATCGCTTTTATAGCTTTCTTTATGTTTCGTCCTGCTTGGAGTTTACTTCGTGGCAGTTGATCGCTTTATATAGCTTTATTTATTGTTTTTGTCCCGCTGGAGTTTCCTCCGTGGCGGTTGATAGCTTTTACAACTTTATTTACATTTCTGATCCCCCATGGAGGTGCTTCGTGGTTGGTGATCATGTATGTATATATATATTTACAGCTTTTATATATATATACCTGCTTACTGCTTTCATATAAATTGCAGTATTCTGTGCGCCTAGGAATCATGTGATCACAGATTCATCCCATTGAATCTAGATTTGGTTCCCGTGATGGACATTTTCAGTTGTAAGCAGCTTGTAAATTATTATGCGGTGTCTGAATTTCCTCAGATGGTTTCCATACCCACGAGGAAGTTGGCATTATTTTGTACATTATTTCTGTATGGATGCCTCGCATCTGTCAAATAAAATCAACCAAGCTGAACACTTAATAAAATGGGAGTGTAAAAGGTCTCAATTACTATTGAGCATCAGGGTTTGAAAAACTTTTTTTATAAAACATCATTGCTATATCTTGCTAAAAACTGAATTTTTACATAAATTCAAACCCTGTGTATATAGGTGCGAACGAAGCCTCGCACTACTTCCAAATAACAAAGACATCACCCCACACACACACACACACATTCAGATAATAGTTTCTTGAAAAGAGGCTACCACCATGGTAACAGGATGTTTGGGGTGCCTAACACCTTCCTCCAAGCATAACCAAGTCCCCTGACCCTAATGAATCTCTTGTTTCACTTGGACCATTTAGCGTTGTCACATCATTTGGTCATTGTGCAAACCTTTTCTCGGTTGTGTTGGTACAACCATTTAAAAACCAATCACGACTCTTAATAATCCATCGTCGACATTATACATGTTTGACCTTTTTCACTTGTTTTTTCAAACAAATCTCACCTAAAATGAGAACACCAAAGAACAAGTAACGGAAAGGGACATCTAAAAATCCCGACGTCGACAGGTGGCGACTTTGTTGAGGAATCCAGTAAGAGGACTTAAGCCGCTATTACAATCTTTTCAAAACTGTTATCTGCTTATGTGTGGATGTTGCATTTACATTTGATGAATGTGTACGAATGCATTTCCTTATTTCAGTTAGTGCTTCGCACCATAACTGCTTGTTATATTAGTGCTTCGCACCATATCTGCTTATGATATTAGTGCTTCGCACCATATCTGCTTTTGATATTAGTGCTTCGTATATGTCATCATTTTTATACGGTGAGATACGATGTATGGGAATGTATGTTGTGTGGTCCCTCCACAAGGAGGCTATCCCGTCGGTGTTTCATTACTGGACTCATGAGAAGACTAAATCTCTAAGGCTCAGGAAAGGCACCACCCAAATTCGCTCCAGTTGAAAGACCGGATTAACTTCCCGTTAAGTATATTGCGATGATTTGGGAACCTTCATGCCAGAAAGCCGCGAGAGTAACCTAAGATAGGTCAGCCTCTGATAAACCCAAAACGGAGGAAAGTCTCTTCATGCTCTCATTTCAAATTACTTGTAAACACAATTACTTGTAATTACATTCCATATCTATCTCCATGTAATGAGAAATGTGAAGAAATGTGTACACATACATATTTCAAAACATGCTACAAACAGCTGACATCCGTTTTGCAGGATAAAATTCCTAAAATAGACACATCACATAGCATGTTATTATACACATTCCCTAAAGACTAAACTATGCAAGTCTTTCGCAGGGAATCAATCGGACCTACTACCCATTCAAAGTCCAAAAAGGCAACATGCCTACAGTCAATCATGTCGTCATCCCACTGCATCGAACTTAATCCAGCTTTCAGAAAGAATTTATTGATTACAAACAAATTACAGATTTGGTTGTTCTACTCGAAGAATTACACCAGTCTACATAGGGTCAGAAAATACCCGTACATGCCGAATCCTCCACACAAGGGGGAACCCAGGTCATTACAATACCTAAACTGTAGTTGGATACGACCAACAAAACTCATGATGCTGCCCATCCCACTGGAGATCCAGACACTAGTGACATCAAAAAGAAAGTCCTCCAAATAGAAGAGACCCTTCGCGTTATCAAAGGAATTGGAACACACGGGAGTGTTTTATACGCTGATCTGTGTATTTTTCCTGGTGTTCATTATCCAGAAAATTTAAAACTCCTGACTTTGAAAAATATGACGGGTTAGGAGATCCTTACACACATTTAAAGGTGTTTATTGGTGAACTTGGATCTTATGTAGAGGACGAAAAGCTTAAAATACAATTATTCCCGAAAAGTCTAACTGGAGAAGCCCGGTCGTGGTACACAAGATTAGACAATTCAAAGATCCATAGCTGGGAAGAGCTAGCACATGCTTTCCTCACTCAATACAGCTTTCAAACTCAGATGGATCCTGATTGGTATCAAATTACCAAGATCAAGAAAAAGTCTAACGAGTCTTTCAGAGAGTATGCTCAAAGGTGGAGACGCCTGGCTGCCCAAGTTAGTCCTTCCATGACAGAATCAGAAATGGTCATGACTTTCATAGACATACAAGAAGCTCCCTTCTATGAGAGAGTTTTAGCCGGCATCGACAAACCATTTTCTGAAATGGTCAAACATGGGGAGATGGCTGAGTAGGATTGAAGTCCGGAAAGATTCAAGACCTAGCTGCACTTAAAGTTGTTACTGATCACATCCACTATGGAAATTATGGGAACAACCCCCGAAGGGTCCATAAAAATAAAGAAGAAGATGTTTCCGTGATACTAAAGGGGCAAAAAGGCAATCAGGACATGCATATTCAAAGGAGAAACTACACTCCCTTTCAAGCACAGTCTGTAAACCCTCTAATACCAAAATGTGGAGAAGTCAAATGCCCTCGAGTGTTTACACCCTTAGGGGATACCCTCAAGAACATTTTAAATCTTTTGACAACACAGAAGAAAATTATGCATCTTTTTCCACCAGCCAGCCCTAATGGACGGGGTTTCAATGCTGCTAGGTAATGTGTTTATCATGTCGGGGCACCTGGACATGATACTCAGGATTGTTGGGCCTTGAAACACAAGATTCAGGACCTGATAGATAACGGAGAGATCGTGGTCACCAAACCAGATGAGCCTCATGTTCAAGAAAACCCTCTTCCTCAACACAAAGAAGAAGAGGTCAACATGATTAATTTGAGCAATGGACAGAGTTCTAATTTCAGCTGTGAATCTTCCCAGACCCTCAAAGACGGTGATGACAGATGGGATTATGCCAAGTTCCAATTCACAATGGAACGAAAGATGAAAGCTCTCTACAAGCAAATTGAGCAATCATGAATCGGTGACTTATCAAAGATCAAATGACTCGTCAGCTTAATCAGCAGAGAGCATGCCGCCTCCTACCTATTGTCATGAATATTCCCTCGTCACTTTCAGAAAATGAAATGCTGGAAGACAAAGTGACAAAGAGAGCAAATGCCAAAGCCCATCGAGATTTCGCCAACAAGATGGAATTAACCTATTTGGGCCAACCTATAGAGGAAATTCTTCATATGTTAATCAATGAAGGAAAGATCAGTTCCCTTCTACCTCCAATCAACCCCGTTCAAGATGGTATAACTCTGATGGAGTGTGTCAATATCATTCCTAGTCTCGCGGTCACAGGACAGAAGAATGTTGGGCACTCCGCCACCTTATTCAAAATCTAATCAATAAGTGGTGTCCCATACTTAGCTGATTTACGATACTATACTATGTTACGTGCAAGTGAGAATGCAGGCCCTACTAATTTGAAAAGTGTGGTAGCAGTCATATCTACTGAAACTGATGGGATTAATACATTACTCACAACGCCAACAGTTCAACTCAAGGGAGGCAACAATCCTTTGAAAGTGGCCGCTCCCGAGCCAATCAACATGCCATGCAGAGTACAATATCCTATTGTTAGCTTGCGCACAGTTCCGTGGAATTATGGAGAAGGTGAAGGATCCACCTCACATACAACTACTATAGTGTCGAAGGAAAATCCACTGTATCTTCCCCACCGGGTGATGAAGCTGTTAGGTTTGTAATATTCATCAACACAATCAAATTGCAAAAAAGTGCGGAAGCGTGTAAAATCAGAGTTTAAAAAATTTACAAACCATATACCCGGATCACCCTTTATGCACAATTATTAATTAAACGAAAAGATATGAAGAACAAACATACCCTTGAAGATCCGAGCTTCCTCAGGTACAAGTTCACCTCCAATCCTTTTCGCGTTCAACTTGAATCCACCGGGTTTGGTTCCTTCCTTTGATCAACGTTAGCCACCCAAGCGTTTGGCCTCTAGAGGTAATCCACCAAGAAAGAAGAAAATTCAAGAAGAAGGGTGTTTAGGGCTCAAACCCTAGTTTTTCCTATCTCTATAGAAAAAAGGGTACTCTCCAACAAATTGGAATTATTACGTTGTAAAAGTCAACAACCCATATCACCCATAATAAGACTCCTCTTATTAATAGATGTGGGCAACCCACCTTAACAATTAAGGAATTGGGTTTTAATTAATTAATTCTTTTAATTAATTAAGCTCCCTAATCTTATTAGGGATAATTAATTAAACTCCTTTAACTAATTTTCCTTCCTAATCCAATTAGGAATAAATGAGAGTACTTATATTAAATTAATTCCTAAACTCTTTTAGAAATTAAAATAATAATAATTGTAATAATATTAATAAGACTCCTCTTATTAATTTATATTTAATATTTCTAAAATATTAAATAATAATATTAAGCTATTTAATTTATTCTATCACCATAGATTAAATTAAATATACATAACATATTATTACGATTATGCCATTAACTTCTTAAATAATTATTCTTCCTTTTATGGTGTGACCCTTTAGGTTCTCCATATTAAACCTATTGTGAATAAATCAATTAGAACAATTCTAATCTTATTTAAATAAATAAATTAAACAATTAATTTATTTAAATAAATAATATTTATTCTACAATAGGATAAGCCTCCCTAATGATCAACGACTTTCCGATAATATAGATTTCAACATTAATCATTAAAGAACCTTTGAGTAAATAGTTACCGACAATTCAATCCTTCCACCATACAATGTCCCAATTAAATATAAGACATGGAATTACCACAAGTCTTATTTTATTTAATTATATGTATTTCGATCCTTAAATGCACAACTCAAATAATGCAAATTAGAAACTTCTTTCTAATTTCATTCTCCTTGGCCAAGGACTACTGGGTTGTCATTTATCGAATCACATAGACATTTCTCTTCTTTTATTAGAAGTGGTAGATTCTTTATCGATCATACATTATCTCCATGTACAACTTATTATACCCAAGCATACCCTTTGATATACCCTAAGGGTCTTAAGGAATAAGTCAAAGTATAACTCATCATACACAAGATACTATGATGATCTCAAGTCCAAGGATTACTTGTACTACTATCACTACAGAATTCCTATCGACAGCAAATAAAACTCCATTAGGAATTCCTTAGCGAGCCACGCTCAAAGGAACTTATTCTCTAATAAGCACCTACATACTTGCTTTAGTGTTCCACACAAATGATCATGAGATCAATCATCCTCATCCAATGAGCAAGCAACGATGTACCAATCTATCCGGATTCACTAATCCCCAATTTAGTAATCCAACGATTGGGAACTATTTTAGTTTTAAGCTTTCAAAGAATTTAGATCTCATTAGAATGATCATCATCATTATTCTAAAAGCATTGCTTAAAACTATGGGTTTATCACATATTATAAAACAAAGATCATGTAGATAATTAAAAGCCTTTAATAAATTAATACTTTTATTAATAAATGAATAAGATTGTTACAAAGTATATGCTTTATCATCAAACATGATTGGCTTGTGTGCATACTACTTTCATGTCATTCCTTATCCGTAGTATATCAACATATAGTACTAGGAATGTCACGATGCTCCCACTGACACTTTTGTACACACTAGAACTCTTACCTCATCGTATGTAACTCGATCATCATCTTCTATTATATGCTGCACTCATCATCATCATCATCCATGATGAATCCATACCTCCTAGGTATCTTCAAGACTATTTTAGATTTACGATTCAACAGGTGGTACAATAGTCTATCTACATGTGTTCCTCTTATTCGACTTATAGTGTTTTGTGGTTCTTGAACTCTTCAAGATCTATTATCCTCCCACTAGCCCTTCAATGATAAACACCTTTATCTTAGAAGGCGTGGTGTTTCAGAATAAACACCTTTTGCTATGTAGGATTATAGAACATATGCCCTAAACTTACTTTTTAGATGTCCCACAAATCAGACATGTCAAATCTTGTCCCAAGCTTATCCTTTGAAACCTTTTCACATAAGTTGACAACCCTTTATCTTAACATACTTAAGATTAGAATCCTCCCCGTCCATAACTTTTATGGAGTCTTGGGGTGGATTTTGAGGTTACCTTTTCATAGATATGCAGCCCATTTCTAGGACATTATCCTGTAAGGATACCGGAATGTTCAGAAAATCATTATGGATCGCACTATGTTCAAATAGGTACGATTTTTCCTTTCGTATACATCAATCAATTATCACAGATCGATGTGTCCATTATGAGAAAACCATTTGAGATGATCTAGAAACTTATTACACAAGTATTTATTCCTCGATCCGATAAAAGAATCTTAATACTTTGTCAATTTGTTTCACTTTTGAATTCTTTGAACCTTTCAAATAATTCACACTTGTATTTCAACAAATACATACATTCAACTCTTTGAATGATCATCTCCTTTTCTTATACTAGTTTGTTCAATTTGTAAAATATATTTTCACGTAAGTCAAGTATACAAAATTTATTAAGTAATATTCCAGCTTCTATACTAAACATTATTATTATAAATAAACAACAATTGTTCTTAAATATAATACCAAAGATTTCATTGTCCAACAATAAAATGGAAATAATGTTTTCAACGAGAACTAGAATACAATAACAACTTATCGACTTAATAGATTTTCCGTAGGCATTGCTAAACTATAAGTTTCTATAGCTAATGCAAAGAACCTTTGCTTCATTTTCCACATATAGATTACTTATCTTTGTTTAACTTTTTACTTCGCTTGGTCCTTCATAAATCTATATTTATGATAACCAAAGTCGGTATCCAATACCCAAGTAGAACCTCGACTTAAAGAAAATTTTATTTTAAATCATGAACAAATTTGTATTTATAACCAAACTTCACTAAGCTTCTTTGGTTAGCCTCTCGCAAGATACTTCTCGCAGCTTTCTTTCCAAAGGTCCAGTGCTTATTGCAAAGGAAGCAAACCCTTTTGCTATCCGTAGACGCTTTTGTTCTTATTATCCTTTGTTTATGCCTTTCTATTTACCTTCTTTGAATCGCTCTTCTTTCGTAAGATCCTTTGGCCCCTACCAAGAAGACATGGTCTTTCTTGGTCGAAAGTGACTCTCAACATTTTTCAACATAGTTAAGCAAATCAAAGAAAGTCGATATCTAGCTTGTTCATATGAAAAATTCACAACAATTGTGAAAGGAGTCCGGAGTGAGTGCAAGATCAAATCATGGCTCAACTCTCCATCCATGACAAAACTAGTTGTCCTAATCGATCAATCAAATTGATTATGTTAAGAACTTTTGTCTGCATTATAGTGACATCGGCCATTCTAGATCTAAGAGCTCCTTAGATATCCGATATCTATCGGTCCCACTTTCCTCACCATCAACTACTTGATGTGCAGGAATATAGTAGTAGCATCCATAGTTTCATGCCGACGTCAAGCTCATTACTCATGGATGCGAGCATGATGCATCGAGCCAATCAGGCATCATCTTGCCACTTTCTAAAAGTAGCAATGTTTTCCTCGAGGCATTGTCTCGCAACTATTGCAGGATAGGCGATTATGACATAAGATAGCTTTTTCAAATTTGAGAACTATTCTCAAATTCCTTAACCAATCCGCTTAATTTGGCCCGTTAATTTAGCATCTAATATGCTTCGCAGTGATAGTAATTTTAGACATTGTAAAATTCTCAGAAATGAATTTGTAATTAACAACATTTTAACATACATTCTTTTATTAATTACCAAAATAAATTAGGTCTTGTTTTAAATTGGTATCTCCCACTATTTTCTTCAAACTATATTACCTCACTTATATAGTTCTAAGAAAATCTAATTAAAGATTTGCTAGTGAGAATAAGGATCCCATTTCAAATGTATATAGCCTTGTGGTGACACAACAAACTATATATAAATAAATAGGTAGACAACTTTTGTCAATTACATCAACTATGCAACTCCTTTTCTTTTTGCCTCTTAGATTATTTTGATCAAGTGGTGGCACATCCGAATCAAAATTATCCAAATTAAGTCCCACCTAGCACTCCATATATTCAAAAAGAAAAATATCATCCTTGTGGTGACACAACAAAACAATATTGTTCAATTTTCTTTATAAGCATCAAATGTGATAATTAACATCTTAAATACTTAATACTTGCCTTGTGGTGACACAACAAACTCATATTAAATATTTAATACTCTATTAATTTTATTATGCTAGAAGGCTTACGCTCGATATTCCAAATATCTTTGAACGCTTAGGACTTAATATAAAAATCGAGGGGTTTGTTATTAATTTGTCTCATCTTGTTTAGCGCCATTTACATATATATATAAAATACGCCATTATATTAATGAACATGCTAAGCATGTTTGCATAATATATAATATATATAGTATAAGCATGCACATATAGAATACTATATTCTACCCTTGATTGATTATGGACTTTTATTCTAGTTCGTTCACTAGAGCCACCAAGTGAACCAAAAGGTCAAACCCTAGGGGGTGCAAGAAATAATATTTAAATATAACTATTACATTTAAACCCTGCTCTATTACAAACTAGTCTTCAATCGCTTTCTTCTCCTTTGATCTCTAATTCTTCAAAATTAATTCTAAATATTCCTATTACAAAACTATTTTAAAATAAATAGAAACCTCGATCGCTAAATAAGGGAAAGTACATAGAGGAGAGATAGAATTTACATTAAGAAAAATTAGAAAAGACGAGGTACGCAGAATTCCCATTTAATAAAAACCCATACATTCATGCATCCAACTAAAATAAAATCCAATCGCATCGGGTCAATAGTCCATAATCAATCCCATTTATTATCATACACATCACCATACGCATCAATAAATAACATTCATCTCATGAAATAATAAACATTTAATATATATATTGATATCATTTAATGGGCAAATTTAGTTAGTATAAAATCTAATTTTTGAATCAAAATAAACTCCTTTATTTTAATCCAAATTTAAATCAAAATAAAACTATTTTATTTTAATTTATCTAATTTTTGAATAAAATAAACTATTTTATTTTAATCAAAATTTTAATCAAAATAAACTCCTTTATTTTAATTAATTATGGAATCCAATTCCATGTAATAAAAAAATCTTTAATTAAAATAAACTCTTTTATTTTAATTAATTATAGAATCCAATTCTATGTAAAAAAAATATTAAAGAAAACACTTTATATTCTTTTCTCCTTCCTATTCACAAATAAACTCCTTTATTTTGAATAATATGAAATCTTATTTCATATTTAAATAAACTCCTTTATTTAAGGAAATTAGGATTCTCTTTCCTATTCACAAATAAACTCTTTTATTTTGAATAATATGAAATCTTATTTCATATCTAAATAAACTCCTTTATTTAAGGAAACATGTAATCCAATTTCAACTCCAATTAGTTATCATGGAATCCAATTCCAACTCTAATTAGTTAGCATGAAATCTAATTTTAAAATTAAAATAAACCTTTTATTTTAATATTAAAATAAACTTTTATTTTAAAATTAAAATAAACTTTTATTTTAATTATAAAATAATTAATATATATATATATATTATATATATTATAATATATATATATATATATATATATATATATATATATATATATATATATATATATATATATAATATATATATATATATATAACTAACTCCGATTAAAGATTTTTCATCCTCGCCATGCTTTCTTTTTCAAAAAAATAAAAATATGCCTGCAAGATTGAGCTCTTTTTTTTTTTTTTTTTTTTCCGTATACATGTTTCCAATTAAATGACCAAGCACGTGATTATTAAGCGACTGTTATATTGCACTACAATCTCTCAAAGATGAGAATGACCTTAGAAAATATATTAGATCGTGATATGTTTCATGTTTTCAACGGTGCAGATCCTTTTTTTTTTTTTTTTAAAATAAATTTTATACAATTAAATTATGCCCAATTAAATTGTTCTAAACACATATCAATATACATATCAAATTAAAATAATTAATAATTCGCATAAAGGTTTGGCTCTGATGCCACCGTTAGGTTTGTAATATTCATCAACACAATCAAATTGCAAAAAGTGCTAAGCGTAAAATCGAGAGTTTAAAAAATTTACAAACCATATACCCGGATCACCCTTTATGCACAATTATTAATTAAACGAAAAGATATGAAGAACAAACATACCCTTGAAGATCCGAGCTTCCTCGTACAAGTTCACCTCCAACTCCTTTTCGCTCTCAACTTGAATCCACCGGGTTTGGTTCCTTCCTTTGATCAACGTTAGCCACCCAAGCGTTTGGCCTCTAGAGGTGATCCACCAAGAAAGAAGAAAATTCAAGAAGAAGGGTGTTTATGGCTCAAACCCTAGTTTTTCCTATCTCTATAGAAAAAAGGGTACTCTCCAACAAATTGAAATTATTACGTTGTAAAAGTCAACAACCCATATCACCCATAATAAGACTCCTCTTATTAATAGATGTGGGCAACCCACCTTAACAATTAAGGAATTGGGTTTTAATTAATTAATTCTTTTAATTAATTAAGCTCCCTAATCTTATTAGGGATAATTAATTAAACTCCTTTAACTAATTTTCCTTCCTAATCCAATTAGGAATAAATGAGAGTACTTATATTAAATTAATTCCTAAACTCTTTTAGAAATTAAAATAATAATAATTGTAATAATATTAATAAGACTCTCTTATTAATTTATATTTAATATTTCTAAAATATTAAATAATAATATTAAGCTATTTAATTTATTCTATCACCATAGATTAAATTAAATATACATAACATATTATTACGATTATGCCATTAACTTCTTAAATAATTATTCTTCCTTTTATGGTGTGACCCTTTAGGTTCTCCATATTAAACCTATTTGTGAATAAATCAATTAGAACAATTCTAATCTTATTTAAATAAATAAATTAAACAATTAATTTATTTAAATAATATTTATTCTACAATAGGATAAGCCTCCCCAAATGATCAACGACTTTCCGATAATATAGATTTCAACATTAATCATTAAAGAACCTTTGAGTAAATAGTTACCGCATAATTCAATCCTTCCACCATACAATGTCCCAATTAAATATAAGATATGGAATTACCACAAGTCTTATTTTATTTAATTATATGTATTTCGATCCTTAAATGCACAACTCCAAATAATGCAAATTAGAAACTCCTTTCTAATTTCATTCTCGCTTCGCCAAGGACTACTGGGTTGTCATTTATCTAATCACATAGACATTTCTCTTTTTTATTAGAAGTGGTAGATTCTTTATCGATCATATATTATCTCCATGTATAACTTATTATACCCAAGCATACCCTTTGATATACCCTAAGGGTCTTAAGGAATAAGTCAAAGTATAACTCATCATACATAAGATACTATGATGATCTCAAGTCCAAGGATTACTTGTACTACTATCACTACAGAAATTCCTATCGACAGCAAAAATAAAACTCCATTAGGATTCCTTAGCGAGCCAATGCTCAAAGAACTTATTCTCTAATAAGCACCTACATACTTGCTTTTTTAGTGTCTCCACACAAATGATCATGAGATCAATCATCCTCATCCAATGAGCAAGCAACGATGTACCAATCTATCCTGGATTCACTAATTCCCAATTTAGTAATCCAACGATTGGGAACTATTTTAGTTTTAAGCTTTCTAAGAATTTAGATCTCATTAGAATGATCATCATCATTATTCTAAAAGCATTGCTTAAAACTACGGGTTTATCACATATTATAAAACAAAGATCATGTAGATAATTAAAAGCCTTTAATAAATTAATACTTTTATCAATAAATAAATAAGATTGTTACAAAGTATATGCTTTATCATCAAACATGATTGGCTTGTGTGCATACTACTTTCAGAAGCCCACCACCAAATCAAAGGGGAAAATACCCATGAAGAAGATTGAAAAATTCCTCCGCATTGTGGGCCATAATGAAGCTACGGTGGTTTTAAGCTTGAAAGAAGCTCCACAACAAATATCAATTTTGGACTTGGTCCTAACTTCCGAGAATCACCGGAAGGTCTTGCTAAAGGTTTTAGAAGAAGCCTATCTCCCAACATCAGTGAATACGGAAAAGTTTCAACATCTGGTTGATCACATTTTCAACAACAATGTGATATCCTTCACTGATGATGAAATACCGCCCGAAGGGATCGATCATTGCAAGTCGTTGCACATTACGGTCTTGTCCTCCAGATATATGGTAGCTGGAGTCTTAATAGACGGAGGTTCCTCTCTGAATATCTGCCCGTACGCTACCTTGGTGAAGATTAATATCAATCTCCACCAAATTCGGAGTAGCCATACTATCATCAAAGCTTTTGATGGAGCCCGACGAAATTCGGTTGGAGTAATAGAGCTGCCAATCGAAATTGGTCCTCACACATTCTGTGTATCTTTCCATGTGCTCAAGATAGATTCGGGATACAACCTACTCTTGGGATGACCATGGATTCACATGGCTAGGACAGTCCCCTCCACTCTTCATCAATAATTGAAATACATTATCAACAATAGCCTGGTCATGGTCAACGTTGAACCAGAGTATCCTCAACACGGGGACATACCGTTCATCAAAGCCAATGCGGATGTTGAACCAGTCAGTTTTTATGCTTTGGAAATAAGCAATACCCAATACCATGCTATTGGAGCACCATTGCTTGAACCTAAGATATCTGCCGAAGTAATGTCGGCTACTCAAGAAATGATGTCGTTGGGTCATAAACTAGGACAAGGGTTGGGTAAAGATTGCCAGGGTATCAAATACCCAATTCGATTAACCAAGCAAATTGGAACAACTGGGCTAGGCTATTCTGCCAGTTCTAGTCACAGGAATCCTCATAAGCATCAACAGATTCCTTCAGCTTCAACTATGTGGCATTCATCTTCGCCTTCAAACTCTGAGTCCACGCAACCTCCTGTAAAGGTGACAACCAATGTAATGGCTATGTTATTTCCCAAGCTGGTACCGGTGAAAGAGAAAGAAATCTTTGTTCCAAATCCCACAGTGGAAGAAGAGGAACAAAGAATTAAGCAAGACGTCATACGAATGATGTCCGGTATACGCATCATCGTTCATAATGAACATACCAACAGATACACCCCAGACGATGATTGCCAAGACGTAATGGCCATCATTCGAGACATGGAGGATGATGACAATCCCTCCATCACTGCGGTCCACCCGGACTTTGCCCTTGCCAATTGGAACAAAGATTCCTTGCATTGGTCGTTAAGGGTAAAGCTTTTATGTAAACTCTTTCTACCCCTCAGAGATATAATAACCGCTACTTTTCTCAGATAAAGATTAGCGCTTTATTTTGCCAAGATATGCTAACACTACGTATGATCAACACATTTCATATATACTAAGTGAAAGCATATTTTGTTTCAGGACTCTGAATTTAGATGTGCCTGTACTTGCTAATACGGTGCCACTTCTCCCCAAGGATTGTACCTTTGATGTAGAGATGAATTCAGCCTTGATGGATATATCGGATGACATTGAAGTGCCTCCAGAAATTCAAGAATGGGTCAAAGACAAACCTAAACCCAACCTTGATCAAACCACTTCTTTCAATCTCGGAACCTTAGAAAGCCCTAAGTTAATATAGATTGGTTCAGACCTTACCCCAAACTAACGGAATGACATGGTTACACTATTAACACAATTCCAGGATGTGTTTGCATGGTCTCATGAAGACATGGTGGGTTTGTCCACTGACATTGTCCTTCATCGCCTTCCCATTAAAGAGGGATTTAAGCCAGTCAAACAAAAGCTCAGGCGATTAAAACCTGAATGGAGTTTAAAGGTGAAAGAAAAAATTGTGATACAATTTCAAGCTGACATCATAATGGTGTCTACGTATCTTGGATGGATATCCAACATTGTGCCCGTGCCTAAACCTGGAGGAAGGTGCGAGTTTGCGTGGATTACCGGGACTTGAACAAAGCTTACTTAAAAGATAGCTTTTCCGTGCCATTTATACACATTCTCCTTGACAATACTGCATAATACGACATGTACTCCTTTGCTGATTGCTTTGCTGGGTATCATCAGATCATTGTTGCTGAGGAAGATCGTGAGAAAACTGCTTTCATCACGCCTTGGGGAACCTTTTGCTATAGACGGTTGTCAATCGGCCTCATCAATGCCGGAGCCACCTATAAAGAGATCGAGATCTACGTGGATGACATCATTGTCAAGTCCCGGAAGGAGGATGACCATATAGACCATCTAAGAAAGTTGTTCAACAGATTACATAAGTACAACTTGAAGTTGAATCCAGCTAAGTGCGCCTTTGGCGTTAAATCAGGCAAGTTGCAAGGATTTCTAGTCAGCCACAAAGGGATAGAGCTGGATCCTGCCAAAATCCAAGACATCACTGAAATGCCCATTCCTCAGACAGAAAAGGAAATACGGGGATTTTTGGGAAGAATCAACTTCATTAGTAGGTTGATCTCCCAACTCACAGCAACCTGTGAGCCAATCTTCAAGGTATTAAGGAAGAACTCCTCCATGAAATGGAATGATGAGTGTCAAAAATCCTTCCTCATAATCAAGAAACAGCTAATCAAAGCTCCCGTCTTGGTACCACCCAATGATGATATTCCCCTGTTCATGTACCTGTCCGTAAGTGACAATGCCATGGGCTGCATGCTGGGACAGAAAGATGATAGAGGCTAAGAACGAGCAATCTATTACCTCAGCAAAAGGTTTAGCTGCAGTGAACATAAGTACACTCTGATCGAAAAGACGTGTTGTGCTTTAGTATGGGCTTCCATGAGGTTACATCATTACCTCCATGGTCACACAACCCATCTCATATCCCGCGTGGATCCTCTCAAATATGTGTTCAATAAACCCATGTTAAATTGACGGCTGTCCAGATGGAAGTTGATCCTACAACAATTTAACATCGTATATGTGACTCAAAAGTCCATCAAAGGTCAAGGAATTGCGGATCAACTGTCACCAAGACCTTCGGGGATTTCAAACCCTTGAAACATATTTTCCGAAGAAGGAGTAATGACAAAGGCAAAGAACACCATCAAGACGATACGCCCAATCATGGAAGATGTATTTTCATGTAGCTCTTAATATGGAAGGTTATGGAGCCGAGCAGCTTCTAGTATTTGGTACGGGAGCAATATCCGCTGCTGTCAAAATTACAGCTTTGTCAAGACCAACAATACTACCGAGTATGAAGGTCGCCTCATGGGCTAAACTTACCCGCTTAGTGGGCATCAAAGTGTTAATCGCCTTTGGAGATTCGGAGTTGGTAATCGACAAATCCACCTAATCTATCAAACTAAGGAACTAAATTTGTTGCCTTACCACTCCAGTAGGTTTTGAAGATGGCTTTGGAGTTCAAGAAATCTCCTTTCTACACATTCCTCGTAATAGAATGACTTTATGGACGATTAGCATCTTTGGCCTCCTCGATTCATATCGCATAAGGAACACTTGCCAAAGGCCATAATTTCCTTGCACAAGGCCCCAAACTTATGGGAATTACATTGGAGAAGTATCGGATGAGCTACCTCCCATCCAACATCCTTGGTATTAGCATATCAAGGAATATCTACGAGATGGATCTACACCCGCTGAGGCGAGCCCGACTGAGAAAAGTTGGATCCATAGACTTGCTATGAAATTCTACCTGAGTGGAGACATGCTCTACAAAAGAGATGCAAGACTAGGTCTCCTCAGATGTTTAGACAAAGATCAAGCCCAAAGGCTTATGGATGAAATCCATGGCGAAGTCTGTGGCCCCCACATGAGTGGCTCCCTCCTTCTCAAAAAAAGTCCTCGTGATTTTGACATTATCGGCTATCTCTCAAAGATGATTGCAATGACCACGCCAGAGATTCTATCGCTGCCGATTCATGGGAATGCTATACACGACCCTCCACTTGAACTCCACAATATGAGTTCACCTCGCCCTTCTCAATGTGGGGAATGGACGTTATCGAGCCCATCGAGACTAAAGCCAAGAATGGTCACCGATTTATCTTCACCATGATCGATTACTTCCACCAAGTGGGTAGAAGTAGCCTTCTTCCCTGTGGTTACTAAAGAAGTCATCATTGCTTTCATCGTAAACAATGTCGCTTTTGTCGATACGGACAACCGTGAGGTGATTGTGTTAGACAATGCCAAGAACCTCAACAACAAAATGATGGAGGAATTATGCAAGAAATTCCACATCAAACATCTCAACTCATCATCTATCGTCCAAAGATGAATGGTGCAATTGAAGCTGCTAACAAAAACATCAAGAAGATTATGCAAAGATGTCCGCCAACCACAAAGATTGGCCCGACCTATTGCCTCCTCACTCATAAATTTCGTAACTCGAATGCGCATTTCCACCGGGCAACCCCTACGCTTTAACCTATGGGATAGAAGCAAGATTCTATAGATGTTGAAATGGAATCCTCAGAGTGTCGATAGACGCCACCGGATGAAGACCAATGGGTACAAGACAAGTATCACCAATTGTCTCTAATAGACAAAAGGCGAACCACGGCTATCTTCCATGGTCAGTTATATCAGCAAAGGATCGCCCTATCCTACAACAAAAAGGTCTGGCTACGGCAGTTTAAACAACAACATGACTTGGTTTTGAAGAAGATTCTTGATAACCAAGATCAGGATAAAGGAAAATTTTCTCCTAACTGGAAGGCCCATTTATCGTCAAGGAAGAATTGACAGGAGGCACTCTCAGATTGCAAGAAATGGACGGCGATGAATTTACACAAAACATCAACTCGGACGCTGTGAAACGGTACTATGTCTGAAGTAATTCGCAAACACCCTGGTGTCGGACCATCAGATCACCAGTCATTCCAGTTCTTTAACCCTTTATCACCTACAACTTTCCTACACTTTGCCCTCAGGGAAACATACATTTCAAGCCAGCAGCCTGACTCTCCTTTGCGTTCCTACGACTTAGATCATCCCAGCGCGGATTGAACCTCTCGCACTTGCAGTTTGGCTACCCATATATGGGATCAAACTTCTCATACCTATAGTTTATCCTCAACCTAGGATTAAACTTTCTCCTCCCCGCACTCTGACCTGTATATGGGATTACGCTTTTCTTAAATAGAAGTACTGGAGACCATCTGTGGTGCGATAAATCTCAGAGAAGAAAGCCACACTCCTCTCCACATTTCCATCCAGAAACAAGTCCCAAGACACCAAAGATGGTAGAGATACATACATATCGATGATCCATTCTGAACTATCCAGAGACAACTCAATGTCTATCCACCTAGGAGGAATTCAGAATACATCAAGATCACAAGCCCTGAAGCAGCAGGCAAAATATCAAGCAAGCAGCAAAGCATATTTAAAAGGGAAGTGATCCAAAAATATATTTCCGTGTCATATATATAATGTTGTTTGATATATACAATGAAAACTATACATAACAAAATGGCTAAGCTAGTCTGTGCAGGTAAATACAAGCTCATCTACAAGTCAGGGTATATGCGAGCTAACAAGCCCAACATGGCGCCCTCTCGTAAGAAGGAGGCGGTCGTTGTCTCTCATTTGAGAATATCCACACGACCCAAAAAAATCAGAGCCATCCGCATGGTGACCATATGATCATCAATATATGCGCTCATCTCTCGCGATCATGCCAAAGGTAAGGGATCTCACTACCAAGATTATCTATAACGGCCACATCCTGTAGATATGGCACTATCCCGCTCAACTATCATCGGCTCTCTCGGGCCGATCCGCCTCATCCCGCCAACAACAAATGGCATCTCTCCGTGATCTAATGCCTCGCCTCTCTCTAATAGAGTCAAGGCCTCTCCCATCAAGGGCGACCAACATCATAGATCGAGCCGATCTCTCTCAAAGGTCATCGATGAAGACTCCGCCTAGGTAATCGTCTTTGAGTGTTGAATCACAACAAGATCGGGTAATCGGGAGAATTCGGGAAAAATGTTGGCAACCCAGCAGCGGGCTACTCCCCGATGTAGGTATCGATGTCCTCTATGGGCTCTACATCATCTGACTCTCTATCCGATACTGCAAGTACTGCTGCAGCCAACAAAATCTTTGTCTCCATCCATGCGGAATATGTGACGCCCCCAAATCCGGGTATCTTCCAACCCGACAGATGGTGCTCCACGATACTACATTTCATACAATCATTCCATTCAAATAACAACAAAATGAGTGTAATTACTATCTTTGTATTACATCTGTAATAAATCCTTTCCCGTGTTTCATAACCAATACATTTGTTGTTCTTCATAAGTATATTATATACAAATATACTAGTCTATTACAGGATGATTAATTGTCCATCTTAGCCTTGCTTTTTTATCTCTTTAGAATTCTCTCGTTCGCTTACTTTTAGTCGCAAAACATATGGTTCAAGCAAGAATGAGCATAACTAGCTCAAAGAAGTCTTAACAATGAATTATATGAATATCACCTTAACAAACACATGTTTTATTCTATATCCTAACAATTATCTATGAAGCATTATTAACATTTTACTAATATTTTTCATACAACAATTCCATAGCATAAATAATAGCTTAGAATGATGAACCCAATTCAATAGACCATGAACATACTCTTTTCGCTTTCATACTTGAAAAGGATATCCCAACTAAGGCCATCCACCCGCCTTTACTTACGAGCACTTCTAGATGATCATCCTATTGTACTCTATGTTGATCAACACTTTTCGTTAAACGTATTTACGCTTTAACATTTGGCAACCTCGTGTGCCCATCGAATAATCGATGAAAATACTTTTATTTGTACAAAGACAAACTTACCTTCTCATCCGTACATCAAATACTGGCATAGATAACGTTAATGCTTCTATATCAATGCACTTGTAATAAATCAATCAACTCTTCAATACTTGTCTAGCCAGAATAAAACAGGCATCGACTCTTTTCTATTTACCATTCATGCATTGTATAACATGCATCACGTAAAAACTTGGCTAACACAAAGGTCAGACAAGAGTTAAGAAAGACTTGCCTTCAAGCGTCTTTGAATATATATTCCAACTATTCTCAGTCCTTACAGGATCTATATGAGATATTCACATAGCACACTGTAATTAGTTATCACATAACCTATATTTATGGTTCTAACCAACTTCTTTCTCTTCTATGTCCTAATTGTTTTAACTTCGTTATTAATGTCTATTCGACTTTCTATACTTCGTTACGTTTTATTAACGTTCTTACATCCTTAACCGACATTCGATCATAAATGGTTAATTACCAACGTTGAACGTCATTCACGGTTCACTCATTACATATTTGTGTTCTTCGTTTAATTATAAGTGAGTTAAGGTAAGTCTTATAATGTATATTAAGTACCTTCAATATCTTACATTAAGTCTTCATTCAAAATGCAACAAAAACTAACTTGGTCAACCTTTTTCTATTGTCGGCATACATGCACATGCAGATCTCTTACACTACAAAGTTACCCATGTGGTGTCACTCTCAGAGGTTTTGCCCTGCCTCATTTTCTGCGCGAGTCTCCAGACATTTTTATTTTCTCCTAGCTATAATCGGCGCCATACCATGCTAACAATGATAACACAGGGTTTGAGCCATGCACAACAACTCCGTGCACCAAATTAATAAAAATAGCTTTAGTTTCTTAACGAAACTCCCGGCTTCCTAATTTGTTCGTTTTACATCCGAATTGACCCATTCGAATTCCTAAAAGTCAAGAATTACTTCCTTTATGTTTTTGTATAATAATTTCTCATTTCTGAATTCGTTAACTCGGAATTCACCTTTAAGTACGTTTTTAAGCGTTCGTTTACCGTTTTCGTCCGTTCAATACTTGTTTTCTTCGTTATAAGTCGGAATGCAACGATTCTTTCGCCAACGACTCTTAATTACTTTATCTCACGTGTTGACATTGGAAACCAACATTTTTAAGTCACACGACAACTTTTGACTTTCAATCCGGACTTTGTACGTTTTCGACGTTTAACGTCTATTTCCTTACAATTGGCCATCACTTCATTACTAATGTTCTCTAAGCCAAGTCACATGGAATACTCCATGAACTTCATATCTACATCCTAACCAATCAAGATGCACATACCTTAGCTACAACGATTTCCAAAATCTTCAATTATAGCTAAGTTAACTTTCAAGACTTCCTATGGTTTTTACTCACATAACCACTTATGATTTCTTATTTGTTCATGACCTATCCATGATTTGGTCATTACTAGGCATCCATATCTCTCCTTCATAAACATACTCCACTCATCTACGATTCTTCTATGAGAAAGAAATCGAAAAGGATGAAGATTACGGTTAATGAGAATTTACCTTGATGTAGTTAACGTTCTTGATAAACGTCTAATGGTTTGCTTGGAAGTAGAAGGATTATAAGTTTCTAGCTCCTTTCTCTCTCTCAAATATGTTGGACAAGCTTTGTAAAACAACAAAAATCCAAACCTGGCTTTCTATTTATAGAAAACCAAATGAGGGCAAAAATGTCCAATTCTCCACCTCCTTACTTATTTACCACTTTGTCACCAAGTAAAATACTTGGTGACCAAGTGACACTTGTCTTGCACACCAAGTGGCTGGCCCACCTTCCCCATGGGTTGCCCCATGGGTTTAACCCATCCCTTGACCCGCTGGTTCGACCCATGGTTTAATTCTTTGAATTGGGCTTGACATAAAAACATTGGGCTTTAACCAACCTAATATTGGGCCTTGACTTGGGCTTGTATAATTAATTCAAGTCCAATTGGTTTGGATAAAATCCTTAGCTCATACTCTAATAATACGATTCGTATTCTACGCGTATTATTCACGTATTCTCTTCGTATAATATACATATAATACTCGTATTATACGTCGTACTATTCTTCATATCATACTCGTATACATACTAGTATAATACTTATATTCATTACGTATAATAATCAAAACGACTATACGCATTACATTTCTCTTTCGGAAACCACTTTCACAAACCCTTAGGTTTTAAGTCCGCAGGCAAAAACTTCGTTTGCCATAATGGTAATATTATTGGATTTTCCATAATATCGTCATATTCTAACATTACGCGTTTCTCAGAATTTCAAACCCTAGCTTCGAACGTCATCGAATGAATAGTGTTTTTACGCAAACAATCTCAGAAAACTTTCATCCTCGTCTTGATAATTCACAACAATTAATTCTAGCACAAAGCCAGAATACTAACCACATCTACACATTCTAGGTCATAGTATGACCTTCGAACATCTTACTCACATAATAACTCAATTAAATTCATTTAATCCACATAATCAAATAAAAATTTAATTCATTGAAAATTCAAAATTCTTGGGCGTTACATTCTTCCCTCCTTATAAGGATTTTGTCCCCAGAATCTCGCTATTCTTACATAAACAAATGAGGAAACTTTTCCTTCATTTTACTTTCGAGCTCCCACGTTGCTTTTTCAGTGTCGTGGTTACTCCAAATTACATTTACGGAAGGTATTACTTTATTTCTCAAGACTTGTTCCTTCCAATCTATAATCTGAATCGGAAGTTCTTCATACATTAAGTCTTTTTCTACTTGAATAGACTCATACATCAGACATATACTTATAGTCCAGCTTTATATAGGACGCAATACGATACGTGGAACACATCAGGTATTCTTTCCATTTCGGAGGTAAGGCTACTTCATAAGCTACCTCCCTATCCTTCTTAAAATCTCAAAAGGTCCTACAAACCCTGGACTTAACTTCCCCTTTCTTTCCAAAACGATCTTCCCTTTCCAAGGCGATACTTTTAGAAAGACATAAGACCCTACTTCAAACTCCCTCTCCTCTCGATGAGGATCTCATACTTCATTGTCTATCTTGAGCCGCTACTACTCGAGCTCTTATCGCCTTTACCATGTCTCGCCGCTTGTTGTACTCATCTCAGTCCCAACATTCGACGTTCACCTACTTCATCCCAACAAAGTGGTGTTCTACACTTCCGTCCATACAATGCTTCGTAAGGCGGCATGCCTATACTAACGTGAAAACTATTGTTGTAAGCGAATTCTACCAACGGTAGATGTTCGTCCCAACTCCCTTTGAAATCCATAACGCAAGATCTTAACATATCTTCTAGCATTTGAATTGTCCGTTCGCTTTGCCCATCCGTCTGTGGATGATACGCCGTACTTAATCTTAATTGTGTTCCCATTTGCTCTTGCAAACTCCTCCAAAAGTTCGACATGAATCGTGGATCACGATCGGACACAATCGAAACAGGTACTCCATTTCTAGAAATGATTTCTTTGACATAAAGCTTAGCTAACTGTTCTAGGTTATACCTAACTCCTACTGGTAGAAAATGAGCCAATTTAGTTAACCGATCCACTATTACCCAAATAGCATCATATCCTTTTCTAGTCGTTGGAATCCCCACCACAAAGTCCATGGTGATATGCTCCCATTTCCACTCCGGAATTTCCAGTGGTTGTATCAGTCCACTCGGTCTTTGATGTTTAGCCTTAACTTTCTGACAATTTAAGCACTTACTAACATATTCTGCAACCTCCCTTTTCATGTTCGGCCACCAAAAGTTCTGACGAAGTTCTTGATTCATCTTAGTACTACCAGAATGTATCGAGTACCTCGAACTATGGGCCTCACACATAATCTCTTTCTTCAACTCAAAATTATTTGGAACCCAAATTATTTCTTCAAAATGAATTAAACCTTCTTTATCAAGGTTATACTTAGTCTTCACGTCATCCTTCATTATCTTCTTCATCCGTTCGCATTCTTCAGTACTCAACTGTACTTACTTAACCCGTTCCACTATCATTGGTCGAGTTTCTATTACAAATAACATCTCCCTCGTTTCCCTTGGTGACTTAACTTCTAATTCCATCCTCGCCATCTCTGTTATTAACTCATTCTGAGTCGTTAACATTGACAGTTTCTCTCTACCCTTCCGACTCAATACGTCTGCTACTACATTCGCCTTTCCTGGATGATATAAGATATCATAATCATAATCTTTTATTAATTCTAACCACCTTCTCTGCCTCATGTTCAACTCCTTATGTGTGAAGATATATTTCAGACTTTTATGGTCCGTGTATATCTCACACTTCTCCCCGTATAAGTAATGTCTCCATATTTTTAAAACAAACACCACAGCTGCCAGTTCTAGGTCGTGAGTAGGATAGACCTTCTCATAATCTTTTAACTGACGTGACGCATATGCAATGACCTTGCCATACTACATAAGCACGCAACCTAGTCCTCTATACGAAGCATCGCTACAAACTACAAAATTCCCCATATCATCTGGTAAGGATAATACCGGTGCCTCACTCAACCTCCGTTTTAGTTCTTGAAAACTATGCTCACACTTTTCTGTCCACTCATACTTCACCGACTTCCTTGTCAGATTTGTCACCGGAGTAGATAATTTAGAAAAGTCCTGAATGAAATTTCTATAGTATCCCGCTAACCCCAGAAAACTCCTAACCTCGGTTGGCATGTTCGGTTGCTCCCGCTCATTCACCGCTTCTACTTTCGCTGGATCTACGAATATGCCATCTTTGTCTATAACATGTCCTAGAAACTTAACTTTTTCGAGTCAAAATTCACACTTACTGAATTTCGCATACAACTTCTCCCTCCGTAGGGTTTCCAACACTATTCTTAGATGTTCATCACGATCTTCTGGCGTCTTGGAATAGACTAGAATATCATCAATAAACACTACGATGAACCGGTCCAAATAGGTTTCATCATATCCATGAAATCAAAGTACATTCAAACCCAAACGACATAACCAAAAACTCGTAATGCCCATAACGAGTTTTGAACGCAGTCTTAGGTATATCTTCCTTCCTCACCTTTAGTTGATGATGTTAGGTTTTATGAAAATCAAAGTAGCAATCAAATTGCAAAAATAGAGGAAGCGAAATAAAATCAGATTTTAAAATTTTTCACAAACCAATTACCCGGATCATCCTTTATGCATATTATTAATTAAACGAAGAATAAGAAATTATGAAATCATACCTTTGTAGAAACAAGCTTCCTCGTGTACGAAGTTCACCTCCTACTTCTCCGCGATCTCCTCAATCTCCTAAGTTGATTCCTTCTTTGATCAATGTAAGCCACCCAAGTGTATGGCCTCTATAGTGATCCACCAAAGAAGAATAATTATCAAGAAGAAGGGATATCGCTCAAACCCTAGTTTTTCCTATCTCAGATAAGAAAAGGAGGCGCATTTCCAACTCTTGAATTACGTGATATCGATATCTAATATAAGACTCTCTTATAAAAATATCATGTAACCCTATTTTAATTAAAATAAGGTATTATTTATTTAATTAAACTCTTTTAATTAAATGGGCTCCCTAATCCTATTAGGGGTAATTAATTAAACTCCTTTAACTAATTTTCTTTCCTAATCCAATTAGGAATAAATGAGAGTACTTATATTAAATTAATTCCTAAACCTTTTAGAAATTAAAATAATAATAATTGTAATAATATTAATAAGACTCTCTTATTAATTTATATTTAATATTTCTAAAATATTAAATAATAAATATTAAGCTATTTAATTTATTCTATCACCATAGATTAAATTAAATATACTTAACATATTATTACAATTATGCCATTAACTTCTTAAATAATTATTCTTCCTTTTATGGTGTGACCCTTTAGGTTCTCCATATTAAACCTACAGAATAAATCAATTAGAATAATTCTAATCTCATTTAAATAAATAAATTAAACAAATAATTTATTTAAATAAATAATATTTATTCTACAATAGGATAAGCCTCCCTAATGATCAACGCTACTTACCGATAATATAGATTTCAACATTAATCATAAAAGAACCTTTGAGTAAATAGTTACCGTGACAATTCAATCCTTCCACCATACAATGTCCCAATTAAATATAAGACATGGAATTACCGCACAAGTCTTATTTTATTTAATTATATGTATTTCGATTCCTAAATGAATAACTCCTAATGAATGCAAATTAGAAACTACTTTCTAATTTCATTCCACCTCGCCAAGGATTCCTCGGTTATCATTTATCGAATCACATAGACATTTCTCCTTTTACTAGAAGTGGTAGATTCTTTATCGATCATTCATTATCTTCATATATAACTTATTACACCCAAGCATACCCTTTGATATACTCTAAGAGTCTTAAGGAATAAGTCAAAGTGCAATTCATTATATATAAGATACTATGATGATCTCAAGTCTAAGGATCATTTGTACTACTATCACTACAGAATTCCTATCGATGTAAGTAAAACTCCATTAGGTATTCCTTAGCGAAGTCAATGCTCAAAGGAACTTATTCTCTAATAAGCACCTACATACTTGCTTTAGTGTTCCACACAAAATGATCATGAGATCAATCATCCTCATCCAATGAGCAAACAACGATGTACTCAATCTATCCTGATTCACTAATCCCCAATTTAGTAATCCAATGATTGGGAACTATTTTAGTTTTAAGCTTTCTAAGAATTTAGATCTCATTAGAATGATCATCATCATTATTCTAAAAGCGTTGCTTAAAACTACGGGTTTATCACATATTATTAAAACAAAGACCATGTAGATAATAAATGCCTTTAATAAATAATTCTTTTTATTAATAAATAAATAAGATTGATTACACAAGATATGCTTTATCATCATACATGATCGGGCTTGATGCATAATACTTTCAATCTCCCACTCTGCACTAAAGCCAATCGTCGTGGTATCTCATACCCATCTTCTCTAAGTGACGATCAAACCGCCATTGTGTTAACGCTTTAGTAAATGGATCTCGCAATATTGTCTTGAGAGTCCACACGCCCCAGGTGACGCCTCCTCTTTCAATGATCTCTCCGATCAAATGAAATCGCCGCAACACATGTTTGATTTCTCGATGAGACTGGGTTCCTTAGCTTGCATAAATGCCTCCAAAGTTGTTGTCACGTAATCAAAGGCACCGGTCCTTTAATGCTAGGAACCACACCAAGTTCTAGAATGAACTTCTTCATCCAAATGCTTCCTTTGTAGCTTCACTTGCAGCCTATGTATCGCCACATCGAATCAAGAATCGTTTCACGCTTGAACTTTTCCAACTCATCACGCCACCGCTTAAGGTAAACACATACCCCAAATGGATTTATCATCATCTTGGTCTCTGCTTTGAAAACTTGAGTCTCGTGAAGCCTTCTAGTTTTAATTCGCACTCCACCGTAGACAAGAAATACATCCTTAGTTCTTCTTAAGTACTTTAGATATTTTCACCGCCTTCCAAAGGTTCTTTTCTCCTCGGATTCGACCGATATCTCGCTTACACACTAAGTGCATGAGCGACATCCTGTCTAGTATATATCATACCAGATATGATAGATCCTATTGTCAAGCATAAGGAATCTTACTCATACGGCTTTCTCTCCTCGTGTCTTTGGGGCTTGTTTTTGAGAGATGTATTCCATGGCTCATCTAAGATGAGACCTCTTTTGAATCTTCCATGCTAAACCTTTTTAGCATCAAGTCAATGTACGCTCTTGGGACAAGCCAAGCATCCTATTAGATCTATCTCTATAGATCTTTATCCCCAAAATATAGGATGCTTCTCCCAAGTCCTTCATGGAGAAGTGTTTAGATAACCGTATTTTAATTGTTTGCATCATGGGAATATCATTCCCTATCGCAATATATCATCAACATATAATACAAGGAATGAAACAAAGGTTCCCACTAACCTTCTTGTACACACACATGGTTCATCCTCATTTTTGATAAAATCAAACTTTTGATTGTCTCATCAAAACGGATGTTCCACCCACGAGAAGCTTCATTTTAATCCATAAATGGATCGTCAGAAGCTTATGCACTTTGATTTGTTCCAACCTTTAAAACAAATCCTCTCGTTTGTGTCATATACACATCCTCCTCAAGTTTCCCATTGAGGAAGGCCGCTTTTCACGTCCATCCGCCAGATTTCAGTCATTGTAAGTCGCAATCGCAAGCAAAAAATCCGAATGGACTTGAGCATTGCTATCGGTGAGAAGGTTTCACCATAGTCAACTCCTTGTCTTTGTTTGAAACCTTTTGCAACCAAATGGGCCTTATAGGTCTCTACCTTGCCGCCCCGCTTCCAGCCTTTTTTTTAAAGACCCATTTACACCCAATAGGCTTAATGCCTTCGTGTGGTGAGACCAAAGTCCATACTGGTTCTCATACATGGAGTCCATCTCGATTTCATGGCTTCTCGCACTTCTCTCGAGTCTTTACTACTCATAGCCTGCTCAGAATTCAATGGATCATCATCATCTATGATGCGCACTCATCATCATCTTCTATGACAAGTCCATACCTTTCTGCATCTTTGGTACTCTTCCATTTACTTAATAGGGTGTGGTACAAAAGGAATCTCTACTTGGTTAGGTACCTCACTTTGATCTCGTAGTATTTTGTGGTTCTTGAACCTCTTCAAGATATATCTTACTCCCACTCACCCCTTCAAGGATAAACTCCTTTTCCAAGAAGGCGGCATGTTTTCGCAACAAACATCTTTTCGATCACTGGATGATAGAAATAATACCCGATGTTTTTTAGGGTATCCCACAAATCTACATTTGTTAGATCTAGTCTGCAGCCTTTTATCGCTTTCAAACTTTTTTGACATAAGTCGACAACCCCAAGTCTTAACATGCTTAAGATTTGGTTTCCCCCGCCCATAACTCATATGGGGTCTTGGGGACGGATTTTGTAGGTACCTTGTTAAGTAGGTATGCAAATTTATTCTAGGCATATCCTAGAAGGAAACCGAAGGCTCAGAAAGCTCATCATAGATCGAACCATGTCTAACAATGTTTGATTTCTCCTTTCGTATACACCATTCATCCGTGGCGCCCCGGTGGAGTCCATTGTGAGATTATACCATTTTCTTTGAGACAATTGAGAAACTCACCACTTAAGTATTCTCCTCCTCGATCGATCAAGAATCTTAATACTCTTACCAGCTTTGCTTTCTCAACTTCACTTCAACTCTTTGAACTTTTCAAATGATTCAGATTTGTATTTCATTAAATACACATAGCCAAATCTTGAGTGGTCGCAAGCTGAATGTAATAAAATAAGAATACCCTCCTCGTATGGGTCGCTGTCATAGTCCACATACATCCGTGTGTACCAACGCTAACAACTCAGAATTTTTTCTCCTTTTCCACTAAAAGGAGATTTAGTCATTTTACCCATGAGACAAGATTCACAGTTGGATATGATTCATAATCGATAGCTCTAGAGCCCATCTTTACGCAACTTGATAATCTTGTTTCATTAATACGACCGAGTCTACAAAGTACACATGAAGGTATAATTAACATCATCTCTTTTTCTTTTCTTAGTTTGTTCAATTTGAAATATATTTTCATGCAAGTCAAGTATATAAAGTCCATTTCGCAAATTACCAACACCATATAAAACATTATCATTATAAATAGAACAACCGTTGTTCTTTATTATAATATTAAAACCATCCATATCCAATACGAGATAGAAATAATGTTTCTAATGATATTTGGAACAAAATAACAATTATTTAAATTAATGAACTCGTCTGTAGGGCAAGTGTTAAACAATAAGTCCCTACAAATGCAATGCAAAGAACCTTTGCTCCATTTCCCACTCGTAGATCTACTTCATCCTTGCTCAACTTTCTACTTCCGACCACCCCTCGATATTATTAAATATGTGAGAACCACATCCCAGATCCAATACCCAAGTAGAAGATCGACTTTCGTAAAAATTAATTTCAATCATAAACAAACCTCGATTAGGATTCAAGCTTCCAAGCTTCTTCGCTTTTGTTCATGAGATAATCCTTGCAGCCTCTCTTCCAAAGGACCCTACTTTTATTGAAATGGAAGCAAATTCCTTTGCTAGTCGGATTAGGTTTCTTTTGATCCTTCACTTTCGCCTTTCCCTTAGCCTTCTTGGATTTCTTCTTTCGTAAGATACCTTGGGCCTCTTCCTTTCTTGAAGAATCATCCACCAAGAAGACATGGTTCTTCTTGGATGGGAAGTGACCTTCAAAGCTTTTCAACATGTTAAGTAATTCAGTGCAAGTCGACATCCAACTTATTCATGTGAAAATTCACAACAAATTATGAGAAGGTGTCCGGGAGTGATCGCAAGACTAAATCTTGACTCAACTCCCCATCCACGATGAACCCAAGTCGCCCAAGACGCTCAATCGATTGATCATCTTTAGGACATAAGTCTCAATCTGTAGTGCCCTCATTCATCCGAGATCTAAGAGCTCCTTAGATATTTCATATCTAGCAATTCTACTTTGCTCACCATACAACTCTCCAAGGTGCAAGAAGATAAGAGGAGCATCCATGTTTTCATGCCGACGCCGAAGCTCATATACTCATGGATGCGAGCATGATGCATCGAGCCACGTATGCATCATCTTGCCACCGCTTAAAAGTAGCAATCTCTTCCTCGAGGCTTTCTCTCGCAACTTTTTGCAGTATACTGGCGAATTTAGGACATAAGAAATCTTTTCAAAGAAGGAGAACAATTCTCAGATTCCTTAACCAAATTCGTAGTTCTCGGCCCATTAACCTTTGTTAGATCAAGTATGCTACGCAGTGAAATTAGTGAATGTGACATTTTCAAAATTCTACATGTAAAAAGACAATATTTTAGCAAACACTCATTTAATTAATTACCAAAATAAATTAGGTCTTATTTTATATTGGTATTTCCCACTATTTTCTTCAAACTATATTACCTCTCATTTATATAGTTCTAAAAATCTAATTAAAATTTTTGCTAGTGAGAATAAGGATCCCATTTCAAATATATATAGCCTTGTGGTGACAAACAAACTATATATAAATAAATAGGTAGACAACTCCTCACAATTACATCAACATGTAACTCCTTATGTTTTGTCTCTTAGATTATTTTGATCAAGTGGTGGCACATCCGAATCAAAATTATCTAAGTTAAGTCCAACCTAGCACTTCCATATATTCAAAAAGAAAATATCGCCTTTGTGGTACACAAACAAAACAATATTGTTCAATTTTCTTTATAAGCATCAAATGTGATAATTAACATCTTAAATACTTAATACTTGCCTTGTGGTGACACAACAAACTCATATTAAATATTTAATACTCTATTAATTTTATCATGCTAGAAGGCTTACGCTCGATATTCTAAATATCTTTGAACGCTTAAGACTTAATATATAAAAAACTTTGAGGGATTTGTTATTATTTGTCTCATCTTGTTTAGCTGCAAGATGCAAATATATATATAAATACGCCATTATATTATTAAACATGTGAAGCATGTTTGCATAATATATATATATATATAATACTAGCATGCACATATAGAATACTATATTCTACCCCGATTGATTATGGACTTTTATTCTAGTTTGGTTCACTAGATCCACCAAGTGAACCAAAAGGTCAAACCCTAGGGTGCAAAGAATAAACATTTAAATATAACTATTACATTTAAACCCTGCTCCATTACAAACTGGTCTTCAAACGCTCCTCGATCTCCTGCTTCTTCAAAAAAAAAAAAATTCTAACTAATCCTATTATATTAAACTATTTAATTTAAATAGAAACCTCGATCGCTAAATAAGGGAAGTACATAGAGAGAGATAGAATTTACATCAAGAAGAAAACCGTAAAAGACGAGGTACAGTAATTCCCATTTAATAAAACCCATTCATTCAAACATCCAACTAAAATAAATCCAATCATATTGGTTAATTGTCCATAATCAATCCCATTTATTATCATACATATCATCATATGTATCAATAAATTAAATCATTCCATATATATATGAGTATCATTTAATGGGCAATTTTATGTCAGATGAAATCCAATTTCAAGATTAAAATAAACTCTTTTATTTTAATTATAAAATTATTAAGATTAATATATATATATATATAATATATATATATATATATATATATATATATATATATTAAAAGTCCTACTTCTTTAAAAAAAAAATCGGCAAGACCATGCCAAATATTTTTTTTTTTTTATTCTGGACATTAAACCGCCACGTGACCTCAAGCAGATAAGTCAGAAAGCAATTTCTTGTGGTTTGCTTTATATTAGCAAAATATTATTATACATATATATAATATTTGTTAGCAAAGCAAGGAACATCTTATGTTTCCTGATTTCCCACGTGGCAGTGAAGGTTAATCTTTTGTTAATCAAGGTCCTGCCGTTAGCCCCTTGAGAAAAAAAAAAAAAAAAATTTTGAACAAGCAGGTTACCGAATTCCCTTGTAAAACATGACATGCACGGATTCAACCTTTTTTTTTTCTCTTTCGGCGATCATGCCTAAAAAAAATGATTACCACTTAAATCATAAAAAAAAATAAATTAAAAAGCTTTTTTCTAAAATATTTTTTTTTCATAAAATAATAATTTTATACAAAAAATATGCCCAATAAATTATTCAAAATACATACCCATATATATGGAATCAAAATAATTAATAATTCGTGATAAAGTTTGGCTTTGATACCCAATCGTTAGGTTTTATGAAAATCAAAGTAGCAATCAAATTGCAAAAATAATGGGCGCGAAATAAAATCGATTTTAAAATTTTTCACAAACCAATTACCCTTGATCATCCTTTATGCATATTATTAATTAAACGAAGAATAAGAAATTATGTAATCATACCTTTGTAGAAACAAGCTTCCTCGTGCACGAAGTTCACCTCCTACTTCTCCGCGATCTCCTCAATCTCCTGTTGATTCCTTCCTTTGATCAATGTAAGCCACCCAAGTGTATGGCCTCTATAGTGATCCACCAAAGAAGAATAATTATCAAGAAGAAGGGATATTGGCTCAAACCCTAGTTTTTCCTATCTCAGATAAGAAAAGGGCGATTTCCAACTCTTGAATTACGATATCGATATCTAATATAAGACTCTCTTATAGAAATATCATGTAACCCTATTTTAATTAAAATAAGGTATTATTTATTTAATTAAACTCTTTTAATTAAATGGGCTCCTAATCCTATTAGGGTAATTAATTAAACTCCTTTAACTAATTTTCTTTCCTAATCCAATTAGGAATAAATGAGAGTACTTATATTAAATTAATTCCTAAACCTTTTAGAAATTAAAATAATAATAATTGTAATAATATTAATAAGACTCTCTCTATTAATTTATATTTAATATTTCTAAAATATTAAATAATAATATTAAGCTATTTAATTTATTCTATCACCATAGATTAAATTAAATATACTTAACATATTATTACAATTATGCCATTAACTTCTTAAATAATTATTCTTCCTTTATGGTGTGACCCTTTAGGTTCTCCATATTAAACCTTGTGAATAAATTAATTAGAATAATTCTAATCTCATTTAAATAAATAAATTAAACAAATAATTTATTTAAATAAATAATATTTATTCTACAATAGGATAAGCCTCCCAAATGATCAACGACTTTCCGGATAATATAGATTTCAACATTAATCATAAAAGAACCTTTGAGTAAATAGTTACTGATAATTCAATCCTTCCACCATACAATGTCCCAATTAAATATAAGACATGGAATTATCACAAGTCTTATTTTATTTAATTATATGTATTTCGATTCCTAAATGAATAACTCCTAATGAATGCAAATTAGAAACTACTTTCTAATTTCATTCCACCTCGCCAAGGATTCCTGGGTTATCATTTATCGAATCACATAGACATTTCTCCTTTTACTAGAAGTGGTAGATTCTTTATCGATCATTCATTATCTTCATATATAACTTATTACACCCAAGCATACCCTTTGATATACTCTAAGAGTCTTAAGGAATAAGTCAAAGTGCAATTCATTATATATAAGATACTATGATGATCTCAAGTCTAACGATCATTTGTACTACTATCACTACAGTGAATTCCTATTGATGTAAGTAAAACTCCATTAGGTATTCCTTAGCGAGTCACGCTCAAAGGAACTTATTCTCTAATAAGCACCTACATACTTGCTTTTAGTGTCTCCACACAAATGATCATGAGATCAATCATCCTCATCCAATGAGCAAGTTAAACGATGTACTAATCTATCCGGATTCACTAATCCCCAATTTAGTAATCCAATGATTGGGAACTATTTTAGTTTTTAGCTTTCTAAGAATTTAGATCTCATTATAATGATCATCATCATTATTCTAAAAGCGTTGCTTAAAACTATGGGTTTATCACATATTATTAAAACAGCACCATGTAGATAATAAATGCCTTTAATAAATAATTCTTTTATTAATAAATAAATAATATTGATTACACAGTATATGCTTTATCATCATACATGATTGGCTTGTATGCATAATACTTTCAGATGATACCCCGTGCGCAAATCTATCTTAGATAAATACTTTGCCCCTTTCAACTGATCAAATAGATCATCGATCCTGGGCAACGGGTATTTATTCTTAATCGTTAACTTGTTCAACTCCTGATAGTCGATACAAAGTCGTAACAATCCGTCCTTTTTCTTTACAAACAACACCAGTGCTCCCCATGGTGACACACTTGGTTGAATGTACTTTCTATCTAATAGTTCTCAGTGAATCGAACCATTAACTCATTCATCTCAATCGGCGCCATCCCATATGGTGCCTTTGAAACCGTGTCGCTTCCGGCAACAAATCAATTACAAATTCTACATCCCTATCTGGAGGAATACTAGGTAACTCCTCCGGAAATACATCCGCAAATTCTTGAACCACCCCTATCTGTTCCAACGATGTTCCCATTCTCTGGGTATCCACCACGTGACACAGATAACCCTTACACCCTTTCTTCAGCATCTTCCTAGCTTGTGTCATGGTTAGACAACAGGAACGTCCCGGTGATTTATTTCCATAAAACACCACCCCTAGTTTCTTAGGAAGCCTTAGGTTCACACTCTTTCTATGACAATCTATTATTGCTTTATGGTTAATTAACCAATCCATACCGAGAATCACATCGAATTCTCTTAACCTTATCGGTAAAAGATCTACCGATAATCTATTACCCCTGATATCTACGAAATAATTCCTATGAATGTGTTCAATTGGAATTATCTCCTCGCTTGCGACCTTAACGTCTAAAGGTATTTCTAACTTTTCAAGATTTAATCCCAATTGCTGAGAAAATCCACATGCTATAAAAGAACAAGTAGCACCCGAGTCAAATAACACGTAAGCATTTATTTCATCGACCGAATGATACTCACATTACATCCGCTGATGCAACCGCATCTTGATCATGTATATTAAACGTCGGCCGAGGGTCTACCTAATGATGGTGTTGGTCAAGTAATGACTAAATTACCACTACCAGAACCCTTACTACCCTCCGTCCCTTTCTTTGGGCAATTTCTTGCCATGTGGTCTACCGACTTTTCTTAGGATTAGGACAGTTGGGAGATATATGACCCTCCTGCCCACAGTTATAACAACCAGTCTTCCCCTTCAGGCAGACTCCCAGATGAGTCTTACCGCATGTCTTACATGCCTCCATCCTCTGTTTAGGATCCCCTTGTTTTGCCCGAGTATTTCCAGGGTTAAAATTCTTTCTCTTAGGCATATTGCCACTTCCACTGGCAACCTCTGCCTTATTTCCTCCCTCTCCCTTACTCTTATTCTTCCTATCTTTGTGGTACTGGGTCAACGCCTCGTTACCAGCCTCCGCTATTATAGCCTTTTCTAGAATGGTCCCGTAGGAATCACTCTGAAACACTGATATTCTACTATAAGGCTAGGGTTTTAGGCCCTACTCAAACCTACGAGCCTTCCTCTCCTCCGTGTCCACTTGGTGTGGAGCGAAACTTGCCAATTCGTTAAATTTGGCCGCGTATTGGTGAACAGTCACGTCCCCCTGCTTAATTTCCAAGAACTTAATCTTCATTCTCCCTTGCATGTTAGTAGGGAAATAGTTCTCGAAGAATACCTTCTTAAACTATTCCCATGTAACAACTTCCGCTCCAGCCCCTCCCTGGTGAGCCTCCTACAAGTAGTTGGCTTCCTCCTTCATCATATAGGTCGCAAAAGAGGTCTTTTGCGCCTCAGCTACGTTTGTAATAACAAACACCTTCTCTATTTCCTTGACCCATGTGTGGGCCTGCATTTGGTCTGTTGTTCCCTTAAATTCGGGTGGACCTACACTTTTAAATTCCTTAAAAGAAGTCGTTCGGGCTACTCTAGGTCCTACGGGTGCTCTACCCCCGGCTTGGTTAAATGCAGCCGTTAATAAATTAACTAACTCTTGCATTGGGTTATTAGGACCCCCCTCGTTCTCATTATGTGATTCCGCCTCTTGGTTACGTTGTTTTCTTCTTGGCGGCATTTCTGATTAAATAAATAAAGTTTCGTTATTACTTATTTACTTACGTCATTATTAGTCGTCAAACAATTGAACAATAACTCATACACAACAAAGCAAAAATTTTTTAAAATAAAAACTTCCTTATATTAAAATGCTTCTTCATAGTTCAAAACTATTTACAAGTTGCTTTACATAGCCCAAAACCTATTACATATAGATCCCGCAATTGACTTCTACAAAAATTGGGATTTACAAAAAGACTACCCTTTAATTATACAAAAGAGGGTTTTACGTCACTACACAAAAGTATTTATCATACTACTCCTAATACTGCCTAACAACATTCTCATGCTTCTGGTTTGCCAAAATCGACACAATATCTCGACTTATAGTATGTCGAGTCTGTCCTGACTCAATAGAATAACAAGCTATCTTAAGCTTGAAATCTTCGTGCGCACTGTCATTTATATATGACATTCGTGCTATCTTCTAGTATTTTTCAACCTATTTCTTGCGAAGTTCTATGACCTCGTTCTTATAGTCCTGGGCCTTGTCAGTCATAAGCACTTTCTCATCGTGCTCTATCTCATAGTCTGACTCTGCAGACTCTTTCACCCCATAGAGATCACTGATCTCTTCCTTCTGGTGTTGCACCATATTGTGCAGTTGCACGTTACAGTCAAGCACTGAGAGGTACATTGCCCTCATAGTCTCGGTAGGTGTAGACTCTAGGGAAGGCTTCACCGTATTAATCGATGTTACCTCCATGTCATCCTCCACATCAATCATCATATTCAAATATGATGCTATCCCCATGGTCTCCTCCGAATAATCCTCCTCCGAGTAATATTCCTCAAGCTCTGACTCTTCTAGAATCACTACAGGTATGTCTGCTATAGGCACATGTACTGTCTCAACTCGGTTCATGGACTCCTCGCTGATCACATGTATATCCCTATACATCAAGCTATCAACCGACATCTACAATAACACATAACAAATTGATTAGTACATAATACACAATAATATAAGCACAAATCACATTTAATCCATTTAGGGTTACTTTCCATCTTTTAAATCTTTTGGTACTTTGAAGTTTCTCAATACCTTATTAACCCATTTGACTCGAGTTAACTTTCTTCGGACTCTTCCTTTCCTACGAGGTTATTAGCCTAAGGTTCTTCCCCCCTTAAGTTTTATAACCTAATGCTTTGATACCAACCTGTGACGCCCCCAAATCCGGGTATCTTCCAACTCGACAGATGGTGCTCCGTGATACTACATTTCATACAATCATTCCATTGAAATAATAACAAAATGAGTGTAATTACTATCTTTGTATTACATCTGTGATAAATCCTTTCCCAGGTTCATAACCGAATACATTCGTTGTTCTTCATAAGTATATTACATACAAATATACTAGTCAATTACAGGATGATTAATTGTCCATCTTAGCCTTGCCTTTATCTCTCTTAGAATTCTCTGTTCGTTCGGCTTTAGCTGCAAACATATGGTTCAAGCAAGAATGAGCATAACTAGCTCAGCAAGTCTTAACAACAAATCATATGAATATCACCTTAACAAACACATGCTTTTATTCTATATCTGAACAATTATCTATGAAGCATTATTAACATTTTACTAATACTTCTCATATAGCAATTCCATAACATAAATAATAGCTTAGGAATGATGAACCGGTCAATAGACTATGACCATACTCTTTTCGTTTTCATACTTGAAAAGGATATCCGGCACTAAGGCCATCCACCTGTCTTTACTTACGAGCACTTCTAGGTGATCAGCCTATTGTACTCTATGTTGATCAACACTCATACGTTAAACGTATTTATGTTTAACATTTGGCAACCTCGAGTGCCCATCGAATAATCGATGAAAATACTTTTATTTGTAAAAAGACAAACTTACCTTCTCATCCGTACCAAATACTTGGCATAGGATAACGTTAACAGTTCTATATCAACAGACTTGTAACAAATCAATCAACTCTTCAATACTTGTCTAGCCAGAATAAAACAGGCATCGACTCTTTTCTATTTACCATTCATGCATTGTATAACATGCATCACGTAAAAACTTGGCTAACACAAAGGTCAGACAAGAGTTAAGAAAGACTTGCCTTCAAGCATCTTTGAATATATATTCCAACTATTCTCAGTCTTTACAGGATCTACATGAGATATTCACATAGCACACTGTAATTAGTTATCACATAAACTATATTTACGGTTCTAACCAACTTCTTTCTCTTCTATGTCCTATTTGTTTTAACTTCGTTATTAATGTCGATTCGAATTTCTATACTTCGTTACTTTTATTAACGTTCTTACATCCTTAACCGACATTCGATCATAAATGGTTAATTACCAACGTTATTAAACCTTACTAAATCTTCTTATATTAACACCTTACAAGTGAGTTAAGGTAAGTCTTATAATGTATATTAAGTACCTTCAATATCTTACATTAAGTCTTCATTCAAAATGGAATAAAAACTAACTTGGTCAACCTTTTTCTATTGCTTATGTCATGCGCCGACATCTCTTACACTACAAAGGCGGCCATGGCTATTACTCTCCAGAGAGTTTTGCCCGCTCGGCATGTGCAAGGCACGAGTCCATTAAGATAAACTCTCGCTACAAGTGCATGAGTCTCTAGACATTTTTATTTTCTCCTACTATAATAGTCATTGCTGTGCGCACAGATAACACAGTGTTTGCTATAACAGTCACTAACCTACGCACTACCCATTAAAAAATATTTTAGTTTCTTAACGAAACTCCCGGCTTCCTAATTTGTTCGTTTTACATCTGAATTGACCCATTCGAATTCCTACAAGTCAGGAATTACTTCCTTTACGTGTTTGTATAAGAATTTCACATTTCTGAATTCGTTAACTCTGAATTCACCTTTAAGTACGCTTTTGCCGCGTCGCTTACCGCTTTCGTCCGTTCAATACTCGTTTTCTTCTTTATAAGTCGGAATGCGACGATTCTTTCGCTAACGACTCTTAATTACTTTATCTCACATGTTGACATTGGAAACCAACGTTTTCAAGTCACACGACAACTTTTGACCTTCAATCCGGACTTTGTACGTTTTTGACATTTAACGTCTATTTCTTTACAATTCGCCATAACTTCGTTACTAATGTTCTCTAAGCCAAGTCACGTGGAATACTCCATGGACTTCATATCTACATCCTAACCAATCAAGATGCATATACCTTAGCTACAACGGTTTCCAAAACATTCAATTATAGCTAAGTTAACTTTCAAGACTTCCTATGGTTTTTACTCACATAACCACTTACAATTTCTTATTTGTTCATGACCTATCCATGATTTGGTCATTACTAGGCATCCCTATCTCTCCTTCATAAACATACTACACTCATCTACGATTCTTCTATGAGAAAAAAATTGAAAAGGATGAAGATTACGGTTTATGAGAATTTACCTTGAAGTAGTAAACATTCTTGATAAACGTCTAATGGTTTGCTTGGAAGTAGAAGGATTATAAGTTTCTAGCTCCTTTCTCTCTCTCAAATATGAGGGCAAAAATGTCCAATTCTCCGCTTCCTTACTTATTTACCACTTTGTCACCAAGTAAAATATTTGGTGACCAAGTGACACTTGCCTTGCACACCAAGTGGTCGGCCCACCTTGCCCATGGGTTATCCCCATGGGTTGCCCCATGGGTTTTACCCATCCCTTGACCTGCCGGTTCGACCCACGGTTTAATTCTTTGGATTGGGCTTGACATAAAAACATTGGGCTTTAACCCACCTAATATTGGGCCTTGACTTGGGCTTGTATAATTAATCCAAGTCCAATTGGATTGGATAAAATCCTTAGCTCATACTCTAATAATACGATTCGTATTCTACGTGTATTATTCACGTATTCTCTTCGTATAATATACATATAATATTCGTATTATACGTCGTACTATTCTCCATATCATACTCATATACATACTAGTATAATACTCATATTCATTACGTATAATAATTGAAACGACTATACGAATTACATTTCCCTTTCGAAAACCTCTTTCACAAACCCATAGGTTTTAAGTCCGCAGGCGAAAATTTCGTTTGCCATAATGGTAATATTATTGGATTTTCCATAATATCGTCATATTCTAACATTACGCGTTTCTCAGAATTTCAAACCCTAGCTCCGAACGTCATCGGATGAATAGTGTTTTTACGCAAACAATCTCAGAAAACTTTCATTCTCGTCTTGATAATTCACAACAATTAATTCTAGCACAAAGCCAGAATACTAACCTCATCTACACATTCTAGGTTATAGTACAACCTTCGAACATCTTACTCACATAATAACTCAATTAAATTCATTTAATCCACATAATCAAATACAAATTGAATTCATTGAAAATTCGAAATTCTTGGGCGTTACAGAATACTCTGCAGAACAACCTGGATGACTGACAGAAAAAGAAGTTATCTCACGCTGATCCCAACAAGCATACACACGGGATCGGTCCTCTGGCCGAGAGAGATATCAGAAGTCGAAATACCGACCTATCGCCTCGAAAGGATGAAAATCTCGAACTGGGTCGACTCACACATCACGGCCAAGGTGATAAGTAGTCACGCCCTTCAAGCCAGCCAGAGGGAGGAAGTCCATGCTCGGAGCGTGAGTAATGAAGCTGATGGCGAGCAAAGCCCCGAGCAAGACAATATGCTAAATGGATCTCTGATATCTACCAAAAATGCGGACCAAGACAGAGCATCTATACACTCCGACGGCTGAAAGGAGTATGACATGGCTACATCATGGGTGAACCAATACCCATGCCGTCTAAGGGTACCAACCGGTCTCAAGTATGACATAAACCACACATACAGCATGCCCGAACTCCCAGTGAACACTCCTGTAGGATAAGTGCAACAATAGGACGCTGACCGCAGGTTTTTTGCTACAATCATAGGTACAATGGTACGACCCTCTCTAAGAGTTCTCACAGCCATGATGACACCAATGTCTATTTCGTCCATATATCGTGGCATATAGACATACGATAGTACGCACAGCAACAGTACATCAACTCTGGCCAAACGCCAGTGGTCCTCTGGTGCGGTGAAATCCCCAAAATGTCATTAATAGCAATCCTCCGAGCCAAATCTGTCGTACAGAAAACGCTGGGATATCACGTGGCTAGATGTCAGCTTGTCCTGCACTACTCTGCGCCACAATCCTGTGAGAGTCATGAATCGTCTACTCATGTCTCCCAAAGTCAGATGCACGCAAGGTCTGTCTAAAGGTAGCATTGTCAAACGAGTATACTCCTCCAAAGTAGGAGTTAACTCATGGGTACCAAATCGGAATACCTGCCTATCCGGTAGCCAATGCTCTAGCATCCTATCTACAAACCTCAAGGAACCTCAAAACATCAATAAAGTCATGGTATCTTTAATAACTCGATCTACAACCACCCTATCTGGTGGTGACATGTTATCATACCACGATCAGATACCCAATACCACCATCGATTTGGGGTATGATCTATATGGCTAACCGTCAAGAAGACATATGTACGGCCGTGTGTCATAAGACCATCCAGGTCAATGTTTGAATATCTCTGTATATACATATATATGCATAACATGATACATGTATAATGTGATAATGGATGCCAATATGATATAGGAATGGAAAAATGGTGCATACATTCTTAAGTATATCATCATCTAATACATCACCAGACACCTACAAATATAGGAAATGGGGCACACCGCCTCTACTACTAACGAGAGGCCTATCAAAAGATATATCGAGAATGGGAACACAACCACCCAATATCTAACAGAGGCCTATCAAAAGATATAACGAGAATACACATCAGAAGAAGACCATGGTGCCAATGTCCACATCATCAGTCCTGTCCACCTGATGTAACTCCTCCTGAGTCACTAGATCTCTATCAATAGGGATGTCAGGCCTATAAAGAGGAGGATCTGCACCGGCAAAATCGAATGGGTCGCCTGAGGGGCCAGCGTCTGAGCTGGAAGGAACAAATGACTTCGCCTCTGCTGGATCTCTACACAAATGCCGGATAAATATATGTGTCTGGTCCAACTGCCAAGTCAAACTATCAATATGGGTCATATGAGTCAGAGCTCGGACACAAGCTACCCAATCCGTCATCATCAAGGATCCTGGAACCATATCCCCCATAAACTGTGTGGCGCGGGACTGAGCTCCAATAGTGCGAGGGGACCACCATCGCTAGAATATCTCCTGAGTACATGGACCCTCTGATAATGCAAAACCGTCAACCCCCAATAATGGGATATCAGTGACGGGTGACTTTGATACGGGCTAATGACGCCTGACACGAGGTAAGATCGGTATACGGATCTCCCTTGTGGTGCTTCTAATAGCACGCTCTCCTAAATAGAGCTCCCAGCCTCCATCTGTGAAGAGAGGAACTCTCCTGGTGGAAATCAAATACTCGACTCAAGTCAGGTGTCCATCCTCAAAGCCGATGGTCAAATGTTCCCTTGAATTTGGAATCCATGTAATGGTATCACCGTCAAGAACTCCACAAATGATACGGCGGTGGAGTGAATCCTCACCACAAGGACCTCTGACAAAATAGAATGGTGCCATCGTCGTCCTCGTGGATAGGTATCTAAAGCTAACACACTCACAAGACGCAAGCGTGGGAGCCTCTCATAGGCCCAAAACTGCCAATACAATGGTAAAACATCTGCTATTAGTTAACACTCTTAACCTATGAATGGGAAAAGATAAGAGAAATACTCACCAGCAGAAATGGGTAAAATCCTAGCCAAGCCTCGGTCAAACCCTGCGAGCGCATACGCATGCCCCGGAGGAAATAGGCAAAGGTTTAGGAGCCCCAATCATACTCTCCAATACTGTCCACATCACGTGTGGTGCTGATCAAAGCAAAGGATATCGTAGAAGAGTTATCTGCTATGAAGCAGCCTCAAATGATCATCATGAACAATCGCCACAGAACGCGATCCCTGATTCTTACATCATCAGGCATGGGCTCACTCAAAAGCCCAATCATAGCATCTATGCTCAAAGGACCTGAACGGACAGTCCTGCCTTTGAGCGCCTCCGCCAGAACTCCTAATAAGGATCTGAAGGCAGTAGGGGTAATATTCGCCATGCAAGGCACTGGCTCCGCTCCAAACTCCATACCTGTGATAAATCGCCAATCCATAGGCGTCGTCATCACCTCGCAATCCAGCAGATGGAGTGACTGAGTATGATGAAACCATCGCTCAGACAATGCCCTGAGGTAACCCCAGGGACAACGACGGGGAAGGATGGAGAAGAATTCCCCAAATCCCCACTCATGCACTACCGCTATATAGTCAGGATGAAGCACCTGGTACATGGAGTGAAAGTTGAACCAGTTCCCTCGAGGCTATGTAAAACCAGGAACCTGCATAAAATGCAGATCAACATCAAAATCCTTTAATCCTCATCAATAGGAAAGAAGGAAGATCAAAGTCTACTCCATACCTCGTTAGCATGCAAATACATCGATGGATGTCTGCTCAAATCACCCAGCAGCTTTGGGTTTGCCACCTGAATACTAGGTAGCTCCCTACGAGGAACATGTGCAGCAGGAGCGGGATCCTCAATCGGAATATCCACCTCCTCATCCTCAACGTCTGGCACATCTACCCGAACAGGATGAATCACGGCCTCCACCAACCGACTAGGCTGTTTGACAGAACGGGGATGAGGCACTTTGGAAGCCCTCCGCCGTATTCCAGAAGTTGTCCTATGAGAACTACTCGGCTGATCCGGATCCATCAATATCTGCACAACAAGTCTCCAAATCACCTCAAAAAGGGTGTGGTATTTCATTACCTAGAGCTTTCTAGAATGCATTTATGTCTATATGCATGCATTTACTTTAACATATAATAGAGTTAAAATGCATGACTACCCAATGCCTATATTTGGAAAATTTTTGCCAGTCCCCTTTGAAAATAGGACTGTCCACATGCACACAGGCATGTCTAGGTGGCCATTCAGTAGCACACCTACCCCAAGGTCATATACATAATATATACATTAAAAATCAAAATCATCATGCATAAGGTCAACCTCAATACTAGGAGTACTTTGCCTTTCTACCTTTTGCTCATTGTACCTCAAATAGGATAAAAAATAGCAGAAAAAGGTGACAATTTGACTGTCGCAAAAGTTAATTTTTTTCACATCATTCTATTCAGCATGGTTTAATACTAACATTTACTATGTTGAATATTTTTTATCAAGTCATTTGTGCATACATAATCACTACTATGTGTTTAGATGCATTTCATGCAATAACTCACAATCCAACGGATAAAAACTGGAAAAAATACATGCATACATTACTAGGATAGTGTAGAACACTTGTACGGTGACAGAATTTGCAGAAAATAGCCCGAACTCAGCAAATCTGAAAGAGGCTCACGAATTTTCCTTCGCACGACAAGTTGAAAGTGACTTGTGAGACCAACTTGCTAGAATTTATCATCTGCGATTGGCCTCAAGCTCACCTGCAGCTGCAGCAGGTGCACCTGTGACACCCCTATATGGGTCCCACCCCTTTGGCTCGGTCCAGTTCTAGTTGCAAAGGAGTTCTTGCGGACCAGAAAGGTCAAATCAGGAATAAAAATGCCACGCGATTGAGCAAAATAGCATACAATCCTGGTCTTCTCAGATGAGACTTTGAATCTATACATCACTCATTGGTAGTCACCTAAACATAAGGTATACCCTATTGATGATCTAAGTTGTCACAAATAATTTACGGCAATACCTTATACAGGTCCGATGCCGCCAACTCCAGGTCATTACCCTACGCGAATCCCCGACGGGGGTTACAACGTGAGTCCTCGACGGGGGTTATAACGTATGTCCCCAGCAGGGGATTACAACGTACATTTAAGTCGTTGACACATATATCAATGAAGGTCAAGTAGCCTTGACGTTATCTCAGCCGATAGCGAATAAACCTATCAGAGCTCTAGAGCTATTCGAGGATTTCATGCTCGATTGCTCATATTTCCCCAGCGGTACCCCGGCGGGGGTCATAACGCAATGCTCCGTTTATCTACACGACAACGGAGGTCAAGCAACCTTGAAAATCTACCTATAGAGTTTCAGCCATTGATTCACACGCCAGCGAAGGTCAAGCAGCCTTGACAGTATATCCCACATGATTTTTTAACCGTTGATTCTCATGTCTGTGAAGTACACGTCAACGAAGGTCAGGCACCCCTGACAACATGTGTTGTTGGCAGTAAATCTAACAGGGACTTGACATATTCTGGTAATACCAACCAGGAAAGGTCAATGTTATCAAAGAGGATAGATGATGGAATATGTTATACACATCCTCAAACAGATCAAGCTTTATCCCCACAGATCTCTTACACATAAGAGGTATATCTTCAGGATTAAATCATTATCAAAGACACAGGAATTTGGTGATAACTCCAACATCAACATCCTAACAGATTCGGATCACACATCAAATCCGGTCATCATTGCCAATCCCCAATTGAAGCAACAGGGAGCCAACAATCATCCCCAGCGTGTTGGGCTACAACCCCGTACACACGCATCATACATTTGCATCATGTTGCTATGCATAGTACCATGTTCGTCTTGTTGCGTTTCAAGTGTCTAGGATTCTTTTATCCCACCCATACATTGCAATGCATGAGTATGATAAAGATGGGCATCTGTAGACACTCAAAATTTTCTGTACTATTGTCACTAAGATTGCAGGAGGACATATTCATCTTTTAAGAGAGAACCCTAAAAGACAATCCAAATCCATACTGGATATTACCGGAAGTTCAACATCAACCTCGGATCACATTCTGGGAGTAACAATTCCAACCTCGGATGTAACCCCGAGGCATGCAGATCCAATACTGGAACACACACCGGAGAAGACCGATTAATCTCTTGAGATAACCCCGAGGCATCCAAATCTCGGTCCCAACCATGGGAATAGCCACCAACCTTGGTGATAACCCCAAGGAATGCAATTTCGGCGATAACCCCGGAAATGCTTGTTTCAAATGTGACCAGCTTCAATCTCGGTGCTCACAACGAGATGCATTGTACCAACCCGACAATAACATCGGGGAGACATGCACACCTCAAAGGTGACAATGAGGACCTTCAACAATTGCAGCAGAAATTTCAATCTCGGGCCAAGTCTCGAGCAACGTCTGCTTTATCAGCCCAATCCGGCGATAAAACCGGTGAGGGGCAACATCGTCATCTCGTCAACACGATGCCACGTCACGTCGTCTTAACATCTCTATGCAACAATGTCCCACAAGACTAACCAATCCCGAGTGACTATTGTGCGGGGTAACGGATGAAAGTTGAAGCTTGAAGACCGGAGGGCATCGTCCCATCTTCAATGACTTCGTACAAACTCTAATCTCATGTCATCGTACAATTCTCGACAACGGCGGTCCGAAATAGGTCTTGTATACCTCAAACGGATGTCCGGATTGCACTTCTGAAAGTTCGAGTGGACATTACAGTGCCTGAGTGCATGTACTTCGAGACGACCTGACCCAAAAAACCCGGGCCCACCCGGGTTGCCTCTGTACACTACAGCATGCAGCCACAGTGTACACCATGACTAAATTACCTATAAATAGAGGGCTTGGGCTGCCAATTTTTCTAGAGAAAAAGGCGAGGAAGCCCTGCCCAATTTGCTCTGCACTCACCCCATGCAGTGTACTTTCCCCTTTTAAACACCTGTGAGCTCATATATAGCCCTTTTGTATCTACAAAAGTCAGTGTTTACCCACTCTAAAGATATAGAAGTCTTCTTTGGCAGTCAGCTATAAGCTTTCTCACACACTTTAGAGTCTTTTTCTTCATCTCTACACACACCCTTCAACACGTTGAGAGTCGTGTTGCTTGCTTTTGCCCGGACTTCGGTCCGTGGTTTCATTTTAGTCTGTATATATATATATATATACATATATATATATATTTACATATATATTGACTAACATTATCGAGTTATATCTCGATTGGGCCTAGACTTTGGTCTGGAGAGTTTATTTGCTTTAATATATATATATATATATATATATATATATAAACATTTATATATATTAACTGTGTGTCGAACTTTATTCAATGAACCTAGACTTCGGTCTGGAGCGTTTACTACTTTAATATATATATATATATATATATATATATATATATATATATATATATATATTTATATATATTAATCGTGTGTCGAACTTTGTTCGATGAGCCTATACTTTTGATGCAGGCGAGCGCTTACTCGCTTATATATATATATATATATATATATATATATATATATATTAATGTGGTCGAACTCGCTGCTCGATGAGCCCGGATTTTATATCCGTATGCTTATTCGCTTTTATATATATATATATATATATATATATATATATATATACTTATATATATTAACTGTGGTCGAACTCTGTTCGATGAGCCTGGATTTTACATCCGGTCCGTTTATTGCTTATATATATATATTTCGTACCATGTGGAGTTAACTTCGTGGTGGTTGATCGCTTTTACAGCTTTCTTTACGTTTCGTCCTGACTTGAGTTTACTTCGTGGCAGTTGATCGCTTTGTACAACTTTATTTATATTTTGTCCCGCCTAGAGTTCCCTTCATGGCGGTTGACCGTATTTACAGCTTTATTTACGTTTTGTCTCGCCTGGAGTTTCCTCCGTGGCGGTTGATAGCTTTTACAGCTTTATTTACATTTCTGATCCCCCATGGAGGTGCTTCGTGGTTGGTGATCATGTCTGTATATAAATATTTACAGCTTTTATATATATACCGCTATCGCTTTCATATAAATTGCGATATTTCGTATACTTTGGGAATCATGTGATCACAGATTCATCCCATTGAATCTAGATTCGGTTCCTGTGATGGACATTTTCAGTTGTAAGCAGCATGTAAATTATTATGCGATGTCTGAATTTCCTCAGATGGTTTCCATACCCACGAGGAAGTTGGCATTATTTTGTATATTATTTTCGTACGGATGCCTCGCATCTGTCAAATAAAATCAACCAAGCCGAACACTTAATAAAATGGGAGTGTAAAAGGTCTCAATTACTATTGAGCATCAGGGTTTGAAAAACCTTTTTTATAAAACATCATTGCTATATCTTGCTAAAAACGAATTTTACATAAATTCAAACCTCAGTGTATATAGGTGCGAACGAGGCCTCGCACTACATCCAAATAACAAAGACATTGACCCACACACACACACACATTCAGATAATAGTTTCTTCAAAAGAGGCGGTCACCATGGTAACATACTTGATGTCTGGGTGCCTAACACCTTCCCTCCGCATAACCAAGTCCCCTGACCCTAATGAATCTCGATTTCACCGAATTCGCTTAGCGTTGTCACATCATCAATCGGATCAATGTGCAAACCTTTTCTCGGTTGTGTTGGTACAACCATTTAAAAAACCAATCGCGACTCTTAACGATCCATCGCGTCGACATTATACACGTGTCGGACCTTTTAACTTATTTTTTTAAACAAATCTCTCCTAAAATGAGAACACCAAAGAACAAGTAACGGAAAGGGACATCTAAAAATCCCGACGTCAACACTAATGTTGAAATACATGATCGGTAATAGTAGAGTTTAATAACTTATATAATAGGAATATAATTCGATAACTTACTTACACAGGAGTATTGCATAAGTAGATACAAAGAGTAAGGATACTTACCTGATCTGTTGCTTACACAACTTAGTTTTATCTTTTATACTGAAACCTATCATTCATAAGATTATTCTTTTGATCAAAATAATATATCATAACACATAACACTGATATTTGCAGTCATCATATAGCTTAAACACATTGTCACATAGTTATAGAAGTCATTCTAACATGAATAATTACTTATCAGGTCAATCTATATAAGTCTAGGTTAACTTCGGTAACATTTCGGTGTACCAGCGGCTTTATCGGATAATAATAGAGTTTATATTTACTTCAACTCTATTCTGTAACTTCAATACTATAGTAGATAATTTAAATATTAATCATATTATTTTTCAAGGTCTTATAATAATTTCTAAATAATTATTATAATTTATCATGATTTTTCAAACACTGAAATCATTTTTAAATGATTTAAATACGTAATAATTCCATTATCATTAATATTTAATAATATTAAAATATTAATGAAATACTTGACAAAATATTAAAGTTATTTATAATAACTTAAAATATTTTTAAAATATTTATTTTACCCTTAAACGATTTAAAATCAATTTTAAATAATTACCATTAATATTTAAATATTAATGTATTATTCATGAAAATATTAAAAGTCATTTATTATAACTTAAATTATTTTTAAATCATTTATATCATTTTAAATGATTTTTAAATCATTAAAACAATTTTAAACTATTTATTTAACATAAATATTAAATAAACATATTATCATTAATATTAAATTATTAATGAAAATTACCTTAAAATATTAAAGTCATAATTTATTAATTAAAATATTTTTAAACACCTTAATATCATTTAAAATAATTTTTATAATATAAAAATCATTTTAACCCATTTATTTAATACATTTATTAAAAAATTTAATACCATTAATATTCAAATAAATAGTAATATTAATGAAAAATATGTCAATTTATCCAAAGTTAATTTTATAATTTAAAATAATTTTAAAACTAATTTTGTAATTTTAGAAATTTATTTCTTTTTTAATGAATTTTTCAGAAATTAGAAAACTAAAATAATTAAATTGAAAGTAGTATACACACAAGCCAATCATGTTTGATGATAAAGCATATACTTTGTAACAATCTTATTCATTTATTAATAAAAGTATTAATTAATTAAAGGCTTTTAATTATCTATATGATGTTGTTTTATAATATGTGATAAACCCATAGTTTTAATCAATGCTTTTAGAATAATGATGATGATCATTCTAATGGGATCTAAATTCTTAGAAAGCTTAAAACTAAAATAGTTCCCAATCGTTGGATTACTAAATTGGGGATAAGTGAATCCGGATAGATTGGTACATACGTTGCTTGCTCATTGGATGAGGATGATTGATCTCATGATCATTTGTGTGGAGACACTAAAGCAAGAATGTAGGTGCTTATTAGAGAATAAGTTCACTGAACGTGGCTCGCTAAGGAATACCTAATGGAGTTTTACTTGCCTGTCAATAGGAATTACTGTAGTGATAGTAGTAGAAGTGATCCTTGGACTTGAGATCATCATAGTATCTTGTTTATGATGAATTATACTTAGACTTATTCCTTAAGGCCCTTAGGGTATATCAAAGGGTATGCTTGGGTATAATAAGTCGTACATGGAGATAATGTATGATAAATGAAGAATCTACCACTTCTAGTAAAAGAAGAGAAATGTCATATGTGATTCGATAAATGACAACCCAGTAGTCCTTGGCCAAGGCAGAATGAAATTATAAATGAGTTTCTAATTTGCATTATTTAGAGTTGTGCATTTAAGAGTCGAAATACATATAATTAAATAAAATAAGACTTGACAGTAATTCCATGTCTTATATTTAATTGGGACATTGTATGGTGAAAGGATTGAATTGTACGGTAACTATTTACTCAAAGGTTCTTATATGATTAATGTTAAAATCTATATTATCTAGAAAGTCGTTGATCGCTAGGGAAACTTATCCCTATCGTAGAATAAATATTATTTATTTAAATAAATTAATTATTTAATTTATTTATTTAAATAAGATTAGAATTGTTCTAATTGATTTATTCACAACCGGTTTAATATGGAGAATGTGACACCCCCAAATCCGGGTAATTCAATTCCATGGGGTTTGGTGTTCACTGTACAAATATCACCTATCTATCTACCCATAATAAATGCAAACCATGCAATAGATAGAAATAAAATCCTCCCCTTATGGGGTTACAATATCTGACTAATAAATACAATCTCAGGTTAAACTAACCTTAAACGTCTGTGCGGAAATATAAACAATTAATAAGTCTTAACAACATCATTCACTTAAGTCTAAACAGAAATACATCATCATATAAAACTACAAGTCTTCAACATTTGTTAACCTTGCCCTTGCCTTTACTAGTAGAAGGCTCGTCAGTTCTTTCGTTCTTAACTGCAATGTTATTATTACGCAAGAGTGAGCATGATTGCCCACAAATAAAATAATGAAATAACAATGAATAATAACATGCGAAGGAATCAAAGACTTCTGAAATAAAAGCTCAACTTTTGAATCAACAATGAATAACAAGAATCAAAAGATTTCTGAGGGTCATAAGAACTTGAACTATGTCTTAGGTTATCAAAGGTTGTACTTGAAACCTTTAACAGTCATAAGACTATGGACCTTTCTACTCGTACTTAGGGGGATTAGCCCTTAGTACCATACTGTGCACAATATCTTAACGTTAACACATAAGTAATCCCTTTGCAGGGTTGTTCATCTCAGTTTGACATTAGAGTCCACACCAAAGGATGTTTGGTTTGGATAAATCAATAAGGGTTCTGAATTTAGAACGTTCATCAACTATGGACTAGTTGAATCAATAAGGATTCGCTAGTTTAACAAGGTTGAACAATAAATGATATTTATAATGAATAACAATCTCCATAGGTATACAATAGAACAATTATTTTATAACAGAATCATACTTTGAAAAGATAGTAAATCTTTAACATAACAAATGGACTTGATTTATAAATTGAATAATGATAACAGGTAGGGTTAGGAAACTTGCCTGCAAGTGTAGATTACACTTTAAATAAACACGCCCTTGAAATTAATCCTACATATCATTTCCATTCACAACTCTAGTTAATTATAATGTAATTAGTCATCATAAGTTCATTCTCTTTGTCTAACTTTGATTATGACTATACTTAGTCAATTTATCACATTCATTGTCACATAATTTACACTTCACAAATAACAAGCTAATTATGTATTCAATAATTCAATCTACATGCAATTATGTTATTTACATGCTAAGCATCTATTTTAGCATCTCATTATATTTCTAACATGTCTCTATGTTCTTTAAATTAAGTTGCTATCACCTTACTAGACTTGAACATTTTTAAAATTTCATTTCTGAACATTTTGGAGAGTGAAATATGTATGCCTACTACTATTATATTTCTTGATTTTCATACATGGCTACATATGCCAACCAATTGACATTTACGCTATGGCAGGTGGCCACATGCGATGGTCTTAATGCGTTGATCATGGCCATAGTTACGATTTAACCAACATAAAATTGCGTCATGAAAAATCGCAAAACATGCCAATTTCTACCAATTTGTTATTTCTTACATGTAATTTGACATACCCATATACTAGAATTCGTATAGAATCATTACCCAACATTTATAGAGTGACTTTAACCATTTAAAACACATAATTACAGAATTAAAATATGAAATTTTCACTGTTCTTTGTGTTCTTGAAGGTTTTGAACAAAAACATAAAATTTAACTCTACGGATTCGTTATAACACCGAATTCGTTCATTTAAGGTTTGGTCTCTTCGTATCAACATGCATAATCAAATAAGAGTGAAAATTTTACAAAAACATTTATGTTTGACATATTAAAATCACGTATAAGGCCATATGGCCATAACCCATACTCTACGTAAGTTTTGAGCAACATATACGACATGTTTTATGATATCAAGATATAATTTATATATATATATATATATATATAATCAAATATGATATGGTAACATTTAACACATACATAAACTCATAATCATACTCTTTCCCAATTACAGAGACTTTACAAAAGCTTTGAAATCCATTTTCATGAAAACTAAACCACGTAAATTTAGAATTTCGGAAGGAGAAGATTACCCTGAGTGTAAAGCGTAGATTAGAAAACTCAGATGTTTCTTCAATTACCCACTCTTAATCTCCTTCTCAATATCTTAAATCTCTTTGACATACTCTCTTTGGTTATTCTCTAGACTTAGCAAAATAATAAGAAAGAAAAGAGAATACGTATAAAAATAATCAACTGACGCGCATTATGGCCAGTTAACCAAATAATGGGTAACTGCTTCCAACCACTACTAGGGCCACATTTGGCAAACCTTAATTGATTCAAAGTCATTTATTTTAATAGCTCTTTTATCCTATAGTTTAATAATGTCACACTCCTTTTATAAAATAACTCAATTAATTTATTTAATTTAAATTAAATAAAATATAATAATTTCTCATTAATTCACATAATCACATAATTAATTTCTTATTTATTAATTATGTAAAATTATTAAATCTCTAATTAATTATTACATAATTTAAAATAACATTAGACTTATTAAATATTTTTTTAATTCAACAAGCTCGTCGCATAAATACATACTTGAATACTAATTATTCTCCACATTAAATTAATAAATATAACACATATAATTAAATTAATCTATCATAATTGCATCAATTAATTATTTAATCTAATAATTAAATCATCAAAATTATTTATTTAATTCAATAAATATTAAGAATTAAATTACAAAAATCTCATTCGTCACATCTTCCCCCCTTTAAAAGGATTCCGTCCCGTAATCACATCTCAATAATTTCAATTGCTACATTCTCCCCCCACTACAAAGATTATTCCCCCGAAATCGCTATACATAATTTAACTAAATAAATGAGGGTAATTCTTCATCATATTCTCTTCGAGTTCCCACGTAGCTTCTTCAGCGTTGTGGTTCCTCCAAATTACCTTAACAGAAGGTATTACTTTATTTCTGAGAACTTGTTCTTTTCTGTCGACAATTTGAATAGGAATTTCTTCGTAAGATAAGTCTTTTTCAAAATGTAGGGGTTCGTATTCAATTACATGCTTGTAATCGGCTTTGTAGGGTCGTAACACAGAAACATGGAAGACGTTGTGGACATTCTCAAGTGTTGGAGGTAAGTCTACCTCGTACGCGACTTCTCCGATTCTTCGAAGTACTTCAAATGGTCCAATGATTTTTGGGCTTAATTTTATTTTCTTTTCGAATCTGATCTTCCCTTTCCAGGGAGAGACCTTCAAGAAAACATAACTACCTGATTCAAATTCGATATTTTTACGATGTGGATCAGCTTATTTCTTTTGTCTATCTTGAGTGCTACAACCGTGTTTCGGATCACTTTGACTATTTCTCATTGCCTCATTGTACCAATTTTGGCCCTAGTAATTGTCTTTCGCCAACTTCATCCCAATAAAGTGGAGTTCTGCATTTTCTACCGTATAACGCTTCATAAGGCGTCATGCCTATACTAGTGTGGTAACTGTTGTTGTAGCCAAACTCTACTAACGGTAGGTGATCATCCCAATTTCCTTTAAAGTCCATCACACAGGCTCTTAGCATATCTTCTAATGTCTGAATCGTTCTTTCGCTCTGTCCATCTGTTTGAGGGTGGTATGTTGTACTCATTCACAATTGCGTACCCATGCATTCCTGAAGACATTTCCAGAAATTCGATGTGAAGCGCGGATCCCTATCGAAAACAATTGACACCGACACTCCGTGCCTCGAAACAATCTCTTTTACGTATAACCTTGCCAACTGATCTAAGTTGAATCTAATCTTGATTGAAAGGAAGTGTGTGGATTTCGTCGATTACCATTAACGATAACCCATATCGTCAGTAGCCTTTTTTGAGTCGTCTTCAAGGCCAACCACGAAGTCCATTGTAATATGTTCCCATTTCCATTCTGGGATCTCCAACGGTTGTAGCAATCCACTCGGTCTTTGATGTTCTGCTTTCAGTTTTTGACAAGTCAGACACTTGGCAACACATGCTACAACATCACGTTTCAAATTCGGCCACCAGAAATGTTGTCAAAGATCTTGATACATCTTGGTACTACCAGGGTGAATCGAATATCGTGAACTATAAGCCTCACCCAAAGTGTCTTCCTTAATCTCTGTGACTGGTGGTACTTAAATTCTACTCTCGAATCTCAGTATTCCTTCCTTATCCAACTTGAATCTTGGTTCAGTTCCTTCAGATATCTTTTTTGTCACCTTTTTGCATTCATCGTCCTAAAGTTGAGCCTCTTTAACTTTATCTAGTAAGGTTGTACCAGATTGCATCTGAAATAGCTTCTCATTAATTTCCATAGGATACTTCACTTCCAACTCCATTTTCTCCATTTCTGAAATTAGCTCCTCCTGAGCAGTCAACATCATCAATTTCTCCCGACCCTTTCTACTTAAGGCGTTGGCAACCACATTTGCTTTACCCGGATGGTATAAAATCATACAGTCGTAATCCTTAATTAATTCCAACCATCTTCTTTGATGCATATTCAAATCTTTCAGCGTGAAAATATATTTCAGACTCTTGTGGTCCAAATATATTTCACACTTCTCCCCGTAGAGATAGTGCCTCCAAATTTTCAAAGCAAAAACAACTGCAGCTAACTCAAAGTCATGGGTCGGATATCCCTTATCGTAATCCTTCAATTGTCGTGATGCATACGTAATAACTTTGCCATTTTGCATCAGCACACAGCCAAGTCCTTTATTCGACGCATCACTATAAACAATAAAATTTTGAGTTTTAGTTACTAAGTCGTACTAGTGAGCACATAATTTAACACATAAGCACATAAAGTCTTTTATTATCTTCAATGAATTACAAAAATTCATTTCCTAGAACTCGATAAGAGTTTTCCATCACTATGTTCTTTCTATAAGGCTATTACCTAAGGTTGTCCCCCCACCTAAGGTTCATAACCTACAGCTTTGATACCAACTTGTGACACCCCCAAATCCGGGTACTTCAATTCCATGGGGTTTGGTGTTCACTGTACAAGTATCATCTATCTATCTACCCATAATAAATGAAAACCATGCAATAGATAGAAATAAAATCCTCCCCTTATGGGGTTACAATATCTGAATAATAAATACAATCCCAGGTTAAACTAACCTTAAACGTCTCTGTGGAAATATAAACAATTAATAAGTCTTAACAACATCATTCACTTATGTCTAAACAGAAATACACCATCATATAAAACTACAAGTCTTCAACATTTTTAACCTTGCCCTTGTCTTTACTAGTAGAAGGCTCATCAATTCTTTTGTTCTTAACTGCAATTTTATTATTACGCAAGAGTGAGCATGATTGCCCACAAATCAAATAATGAAATAACAATGAATAATAACATGCGAGGGAATCAAAGACTTCTGAAATAAAAGCTCAACTTTTGAATCAAGAATGAATAACAAGAATCAAAAGATTTCTGAGGGTCATAAGACCTTGAATTATGTCCTAGGTTATCAAGGGTTGTACTTGAAACCTTTAACAGTCATAAGACTATAGACCTTTCTAATCGTACTTAGGGGGATCAGCCCTTAGTACCATACTGTGCACAATATCTTAACGCTAATGCATAAGTAATCCCTTTGTAGGGTTGTTCATCTCAGTTTGACATTAGAGTCGACACCAAAGGAAGTTTGGTTTGGATAAATCAATAAGGGTTTTGAATTTAGAACGTTCATCAACTATGGACTAGTTGAATCAATAAGGATTCGCTAGTCTAACAAGGTTCAACAATAAATGATATTTATAATGAATAACAATCTCCATAGGTATACAATAGAACAATTATTGTATAACAGAATCATACTTTGAAAAGATAGTAAATCTTTAACATAGCAAATGAACTTGATTTATAAATTGAATAATGATAACAGGTAGGGTTAGGAAACTTGCCTTGTGCGTAGATTACACTTTAAATAAACACGTTCCTTGAAATTAATCCTACATATCATTTCCATTCACAACTCTAGTTAATTATAATATAATTAGTCATCATAAGTTCATTCTCTTTGTCTAACTTTGATTATAACTATACTTAGTCAATTTATCACATTCATAGTCACATAATTTACACTTCACGAATAACAAGCTAATTATGTATTCAATAATTCAATCTACATGCAATTATGTTATTTACATGCTAAGCATCTATTTTAACATCTCATTATATTTCTAACATGTCTCTATGTTCTTTAAATTAAGTTGTTATCACCTTACTAGACTTGAACATTTTTAAAATTTCATTTATGAACATTCTGGAGAGTGGCGGCTGATGGCACAGCATACCAAGTATTGATGATTTGGACATTTAATATTGCACATGCCATTGTATAATATGGTCTTATAAGCGTGATCGGTGATAGCAACAAACCGCTTCTGTAAATTGCGTCATAAAAATCGCAGAACATACCAATTTCTACCAATTTGTTATTTCTGCCATTTAATTTGACATACCCATATACTAGAATTTTTATATAATCATTACCCAACATTTATAGAGTGACTTTAACCATTTAAAATACATAATTACAGAATTAAAATATGAAATTTTCACTGTTCTTTGTGTTCTTGAAGGTTTTGAACAAAAACATAAAATTTAACACTATGGATTCGTTATAACACCGAATCCGTTCATTTAAGGTTTGGTCTCTTCGTATCAACATGCATAATCAAATAAGAGTGGAAATTTTACAAAAACATTTATGTTTGACATATTAAAATCACATATAAGGCCATATGGCCATAACCCATACTCTGTGTGTTTTGAGCAACATATACGACATGTTTTATGATACTGAAGATATGGTTTACATAATATATATATATAATCAAATATGATATAGTAACATTTAACACATACATAAACTCATAATCATACCCTTTCCCAATTACAGAGACTTTACAAAAGCTTTGAAAGCCATTTTCATGAAAACTAAACCACGTAAATTTAGAATTTGGGAAGAAGAAGATTACCCTGATTGTAAAGCGTAGATTAGAAAACTCAGATGTTTCTTCAATTACCCACTCTTAATCTCTGTCTCAATATCTTAAATCTCTCTGACAAACTCTCTCTGGTTATTCTCTAGACTTAGCAAAATAATAAGAAAGAAAAGAGAATACGTATTAAAAAAATCAACTGACGCGCATTATGGTCAGTTAACCCAATAATGGGTAACTGCTTCCAACCGCTACTAGGGCCACGTTTGGCAAACCTTAATTGATTCAAAGTCATTTATTTTAATAGCTCTTTTATCCTATAGTTTAATAATGTCACACTCCTTTTATAAAATAAATCAATTAATTTATTTAATTTAAATTAAATAAAATATAATATTTTCTCATTAATTCACATAATCACATAATTAATTTTTTATTTATTAATTATGTCAAATTATTAAATCTCTAATTAATTATTACATAATTTAAAACATTATTAGGCTTATTAAATATTTCTTTTAATTCAATAAGCTCGCATAAATACATACTTGAATACTAATTATTCTCCACATTAATTTAATAAATATAACACATATAATTAAATTAATCTATCACAATTGCATCAATTAATTATTTAATATAATAATTAAATCATCAAAATTATTTATTTAATTCAATAAATATTAAGAATTAAATTACAAAAATCTCGTTCAATCACAGAGAGAACCTAAAGGGTCACACCATAAAAAAGGAAGAATAATTATTTAAGAAGTTAATGGCATAATCGTAATAATATGTTAAATATACTTTATTTAATCTATGGTGATAGAATAAATTAAATAGCTTAATATTTATTATTTAATATTTTAGAAATATTAAATATAAATTAATAAGATGAGTCTTATTAATATTATTACAATTATTATTATTTTAATTTCTAAAAGAGTTTAAGAATTAATTTAATATAAGTACTCTCATTTATTCCTAATCGGATTAGGATAGAAAATTAGTTGAAGGAGTTTAATTAATTATCCCTAATAAGATTAGGGAGCCCATTTAATTAAAAGAGTTTAGTTAAATAAATAATACCTTATTTTTAATTAAATAGGGTTATCTGATATCTTTATAAGGTGAGTCTTATAACAGATATCAAGATACGCAATTCCAATAGTTGGAGAGTACGTTCTTTTTCTATAGAGATAGAAAATTTGAGTTTAGCCAAATACACATCTTCAAAATCTTTCTTCTTCCTTGGTGGATCACCTCTAGAGGCCAAACACTTGGGTGGCTAACGTTGATCAAAGAAAGGAACCAAACCCGGTAGATTCAAGTTGAACGCGAAAAAGATTGGAGGTGAACTTGTACCTAAGGAAGCTCGAATATTCAAGGGAATGATTCTTGTTCTTTCTTTTTCGTTTAATTAATAATTGTGCATAAAGGATGATCTAGGTGTATAGTTTGTAAAATTTTAAAAACTCTATTTTATCATGTTTCCACTTACATTGTGCAATTTGATTGCGTTCATGAATATTACAAACCTAACAATGGCATCAGAGTCAAACCTTTATGCGAATTATTAATTGTTTTTTTAATTTATTATGTATGTTGATATGTGTTTAAAACAATTTAATTTGGCATAATTTTGTTGTATAAAATTTATTTTAAAAATAAAATTCGCGAATCCCCTGTTTTTTTTCCCTGTTCGCTGAATCCGTGGGTTATTCATTATTCATGGCTTTGGTTCTTTAAAACATGATTCAAGATGCAGGATTATATATATATATATATAATGTTATATGATAATAATCATATAAGTTATCATATATATAAGATTACTGTGATTCATGATTCCTGGTTCACGTGTTGCAGTATATGATTTCGATAAAATTATATATATATATATATATATATATATATAATAATAATATTCTTAATTATTTTATAATTAAAATAAAATGTTTATTTTAAATTTAAAATAAAAGTTTATTTTAATTTTAAAATAAAAAGTTTATTTTAATTTACAAATTAAATTTCATGCTAACTAATTAGAGTTGTAATTGGATTACATAATAACTAATTGGAGTTGAAATTGGATTTCATGTTTTCTAAAATAAAGAAGTTTTTTGTAAATAGGAAAGTGAATCCATATTTCTTTAAATAAATGAGTTTATTTAGATATGGAATAAGATTTCATATTATTCAAAATAAATGAGTTTATTTGTGAATACTGAAAGAGAATCCGTATTTCCTTTAATTAAAGGAGTTTTTTTACTTGGAATTGGATTCCATAATTAATTAAAATAAATGAATTTATTTTGATTAAAGATTTTGATTAAAATAAAATAGTTTATTTTATTCAAAATAGGATAAATTAAAATAAAAGAGTTTTATTTTAATTTAAATTTGGATTAAAATAAAAGAGTTTATTTTGATTCAAAATTAGATTTTATACTAACTAATTTTGTCCATTAAATGATATCAATATATATATTGAATGTTTATTATTCATGAGATAATGTTATTTATTGATGCATATGGTGATGTGTATGATAATAAATGAGATTGATTATGGACTCTTGACCAATGTGATTGGATTTTATTTTAGTAGGATGCATGAATGTATGAGTTTTATTAAATGGGGTTCACAGATTGCCTCGCCTTCTCTAATTTTTCTTAATGTAAATTCTATCTCCTCCTATGTACTTCCCTCGATCACGATCAAGGTTTCTATTTATTATAAATAGTTTTGTAATATGAATAGTTAGAATTAAATTTGAAGAATTAGAGAACAAGGAACAAGGAGCGCTTGAAGACCCGTTTGTAATGGAGCCCGTGTTTAAATGTAATAGTTATATTTAAATATTAATTCTTGCACCCCTAGGATTTGACCTTTTGGTTCACTTGGTGGCTCTAGTGAACCAAACTAGAATAAAAATCCATAATCAATCCGTAGAAATATAGTATTCTATATGCATATGCTTAAACTATATATGTTATATATTATAAAACATGCTTCGCATGTTCATTAATATGATGCGTATATATATATATATATATATATATATATATATATATATATATATATGCGCGCTAAACAAGATGAGACAAATTAATTACATGCAAACCCCTCAAATATTTTATATTAAGTCTTAAGCGTTCAAAGATATTTGGAATATCGAATGTCGCCTTCTAGCATGATAAAAATAATAGAGTATCAATTAATTATTATAAGTTTGTTGTGTCACCAAAAGGCTTATCTTAATTCTTTGAGATGTTAATTTTATCACATTTGATGCTTATAAAGAAAATTGAACAATATTGTTTTGTTGTGTCACCACAAGGACAATATTTTTCTTTTTTGAATATATGGAGTGCTAGATTGGACTTAACTTATATCATTTTAGTTCGGATGTGCACACACTTGACCATTATGATCTAAGAGGCAAAATACAAGGAGTTGCATAGTTGATGTAATTGACAAGAGTTGTCTACCTATTTATTTATATATAGTTTGTTGTGTCACCACAAGACTATATACATTTGAAATGGGATCCTTATTCTCACTAGCAAATCTTTAATTAGATTTTGCCGAACTATATATATTGAGGGTAATATAGTTTGAAGAAAATAGTGGGAGATACCAATTTAAAACAAGACCTAAATTATTTTGATAATTAATAAAAGAATGTATGTTAAAATGTTGTTAATTAGAAATTCATTTACAGAATTTTACAATGTCTAAATCACTATCACTGCGAAGCATATTAGATGATATTTAACCGGACCAAATTAAACGGATTGGTTAAGGAAATTGAGAAAAGTTCTCACTGCTGAAAAGCTATCTTATGTCCTTAATACGCATATCCCTGCAATGGTTGCAGACAATGCCTCTGAGGAAGATATTGCTACTTTTAGAAAGTGACAAGATGATGCACAGTTGGCTCAATGCATCATGCTCGCATCCATGAGTAACGTGCTTCAGCGTCAGCTTGAAAATATGGATGCTCCTACTATATTTCTGCACATCAAGTAGTTGATGGTGAGGAAAGTAGGACTGATAGATATCAGATATCTAAGGAGCTCTTTCGATCTAGAATAACCGATGACACTACAGTACAGACACAAGTCCTTAACATTATCAATTGGATTGAATAAATTTGGATAACGGGTTTTGTCATGGATGGGGAGTTGTGCCAAGATTTGATCTTGCACTCACTCCCGGACTCCTTTCATAATTGTTGAGAATTTTTCATATGAACAAGCTAGATATCAGCCTCGCTGATTTGCTTCACATGTTAAAAAATGTTGAGAGTCACTTTCCAACTAAGAAAGACCATGTCTTATTGGTAGGGGCCAAAGGATCTTCTGAAAAGAAGAACGATTCAAAGAAGGTAAATAGAAAAGCAAAAATAAAAGATAATAAGAACAAAACTAATACGGATAGAAAATGAGTTTTCTTCCACTGCAATAAGCCTGGACACTAGAAAGAAACTGTAAGAAGCATCTTGCAGAGGCTAACCAGAAGAAGCTTAGTGAAGCTTCTGTTAGGTTTTGTGAAAATCATAGTAGCAATCAAATTGCAAAATTTTAGCGGAAGCGAAATAAAATCAGATTTTAAAATTTTTCACAAACCAATTACCCGGATCATCCTTTATGCATATTATTAATTAAACGAAGAATAAGAAATTATGAAATCATACCCTTGTAGAAACGAGCTTCCTCAGTGCACGAAGTTCACCTCCTACTTCTCATGATCTCCTTGAATCTCCGAGTAGATTCCTTCCTTTGATCAATGTAAGCCACCCAAGTGTATGGCCTCTATAGGTGATCCACCAAAGAAGAGGAATTTTTCAAGAAGAAGGTTTATTGGCTCAAACCCTAGTTTTTCCTATCTCAGATAAGAAAAGGGGCGGCGACTCTCCAACTCTAGGAATTACGATATTTGATATCCGATATAAGACTCTCTTATAAAGATATCATGTAACCCTATTTTAATTAAAATAAGGTATTATTTATTTAATTAAACTCTTTTAATTAAATGGGCTCCCTAATCCTATTAGGGTTAATTAATTAAACTCCTTTAACTAATTTTCTTTCCTAATCCAATTAGGAATAAATGAGAGTACTAATATTAAATTAATTCCTAAACTTTTTAGAAATTAAAATAATAATAATTGTAATAATATTAATAAGACTCTCTTATTAATTTATATTTAATATTTCTAAAATATTAAATAATAATATTAAGCTATTTAATTTATTCTATCACCATAGATTAAATTAAATATACTTAATACATTATTACAATTATGCCATTAACTTCTTAAATAATTATTCTTCCTTTTATGGTGTGACCCTTTAGGTTCTCCATATTAAACCTATTGTGAATAAATCAATTAGAACAATTCTAATCTCATTTAAATAAATAAATTAAACAAATAATTTATTTAAATAAATAATATTTATTCTACAATAAGGATAAGCCTCCCTAATGATCAACGACTTTCCGTATAATATAGATTTCAACATTAATCATAAAAGAACCTTTGAGTAAATAGTTACCGTACAATTCAATCCTTCCACCATACAATGTCCCAATTAAATATAAGACATAGAATTACTGTCAAGTCTTATTTTATTTAATCATATGTATTTCGATTCCTAAATGCACAACTCCTAATGAATGCAAATTAGAAACTACTTTCTAATTTCATTCCACCTTGGCCAAGGATTCCTGGGTTGTCATTTATCGAATCACATAGGACATTTCTCCTTTTTACTAGAAGTGGTAGATTCTTTATTGATCATTCATTATCTTCATATATAACTTATTACACCCAAGCATACCCTTTGATATACTCTAAGAGTCTTAAGGAATAAGTCAAAGTGTAATTCATTATATATGAGATACTATGATGATCTCAAGTCTAAGGATCATTTGTACTACTATCACTACATGAATTCCTATTGACAGTAAGTAAAACTCCATTAGGTATTCCTTAGCGAGTCACGCTCAAAGGAACTTATTTTCTAATAAGCACCTACATACTTGCTTTAGTGTCTCCACACAAATGATCATGAGATCAATCATCCTCATCCAATGAGCAAAGAACGATGTACCAATCTATCCGGATTCACTAATCCACAATTTAGTAATCCAATGATTGGGAACTATTTTAGTTTTAAGCTTTCTAAGAATTTAGATCTCATTAGAATGATCATCATCATTATTCTAAAAGCGTTGCTTAAAACTATGGGTTTATCACATATTATTAAAACAGCACCATGTAGATAATAAATGCCTTTAATAAATAAATAAGATTGATTACACAGTATATGCTTTATCATCATACATGATTGGCTTGTATGCATAATACTTTCAATCTCCCAATTGCACTAAAGCCGATCGCCGTGGTATCACATACCCATCTTCTCTAAGTGACGATCAAACTCCTGTTGTGTTAACGCTTTAGTAAATGGATCTGCAATATTGTCTTGAGAGTCCACACGCTCCAGGGTGACGTCTCCTCTTTCAATGATCTCTCTGATCAAATGAAATCGCCGGAACACGTGTTTGGATTTCTGATGAGACCTGGGTTCCTTAGCTTGCGCAATGTACTCCAAAGTGTTGTCACGTAATAAAGGCACCGGTCCTTTAATGCTAGAAACCACACCAAGTTCTAGTAATGAACTTCTTCATCCAAATGCCTTCCTTTGCAGCCTTTCACTTGCGGCTATGTACTCGCCTCACTCACATCGAATCAAGAATCGCTTTCTCGCTTGAACTTTTCCAACTCATCCGCGCCACCGCTTAAGGTAAACACATACCCAAAATCGGATTTATCATCATCTTGGTCTGCTTTGAAAACTTGAGTCTGTGAAGCCCTCTAGTTTTAATTCGCACCCACCGTAGACAAGAAATACATCTTTAGTTCTTCTTAAGTACTTTAGGACATTTTTCACCGCCTTCCAAAGTTCTTCTTCTCCGGATTCGACCGATATCGCTTGCTTGTTACACTAAGTGCATGAGCGACATCTGTCTAGTACATATCATTCCGCATATGATAGATCCTATTATCAAGCATAAGGAATCTTACTCATACTAAGCTTTCTCCTCGTGTGTCTTTGGGGCTTGTTTCTTGGAGAGATGTATTCCATAGCTCATCGGCATGAGACCTCTTTTGGAATCTTCCATGTTAAACCTTTTAGCATCAAGTCAATGTATCGCTCCTTGGGACAAGCTAAGCATCCTATTAGATCTATCTCTATAGATCTTTATCCCCAAAATATAGGATGCTTCTCCCAAGTCCTTCATGGAGAAGTGTTTAGATAACAAAATTTTAATTGTTTCATAAAGATAGGAATATCATTCCCTATCAAGAATATATCATCAACATATAATACAAGGAATGAAACAGCCTCACTTACCTTCTTGTACACACATGGTTCATCCTCATTTTGATAAAATCAAACTTTTGATTGTCTCATCAAAACGGATGTTCCATTTATGAGAAGCTTGCTTTAATCCATAAATGGATCGTTGTAAGCTTATGTACTTGATTTGTTCCAACCTTTGAAACAAATCCTCCGGTTGTGTCATATACACATCCTCCTCAAGTTTCCCATTAAGGAAGGCCGCTTTCACGTCCATCCGCCAGATTTTGTAGTCACGGTAAGTCGCAATCGCAAGCAAAATCCGAATGGACTTGAGCATTGCTATCGGTGAGAAGGTTTCGTCCATAGTCAACTCCTTGTCTTTGTTTGAAACCTTTTGCAACCAAATGGGCCTTATAGGTCTCTACCTTGCCGTCTGCTTCCAGCCTTTCTTTTAAAGACCCATTTACACCCAATAGGCTTAATGCCTTGGTGTGGTGAGACCAAAGTCCATACTGGTTCTCATACATGGAGTCCATCTCGATTTCATGGCTTCTTGCCACTTCTCCGAGTCTTTACTACTCATAGCCTATTCAGTAATTCAATGGATCATCATCATCTATGATCGTACCTCATTGTCATCTCTCTATGACAAGTCCATACCGTCTCTGCATCTTTGGTACTCTTCCGATTTACTGAATAGGGTGTGGTATGTATGAATCTCTACTTGGTTAGGTACCTCATTTGATCAGTAGTATTTTGTGGTTCTTGAACCTCTTCAAGATATATCTTACTCCCAATCGACCCCTTCAAGGATAAACTCCTTTTCCAAGAAGGCGCATGTTTCGCAACAAACACCTTCTCGATCACTTGGATGATAGAAATAATATCTCGATGTTTCTTTAGGATATCCCACAAATCTACATTTGTCGATCTAGTCTGCAGCTTTTATCGCTTTTCAAACTTTTTGACATAAGTCGGACAACCCCAAGTCTTAACATGCTTAAGATTTGGTTTCCTCCCCATCCATAACTCATATGGGGTCTTGGGGAAGGATTTTGTAGGTACCTTGTTAAGTAGGTATGCAAAATGATTCTAGGGCATATCCCCGTAAGAAACCGGAAGGCTCAGAAAGCTCATCATAGATCGAACCATGTCCAACAATGTTCGATTTCTCCTTCGTATACACCATTCATTTGTGGCGCCCCGGTGGAGTCCATTGTGAGATTATACCATTTTCTTTGAGACAATTGAGAAACTCACCACTTAAGTATTCTCCTCCTCGATCGATCAAAGAATCTTAATACTCTTACCAGCTTGCTTCTCAACTTCACTTCAACTCTTTGAACTTTTCAAATGATTCAGATTTGTATTTCATTAAATACACATATCCAAATCTTGAGTGGTCGTCGGTGAATGTAATAAAATAAGAATACCCTCCTCGTATGGTCAGTTGTCATAGGTCCACATACATCCGTGTGTACCAACGCTAACAACTCAGAACTCTTTCTCCTTTTCCACTAAAAGGAGATTTAGTCATTTTACCCATGAGACAAGATTCACAGTTGATATGATTCATAATCGATAGCTCTAGGAGCCCATCTTTATGCAACTTGGATAATCTTGTTTCATTAATACGACCGAGTCTACAAAGTACCACATGAAGGTATAATTAACATCATCTCTTTTCCTTTTATTAGTTTGTTCAATTTGAAATATATTTTCATGCAAGTCAAGTATATAAAGTCCATTTCGCAAATTACCAACACCATATAAAACATTATCATTATAAATGGAACAACCGTTTGTTCTTTATTATAATATTAAAACCATCCATATCCAATATAGAGATAGAAATAATGTTTCTAATGATATTTGGAACAAAATAACAATTATTTAAATTAATGAACTTGCCTAAGGCGTGCTAAACAATAAGTCCCTACAAATAGCCTAATGCAAAGAACCTTTGCTCCATTTCCTACTCGTAGGGACGACCTCATCCTTGCTTCGCCTTTCTACTTCCTCGACTAGTCCTCAGATATTATTACATATGTGAGAACCACATCCGGTATCCAATACCCAAGTAGAAGATTGACTTTCGTAATAATTAATTTCAATCATAAACAAACCTTGATTAGGATTCAAGCTTCTCCAAGCTTCTTCTCGCTTTTGTTCTCATGAGATAATCCTTGCGCCTTCCTCTTCCAAAGATGACACTTTATTGCAATGGAAGCAAATTCCTTTGCTAAATTTGGATCAGTTTCTTTTGATCCTTCACTTTCGCCTTTCCCTTAGCCTTCTTGGATTTCTTCTTTTCATAAGATATCTTGAGCCTCTTCCTTTTCTTGGAAGAATCATCCACCAGTAAGACATGGTTCTTCTTGGATGGGAAGTGACCTTCAAAGAGCTTTCAACATGTTAAGTAATTCGTGCAAGTCGACATCCAACTTATTCATGTGAAAATTCACAACAAATTGTGAGAAGGTGTGTCCGGGAGTGACCGCAAGACTAAATCTTGACTCAACTCCCCATCCATGATTTAACCCAAGTCATCCAAGACGCTCAATCGATTGATCATCTTTAGGACATGAGTCTCAATCAGTAGTGCCCTCGGTCATCCGAGATCTAAGAGCTCCTTAGATATTTCATATCTAGCAATCCTACTTTGCTCACCATACAACTCTCGAAGGTGCAAGTAGCATAGTAGAGCATCCATGTTTTCATCGACGTCAAGCTCATTACTCATGGATGCGAGCATGATGCATCGAGCCACGATGCATCATCTCTTGCCACCGCTTAAAAGTAGCAATCTCTTCCTCGGAGGTCGCCTCTCGCAACTTTTGCGCAATGCGCTAAATTTAGGACATAAGAAATCTTTTCAAAGAAGAGAACAATTCTCGATTCCTTAACCAAATTGTAGTTCTCGTCCTACGCTTTGTTAAGATCAAGTATGCTACGCAGATGAAATTAGTGAATGTGACATTTTCAAAATTCTCGCATGTAAAAGACAATATTTTAGCAAACATTCATTTAATTAATCACCAAAATAAATTAGGTCTTATTTTATATTGGTATCTCCCACTATTTTCTTCAAACTATATTACCCTCATTTGTATAGTTCTAAGCAAAATCTAATTAATGTTTTTGCTAGTGAGAATAAGGATCCCATTTCAAATATATATAGCCTTTGTGGTGACACAACAAACTATATATAAATAAATAGGTAGACAACTCCTTGTCAATTACATCAACATGTAACTCCTTATATTTTGCCTCTTAGACTATTTTTGATCAAGTGGTGGCACATCCGAATCAAAATTATCTAAGTTAAGTCCAACTTAGCACTTCCATATATTCAAAAAGAAAATATCGCCTTTGTGGTGACACAACAAAACAATATTGTTCAATTTTCTTTATAAGCATCAAATGTGATAATTAACATCTTAAATACTTAATACTTGCCTTGTGGTGACACAACAAACTCATATTAAATATTTAATACTCTATTAATTTTATCATGCTAGAAGGCGACGTTCGATATTCTAAATATCTTTGAACGCTTAAGACTTAATATATAAAAACTTTGAGGGATTTGTTATTATTTGTCTCATCTTGTTTAGCGCGCATGCAAATATATATATAAAATACGCGTCATGTTATTAAACATGCGAAGCATGTTTGCATAATATATAATATATATAATACTAGCATGCACATATAGAATACTATATTCTACCCGGATTGATTATGGACTTTTATTCTAGTTTGGTTCACTAGAGCCACCAAGTGAACCAAAAGGTCAAACCCTAGGGTATAACTATTACATTTAAACCCGGGCTCCATTACAAACGGGTCTTTTAGCGCTCCTTGCTTCCTGATCCTCGGTTCTTCGAAAAATTCTAACTAGTCCTATTACATAAACTATTTAATTTAAATAGAAACCTTGATCGCTAAATCAAGGGAAGTACATAGAGAGAGATAGAATTTACATCAAGAAGAAAACCGTAAAAGACGAGGTACGCAGAATTCCCATTTAATAAAACCCATTCATTCAAACATCCAACTAAAATAAATCCAATCATATTGGTCAATTGTCCATAATCAATCCCATTTATTATCATACATATCATCATATGTATCAATAAATAAAATCATTCCATAAATATATGAGTATCATTTAATGGGCAATTTTATGTTGCATGAAATCCAATTTCAAGATTAAAATAAACTCTTTTATTTTAATTATAAAATTATTAAGGTAAGTATATATATATATATATATATATATATATATATATATATATATATAACTATTATATATATATATATAATTAATCATGCCATCCTTGATCCACGCAAAAAAAAATTTAGTAACCTTCTGTAACATGCTTCGGCTTACGAGGTTAACTAAAAAAAAAAAAAATTCTTTGATTTCCTTGTAAATTCGGTATATTAGCAGGTATCAAAAATATTAACCTTGCTTTGCCTTATACGCGGAAAGAAGAAAAAAATAAATAAAAAAGCCAACCGGATTGATTATGCTACTGCTGTCCACGTGACCACGCGGTAATGCATGACCCAGGCAAAACGTGGTTTACAAAAATTTCAAAGCAATCCGTGAGTAATCTTCAAAAGTACGGTTTTTCCTTTTTTTTTTTTTTAATAATTTTATACAACAAATTATGCCCAATAAATAATTCTAAATTCATACCCAAACATATATGGAATCAAAATAATTAATAATTCGCATAAAGTTTGGCTCATGATACCACTGTTAGGTTTTGTGAAAATCATAGTAGTAATCAAATTGCAAAATTTTAGCGGAAGAGAAATAAAATCAGATTTTAAAATTTTTCACAAACCAATTACCCGGATCATCATTTATGCATATTATTAATTAAACGAAGAATAAGAAATTATGAAATCATACCTCTTGTAAAACGAAGCTTCCTCGTACGAGTTCACCTCCTACTTCTCCGCGATCTCCTCAATCTCCTGCAGATTCCTTCCTTTGATCAATGTAAGTCACCCAAGTGTATGGCCTCTATAGGTGATCCACCAAAGAAGAGGAATTTTTCAAGAAGAAGGTTTATCGCTCAAACCCTAGTTTTTCCTATCTCAGATAAGAAAAGGAGGCGCTCTCCAACTCTAGGAATTACGATATTTGATATCCGATATAAGACTCTCTTACAAAGATATCATGTAATCCTATTTTAATTAAAATAAGGTATTATTTATTTAATTAAACTCTTTTTAATTAAATGGGCTCCCTAATCCTATTAGGGTTAATTAATTAAACTCCTTTAACTAATTTTCTTTCCTAATCCAATTAGGAATAAATGAGAGTACTAATATTAAATTAATTCTTAAACCTTTTAGAAATTAAAATAATAATAATTGTAATAATATTAATAAGTCTCCTCTTATTAATTTATATTTAATATTTCTAAAATATTAAATAATAATATTAAGCTATTTAATTTATTCTATCACCATAGATTAAATTAAATATACTTAATACATTATTACAATTATGCCATTAACTTCTTAAATAATTATTCTTCCTTTTATGGTGTGACCCTTTAGGTTCTCCATATTAAACCTATTGTGAATAAATCAATTAGAACAATTTAATCTCATTTAAATAAATAAATTAAACAAATAATTTATTTAAATAAATAATATTTATTCTACAATAGGATAAGCCTCCTAGCGATCAACGACTTTTTTTCGATAATATAAATTTCAACATTAATCATAAAAGAACCTTTGAGTAAATAGTTACCATACAATTCAATCCTTCCACCATACAATGTCCCAATTAAATATAAGACATGGAATTACTCACAAGTCTTATTTTATTTAATCATATGTATTTCGATTCCTAAATGCATAACTCCTAATGAATGCAAATTAGAAACTACTTTCTAATTTCATTCCACCTTAACCAAGGATTCTGGGTTGTCATTTATCGAATCACATAGGACATTTCTCCTTTTTACTAAGTGGTAGATTCTTTATTGATCATTCATTATCTTCATATATAACTTATTACACCCAAGCATACCCTTTGATATACTCTAAGAGTCTTAAGGAATAAGTCAAAGTGTAATTCATTATGTATAAGATACTATGATGATCTCAAGTCTAAGGATCATTTGTACTACTATCACTACATGAATTCCTATTGATGATAAGTAAAAAACTCCATTAGGTATTCCTTACCGAGTCACGCTCGATGAACTTATTTTCTAATAAGCACCTACATACTTGCTTTAGTGTCTCCACACAAATGATCATGAGATCAATCATCCTCATCCAATGAAAGCAAGCAACGTATGTACCAATCTATCCAGATTCACTAATCCCCAATTTAGTAATCCAATGATTGGGAACTATTTTAGTTTTAAGCTTTCTAAGAATTTAGATCTCATTAGAATGATCATCATCATTATTCTAAAAGCGTTGCTTAAAACTATGGGTTTATCACATATTATTAAAACAGCACCATGTAGATAATAAATGCCTTTAATAAATAATTCTTTTATTAATAAATAAATAAGATTGATTACACAGTATATGCTTTATCATCATACATGATTGGCTTGTATGCATAATACTTTCAGCTTCGGTTACAAATATAGTTTTGTTCATGATTGAAATAATTTTTTCTTTAAGTCAAGGTTCTATTTGGGTATTGGATACAGGCTTTGGTTATCATAAATATAGATTTATGAAGAGACCAAGCAGAAGTATAAAGCTAAACAAAGGATAAGTAATCCTATGTCTGGTAAATGAAGCAAAGGTTGCTGCATTAGCCATAGAAACTTATAGTTTAGCATTGCCTACGGGAAAATCTATTAAGTCAATAATTTGTTATTGTATTCCAGTTCTCGTTAGAAACATTATTTCCATTTTGTTGTTGGACAATGAAATCTTTGGTATTATATTTAAGAACAATTGTTGTTCTATTTATAATAATAATGTTTTGTATAGAACTGGAATATTACTTAATGGATTTTGTATACTTGACTTACGTGAAAATAATTTTGCAAATTGAACAAACTAGTATAAGAAAAGGAGATGATCATTCAAAGAGTTGAATGTATGTATTTGCTGAAATACAAGTGTGAATTATTTGAAAGGTTCAAAGAATTCAGAAGTGAAACAAATTGGCAAAGTATTAAAGATTCTTTAATTAGATCAAGGAATAAATACTTGTGCAATAAGTTTCTAGATCATCTCAAATAGTTTTCTCATAACGGATGCCTCCTGATACGCAATAATTGATTGATGTATCTGAAAGGAAAAATTGTACCTTGTTGGAGATGGTACGGTCCATAATGATTTTACCGACATTCCAGTATCCCTCTGGGGTCATGCCCTAAAAATGGCTGCATATCTACGAAAAGGTAACCTCAAAATATAGCCTCAAGACTCCATAAGAGTTATGGACAGGGAGGATTCCTAATCTTAAGTATGTTAAGATAAGGGATTGTCCAACTTATGTGAAAAAGTTTCAAAAGGATAAGTTTGGGACAAAATTTGACAAGTAAAGATTTGTGGGACATCCTAAAGTAAGTTTAGGGTATATGTTCTATAATCCTACTTAGCAAAAGGTGTTTGTTGCGAAACATGCTACCTTTTAAGATAAAGGTGTTTATCATTAATGGGGCTAGTGGGAGGATAATAGAATCTTGAAGAGTTCAAGAACCACAAAACACTATAAGTCAAATTAGAGGAACCTTTAGATAGACCTATTATACCACAACCGAATCGTAAATCTTGAATAGTACTGAAGATACCTGAGAGGTATGGATTCATCATGGATGATGATGATGAGGTACACATCATAGAAGATGATGATCCAGTTACATACGATGAGGTAAGAGTTATAGACACTCAGAGAATTGAATTGAAGCAAACTTCTCAAATACGGAGCATTCGTTTTGATAAGACAATCAAAAGAGTTTGATTTTATCAAAAAAAAGAATGAACCTAGTGTGTACAAAAGGATCAGTGGGAGCGTCGTGACATTCATAATATTATATGATGATATATTATGGATTAGGAATGACATACTAATGCTACAATCAGTAAAGATAAAGTTGTCTAAACATTCCTCCATGAATGATTTGGGAAGAGTATCTTAATTTGGGATACAAATATATATAGATAGATTTAATAGGATGCTCAACTTAACCCAAAGAACGTATATTCATTTGATGCTAAAGTCGTTTATCATGGCAAACGCCAAGAGATGTCTCATGTTGATGAGACATGGAGTGTATCTCTCTTAATAGTCCCCAAAGACTCCAAAAAGAGAGATCACATGAGTAACTATCATGTATGCAATGAAATGTACGAGACCTGATGTTGATCAGTCATATTCTGGAGAGGTTCACTATGAGTCAGTGAAAAATATCTTAAAGTACTTAACCAACACTAAGGATATGATCATATTCATGGTGGGTCTGAATTAAAACTAGAGTGCTTAACAGACTTAAGTTTTTCAGACAGACCAAGATGACAAAAAATCCACTTTAAGGTAAAGCGTTACCTTGAATGGTGGTGGAGTGAATTGGAAGAGTTTCAAACAACAATGAGTTGCTAGTTTAGTAATAAAGACAAAGTATATAACTATAAATGAAGCTACAAGTTGATTGTTTGGATGAAAAGTTCATTACAGAACTAGGAATAGTTCTTAAGTCTCTATCTTGGATCTAAACATGTGTTGCGTCACATTCATTTGATTATAGGAATCAATGAAAGATGGGAAATCACTATAGAGATAGTGGACTCTCAAGAACAATATTACATATCCATTAACTAAAGCTTATCCAACGGCAGGATAATCGTCACTTAGAAAAGAAGGGTATGAGATACCATGGCGATTGGCTTTAGTGAAAGTGGGAGATTGAAAGTAGTATAAACACAAGCCAATCATGTTTGATGATAAAGCATATACTTTGTAATAATCTTATTCATTTATTAATAAAAAGTATTAATTAATTAAAGGCTTTTAATTATCTATATGATGTTGTTTTATAATATGTGATAAACCCATAGTTTTAAGCAATGTTTTTAGAATATAGATGATGATCATTCTAATGAGATCTAAATTCTTAGAAAGCTTAAAACTAAAATAGTTCCCAATCGTTGGATTACTAATTTGGGGATAAGTGAATCCGGATAGATTGGTACATACGTTGCTTGCTCATTGGATGAGGATTATTGATCTCATGATCATTTGTGTGGAGACACTAAAGCAAGTATACATGTGCTTATTAGAGAATAAGTTCACTGAACGTGGCTAGCTAAGGAATACCTAATGGAGTTTAATTGCCTGTCAATAGGAATTCCTGTAGTGATAGTAGTACAAGTGATCCTTGGACTTGAGATCATCATAGTATCTTGTGTATGATGAATTATACTTTGACTTATTCCTTAAGACCCTTAGGGTATATCAAAGGGTATGCTTGGGTATAATAAGTTGTACATGGAGATAATGTATGATCAATAAATAATCTACCACTTCTAGTAAAAGAAGAGAAATGTCCTATGTGATTCGATAAATGACAACCCAGTAGTCCTTGACCAAGTTAGAATGAAATTAGAAAGGAGTTTCTAATTTGCAATATTTGGAGTTGTGCATTTAAGAGTCGAAATACATATAATTAAATAAAATAAGACTTGACAATAATTCCATGTCTTATATTTAATTGGGACATCAGATGGTGGAAGGATTGAATTGTACAAGAAACTATTTACTCAAAGGTTCTTTTATGATTAATGTTGAAATTTATATTATTTGGAAAGTCGTTGATCACTGGGGAGGCTTATCCATATTGTAGAATAAGTATTATTTATTTAAATAAATTAATTGTTTAATTTATTTATTTAAATAAGATTAGAATTTTCTAATTGATTTATTCACAACCTCGTTTAATATGGAGAACCTAAAGGGTCACACCATAAAAAGAAGAATAATTATTTAAGAAGTTAATGGCATAATCGTAATAATATGTTAAATATATTTTATTTAATCTATGGTGATAGAATAAATGAAATAGCTTAATATTTATTATTTACTATTTTAGAAATATTAAATATAAATTAATAAGAGGAGTCTTATTAATATTATTACAATTATTATTATTTTAATTTCTAAAAGAGTTTAGGAATTATTTTAATATAAGTACTCTCATTTATTCCTAATAGGATTAGGAGGGACAATTAGTTAAATGAGTTTAATTAATTATCCCTAATAAGATTAGAGAGCCCATTTAATTAAAAGAGTTTAATTAAATAAATAATACCTTATTTTTAATTAAAATAGGGTTACCTGATATCTTTATAAGGTGAGTCTTATATCAGATATCAAGATACACAATTCCAATAGTTGGAGAGTACGTTCTTTTTCTATAGAGATAGAAAATTAGGGTTTAGCTAAATACCCATCTTCTTGAATCTCTCTTCTTCCTTGGTGGATCATCTCTAGAGGCCAAACACTTGAGTGGCTAACGTTGATTAAAGGAAGGAACCAAACCCGGTGGATTCAAGTTGAACGCAAAAAAGATTGGAGGTGAACTTGTACCTGAGGAAACTCGAATCTTCAAGGGTATGATTCTTTTTCTTTCTTTTTCGTTTAATTAATAATTGTGCATAAAGGATGATCCGGGTATATGGTTTGTAAAATTTTAAAAACTCTATTTTATCACGTTTTCGCTTACTTTGTGCAATTTGATTGCGTTCATGAATATTACAAACCTAACATAAATCTGTCGCTGAAGGCTATAACGATAGTTTCTGTTGCGGTAGGTGTTCTTGAGGCTCAAGAACACTGACATTCAGTGCTCAAGGTGCCTACTTTGACCGTGTTTAATTCTTAGTCTATATATGTTCTGGACAATACTATGTGTTGATCATGTAGTGTTTATGTAATACTTCATGAATCAAGCATCAAATAAGTCATACAAGCACATAGCATGATTATCTGGCTTGCAAAATCATTATCAGAGCTTTCTGGGTTTTATGGGTTTTCAAGAAACCTAGTTAGCTTCAAGGGTCCCTTTTGAGGCTCGATTTTATTTAGGTTATGATTATTTTTAATATTTTCTAATGGTTCAGGGTCGTAGTCCACATGTCCGAGTACATATATTAATCATCAAATCGACTTAACTACATCAGATCCATACGATATCATTCGGTCAAAGGTTGTAAGAAAACATGTTATAACGGTTTCTGGGTTTTCCAGAAACTGTAACCGTGAACGAGTTGGCTAGTTTAACTAACAATGTGACAACCATAAAATAGGTCCATTCCATCCAACCCATTATGAGTTGCCAAATACATGGTACAGAAAACAACTACAACTTTATTACAATTATCGTGCAAAATACAACAACACATATGCTGTGAGTTTGGATACAAATATATACCAACCGCGACTCTCATCCCAACCTTGATAAGCACGCCACAATGACACCTTACATAAAGGTATAGTCAAAAACTGCTTTTAGAAATTAGAATCTTTGGGAAGTGCTCAAGGAAGCCTTCGTATACATGGGAGGCCATGCGTACAGGGTTATGATAGATATCATATGGCCACGTAATTATCCTTGGTTGATTAATAGACCCCAAAGAAAAATGAGAAGATTACTATCATATTCTTCCCAATGGTGAGTCTTGTCTTGACATATCATTATCTCCAGTGTCTCTAATTCAGAATTATACTTCAAACAAACACCAAGATCATATAGGTAGTGCACGTAGATATACTCAGTAAGTGGATGTGCACAACCCTGTCTTATGATGACACGAGGTTGTATGTCATTAGACATCTTGTATGATAGTGGCAAAACACCCTTCCAACGTTGGGTTCGCCTCACCCTAGTTGATTCACCAAATATAACTACTAAATGATGACCACCGTTCTATTTCCCTATTACCCTTGCTCGACCCAGCTACACTCTTATTACCTAAAAGGAATTATGAAGCAAAAGGGTGAGCACAACAATCTCAGTAAAGAATATCATGACTAAAGATAATTAAATTATCAATAACCTTCATCAATAATAAATCAGAGATTTAGAACATATGGTAGATGATAAAAATTTAAACCATAGTTGCAGCAAAACGAGCAATCCATTATAAGAGTCAAATAGACTATAAAGTCTATTATCTTCTCCATGTTAAAAATCCACCAACAATATTTTATCCCTGTAACATCAATCAACAATTCTGGTCCACAATCATATGAATAACTCATAAACATAATTGTAGTTCTAAATTCCTCTTCTCATCTAGGACAAATATAATTTTCATCACCTATCTTTACCTGAAACATCAAAGATTATGGTTATACCAAATCACATTTCATATTCATAATCATACTAATAACTTCATCTTTTCACTACGGCCAAAGATATTCATTTGTATCACCAGTTGGTCATGTTCATCTCAACACCTGTTCATCTTTGCACTACTGGCCAAAGATATTCAACAACATGTCATCTTTGCACTACGGGCCAAAGATATTCATCAACAATTCATCTTTGCACTACAGGCCAAAGATATTCCTCAACAGCTTCATATTTGCACTACAAAAGCCAAATATATTCATCAACAGATTCATATATGCACTACAAAGCCAAATATATTATTATCTCAAAGAAATATATAATCATTTCAGAATTTATATAAACAATAATTATAACCATGTTGATCATTTCATCTTTGCACTTAAGCTAAAGATATCCAATTATAAATTCAATGGTCACGATCATACCAGTCAATAATTCATCTTTGCACTACTGGCCAAAGAGAACCCATAGTCATGATCATACCAATAATTTACCCATCTTTACACTTAAGTCAAAGAGAAATTAATATCATCATTAGGGTTATAAAAATGTTATATATGATAATAAAAATAATATAATGAACATATAGATTTAATCTCAAGAGTAATATTCATAACTCAACTATAATTTGGTCAGAAAAAGAAACCAATTTTGTCGTGAATAGTACCCGTGAATAGTAACTCATGAATAGTAACTCGTGAATAGTAACTTATGAATAGTAACTCGTTAATAGTAACTCATGAATAGTAACTCATGAATAGTAAACCCGACTCAAAAAGGTAGAAATTCCACAATAAAATCCATACCAATATTTCGGTATAATGATATTGAAATAACATTTTTTAAACTTATAAACAATTTATTTTAATTGTTTACACTTTACTAAATAATGCATTTAATCATCCTAAAATTCCAAACTCATAAGATTTCATTACCAATAACCAAAACCCTCATCAAAAATCTGCATATACCTCATATATGATTCTCAAGCCATAAAATCATATTTTTCAATTTTCTTACTTCACATAACATATTTAATTCTTTTACTCATAACTAGACCATTTTCATGAAAAATAACAAATAAGTTCTAAAAATATTTCTTTTCTGGGATTTAGCAGAATATAGTCCCATATTGAACATATATTTTTCTCAGAATTTTTTAAATTCATTTAATATTTTTCATATGGCCAAAACCGTCGAATATTTAGACATTTATCATAAATTGTACTATTGTCCAAAAAATTCCAAAATTTACATAGTACACTGATATTATATAGATGTACTTCCAATAAAAATTTCATCAATTTTGGAGTTTAACCACAAGGAGTTATAAGCGGTTACTTTTAAAATAGTATTTTCCCGTAAAATTCATAACTCTTAATCTATACATCCAAAAATCACCATTTTTGGACACAATCAATAAAACTCATCAAAATATCATTTTCAATTTTTCCAGAATTTTCTGAATGTCGGAAGAAGTACGAACTGAAAAATATAATAACCCTTAAAATCCTTTACCTCAAAAAAGCAGTATTTCTGCCTTGAATATCGGATATAACCCTGAACGAACTTGCGTCGTATAACAATACTCAAGATATCTAAATACTAACAAAAATATGCTTGATAATATAGAGAGAGAAAACTTATGTTTCTGGTGTGATTTTCAATTCTAACATAAGCACCTATTTATAGGAAAATACTAGAACGCCAAAGGAGACTAAAATAATGAAATATTATTATTTATTCTCATTCTTTCTACGCATGCTTTGAAAGCCATCAGCCCCTCAATTCTAAAAATTTCAGCAGCCCGCATGTTATTGACACCAACCAAAGTGGGTCCCACCCATAAATTTAATAAAAATTATTTTATTTTCTGAAACTTCAATAATTCATAGAAAATAGTATGGTTATCAGAAAAATATGAATTTTATGTCCATTCTGACTGAAATCGAATTCTCTACAACTTTGTAGCTTTGAGTTTTTCCAAATTCCAAACTAAAAATATCCGAAATCCAGAAACGGATGATTTTAATACCTCCACAAACAAAAATAATCTTGATAAAACACCTCAACATTTATTCCTTCATTTTATCCACATAAAATAAATATATCCATCATTTATATCCACATAAAATAAATATTTCCTTATCATATAAATCAATAATTAATTATTTACAAATTATATTACGAATCACAATAATGACAACCAGCGCCTTCTGTGAAAGAGGGGCTTTCCAATAAGGATTTATCCTTCATCAAGCACAATTAGGTGACCAAACCTCTCCTTGACAGAACTTTCTAGACATTGCCAATAATGCTATCTAATAATATTATTCAATTAATATGAATTATTGATCTGATAATGGAAAATACTGTGCAGTGACAATTATTGAAACAATAATAATATAAAATATCAACGCAGCAATTATTGAACCAATAAAAATAAAATATTGAACAGTAATTACTGTAACAATTATTGAGTAGTGCATTCTTATGTAAGAATCAATAATTTCAAAATATCGCGTAATACCGCGTAATCTTCTTGTCTTGAATAACGCGTATTACTATATTTTAACCACTGCATTCTAACCGTGTAATACTTGAACGACGATTCTGTTGTTATTTATAAAAACACAAATTTGTCATTTTCTTTATCCCGGTTATATCATTATAGGGCCCACAAATGGTCTGCGTCATCGCATTTAATATTCCCCTACGTAAAGAATATTCCACGACCAAACGAATATTCTCACAACAATGAATATTTTATAACCACTTGTGTATTTTGAAAAAAATTCATATATAACCCTTAACTTTAACCTTTTATCAATTTAACCATTTACTGAATAGTTATTATAAGAAAAATTGAATACTTTTATTTCATAAAATTCGGGGTCTTACAAACAATTACTTTCATTCTATTGTTTATCTAGGTGATTTAGGAGCATGAATATGTAGTATACATACAAGAGTATAATCTTATAGCACTAACACAAGCAAATCATCAAACACATGCAAGATCTGGAACCATGAAGTTCTTGTCAGACACTGAAAAACACATTCTAGGTTACCCAGAAAATAAAAGTCAATGCCGAGTAGGCTAATTTGACCATACACTACTTACAATCTGTTGATTGTTTGAGTGATTTAAAGGCATTCATCTAGAGTATATCTGACAGGCTACAAACTAGATACAATAACATCTCAAAAACATTTAACACCTGACAGATACGAGCCTTGGAAAAATGTTTTCAGACACTGGTTTTGAGTTTCTGGGTTGCCCAGAAACTCTTGGTCATGCTCGGTCAACTGAGTTTGATCATGAATATCTTTCATTCTGGACATGATCTAAGCATGATTTTTAGTCCAGATCAAAGTCCATGCAGCAAACTACAAGTCTAAAGAATCAAACCTACAAAATCATTAACATGCAAGAATCTACAGCCTCTAACTAATGCATGTCAGACACAAAATTAGGGTTCATGGCAGTTTTGAAAAACATTAACTTTAAGGCACTTTGAGGTTATAGATCTATGATGTAACATCATAGATCATCATATAACATCTTCTAACACTTAAATAAACATATAAACAATAAATCTAACATGGCTTTAAGAATCAAATTTAAGTTTTAGGGTTATACCTCTTTCTTGAAATTGCTTTGATCTTGCTCTATACAACTGATCTTGGTGTTCTAGAGAGTTATTTAGGGACTGAATAACTTAAAGATTTTGTGGGTTTGGAGAGAGGATGGCTAGGTTGAGTGTTTGGTAAAAATGAGCAACTTTTGCAAACTTTTTCTTTCTTTTTCTCTAATAAATTTGATTTATGTACCTAATCTTGCAAGGTGTCAATTAAGATAAGGATTAGCTAAGATTTTACACACATGGAAGATTTAACATGGTGAGTCATGCCTTCTAGAAAGTCTTTTTGCTTACAAGTTAAGTAAATTGGTAATTTGGTCATTTTACACACTAAAGGGTATTTTGGTCTTTTCCACTTGAATTTAAAGGGTAGTTTGGTAATTTCATATATTTCCCTTAATTTTAATCTTATGATTTTCTAATTACCATTAGGCTTGCTAATCACCAATTTAGGGTTTTGAAAATTAGGTTTAGGGTTTCTCGTAATGAAATTAGGGTTTCACACTTAACAATTAGGGTTTCTACAACATCGTTAGGATTTTTCCTAATTATATTCATAATCACTAACATATCTCATTGATCACACATACTTGATTAATAATCAGTCTTAGTTTCCTATTTAAGGTTTGAATTAGGGTTTTTGGTTTAAACTTAGGGGTTTCTAATACTCTGCTATTTCTGATCAACCTTTAACCATACACACATACAATACATATATATCATATTAAAATATAATTATTATATATTAATATTCTCATTTCTTGTTCACAATTCATGAATTAGGGTTCTGGACCATATCCGACTTAACTTTCATTATCCGTCAACTTAAAAAAAAATTAAATTGATTATCCTGCTAAATCCTTATCACATATATTCAAAACATTATTATTGATAACTATAATCATAATAATTTATAAAATAAAAAAATAAAAAAAAATTATTCGTAAAAATACAGATAAAATTCTTCAAAAATTTTTGGGTCTTTACATTCTCCCCTCCTTATAAAGATTTTGTCCCCGAAATCACCATTACCTTACCCTTAATATTAATGTTTTATCCTTAGATTTTTAATTATAAAACATTGAATTACTATATTCTCCCCTCATTATAAGATTCGTATTATTAATTCAAAACTCCAATTCCTCCTTCAAAAATCTTTTTATTAGTGATTTATTATATTGTTTTATCAAACTCATTGTAAAAGAATAGGTTAAATCCTAATCAGGTGTATATATTAATATTATTGGTCAGGTTCAAACCTGGAACTCCATCTCCTGCTGCGACCATATCTTGAACTGTCATATTGAAGGTCCTTGCGGTCGATTTGGTTGGTTGGTTTTGTGGAGTCAGACCAGTTATTGCTAGCGTCCCACTACTCTTCCCCGTATTGACATTTCCCCCATCAGCTCTCTTTTTTGGACATTCCCTTACCCTACGTTATATTGATCCACAAATAAAACAACCACTATTCATCCTTGGATTAGGACAGTTGGGAGAGATATGTTCCTCCTGTCCACACTTAAAACACAAAGACTTTCTTTTTAAACACTCTCCAGAAAGGTTCTTCCCACAGTTTCCACATTGCACCAACTACTTCTTCACACCCTCCTATTTCACCTAGACATTTCCAAAATAGTTCCCTTTTCTTTTTCCCATCTTACTTCCACTACTCCCTTCCATTTTGACAGCTCCTTCAATCTTAGCCTTATTCTTCTTCTCCTTATTGTAAAGAGTCATGACTTCATTTCCCTCTTCAGCTATGATAGCCTTGTCAAACAGTGCTGCAAAAGTACCAATCTGTAACACTACCACCTTGTTGTAGAACCAGGGTTTTAAGCCCAGCTCAAACCTTCGTGCCTTCCTTGCTTCCGTGTCCACTTGATGTGGAGCGAACCTAGCTAATTCATTAAATTTTGCGACATACTCCGCAACTGACATGTCCCCTTGCTTCAACTCCAGAAATTTCACCTCCATCCTAGCATGCATACTAGTCAAAAAATAATTCTCAAAGAACAGTGTTTTGAACCTAGTCCATGTCAACTCTAGCTCTAGTTTGATTTGCCTCCCACTAGAAATTCGCCTCCCCTTTCATCATATAAGTGGCAAAAGTTATCTTTTGCCCTTCAACTATCCTAGCAATCACAAAAGCCTTTTCTATCTCCTTTATCCAAGTCTGAGCTTCTACCGGGTCATTTTTCCCTCTAAACTCTAGCGGTCCTACGACTTTGAAATCTTTAAAATTTGCCAATCGATTTTTGGGCTGATTTTCTTTGGCTGGTACTACATTATACATATCTTGAGCTATCATGTTAGCAAAAATCTGTATTGCGTCTGGTTGTTGTTGTCCTCCCACATTGTTAACAGATTCTTCTGCCCTTTTGTTTCAGTTTTGTCTTCTTGGCGGCATGATTTGATAAAATCATATATTATCCATTTATTGACTTATATTCTATGTTTTTTTGCATATGTTTAACATATAACGCGTGACATCAAACTCAAATAATCATAACCTCAAAATATTAAATTTTAAAACTTGATACCATGTTGTTACCCCCCCCCCCAAATCTGAGTACTTGAAACCTGTACTTGGTGCTCCACGATAACATTCATTCAACTACTTACTGTATTCATTAAACAAAATTATTATATCAAAGTTATCCACCTTCCTAGTCTCGAGAACCTTTAAGTCATACATTACATGATAAATATTCTATTATCTTACTATAAACAGTCATAACAACATAATTTAATCTATTCCTTCATTTTCCTCTTCCCTTTGTCCTTGCCGGAACCTTCAGGCCGTGCTAGCTTAGCTGAAAACATTTAAATTTAAAGCAAGAATGAGCATTTGAGTGCCCAACAAGTAATAGCAATGAATAAATATTATCTGAAAGATTTATATGTTTTCTTTGGTTGACACTTTTATAACGAAGTAAATGTTGTGAAGTAAGCTGAAATAATACTTAACTACATATCCATTCTTTTTCATTTTTTTGAAACTACGTACTGACTATAAATGAGAAATAGTTTGATAAACTATGAACATTAGTTTTAATTTTCAAAAAGGTTAAACAGAACTTCATTTGAAAACCGTCATGTCTTACGGACACGGAGGGTGATCAGCCCGTTATGCCATGTATTGATCAATACTACGTGTTTGAACGATAAGTTTGTTCAGCTGGTCTGCCTTTGGCGCATAAAAGTTTTCCCTGTTCGGGATGTTTATAATTAATCTGAAATCTGAATTAAAATAATTCAATGAAATAATAATAACATTATATCATGATTTACAATATTTTTCATTCTATGTCTAGCTGAGTTAAATAGCTTAGACAATTTTTAATAACATATACATATCTGAAAACTAGTAGGTATGTACCGACATGAGACTAAATACAATCATTATCCAAGTGAGGGCACTTGTATAATCTAACTTAACTATCTATAAACATTTATACATTGATCATACATTACTACTATACTGGTAAACGAATAGAGTTTGATAACTGGCATGGATACTAATGTTGAAATACATGATCAGTAATAGTAGAGTTTAATAACTTATATAATAGGAATATAATTCGATAACTTACTTACACATGAGTATTGCATAAATAGATACAAAGAGTAAGGATGTGACGAACGAGATTTTTGTAAATTAATTTTAATATTTATTGAATTAAATAAATATTCTCAATGATTTAATTAATGGATTAAATAATTAATTGATGAAGTTGTGGTATATTAATTTAATTATAAGTGTTATATTTATTAAATTAGTGTGGAGAATTTTTATTATTCAAATTATGTAATTATGTGAGCTTACTTGAATTAAATAAAATATTTAATAAGCATAACATTATTATAATTAATTTAATCACTAATTAGAGATTTAATAATTTGACATAGTTAATAAATGAGAAAATTAATTATGTGACTATGTGAATTAATGAGAAATTATCATATTTTATTTAAATTAAATTAAATAAGATATTTGATTAATTGCCTAAATAGGTGTGACACGATTAAACTATATTATAAAGGATTAATTAAATTAAATGGGATTGAGTCTTTAAGAATAACCAAACAAAACTTTAAGGGAAGTTGAGAGCAGTTAACCACGTATGGGTTAACTGACCTCAACATTACTGGGTTATATGTGCGCCTTGTCAGTTTCTTCATTTTACGTATTTACAATTAAGAGTTAACTTGAGAAGTCAGAGAGAATTTAGAGAATTGTTAGGAGAATTTGTGAGAGTTAAGAAGAATCTGAGAAGGAACTTCACTCTTGTTCATTCATAATAGGGTAATCTCTTCAAGCCTGTTTTATTTACGTCATTTAAAGTTTCATGAAAATGGCTTTTAAGTTAATTGCTTAAGTCTTTATAATAGAAAAGGGTAGTGATTATGTGGATGTATGTGATAATATGTTAACGTAGTATGTTTTTACTATGTTGTATGAACCATAACATCAGTTTCATTAAAATATATGTCGTAGATAGTTTATTCAAAGTTACAGAATATGAAAATATGGCCATATGGCCTTATATACCAAATTTAAAACGATAATCATAAGTGGTATCATAAATTTACACTTGTATATAATTATGCATGATAAAACAAAGAAAACAAACTTCAAATGAACAAATTCGGTGTTATAATGAACCTGTAATGTTGATTTTCATGTTTTGTATTCAAAACATTCAAAAACATCAAGAACAGTAAAGTATATGTTTTGATTCTGCAAATTACAAGTTACAACATGTTAAAAGCATGCTAGAAGGGTTGAGTAGTAAGTATATGTGTATTACAGTATTTGGGTATGTCTAATTTCGTGTAAGAATAAATTAATTGGAGGTGTTGGCCATGTTCTGCAATTTTTGCAAATTATAGAATCATTCTTTCGTTAAATTAAATGACGCCAATCGCCAATCCCATCCTTACGTCCCGTGTCGCAAAATAATTATGACATATAGCAATGAGTTGAGAACAAAACATAAAAGTGGCCGCATATTTCCACTTTGCAGAATGTCTAGAAATAAAAAATTTAAAGTGTTTAAGTCCATGAATGTGATAGTAACCTAATCTAATGTATATAAAAATATGTTAGACGTATAATGAGATGTTAAAATAGATTCTTAACATATCAATAACGCATTTAAGTATGGATTGAATTATTGAACGCATATTTAGCTTATTGTTCATGTTGGGTAATATTATATGACAATAAGTGTGATAATTTGACTAAGTATAGTCATAACCAAAGTTTAGATAAAAGAATGAACTTGTGATGACTAGGTACGTAATAATTGACTAGTATTGTGAATAAAAATGATATGTAGGATTAATTTAAGGAACATGTATAAATAACGTGTAATCTACGCACGAGATAGGTTTCCTAACCCTACTTGTTATCATTATTCAAGTTTATAATTTACGTCGAGTAAATTCTCATTATTGTTAACTAAGTTCAATTTATTATATTAAAGATTATTTATATTTTCAAAGTATGATTCTGTTATACAATACTTGTTCTATTGTATATCCCTTGAGATTGTTATTCAATTTAAATATCATTTATTGTTGAACCTTGTTAGATTAGTGAACCTTTATTGATTCGACTAGTCCATAGTTGATGAACGTTCTAATTTTCAGAACCCTTATTGATTTATCCAAACCAATCTTCCTTTGGTGCGGACTCTAATGTCAAACTGAGATGAACAACCTTGTTTAAGGATTACTTATGCGTTAACGTTAAGATATTGTGAACAGTGTGGTACTAAGGGCTGATCCCCCTAAGTACGAGTAGAAGAGTCCATAGTCTTATGACTGTTAAAGGTTTCAAGTTTAACCCTTGATAACCTAGGACATAGTTCAAGGTCTTATGACCCTCAAAAATCTTTTGATTCTTATTATTCATTATTGATTCAAAAATTGAGTTTTATTCCAAAATTCTTTAATTCACTCACATGTTATTATATTGTTATTTCATTATTATATTTGTGGGCAATCGTGCTCACTCTTGCGTAATAATAACATTGCAGTTAAGAACGAATGGTCTGACGAGCCTTCTACTATCAAAGGCAAGGGCAAGATTAACAAGAGATGAAGACTTGTTGTTTTATGTGATGATGTATTTCTATTTTAGACTTATGTTAATGATGTGTAAGATGATTAATTGTTTACGTTTCCGCAGTTAAGATTTAAGGTTAGTATGACCTATGATTTATGTATTTTTACGATGTAACTCCTTAAGGAGAGGATTTATTTCTATCTATTAATGCTTTCATTTATTATGGGTAGATAGATATATGATGTTTGTATAATGAACACCAAATCATGTGGGAATTGAAGTACCCTAATTTGGGGGTGTCACAGGTTGGTATCAAAGCCGTAGGTTATGAACCTTAGGTGGGGGAACAACCTTAGGTAGTAGCCTTATAGGAAGAACATAGTGATGGAAAACTCTTATCGAGTTCTAAGAAATGAATTGTTAATTCATTGAAGATAATAAAAGACTTTATGTACTTATGTGTTAAATTATGTGCTCACTAGTACGACTTAGTAACTGAAACTTAAAATTGTGTTGTCAGGATGTCTGATGTTGGAGGAACTAGTCGAGCTAGGGAGGAGGAACCTCGAGTACCTACAGAGGAGGTGCCCCAAGACATTCATTTTGTCAGGGAGCAGTTGGTACGAAGAGAGCCATATCCATTGATCACTGTTGTTGGTCATGAGTATGAGCCTGAGACTGATCCAGAGGAGGATCCTGAAGAGGTAGAAGAAGAAGAGGAGTTCCCACCGAACTTCATTGATGCTAAGATGTACGATGATTTATATGACCGTAACATAGAGTTATGTGACACTGTTCATGATCTGACTGAGCGGGCGATTATTCAATAGATTACGATCGAGCGGAAGGATAGGGAGGTTGTGACTCTTCACACACGTCTAGGAAACGTGGAGTGGGATTTGGTTCACGAGAAGGGTCAAACCGAAGAGAAGTCTGAAGAAATAGAGAAGTTAAAAAAGGAACAGAAAGAGAGCTCAGAAAGGCTGACCATAAGAGAGGAGGGCTGGGTAAGAGAATCACGTCGTGCTGATCTTGCAGAAGAGAATTGTCGTGCGAAGAAGGCTAAGCTTGGGGAGACGTACTCTACACTTCAAAATGCAATGGATGAGGCCCAAGATCGAGTTATGAGGTACCCAATCCTGTTAGAAGGACTAACATCGTATGTGCTAGATCGCCGGACGATGTCCCACATCATGGAAGAGGAACGTAGCAAGGCTATTCAGCGCCTTAACAGGAAGTGATATGATTTTTTTAATTATGTGAAAAACTTATCTGGTGTTAGATGTAAATTCTGATGTGTTTATAAACAAAGGAATATTTTAATGTTTTAAATCATGTAGATTCTTTATCTCGGGATAGTTGATGTCAATAGTAGTGATGTTATCGTTTGATGTAAAAACTTTTGATTTAATAATTATATCAAGTTGTTTGAGATAATGTGTTAAGTGATTATGTTAAATTATTGAGTTAAGCCTTAACTATTTCAAGAATTTAATAAAGATCTAATAAGCATATATTTTAACAAAAATATGTCGCTAGAAGAAGACAAAATCGTCAAGTAGCTTAAGAAGAACAACGCCAATGCTAACCCCGTTCAACAATTGGTGAACTTACTAGCCGGAGCGATGAATAATCAACCTCAAGCTCCACTGAATACGATGTTCAAAGATTTCAAGGCGGTGGGACCGCCAGCATTTAAAGGCTCCATGAACCCGATTGAGGCTCAAACATGGGTTATGGAGATGGAAAAGGTTTTTAATGTCGCAAGTGTCTGAGAGGATCAGAAAACTGCTTTTGCAACATTCATGCTGAAATCCGAAGCTAGTTTTTGGTGGCAAGCAAATAAGGTCCGTGGAGGAGAAGGTATGATTATATGGGAGAGGTTTAAGGAGATGTTTTTTGAGATGTATTTTCCGACCAGCTCGCAGAACCAAATGGAAGTTCAATTTCTGGAGTTGAAACAGGGGAATATGTCTGTACCAGACTATGTGAGAAGATTCAATGAGTTGGCTAGGTTTTCCACATATCAAGTACACACAGATGAGAGAAAAGCAAGAAGGTTTGAACAAGGATTAAAGCCCTGGTTGTATAGTAAAGTTTCGATGTTCCAGTTGAAGACATTCGCTGGGGTACTGGAGAAAGCCATACTCGCTGAAGGTGGAAGCGATGCGGTTACAAAATATAATCAAGATCAGAAGAAGAAGAAGAGTGAAAATTAAGGAATTAACAAGGCTAGTGGAAGCAACACAGGAGGTAGTAATAATAATTAGAAGAGAAGGTGGTCTGACAACTCGTCAATTGGAAATCAACAAGGGGGTCAGAAAAAGAGGATCGAAGCATGCCCGACCTGCAGGAAAGCTCATTTGGGAGTTTATATGAAGGGTAAACGAGTGTGATACAATTGTGGTCAGGAAGGTCACATAGCACCTAACTGTCCTAACCCAAAGAAGGGTGTCTGCTTCACTTGTGGCTCAAAGGAACATCTGGCAAGAGACTATCCTAAGAAGGGGTCTGGAGGGGCAGGGTCAGAAGGATTTAGAGGAAACAGTGGTGGAAGTGCTTTGACTATCACAGGACCAACCACAACTAACCAACCGACCGCCAGAACATTCAACATGACGGTGCAAGATGCAGTGCAGTCTCGTGATGTGGTGTCAGGTATCATTCCGATCAATAAAGTTAATGCTTATGTATTATTTGATTCGGGTGCTTCATTTATATCCGATGACTTTGCTAAGATCTTAGAGTTGCCTAAGGATGAGTTAGAATACCCCATGAACATAAAAATTGCGAATAGAGAAATAATCCCTGTTAAGTATGTACATAAGAACCGTAGAGTGGATATTAAGGGTAATATCATAAACGTAGATCTTATCCCTATTCGACTTGGGGAATTTGACGTTATCTTGGGAATGGACTGGTTATTCAATTATGGGGCTGTAATTGATTGTCAGAAGAAGCGTATCAACCTTATGACTCCGTCAAAGGTTGTGTTTTATGGTAGCAAGTCGCCTAGACAAGCGAGTTGTCTAATGATGATGCAGGCCAGGAAGTTGTTAAGACAAGGCTGTGTAGGATATTTAGCTTACATAGTCGACAGTCGTAAAGAAAATCCGAAAGTAGAGGAGATACCTGTAAAACCCCAACTTTTTGAATAAAGATGAATTTTCTATAAATATTATTTTTGAATATTATGGAGTGAAATTGATATAATAGTTGTGGATAATATTTATAAATTTTGCAAAGTACGCAAGTTGTTATATAATATTCGATTGGTCGGGGAATATTCATTTTAACAGGGAATATTAGTACAACGACACAATCATTGGTGGACCCCACAATGGAATTATTGTTGGATTGAGAAAATAACAAAAATACTTTATGAAAATAATGGCGGAAGTTTTACCGTTAACTGTTGAAACACCCGGTGTTAAAGAAATGCGATGTCTGGCGTGGTTGCATAGTAATACCAGATTGATTATTGATGCTTACGTGATAAGTCACTCGCTTTTTGTTGGTATTATTAATGTAATAATTTAAAAATCTTTTTATATAAAATAGAATACTTTTATAAAGTTATTCTATAAATAGAATATATTATATTCTATTATGCGTAGTGTTGCATAGTGTATGCGTGCATAGTGTTTTGTATAGTAAAAACTTTTTAAATAAAACATAATACTTTTATAAAGCTATCTGTTTTATTAGACAATAATTAGAATATATTATATTTTATTATGCATAGTGTTTGCATAGTGCTGCATAGTGTTTTGCATAGTAAAATATTTTATAAAGTTATTCGTTTTTTATTAGATTATAAATAGAATATATTATATTTTATTTAAAAGATTTTGCTTTAAATATGGACCGTCGATTAAAGTAAATCAATCTGGACCGCTCATGGATTAGTTACTATGCATTCCATTTTCCTATAAATAAAGCTCATTCCTTCATTATTTTCTTACGAATTCAATTTAAACTCTGTAGAGAGAAACTATATAGAGACTATAGAGAGATAGAAGAAAAGTATTCTCGCTACTTAACTACTTTTATATTCGCTTTTCTACTGTAAGGGTGTTATTCTTTCTTATTCATGAAGAGAACTGTTGTTATTCCATTGCTTATTATTACATTGGAATAACTTTTGTATCTGCCATCACCCTATACTTGGTGACATTCTTCTATTATTCCGCCTTTACTATTACATTTGGAATATCCTATCTCATGCGCTTTCTGCCGGACCGATTACGTCTTTATTATTACATTGGAATATCACATCATATGCGTTTCTGTGGGACCGAGTTCCGCTCTTTATTATTATTCTCGCTTGGAATATCCGCATCTTTGCGCTTTCTGTGGGACTGATTCGATTCCTCCTTATTAGTATTACGTTGGAATAACTTTAATCATCTGCAATCCGCAAGTATGGTGATTTCTATTGTTATTCCATTCTTTATTATTCATTGGAACATCCTGCTTGCAGATGCAATTTTGCTTTTAACCTGGTTCCGTTATTTAGTATTCTGTTGAATAACTCCGTCTGTCATCTGCAGTCTGCGCATGCGTGGTGATTTCTTTTGTTATTCCATTCTTTATTATATTTAGTTGGTTAAAGTTTTGACTTCTATACTCCATGAAATTAGTAGAATATCCTTGATATTTAGCTTCATCCAAAGATCTTTTCATGGATATATTCTTCTCATCATTCTTGAATTTTACTCTACAAAGCAGTATCATGTTGACAATTTGGACATTAGTAGTTCTTGGACAAATTAATTCTTGAACTTGTTTTATTGAATTCTTATATCATTGTCATCATACTCATGTTTGTATTATGTTGAAAGTCATCTGTGGCCTGTAGTGCATAGATGGACTTGGTATGATTATGACCAGGGATTATTCAGTGTAATCATGACCGTAATGTTACAAATGATGTGGTAAAAGTCCTCATTGGCCCGTAGTGCATTGATGGACAGTTGTTGGCATGATCATGACCATTAATGAATACACAAATATTCTTGGCCGTAGTGCATGGATAATTGTGGTCGTGATACTAAAGAATATCATTGGTAGTAGTGTGGGGGTGATTAGATGATGTGGAATATTTATTAAGCCGGAGTCTCAAGCGATAATGATGATGAAAAACCTTTAAATCATAAAAGATAGTAAATTTTATTTTCTACTTGACTCTTTTAATGGATTGCTTGTTCACCGCAGCTTAAACTTGATGTCTATTATATTTTATCGCTTTAACATTGTTGGAGACTAATGATAATTTATTACGCATTATCTTAGTCATAATATTTCTTCTTGGGCTAGTTGAGCTCACCCTTTCTTTCACTTTTTCTCCTCAAGAAATGAGAATATAATTTGGGACGAGTCTGGGAACGGAGTGATGGTCCGAGGATAGCATTAGTAGTCCTCACTATTCGTGAAATAGTGTGATAATAATTGTAATGAGGACTCCTTTTGAGTTTGTATAATCTCTAGTAGATAATATTTGTATTCAAACTCATAGCTTTATGTTTTGTCGTATTGTACACCTGCAGTTGTATTAGTAAGTTGTATTTGAATTCTGTACCATGTATCTGGCGACCCAAGATGGGTGATGTATACCTAATTTTGGGGGCGTCACAATACCAGTAGTGAGGGACTTCGCGGATGTATTTTTGGACGATTTGCCAGGACTTTCGCCAGATAGAGAGGTTGAATTTGTGATCGATTTGGCACCAGGAACGGCTCCAATATCGAAGGCACCGTATCGAATGGCACCGGTGGAGATGAAAGAATTGATGGTACAACTACAAGAATTACTGAACAAGAAGTACATTCAACCAAGTGTATCACCATGGGGAGCGCCAATGTTATTTGTAAAGAAGAAGGACGGGACGATGGACGATGCGACTCTGCATCGATTACAGAAAACTGAATAAGGTCACGATTTAGAATAGATATTCATTACCGAGGATCGAAGACCTGTTTGATCAATTGAAAGGAGCGAAATACTTTTCAAAGATAAACTTGAGGAGTGGTTATCATCAATTGAAGGTGAGACCAGGGGACGTACCAAAGACAGCGTTCAGAACACGATATGGTCACTACGAATTTTTGGTAATGTCATTTGGTCTAACAAATGCTCCTGCAACATTTATGGGCTTAATGAATGGAGTGTTTAATCCGTTTTTGGACAAATTCGTGGTTTATAGATGATATTTTGGTATTTTCGAAAACCAAGGAAGAACATGAGCATTTGAAATTAACGTTAGATGCATTAAGAAGGGAGAAGTTGTATGCCAAGTTTTTGAAATGCGAATTTTGGATTAAGCGAGTACAATTTCTTGGACATGTGATTGATAAAGACAGAATTTAGGTAGATCCATCCAAAGTCGAAGCCGTGATAAATTGGGATCAGCCGAGAACGCCGTCGAAAGTACAAAGTTTTCTTGGATTGGCAGGATATTACAGAAGATTGATTCAAGACTTTTCCAAGATCGCAACTCCGTTAACGAATTTGACTCAAAAAGCTGTGAAATTTGTTTGGACAAAGAAGTGTGAGGAAAGCTTTCAAGAATTCAAGAAGAGGTTGAGTACAACACATGTGTTATCTCTTCCAGATGAAACAAGAAATTTTGTTATTTATAGTGATGTGTTGCATAAAGGACTTGGCTGTGTGCTTATGCAAAACGGCAGAGTCATTGAGTATGGATCACGACAATTGAAGGATTATGAGAAGGGGTATCCAACCCATGACTTGGAGTTAGCTGTAGTGGTTTTTGCTTTAAAAATCTGGAGGCACTATCTCAATGGGGTGAAGTGTGAAATATATACAGACCACAAGATTCTGAAATATATTTTTACACAGAAGGACTTGAATATGCGCCAAAGAAGGTTGTTGGAGTTAATTAAGGACTATGATTGTGAGATTTTATACCATCAGGGTAAGGCAAACGTGGTTGCCGACGCCTTAAGTAGAAAGGGTCAGGAGAAATTGATGATTCTGACTGCTCAGAGTGGGTTAATTTTAGCCATGGAGAAGTTAGAACTAGAAGTGAAGTATCCTATGGAAATTGATGAAAAGTTGTTCCAAATGTAATCTGGTACAACTCTACTAGATAAAGTAAAGGAGGCTCAGCTTCAGGACGAAGAATGTAAAAAGGTGACGAAGAAGATATCTGAAGGAACCGAACTGAGATTCAAGATGGATAAGGAAGGAATATTGAGATTTCAGAGCAGAATTTGGGTACCTCCAGTAACAGAGATTAAGGAAGACATTTTGAGCAAGGCTCATAGCTCACGATATTCGATTCAGCCTGGTAGTACCAAGATGTACCAAGATCTTCGACAACATTTCTAGTGGCCAAATCTGAAACGAGATGTTACAGAGTGTGTTGCCAAGTGTCTGATTTGTCAAAAAGTGAAAGCAGAACATCAAAAGCCGAGTGGGTTGCTACAACCGTTGGAGATCCTAGAGTGGAAATGGGAACATATTACAATGGACTTTGTGGTTGGCCTTTCGACAACTCAGAAAGGCTATGATGCAGTATGGGTTATCGTTGACCGATTGACGAAATCCGCACATTTCCTTCCGATCAAAATCAGATTCAACTTAGACCAGTTGGCAAGGTTATATGCGAAAGAAATTGTTTCGAGGCACAGAGTTCTGGTGTCAATTGTTTCCGATAGGGATCCGTGCTTTACATCGAACTTCTGGAAACGTCTACAAGAATGCATGGGTACGCAATTGCGAATGAGTACGACATATCACCCCCAATCAGATGGGCAGAGTGAAAGAATGATTCAGACATTAGAAGATATGTTAAGAGCTTGTGTAATGGACTTTAAAGGAAATTGGGATGATCACCTACCGCTCGTAGAGTTCGACTACAACAACAGTTACCATGCTAGTATTGACATACTGCCTTATGAAGCGTTATACGACAGAAAGTGCAGAACTCTACTATAGTGGGATGAAGTTGGCGAGAGACAATTACTAGGTCCAGAATTAGTGCAGCAGACAGCAGAAATAGTCAAAGTGATCCGAACAAGACTGGTAGCAACTCAAGATAAGCAGAAGAAATACGCCGATCCACACCGTAAAAATTTTGAGTTTGAATCGGGTAGCTATATGTTCTTGAAGGTCTCTCATTCGAAGGGAAATATCAGGTTCGGAAAGAAAGGGAAATTAAGCCCAAGATTCATTGGTCCATTTTAAGTACTGTAAAGAATTGGAGAAGTTGCGTATGAGGTAGCCTTACCTCCAGCACTCGAGAATGTCCACAACGTATTTCATGTTTCAGTTTTACAACCCTACAAACCCGATTACAAGCATGTAATTGAATATGAACCCATCCATTTTGAGAAAGACTTATCCTACGAAAAAATTCCCGTTCAGATTGTTGATCGGAAAGAACAAGTTCTCAGAAATAAAGTAATACCTTTTGTTAAAGTAATTTGGAGGAACCACAACGCTGAAGAAGCAACGTGGGAACTCGAAGAGAATATAATGAAGAATTATCCTCATTTATTTACTTAAATTATGTGTAAGCGATTCTGGGGACAAAATCTTTGTAAGGAGGGGAGAATGTAATAGGTCGAATGGATTGAGTTGTGATTCTGGGGACAGAATCCTTTTAGGGGGGGGGGGAAGATGTGACGAACGAGAATTTTGTAATTTAATTTTAATATTTATCTAATTAAATAAATATTCTCGATGATTTAATTATTTGATTAAATAATTAATTGATGAAGTTATGGTAGATTAATTTAATTATATGTGTTATATTTATTAAATTAATGTGGAGAATTTTTATTATTCAAATTATGTAATTATGTGAGCTTACTGAATTAAATGAAATATTTAATAAGCATAACGTTATTTTAATTATTTTAATAATTAATTAGAGATTTAATAATTTCACATAGTAAATAAATGAGAAAGATAATTATGTGACTATGTGAATTAATGAGAAATTATCATATTTTATTTAAATTAAATTAAATAAGATATTTGATTAATTGCCTAAATAGGTGTGACACGATTAAACTATATTATAAAGGATTATTTAAATTAAATGGGATTGAGTCTTTAAGAATAACCAAACAAAACTTTAAGGGAAGTTGAGAGCAGTTAACCATGTATGGGTTAACTGACCTCAATATTACTGGATTATATGTGTGCCTTGTCAGTTTCTTCATTTTACATATTTATAATTAAGAGTTAACTTGAGAAGTCAGAGAGAATTTAGAGAATTGTTAGGAGAATTTGTGAGAGTTAAGAAGAATCTGAGAAGGAACTTCACTCTTGTTCATTCTTAATAGGGTAATCTCTTCAACCCTGTTTTATTTACATCATTTAAAGTTTCATGAAAATGGCTTTTAAGTTAATTGTTTAAGTCTCTGTAATCAAAAAGGGTAGTGATTATGTCGATGTATGTGATAATATGTTAACGTAGTATGTTTTTACTATTTTGTATGAACCATAACATCAGTTTCATAAAAATATATGTCGTAGAGAGTTTATTCAAAGTAACAAAATATGAAATATGGCCATATGGCCTTAAATACCAAATTAAAAACGATAATCATAAGTGGTATCATAAATTTACACTTGTATATAATTATGCATGTTAAAACGAAGAAAACAAACTTCAAATGAACAGATTCGGTGTTATAATGAACCCGTAATGTTGATTTTCATGTTTTGTATTCAAAACTTTCAAAAACATCAAGAACAGTAAATTATATGTTTTGATTCTACAAATTACGTGTTATAACATGTTAAAAGCTTGCTAGAAGGGTTGAGTAGTAAGTATATGTGTATTACAGTGTTTGGGTATGTCTAATTTCGTGTAAGAATAAATTAATTGGAGGTGTTGGCCATGTTCTACAATTTTTGGAAATTGCAGAACTGTTACTGGTTCGTCGCGCCGCGACACCAGTCCCACGCCTTACATCCCGTGTCGTAGTGCCAAGGGCCAAGCCAGCGCCCACCGCCACCATGATCTTTTGAGAACAAGCATAAAAGTGTAATGCCAGCATACCACTCTGTAATGTCCGAAATAAAAATTTTAAAGTGTTTAAGTCCATGAATGTGATAGTAACCTAATCTAATGTACATAAAAATATGTTAGACGTATAATGAGATGTTAAAATAGATTCTTAACATGTCAATAACGCATTTAAGTATGGATTGAATTATTGAACGCATATTTAGCTTATTGTTCATGTTGGGTAATATTATGTGACAATAAGTGTGATAATTTGACTAAGTATAGTCATAACCAAAGTTTAGACAAAAGAATGAACTTGTGATGACTAGTTACGTTATAATTAACTGGTATTGTGAATAAAAATGATATGTAGGATTAATTCAAGGAACGTGTATAAATAACGTGTAATCTACCCACGAGGCAAGTTTCCTAACCCTACTTATTATCATTATTCAAGTTTATAATTTACGTCGAGTAAATTCTCATTATTGTTAACCAAGTTCAATTTGTTATATTAAAGATTATTTATATTTTCAAAGTATGATTCTGTTATACAATACTTGTTCTATTGTATACACCTTGAGATTGTTATTCAATTTAAATATTATTTATTGTTGAACCTTGTTAGATTAGTGAACCCTTATTGATTCGACTAGTCCATAGTTGATGAACGTTCTAATTTTCAGAACCCTTATTGATTTATCCAAACGAAACTTCCTTTGGTGCGGACTCTAATGTCAAACTGAGTTGAACAACCTTGTTTAAGGATTACTTATGCGTTAACGTTAAGATATTGTGCACAGTATGGTACTAAGGGCTGATCCCCCTAAGTACGAGTAGAAGAGTCCATAGTCTTATGACTGTTAAAGGTTTCAAGTTTAACCCTTGATAACCTAGGACATAGTTCAAGGTCTTATGACCCTCAAAAATCTTTTGATTCTTATTATTCATTATTGATTCAAAAATTGAGTTTTATTCCAAAATTATTTAATTCACTCACATGTTATTATATTGTTATTTCATTATTATATTTGTGGGCAATCGTGCTCACTCTTGCGTAATAATAACATTGCAGTTAAGATCGAATGGTCTGACGAGCCTTCTACTATCAAAGGCAAGGGCAAGATTAACAAGAGATGAAGACTTGTTGTTTTATGTGATGATGTATTTCTATTTTAGACTTATGTTAATGATGTGTAAGATGATTAATTATTTTTGTTTCCGCAGTTAAGATTTAAGGTTAGTATGACCTGGGATTTATGTATTTTTAGGATGTAACTCCTTAAGGAGAGGATTTATTTCTATCTATTAATGATTTCATTTATTATGGGTAGATAGACATATGATGTTTGTATAGTGAACACTAAATCATGTGGGAATTAAAGTACCCGGATTTGGGGGTGTCATAGGGTGGTATCAAAGCCGTAGGTTATGAACCTTAGGTGGGGGAACAACATTAGGTAGTAGCCTTATAGGAAGAACATAGTGATGGAAAAATCTTATCAAGTTCTAAGAAATGAATTGTTAATTCATTGAAGATAATAAGAGACTTTATGTGCTTATGTGTTAAATTATGTGCTCACTAGTATGACTTAGTAACTGAAACTTAAAACTGTGTTGTCAAGATGTCTGATGTTGGAGGAACTAGTCGAGCTGGGGAGGATGAACCCCGAGTACCTACAAAGGAGGAACCCAGAGTACCTATAGAGTAGGAGCCCCGAGACATTCATGTCGTTAGGGAGCAGTTGGTACGAATAGAGCCATCTCCATTGATCACTGTTGTTGGTCAGGAGCATGAGCCTGAGACTGATCCAGAGGAGGATCCTGAAGAGGAAGATGAAGAAGAGGAGTTCCCACTGAACTCCATTGATGCTGAGAAGTACGACGAGTTATATGACCGTAACGTATATTTATGTGACACTATTCAGGATCTGACTAAGCGGGCGATTATTAAACAGATTACGATCGAGCAGAAGGATAAGGAGCTTGTGACTCTTCACACACGTCTAGGAAACGTGGAGTGGGATTTGGTTCACGAGAAGGGTCAAACTGAAGAGAAGTCTGAAGAAATAGAGAAGTTGAAGAAGGAACTGAAAGTGAGCTCAGAAAGGCTGACCATCGAACTGAAAGTTGAGTCTTATAAAATTTTATTGTATTAGGAAATGTGATTAAATATATTGGAAATATATGTTATAAATACGTTATGAAATATCTATGTGACAATATGTATGTGGTTATATATTAAAATAAAATACCATGAGCATATTGTAAATTATTATTTTAAAAAAGTGTACTAGTGTGATAAAATGTACATGGATTATATGTATGTTACATAACATCTACTACCTTGAAATATTAAATCATATTGTGACATTTAGTTATAATGTATGGTTGTTATATATAACATAAGAGTGGGAATGTGTAGAAGTGGGCAAGAGTGATGACTTTATTTATTTGTCCCAAAATGAGTGTCCAATTGTCTCATTCCTCAGTTACATATAAACCAAAAAGGCTAAGCCTATTTCTTCCAAGCTTCTAGCTAATGATCATGGGGGGGGGGGGGAATGGTGTTCATGATGCAAACCAACCACTAATTACCAACTTCTCCATAACCTTCATGCAATCCCACAATCCATGGGTTTGATTCAATGTGAAAATGCAATGTCTGGTTTTGTGTTCTTCAATAAATAGCAGTTATACTTCTTCATTTCTTGTTGCTGAGAATTGTCTGATAAATTGCTAAGTAGTAGAGTGAGAGCATTCTAAGAGCTTGAGATTTCAATTAGAGAAAGTTCATTTCATATTACAAAGGTATAATTCCATTCTTTGATTTCCATTTCCGTTTCTGTAAACAGAGTTTTAAGTTCATGAAATTCAAAATTTTTGATTATGTGGAATTGAATGTTATTGAGAGTAGGTAATGTTCATATAATTGTTATATGGCCTTAGGAGCATGATTGAACTGATACATGAGTGTTTATGAATGATTTAGTGAGTAATTTCTGTGTTTAGACTAAACAGTTACCGAGGTTTACTATTCTTGGTCTGAACTAGACACGGCGCAGCTGCGTCGAATTTACACTGAGGCGCAGTGTAGCTGCGCCGGCCTCTGAATTTTGTTTTGAGTTCTGTTTTGAAATCTATTATAGTACCATGACTTATGATACCATGCAAACATAATTAAGGAGTATATATAGAGATGTGGACCTAATGTGAGCATGTTAGACTAGCTTAACATGATTAAAGAAGATGTGTAACTTAAAATGGATTTATGACTTTAGAAATGAACTTAATATGTATGTATGCCATGTATGTATACTGATTTTTGCAAGCATGTTAATATAACTTAGAAGTACATGAATAAACCATTTGTTTATGTTGATGTGATTAGTAAGTAAACATGAGCATATTGAACCTGCTAGTAAGCTTTGATTGTGAATATTGTCAAACTACCTTGAGGACTAGAATCTGACATTTGTGATCATGTTTGGTGACACTCTTAGACTCATTCATGTAGCATAAAAGCAAATATACCATGCTTGTGTATCACATTTCAAGAAAAGCATGAACGAAGTATATTTCCAACTAAAGAAGTGTTAGTTTCACACATATGTTATGAATACTCACAAGCATGTTTAATATGAGTGTTATAACTATCTTGTATGTCTAGAGAGTAAGCATGATAGACCTTGTGGTTTTATGACCTTGAATGGCCTTAACTTGTTAAAATGTTTAATTTAGAAATATATTATAAAAGGGAACCTAGATCGACTTGAGAGGCATGAAAAGACAATTATCATGACAAATATATCATGTATGATTGTTTTGGTCAAGCCGGACAGAAACCACAGGGCATCAACTGAATCTTGGCAAAGCCGAGATTCATGAGTCGCTACCGGTCTAAAGCTTAGCCACGGCGTAGTCTAAGGCCATTCTTGATCATGAATTGGCCAGTTTTGAAATCAGATCTTAGAGCAGTTAACTTTTATGGTACCTAAGATTCTAGAGGTGGTTTAAAAGCGCTTGATAAATGTTTTTCTTGAATGCCATGAGAAATTTAAGTTTAAACTTATAAAAAAATAAACACAAGGATGGTATGTGAAAGCTTCTAGCACGCATATATGTTAAACTATAGGTGTAAATGGTATGTTAAAGTGGGACAGAGACTGCAAAGGCAACAAATTCAATCCTTATTCAGCCAGGGGACAAGTAGCAATTTCTGCCAAATCCCCAAGCTTGAGACAGTATGCAATGCTGCCAACCGTCAAAGAGTCACAATTAAGTTCTGTTTTTGAACTGATGTTTGACGCATGCCTATATGATGTCTTTAACTTGTAATATATGACTAATATGCTATGTAATGTGTTAAGGAGCATGCTATGTGATGTAATAGAGATTAATTTGGATTTTTGAATGATAAGTCCAAGAGGATGTTTGCATGATATCAAAATAAAGATACGTGGGTTAAACTTATGATGACTTATAAGTTGATTTTGTACCATATGTGCATACTTGAATCATGACAAGCTTGATTAAAGACTGTGATAGCTAATAAACACCTTGAACATATAATGCGTTATGAATAGGATTTGAAAGTGTTGATTTCTTAACAAGGATAAACTACGCGTAAGGTAAGTATCCGAACCCTATTTTACATTGTGCAAGTATTCTAAACTCTTGCATTACTTTATTCAAGTGAATATCGTAAACTTATCTCTTTGAATTTAAGTTATCCTACTTATTTGTTCAATCAAGCTATTATGCTTAAACTCTTGTGTAAACTAGTATTCATGATGAACTTGGTATTGTTCTTGAATATTGTGAAAGAGTCGATTCCATTTGATTCGGCTTGACTATATGCATGTTTATAAAACTGTCCAAACCAGTTGATTGGTGCAAAAATCTTAAAAAACTAAGTTGAAGAACCCTTAAGGTAAGGGGATTGTATGTTGTTGGAAACCCCAACACATGAGTATATTTTTACTGTGGTGTTATGCATAACTTAATGTTTTGTAGACGTCCTCTATAGTACTTGATTCTTTTGGGTTATCAGTTTAAAATTGATGATTCTAGTAGATGTTCAATAGTCCTTAGTGACTGCTCAGTATAAAGTGTTTATCCAGTTAGATACATTGATAGTTGTTGAGTTCATATATAGTTGTTAATTTATATTGGATTATCGTTCTTATTCCAAGAATCATTGATATTCATTATTCCTGATATTATTCTGAAACTCTGAACTATCTTAGAGATGATACTTAGATATTTCAAACTCGTGTTATAAGACTCTTTACCCTTGTTGTATATTACTTGCTGGGTAATTTGTGCTCATTCTTGCTTATTTAAAACCTTTCAGTTAAGGCGGAATAGGGAGGTGTATCTGGGAAAGACAAGGGCAAGGGCAAGGCTACCGACTAGCTTGCCCCTTTTATGTTTAAATTGATTATGTTGTATTAAGACTACTTCCAGACTATGTTTAAGCTTATGTAGGATTATGTAATAAGTCTTTTTTCGATATTATTATGTAATCTATTAAGCACTGTAGGTTGCGAGACTTGGGGGAATAATTATAAGAAAACATTGTATATTATTCTAAATTAGATCTTTCGTTGTTAACATATGATTTTAGTTATTATAGTAATACTTTGAGCACATTATGAACCGAATTCGAGTGACCAAGTGGAGGTCAGAATTTGGGGGCGGCACATGTTGGTATCAAAGCTATAGTTATAAACCTTAGGAACGAGGGTCCTTAGATTATAACTTAGAAGTTAGGAAAGGGGATAAAACTCATGTAGAGTTTTCCCTGAGAGACTTAGTGTGTTATAAAATATAACTTCATTCTATACAATGAACTTATGTTTATTTAACATTCTGATGGAGTTGTTGTTTGTCTTGTCTTATGTTGGTGATTGTAGGATGACTGACATGGGAGGACCTAGCTGAGTAGTAGAGGAGGAGCCGTGTGATATCCACGTAGTTTATGAGGCTCCCTTAATAGCGAAGCCTATATCGGTAGTTGTCCCTATTGATGATTATGATGAGGAGAAGGAAATGGAGCCTCTACCTGAGGAGTCGGATCCGGAAGAGGAGCCTATGGAGGAGGAACCCGTGGAGGAGGAACCCGAGCCCATGGAGGACTCTGAAGAGTTTACTTTTGAGGATCGGATGCTAGGAGAGTATGAAGAGCAGATTTTGGAGTTAGGATGTAGAGTCGAGGAGTTAGAGACTGAGACTCTTGAGAGGCAACTAGTGATGCATGAGATGTAGGTTGAAATTACTCACCGTAAGGAGGCAGGGATCTAGATGGGTGCCTTGTTCCACCGATCGGAGGCGAGGAACGTCGAGTTGGCAGGGAAGCTAGATGAAATGGAGCAGAAGATTTTGAGTGAGAGGACGGAGAAAGAGGCTCTTCGAACTCAGTTATAGATGGAAGTGATGGATATGATCCACTTCAAGGAGAAGTTGGAGGATTCTAATGACAGAGTGGGTGATCTAGAAGATGAGGTGCGGTGCAAGAGGATGAAGATGAACAAGATGGGCTATGCTCTATGCACGGCTATGAAGAGGTTAATCGATGGGGTAAATCACTACCCCGCTGAGCAAGGACAGACTCGACATACCATAAGTAGGGATATGGTGGCACACATCACACAGAAGGAGTATCAGAGCGCCGTGGAGTGTGGAATGTTAGATTGAGTTTAAAGGGGAAAGCTCAATAGTATAGTAGTTTTATTTATGTGTTGTTAATATATTGTTGTTGTCTCAATCTTTTGTGTAAGATACGAGATAGTGGTAAAACCCCAACTTTTGAAAAATGTTAGAGGGGTAGTAAGCTAGTGTTGTCCTCGACTTTTGTGATATTATGGGATATGTATTTTCATTTATAGCAGTATGCTAGAAATGAACGTGTATTGTAACCATTTGGCATATGAATATAAATGATCTTATTTCACAAACGTGTTATAAACTTTTAGTTCTTTTCATTTGAGAAATGTCTAAATATGATAGTTAGATAATAAGATGAAATATTTTATGATACAAAAAATGCCGCCCAGACGTAGAATAATTGTCCAAGAAGAGTCAGTTAATGATGAGAGAGGACCCGTAGATCCTATACAGCGACTGGTAGATTTATTGGGAGAAGCTCTGATGGAAAAGAACAAACCCGTACCACCCATTCCCTAAGCTGTCCCAGTAACAACCTTCAAAGATTTTAAGAGTTTAGGACCCCCAGAGTTCACGAGCACTACTGACCTGATAGTTGCGTAAATCTAGATCAAGGAGATCGAGAAGGCCTTCACTATAGCTCACGTGGGTGAAGACCAGAAGATAGTATTTGCAACATACATGATGAGGGGCGAAGCGAACTATTAGTGGAAAACTAATCAGCACAGAGCGGGGGAAAGAACGATAACATGGGAGAGGTTTACGACGCTGTTTTTCGAGAACTATTTCCCAAAAAGTATGAAGATAGGATGGAAGTGAAGTTTCTAGAGTTAAAACAAGGAGATATGACGAAGCCGCAATATGCTGCTAAGTTTAATGAACTAGCATGATTTGCAGAGCACCAAGTTGGGGATGATGAAAGGAAGGCGAGATGCTTCGAGCAAGGATTGAAGCCGTGGTTGTATAGTAAGGTATCAGTCTTCCAGATTGATTCCTTTATGACCTTGTTAGAGAAGTCAGTCAATGCAGAAGGTGGCAGTGAGGCCTTAAGTCTATATCATAAGGAGAAGAAGAACAAAAACACTGGTAATGAGCATCTTGGAGGAAGTAGCAGCGGGGGAAGTAATTCTGGAAAGAAGAAATGGGAAAACAACAACCACAACAACCACAACAACAACAGAAACAATAACCAAGGTGGGAGTCACCAAGGAAACTTCAAGAAGAGGACCAAAGATTGCAACAAATGTGGAAGAAGCCATCAGGGAGAATGCTGGAAGGGGAAGACCACTTGCTATAATTGCTACCAAGAGGGGCACATCTCGCCAATTTGCCCAAAGCCAAAGAAGATCAGAGGATGTTTTGCTTGTGGATTGACAGAGCACCAGATAAAGGATTGCCCGAAGAAAGGAAGCAGTGGAGCTGGAGGAGGCCAGGGAGGAGGGAGAAAGTTAATGATTGGTGGACCTTCACAACCCAACCAATCAATCGCTCGAACCTTTAACATGACCGTCCAGGACGCATTGGCTGCGAAGGACGTGATGTCAGGTATAATCCCAATCAATAATATAAATGCTTATGTATTATTTGATTTGGGTGCCACCTGTTCTTTTGTATCTGAAGAATTTGCTAGTAAATTTAGTACATCCCGAGAACGTTTAGAAGACTCCTTGAACATAGAAGTTACGAATAAGGAAATAATCCCTGTAGAATACGTTTATCGAAATTGTCGCGCAAATATTAGAGAACATGAACTGAGCGTAGACTTGATTCCTATTAGACTGGGAGAATTTGACGTAATACTGGGACTGGATTGGTTATATAACCATGCATCGATAATTGACTGTCAAAACACGTGTGTGAACCTTCAGACTCCGAGTAAGTCTAAGGCAGTGTTTCATGGTAGCTCATCGATTAAGCAATCATGTTGCGTTACGATGATGCAGGCGAAGAAGTTGTTAAGGAAAGGATATGTAGGTTATTTAGCTTACATTGTAGATACTCTGAAAAAGGGAGTAGAGATTAAAGATATACCCATAATGAATGAATTTTGAGACGTGTTTATGGAAGATCTACCTGGACTTCCGCTAGACATAGAAATCGAATTCGTAATTGACTTAGCACCGGGAATGACACCGATTTCGAAAGCTCCATACCGTATGGTGCCAGTAGAAATGAAGGAATTAATGATACAACTTCAAGAGTTACTGGATAAGGGTTACATTCAGTCGAGTGTGTCTCCTTGTGGAGAACCCATGTTATTCGTGAAGAAAAAGGACGGATCGATGAGGCTCTGTATCGATTATTGAGAATTGAACAGAGTAACGATCAAGAATAGATATCCGCTACCAAGGATAGACGACTTGTTTGATCAACTGAAGGGAGTGAAATGTTTCTCGAAGATCAATTTACGAACAAGATATCATCAACTGAAAGTGCGGGATGAAGATATACCAAAGACTGCATTTCGAACCCGTTATGGACATTACGAGTTTTTGGTAATGTCATTCGGTTTAACTAATGCTCCGGTGCATTCATGGACTTGATGAATCGAGTTTTCAAGCCCTACTTGGATAAATTCGTAGTAGTTTTCATTGACAACATTTTGATCTACTCGAAGACAGAGGAAGAACACACCGAACATCTGAAGATTGTTTTGGAGGCACTACAAAAGGAGGAGATGTACGCGAAGTTTTCAAAATACGTATTTTGGATGAAGAAGGTTCAATTCTTAGGCCACGTGGTGGATGAGAATGGAATCTCAGTAAACCTCGAAAAGGTTAAAGTGGTAAGTACTTGGCAGCAACTGAGAACACAGACAGAGGTGAGAAGTTTCATAGGGTTAGTTGGGTACTATCAAAGATTCATCCAAGATTTTTCTAAGATAGCAACCCCGTTGATTAATCTGACGAGAAAGATGGTAAAATTTGTATGGACCGACAAATGCGAGGAGAGTTTTCAAGAGCTGAAGAAGATATTAAGTGAGGCGCCTGTATTATCCTTACCAGATGATATGGGAGGATTTGTAGTGTATAGTGACGCATCGCATAGAGGACTTGGTTGTGTGCTGATGCAGCATGACAAAGTCATTGCATATGCGTCACGATAATTGAAGGATTATGAAAAACGATACCCTACTCATGACTTAGAGTTAGCGGCAATAGTTTTTGCGTTAAAGATATGGAGACATTATTTGTACGGAGAGAAATGTGAGATATACACGGAACACAAAAGTCTGAAATATATCTTCACACAGAAGGAGTTAAATATGCGTCAGAGAAGGTGGTTTGAATTAATCAAAGATTATGACTGTGAGATTCTTTATCACTCAGGGAAGGCAAACGTAGTTTCCGACGCTCTGAGCAGGAAAGGAAGGGAGAAATTGTTTCAATTAACAACTCAGGAGGAGTTAATAAGAGATATGGAGAAGTTGGAAATAGAAGTGAAAGGACCCGAGGGGTTTGAGGAGAAATTATTTGTAATGGAAGATTGACCGACATTGTTGGATAAAGTAAAGGAAGCACAGGAGAAAGATGAAGAATGCGAGAAAATCAGAAAAAGGATTACGAAAAATGAGGAAGAAAAATTTCAAATAGATAAAGACGATATTTTAAGATTCGAAGGGAGAGCGTGGGTACCGGTGTTAACCGAGTTGAGAGAGGAGATTTTGCACGAGGCACACAATACGACATATTCCATTCATCCGGGAGGCACTAAGATGTATCGAGACATGAGTCAATATTTTTGGTGGCCCAATTTGAAACGGGAAGTCGCAGAGTATGTTAGTAAATGTTTGACTTGTCAACGCGTAAAAGGAGAGCATCAGTGGCCGAGTGGGTTGCTACAACCGTTGGAAATACCAGAATGGAAATGGGAGCATATTACGATGGATTTCGTGGTAGGACTTCTGGTTATGCAGAAAGGGTTGGATGCCATTTGGGTTATCGTGGATCGACTTACAAAGACCACACATTTTTTACCGATCAAGATCCGCTATAGTTTGAATCAGTTAGCGAGTCTGTATGTAAAGGAGATTGTTTCACGACATGGAGTGCCGATATCAATTGTTTTTGACCGAGACCCACGTTTCACGTCAAAATTCTGGAAAATCTTGCAAGAGAGGACGGGAACACAGTTAAGGTTAAGTACTGCTTATCATCCTCAGACAGACAGACAAAGTGAGCGAATAATACAAATGCTATAGGATATGCTTAGAACTTGTGTGATGGACTTCAAGGGGAATTGGGACAACCACCTACCCTTAGTCGAATTTGCAATACTTACCATATAACAACCCCAAAATTCATACCATTTAAATCTCAACATCGGTCATTAACCATACATTAAATCTCTAATTTTACATCATTATTCGATATTAAAAACACTAAATTTGCGGAATATTTAAAACGTTTATACATTTTCTTCTTTCTTTCCCTGAATCGCAACCTTTACATTACATCTCTTTGATTCAATCTTATATCATGAATCGTTACAATAAAATGACTATACAAAGTCTTACATCATAACTAAATATCCATATACATTGGATAGCTCAACTTACAATTCAACAACATGTTACATTCAAAATATGAAATACATTTCTCATAAAACATAAGTAATCTTCTTGAATATAGATCTGTATAACTCACTTAGCACATATCTTTACCTTAAAATCTTGACCTGCAAAAGTGGTTATTTGCAAGAGTGAGCTCGACAGCCCAGCAAAGTCTAACAGTTTTCATGCATCACATATCACATAATAACATGCTCGATATACATCTCATTAAAGTAACATGGCATACATTCTTTTAATACACATAGCAAATATAAAGATTGAGTTCCTTACTCAATCATCATTACTTAGCCAAAACAATGCAGTCATATATTGACTTTAACATTTCATGATTTCAACATGTATAACATATCTTGCAATTTAAAACAGTTCATCAAGTCCACGTAACAAATAGGAACCGAAAGACTTGCCTTGATCGTTGTTTACCAATAATAGTTTAACAGCTTATAGTTATCTGCACTTCACGTGTCCTACACAATTATATAATCATACACATCAACTATTAGTCACATAAAAACACATAGTAATTGTAATGTAGACTCTACTCTACATCTCATAATCATTCCTATTAATTAGCACACAATGTTTAATTAGATTGTGTTAACTTTTTGACTTATGACTCACTATATTTCATAATCGAAGTTCATTCAAGTGCTTAAGTCTTGCTAGGATTACTTATTGGTTTTATATTAACCCATTTCATATCCTATAATATTCAATTCAATTGAATTGAAACACTTTTTAAGTTCATTAACACTTGGCACGGCGTTTCGACGTTCAATCGTCACACGCACGATTTGCCTCTCTTGTGTATGCTTACTATGAATCTATAACTTATCTAATACATTATTTATTAATGTTAAGCATCATTATATTTACTAACATACATATTTTATAACTTAGGACATCATCTTTTATGGTCAGGAGCACTACACATGCATATGTGCATGCCCGACGCCCTCTGATTGCCCCTGAAAACATAACAATCCTAAAGATGACCATTTTGACTACTGTTACAAACCTCAAATTGAAACACTTAAAGAACAAAAGTTGTAGGTCTACTCATCCTCGTTCTGGATCATCTTGAATTACCTCAATTGAATTTCGTATGAGAAAGTTATGGCCATTTTACTACAGGAGGCCAAAATTGTCCGACTCAGACTTCTGTCCCTGCTCCGCGGCGCGAGAACTAGGCTAAACAGTGGTGCCACAACGCGAGATTGGCGCTGGGGCACGAATTTCAGCGCTGGGGTGCGAACTTCTTGCGCCGGGGCGCGAATTTTAGCGTCAGGGCTCCATTTTTGGCGCTGGGGCACCGAAAACTAATAGAACGCAACCCACGAAGAATAGAACAACTAAATTTCTATCTATAACTTAATTTTTAACACTAATTAACATATATAACTTATGCCAATTACACATATACACATTACCCAACATTCATATACTAATTTAAACCACTAAACAACAATTATAGAAAACATAATTCCTTGAAAACCATATCTTAAACCCAAAAAGTCCATTTTTATACTTCTAGACACTGTGAACACGGTAATCACAATTTATAAACCAATTTTGATTCCCTTAAAACACAAACATGCCAACATATAAACCAGTTAACATGTGTAGTTCAATTCCTTAGTTAGCATACAAAATTTTGATATTTCTACAAAACATATATTCGTATATCTATTTTTCACTGTAAAACCAAGTTCTCTTTCTAAATCATAATTTAGCATACAACACACACACACACACACACACACATACACACACACATATATATATATATATATATATATATATATATGCTAACTATAATAATTACAACTACTCATATTATCATAACCAATTATAAAACACAGTTTACCAAGATTTTTGTAAAACTTTATATATACAGTGAAATAGAAGAATACACTGACTTTAGGCATCACGAACTATAACATATATATATATATATATATATATATATGATTACATATTTTTAAATTTAGAGGAACATACCTCTTGTTTGATTAGACAATCTTTGTTAATCACTGATAACTTTCTTTTGCTACTTTTCTCTCTCAGGTTTTCTCTCAAATTCTCTGAAACCTTCTCTTTGAAAACCCTTTTTCTCTGAACTTCTTCTTAGGCTTAGGCTTAGGCCATATACAATATACGTAAAAGTAAAAACTAAACGATAACAAAGCGTATATAAAAAAAAAACACATATAGTCATAATAGACCTAATAAGTATTATCGCTTATCGAAGATATAACGATACTTATAAATATATAAATTATTTATTTAGTTAATAATTTAAATTAAAAGAAATCCAAAAGCCATAAGGCTTTGTTTGCCAAACCATTAAAATTACATGATTAATATACTTAAACCTTGTTTGGCAAAAACTAAATTAAAATTACTTTAATTTATTTTAATAACTCTTATAATATAGTTATTTGTCATACTTTATTTAATAACAATTTATTAAATAATTAACTTAATCACATAACTCAATCCACATAACACATTAATTATTTAACAAATAAATAATTAACTAAATCAAATCAATCAAATTGAACAATTATTTATCCAATAATAAACACATCCAATAAATATTTATATAAATTAATAAATATTTATAATTTACATTTAAAAATCTGGAATGTTACATACCATGCGAGTATTGGCATGCCATCGTACGAAGCTCTTTACGGGAGGAAGTGCATAACGCCATTATGTTGGGACGAAGTCGGGGAATGACGAATACTCGGACCCGAGTTAGTACAACCAACCGCGGATGTGGTGACAATGATAAGGGCTAGACTAGTTGCAGCTCAAGATCGCCAGAAAAAGTATGCAGATTTGCATTGGCAAGGCCGAGATTTTGAAATCGACAGCTTTGTATTCTTGAAGGTATCTCCATGGAAGAGAAAGATCCGTTTTGGCAAGAAAGGAAAACTAAGTCCAAGATTCATAGGACCGTTCGAGATACTCAAGCGAGTGGGCAAAGTAGCATACAAAGTTGCACTACCACCTGAGTTGGAGCACATCCATAACGTGTTTCACATATCCGTGTTGCATCCGTATAAGCCTGACTACAAGCACGTGATTTCTTATGAACCCATTCAAGTGGAGAAGAATTTAGCGTACGAAGAAATTCCTATCCAAATTCTAGATAAGAAGGAGCAAACCTTGATAAATAAAATCATTTCTTCTGTAAAAGTACTTTGGCGTAACCACGATGTCGAGGAGGCTACGCGAGAGTTAAAAGATAGGATGATGAGGGATTATCCCCATCTATTTGTGTAACCTTGTAGCAATTTCGGGACATAATTTTTATAAGGGTGGGAGGATGTAATACACGAGAATTTTCATGTATTATAAAATGAATATATTAATGGAAATACTATTTATGTGAATATAAGTGTTATTGTGTTATGAGTTGGTTAATACAATTGATTCGTATTAGATCAATGCGTATTATGAAATGTGAATTGACAATGAGAAGTGTGAAATGTCTTGTGTGGCATAATGCGAAACGAGAAAATTAATTAAGCGAATTAAAATGAGAATTAAGAAGATTAATCGTGTTGATCATGTGAATTCGTACAAGAAATTAATACGCTCGTAGACTTGTAGTAATACTCTTGTTAACATTAATTCATGTCGTATAAACGAGTTAGCGATGAAGATTGGCACATCTTAGAAGCTAAACCGATCTTGACATCGTTGTCGAGACGCATGGCCTTGTTCTTGGCCCCAATCCATTTGTCTAATTGGCGCAAATTTTACCAAGCCAGGTCAAGTCGATGAGAAAAATTAATTCTTCTATCTTGGAAAATTAAATGAACAATTATGTGGTGTGTGTTACATTAATAAAACATGAAATAAAGTATGCAGTTAAGTAATATTAATTGTTATATTAATTAATTTTTAATGGTTGTCGTAGAATATTGAATTCTTAGTAATTAACTAATAATATGTGATTACTATTATTTGCAATATATTATAAAGATGAATAATGATTATGGAAATCAATAATTACATGAATCAATGGTTGAATTAATTAATATTGGTGTTAATTAATTAAGGAAGTGCATGATTTATTTATTTAACATAAATAAGTAAGTTAGTAATATAATCATATTATATTAATTGATTATGTGCATATGAGCAATAATACAACTATACTATATAGTGTAGTGTGACAATGTGTGACTATATATTGAGTCTTATAAAATTTTATTGTATTAGGCAATGTGATTAAATATATTGGAAGTATATGTTATAAATACGTTATGAAATATCTATGTGACAATATGTATGTGGTTTATATATTAAAATAAAATACCATGAACATATTGTAAATTATTATTTTAATAAAGTGTACCAGTGTGATAAAATGTACATGGATTATATGTATGTTGCATAACATCTACTACCTTAAAATATTAAATCATATTGTGACATTTAGTTATAATGTATGGTTGATATATGTAACATAAGAGTGGGAATGTGTAAAAGTGGGCAAGAGTGCTAAGTTAATTTATTTGTCCCAAAATGAGTGTCCAATTGTCTCATTCCTCAGTTACGTATAAACCAAAAAGGCTAAGCCTATTTCTTCCAAGCTTCTAGCTAATGATCATGGGGGGGGGGGGAGTGGTGTTCGTGATGCAAACCAACCACTAATTACCAACTTCTCCATAACCTTCACGCAATCCTACAATCCATGGGTTTGATTCAATGTGAAAATGCAATGTCTTGTTTTGTGTTCTTCTATAAATAGCAGTTATACTTCTTCATTTCTTGTTACTAAGAATTGTCTGATAAATTGCTAAGTAGTAGAGTGAGAGCATTCTAAGAACTTGAGAGTTCAGTTAGAGCAAGTTCATTGCACATTACGAAGTTATAATTCCATTCCTTGCTTTCCATTTCCGTTTCTGTAAACAGAGTTTTAAGTTCGTGAAATTCAAATTTTTTATTATGTAGAATTGGATGTTATTGAGGGTGGGTAATGTTCATATAGTTGTTATATGGCCTTAGGAGCATGTTTAAACTGATATATGAGTGTTTAGGAATGATTTCTTGAGTAATTTCTGTGTTTGGGCTAAACAGTTGCTGAGGTTTATTGTTCCTGGTCCTAACTGCGGACATGGCGTAAATGTCTTTGGATTTACATAAAAGCGCGCGTAGCCTTAATCGCCGCAAAGATCCCTAGATTTCGATCCTAATCACCAAGGATATGGTATATTATTTCTATATCTATTTCGAAAGATATAAACATAAACTGTTTATACATTAAACATTACACATTATTCCCAAGGTCGAGAATCTTCATATAATACCTAAATCAATATCCTATTAGACATACAAAGTTATTATCATACATTACTGTTACAAATTTAGGTGCACATATAATCCAAAGCTGACTTGTCTTTGACTTTTCTTGTAACCGACGTATTCGTCATAATCTGCAATGTTTATCATGATATAGCAAGGGTGAGCAACAATTTTACCCAGCACGTATAATTTCAATTAAGGATATATCATGATTGAAAGAATTGAGCAATAAACTGGCTAACTTTCTACAATATATACATTGCGAAAGAGCATGAATAAATTTTCATAGTTGATTGAATAATGAACATGAATAAATCAACTTGACCAAATGGCAATGAAGGTGATCAGCCTTTCATACCTGATGAATACATGCAATATGCACAGAGTGCGAATCAATAATTCATAGACATTGTATAATCAATAATGATTAACCCCAAGCATATTTCAAAAATATCAACTCGAGATCGAGTTAGTGAACTTGCATGTACCATTGATTACCGTTACACAACCTATATCTCTTTGTCTGAAGACCTAGTATAGATAATACCCATCTCCAAATATTAGAATAATATCATCACAATATAGTACTGTTAAATACAGTTATAATATAACCTAACAAAATACCATATAATCCAATCAGTCGATAAATTACCTAAAATTCGTTATCAAGTCAAACTATTTCAGTCCGAGTTGAATTCGTTACAATTTCTGACATCCCGACGGTCTATTCGGATAATTCATGAGTCTAATTTCCATAAGACTTTGCCTAAATGCTTTACATTTACCTTAGATAATTTCATTTTCAGTCAAAATATTTTTCAATGACTTATAATAATTTTTAGATAATTATTATCATTTATCATGATTTTTCAATCATTAATATCATATTAATATGAATTAGATACTACTTAATTCCATTATCATTAATATTTATTTCATATCAAATATTAATAATATACATGTCATAATATTATAATATATTTATAATATTTCAAAGTATTTTAATACAATAAAATCATATTTATATGATTTTTAAATTGATAAATCCATTATTCGATAATTGCCATTAATATTAAAATATTAGTGTTTTCATGATAAAATACCAAAAGTTATATTTTATAACTTAAAATATTTTTCTAACCCTTAAATCATTTTTATATGATTTTTAAAACATTAATTTAATTTTCCACAATTTATTTAATATATTTATTAAATAAATCCATTATCATTAATATTAATTTATTAATGAAATTCATCGCAAAATATTAAAAGGCATTAAAAATAACTTAAAATATTTCCTTACACTTTAATATAATTTCAAATGATTTTAAAGTATTAAAATCATTTTTAAGTAATTTATTTAATATAGTAATTAAATAAATTAACTATCATTATTATTTAAAAATATTAAAATATTAATGAAATATAATCTAAATTATTAAAAACCCATTTTTAGGCTTTAAAATATTTTTTTTAAAATTTATTATGAATTTCTAATATTTATTTTCTATTTATTCTATAATTTTCGTTTAAAGTTGGGGTCCTCTACAGAAACACGTGTAGACGGTAATCTACAAGTCCGATTTGGGCTCACTTGGTATCGTTAGAACCATGACTTCCCGAGCTACGTTTTAGGCTCAAGAAACGGTCTATTTGGAACAGTATAGCAACCTGACTGGTCCGCAAGGTTTTCTTCAACAGTTGGTTCATTTTCCAGATTTGGGGTCCTTGACGGAAACACTTATAAAAAAAAATCTACAAATCGGATTTTGGTCCAATAGGTATCGTTGGATTCATAATTTCCCAAAATACAGTTTTCAGGTATCAAACATCTATTTTGGTTCTGATTTGGTCCCAGAAAAATGGACAGAAGTGGCTGATCAGTAGCTTGTGTTCAACAGTTAAGGTAGTTTGGGATTTATTTCATAACTTGCTCATTTCTTAACATATTTGAGTGATTCCAATAGGGTTTTGCCCTTAACTCATGTATCTAACATGCTAACATGTTTTAAACCATTAATCACATGAACCCAAAGAATCTAACATAAAAGTATATATATCATACAAAGGAAATATTTTTCTTAAACCTTTTGGTACAAAACTTGATTTTTTCACTTTAGATCTAACTTTTCATTTCAAAAATACTTTGATACACATATAAAATACCAATACTCATGTAAATCATGAGTTTTTAATGATCCAAAACAAAAGTTGCTTGGTTCATTAAGGTCTAACAAAAAAAGAGCACAAAAATTGAAAATTTTCAATTTCTTACCTTTTTCTTCTTGCAAGCCTTCTTGATACTTCAAAGTAGCTTATTCTTTTAAGTTGTATGAAGATCCAAGACCCCTCCTAGACTCCCTATAACTACCGAAATCGGCAGCCCCCTTTCTCTCTCTATTGTTCTTAGTTTAGACTTAGGTTTAGAAAACTAACATAACTTAGTGTATATACAATATACATATAACACATATAATGATAGAATATGTAACTCCCAATATAATTACATATACTAATTATCAATTTAATATATAAGTTACAAAATTTAGAATTTTAAAAGCCCTAAGGCTTGTTTGGCAAAACCATATTATTTTAAAATCGTGTTTTAATAGTTAAGGTCTTGTTTGGGTAAAAAGGTTTTAAAAACTCTTTTTACTCTTTTAATAGATCATTTAACACATATTCTTAATGTTATCCTTTAATTTATTAAATCTTAACATTAATTTAATTAATTAAAAGTTTGACATCAATTAATCACATAAAATTGTCACATTATAATTACTCGCTAATTATAACTTCATATAACAATAACCACATCACTACATTATCTCAATTAAATTAGAACTATAACATAAATTCATTACATATTAATTAATCATTTAATTAATATAATACACTTAATTACATTACTCCATATTAATCACATAATCTCAATAAATAATTCAAATAAAATATTTATTTACTTCAATAAATATTAAATTAACATTTAAATTCTCTTCACACCAATTCAAATATTTCACCATATATAACACATATACACATACTCGTACTTAAACATCTTTAAATAAGCATTTTATTTATTAAATTCTCATTTATTAATTCTTAAAAATCTGGGATGTCACAGTTGTTCCGGCCTCAGAATTTTGTTTTGAGTTCTGTTTTGAAATTTGTTATAGTACCATGACTTATGATAGCATGCAAACATATGTAAGGAGTATATATAGAGATGTGGACCTAATGTGAGCATGTTAGACTAGCATAACATGATTAAAGAAGATGTGTAGCTTAAATTGGATTTATGACTTTAGAAACAAACTTAATATGTATGTATGCCATGTATGTATACTAATTTTTGCAAGCATGTTAATATAACTTAGAAGTACGTGAATAAACCATTTGTTTGTGTTGATGTGATTAGTAAGGAAACATGAGCATGTTGAACCTACTAGTAAGCTTTGATTGTGAATATTGTCAAACTACCTTGAGGACTAGAATCTGACATTTGTGGTCATGTTTGGTGACACTCTTAGACTCATTCATATAGCATACACATAAATATACCATGATTGTGTATCACATTTCAAGAAAAGCATGAACGAAGTATATTTCCAACTAAAGCGGTGTTAGTTTAACACATGTGTTATGAATACTCACAAGCACGTGTTACATGTCTAGAGAGTAAGCGTGATAGACCTTGTGGTTTTACGACCTTGAATGGCCTTAACTTGTTGAAATGTTTAATTTAGAAATATATTATAAAAGGGAACCTAGATCGACTTGAAAGGCATGAAAAGACAATTATCATGACAAATATATCATGTATGATTGTTTCGGTCAAGCCGGACAGAAACCACACGGTAGAAACTGAATCTTGGCAAAGCTAGAGATTCGGCAAATTCCAGCATGATTCTTGATCTAAGACATAGCCATGGCATACAATTGCGCCATTTCTTGATCATGAATTGGCCACTTTTGAAATCTGATCTTAGACCAGTTAACTTTTATGGTACCTAAGATGCTAGAGGTGGTTTAAAACCGCTTGATAAATGTTTTGCTTGAATGCCATGAGAAATGTAAGTTTAAACTTATAAAAAAAATAAAAACAAGGATGGTAAAGTGGTATGTGAAAGCTTCTAGCATGCATGTATGTTAAACTATAGGTGTAAATGGTATGTTAAAGTGGGACAGAAACTGCAAGGCAATGGCTCACTCTCAGTCCGCAGACAGGTATCATCGCAATTGCATGCCCATCCCTAGGCCTAGAGCAGTATGTGATGCTGCCCATGCAACAAATCACAATTGAGTTCTATTTTTGAACTGATGTTTGATGTATGCCTATATGATGTCTTTAACTTGTAATATATGACTAATATGCTATGTAATGTGTTGAGGAGCATGCTATGCGATGTAAATATAGATTAATTTGGATTTACGAATGATAAGTGCAAGAGGATGTTTACATGATATCAAAACAAAGATACGTGGGTTAAACTTATGATGACTTATAAACTTATTTTGTACCATATGTGCATACTTGAATCATGACAAGCTTGATTAAAGATTGTGATAGCTAATGAACACCTTGAACATATAATACGTTCTGAATAGGATTCGAAAGTGTTGATTTCTTAACGAGGATAAACTACGCGTAAGGAAAGTATCCGAACCCTATTTTACATTGTGCAAGTATTCTAAAGTATTGCATTACTTTATTCCAGTGAATATCGTAAACTTATCTCTTTGAATGTAAGTTATCCTTCTTATTTGTTCAATCAAGCTAGTATGCTTAAACTCTTGTCTAAACTATTATTCATGATGAACTTGGTATTATTCTTGAATATTGTAAAAGAGTCGATGCCATTTGATTTGGCTAGACTATATGCATGTTTATAAAACTGTCCAAACAAATTGATTGGTGCGGAAATCTTAAAAACCTGAGTTGAACAACCCTTAAGGTAAGGGGATTGTATGTTGTTGGAAACCCCAACACATGGGTATATTATTATTGTGGTGTTATGCATAACTTAGAGTATTGTAGACTGATCATCTATAGTACTTGATTCTTTTGGGTTATCAGTTTAACATTGATGATTCTTGTAGATGTTCAATAGTCCTTAGTGACTGCTCAGTATAAAGTGTTTATCTAGTTGGACACATTAATAGTCGTTGAGTTCATATATAGCTGTTGATTTCTATTGGATTATCGTTCTTATTCTAAGAATCATTTATATTCATTATTCCTGATATTATTCTGAAACTCTGAACTATCTTAGAGATGATACTTCGATATTTCAAACTCTTGTTATAAGACTGTTTACCCTTGTTGTATATTACTTGCTGGACAATTTGTGCTCATTTTTGCTTATTTAAAACCTTTCAGTTAAGGCGGAACAAGGATGTGTATCTAGGAAAGACAAGGGCAAGGGCAAGGCTACCGACTAGCTTACCCCTTTTATGTTTAAATTGATTATGTTGTATTAAGACTATTTCCAGACTATGTTTAAGCTTATATAGGATTATGTAATAAGACTTTATTCGATATATGATTTTAGTAAATATATGATTTTAGTTATTATGGTAATACTTTGAGCACGTGATGAACTGAATTCGAGTGACTAAGTGGAGGTCAGAGTTTGGGGTCATCACATATATCAATCATCAAATCAACTTAACTACATCAGATCCATAAGATATCATCCGGTCAAAGGTTGTCAGAAAACATGTTCTAACGGTTTCTGGGTTTTCCAGAAACTGTAACCGTGAATGAGTTGGCTAGTTTGACCAACAATTACTTTCATTCTGTTGTTTATCTAGGTGATTTAGGAGCATGAATATGTAGTATACATACAATAGTATAATCGTATAACACTAGCACAATCAAATCATCAAACACATGCAAGATCTGGAACCATGAAGTTCTTGTTAGACACTGAAAAACACATTCTAGGTTACCCAAAAAATAAAAGTCAATGTCGAGTAAGCTACTTTGACCATACACTACTTACAATCTGTTGATTGTTTGAGTGATTTAAAGGCATAAATCTATAGTATATCTGATAGGATACAAACTAGATACAATAACATCTCCAAAAAATTTTAAACCTGACAGATACGAGCCTTGGAAAAATGTTGTCAGACACTGGTTTTGAGTTTCTGGGTTGCCCAGAAACTCTTGGTCATGCTTGGTCAACTGAGTTTGACCATGAATATCTTTCAATCTGGACATGATCTAAGCATGATCTTAAGTCCAGATTAAAGTCCATGCAGTAAACTACAAGTCTAAAGCATCAAACCTACAAAATCATTAACATGTAAGAATCCTCTAACTTATGCTTGTCAAACACAAAATTAGGGTTCATGGCAGTTTTGAAAAACTTTAATTTTAAGGCACTTTGAGGTTATAGATCTATGATGTAACATCATAGATCATCATATAACATCTTCTAACACTTAAATAAACATAAAAACAATAAATCTAACATGGCTTTAAGAATCAAATTTAGGTTTTAGGGTTATACCTCTTTCTTGAAATTGCTTTGATCTTGCTCTATACAACTGATCTTGGTGTTTTAGAGAGTTGTTTAGGGACTGAATAACTTAAAGATTTCATGGGTTTGGAGAGATGATGGCTAGGTTGAGTGTTTGGTAAAAATGAGCAACTTTTGTAAACTTTTTCTGTCTTTTTCTCTTATAAATTTGATTCATGTACCTAATCTTGCAAGGTGTCAATTAAGATAAAGATTGGCTGAGATTTTACACACATGGTGATTCATGCCTTCTAGAAAGTCTTTTTGCTTACAAGTTAAGTAAAAGGGTAATTTGGTCATTATACACACTAAAGGGTATTTTGGTCTTTTCCACTTGAATTTTAAGGGTAGTTTGGTAATTTCATATATTTCCCTTAATTTGAATCTTATGATTTGATAATTACCATTAGGATTGCTAATCACCAATTTAGGGTTTTTAAAAATAGGTTAAGGGTTTCTCGTAATGAAAGTAGGGTTTCATACTTAACAATTAGGGTTTCTACAACATCGTTAGGGTTTTCCCTAATTATATTCATAATCACTAACATATCTCCTTGATCACACATACTTGATTAATAATCAGTCTTAGTTTCCTATTTATGGTTTGAATTAGGGTTTTTGATTTAAACTTAGGGTTTTCTAATACTCTGCTATTTCTGATCAACCTTAAACCATACACATATACAATACATACATATCATATTAAAATATAATTATTATATATTAATATTCTCATTTCTTGTTCACAATCCATGAATTAGGGTTCTAGACCATATCTGACTTACTTTTATTATCCATCAACTTAAAAAAAAATTAAATTGACTCTCCTGCTAAATCCTTATCACATATATTCAAAACATTATTATTGATAACTATAATCATAATAATTTATAAAATAAAATAAAAAAAAATTATTCGTAAAAATACAGATAAAATTATTCAAAAATTTCTGGGTCTTTGCAGTGCTCCCACTGACCCTTTTGTACACACTAGGTTCATTCTCATTTTTGTTAAAATCAAACTCATTTGATTGTCTCATCAAAATGAATGTTCCATTTTTTGAGAAACTTGCTTCAATCCATAAATGGATTGTTGTAGCTCATATACATGACTTGCTTCAACCATTGAAACAAATCCATCTGGCTGTAGCATACATACATTTTCCTCTAATAATTTATATTTGAGGAAGGGTGTCTCCATGCCCATTTGACAGAATCTGTAATAATAAACTGCAATAGTAAGAAAAATCCAAATGGACTTGAGCATTACTACCCGTAATAAGGTTTTATCATAGTCAACTCCTTGACTTTGTTTGAAACTTTTTCCCACCAGTTTGGCCTTATAGGTCTCCACCTTGCCATTTGCTCCAAAGATCCATATTGGATATCATGGTCATTTGTCATTTCTCTGAGTGTTTATACCTCATAGTCTTATCGTTTATAACTTGATCATCATCGTCTATGATGCCTACATTGTAACGACCATGAAATTCAGATCCTTTGTAAAATACTTGGAAGAATTAAATAATGAATTAAATAATATTATTTGTCATTATTATGTGTTAATAAGATGTATGTCGTTCTATAACCTAGAAACGTCGGAACATCGTAGTAATTGAACCACGTGAGAGAATTAAAGTGTTTGAATTTCCAAGACGAAAATAAAAGTTTTTCGAGAAAGTTTCCGAAAAACACTATTCATCATTATCGTTCGGGAATTATTTTTGAACTTCCGAGAAATACGTAACGTTATAATAATGAGGCGAGATGGAATATGTAATAATAATCTAAGTATAGAAAACGCAATAATTCGCACGAGGGCTTAAATTGAGAGCGTTGGGAAATTAATGTCTAAGGAATGAACTTCTGTAATCTACTGGGATGTGCAAGCTCATTAAGCATTAAGGGACAAGCCCAAGTTGTAGCAATATCAAGTCAAGTGTTTATTAAGATAATCCCAAAGTAAATCAAAGCAAGCCCAAAGATAAGTTAATTAATTTAACAACAAAGCCCAATGGATGATCCATTAATTAAATAGGATCCATGGGGCAACCCATGGGTGTAGTAGTGGGCAAGTACTTTTTGTGATGATCAAGTGTTGTGAGGAGTAAGAAAAAGTAGTGGCTAGCAAGATTACTTAGTGGTTAAGTAGATGAATAGTAAGGAGGTTAGTTTAAGGAGGTGGGATGACATAAAGACCATTATGCCCTAACTTTGTCTAGCCTATAAATAGAGGAAGTTTGCTAGAAATTTGTTCCTTATTCAAAACACTAACAACTTACAAATATGAAGCATGTTATTGGTTAGAGAGAATAAACACACATAAGTTAAGACAACCTTTGTTAGATTTTCAAAGAAGAGAAGTACAAGTTCTTCAAGGGTAAGACTCTTGTCTAAAACATCTTCATCTCTATCATTGTATGGTGATAAGAGAAGTGTAAGTTAATAAGTATATATGCTAAGAACATGTAAGAATTTATTAAGCAATGAACTTAAGCCGAATAAAGTTATGAATAAGTAACTTGAACCTAAATAAGTTATTAACTTATGATGAACTTGTCATGTGATTGTCATATGAATTTAGTATGTTGGATAAAATGTGAGAACATTGAGTAGAGGACTTAAACAAATAATAAGTTATAATGAAATGAAAAAGGCATATAGTGAAGAAATTTTTAAGTTATGAGCTACTTGAGGAAGGGGTGTGTAGGCTATTTGTGTCATGTGGTTGATACCCAGAGGGTGGGAACGACCATGGAACAAATACCTACAGTGAGTGAATTCGTGGATATATTTCCAAGCAAATTGTTGGGTCTTCCGCTGGATAGGGAGATCGAGTTCGTAATACATATTGTACCAAGAGCGACACCAGTGTCCAGGGCACTGTATCATATGGCGCCAGTGGAGATGAAGGAGTTGATGGTGCAGTTGCAAGAACTGTTGGACAGGAAGTACATTCAACCGTGTGTTTCGCCGTGGGGAGAACCGGTACTATTTGTCAAGAAGAAGAACGGATTGTTAAGACTTTGTATCGACTATCGAGAGTTGAACAAGTTAACAATAAAGAATAAGTATCCATTGCCCAGGATCGATGATCTTTTTGATCAGTTGAAAAGGGCAAAATATTTTTCCAGAATAGATTTAAGGATGGGGTATCATCAGCTAAAGGTAAGAAATGAAGACGTGCCAAAGACAGGATTCATGACTCGTTATGGTCATTACGAGTTTTTGGTGATGTCATTTGGGTTGACTAATGCACCTGCTATATTTATGGATATGATGAACAGAGTGTTCAAACAATATTTGGACAAGTTCATCGTGGTGTTTATTGATGATATTCTAGTCTACTCTAAGACGCCAGAAGATCATGATGAACACCTAAGAATAGTGTTGGAGACATTAAAGAAAGAAAAGTTATATGCGAAGTTCACTAAGTGTGAATTTTAGTTAGAGAGGGTACAGTTTTTAGGTCATGTCATTGACCATGAGGGGATTTCAGTAGATCCAGCGAAGGTGGAAGCCGTGATGAATTGGGAACAACCGAAAATGTCGACTGAGGTGCTGAGTTTCCTAGGATTAGCGGGTTACTATCGCAGATTCATTCAGGATTTTTCAAAGATAGCTACTCCGTTGACTAACTTGACGAGGAAAACAGTGAAGTACGTATGGACTGAGAAATGTGAAGATAGTTTTTAAGAACTGAAGAAGAGGTTGAGTGAAGCGCTTGCTTTGTCATTACCCGATGACACAGGAAATTTCGTAGTTTATAGCGATGCTTCGCATTAAGGACTGGGTTGCGTGCTCATGCAGCATGACAAGGTCATTGCGTATGCATCTAGGCAGTTGAAGAATTATGAGAAAGTTTACCCTACTCATGATCTAGAACTAGTCGCGGTAGTGTTTGCCTTAAAGATATGGCGACATTATCTTTATGGGTAAATATGTGAGATATACATGGACCACAAGAGTCTAAAATATATCTTCACACAGAAGGAGTTGAATATGAGACAGAGGAGATGGCTGGAGTTGATAAAGGATTACGACTGTGAAATCCGTTATCACCCTGGAAAAGCCAATGTTGTGGCCGATGCCTTGAGTAGAAAGGGTCGGGAGAAGTTGTCTATGTTAACGGCTCAATCTGAGTTAATAGCAGAGATGGCTAGGATGGAGTTGGAGGTGAAGTTTCCAACTGAGGTGAATCAGAGACTATTTGCGACGGAGATTCAATCTACAATCATAGAGAGAGTCAAGGAGGTGCAGCTCAAAACTGATGAGTGTGACCAGATAAAGAAGCGGTTGACCAATGAAAAAGATATTAAGTTTAGTCTTGATAATGAGGGATTATTAAGATTTGAGGGAAGAATTTGGGTTCCGAATGAGACGAAATTAAAGGAGCAAGTTTTACAAGAGGCTCACAGTTCGAGGTACTCGATTAATCATGGTAGCACTAAGATGTATCAAGACCTTCGACAAAGTTTTTGGTGGCCAAATATGAAGAGAGAAATAGCGGAGTATGTGAGTAGGTGTTTGACTTGTCAAAGAGTTAAAGCCGAACATCAACGACCAAGTGGCTTGTTATAGTCATTGGAGATTCCGTAGTGGAAGTGGGAGCATATCACGATGGACTTTGTGGTGGGACTTCCGACTACTCAGAAGGGATATGATGTGATTTGGGTAATAGTGGACTGGTTGATGAAGTCGGCTCACTTTTTGCCAATTCGAGTTAAGTATAACTTAGATCAGTTAGCTACACTTTATGTTAAGGAAATTATTTCCAGACATGGAGCACCAGTTTTGATTGTGTTAGATCGTGACACACGGTTCATATCGAACTTTTGGAGAAGTCTTCAAGAGTAGTTGGGGACACAGTTGAAGTTGAGTACGACATATCATCCACAAACCAATGGACAGAGCGAGAGGACAATTCAGACGTTAGAAGATATGTTGAGATCTTGCGTCATGGATTTCAAGGGTATTTGGGATGATCATCTACCATTAGTAGAATTTGCATATAACAATAGTTATCATGGAAGCATAGGTATGCCACCGTACGAAGCTTTGTATGGAAGGAAATGCGGAACAACATTGTATTGGAATGTAGTGGGAGAACGCCGAATGCTAGGACCAGAATTGGTGCAGCAAACAGTAGAAGTGGTGAAGTTGATACGTATGCGTCTCGTAGCAGCTCAAGACAGACAGAAGAAATACGCAGACTTACATTGAGAGAATAGGTAGTTTGAGGTAGGCTCGTATGTATTTCTAAAGGTATCTCCCTGGAAAGGAAATATACGTTTTGGAAAGAAGGGAAAACTAAGCCCAAGGTTTATAGGACCTATTGAGGTATTAGAACGGGTAGGTGAGGTAGCTTATAGGGTAGCATTACCTCCAGACCTAGAGCGAATACATAACATATTTCACATTTCAGTGTTACGTCCTTACAAACCGGATTATAAGCACATGATAGAATTTGAGCCTATTCAAATCGAGAAGGACTTAACATACGAAGAGATGCCGATTCAAATCATCGATATAAAAGAGCAAGTTCTGCGAAACAAGGTAATATCGTCGGTAAAGGTATTATGGAAGAACCACGATGCCGAGGAAGCAACGTGGGAATTGGAAGATAAGATAAAGAAGACTTACCCTCATTTGTTTGAGTAATGTTGGGAGAGATTCTGGGGACATAATCTTTATAAGGGGGGAAGAATGTAACGACCAAGAAATTCGGATCCTTTGTAAAATACTTGGAAGAATTAAATAATGAATAAAATAATATTATTTGTTATTATTAATTGTTAATAAGATGCATGTCGTTCTATAACCCAGAAACGTCGGAACATCGTAGTAATTGAACCACGTTAGAGAATTAAAGTGTTTGAATTTCCAAGATGAAAATAAAAGTTTTCCGAGAAAGTTTCCGAAAAACACTATTCATCATTTATTGCTAGGGAAATATTTTTGAACTTCCGAGAAATACGTAACGTTATACTATCGAGGCTAGATGGAATATGTAATAATAATCTAAGTATGGAAAACGCAATAATTCACATGAGGACTTAAATTTAGAGCGTTGGGAAATTAATGTCTAAGGAATGAACTTGTGTAATTTACTGGGATGTGTAAGCTCATTAAGCACTAAGGGACAAGCCCAAGTTGTATCAATATCAAGTCAAGTGTTTATTGAGATAAGCCCAAAGTAAATCAGAGCAAGCCCAAAGATAAGTTAATTAATTTAACAACAAAGCCAAATGGATGATCCATTAATTAAATAGGATCTATGGGGCAACCCATGGGTGCAGTAGTGGGCAAGTACTTTATGTGATGATCAAGTGTTGTGAGGAGTAAGAAAAAGGAGTGGCTAGCAAGATTACTTAGTGGTTAAGTAGATGAATAGTAAGGAGGTTAGTTTAAAGAGGTGGGATGACATAAAGACCATTATGCCCTAGCTTTGTCAAGCCTATAAATAGAGGAAGTTTGCTAGACATTTATTCCTTATTCAAAACACTAACAACTTCCAAATTTGAAGCAAGTTATTGGTTAGAGAGAATAAGTACACATAAGTTAAGACAACCTTTGTTAGATTTTCAAAGAAGAGAAGTACAAGTTCTTCAAGGGTAAGACTCTTGTCTAAAACATCTTCATCTCTATCATTGTATGGTGATAAGAGAAGTGTAAGTTAATAAGTATGTATGCTACGAACATGTAAGAATTTATTAAGCAATGAACTTAAGCCGAATAAAGTTATGAATAAGTAACTTGAACCTAAATAAGTTATTAACTTATGATGAACTTGTCATGTGATTGTCATATAAATTTAGTATGTTGGGTAAAATGTGAGAACATTGAGTTGAGGACTTAAACCAATAATAAGTTATAATGAATTGAAATAGGCATATAGTGAAGAAATTTTTAAGTTATGAGCTTATGAAGAATAAGCCATAACCTAATTTTAATATAAGTTATTTTATCATATAAGTTGAGTAGTCTAAATAATGAAATGAATGTATTTGGAATGATGAACAAATCACTAGTAATGAAGTTTTACCGGAAATCACACGATTGGACGATAATCGTCGAATTCGTGAAATTCTCGGAATGGAAGTCGTATTTTGTGTTTGAACTCAGAAACGTTGGTTTTCGATGGAGACAATTCATATTTTGCATTATAGAGTTGCGGACTCAAAAATGGTCGGATTCCGACTTAGAACGAAGAAACGAGCGTTGAACGTTCACGAACGTTTACTATTTTCGTTAAAAATGGACTAATAGGTGAAATTTTAGCCAACGAATTCAAAATGATAAAATTCTTGCATGAACATGTAGAGTATATAATTTGTGACCCGTAGGCTCTTGAACGAGCCAATTCAGACTTATAACGAAGAAGTTACGAGTTTGGGAATCTAACCATTTGGAAAAATCTGTCAAAAATTTCTGAGGCTCAGAGTCCGCGCCGCGGCGCGACTCCATGCCAAAAGTTCGGCACCGCAACACCAAAGTGGCATGTGTCCTCAAGAAACTCGTACGCCAGTGCACAATAGTAATCAAAGGGACTCAGCAAAGTACCGAGTCCGATTTTCGCAATAATAATAGGTGACCAGCAGTACATGACACCAAGAGTAATAATCGGCTAGCCAAAATACGACCTCATGACCTAGATAATGAAAGAGGTTTAAATGTTGAGCATGAAGAGTAATTGATGAGCAATTAAATTAAGATCTTAATGAAACATTGTTAAGACATAATTAAGCCTTAAGTATGATCACTTACGGTTAAAGAGAGTAAGTTACTTATGAACGTAAGGATAACATAATGGAAAGTCGGAACCAATAATAATAAATCTAATACGTAATTAGATTGAGAAGAAGGGTAAGATTCTTTAGAAACCGTGTATGATCATTCATGACCTAATGTGCTATGTGATGTTATTATCTATTGTAGAGACTTAAAGACCTAAAGTGCACGTGTTATAACTGTGGCAGACGCTTAAGGCGAGTATTCTAACCCTTGTTTCAGTTCGTTCTGGACAAGTCTCTGTGATTCATGTATTCTTCGCATGAGTTAATGTCTGAAGAAGTCAAAGCCAATTCTTTTGGCTAGACGTATGCTATGTTATTCTATCAAGTGTTGATAAAGATTTATCGAACTAATATTATTGTGGTTTTCAAAAGTAGACTTAGTATGCTAAATTGTTTTGTCGTCAAACGACATGCACGTGAGGTTGCCACAACTTAAATGTATACATGTTTAATGAATGTAGTGTTGATCAACATAGAGTACTATAGGCTGATCACCTAGACGTGCTCGTAAGCTATGCCGGACTTACGGACTTAGTGTCGGGACGTCCCTTTCAAAGTAATTATGAAATATTCACGGTCTTGAACCGGAATTGATGTTTTACTGAATATTGTTGTTGTAAAATCTTTTGAATGAAAAGAAGTGCTATTTTAAATTATCGATAGTACTTCGTAACTATTGTTCAGTTATTGAAGATATACTATTCCTATGTTTCAAGCACGCTATTTTACTAGAATTGTTGTACTTGCTGAGCTACTTAGGCTCATTCTTGCTTGAACAATATAATGCAGCTAAGACCGAACGAACAGATGGATCCGGCAAGTATAAAAGGAAGGCGAAGGCGAACCCGTAGATTACATCTGTAATAGTATAGGTTTTGTAAGAATAATATTTGATATTATGACAAAGACAAATGTATGGGTTGTAAAGAACCTGGGGAATGTAAATATTCTTTTTATATATATATAAGACATATTCGTTCTTTTGAGGTATTTCAATTGAATGATTGTGTGAACGGTAGTACCGTGTAGCACTATCTGTCGGGTTGGAAGATACCCGGATTTGGGGGCGTCACAGGTTGGTGTCAAAGCATTAGGTTATAAAACTTAAGGGGAAAAAATAAAACCTTAAGTCATAACCTTAAGAAAAGTCAAAGAATAAAAAAAATGGAAGATAACCTTATAAAAATGCATTATAAATGTATGTGTTTTTATTATTCTACTGACGTGTACTAATCAAACTTTTGTGTTGTTGTAGATGTCAGGAGAAAAGAGAGACGACATGTAGTCGGTGAAGGATCGATTAATCGATAGAGATTATACCGAACCCCATGGCGAGAAATCCCAAAGTGGCAGTGGTTGAGTCTGGAGACTTAGAGAGTCTAGACCTCATGTCCGTGTTCGATGGCATATTGGAAGAAGAAGTGGAGGTAGTGTCCTTCAACCCCGTAGCAAGAGCAGCAGAGATGGCTCCAGGGGAGTCAATGATGTCACTGTTTATGTTAGGATTGGATAGAAACATCCACTACTGTCAGGAGGTTATAGAGCTGAAGGCAGAGCTCTAAGTTGTTATAGAGGACAAGATAGACGTAGAGTCCATGTGGGAACAGGAGCATGATGAAAGGGTTTTGGCTAAGGACAAGGTCCATGAGATGAAATAGGAGGTCTTTGAACTCATGGGGGAGCTAAGGACCAAGAAGCAAAAGATAGGAAGAATATCCTATATCAATAGGAGTTCTCATGAGGATTTCTAGCTGCAGGTAGCCGGTTATCCCATCGAGGCAGGGCAGATGCGACATACTATCAGCCGTGATATTATCGCCGGTCTTGCCAAGGCGGATTTTGAAAATGCCTTAAGGAAAATGTGATATAGTAGTGGATGGAGTAGTTAGATATGTACATATATTTGTATCTAGTAGTGACGTAAAATCCTCTTTTGTATAATCAAGGGTAGTCTTTTGTAAATACCAATTTTTCGAAAGTAACTGTGGGAAAGTAATGTATTCAGTATAGGCTGTGTAATGTAACCAATGTAGTATTATACTACAATGAAATAATATAAGTTTTCTTTTTCAAAAAATGTTGAGTAATGAATGATAAGTTATTGTTTAAAATTAAATAATAACTAATCTAACGAAATGAATAATAACGAAATATGTGTTTATTGTAACAACAAAATGCCGCCAAGAAGAGTACCACATAATCAAGGTGCGAACACAAACCAACCAGAGGGAGGTCCGGTTAACCCCATGCAGGAGTTCGTAAATCTATTAAACACAACATTTAATAGAACTGGGGCTAATATCCCCGTAAATGCTGGTGTAGTACGAGCTACTATGTTTAAGGACTATAAAAGTGTGGATCCGTCGGAGTTCAAAGGAAGTACGGACCCTATCGAAGCCCAAACTTGGGTGAAGGAAATTGAGAAGGCATTTGTGATAGCAAATGTCGATGAGGCCCAAGAAGGTTGCCTTTGCAACCTACATGATGAAGGGAGAGGCCAACTTTTGGTGGGAGGCCAATCAGGCTAGGGCCGGAATAGATGTTATAACGTGGGTGAGGTTCAAAGAAATATTTTATGAGAACTATTTTCCCATTAGCATGCAGAGAAGGATGGAGATGCGGTTTCTGGAGTTGAAACAAGGGAACATGATGGTTCCCTAATACGCTGCCAAGTTTAACGAACTGGCAAGGTTCGCTCCACACCAAGTGGATACCGAGGTGAGGAAAGCTCGACGGTTCGAGCAAGGCTTGAAACCCTGGCTCTATAACCGTATTTCTGTGTTCCAAAGTACTTCCTTTGGAATCATTTTAGAGAAGGCAATAATTGCCGAAGGTAGTAGCGAGGCGTTGAGCCAATACCACAAAGACAAGAAAATCAAGGGGAAGGTGGATGGGGGAATAAAGGTTGAAGGTGCCAGCGGGAGTGGCGAGGGTTATAAGAGGAAGGTAGTTAGCTCTGGGAATACCAGGGTGAAACAAGGAGACCTGAAGAGGAGGATGGAGGCTGGCAAGACCTGCGGAAAGACTCACTTAGGAGTCTGTCTCAAAGGTAATGCCATGTGTTACAACTGTGGACAGAAGGGGCACATTGCGCCAAACTGTCCAAGCTCAAAGAAGAACCATGGATGCTTTGTATATGGGTTAACTGACCACATGGTAAAGAACTGCCCAAAGAAGGGGACAGACGGGAATAAGGGCAACAATAGTGGTAAGTTAACTATTGGGGGTCCTGCGCAGCCGGGTAGGGCGATGGTTCATACCTTTAACATGACCGTCCAAGACGCAATGGCCTCGGGGGACGTAGTCGCGGGTATTATTCTGATCAACAACTTAAATGCATACGTGTTGTTTGACTCAGGTGCTACTTGTTCATTTATCGCATGTGATTTTGCTAGACGATTATGATTACTTCCCGAAAAATGCCAATACCCTTAAATATTAAGGTAGCAAATGAAGAGATAATTAATGTTGAAGATATTCATAGGAGTTGTTGTGTAGACATGCGAGGTTTAAAATTATCCGTAGATCTGATACCGATACAGTTAGGAGAATTCGACATAATTCTCGGAATGGATTTGTTGGTTAATCATGGGGCAATTATAGATTGTCAAAAGAAATGCGTAAATATTAAAACATTAAGACAATCTCAGGTAATATGTTACGGGAATAAATTGTCGGGACGTTCGTGTTGTCTTACCATGACACAAACTAGGAAATTATTGAGGAAGGGGTGTGTAGGCTATTTGTGTCATGTGGTTGATACCCAGAGAGTGGGAGCGACCATGGAACAAATACTTATAGTGAGTGAATTCGTGGATGTATTTCCAAGCGAATTGTTGGGTCTTCAGCCGGATAGGGAGACCGAGTTCGTAATACATATTATACCAGGAGCAACACCAGTGTCCAGGGCATCGTATCGTATGGCGCCAGTGGAGATGAAGGAGTTGATGGTGCAGTTGCAAGAACTGTTGGACAGGAAGTACATTCAACCGAGTGTTTCACCGTGGGGAGCACCGGTACTGTTTGTCAAGAAGAAGGACGGATCGTTAAGACTTTGTATCGACTATCGAGAGTTGAACAAGTTAACAATAAAGAATAAGTATCCATTGCCCAGGATCGATGATCTTTTTGATCAGTTGAAAGGGGCAAAATATTTTTCCAAAATATATTTAAGGACGGGGTATCATCAGCTGAAGGTTAGAAATGAAGATGTGCCAAAGACAGCATTCAGGACTCGTTATGGTCATTACGAGTTTCTGGTGATGTCATTTGGGTTGACTAATGCACCTGCTGTATTTATGGATATGATGAACAGAGTGTTCAAACAATATTTGGACAAGTTCGACGTGGTGTTTATTAATGATATTCTAGTCTACTCTAAGACGCCAGAAGATCATGCTGAACACCTAAGAATAGTGTTGGAGACATTAAAGAAGGAAAAGTTATATGCGAAGTTCACTAAGTGTGAATTTTAGTTAGAGAGGGTACAGTTTTTAGGTCATGTCATTTACCATGAGGGGATTTCAGTAATTCCAGCGAAGGTGGAAGCTGTGATGAATTGGGAACAACCAAAAACGTCGACTAAGGTGCGCAGTTTCCTAGGATTAGCGGGTTACTATCAGAGATTCATTAAGGATTTTTCAAAGATAGCTACTCCGTTGACTAACTTGACGAGGAAAACGGTGAAGTATGTATGGACTGAGAAATGTGAAGACAGTTTTCTAGAACTGAAGAAGAGGTTGAGTGAAGCGCTTGCTTTGTCATTACCCGATGACAAGGGAAATTTCATAGTTTATAGCGATGCTTCACATAAAGGATCAAGGTTGCGTGCTCATCATGCAAAGATGACAAGGTCATTAACAGTATGCATCTAGGCGCATTGAAGGATTATGAGAAAGTTTACCCTACTTATGATCTGAAACTGGCCGTGGTAGTGTTTGCCTTAAAGATATGGCGACATTATCTTTATGGGGAAAAGTGTGAGATATACACGGACCACAAGAGTCTAAAATATATCTTCACACAAAAGGAGTTGAATATGAGACAGAGGAGATGGCTGGAGTTGATAAAGGATTACGACTGTGAAATCCTGTATCACCTTGGAAAAGCCAATGTTGTGGCCGACGCCTTGAGTAGAAAGGGTCGGGAGAAGTTGTCTATGTTAACGGCTCAAACTGAGTTAATAACAGAGATGGCTAGGATGGAGTTGGAGGTGAAGTTGCCAAGTGAGGCGAATCAGAGACTATTTGCGATGGAGATTCAATCTACTATCGTAGAGAGTCGAGGAAGGAGGTGCAACTCAAAACCATGAGTGTGACCAGATGAAGAAGCGGTTGACCAATGAAAAGATATTAAGTTTAGTCTTGATAATGAGGGATTATTAAGATTTGAGGGAAGGATTTGGGTTCCGAATGAGACGGAATTAAAGGAGCAAGTTTTACAAGAGGCTCACAGTTCGAGGTACTCGATTAATCATGGTAGCACTAAGATGTATCAAGACCTTCGACAAAGTTTTTGGTGGCCAAATATGAAGAGAGAAATAGCGGAGTATGTGAGTAGGTGTTTGACTTGTCAAAGAGTTAAAGCCGAACATCAATGACCAAGTCGCTTGTTACAGTCATTGGAGATTCCGGAGTGGAAGTGGGAGCATATCACGATGGACTTTGTGGTGGGACTTCCGACTACTCAGAAGGGATATGATGCAATTTGGGTAATAGTGGACTGGTTGACTAAGTCGATTCACTTTTTGCCAATTCAAGTTAAGTATAACATAGATCAGTTAGCTACACTTTATGTTAAAAAAATTATTTCCAGACATGGAGCACCAGTTTCGATTGTGTCAGATCGTGACACACGATTCACATCGAACTTTTGGAGAAGTCTTTAAGAGTAGTTGGGGATGCAGTTGAAGTCGAGTACGGCATATCATCCATAAACCGATGGACAGAGCGAGAGGACAATTCAGACGTTAAAAGATATGTTGAGATCTTGCGTCATGGATTTCAAGGGTATTTGGGATGATCATCTACCATTAGTAGAATTTGCGTATAACAACAGTTATCATGCAAGCATAAGTATGCCAGCGTACGAAGCTTTGTATGGAAGGAAATGCAGAACACCATTGTATTGGGATGAAGTGGGAGAACGCAGAATGGTAGGACCGTTGGTTGGTTCAAAAACAAATGGAAGTTGTGAAGTTGATACGTGATGCGCCTCAGAAAGCATTTCAAGATGATAGAAGAAATACGGAGACTTACATCGAGAGAATAGGCAGTTTGAGGTAGGCTCGTATGTATTTCTAAAGGTATCTCCCTGGAAAGGAAATATCCGTTTTGGAAAGAAGGGAAAACAAAGCCCAAGGTTTATAGGACTTTTGAGGTATTAGAACGGGTAGGTGAGGTAGCTTATATGGTAGCATTACCTCCAGACCTAGAGCGAATACATAACATATTTCACGTTTCAGTGCTACGTCCTTACAAACCGGACTATAAGCATATGATAAAATTTGAGCCTATTCAAATCGAGAAGGACTTAACATACGAAGAGATGCCGATTCAAATCATCGATATAAAAGAGCAAGTTCTGCGAAACAAGGTAATATCGTCGGTAAAGGTATTATGGAAGAACCACGATGCCGAGGAAGCAACGTGGGAATTGGAAGAGAAGATAAAGAAAAATTACCCTCATTTGTTTGAGTAATGTAGGGCGAGATTCTGGGGACATAATCTTTATAAGGGGGCAAAAATGTAACGACCAAGAAATTCGGATCCTTTGTAAAATACTTGGAAGAATTAAATAATGAATAAACTAATATTATTTGTTATTATTATGTGTTAATAAGGTGTATGTCGTTCTATAACCCAAAAACGTCGGAACATCGTAGTAATTAAACCACGTGAGAGAATTAAAGTGTTTGAATTTCCGAGACGAAAATAAAAGTTTTTCGAGAAAGTTTTTGAAAAACACTATTCATCATTTATCGCTCGGGAATTATTATTGAACTTCCGAGAAATACGTAACGTTATACTATCGAGGCGAGATGGAATATGTAATAATAATCTAAGTATGGAAAACGCAATAATTCGCATGAGGACTTAAATTGAGAGCGTTGGGAAATTAATGTCTAAGGAATGAACTTGTGTAATCTACTAGGATGTGCAAGCTCATTAAGCATTAAGGGACAAGCCCAAGTTGTAGCAATATCAAGTCAAGTGTTTATTAAGATAAGCCCAAAGTAAATCAGAGCAAGCCCAAAGATAAGTTAATTAATTTAACATCAAAGCCCAATGGATGATCCATTAATTAAATAGGATCTATGGGGCAACCCATGGGTGTAGTAGTGGGCAAGTACTTTATGTGATGATCAAGTGTTGTGAGGAGTAAGAAAAAGGAGTGGCTAGCAAGATTCCTTAGTGGTTAAGTAGATGAATAGTAAGGAGGTTAGTTTAAGGAGGTGGGATGACATAAAGACCATTATGCCCTAACTTTGTCAAGCCAATAAATAGAGGAAGTTTGCTAGACATTTGTTCCTTATTGAAAACACTAACAATTTCCAAATATGAAGCAACTTATTGGTTAGAGAGAATAAGCACACATAAGTTAAGACAACCTTTGTTAGATTTTCAAAGAAGAGAAGTACAAGTTCTTCAAGGGTAAGACTCTTGTCTAAAACATCTTCATCTCTATCATTGTATGGTGATAAGAGAAGTATAAGTTAATAAGTATGTATGTTAAGAACATGTAAGAATTTATTAAAGCAATGAACTTAAAAGTAGAATAAAGTTATGAATAAGTAACTTGAACCTAAATAAGTTATTAACTTATGATGAACTTGTCATGTGATTGTCATATGAATTTAGTATGTTGGATAAAATGTGAGAACATTGAGTAGAGGACTTAAACTAATAAAAAGTTATAATGAAATGAAAAAGGCATATAGTGAAGAAATTTTTAAGTTATGAGCTTATGAAGAATAAGCCATAACAAAATTTTAATATAAGTTGTTTAATCATATAAGTTGAGGTGTCTAAATAATGAAATGAATGTGTTTGGAATGATGAACAAATCACTAGTAATGAAGTTTTACTGGAATTCACACGATTGGATGATAATCGTCGAATTCGTGAAATTCTCGGAATGGAAGTCGTATTTTGTGTTTGAACTCGGAAACGTTGGTTTTCGATGGAGACAAGTCATATTTTGCATTATTGAGTTACGGACTCAAAAATGGCCGGATTCCAACTTAGAACGAAGAAACGAGCGTTGAACGTTCACGAACATTTACTATTTTCGTTAAAAATGGACTAATGGGTGAAATTTTAGCCAACAAATTCAAATAGACAAAATTCTTGCATGAACATTTAGAGTCTATGATTTGTGACCCGTAGGCTCTTGAACGACCCAATTCGGACTTATAATGAAGAAGTTACGAGTCCGAGAATCTAACCATTTGGAAAAATCTGTAAAAAATTTCTGAGGCTCAAAGTCACGCACATGACTCCAAGCCAAAAGTTCAAAGCCATGAATACCAAAGTGGCTCGTGTCCCTCAGAAACTCGTGCCGCAAAGCAACAGTATAGTAAAAGGGACTCATACAAGAATCAGAGTCCGGTTTACGGGCAATAATAGGTGACGCCAGCAATACAGATTACCAAGAAGAGTAATAGTCGGTGCCACAACACCGACCTCATGACCTAGATAGTGAAAGAGGTTTAAATGTTGAGCATGAAGAGTAATTGATGAGCAATTAAATAAAGATCTTAATGAAACATTGTTAAGACATAATTAAGCCTTAAGTATGATCACTTATGGTTAAAGAGAGTCAGTTACTTATGAACGTAAGGATAACATAACGGAAAGCCGGAACCAATAATAATAAATCTAATACGTAATTAGATTGAGAAGAAGGGTAAGATTCTTTAGAAACCGTGTATGATCATTCATGACCTAATGTACTGTGTGATGTTATTATCTATTGTAGAGACTTAAGGACCTAAAGTGCACATGTTATAATTGTGGCAGACGCTTAAGGAAAGTATTCTAACCCTTGTTCCAGTTCGTTCTGGACAAGTCTCTGTGATTCATGTATTCTTCACATGAGTTAATGTCTGAAGAAGTCAAAGCCAATTCTTTTGGCTAGACGTATGCTATGTTATTCTATCAAGTGTTGATAAGGATTTACCAAACTAGTATTGTTTTGGTTTTCAAAAGTAGACTTAGTATGCTAAATTGTTTTGTCGTCAAACGACATGCACGTGAGGTTGCCACAACTTAAACGTATACATGTTTAATGAATGTATTGTTGATCAACATAGAGTACTATAGGCTGATCACCTAGACGTGCTCGTAAGCTATGCCGGACTTACGGACTTAGTGCCGGGACGTCCTTTTCAAAGTAATTATAAAATATTCACGGTCTTGAACCGGAATTGATGTTTTACTGAATATTGTTGTTGTAAAACGTTTTGAATGAAAAGAAGTGCTATTTTAAATTATCGATAGTACTTCGTAACTATTGTTCAGTTATTGAAGATATACTATTCCTATGTTTCAAGAATGCTATTTTACTAGAATTGTTGTACTTGCTGAGCTAGTTAGGCTCATTCTTGCTTGAACCATATAATGCAGCTAAGACCGAACGGACCGATGGATCCGGCAAGGATAAAGGGAAGGCGAAGGCGAACGCGTAGATTACATATGTAATAGTATAGGTTTTGTAAGAATAATATTTGATATTATGACAAAGACAAATGTATGGGTTGTAAAGAACCCGGGGAATGTAAATATTCTTTTTATATATATAAGACATATTCGTTCTTTTGAGGCATTTCAATTGAATGATTATGTGAATCAGAAGACCGCAGTAGACGATCTGTCAGGTTGGAAGATACCCAAATTTGGGGGCGTCACAGGTTGGTATCAAAGCATTAGGTTATAAAACTTAAGGGGGGGAAATAAAACCTTAAGTCATAACCATAAGAAAAATCAAAGAATAAAAGATGGAAGATAACCTTATAAAAATGCATTATATATGTTATGTGTTTTTATTATTCTACTGACGTGTACTAATCAAACTTTTGGGTTGCTGTAGATGTAACGAGAAAATAGAGACGTACAGGTAGTCAGCGAAGGGTCAGTTAATCAGATAGTACCAAACCCCATGACAGCAAATCCCAAAGTGGTAGTGGTTGAGTCTGGAGACTCAGAGAGTCTAGACGTCGACGACATGTTGGAAGAAGAAGTGGAGGTAGTGTCCTTCTACACCATAGCAATTGCAGCAGAGATGGCTCCAAGGGAGTCAATGATGTCACTGTTTATGTCAGGATTGGATTGAAACATCCACTACTGTCAGGAGGTTAAAGAGCTGAAGGAAGAGCTCCAAGCTGTTATAAAGGACAAGACGGACGTAGAGTCCATGTGGGAACAGGAGCATGATGAAAGGGTTTTGGCTAAGGACAATGTCCATGAGCTGAAACAGGAGGTCTTTGAGCTCAGGGGGGAGCTAAAGACAAAGAAGCAAAAGATAAGGAGAATGTCCTATATCAATAGGAGTTCTCATGAGGATTTTCAGCTGCAGGTAGCCGTTTATCCCATCGAGGCAGGACAGACGCGACATACTATCAGCCGTGATATTATCGTCGGTCTTGCCAAGGCGGATTTTGAAAATGCCTTAAGGCAAATGTTATCTAGTAGTGGATGGAGTAGTTAGATATGTACATATTTTTGTATCTAGTAGTGACGTAAAACCCTCTTTTGTATAATCAAGGGTAGTCTTTTGTAAATCCCAATTTTTGGAAAGTAACTGCGAAAAAGTAATGTATTCAGCTTAAGCTGTGTAATGTAACCGATGTAGTATTATACTACAATGAATTAATATATGTTTTCTTTTTCAAAAAATGTTGAGTAATGAATGATAAGTTATTGTTTAAAATTGAATAATAACTAACAAGCAGGAAATGAATAATAACGAAATATGTGTTTATTGTAATAACAAAATGCCGCCAAGAAGAGTACCACGTAATCAAGGTGCGAACATAAAACTAACCAGAGGGAGGTCCGGTTAACCCCATGTAGGAGTTCGTAAATCTATTAAACGTAACATTTAATAGAACTGGGGCTAATATCCCCGTAAATCCTGGTGTAGTACTAGGTACTACATTTAAGGACTTTGAAAGTATGGGTCCGCCGGAGTTCAAAGGAAGTACGGACCCTATCAAAGCCCAAACTTGGGTGAAGGAAATCGAGAAGGCATTTGTGATGGCAAATGTCGATGAGGCCCAAAAGGTTGCCTTTGCAACCTACATGATGAAGGGAGAGGCCAACTTTTGGTGGGAGGCCAATCAGGCTAGGGCCGGAATAGATGTTATAACGTGGGTGAGGTTCAAAGAAATATTTTATGAGAACTATTTTCCCATTAGCATGTAGAGAAGGATGGAGATACGATTTTTGGAGTTGAAACAAGGAGAAATGATGGTTCCCCAATACGCCGCCAAGTTTAATGAACTGGCAAGGTTTGCTCCACACCAAGTGGATACCGAGGTGAGGAAAGCTCGACGGTTCGAGCAGGGCATGAAACCCTGACTCTATAACCGTATTTCTATGTTCCAAAGTACTTCCTTTGGAAACATTTTAAAGAAGGCAATAATTGTCGATGGTGGTAGCGAGGCATTGAGCCAATACGACAAGGACAAGAAAATCAAGGGGAAGGTGGATGGGGGAATAAAGGTTGAAGGTGCCAGCGGGAGTGGCGAGGGTTATAAGAGGAAGGTTGTTAGCTCTGGGAATACCGGGGTGAAACAAAGAGACCTGAAGAGGAGGATGGAGGCCTGCAAGACCTGCGGGAAGACTCACTTAGGATTCTTTCTCAAAGGTAAGGCCGTGTGTTACAACTGTGGACACGAGGGGCACATTGCGCCTAACTGTCCAAGTCCAAAGCAGAACCATGGATGCTTTGTATGTGGGTTACTGACCACATGGAAAAGAACTGCCCAAAGAAGGGGACAGACAGGAATAAGGGCACTAATAGTGGTAACTTAACTATTGGATGTCCAACGCAGCCGAGTAGACCGATGGCTCGTATCTTTAACATGACCGTCCAAGATGCGATGGCCTCGGGGGACGTAGTCGCAGGTATTATTCTGATCAACAACTTAAATGCATACGTGCTGTTTGACTCAGGTGCTACTTATTCGTTTATCGCATGTGATTTTGCTAGACGATTATGATTACTTCCCAAAAAAATTGCATATACCCTTAAATATTAAGGTAGCAAATGAAGAGATAATTCCTATTAAAGATATTCATAGGAGTTGTTGTGTAGACATTCAAGGTTGTAAATTATCGGTAGATCTGATACCGATAAAGTTAGGAGAATTTGACGTAATTCTCGGAATGGATTGGTTGGTTATTCATGGGACAATTATAGATTGTCAAAAGAAATGCATAAATATTAAAACATTAAGACAATCTCATGTAATATTTTATGGGAATAAATCATCGGGATGTTCGTGTTGTCTTACCATGACACAAACTAAGAAATTATTGAGGAAGGGGTGTGTAGGCTATTTGTGTCATGTGGTTGATTCCCAGAGGGTGGGAGCGACCATGGAACAAATACCTATAGTGAGTGAATTCGTGGATATATTTTTGAGCGAATTATCGGGTCTTCCGTCGGATAGGGAGACCAAGTTCGTAATAGATATTGTACCAAGATCGGCACCAATGTCCAGGGCACCGTATCGTATGGCGCCAGTGGAGATGAAGGAGTTGATGGTGCAATTGCAAGAACTATTGGACATGAAGTACATTCAACCGAGTGTTTTGCCATGGGGAGCACCGGTACTGTTTGTCAAGAAGAAGGACGGATCGTTAAGACTTTGTATCGACTATCGAGAGTTGAACAAGTTATCAATAAAGAATAAGTTTCCATTGCCTAGGATTGATGATATTTTTGATCAGTTGAAAGGGGCAAAAAATTTTTCCAAAATAGATTTAAGGATGGGGTATCATCAGCTGAAGGTTAGAAATGAAGATGTGCCAAAGACAGCATTTAGGACTCGTTATGGTCATTACGAGTTTCTGGTGATGTCATTTGGGTTGACTAATGCACCTGCTGTATTTATGGATATGATGAATAGAGTGTTCAAATAATATTTGGACAAGTTCGTCGTGGTGTTTATTGATGATATTCCAGTCTACTCTAAGACGCAAAAAGATCATGTTGAACACCTAAGAATAGTGTTGGAGACATTAAGGAAGGAGAGGTTATATGTGATGTTCACTAAGTGTGAATTTTGGTTAGAGAGGGTATAGTTTTTAGGTCATGTCATTGACCATGATGGGATTTCAGTAGATCCAGTGAAGGTGGATGCCGTGATGAATTGGGAACAACCGAAAATGCCGACTGAGGTGCGGAGTTTCCTAGGATTAGCGGGTTACTATCGGAGATTCATTCAGGATTTTTCAAAGATAGCTACTATGTTTACTAACTTGACGAGGAAAATTGTGAAGTACGTATGGACTGAGAAATGTGAAGACAGTTTTCAAGAACAGAAGAAGAGGTTGAGTGAAGCGCCTGTTTTGTCATTACCCGATGACACAGGAAATTTCATAGTTTATTGCGATGCTTCGCATAAAGGACTAGGTTGCGTGCTCATGCAGCATGGCAAGGTCATTGCATATGCATCTAGGCAGTTGAAGGATTATGAGAAAGTTTATCCTACTCATGATCTGGAACTAGCCGCGGTAGTGTTTGACCTAAAGATAGGGCGACATTATCTTTATGGGGAAAGGTGTGAGATATACACGGACCACAAGAGTCTAAAATATTTCTCCATACAGAAGGAGTTGAATATGAGACAGAGGAGATGGCTGGAGTTGATAAAGGATTACGACTATGAAATCCTGTATCCCCCTGAAAAAGCCAATGTTGTGGCTGACGCCTTGAGTAGAAAGGGTCGGGAGAAGTTGTCTATGTTAACTGCTCAAACTGAGTTAATAACATAGATGGCTAGGATGGAGTTGGAGGTGAAGTTGCCAACTGAGGTGAATCAGAGACTATTTGCGATGGAGATTCATTCTACTATCGTAGAGAGAGTCAAGGAGGTGCAGCTCAATAGTGATGAGTGTGACCAGATGAAGAAGCGGTTGACCAATGAAAAAGATATTAAGTTTAGTCTTGATAATGAGGGATTATTAAGATTTGAGGGAAGAATTTGGGTTCCAAATGAGACGAAATTAAAGGAGCAAGTTTTACAAGAGGCTCACAGTTCGAGGTACAAGATTAATCCTGGTAGCACTAAGATGTATCAATACCTTCGACAAAGTTTTTGGTGGCCGAATATGAAGAGAAAAATAGCGGAGTATGTGAGTAGGTGTTTGACTTGTCAAAGAGTTAAAGCCGAACATCAACAACCAAGTGGCTTGTTACAGTCATTGGAGATTTTGGAGTGGAAGTGGGAGCATATCACGATGGACTTTGTGGTGGGACTTCCGATTACTTAGAAGGGATATGATGCGATTTGGTTAATAGTGGACCGGTTGACGAAGTCGGCTCACTTTTTGCCAATTCGAGTTAAGTATAACTTAGATTAGTTAGCTACACTTTATGTTAAGGAAATTATTTCTAGACATGGAGCACCAGTTTCGATTGTGTTAGATTGTGACCCACGATTCACATCGAACTTTTGGAGAAGTCTTCAAGAGAAGTTGGGGACGCAATTGAAGTTGAGTGCGACATTTCAACCACAAACCGATTGATAGAGAGAGAGGACAATTCTGACGTTAGAAGATATGTTGAGATCTTGCGTCATGGATTTCAAGGGTAGTTGGGATGATCATCTACCATTAGTAGAATTTGTGTATAACAACAATTATCATGCAAGCATAGGTATGCCGCTGTACGAAGCTTTTTATGGAAGAAAATGCAAAACACCATTGTATTGGGATGAAGTGGGAGAACGCTTAATGCTAGGACCAGAATTGGTGCAGAAAACAGCGGAAGTGGTGAAGTTGATACGTATGCGTCTCATAGCAGCTCAAGACAGATAGAAGAAATACGCAGACTTACATCGAGAGAATATGGAGTTTGAGGTAGGCTCGTACGTATTTCTAAAGGTATCTCCCTAGAAAGGAAATATACGCTTTGGAAAGAAGGGAAAACTAAGCCCAAGGTTTATAGGACCTATTGAGGTATTAGAACGGGTAGGTGAGGTAGCTTATAGGGTAGCATTACCTCCAGACCTAGAGCGAATACATAACATATTTCACGTTTCAGTGTTACATCCTTACAAACCGGATTATAAGCACATGATAGAATTTGAGCCTATTCAAATCGAGAAGGACTTAACATATGATGAGATGCCGATTCAAATCATCGATATAAAAGAGCAAGTTCTACGAAACAATGTAATATCGTCGGTAAAGGTATTATGGAAGAACCACGATGCCGAGGAAGCAACGTGGGAATCAGAAGAAAAGATAAAGAAGAATTACCCTTATTTGTTTGAGTAATGTAGGGCGAGATTATGGGGACAAAATCTTTATAAGGGGGGAAGAATGTAACGACCAAGAAATTCGGATCCTTTGTAAAATACTTGGAAGAATTAAATAATGAATAAAATAATATTATTTATAATTATTATGTGTTAATAATATGTATGTCGTTCTATAACCTAGAAACGTCGGAACATCGTAGTAATTGAACCACGTGAGAGAATTAAAGTGTTTGAATTTCCAAGACGAAAATAAAAGTTTTCTGAGAAAGTTTCCAAAAAACACTATTCATCATTTATCGCTCGGGAATTATTTTTGAACTTCCGAGAAATACCTTAATGTTATAATATCGAGGCGAGATGAAATATGTAATAATAATCTAAGTATGGAAAATGCAATTATTCGCATGCGGACTTAAATTGAGATCATTGGGAAATTAATGTCTAAGGAATGAACTTGTGTAATCTAGTGGGATGTGCAAGCTCATTAAGCATTAATGGACAAGCCCAAGTTGTAGCAATATCAAGCCAAGTGTTTATTAAGATAAGCCCAAAGTAAATCAAAGCAAGCCCAAAGATAAGTTAATTAATTTAACAACCAAGCCCAATGGATGAGCCATTAATTAAATAGGATCCATGGGGCAACCCATGGGTGTAGTAGTGGGCAAGTACTTTATGTGATGATCAATTTTGTGAGGAACAAGAAAAAGGAGTGGCTAGCAAGTTTACATAGTGGTTAAGTAGATGAATAGTAAGGAGGTTAGTTTAAGGAGGTGGGATGACATAAAGACCATTATGCCCTAACTTTGTCTAGCCTATAAATAGAGGAAGTTTTCTAGACATTTGTTCCTTATTCAAAACACTAACAACTTCCAAATATAAAGCAACTTATTAGTTAGAGAGAATAAGCACACATAAGTTAAAACAACCTTTGTTAGATTTTCAAAGAAGAGAAGTACAAGTTCTTCAAGGGTAAGAATCTTGTTTAAAAGATCTTCATCTCTTTCATTGTAGGGTGATAAGAGAAGTGTATGTTAATAAGCATGTATGCTAAGAATATGTAATAATTTATTAAGCAATGAACTTAAGCTGAATAAAGTTATGAATAAGTAACTTGAACTTAAAGAAGTTATTAACTTATGATGAACTTGTCATGTGGTTGTCATATGAATTTAGTATGTTGGATAAGATGTGAGAACATTGAGTAGAGGACTTAAACCAATAATAATTTATAATTAAATGAAAAAGGCATATAGTGAAGAAATTGTTAAGTTATGAGCTTATGAAGAATAAGCCATAACCTAATTTTAATATAAGTTGTTGTAACATATAAGTTGAGGTGTCTAGATAATGAAATGAATGTATTTGGAATGATGAACAAATCACTAGTAATGAAGTTTTACCGGAATTCACACGATTGGACGATAATCATCGAATTCGTGAAATTCTCGGAATGGAAGTCCTATTTTGTTTTTGAACTCGGAAATGTTGGTTTTCGATGGAGACAAGTCATATTTTGCATTATAGAGTTGCGGACTCGAAAATGGCCGGATTCTGACTTAAAACGAAGAAACGAGCGTTGAACGTTCACGAACGTTTATCGTTTTCATTAAAAATGGACTAATAGTTGAAATTCTTGCATGAACACGTAGAGTATGTGATTTGTCACCCGTAAGCTCTTGAACGAGCCAATTTGGACTTATAACGAAGAAGTTACGAGTCCGGGAATCTCACCATTTGGAAAAATCTGTCAAAAAATTTCGAGGCTCAGAGTGCTGCATGCAATACGACTCAAGCCAAAAGTCCCAAGACCATGACATGAGTGACATGTGTCCCTACAAACTCGCATCACAGCATACAACAGACAGTAACAAAGGACTTCATCGCGCATGCAACGCCGAGTCCGGTTTCTGGGCAATAATAGGTGATGCAAGCCATGCAAGACTACCAAGAGTAATAGTAGCCGTGTGCACCAAATTTCATGACCTAGATAATGAAAGAGGTTTACATGTTGAGTACGAAGAGTAATTAATGAGCAAGTAAATAAAGATCTTAATGAAATATTGTTAAGACATAATTAAGCATTAAGTATGATCATTTATGGTTAAAGAGAGTCAGTTACTTATGAATGTAAGGATATCGTAACGGAAAGCCAGAACCAATAATAATAAATTTAATACGTAATTAGATTGAGAAGAAGGGTAAGATTCTTTAGAAACCATGTATGATCATTCATGACCAAATGTGCTATGTGATGTTATTATCTACTGTAGAGACTTAAAGACCTAAAGTGTACATGTTATAACTATGGCATACGCTTAAGACAAGTATTCTAACCCTTGTTCCAGTTCGTTCTAGACAAGTCTCTGTGATTCATATATTCTTCGCATGAGTTAATGTCTGAAGAAGTCAAAGCCAATTCTTTCGGCTATACGTATGCTATGTTATTCTATCAAGTGTTGATAAGGATTTTCCAAACTAATATTGTTGTGGTTTTCAAAAGTAGACCGAGTATGCTAAATTTGTAACATTCCAGAATTTTAAATTGTAGTATTAAATATTTATTGAATTATATAAGTATTTAATGGATATGTTTATTTTTGAATAAATAATTGTTCAATTTGATTTGATTTGATATAGTTAATTATTTTTAAGTAAATAATTGAGTTAAAAAAATTAATTGTTATGAGATTATATACTAATTTAATTTAAATAATTAAGTTAGAGAGCTTATAATGATTAAATGAATTATAATATTTTAATTGGAATTTGTAATTAAAATAAGGTGTTAGTTGGTTAAATAAAATTATAATTATAAAGGAAATTATAATTATGTTGTAGCGATTTATGTGTTAAAGTAATTTAATAGATTAGTATTTGAATTGATTAAATTGATTATTTAATTAAATAGAAGTGTGACAAAGAACCTTGCTATAAAGGAGTTATTAAAATAAATTAAAGGAGTTTAATTTAGTTTTGGCCAAACAAGCCTTAATACAGATTAAGTCTTTAATCTAATAGTATTTTATCAAACAAGGTATAAGGATTAATCCAATTGTTTTAATTAGGTTTACCAAACAAGGTGTAAGGTTTAAAGGGTTATTTTATTAGCATAGCCAAACAAGCCTTATGGCTTTTAAATTTTAAAACTTAGATAACTGATATCAGTTATCTCTATATTAATATTATATAATTAATATATATTATTACTATATACGTTATATTTTACTACGTAAGATAGAGTTAGGAGAAGAAAAACTCAGAAGAAGAAAAAGGAAGAGAAGAAGAAAAATTGAGAGAAAATTGAGAGAATCCTAGAAGGATTTGATAAAGGAATTTGAGGAAAGAGGTATTATTGATCAGAGGAAGGAAAATATTCATCATCTAGCATACAAGGTATCATCCAAACCTTTTTCCTTAAAAATTTTGTTGTCTTCTTCTTCCAAAAAGTTCTCTGTAAAATATTTATAAAAGATGAATTGTTGATGTATATAGCTTTGTATGATAATTGTTTGTTAAAAGGTTGTTTTCATAAGTTATATATGAGTATAGATAAATTACTTCATGTGTGTATGTATTTTGTGAAAGAATATATATTACAGTGAGCTCATATGAATATATATATGAGTATAGATATATTAAGGATTTATTGGTTGTTTAAATTATAATTTGACTATTGAATTTGTAAGTAGATGAATAAACATAAACATGATAGTTTGAATTAATGGTTTTGGTTGAAAAACAAAGTTAGAGTTATAAGTTTCACTGAAAATGTCAAAAATGGAGTTTTTATCAAAAACAGTGAAATTGGGCGTTGTAAAGTTGATATTTATGTTATTATATGTGTAAAAACATGTTAATAGTATTGAAATTATGTTTACATGAAGTCTCTGTATGTATTACATGTTAATTAGTTTGTTAGATTTGAGCTTGTAAGCCAATTTGGCTTTTTGTTATCTTTATTCGAGGTTTGGTCTCCGGTTCGAGTTTGGTATTAACGCGCTTGACAAAGAAGGTAAGTTTTATGTTCTGTTACGGCGCGCATATCGCAGCCCCAATCGTCGTTCGTCAGTAGAGATGTAATAATGCACTTACCACGCAAGAGATATCGTGATCTCTTGTGGTAATGTAAGTTAAAGGTAATGGTCCGATAGCTTTTAGTTATTTACACAAAGTCTGAAAACAAATGTTATGTGTTAATAATAGGACTGTTAAATTATGATTTCAGTGGTATTAAACTAAGAATGAGCATGTTATTAAGGGTTAACTAGTATTAGTATTAACGTAATTCAATTATGTAAATTGAAAATCAAACCTACAAGTTGTATATACTTGTTTATATATATAAAATGTTGGTAGGGACTAATTATGTCATGATGACATATATATAGGGTATTGAGATTCAAGTTCTAAGGTTTAGCTTGTGCTCAAGGCAAGTTCTCTAACCCTAAAACTTCGTTGTGCAAGTTTAATTTCGTTATGTACATTATTGCTTTTAAATTCAATTACAATTTCGCAATTTGATACCTCTACACTTTCGTAGAGCTAGATTGTTTATTATTGAGAAAGTTCTTGTATCTATTGTTCATGAGGATGCAAGTATTCTACATCTTATATTTTAATATTGAGCAAGTTTCTTTAATATGTAACTTGTTATTTAGCATGCGAGTCGCTATATTTTAATATTCTAGTGTTGAACAACTTTATCGTTCAAATTACTATTCACTATGCATGCTTAGTGTGATGCCCCAAAATCCGGGTATCTTCCAACCCGATAGATGGTGCTACACGGTGCTACAGTTCACATAAACATTCAATTGAAATGCCTCAAAAGAACGGATATATCAAAAGAATATTTACATACCCCAGGTTCTTTGCAACCAATACATTATCTTTGTCATAATATCAATATTATTCCTTACAAAATCTATACTATTACATAAGTAATCTACGGGTTGGCGTTTGCCTTCCCTTTATTCTTGTCGGATCCATCGGTCCGTTCTGTCTTAGCTGCATTCATATGGTTCAAGCAAGAATGAGCCTAACTAGCTCAGCATGCACAACAATTCTAGTAAAATAGCATGCTTGAAACATAGGAATCGTATATCTTCAATAACTGAACAATAGTTACGAAGTACTATTGATAATTCAAAATAACACTTCTTTTCATTCAAAACGTTTTACAACAACAATATTCAGTAAAACATCAATTTCGGTTCAAAACCGTAAGCATTTCATAAGTACTTTGAAAAGGACATCCCGACACTAAGTCCGTAAGTCCGGTATAGCTTACGAACACATCTAGGTGATCAGCCTATAGTACTCTATGTTGATCAACACTACATTCATTAAACGTGTATACGTTTAAGTTGTGGCAACCTCACGTGCCTGTCATTTGACGACAAAACAATTTGAGCATACACTATCTACTTTTGAAAACCACAACAATATTAGTTCGGTAAATCCTTATCAACACTTGATAGAATAACATAGCATTTATCTAACCGAAAGGATTGGCTTTGACATTCCTCAAATACTAACTCATACAAATAATACATGAATCACAAAGACTTATCCAGATCGAACTGGAACAAGGGTTAGAGTACTTGCCATTAGCGTCTGCTACAATTTATAACACGTGCACTTTACGTCTTTAAGGGCTGTACATTAGATGATAGCATAACATAGAACATTAGGTCATGAATGATCATACATTGTTCCTAAAGAATCTTACTCTAATTCTCAATCTAATTACATATTAGATTTGTTATTATAGGTTTCGGCTTCCTGTTACGTCATTCTTACATTCATAAGTAATTGACTTAACTTAACTCTTAATTGTGCATACTTAAGTTCTAATATGTCTTAACAATGTTTCATTAATATCTTCATTTAATTGTTTATTAATTACTAACCATGCTCTATATATAAACATTCATTATTGTCTTGGTCTTGAGGTTGGTCATGCGACGACACGACTTTTACACTTGTCGCCGAGCTACTGCTACCTATTACTACTTAGAACTCGACTCGGTGACAGCAAATATGAAGTCTCAAGAAGTTAATGGTCGTCTTCAAGCGCACCACTCTTTAGAAGGTTATAGCTTTGTTCGTCCAAGCTCGATGTGCCATGCGGAGAAATGGCCTTGGGATGAAATATGCATACCAACTCTCAATGCACCGAAAAATTTTTATAGACTTCAATTTTGTGAGATTCCCGGACTCGTAACTTCTTCGTTATCAGTCCGAATTGGCTCGTTCATGAGCCTACAGTTCACAAATCACGTACTCTATGTATTTATTCAAGAATTTGATCTATTCGACTTCGTTTGCTAAAATTCTGCCTATTAGTCCATTTTTAACAAAAACGATAAACGTTCGTGAACGTTCAACGCTCGTTTCTTCGTTCTAAGTAGGAATACGACCATTTTTGAGTCCACAACTCTATAATGCCAAATATGACTTGCCTCCATCGAAAACCCACATTTCCATTGTCAAACACAAAATATGACTTCTATTCCGAGAATTTCACGAATTCGACGATTATCGTCCAATTGTGCAAATTCCGGCGAAACCTCAATACTAATCATTCTAAGTGGATTTTAATCAACATGTAGACATTACAAGTTACTTATTACACCAACTTATTATCAAAGTAGGTTATGACTTATTCTCATACGTTAATGACTTACTTAACTTATGAACTCAAATTCTCATACTTATGACTTATTATGAACTTAAGTCCATCAATCAATGTTCTCATACTATATTGATCATATGACAAACATATGACAAGTTGTGTACAAGGTTATCAACTTATTTAGGTTCAAGTTGCTTATTCATCCTATTCGGCTAAATTTAATTGCTTATCCATTTCTCTTATGTACTTAACATCTAAGTTCATTAGTGACACTTCTCTTATCAACCTACCATGATAGAGATAGAAGAGATAAGATCAATTACCTTTGAAGATTACTTCTCTTGCTTTGGAAATCTACAAATGATAAGTTAAGCTCAAAGTTCTTTTTTGCTCTAACAATTAAGTTGTTTATGAGAGAGTTTTGTTGGATGAAATAACAAGTAACAACTGAAAAATGAGCTAGCTATTTATAGAAGTCTCTAAGCTAGGGTATAATGGTCATAAAGCATCCCACCTCCTTAATTAACCTCCTTACTATTCATTACTTATCATTCACAACTCTTATCCCTTCCTTGGTCATTACTTAAAGTTCTTGCTCAATACTCCAAGTGCTTGGTTACCACTTCACCCATGGGTTGCCCCATAGATCTTGCTTTACCCATTGGATCATCCTTTGGGCTTAGTAGTTAACTATTATGGGCTTCATGTCATTACTATATGGGCTAAAGAATAATCTCACATAGGTTTACACCTTAATCTTATTAGACTATATTTCATACAAAGTTACCTTAATTCATTTCATTAGGTTTTAATACCTATATTCCCAAATTAAGTCCGCATGCGAATTATTGCATTTTCCATACTTAGATTATTATTACATAATCCATCTCGCCTTGAAATTTTAACGTTACGTATTTCTCGGAAGTTTAAAAATAATTCCCGAGCGATAATTGGTGCACAGTGTTTTTCGCAAACGTTCTCGGAAAATATTTATTTTCGTCTTGGAAATTCAAACACTTTAATTTATTCATATGGTTCAAATACTACGATCTTTCGATATTTCTAGGTTATAGAACGACATACATCTTATTAACGCATATAATAACAAATAATATTATTTTATTCATTATTAAATTCTTTCAAGTCTTTTACAAAGGATCCGAATTTCTCGGGCGTTACATTCTTCCCCCCTTATAAAGATTATGTCCCCAGAATCTCGCCCTATATCACTCAAACAAAAGAGGATAATTCTTTTTAATTCTTTCTTCAAGTTCCCACGTTGCTTCTTCCATATCGTGGTTCTACCATAACACCTTTACTGATGATATTACCTTGTTTCGCAGAACTTGCTCTTTTCTATCGATGATTTGAATCGGCATCTCTTCATAAGTTAAATCCTTCTCGATTTGAATAGGCTCAAATTCTATCACGTGCTTGTAATCTAGTTTGTAAGGACGTAGCACTGAAACGTGGAATACATTATGTATTCGCTCTAGGTCTGGAGGTAACGCTACCCTATAAGCTACCTCACCTACCCTTTCTAATACCTCAAAAGGTCCTATAAACCTTGGGCTTAGTTTTCCCTTCTATCCAAAGCGTATCTTTCCTTTCCAGGGAGATACCTTTAGAAATAAATATGAGCCTACCTCAAACTCTCTATTCTCTCGATGTATGTCTGCAAATTTCTTCTTCGTCTCTTGCCTTGAGTGACGACAAGACGATACGTATCAACTTCACCACTTTCATTGCTTCATTTGACCAATTCTCGTCCTAGCATTCTGCGCTTCTCCCACTTCATCCCAATACAACGACGCTCGCATTTCCTTCCATACAAAGCTTCATACTACGGCATACCTATACTTGCATGATAACTATTGTTATACGCAAATTCTACTAATGGTAGATGATCATCCCAACTACCCTTGAAATCCATGACGCAAGATCTCAACAAATCTTCTAACGTCTGAATTGTCCTCTCACTCTATCCATTTGTTTGTGGATGATATGCCGTACTCAACTTCAACTGCGTCCCCAACTATTCTTGAAGACTTCTCCAAAAGTTCGACGTGAATCGTGGATCACGATCTGACACTATCGAAACAGGTGTTCCATGTCTGGAAATAATTTCCTTAACATAGAGTGTAGCTAACTGATCTAAGTTATACTTAATTCGAATTGGCAAAAAGTGAGCTGACTTTGTCAATCGGTCCACTATTACCCAAATTGCATCATATCCCTTCTGAGTCGTTGGAAGTCCCACCACAAAGTCCATCATGATATGCTCCCACTTCTACTCCGAAATCTCCAATGACTGTAACAAGCCACTTGGTCGTTGATGTTCGACTTTAACTCTTTGACAAGTCAAACATTTACTCACATACTCGGCTATTTCTCTTCATGTTCATGTTCGCCACCAAAACTTTTGTGTCAAGGTCTTGATACTTCTTAGTGCTACCAGGATGAATCGAGTACCTCGAACTATGAGCCTCTTGTAAAACTTTCTCCTTTAATTCCATCTCATTTGGAACCCAAATTCTTCCCTCAAATCTTAATAATCCCTCATTATCAAGACTAAATCTAATTTCTTTTTCAAAGGGTTAACCGCTCCTTCATCTGATCACACTCATCGATTTTGAGCTGCACCTCCTCGACTCTCTCTACGATGGTAGACTCAAATCTCCGTCGCAAAAAAGTCTCGCTCCACCTCACTTGGCAACTTCACCTCCAACTCCATCCTAGCCATCTCTCGTTATTAACTCATTTGAAATCATTAACAAAGACAACTTCTCCCAACCCTTTCTACTCAAGGCGTCGGCCACTACATCGCTTTTCCGGTGATACGATACAGATTTCACAAATGTAATCCTTTATCAACTTCAACCACCTCCTCTGTCTCATATTCAACTCCTTCTGTGTGAAGATATATTTTAGACTCTTGTGATCCGTGTATATCTTACACTTTTCCCCATAAAGATAATGTCACCATATCTTTAAGGCAAACACCACCGCGGCTAGTTCCAGATCATGAGTAGGGTAAACTTTCTCATAATCCTTCAACTGCCTAGATGCATACGCAATGACCTTGCCATGCTGCATGAGCACGCAACCCAGTCCTTTATGAAGCATCGCTATAAACTACAAAATTTCCTGTGCCATCAGGTAATGACGAAACAGGCGCTTCACTCAACTTCTTCTTCAGTTCTTGAAAACTATCTTCGCATTTCTCAGTCCATACGTACTTCACCATCTTCCTCGTCAAGTTAGTCAGCGGAGTAGCTATCTTTGAAAAGTCCTGAATGACCCTTCGATAGTAACCCACTAACCCAAGGAAACTCCATACCACGGTCGGTGTTTTCGGTTGTTCCCAATTCATCACGACTTCCACGTTTGTTGGATCTACTGAAATCCCCTCATGGTCAATAACATGACCTAAAAACTGTACCCTCTCTAACCAAAATTTACATTTAGTGAACTTCGCATATAACGTCTCCTTTCTTAATGTCTCCAACACTATTCGTAGGTGTTCAGCATGATCTTCTGGCGTCTTAGAGTAGACTAGAATATCATCAATAAACACCACAACGAACTTGTCCAAATATTGTTTGAACACTCTGTTCATCATGTCCATAAATGCAGCTGGTGCATTAGTTAATCCAAATGACATCACCAGAAACTCGTAATGACCATAACGAGTCCTGAATGTTGTCTTTGGCACATCTTCATTCCTAACCTTCAGCTGATGATACCCCGTCCTTAAATATATTTTGGAAAAATATTTTACCCCTTTCAACTGATCAAAAAGATAATCGATCCTGGGCAATGGATACTTATTCTTTATTGTTAACTTGTTCAACCCTCGCTAGTCGATACAAAGTCTCAACGATCCGTCCTTCTTCTTGACAAACAACACCGGTGCTCCCCACGGCGAAACACTCGATTGAATGTACTTCCTGTTCAATAATTCTTGCAGCTGTACCAGCAATTCTTTCATCTCCACTGACGCCATACGATACGGTGCCCTAGAAACTGGTGCCGCTCCTGGCACAATATCAATTATGAACTTGGTCTCCCTATCCGGCGGAAGACCCGATAACTCATTTGGAAATACATCCACGAACTCACTCACTATAGGTATTTGTTCCATGGTCGCTCCCACTCTCTGGGTATCAACCACATTACACAAATAGCCTACACACCCCTTCCTCAACAATTTCCTAGTTTGTGTCATGGTAAGACAACACGAACGTCCCGGTGATTTATTCACATAAAATATTACATGAGATTGGTTTAATGTTTTAATACTAACGCATTTCTTTTGACAATTTATAATTGCCCCATGATTTATCAACCAATCGATTCCGAGAATTACATCGAATTCTCCGAACTTTATCGGTATCAGATCTACCGACAATTTACAACCTCGAATATCTACGCAACAACTCCTATGAATATCTTCAACAGGAATTATCTCTTCGTTTGCTACCTTAATGTTCAAAGGTATGAGTAACTTTTCGGGAAGTAATCCTAGTCGTCTAGCAAAATCACATGCGATAAACGAACAAGTATCACCCGAGTCAAACAGTACGTATGCATTTAAGTTGTTGATCGAAATAATACCTGAAACTACGTCCCTCGAGGCCATCGCGTCTTGGACGGTCATATTAAAGGTACGGGCCATCGGCCTACCCGGCTGTGCTGGACCCCCAATAGTTAACTTACCACTATTGGTGCCCTTATTCCCCGCCCCGTCTCTTTTCTTTGGGGCTTTACCATGTGGTCCGTAGACCCACATACAAAGCACCCATGATTGTTCTTCGGGCTTGGACATTTTGGCGCAATATGCCCTTCCTGTCCACAATTATAACACAGGGCCTTTCCTTTGAGACAAACTCCTAGGTAAGTCTTCCCACAGGTCTTGCATGCCTCCATCCTCCTCTTAGGGTCTCCTTGTTTCACTCCGATATTCCCCGAGCTAACTACCTTCCTTTTATACCCTTTGCCACTCCCGCTGGCACCTTCAACCTTCACTCCTCCATCCACCTTCCCCTTGCTTTTCTTGTCCTTGTGGTATTGGCTCAACGCCTCGCTACCACCTTCGGCAATTATTGCCTTCTCTAAAACAACTCCAAAGGAAGTACTTTGGAACATAGAGATACGATTATAGAGCTAGGGTTTTAAGCATGCTCAAATCGTCAAGTTTTCCTCACTTCGGTATCCACTTGATGTGGAGCGAACCTTGCCAGTTCATTAAACTTAGCGGCATACTGGGGAACCGTCATGTCCCCTTGTATTAAATATAGAAATCGCATCTCCATCCTTCCATGTATGCTTGTGGGAAAGTAGTTCTCATAGAATATTTCATTGAACCTCTCCCACGTTATAACATCTATTCCGGCCCTTGCCTGATTGGCCTCCCACCAAACGTTGGCCTCTCCCTTCATCATGTAGGTTGCAAAAGCAACCTTTTGGGCCTCATCAATATTTTCTATCACAAATGCCTTCTCTATCTCCCTTACCCACGTTTGTGCTTCAATAGGGTCCATAGTTCCTTTGAACTCCAGCGGACCCACAGTTTTAAAGTCCTTAAATGTAGTAACTCGTACTACACCAGGATTTACGGGGATATTAGCCCCAGTTTAGTTAAATGTTGCGGTTAAAAGGTTCAAAATTCTAGCATGGGGTTAACCTGGGACCTCCTCCTATTGATTCGTGTTCGCACTTTGGTTACGTGGTACTACTTTTTTGGCATGCATTTTGCTTGTTACAATAAACACATGTTTCATTATTATGCATTCCTGTCAGTTAGTTATTAATCCATATTAAAACAATAACTTAAACATTCATTACTCAACATTTTTCGAAAATGAAAACTTATATTAATTCATCAGTAGTATAATACTACATCTTGCATATAATGTTCCCAAGTCGATACATTACTTTCCCGCTATTGCTTTCCAAAAATTGGGAATTACAAAAGACTATCCTTGATTATACAAAAGAGGGCTTTACGTCACTACTATATACACAATATGTACATACCTAACTACTCTAACAACTACTCGATCATATCTGCCTTAAGGCATTCTCGAATCATTGGCAAGACCAAAGAATAATATCACGGGCCGATATAGTATGTCGCGTCTCGCCTCGTCTCTCTCTACAGGATACCCAACACCAAGAATCGAAATCCTCATGAGAACTCCTATGAATATAGGACATTCTCCTTATCTTTTGTTTCTTGGTCTTTATCTCGCTACTAAGCTCAAAGACCTCTTGTTTTAGCTCATGGACCTTGTCCTTAGCCAAAACTCTTTCGTCATGTTTCTATTCCCACATGGACTCCACGTCCGTCTTGTCCTCTATAACCGCTTGGAGCTCCGCCTTTAGCTCCTTGACCTCCTGATAGTAATGTACATTCCTATCTATCACTGACATGAACAGTGACATCATCGACTCCCCTAGAGTTATCTCTACTGCTATAGCCACTGGATTGAAGGATACTACCTCTACTTCTTCTTCCAACATGCCGTCAAATACCGACATGAGGTCTAAGCTTTTGGAGTCTCCAGACTCCACCACAACTATCTCAGGATCTGCTGCTATAGGGTTTGGTATGATTTCTATCTGGTTTACCAATTCTTCACGACTACTGTGACATCTCTATTTTCACCGACATCTATAACAACAAAAAAGTTGATTAGTAAACGCCAAGATAATAAAACACATAACATATATGATGCATTTTTATAAGGTTAACTTCCATCTTTTATTCTTTGACTTTTCTTAAGGTTATGACTTAAGGTTTTATTTCCCCCCTTAAATTTTATAACCTATTGCTTTGATACCAACTCATGACGCCCCAAATCCGGGTATCTTCCAACCCGATGAGATGGTGCTACACTATACACACAGCTTCACATAAACATTCAATTGAAATGCCTCAAAAGAACGAATATGTCTTATATATATATCAAAAGAATATTTACATACCCCAGGTTCTTTCCAACCAATACATTGTCTTTGTCATAATATCAATATTATTCCTTATAAAATCTATACTATTACATAAGTAATCTATGGGTTGGCGTTTGCCTTCCCTTTATCCTTGCCAGATCCATCGGTCCGTTCTGTCTTAGCTGCATTCATATGGTTCAAGCATGAATGAGCCTAACTAGCTCAGCAAGCACAACAATTCTAGTAAAATAGCATGCTTGAAACATAGGAATCGTATATCTTCAATAACTGAACAATAGTTACGAAGTACTATTGATAATTCAAAATAACACTTCTTTTCATTCAAAACGTTTGACAACAACAATATTCAGTAAAACATCAATTCCGATTCAAAACCGTAAGAATTTCATAAGTACTTTGAAAAGGACATCCCAGCACTAAGTCCGTAAGTCCGGTATAGCTTACGAGCATGTCTAGGTGACCAGCCTATAGTAGTCTATGTTGATCAACACTACATTCATTAAACGTGTATACGTTTAAGTTGTGGCAACCTCACGTGCCTATCGTTTGACGACAAAAAAATTTGAGCATACACTATCTACTTTTGAAAACCACAACAATATTAGTTCGGTAAATCCTTATCAACACTTGATAGAATAACATAGCATTCGTCTAGCCGAAAGGATTGGCTTTGACATTCCTAAAATACTAACTCATGCGAAGAATACATGAATCACAAAGACTTGTCCAGATCGAACTGGAACAAGGGTTAGAGTACTTGCCTTTAGCGTCTGCTACAATTTATAACACGTGCACTTTACGTCTTTAAGGGCTCTATATTAGATGATAGCATAACATAGAACATTAGGTCATGAATGATCATACATGGTTGTTATTATAGGTTCCGGCTTTCTGTTACATCATTCTTACATTCATAAGTAATTGACTTAACTTAACTCTTAATTGTGCAGACTTAAGTTCTAATATGTCTTAACAGTGTTTCATTAAGATCTTCATTTAATTGTTTATCAATTACTAACCATGCTCTATATATAAACATTCATTATTGTCTTGGTCTCGAGGTCGGTATCGCTGCACGGCTTACACTTGGTTAGTTTTGATGCTGCATGGCCACCTATTACTACTTAGAACCTGCACTCGTCATTGCACATGGCGTGAGTCTCAGTGTTAATGGTCGCGATGCGGTGCCACTCTCTAGAAGGTTATAACTTTGTTTCTACTAAGCTTTGCATCACAAGCACGGTGAAATGGCCTTTAAATTTGCATCATGCCACCACAAACTCTGTGCACCAGAAAATTTTTACAGACTTCAAATTTTGTGATATTCCCGGACTCGTAACTTCTTCGTTATCAGTCCGAATTAGCTCGTTCAAGAGCCTACAGTTCAAAAATCACGTACTCTATGTATTTATTCAGGAATTTGATCTATTCAACTTTGTTTGTTAAAATTCCACCTATTAGTCTATTTTTAACGAAAACGATAAACGTTCGTGAACGTTCAACGCTTGTTTCTTCGTTCTAAGTCAGAATCCGGCCATTCTTGAGTCCGCAAATCTATAATGCCAAATATGACTTGCCTCCATCGAAAACCCACGTTTCCATTGTCAAACACAAAATACGACTTCCATTCCGAGAATTTCACGAATTCGACAATTATCGTGCAATCGTACAAATTCCGGCGAAACCTCAATACTAATCATTCTAAGTGGATTTTAATCAACATGTAGACATTACAAGTTACTTATTACACCAACTTATTATCAAAGTAGGTTATGACTTATTCTCATACGTTAATTACTTACTTAACTTATGAACTCAATTTCTCACACTTATGACTTATTATGAAATTAAGTCCATCAATCAATGTTCTCATACTATATTGATCATATGACAAACATATGACAAGTTGTGTACAAGGTTATCAACTTATTTAGGTTCAAGTTGCTTATTCATCTTATTCGGCTTAAGTCAATTGCTTATCCATTTCTTTATGTGCTTAACATCTAAGTTCATTAGTGACACTTCTCTTATCAACCTACCATGATAGAGATAGAAGAGACAAGATCAATTACCTTTGAAGATTACTTCTCTTGCTTTGGAAATCTACAAATGATAAGTTAAGCTCAAAGTGCTTATTTTCTCTAACAATTAAGTTGTTTATGAGAGAGTTTTGTTGGATGAAATAACAAGGAACAAATGAAAAATGAGCTAGCTATTTACAGAAGTCTCTAAGCTAGGGTATAATGGTCATAAAGCATCCCACCTCCTTAATTAACCTCCTTACTATTCATTACTTGTTGCCCACAACTCTTATCCCTTCCTTGGTCATTACTTAAAGTTCTTACTCAATACTCCAAGTGCTTGGTTACCACTTCACCCATGGGTTGCCCCATGGATCTTGCTTTACCCATTGGATCATCCTTTGGGCTTAGTAGTTAACTATTATGGGCTTCATGTCATTACTATATGGGCTAAAGAATAATATCACATAGGTTTACACCTTAATCTTATTAGACTATATTTCATACAAAGTTACCTTAATTCATTTCATTAGGTTTTAATACCTATATTCCCAAATTAAGTTCGAATGCGAAATATTGCATTTTCCATACTTAGATTATTATTACATAATCCATCTCGCCTTGAAATTTTAACGTTACGTATTTCTCGGAAGTTCAAAAATAATTCCTGAGCGATAATTGGTGCATAGTGTTTTTCGTAAACGTTCTCGGAAAATATTTATTTTCGTCTTGGAAATTCAAACACTTTAATTTATTCACATGGTTCAAACACTACGATCTTTCGATATTTCTAGGTTATAGAACGACAAACATTTTATTAACGCATATAATAATAAATAATATTATTTTATTCGTTATTAAATTCTTTCAAGTCTTTTACAAAGGATCCGAATTTCTCGGGCGTTACATTTTGCATCCAATTTTCAATATTCTTGACTTAATATTGTTCAAGAAAATTATGTTATGATTATTCAATGTTTATGGTATTAGATTATTCCTAAAGCATGATATTAATTTACAAATATCGATTCAGTTATGATTATTCCATAGCATACAGTTAGTTCTTTTTTATTCAACTAATCCTTAGTTGATGACCGTTGAATTCTAAATTACCTTGTAATGTATCCAAACCAAACCTACTTTGGTGCGGACTTGTATTCTAAATATTGAGATGAACAACTCTTTTATTAGAGGTTTACGCTTAGCGTTGAAATGGTTGTGTACAATACATTGTATGAAGGGTTGATCCCCCTAAGTACGTGGAGTTTTTATAGTCTTATGACGGTTAAAGTTAAAGTTGAAAGATTACTTATAACCGTGGACATGATTCGTGGTCATTAGACCCTCAGTAGTATGTTTCAGAATGTAATAGAACCTATCATTCAGTTCTATTGAGCCTATTTCTGGCAAATGATGTAATGTTGTAAAGTTATTCATTCTTATTTCAATTGAGCTTTGTTTTCTCACTCTTGCATATTTATACACTTATTGCAGCTAAGGTTGAGAAGGTCAATGAACCTACCACTAGCCAAGGAAAGGGAAAAATGTACAAGTGATGAAGACTTGTAATTTTATTTTTATCATTATGATAATAGACTTTTAAATATGATGTGATGTAATAAATTTTAAATTCCGCGTTTGAATGATTGTAATTAAAGGTTAGAACACCTGGGAGATTTTTATTAAATGTAATCCTGTATGGGCAGGTTTTTAATTATTCAATTTTATTATGATTGGGTAGTTAGTAATGAATGTTTTGATTAAGTGAACACCAAATCTTGAGGAAATGAAGTACCAGGATTTGGGGGTGTCACAAGTTTTTATCAAAGCTTTAGGTTATGAACCTTAGGTGGGGAAAAGCCTTAGGAAGTAAACTTTGAAAAGATAGTGGTGATTAACTCTTATCGAGTTTTAAGAAAGAAGTAATATAACACTTATGTGCTTATGTGTTTATAACTTATGTGCTCGTGAGTGTCGAGTAGTAATAATTAATAATTAAATCTTAAAATAATATTGTCAGGATGACTAATGTCGAAGAATTCAGTCAGGCTAGGGAGGGAGGAGCTCAGATGCCTATAGAGGAGGAGCCTCGCGACATTCAGGTTGTTTGGGAACAATTACTTCCACACGGAGTCACTTCAGCTTGGTCACGATGAGTTGAAGATGAGGATGACGACGTGGAGACGGATGAGGAGGATCCCGTTGAGTTTTCATAGGAGGATGACGAGGACGAGGAGGAAGAGACTCCATTAACCTCGATGGTTGCTCGTATGTACGATGAAGTCTACGATCGTAACGTGGAACTTTAGGATACAGTTGAGGAGTTGCAGGAGATAGTAGTTGAACAACAGACCATAATGACACAAAAAGATGGCGAGATCCAAGATCGTGAAGAACGACTGACAAATGTCGAGGAGAAACTAGTACAGACTGAAGGAGAAAAAGAACAACTGATCGAAGTGCTCGCTGAACTGAAGAACAAGCTGAGAGAAGAAGCTACTAAGAGGGCAGAGCTGAAGGTGCCTACGAGGAAGCTTTTCAACGAACCAGAATAGCAGTGAGAGACGCGCAGTCAAAGAGGATGAAGATGGAAGAGATGGATAAAGTATTTAACACCACGATTAATCGAGCTCAAGATCGGGTCATGGGATATCCTAATAAGTTCGTGACGCTGCCATCATACGTATTAGATCGCAGAAAAATGTTCTGAGTCATGGAGGAAGAACATAGTAAGGCTAAGCAATATCTTAGTAGAACATCGTAGTAGTTGTACGATGAATAAAATGTTAAATAAATTGTAAATCCCAAGTGTTATGCAACCAATGTGATATGACGATGATGTTGTCCTGAAACTTTTATAGTTCAGGGAAGTAATGTAAATAGCAGTGATGCTATTGTTTTATGTTTTCAAAGAGATTATGAATAAATAAAAGTTTTTACTTTATTCAAAGTGTTATATGTTATGTGGTTATTTCTTTGTGGAGGCATGTTAAGTAGAAATTACTTAAAAGAATTGAATAATAATCTAATGAATGTATTTTTATCAGAAAATGCCTCCCAGACGTCAACCACCACGACAGAGAACCACTGAAGGAACCAATAACGACAATGTTGATGGTAACCTCGTTCAACAACTAGTAACGCTACTGATAGGAGCATTACAAGATCAATCACAGAACCAAGGAACAACGTTTAAGGATTTCAAGGCGGTTGGACCACATGAATTCCGTGGGTCCATAAATCCAGTCGAAGCACAGACCTGGATTATGGAGATAGAAAAGGTGTTCGATATCGCTAGGGTAAGGGAAGATCAGAAGACTTCTTTCGCAACATTCATGTTGAAAGCAGAAGCTAGTTATTGGTGGCAGGCCAATAAAACTCGTGAAGGGCCAGGGGTGATGACCTGGGATAGGTTTAAGGAAATATTCTTCGAGACCTATTTCCCGGAGAGTTCGAAGAGTCAGCTAGAAGTGAAATTTCTGGAATTAAAGCAAGGAACGATGACTGTATCTGAGTATGCCTCTTAATTCAACGAATTGGCAAGGTTTGCGCTATATCAAGTCAGTACGCACGAAAGCAAGGCAAAGAGATTTGAACAGGGACTAAAGCCCTGGTTGTACAGTAGGGTTTCCCTGTTTCAGTTAAAGACTTTTGCAGCAGTGATGGAGAAAGCAATACTCGCTGAAGGTGGAGGCGAGGTAGTGACAAAGTTCAATCAAGAACAGAAAAAGAAAAAGAATGAAGTGGAGATCAAGAATGGAAATGGTAGTAGTGGAAACGGCAACAACAACAACAACTTGAAGAGAAAGTGGAATGGGAACGTGGGCGTTGAAAACCAGCAGGGTAACCAGTAAAACAAGAAGTTTGAAGTATGTGCTACATGCGGGAAGTTTCACAAGGGTACGTGCTTGATGGGGAAATGAGTATGCTTCAATTGTGGCCAAGAGGGTCACATCGCCCCAAATTGCACTCAACCTAAGAAGAATGTGTGCTTCACGTGTGGATAAGGATCACTTTGCTCGTGATTGCCCTAAGAAGAAGGATGGAGTGATAACCAGAAGCAATGGAGGTAACAGTGGAGGTACTTGGGCCATTGCAGGACCTGCAGCATCAAACAAACCCACAGCTAGATCCTTCAACATGACTGTACAAGATGCTATGCAATCAAAAGATGTCGTGTCAGGTATGATATAAATGCTTATGTATTATTTGATTCGGGTGCTACTTGTTCGTTTATATCTGATGAATTTGCTAAGAGGTTAGGAGTACCTAGTGAAGAACTAAATTTACCTCTGAACATAGAAATTGCGAATAAGGAAGTAATCCCTGTTAGATTTGTATACAAGAACTGTAGGGTGAACATTAAGGAAAATATATTTATGGTAGATTTGATTACGATTAGACTTGGAGAGTTTGATGTTATTTTGGGAATGGATTGGTTGTTCAAGTATGGAGCGGTAATTGATTGCCAAAAGAAGTGTGTAAACCTTATGACTCCGTCAAAGGTAGTATTCTATGGTAGCAAGTCGCCTACACAAATGAAATGTCTGACGATTATGCTGGCCAAGATATTGTTGAGTCAAGGCTGTGTGGGCTATTTAGCTTACATAGTCGATACTCAGAAGAAGAATGTAAAACTGGAAGAAATACCAGTGGTGAGAGAATTTGAGGACGTGTCTCTAGAGGATTTGCCAGGACTTCCGCCTGATAGAGAAATTAAGTTCGTGATCGACTTAGCACCGGGAACAACACCAATATCAATGACCCCGTACAGAATGGCTCCGGTAAAAATGAAGGAACTGATGGTACAATTACAAGAGTTGCTAGACAAGAAGTATATTCAACCAAGCGTATCGCCGTAGGGAGTGCCGATATTATTCGTGAAAAAGAAGGATGGGTCGATGCGTCTCTGCATTGTTTATAGAGAATTGAACAAAGTCACTATTAAAAACAAATACCCGTTGCCAAGAATAGATGCCTTGTTTGATCAGTTGAAGGGTGCTAAATATTTCTCTAAAATAGATTTGAAAAGTGGGTATCACCAATTGAAAATAAGGAAGGAGAATATACCTAGAACGACATTCAGAACTCGGTATGGACATTACGAGTTTCTGCTGATGTCTTTTGGTTTAACCAATGCCCCTGCTGCCTTTATGGTTTTGATGAACAGGGTTTTTAAACCATTCTTAGACAAGTTTGTAGTGGTATATATCGATGACATTCTGGTGTATTCCAAAACCCAAGAGGAACACGTGGAACACTTACGTTTGACATTGGAAACACTAAGAAAGGAAAAACTATACGCAAAATTCTCTATGTGCGAATTTTGGCTAGATCGTGTACAAATTCTTGGGCACGTGATCGACAAAGATGGGATTTCAATGGATTCATCAAAAGTGGAAGCTGTAATCAATTGGGAACAACCAAGAACACCATCAGAAGTGAGGAGTTTCTTGGGACTGGTCAGTTATTATAGAAGATTCATTCAAGATTTTTCTAAGATAGCCACTCCGCTAATAAATTTGACAAGGAAGGCTGTAAATTTGTTTGGACGAAAAAGTGTGAAGAATGTTTTCAAGATTTGAAGAAAAAGTTAAGTATGGCACCTTTGTTGACATTACCAGATAATACAGGAAACTTTGTGGTGTATGGTGATGCCTCACACAAAGGGTTGGGTTGTGTTCTTATGCAGAACGGCAAAGTTATTGCATATGCATCAAGACAACTGAAGGATTATGAGAAAGGATATCCGACTCATGATTTGGAATTGGCTGCAGTTGTATTTGCTCTGAAGATATGGAGACACTATCTCTATGGAGAGAAATGTGAAATCTACACATATCATAAGAGTCTGAAGTATATTTTCACTCAGAAAGACGTGAACATGCATCAAAGAAGATGGATGGAATTGATAAAAGATTACGATTGTGAGATCTTTTATCATTCGGGCAAAGCGAATGTGGTTGCAGATGCTTTAAGTAGGAAAGGTCGAGAAAAGTTGATGCTGATAACAACTCAGGAGGAACTCATTTCAGCAATGACAAAGTTGGAGTTGGAAATCAAATTTCCAAAAGAATCTGATGAATAACTATTCCAGATAGAAGCTAGTCCAACTTTAGTGGACAAAGTGAAGAATGCACAACTACAAGATGAAGAGTGCGGGAAAATAAAAGATAATCTGGTTGATGGTAGTGATGTAAAATACAAGATCGATGCCGAAGGATTACTATGATTTGAGGGAAGAATTTGGGTTCCAGCACTGCCAGAGCTTAAAGACGAAATTTTGACCGAGGCACACAACACAAGATATTCGATTCATTCAGGAAGTACAAAGATATATCAAGATTTACGGTGACATTTTTAGTTGTCAAATATGAAAAGAGATGTTGCTGAGTGTGTGTCCAAATGCTTGACATGTCAAAGGGTCAAGGCCGAGCATCAAAGACCAAGCGAATTACATCAACCGTTGGAAATAACAGAATGGAAGTGGGAACACATCACAATGGATTTTGTGGTGGGTCTTCCAACTACTCAGGGATGATGTGATGCGATTTGGGTGATAGTGGACAGATTGACAAAATCTGCACACTTTTTGGCAATAAAGATTAGATTTGATCTTAATCAACTAGCGAAGCTGTACGTTAAAGAAGTCGTGTCAAGACATAGAGTTCTAGTGTCAATTGTGTTAGATATAGATCCAAGGTTCACATCAAACTTCTGGAAGAGACTACAAGAATGTATGGGAACACAGTTGCGAATGAGTACATCATACCATCCGTAAACCGATGGGCAAAGCAAACGAACAATCCAAACATTGGAAGATATGATGAGAGCATGTATTATGGATTTCAAAGGAAACTAGGAAGAACATTTACCATTGGTGGAATTTGCCTACAACAATAGTTACCACGCAAGCATCGGCATGCCGCCTTACGAGGCATTATACAGCAGAAAGTGCAAAACTCCACTGTGCTGGAATGAAGTTGGTGAACGCCAGTTGTTAGGACCAGAACTGGTACAACAAAGTGCTGAGGTTCTCAAACTCATCAGTACAAGATTGGTAGCAACCAAAGACAGAAAGAAAAAGTATGCTGATCAACACAGACAAGATCGTACATTCGACGTAGGAAATTTCGTATTTCTAAAAGTTTCTCCTTGGAAGGGAAAATTTGTTTCGGTAAAAAGGGAAAGCTAAGCCCGAGGTTTATTGGACCCTTTGAAGTGTTGCGAAGAGTGGGAGAAGTGGCTTACGAGGTAGCTCTACCTCCAGAGTTGGAAAACATTCACAATGTTTTTCATATTTCGTTGTTACGACCGTATAAACCCGATTACAAGCACGTGATTGAGTACGAACCATTATAATTTGATAAAGACTTGTCCTATGAAGATATTCTTATCCAGATAGTTGATAGGAAAGAACAGGTGCTCAGGAATAAAGTTATACCTTCTGTGAAGGTGATATGGATGAACCACAATGCTGAAGAAGCTACGTGGGAACTCGAGGATAAAATGATGAAAGATTACCCTGAGTTATTTGTTTAATCTATGTCTTCGATTCTGGGGACAGAATTTTTGTAAGTAGGAAAGAATGTAACGAATGATTTGTTTGAGTTATGATTCTGGGGACAGAATCTTTGTAAGGAGGGAATGATGTAACATTCTAGAATTTTAAATTGTAGTATTAAATATTTATTGAATTATATAAGTATTTAATGGATATGTTTATTGTTGAATAAATAATTGTTCAATTTGATTTGATTTGATCTAGTTAATTATTTGTTAAGTAAATAATTAAGGAGTTGAGAAAATTAATTGTTATGCATGAGATTATATACTAATTTAATTTAAATAATTAAGTTAGAGAGCTTATAATGATTAAATAAATTATAATATTTTAATTGGAATTTGTAATTAAAATAAGGTGTTAGTTGGTTAAATAAAATTATAATTATAAAGGAAATTATAATTACGTGGTAGTGATTTATGTGTTAAAGTAATTTAATAGTATAATTATTTATATATTAAATCCAAACAATATTAAAAGTATAATTATTTATATATATATATATATATATATAATAAAGCAAGAAAAAACCACAGATTAATAATCCAAACACTATTATATATATAATAACTCAAAGAAACGCAAAAGATCGATATTTACACCGTAAAACTAACTAATATACATATATATTACTCATATATAAGTAAGAAAAATGAAATTTTGAAGAAACCTTACGGCCTTTCAAGAGACTGGCGATCAAACGGCTTTAAACGCCCTTAGACTCGATTTCCACCTGTGAAAACTTGATATGTTGCAATAAATATTTATATGAAAGCTTACAAGTGAGGTTTCCTGGTTTGGAAACAAGATTAGAGCTATTTCTGGTGTGAAATATCTCTCATTTCTCTATTTCTCTCATTTTTCTTTTTTCTTTCTCTTTTTCTTCCTCTACAAGCTGATGGGTAGCTTGTATATAAAGCTCCGGGCTTCCGCAGGTAGACATGTGGATTCCATAGGTATACCTGCGTAATGGCCCAATACGTCTCGCCGCCTCGAAGTACATATAATTTTATCGACGACCGGTCCACTGAAACGCTTGTAACTTGCAATCCGGGAATTCGATGGAGATGTGTCATACCATTCTGGAAAGCTCTCTCCAAGAGCTACGTAATGACATATGGCTTGACCGTTTTTGAATTCGGGAAGATGGGTCCATGTCTAAGGGTCTTCGCAGGCAGTCCGTTGAGCTATTTTACGTAGTTTGTGCTCGGAAGTGCTGCAATGGCTCTTTGCAACCCTATTTACATCTTTTTTATGTTTGTTGAAATTGACTAGTCAAAATGATTGTTTTGCCCTTTTCGGGGGTTATCTCCAGGGTTGATGGGGATTTTAATTGTCTCTCGGGGTTATCTCCGAGGTTTGATCACAATTAATTCTATTTTTCTTCAGGGTTGTCTCCGTGGATTGATTTGATGCTTCGGGGTTGTCTTCAAAGGTACATTTAATATCTCGAGGTTATCTCTGGGGTTTTCGTTTGATGATTTCCCGGTGCTGTTGTGACACCCCCAAATTCGGGTACTTCGATTCCCATGGAATTTGGTAATTAGTGTACAAACATTATGTGTCTATTTACCCATAATAAATGAAAAACCATAAATAGATAGAAATAAATCCTCTCCTTATGGAGTTACAACATCTAAATGTAAATACATTAATCCCGTGTCATACTAACCTTAAATCTCAAATGTTGAAACACAAACAAATAATAAGTCTTACACAACTTTAACATAAGTTTGAAACATAAATACATTAAATTAACAACAAGTCTTCATCACTTGTTAACTTTACCCTTGCCTTTGCTAGTAGAATGCTCGTCGGACCTTTCGTTCTTAACTGCAATGTTATTATTACGCAAGTGTGAGCACAATTGCCCACAAGTATAATAATGTAACAACAATATAATAACATACGAGTGAATTAAAGACTTCTGAAATAAGAAAACTCGGCTTTTGAATCAAGAATGAATAACAAGAATCAAAATAACTTCTGAGGGTCATAAGACCTTGAACTATGTCATAGGTTGTCAAGTGTTTGTACTTGAAACCTTTAACAGTAATAAGATTATGGACTCTTCTTCTCCTACTTAGCGGGATCATCCCTTAGTACCATATTGTGCATAATATCTTAACGCTAAAGCATAAGTAATCCCCTATAACAGGGTTGTTCACCTCAGTTTGACATTAGAGTCTGCACCAAAGGAAGTTTTGTTTGGATAAGCTCAACAAGGGTTCTGAAATTTAGAACGTTCATCAACTATGGGCTAGTCAAATTAATAAGGGTTCACTAGTCTTACAAGATTCAAAAATAAATGATATTCAGTTTGAATAATAAATTCAAGAGGTATACAATGGAATAAGTATTGTATAACATGAATCATGCTTTAAAAGATTGATAACATCTAATATGCTTGAACTGGATCTATGAAACCCCCAAATCCCGGTACTTCATTACCTCAAGATTCGGAGTTCACTTATTCAAAACATTCATATCTAACTACCCAATCATAATATAATTGAATAATAAAACCTGCCCATACATGATTACGTTAACAAAATTATCTCCCAGGTTATCTAACCTTTAATTACAATCATTGAAATGCGAAAATTAAATTATTACATCACATCATTATTAAAAGTTTATCATCATAACGATAAAATAAAATTACAAGTCTTCATCACTTGTACATTTTTCTCTTTCCTTTGCTAGTTGTAGGTTCATTTACCTTATCAACCATAGCTGCAATAAGTGTATAAATTTGCAAATTTGCAAGAGTTAGCAAACAAAGCTCACTTAAAATAAGAATAAATAACTTTACAACATTTGCCAAATAATAGGCTCAATAGAATTGACTGATATGTCCTATTAACATTACAACATTTGCCAAATAATAGGCTCAATAGAACTGAATGATATGTTCTATTAACATTGCAACATTTTCCAAATAATAGGCTCAATAAAACTGAATGATATGTCCTATTAACATTCTGAAATATACTACTGAGGGTCTAATGACCACGAACCATGTCCACAGGTATAAGTAATCTTTCAACTTTAACTTTAACAGTCATATGACTATACGGACTCCACGTACTTAGGGGGATCAATCCTTCGTACAATATATTGTGCACAACAATTTCAACGCTAAACGTAAAACCCTAAAAATAGGGTTGTTCATCTCAGTATTTAGAGTACAAGTCCGCACCAAAGAAAGTTTGGTTTGGATAAGCTTTCAAGGGTAATTTGAAGTTTTAACGATCATCAACTAGGGAACTAGTTGAATCGACAATGCTTGATATCACAATAGTTGTTTAATAACAACATAACTTAGAACATTTGAGAATCTAGGTGAACTGACTATATTCTAGACTCATGCTTGAAATAACTAGAGAGCATAAGTATTGATCAAAATAAAGAATTGATAAACCTTGGCTTGAACGATAATAAGCTAGGTCTATAATCTTGTCAAATTAGAATTTTAGTTACCGAACATGCATTAGTTGATAGCAAGCTGGAAACAATGCTTATTCCAAATGGAAATAAGATATACAAAGTGATTGAACCATTCAACACAAGGAATTAAGGTTTAAGAAACATGTATTATAAAAGAATAAGCTAAAGAAACTTATTTAACAATAAACAAGTTAGAGTAAGTCAACATTGATTAAAATTCCAATAATTTAGAATTAAAACATGCTCAATGTAATAGATGAGATTTTGGAACTTGCATCATCATAAATAACTAGATACAAGAACTTGCTCAATGTAAAAAGATATGTTTAGAAACTTTCTCAATCAAAAGAATGAAGTTACACAATGTAATAATAGAAACAACTCAACGAAAGTGTAGAGTTAGAAAACTTGCCTCGAGTGTAAGCTAAAATATTAAAACTCACGTTCACCTATACACAGTATTAAAACCACAACATCTATTAGACATACTAATATTCACTTTTCAATATAACTCAGATTATTAGCTAAACTTGCTATTTTAGCACAAGTCTTAAGATACCATGCAAATATCAGAAATTACAAGTGTTAACCTTCACAACACATGTTTACTATTCATCATGTTCACTAAGTCATAATATACCACATTCATCACTTACTAATTATTCAAGCTTTGAATTTATCGATTACATATCATTGTTCTGTTGTAACCTTCTTACTATGTGTATGACGCTTAACCATAACCTTAGACCAAGTGGTAAGGTTTCCCCAAGGTCTGCAGTTAAGCAAGTCGCTTCTGCTTCATATAAGTGTGTATGAGTCAAGACTATTATAATTATACAATTGCTAACCGCATATATTATGCGCTTTTAGCCTTAGCAATAGCAATTAAATACTACTGCATATAGACAGAGACGAGGCGACTTGGCATGAACAATTGCCGCTTTTAGCCCAATTGACATGAATTTCACCCACCAAACAATGAAATTAACACGTAAGATAAATATAACAATATCATAAACATGATTGCTAACATTTTCCATCAATTAAAACAACTTAACAACACTTCTAACTATTTTAATTTCTCAAATTCCATGTTTTTCATATAAAACCAATTTTTTTGATATTCATTCTAAAAATCTTCACTGTGAATTTAATACTTGGCCAAATCATTCCATTCAAATTACATTATGCTTGTTTCTTAATGAACTATCATAATCAATCTTAAATTTACAGTTTAACATAAGAATTGGCCATCAAAATTGGTACTCACCTAAGATATATAAAGAATACATATACTGTCAAAATTTTCTACTATCAAAATGAAATTAGTATACATATTTCTTGATTTTAAACATAACTCTAGCATCATAAGCATGTATAATCACAATTACCAAGTATCTATCGACAATTCACAAATTTTGATTTCACTGAACACAAACAAAGCTATGCCGTAATTTCATATATGTATATACATATATATATATAATACAAAGGTTAGATAAAATACCTTCAAATAGCTTGGTAATCCTTGCTAACTTTTGTAATCCCTGCTAAAATTGCCAGAAATTGCTTAAGTTCCCTCACAATTCTCTCAACTCGCTGAACTCTCAGTGTTCTGCTCTCTTAGGCTTAGAAATTAGAATGCGTAAAACAACTGATAGTTATAATGCGTAATAACAAAGATACAAAACTCATATGGCCATAATAAGCCTCATCAGTTACAACATATAACGTATATATTATAAATATATTATATTTACTATTTTACTTATTTTTTATTTATTCTATTTATTTTATTTAAATTCAAAAATTAGAAATCCAAAAGCCATAAGGCTTGTTTGGCAAAACCCTTTAAATTTAAAGAATTAATATCCTCGAACCTTGTTTGGATAAAACTAAATTATAACTACTTTAATTTATTTTAATAACTCCTTATAATATAGTTATTTGTCACACTATATTTAATTAAGTTTTCATATTTAATTTAATTAATCCAAATAACAATTAATTAATTAAATCATTTAATCACATAACTCAACACCAATAATTAACCATTAAATTAAAATATCAATATAATAATAATTTCCTATTGAAATATCAATATAATAATTTCTTTAACTCATTAATTATTTATTTAACAAATAATTAACCAAATAAAATCAAATCAATTAAACAAATATTTATTAACCGATAAAACACATCCATTAAATATTTATATAACTCAATAAATATTTAATATTACAATTAAAATTCTGGAATGTTACATCATTCCCTCCTTAAAAGGATTATGTCCTCAAAATCACAATTCAAAAAATCTAATCGTCACATTCTTCCCTACTTATAAAGATTTTGTCCCCATAATCGAAGACATAGATTAAACAAATAACTTAGGGTAATTCTTCATCATTTCAGCTTCGAGTTCCCACGTTGCCTCTTCGACATTGTGGTTTCTCCATATCACCTTCATAGAAGGTATCACTTTATTTTTGAGCACTTGTTCTTTCCTGTCGAGTATCTGGCTAGGAATCTCTTCATAAGACAAATCTTTATCGAATTGTAATAGTTCGTACTCGATCACGTTCTTGTAATCGGGTTTATATGGTCGTAACACCGAAATATGAAAAACATTTTGAATGTTTTTCAACTCTTGAGGTAGAGCTACCTCATAAGCCACTTCCCCCACTCTTCATAGTATCTCAAAAGGTCCAATAAATCTTGGGCTGAGCTTTCCTTTCTTGCCAAAACAAATTTTCCCCTTCCAAGGAGAAACTTTTAGGAAACCGAAAGTTCCTACTTCAAATTTGGGATTCTACCCTTGTTGATCGACATACTTTTTTTGTCTGTCTTGGGCTGCTACCAATCTTGTTCTGATGAGACATCTTGATAGCGCGACCAATCCCAATGATTATCACTACCAAAAGCTAGATGATTGTAGAACCAAACACAATTCCATGCCCATACAGAAAATTGGTCAACTCAGCTACTGACCGATATAAGAAGCTAAGTGGTTGTTACACCAAGAACAATTCTTCGCCCATACAAAGAATTGTTCAACTTAACAACTATATCGCATAAGAAGCCAAGTGGTTCTAAAACCACGTACAATTTCCCCACCCATACAAGGAATCATACAACTCAGCTGCTGATATGAGTCCTCAATTGAAATTTTACAACTTCTAAATCTCTCTCTACTTAATACGAATTTTCTTTAATTCATATACTATCCTTCACAATTCAATCTAAGTTCTTCTTCCCGTACTACTTCATAGTACCTTTCATTCATAGCACTCACTATAAATTATTCATTGTTTAATAACCCATATGTTACTACGAGTCACTATGATCACGTGGTGATCTTCTTATCCTTCTCTCTATGATTATAGTCTTAGGTACTCCTACCTAAGATTTATAACCTATCTGCTCTGATACCAACTTGTAACCCCCCAAAATCTGGTCTATCTTCACACCCGAATTCCGTACGTCGTGAGTACATCATTCATCCAACATACATCATTATATAATGCAATATAACGACATACACTCTCAAATCCCAGGTTCTAGAACCTTATGACCTCTTTTATTACAAATAATAATAATTACATTATTTATTTCATCTTACAAGAGTGACTTTTATCCGCCACCAAGGATACATAATAGTTCATTAAACTAGTCTATAGTTCAGTTTTATCTTTCTACATTACAAGTCTTCACTTGATCTTCTCGCCATTCACCTTCCTCGAATGGTATCTTTGATCTGGATACCGCCGGGTTTGATCTTTACGGGATCCTTAAGTTCTTCTAACCTTGTTCGCTGAAAATTGTTTTTCATTTAAAGGAAGTGTGAGCATTCAATTTCCCAGCAAGTCATAACAGTTGAACAAACAACTTCAGAATTAAAACATTTCTTTAGAACTTTTATAACCGAACAAAGGTTATGAAGCAGCTTGAATAATAGGAATAGTCTCGATTCCTATCATCTTAAAACATCAATTATTTTCACTTTGAAATACTTTCATCCCTCTACCTTTTACATACACATCATATCTGGCTAGAATCATTAGCACAGACTTAACAATAACGGTTCATGTATAAACAGAACATACTTGTATTGAACAGCTCAATCACAGAACAATTTATATCATAGAAACACCGAAGTGTTCAAATTGTGGCTCAAGGCCTCATATGTTCTACCACATTATATAAATATCGCACATTCGCACATAGACAGAACTTCTCAAGTACAACATCTGCGAAGTTTAAGAAACTAGCATTCATGTAATATGAATGAAGTTAGGAAACTTGCCTTTACGCCTACCATACCACTTACTTTAACCTGCTCATTTCAATTCCTATATAACACATAAGGAGAAAACATAAACACCAATTAGTCATATATTAAAATTACGCATTGGTTTACTTAGCTTTACTTCTTAGGGTTTGCGTTCTTGCAATATAAGTTTACGCGACTAACTTCCTTTACCAGATTACGGCTTTATGACATACGGAGATGTCTTACTCAAAACGTTCATCATCTTGGATGATTTATATTATTATCTTATTCTTATAACTTCTCTAGGACTCATCACACATCGCGTCTCTGCTAGTAGTCCATATGGTACTGAGTGGTTTCCCCACAAACAACCAATAAACAAGTTCCCTGCCTCATCTACACCGCCATCACAAAGGAGTTAGATCGGTTACCAATTTTGTATATACCTTCGCTTCTCTAAAGGAATTGTTTAGCCCAAATTCCCATATGTCAACCATCAAAGGTTACGATTGTACCACAACCTAACTTCTCTTAACTTATACGAACTATTAAACTATAATGTTCGATTAAGTCAATTTCTTATTCCTTACGGCTTTCTGACAACTAAATGTCATCCCTCCGGATTCATTCTTTATTGAATCACATTCGGCTTTCATTAATCTTATTACCGTTTGTTACGGCTTTCTTGATAACTTATATACTATTTAATACTTTCGTTATCCATTATATAAACCCCATGTTCATTACTCGTTCTTAGTGTCAAAGCCATATCGATCATTGTATACTAAGACTAAGCGTCCATCGCAACGAAGTTGCGTTCACAGCATCTATACGCTTCACACTTATCTCTCATTATCATGATATAACATCGAAATGCTATTCATTACTCTCGTCGCTCAACGTCTAAGGAATCACAACCATAGCAATCCCTCGCGTTCGTTCATTGCGACTACGGTCCCCGTATATCGGTTACGTAACACGCATTTATATTCTTTGTCATTTAATCTTGTTTAATCTATATGTTCAACCTTTAATAAAGGTTTACATCACTTGATTAAGTGTTACATTAGTTGAATATTATATTCTTTATCATCCTTACATTTCCCCAAGAGTCGAAAGCGCTTAAAAGATCATCTCGGCTTTTTTCCCAACACCTGCGCTATGCTATTCCCTTTGTTATCTCTCGCGCCATGTGTGAGTTTACAAGATACTTCGGCCTCCGTGCCGCCACTTTACATTAAGGCATGATCAGCCCATGCGCCAAGCCCTAACCTTAGAAATTTTCTCTAAGTGTTAAATCCAATTTGAGACGCTTACTTCCCGATCTCGTAACTCCTTCGTTATAACTCAGAACGAGGTTGTTCCAAGGCCATTATCTTCCTTATCTTATGTACTTTAATACCCCTTGGACAGAACTTCATTCTGAATTTATTAACGTGCCATTAGATTGGCTTGATCTTCACTCTTCGTTCATTTTTACGTTTTTAATGCTCTTCGCTTGGTCGTCCGTAATTCGATCATTCGAACTCAGAACTTGTTCGTTCTTGAGCCTATGACTCACGTTTTCTACGTTATATTACTTTCATATGAAACACTACACGTTCGGGTTCATTTACTAACTTTCTAATTCTCGTTTGTCTTTTACGAAATTTTGCCATAACTTCGTTATTGCTAAGTTTTAATCCGTTCTTCATGAACGTTTCTACCGTTCCTAACCAAACAATACACGTCTAACTTATACGCGATGGTTTTAAACTTATCCATCAACAACAATTACACTACGATGGTTTTAAATTTGTCTATCAACAACGTTCTTCGTGTTCTTCGCGTGTTCTTCGTGTTCTTCGTTCGTTCTTCATTTTAATCGATATTTTGGATTACGATTCCACTTTTTATTGGAATTTGATGTTATAGAACATTATTCCTTACTTATTTCACCTACTTATTCATATAATCCATTCGGATCGCTCTAATTCATTACAAATCTTATACTTCCTTAAGAAATTTATTTAGTAAACTTTAAATTCTTATTTCTTATTTTCTCATGATTTCAACCATATGAAATCATTCCAATCTTCTTTTATTCCTTAATCTCACTAAGCTATGTTTTTTTGACATAGAAATCTTAAAGAAAAATATTAGAAGAAACTAGGTTTTAGATTACTTCTTCTTCTTATTTTTCTTCCGCTAGACAAAGCCAGCGATTTGCAAGCTTTTCTATTTCACGAACACTTTCGATCCGATCATTCATGCTCATGCTCTTCCTTCTCCTTCCCATCTGAGTTCTCTCTCTCTCTCTAAAATGTCTAGGATTGTAAAATCACAAAACAATGAAATGAGCTTACTATTTATAGATTTTCCAATTAGGGGCAATTTGGTCATTTCGCCCCCCACCTCCTTACTATTCCCACCTCCTCCAAGACTTAGCCACCAAGTTTACTTGGTGGCCAAGTGGCCGCCCCTCTTGGCCAATGGGTCACCCCATGGGTTGCCCCATTGGTTATTACCCGTCCGTTTACCCATGGGTCACACCATGGGTTGCCCCATTGGTTATTACCCCATGGGTTGCCCCATTGGGCCTTACCCATAATTCTTATTGAGCCTAACTTGGGCTTGATTTCACAAAGCCTTGGGCTTGACATAATCCAAGTCCAATTAGATTCTACAAAGTCCATGAACTCAAAGTCCATTAAGACTAATCGTATTCTACGCATTCTATTCTCGTATTCTCGGATTCTCGTAATCTATTCGTATATTGTTCGTACGATATTCGTATTATATGTCGTAATAATCTGCATACTATACTCGTATAATAATTCATATCATACTCATATCTCTCACGCATAATAACCCTAATTATTATACGTGATCATAAAATTCTCTAACTCACTTTTTCTAACCCTTAGGTTTTGAGTCCGTAGTTTAAAACTTTATTTTTCCATAACCGAAAATATTATTGAATATTCCATCACGCCTCGTAATTAAACGTAATCTATAACTTCTCGAATTTCGAAATAAATCTCTGAGCAGAAACGAAATGAATAGTGCCTATTTCCTCTTTTTCCCCGAAAATATTTTGTTCTCGGAAAACTTCTATTTTCGTCTTGAAAATTCTTATTCGCTCAATCTCGCTTGTATCTAGAATACTCCCGATTTATAATCATCCTAGGTTATAGAACGATTAATAAACACATAACACATAATAATATTAATAAAAATTCCTTTTATTAATAACTAATTCTTTAAACTTAAATTCTGGATAACCCGAATTTCTGGGTCGTCACAACCGTAGTAGTCCTTCGGTATCGATCTTGTATTTTACATCACTACCCTCAACCACTTTCTCTTTGATCATTTCACATTCTTTATCTTGTAGTTGGGCACTCTTCACTTTGTCCACCAAAGTTGGACTAGCATCTATCCAGAATAGTCGTTCATCGGATTCCTTTGGAAATTTGATTTCCAACTCTAGCTTTGTCATTGCTGAAATAAGCTCCTCCTGAGTGGTTATCAGCATCAACTTCTCCCGACCTTTACTGCTCAAAGCATCTGCAACCACATTCGCTTTGCCTGGGTGATAAAAGATCTCACAATCGTAATCATTTATCAATTCCATCCATCTTCTTTAACGCATGTTTAGGTCCTTCTGTGTGAAAATATACTTTAGACTTTTATGGTCTGTGTAGATCTCACATTTTTCTAAATAGAGATAGTGTCTCCATATATTCAGAGAAAATACTACTGCAGCCAATTCCAAATCATGAGTCGGATAACCCTTCTCATAATCCTTCAGTTGTCTTGATGCATACGAAATTACTTTGTCGTTCTGCATAAGAACACAACCCAACCCTTTATGTGAGGCATCACTAAACACCACAAAGTTTCCTGTACTATCTGGTAATGACAACACAAAAGCCACACTTAGCTTCTTCTTCAAATCTTGAAAACTCTTTCTTCACACTCTCTCCGCCTAAACAAATTTTACTACTTTCATCACAAATTTGTTAATGAGTGGCTATCTTAAAAAATCTTGAATAAATCTTCTATACTAATCCACAAATTCCCAAGAAACTCCTTACCTCCGACTTGTTCTTGGTTGTGCCCAATTGATTATAACTTCCACTTTTGATGGATCCACCAAATCTCATCCTTGTCAATCACGCGCTCCAAGAAATTGTAGACACGATCTAGCCAAAATTCGCACTTAGAGAATTTTATGCATAACTTTTCCTTTCTTAGTGTTTCCAATGTCAAACGTAAGTGTTCCGCGTGTTCTTCTTGAGTTTTGGAATACACCAAAATGTCGTTAATGAATAGCACTACAAACTTGTCTAAGAATTGTTTAAACACCCTATTCATCAAATCCATGAATGCAGCAGGTGCATTGGTTAAACCAAAAGACATCACCTGAAACTCGTAATGTCCATACCGAGTTCTGAATGCCGTTCTAGGTATATCCTCCTTCCTCACCTTCAATTGGTGATACCCACTTCTCAAATCTATTTTCGAGAAGTATTTAGCACCCTTCAACTGATTAAACAAGTCATCTATTCTTGGTAATGGATATTTGTTTTTAATAGTGACTTTGTTTAATTCTCTATAATCAATGCCAAGATGCATTGGCCCATCCTTCTTCTTCACGAATAACACCGGTGCTCCCCATGGTGATACGCTTGGTTGAATATACTTCTTGTCTAGCAACTCTTGCAATTGCACCATCAGTTCCTTTATTTCTACCGGAGCCATTCTGTATGGGACCTTCGATATCGGTGTTGTCCCCAGCGCTAATTCGATCACGAACTCAATCTCTCTGTCAGACAGAAGTCCTGGCAAATTCTCTGGAAACACATCCTCAAATTCCCTCACCACTGGTATCTCACATAGCCTTGACTCAACAATTTCTTAGCCTACATAATCGTCAGACATTTCATTTGACTAGGCGACTTACTACCATAAAATACTACCTTTGATGGGATCATAAGGTTTACACACTTCTTTTGGCAATCAATTACCGCTCCATATCTGAACAGCCAATCCATTCCCAAAATAACATCAAACTCTCCAAGTCTAATCGGAATCAAATCTACCATCAAGGTTTTCTCCTTAATGTTCACCCTACAGTTCTTGTATACAAACCTAACATGGATTACTTCCTTATTCGCAATTTCTATGTTCAAAGGGAAATTCAGTTCTTCACTAGGCATTCCTAACCTCTTAGCAAATTTATCATATATAAATGAGCAAGTAGCACCCGAATTGAATAATACATAAGCATTTATATCATTGATTGGGATACTACCTGACACCACATCCTTTGATTGCACATCATCTTGCACAGTCATGTTGAAGGTTCTGGCTGTGGGTTTGTTTGATGCTGTAGGTCCCGCAGTGGCCCATGTACCTCCACTGTTACCTCTATTGCTTCTGGTTGTCTCTCTAGCCTTCTTCTTAGGGCATTCAAGAGCAAAGTGATCCTTGGATCCGCACGTGAAGCACACGTTCTTCTTAGGTTGAGTGCAATTTGGGGCTATGTGACCCTCCTGGCCACAATTGAAGCATACTTGTTTCCCCATCAAGCACACACCCTTATGAAACTTCCCGCATGTAACACATGCTTCAAACTTCTTGTTTTACTGGTTACCCTGCTGGTTTCCAGTACCCACGCTTCCATTCCACTTCCTCTTCAAATTGTTGTTGTTTCCACCACTACCACCTCCATTCTTAATCTCCACCTCATTCTTCTTTTTCTTCTGTTCCTGATTGAACTTTGTCACTGCCTCGCCTCCACCTTCAGCGAGTATTTCTTTCTTCATCACTGCTACGAAAGTCTTCAACTAGAACAGGGAAACCCTACTATACAACCAGGGCTTCAGTCCCTGTTTAAATCTCTTCTCCTTGCGCTCGTCCGTACTGACTTGATACGGCGCAAACCTTGCCAACTCGTTCAATTTAACAGCATATTCAGATACCGTCATCGTTCCCTGTTTTAGTTCCAAAAACTACAATTCTAGGTGACTCTTTGAACTCTCTAGGAAATAGGTCTCAAAGAATATTTCCTTAAACCTATCCCAGGTCATTACCCCCGGCCCTTCACGAGTTTAATTGGCCTGCCACCAATAACTAGCTTCTGCTTTCAACATGAATGTTGCGAAAGTAGTCTTCTGATATTCCCCTACCCTAGCGACATCGAACACCTTTTCTATCTCCAAAATCTAGGTTTGTGCTTCGACTGGATTCATGGACCCACAAAATTCAGGTGGTCTAATCGCCTTTAAATCCTTAAACATTGTTCCTTGGTTCTGTGGTTGATTCTGCAACGCTCCTATCAGTAGCGTAACTAGCTGTTGAACGGGGTTAACATTAACATTGTCGTTATTGGTTCCTTCAGTGTTTCTCTGTCGTGGTGGTTAACGTCTGGGAGGCATTTTCTGTTAAAAATATACTCATTAGATTATTATTCAACTCTTTAAGTAATTTCTACTTAACTTTCCTCCACAAAAGAAATAATCACATAACCACGTAACACTTTGAATAAAATAACAACTTTTATTTAATCATAATCTCTTTGAAAATATAAAACAATAGCATCACTGCTATTTACATTACTTTCCTGAACTATAAAAGTTTCAAGACAACATCATCATCATATCTCATAGGTTTCATAACACTTGGGATTTATAATTTATTTAACATTTATTAATCGCACAACAACTACGATGTTCTACTAAGATACTGCTTAGCCTTACTATTTTCTTCCTCCATGATTCAGAATATTGTTCTACGATCTAATACGTACGATGGCAGCTTCTCGAACTGAATAGGATATCCCATGACCCGATCTTAAGCTCGATTAATCATGGTGTTGAATACTTTATCCATCTCCTCCATCTTCATCCTCTTTGCATGTGCGTCTCTCGCTGCTATTCCGGTTCGTTGAAAAGCTTCTTCGTATGCATCTTCAGCTCTTGCTCTCTTAGTAGCTTCTTCCTTCAGTTTGTTCTTCAGTTCAATGATTACCTCGATCAATTGTTCTTTCTCTCCTTCGGTGTGTACAAGCTTCTCCTTGACATTAGTCAGTCGTTCCTCACGATCCTGGATCTCGCCGTATTTCTATGTCATTGCAGTATGTTGTTCAGCTACTATTTGTTGTAATTCCTCGACTGTATCCTGAAGTTCCACGTTACAGTCGTAGACTTCATCGTACATACGAGCGGCTATTGAGGTTAGTGGAGTCTCCTCCTCCTCGTCCTTGTCATCCACATCCTCCTGTAGTAACTCAACAGGATCCTCATCATCCGTCTCCACGTCATCATCCTCATCTTCAACTACTGTGACCAACGGGGCTGACTCCCGTGGCAGTAGTTGTTCCCAAACAACCTGAATATCGTGAGGCTCCTCCTCTATAGTCATCTGAGGTCCCTCCTCCCTAGCCTGATTGGATTCTCCGATATTAGTCATCCTGACAACAAAATTTTAAGTTTTAATTATTAATCATTACTACTCGACACTCATGAGCACATAAGTTATAAACACATAAACACATAAGTGTTTTATTACTTCTTCCTTAAAACTCGATAAGAGTTTATCACCACTATCTTTTCAAAGGTTACTTCCTAAGGCTTTTCCCCACCTAAGGTTCATAACCTAAAGCTTTGATACCAACTTGTGACACCCCCAAATCCCAGTACTTCATTACCTCAAGATTCAGTGTTCACTTAATCAAAACATTCATATCTAACTACCCAATCATAATATAATTGATTAATAAAACCTGCCCATACAGGATTACGTTAATAAAATTATCTCCCTGGTTATCTAACCTTTAATTACAATCATTCAAATGCGGAAATTAAATTATTACATCACATGATTATTAAAAGTATATCATCATAAACGATAAAATAAAATTACAAGTCTTCATCACTTGTACATTTTTCTCTTTCCTTTGCTAGTTGGAGGTTCATTTACCTTCTCAACCATAGCTACAATAAGTGTATAAATTTGCAAGAGTGAGCAAACAAAGCTCACTTGAAATAAGAATAAACTTTACAACATTTGCCAAATAATAGGCTCAATATAACTGAATGATATGTCCTATTAACATTACAACATTTGCCAAATAATAGGCTCAATAGAGCTGAATGATATGTTCTATTAACATTACAACATTTACCAAATAATAGGCTCAATAGAACTGAATGATATGTCCTATTAACATTCTGAAATATACTACTGAGGGTCTAATGACCACGAACAATATCCACAGTTATAAGTAATCTTTCAACTTTAACTTTAACAGTCATATGACTATAAGGACTCCACGTACTTAGGGGGATCAATCCTTCGTACAATGTATTGTGCACAACCATTTCAACGCTAAGCGTAAACACCTAAAAATAGGGTTGTTCATCTCAGTATTTAGAGTACAAGTCCGCACCAAAGAAAGTTTGGTTTGGATAAGCTTTCAAGGGTAATTGGAAGTTTTAACGATCATCAACTAGGGAACTAGTTGAATCAACAATGCTTGATAACACAATAGTTGTTTAATAACAACATAACTTAGAACATTTGAGAATCATAGGTGAACTGACTATATTCTAGACTCATGCTTGAAATAACTAGAGAGCATAAGTATTGATCAAAATAAAGAATTGATAAACCTTGACTTGAACGATAATAAGCTAGGTCTATAATTTTGTCAAATTAGAATTTTAGTTAACGAACATGCATTAGTTGATAGCAAGCTGGAAACAATGCTTACTCCACATGGTAATAAGATATACAAAGTGATTGAACCATTCAACACAAGGAATTAAGGTTCAAGAAACATTTATTATAAAAGAATAAACTAAAGAAACTTATTTAAATATAAACAAGTTTGAGTATGTCAACAATGATTATAATTCCAATAATTTAGAATTAAAACATGCTCAATGTAATAGATGAGATTTTGGAACTTGCATCCTCATAAATAACTAGATACAAGAACTTGCTCAATGTAAAAAGATAGGTTTAGAAAATTTCTCAATCAAAATAATGAAGTTACACAATGTAATAATAGAACCAACTCAACGAAAGTGTAGAGTTAGAAAACTTGCCTCGAGTGTAAGCTAAAATATTAAAACTCACGTTCACTTATACACATTATTAAAACCACAACATCTATTAGACATACTAATATTCATTTTTCAATATAACCCGCATTACTAGCTAAACTTGCTATTTTAGCACAAGTCTTAAGATACCATGCAAATATCAGAAATTACAAGTGTTAACCTTCACAACACATGTTTACTATTCATCATGCTCACTAAGTCTTAATATACCACATTCATCACTTACTAATTATTCAAGCTTTGAATTTATCGATTACATATCATAGTTCTATGTTAACCTTCTTACTACGTGTATAACGCTTAACCATAACCTTAGATTAAGTGGTAAGGTTTTCCCAAGGTCTGCAGCAGCAGCAGACGCTCGCTTCGCTTATATAGTGTGGTATGCAATTGCGCATTATTACTACATAATGCTATTGTACTTGTGACTATGTATTTTTAGCCTTGGCACTAGTAGCAAATTGCTTACCATGTACGCATGAACGAGGCGACTTCGGCATGAACAATTACCGCTTTTAGCCCAACTGACATGAATTTCACCCACCAAACAGTGAAATTAACAGGTAAGATAAATATAACAATATCGTAAACATGATTGCTAACATTTTCCATCAATTAAAACAACTTAACAACACTTCTAACTATTTTAATTTCTCAAATTCCATGTTTTTCATATAAAACCAAATTTTTTGATATTCATTCTAAAAATCTTCATTGTGAATTTAATACTTGGCCAAATCATTCCATTCAAATTACGTTATACTCGTTTCTTAATGAACTATCAAAATCAATCTTAAATTTACAGTTTAACATAAGAATTGACCATCAAAATTGGGACTCACCTAAGCTATACAAAGAATACATATATTGTCAAAATTTTCTACCGTCAAAACGAAATTAGCATACAAATTTATTGTTTTTAAACATAAATCTAGCATCATAAGCATGTATCATCACAATTACCAAGTATCTATCCACAATTCACAAATTTTGATTCACAGAACACAAACAAAGCTATGCTGTAATTAAATATATATATATATATATATATATATATATATACATATAAATATATATACATATACGGTCCAGATCAAGTGCATACCCCTTATCTTACTCACCGTGCTCACCCCCTTTAGGCGACGGTTTCGATCATACAACCGTCTATACTTTTAGCGACGCTATATGTTATCTGTCGCTAAAAGTATAGACGACGGTTGAGAAGTTATGCCAAACCAAATTATTTTGGTGCGGATTCAGATGTTGAAAAGCTGAGATGAACAACCCTATTATTTAGGGGTTGCACCTAGTTTTATACTTTGTGCTTAAATGTTTGTGCACAATACATGCACGAAGGATTGATCCCATAAGTAACTTGAAGTCATTATAGTTGTATGACTATAAAAGTTAAAGTTGAAAGATTACTTATAACTGTGGACAAGGTTCATGGTCATTAGACCCTCAGTTGAATGTTTGCACTCTTAATTCTGAGATGAACAACTCTTTTATTAGAGGTTACGCTTAGTTTATACTTTGCGCTGAAATGTTTGTGCACAATACATAGTATGAAGGGCTTAACAACCTAAGTACTGAGCGTAACGCGTATAGTAATTACAAAACACTACGTTGCGGCCCAACGTGGTGGTACAATAGGCTGGCCACCTAGTGTACGAGTGGAGGGTGTTTCCAGTCTTTGTGATTGATAAACATTCTGCCAAATAGGGTTTAAAGTGTGAAGAACCGGGGCTGAAGCACTATTAATCCTAGAGAATAGAGTTCAAGGTCTTGTGACCCTCAGCTTGATTTGGAATCTTTTAAATTCCTGAGTTATTCATACTACTTCCCAATTATTGAACAATTGTGGAAGATTCTTATTATTCTGCAAGATGGAAGTGAACAAGGAAAGTATTCCTTAGAAAGAAGTAAGTCGTAGAATGCGACATTGAATGATGAATATGTTGAATAAGTGAGAAAAGAGATTTTGAAGTGTGAAGTAGATTAGTTATCAAATAATAATGTAAACCTTTTAATAGAAAAGTTAATAATTGCAGAAAGATCTTTGTGGAAAGAAGTGGTTATAAAACCCAAGGAATGAATATAGTAGTGACGTAAAAATCTACTTTAATAGATTGAATGAATAAAGATTAATAAATAATATTTCGAGGACGGAATTCTTAGAAAAAAGGGTGATGATAGTGATTCTTAGAAAAGGAAATGAATGGGTTAAGAATATAATACTCAGAATATATTGAGTTCAAGTGAAAGTTATGAAATGAAAACTACAATTTGTTAAAGTAATGAATGTAGTAGGAAATATAAAACCTATATTTAGATAAAATGATGAAAGATTACTCTGAGTTATTTGTTTAATTTGTGTCTTCGATTCTGGGGACAGAATCTTTGTAAGTAGGAAAGATTGTAACGAATGAGTGGTTTGAGTTGTGATTCTGAGGACAGAATCCTTGTAAGGAGGGAATAATGTAACAATCCAGATTTTTAATTAAATATTTAAATATTTATTGAATTATATAAATATTTAATGGATGTGTTTATCGTTGAATAAAGATTACTCTGAGTTATTTGTTTAATTTGTGTCTTCGATTCTGGGGACAGAATCTTTGTAAGTAGGGAAGATTGTAACGAATGAGTGGTTTGAGTTGTGATTCTGAGGACAGAATTCTTGTAAGGAGGAATGATGTAACAATCCGCATTTTAATTAAATATTTAAATATTTATTGAATTATATAAATATTTAATGGATGTGTTTATCGTTGAATAAAGATTACTCTCGAGTTATTTGTTTAATTTGTGTCTTCGATTCGGGGGATGAATCTTTGTAAATAGGAAAGATTATAACGAATGAGTGGTTTGAGTTGTGATTTTGAAGACAGAATCCTTGTAAGGAGGGAATGATGTAACAATCCAGATTTTTAATTAAATATTTAAATATTTATTGAATTATATAAATATTTAATGGTTGTGTTTATCGTTGAATAAAGATTACTCTGAGTTATTTGTTTAATTTGTGTCTTCGATTCTGGGGACAGAATCTTTGTAAGTAGGAAAGATTATAACGAATGAGTGGTTTGAGTTGTGATTTTGAAGACAGAATCCTTGTAAGGAGGGAATGATGTAACAATCCAGATTTTTAATTAAATATTTAAATATTTATTGAATTATATAAATATTTAATGGTTGTGTTTATCGTTGAATAAGTATTTGTTTAATTGATTTTATGTGATTTGATTATTTATTTGTTTAATAAATAATTAATGAGTTAAGAAAAGTAATTATTTTGAAATAGTAATCTAATTTAATTTAATAATTAAGTTAGAGAGTTTATAATGATTAAATAAATTATTATATTATGCAATGAATTGTTATTAGAATAAATTAAATTAAGTATGAAAACTTAATTAATTAGAAGTGTGACAAATAACTATATTATAAGTGGTTATTAAAATAAATTAAAGTAGTTTTAATTTATTTTGCCAAACAAGGCTTAAATATATTAAGTCTTTAATTTTAAATAATTTTGCCAAACAAAGCCCTATGACTTTTGGATTTTTAAATTTGATTTATTAGTAATATAAATTAAATTAAACAAAATATAAATAAAATATATATTTAATTGATAACCACTGTTTTAATAAAGCCATTAGTGGCATCGGTTTTAAAACGTTTAAAAAAGATGTTCGTTAGTTTTATTTTATGTTATGTATATTGTATATGGCTTAATCCTAAGAAAGAAAACAGAAATTTTCAGAAACGGTTTTCAGAGAAAGGAAAGAAAGTTACAGAGTATTTGTGAGAGGATTGAGAGAGAATTCTTGCAGTTTCAAACGAATTACAGTGGAGTTAGAAAAGATTATCTTAGTAATTAAACGTATGTGCTTTAAACTTAATATTATATAGATATATGTATACGTATGAGTTTTACGGCATAAAATTTCTACGTTCCGAATTAGGCAATACAACTAAATTATGGTAATTGTAGGTGGTTGTATTGTTATAACTAGCATGAACATGAACATGAACAAAATTGGTTTTACAGTAAAATAAGCATGAACATGGCTTGGTAATAAATGAGTAATTGACTGTTTAGCTAACCGTGGAATTTAACGTTGAGTATATTGATTTGTTATGAAGTTCAGAGAATCGTAGTCTCAAGGAATCAAAATTGGTTTATAAACTATGATTACCGTGTTCACAGTGTCTAGAAGTATAAAAATGGACTTTTTGGGTTTAAAATATGGTTTTCAAGGAATTAAGTTTTCTATGATTATTGTTTAGTGGTTTAAACTAGTATATGCATGTTGGATGGTGTGTATATGTATAATTTATATAAGTTAGAATGTTAATTTAGATGTTAGCAGTGTTAAATAGATAGAAATTAGCTGTTATGTTCTCCGATGGTTGGGTTACAGCAAGTTTGGCCATACCAAATAAAATTCCACTCCCCAAAGTTCACGCCGGTGCCTTGGCTCGCTTAGCTTAGTCCTCGCGCCCCAACGCCAGAATTATAGTCTGAGTCGGACAATTTTGACCTCCCGTAGTAAAACAGCCATAACTTTCTCATACGAACTCCGATTGAGGTGATTCAAGATGATCCGGAACGAGGAGGAGTAGACCTACAACTTTTGTTCTTTAAGTATTTCAATTTGAGGTCTGTAACAGTAGTCAAAATGGTAATCTTTAGGACTATTGGTTAAATAATGATGATTGAGTAAGGAACTCAATCTTTATATTTGCTATGTGAATTAAAGCATGTATGCCATGTTACTTTAATTATTATGAGATATATATCGAGCATGTTATTATGTGCTATGTGATGCATGAAAACTGTTAGATTTTGCTGGGCTGTCGAGCTCACTCTTGCAAATAACCACTTTTGCAGGTCAAGATTTTAAGGTAAAGATATGTGCTAAGTGAGTTATAGAGATCTATATTCACGAAGATTACTTATGTTTTATGAGAAATGTATTTCATATTTTGAACGCACTATGTTGTTGAGTTGTAAGTTGAGCTATCTGATGTATATGGATATTTTGTTATGATGTAAGACTTTGTATAGTCATTTTGTTGTAACGATTCATGATATAAGATTGAATTAAAGAGATGTAATGTAAAGGTAGCGATTCAGGGCAAGAAAGAAGGAAATGTATAAAAGTTTTAAATATTTCGCAATTTTAGTGTTTTTAATGTCGAATAATGATGTAATATTTGAGGTTGAATGTATGGTTAACGACTGAAGTCGAGATTTAAATGGTATGAATTTTGGGGTCGTTACAGTTGGTATCAAAGCCGATAGGTTAGAAACCTTAGGTAAGAGTACCTTAGGCTATAACCTTAGAGAAGAGAGGTGAAGATAATGAAAGAATAAGCTCAAATAGAGTTTTAACAATAAGAAGTAATTTAAGAAATTTTTAAAGAAGGGTTTAAAACATGTGAAAAAAGGATTCAAATAAGAATCTCGCAGAGTTATAAGGAATATGAATGTTGGGTTACCCAACTCCAATAATAAGGATGTAAGGTGATAATAAATAGACGATGTCTATAAAAAGAGAGTGATAAAGAAGTTCAGAATAGAGAGTTATATTTAAGTATGGTGCAATTAAACTCTTTAGTAGTTGATGTATGGTATCTGGGCTAAACGATTCCTTCATAGAGCGGAGGTATATACGAACTAGTAATTCGGAACCTAGTTTGTTGGTTATTTGTGGGAAACCACTCAGCGTGCCATATTAAAACTGTTAGAGACTCGATGTGTACCAAGTTTAGTAAATGGATACGTGTGATGAAAGTGTAGACCTTAAATGGAATGTTGAGCAATGTAAATGAAGTTAGAAATTCTTAAAGGAAGAATTGTTATATAAACAAGTAGATTCAAAGAAGAATCTTGAAGAGATATAAAGATAAGAAATGGGAGTTTCCTAACTCCAATAGTCAAGATAACGAATAATGTCGTAAATGATGAAAAAAGGGAAAGAAAGAGGATCGTAAAACAAAACGATCACGAGTTAAATAATTTTAAGGGAGATGATTATAAAATAAGATCACGACGTGATCTGTTTAAGTTATAAAAGGAAGATGGTTTGTAATGGTTGAATGATTATAGCTTGATGCTATGAAGATAATGTACTCGACGATGACGAGATAAACTCATGAGGAGTTATAGATAATGTGATACGAGGAATTCGTGATTTCGGCAAAAAAGCAAGTTATAAGCAAGATAGAGTTAGGTGGGATTTCAATTGAGGACTCATGTGATGGCTGTGTTGTACAAACCTTTGTATGGGCGATGGTTTTGTGCTTGTACTCAGTTTATCACATTGATAATCATTGGAATGTTTGTGTCGCGCTATTTGCTATATGCCTATTGAGAAAGTGATTCTTTTCTCATGTGTATAACAGATATGTAGAGTATAGTTAGAGAATATTATAAGGTTGAGTGCGAGTTCTTAAAACTCATACTTACGTTAGGTTCGTGACTCATAATTATATGGTATATTTTTGAAGCCCTCAGCGAATAGGCGCCTATGGTCTGACTAGGATAAGTTCTTAAACTCATATGATTGTGGCAAGTTCCTGAACTCATAATGTGTGGTAAGTTTGATGAACTGGGGTATAATTAAGTGTGAATGGAGTATTGAGGATGATAGGAATAGATAGACCTATTAAGCAATGGATCATTATAGAAAGTGGAGTTGATGGTGGAAGCATAGGTATTCTAAATCTACTAGCTATGCTAGACTTTCGAAATTTATTGACTTCGTGCTGATGTTTACACTTTTATTTTCTTGAAAAACATTGGATCAAATGATGGAACCAATGAGTTATAACAACAATATTGTTATTCGCATATCTATGCTAATTGCTTCGGCTAGACAAAAATGATTTGCAATATATCATCATGTAACCTGGTGCAAAGATGATAAAAATGATGGAGTCATCAATGCAGTATTACCTAGTGTTGGATATGATCTCAGGATCGTCAGCCCACTATGGTATGATGTAGTATGATAAAATCACCAAATGACGGAATCCTCAACTGAATCAGTAAATACAATATGGTATCGTAACGTCATAAAAAGATTTTTGAGATTTCTTTAAGATATGAGAATATATATGTATGTAAGTATATGTATATTTCGGTTGATGTCCGAATTGTTGTAGAGGTCTATGCTATTTGATTCAGCTAGACAAATATTGAAAGATGTTCATGAAATTCAAGAGTTTCTTGAGAAGTTATGCCAAACTAAATTATTTTGGTGCGGATTCAGATGTTGAAAAGCTGAGATGAACAACCCTATTATTTAGGGGTTGCACCTAGTTTTATACTTTGTCTTTGAAATGTTTGTGCACAATACATGTATCGGGTTGATTGATCCCCTAAGTACCTTGAAGTCATTATAGTCGTATGACTATAAAAGATAAAGTTGAAAGATTACTCATAACTATGGACAAGGTTCGTGGTCATTAGACCCTCAGTTGAATGCTTGCACTCTAAATTCTGAGATGAACAACTCATTTATTAGAGGTTACACTTAGTTTATACTTTGCGCTGAAATGTTTGTGCACAATACATAGTATGAAGGGCTTAACACCCTAAGTACTGAGCGTAACGCATATAGTCGATACAAAACACTACGTTGCGACCTAACGTGGTGGTACAATAAGCTGGCCACCTAGTGTACGAGTGGAGGGTGTTTCTAGTCTTTGTGATTGATAAACATTCTGCCAAAGAGGGTTTAAAGTGTAAAGAACCGGGGGTGAAGCTCTATTAAACCTAGAGAATAGAGTTCAAGGTCTTGTGACCCTAAGCTTGATTTGAAATCTTTTAAATTCCTTAGTTATTCATACTACTTCCCAATTATTGAACAATTGTGGAAGAATCTTCTTATTCTGCAAGATGGAAGTGAAAAAGGAAAGTATTCCTTAGAAAGAAGTAAGTCGTAGAATGCGACACTGAATGATGAATATGTTGAATAAGTGAGAAAAGAGATTTTGAAGTGAGAAGTAGATGAGTTATCAAATAATAATGTAAAACTTTTAATAGAAAAGTTAATAACTGCAGAAAGATCTTTGTGGAAAGAAGTTGTTATAAAACCCAAGGAATGAATATAGTAGTGACGTAAAAATCTACTTGGATAGATTGAATGAATAAAGATTAATAAATAAAATTTCAAGGACAAAAATCTTAGAAGAAATGGTGAATGTAATATCCCGAGTGTTTATGATAGCGATTCTTGGAAAAAGGAAATGAATGGGTTAAGAAAATAATACTCAGAATATATTGAGTTCAAGTGAAAGTTATGAAATGAAACCTACAATTTGTGAAAGTAATAAATGTAGTAGGAAATATAAAACCTATATTTAGATAAAATGATGAAAGATTACTCTAAGTTATTTGTTTAATTTGTGTCTTCGATTCTGGGGACAGAATCTTTGTAAGTAGGGAAGATTGTAACGAATGAGTGGTTTGAGTTGTGATTCTGAGGACATAATCCTTGTAAGGAGGGAATGATGTAACAATCCAAATTTTTAATTAAATATTTAAATATTTATCAATTATATAAATATTTAATGGATGTGTTTATCGTTGAATAAGTATTTGTTTAATTGATTTTATGTGATTTGATTATTTATTTGTTTAATAAATAATTAATGAGTTAAGAAAAGTAATTATTTTGAAATAGTAATCTAATTTAATTTAATAATTAAGTTAGAGAGTTTATAATGATTAAATAAATTAGTATATTATGCAATGAATTGTTATTAGAATTAATTAAATTAAGTATGAAAACTTAATTAATTAGAAGTGTGACAAATAACTATATTATAAGTGGTTATTAAAATAAATTAAAGTAGTTTTAATTTATTTTGCCAAACAAGGCTTAAATATATTAAGTCTTTAATTTTAAATAATTTTGTCAAACAAAGCCTCCTATGACTTTTGGATTTTTAAATTTGATTTATTAGTAATATAAATTAAATTAAACAAAAATAAAAATAAAATATATATTAAATTGATAACCGCTGTTTTAATAAGGCCATTAGTGGTATATGTTTTAAAACGTTTGAAATAGACGTTCGTTAGATTTATTTTATGTTATGTATATTGTATATGGCTTAATCCTAAGAAAGAAAACAGGAATTTTTAGAAACAATTTTCAGAGAAAGGAAAGAAAGTTACAGAGTATTTGTGAGAGGATTGAGAGAGAATTTGTAAAAACCCAAAACCCTACTAAGACTCGTATGTATAAATCCCATTATATAAATAAAATTTCTCTGTTCTGAATGTGTTGCGTGTTATTATATACTTGGTTTGACAAAATTGACCAAATAAAATTTTATTCGAAAAATGTCGTGCTTGACACCTCGTGCTTAATTTTTTTTTACCATAATCAGACTTTTCGGTAAAATTATTTTGACAAGAAGCTTTGTCGTGCTTGTTAGGATTAGTGATAAATTTAGGTTAGTAAACCTAGGTTAACAAACCCTAACCCTAATTAGCAAAACCCTAACCCTAATTTATTAATTAAACCCTAATTAGCTAATCTGTAACGACCCCAAAATAGGTCCATTCCATCTAACCCATTCTGAGTCGCCAAATATATGGTACGAAAAACAACTACAACTTTATTACAACAATTATCGTGCAAAATACAACAAAACATATGCTGTGAGTTTGGATACAAATATATACAAATCTATGACCGCGTCACAATGACACCTTACATAAAGGTATAGTCAAAAACTATTTTAGAAATTAGAATCTTTGGGAAGTGCTCAAGAAACCTTCGTATATGGGAGGCCATGCTTTTAGGTTATAGTAGATATCATATGGCCACGTAATTATCCTTGGTTGATTGAATAGACCCCAAAGAAAAATGAGAAGATTACTATCATATTCTTCCCAATGGTGAGTCTTCTCTTGACATATCATTATCTCCACTGCCTCTAATTGGGTATTATACTTCAAACAAACACCAAGATTATATAGTAGTGCTTGTAAATATACTCGAAGAAGTGGATGAGCACAACCATGTCTTATGATAACACGAGTTTGTATGTCATTAGACATCTTGTATGATAGTGACAAAACACCCTTCCAAAGTTGGGTTCGCCTCACCCTATTTAATTCACCAAAAATAACTATTAAATGATGTATAAAATACAACACACTAAAGTCCTCAATAAAATTATTTCCATACTCTTTAGGAGAACCTCAACAACTATAGACCACCGTTCTATTCCCTTGTTATCCCCGGCCAACCCAAATACACTTTTATTACACGAAAGGAATTGTGAAACAAAAGGGTGAGCATAACTAGCTCAAGAAAAGAATATTATGACTAAAGATAAATAAATTATCAATAGTCTTCATCAAGAATAAATCGTAGATTTAGAACATATACGGTAGAGGATAAAACTTTTCAACCATAGTTGCGCTGAACGAGCAATCCATTAGAAGAGTCAAATAGACCATAAAATCTATTATCTTCTCCATGTTAAAAGTCCACCAACAATGTTTTATCCTCAGTAACATCAATCAACAATTCCCGCCCACAATCACGCCAGTATAACTCATAATCGTAATTGTAGTTCTAAATTCCTTTCCTCATCCAAGATAAAGATAATTTTCATCACTTGTCTTTACCTGAAACATCAAAGATCATGGTTATACCAAATCACAGTTCATGTTCATAATCATACTAATAAATTCATCTTTGCACCACGGCCAAAGATATTCATCAACAGTTCATCTTTGCATTACATGCCAAAGATATTCAATAACAGGTCATCTTTGCATTATGAGCCAAAGATATTCATCAATAATTCATCTTTGCATTACAGGCTAAAGATATTCAACAACAGGTCATCTTTGCATTACGAGCAAAAGATATTCATCAATAATTCATCTTTGCACTACAGACTAAGATATTCATCAACAAGTCATCTTTGCACTACGAGCCAAAGATATTCATCTATCAAAGAAATACATAATCATTTCAGAAGTTATATAACAATAATTATAACCATGTTGATCAATTCACCATTGCACTTAAGCTAAAAATATTCAATTGTAAATTCAATGGTCATGATCATACCAAATCAACAATTCAACTTTTGCACCATCGCCAAAGAGAACCTATAGTCACGATCATACCAATAATCTACCCATCTTTACACTCAAGTCAAAGAGAAATATTATCATTAGGGTTATAAGAATGTTATATAAAAATAATATAATCAAAACATGATTTTAATTTCAAAAGTAAGATTCATAAATCAACGATAATTTGGTCAGAGAAGAAACCAATTTTTCGTGAATAGTACCCCGTATTCGATACATAGTACCGTAGTATCGTGCGCATAAGTAACCTCGATACGAAAAAGATAAAGTTTCATAATAAAATTCATATCCATATTTATAACACCTTAATCCAAATGTTATAAATCACTTAGAAATCTCATAATCTAATACTATTAATATTACAATAATATTTTAATCATTTCTAAAACTTATAAACAATTTAATTAAATTGTTTACACTTTACTAATTAATGCATTTAATCATCATAAAATGCCAAACTCATAAGATTTCATCACCAATAACCAAAACCCTCATCAAAAATCTTCATATACCTCATATATGATTCTCAAGCCATAAAATCATATTTTCCAATTTTCTTACTTCACATAACATATTTAATTCATTTACTCATAACTAGAATATTTTCATGAAAATACCAAATCGGTTCCAAAAATATTTCTTTTAAGGGATTTAGCATAACATAGTCCCATATTGAACATATATTTTTCTCTAAATTTTAAAAATTCATTTACTATTTTTCATATGGCCAAAACCACCTAATATTTAAACATTTATCATAAATTATACTTTTATCCAAAAATTCTGAAATTTACACTGTATAATTGATATTATATAGATGTACTCCCAATAAATATTTCATCAATTTTGGAGTTAATCAAAAGGAGTTATAAATAGTTACTTTTAAAATAATCTTTTCTCATAAAATCCGTAACTCCTAATCTATACATCCAAAATCGCCATTTTTGGACACACTCTACAAAAACTCATCAAAATATCATTTCAAATTTTTCCAAAATTTTTGAAGGTTCAGAAAAATTTTGAAACTAAAAACATAATAACCCTTAAAATCCCTTTTTATCCCTTACCTCAAAAGAGCGAAGATTTGTAACTTGAATAACGAAATCGAACTTGCACCGTATAGCAATACTCAAAGTATACTCAAAATACTCACAAGAATACGCTCGATAATATAGAGAGAAAACTTCAGTTTAAAGTGTCATTTTCAATTCTAACCTAAGCACCTATTTATAGGAAATTGCTTAGAACACCAAAGCGTAAAATTGAATATAATATTAATATAATTATACAAATTTTCCTTAGCCCACCTTTTGGTCAAAAACAACAGCCACACATATTAATGATGTCCAAAAAATACAAAAAACGCGTTTTCTAACAAAAATAATTTAAACTCCAAAATCAATTCACACCCGATATACTGAAACTTCAATAATTCACAATAAATAGCTCTTTTATCGTAAAATTCAATCACGCGACTTTTTATAGGAAATTCAATTCTCTACTACTTTGCAGAAGATAGTTTTTCCAAATTCCAAATAGAAATTGACCGAAATCCACAAACGGTCGATTTTACAATCTATAATCAATTTTCGGTCAAGAAATGGATCCACCAACACACAAAACATGTGTTAAACATTTAATGCCACAAAAATACTCTTCCTCCTCATATACTCATATATCGCACATTCATTATAAAATATCATCGTTAATATATTATTAAAATAATATATTTAAATGAATTATTTTATCAGAAAAAGATAAAATATTAATTTTCAACAATTGTCACATTAAAAATTTTCTCCATCTATATCCACATAAAATCAATATTTTCCTCATCATATAAATCAATAATTAATTATTCACAAATAATATTACAGAATCACAGTACTGGCAATCAGGCCATTCCCAAGAAAGAGGGGGCTTTCAAATAAGGATCTCTCCTTACTGGCGCGCAATTAGGTGACCAAACCTCTCCTTAGACAGAACTTTCTAGGCATTGCCAATAATGTTATCCAATAATATTATTAAGATAATATGAATTATTGTCTCGATAATGGAAAATCATCAATGTCGTGACAATTATTGAAACAACAATAATATAAAATATCAACGTAGCAATTATTGAATCAATAAAATAAAATATTGAACAGTAATTACTGTAACAATTATTGAGTAATGCCTTCTTACGAAAAAAAAAAATTTATCATGCTTCATGAATAGTACTCGTGAATAGTAACTCGTGAATAGTAACTCATGAATAGTAACTCGTGAATAGTAACTCGTGAATAGTAACTCGTGAATAGTAACTCATGAATAGTAATTAAAAAAATTGAATACTTTTATTTCATAAAATTCGGGGTCTTACAATCTCCCCTCCTTATGAAATTTCGTCCCCGAAATTTACGTACCTGGTATTTCAAAGAGTTGAGAATACCTTGTTTTCATTTCAGATTCTATCTCCCCTGTCATCATGATTTCTCCATTGCTCATCTCCTGTATTTCAGATATCATTCTAGAATACAGCTTCAAAACAAGGGTTAATTTAACAAATTAACATATCACATAATATCCCGATATTATGACTGACCAACAAATAAGCTTAGGTAGGACACACTAGCGAAGGATTTACTCATCTCTCCCCTCCTAGTTCTAATCCCGATCTCCGCCAGAGATCATATCCCTAAGCTCTGATACCAAATGTAACGACCCCAAAATAGGTCCATTCCATCCAACCCATTCTGAGTCGCCAAATATATGGTACGAAAACCAACTACAACTTTATTACAACAATTGTCGTGCAAAATACAACAACACATATGTTGTGAGTTTGGATACAAATATATACCAACCTAAAGACGTCACAATGACACCTTACATAAATAAAGGTATAGTCAAAAACCTGCTTTTAGAAATTAGAATCTTTGGGAAGTGCTCAAGAAACCTTCAGTATACATGGGAGGCCATGCTTTTAGGTTATGGTAGATATCATATGGCCACGCAATTATCCTTGGTTGACCCAATAGACCCCAAAGAAAAACGAGAAGATTACTATCATATTCTTCCCAATGGTGAGTCTTCTCTTGACATATCATTATCTTCACTTGTCTCTAATTGGGTATTATACTCCAAACAAACACCAAGATTATATAGGTAGTGCTTGTAAATATACTCAAAGAAGTGGATGAGCACAACCATGTCTTATGATAACACGAGTTTGTATGTCATTAGACAACTTGTATGATAGTGACAAAACACCCTTTCAAAGTTGGGTTAGCCTCACCCTATTTAATTCACCAAAATAACTATTAAATGATGTATAAAATACAACGTACTAAAGTCCTCAATAAAATTATTTCCATACTCTTTAGGGAGAACCTCAACAACTATAGACCACCGTTCTATTCCCTTGTTATCCCCGCCAACCCAAATACACTTTTATTACCTGAAAGGAATTATGAAACAAAAGGGTGAGCACAACTAGCTCAGTAAAGAATATTATGACTAAAGATAAATAAATTATCAATAGTCTTCATCAGTAATAAATCAGAGATTTAGAACATATGGTAGATGATAAAACTTTTCAACCATAGTTGCAGCGGAACGAGCAATCCATTAGAAGAGTCAAATAGACCATAAAATCTATTATCTTCTCCATGTTAAAAGTCCACCAACAATGTTTTATCCCTGTAACATCAATCAACAATTCCTGTCCACAATCACGTGTATAACTCATAATCGTAATTGTAGTTCTAAATTCCTTTCCTCATCCAAGACAAAGATAATTTTCATCACTTGTCTTTACCTGAAACATCAAAGATCATGGTTATACCAAATCACAGTTCATGTTCATAATCATACTAATAAATTCATCTTTGCACCACGGCCAAAGATATTCATCAACAGTTCATCTTTGCATTACATGCCAAAGATATTCAACAACAGGTCATCTTTGCATTATGAGCCAAAGATATTCATCAATAATTCATCTTTGCACTACAGGCTAAAGATATTCAACAACAGGTCATCTTTGCATTACGAGCAAAAGATATTCATCAATAATTATATAACGCAGTAAATAAAACCATAATTAAATCATTCATTTATTCAATCAAATATAATATCAAAATGTTAAGCAATTATATCAAATAATTGGCCTCTAGGGCATAAACTCTAACAGTCTCCCACTTACACTAGAGCAAATCACTCATGTATCTAATACCCATGGAACTAGTCTGACCGTCGTGCTTCTGTTGCGACAAAGCCTTGGTCCGTGGATCTGCAACATTATCATCTGTTGGCACTCTTCCTATTTGTACATCTCCTTTATCAATAATTTCACGAATGAGATGGTACCGCCTAAGTATATGCTTGGATTGTTGGTGAGATCTGGATTCCTTAGCTTGTGCAATGGCTCCATTATTATCACAGTATAGAGCAACCGAATCAATAATGGTTGGAACAACACCAAGTTTAGTGATGATCTTTTTAATCCATACAGCCTCCTTGGCTGCACTAGAAGTAGCAATATACTCAGCCTCTATTGTAGAATCAGCTACTGTCTCTCGCTTTAAACTTTTCCAGCTAACAGCACCACCATTAAGGCAAAACACAAAACCTGACTAAGACTTATAGTCATCATTGTCAGTCTAGAAACTAGCATTTGTGTAACCCTTTACTGCAAGTTTGTCTTCACCTCCATATACCAAGAATGAATCCTTAGTCCTTTTCAGGTACTTGAGGATATTCTTGACTGCTGTCTAGTGACCTTCACCTGGATTCGACTGGTATCTGCTCGTCATGCTCAAAGCATACGAGACATCCGGACGAGTACATATCATTGCATACATGATAGATCCAATTGCCAAGCATAAGGGATCTTTCTCATACGCTCCTCATCATCTTGTGATTTAGGACATTGGGCCTTAGAGATCTTTACACCATGAGTCACGGGTAAGTTTCCTCTTTTCGCCTCTTGCATGCTGAACTGTTTCAACACTTTATCAATATATGTACTTTGACTTAGGCCGACCATTTTTCTCGATCTATCTATATAGATCTTGATACCTAAAATGTAGGCAGCATCGCCCAAATCTTTCACGGAGAAACATTTTCCTAACCATGTTTTTACAGCCTGTAAGGAAGGAATGTCATTCCCAATAATTAATATGTCATCAACATATAATACTAGGAATACAATGTGACTCCCACTAACCTTCTTATATACAAAAGGTTCATCTTCATTTTTAATAAAGCCAAATTCTGTGACTTCTTCATCAAATCGAAGATTCCAACTCCGAGAGGCTTGCTTCAATCAATAAATGGATCGTTGCAGCTTACATACCTTTCCAGCATCCATTGGATTGACAAAACCCTTTAGGTTGTGTCATATACACATCCTCAAGGAGATTTCCGTTAAGGAAAGCAGTTTTAACATCCATCTGCCAGATTTCGTAATCATAAAAAGCTGCAATAGCAAGTAAGATCCTGATGGATTTAACCATTTCCATTGGAGAGAAGGTTTCATCATAGTCAACACCTTGAATTTGTTTGAAACCATTTGCTACCAGTCGACCTTTATAGGTTTGTACATTACCATCCATATCGGTTTTCTTCTTGAAAACCCACTTGTACCCGATTGGTTTTACCCCTTCTGGTGGATCAACCAGAGTCCATATTTGGTTAGTATACATGGAGTCCATCTCAGATTTCATGGCTTCAAGCCATTTCTCAGAATCTGGTCCATTCATAGCTTCTTGGTAGGAAGCAGGCTCATCTTGATCTATGAGCATCACATCACCGTTTTGAGTCACAAGATATCCATAATATCTATCAGGCTCTTGAAGTGTCCTACCAGATCTATGAATGCCTTGTGTAATTTGAGCAGGTTCACTTTCCACAATATCTTGTGGTTCCTGCTTACTTTCCAACTCAGGTTCAATGATATTTTGTGGTTCTCGAATTTCTTCGAGTTCTACTTTCCTCCCACTGTTTCCTTTAGAGACAAATTCTCTTTCTAGAAAAATACCAGTTCGAGCAACAACCACTTTGTTCTCAAAAGGTTTGTAGAAATAATACCCTTTTGTTTCCTTTGGGTATCCCACAAAATTACATTTGTCAGATTTGGGTCCGAACTTGTCAGAATCCAGACGCGTTTCTGAAACGCCTCATGAACCCCAAATCTTCATGAACGACATACTAGGACGTTTCCCAGTCCACATTTCATTTGGTGTCTTCTGAACCGTCTTTATAGGAACACGGTTAAGTGTGAATGGAGCTGTCTCTAGGGCATGACCCCAGAAGCTTATTGGAAGATCTGCATGACTCATCATTGATCGTACCATGTCCAACAAGGTTTGATTCCTCCTCTCAAATACACCATTCCATTGTGGTGTTCTAGGTGGAGTGAGCTGTGATATAATACCACACACCTTTAGAAGGTCATCAAAGTCTTGGCTTAAGTATTCACCTCCTTGATCGGATCGAAGGGCTTTTATGCTTTTGCCAAATTGGTTTTGAACTTCATTCTTGAATTCCTTGAACTTTTCAAAGGATTCGGATTTGTGTCTCATAAGATACACATATCCATATCTACTAAAGTCGTCAGTAAATGTAATGAAGTAATAAAACCTACCTTTTGCTAACGAACTCATGGGTCCATATACATCACTATGTATAAGTCCCAATACATCGCTAGCCCGTTCACTGTGTCCAGTGAAAGGGGCTTTAGTCATCTTGTCTAATAAACAAGACTCGCATTTCTCATATGATTCAAAATCAAATGAATCCAAGAACCCATTTTTATAGAGTTTGGATATGCATTTCTCATTTATATGGCCTAAACGATAGTGCTAGAGATATGTCGGATTTGAATCATTTGATTTAAATCATTTTGTATTTATGTTATAGATAGACATTTCTAAATCAAGAATATAAAAACCGTTAAACAATTGTGCAACACCATAACAAATATCATTTAAGTAAAACAAACAACGATTGTTCTTTATTATAAATGAAAAACCTTTATTGTCCAAACAAGAAACAGAAATAATGTTTTTACTAATAACAGGCACAAAATAACAATCTTCTAATTCTAAAACTAGCCCAGTGGGCAAAGATAAATTATAAGTTCCTACGGCTAGTGCAGCAACTTTTGCTCCATTCCCAACTCGTAGGTCAACCTCTCCTTTCACCAAAGTCCTACTCTTTCGGAGTCCCTGCACATTAAAACAAATGTGAGAACCACATCTAGTATCCAATACCCATGATGTAGAAGTAGACAAGTTAACTTCTATAACATATATACCTGAATCAGAAGTTGTACTTTCTTTCCTTTTCTTCACTTCTTCCAAATAAGCATAGCGGTTCCTCTTCCAAAGGTCCGTGTTTTCCATGTAGTGACATTCACCTTCTTTAGCCACCCCACCTTTAGGTTTTAAAGCCTGTTTTGTTTTGGAATTGGGTTTGGCAAAAGATTTAGATCCTATCTTCTTTTTGCCTTTCCAATTTCCCTTAGCATTCCCCTTTTGCACCATCATTATGGGAGCGGGTCCTGCCTTTTTCATGTTGTTCTTGGCAGTTCTTAACATGCTCAACAATTCAGTAAGGGGTTTCTCAATTTCATTCATAAGATAGTTCATAACAAATTGAGAGTAGCTGCTATTTAAAGATTGCAAAACAAGATCAGTTTGGGCTTCCGGAGTGATTGGAAAACCCAACCTATCAAGGTACTCAATATACCCAATCATTTTCAGCACATGCGGACCAACTGGATCACGTTCACCCATCTTGCAGTGATACAACGCCTTGCTTGTATCATACCTCTCCTGCAGAGCATGCCCTTCGAACAATTTCTTGAGATGCTCGATCATCTCATAAGCATCCATCAACTCATGTTGCTTCTGAAGCTCAGCGTTCATGGTTGCTAGCATGACACAACTCACGTCCAGAGCATCATCTTGATGCTTCTTGTAAGCATTATGTTCCGCATGTGGTGCAAAACGATTAAAGCTTTGCGCAGAATGGGCCCATCAAGGACATAAAGCTTGCGCTCTTGTTTGAGGACAATCCTCAAGTTCCTATGCCAGTCAAGGAAATTAATTCCACTCAGCTTGTCCTTTTCAATGACTGATCGTAATGAAAGACTATTTGTGTTGTTGTTTGCCATTGATATCTACAATTAATAAGTGCAAAAAATAATAAGTCAAATTGCAAAGTTGATATTATGTAATTGATAATAGTACATTCAAAATATACCTCCAACTATTTTATTCAAATTAATAGCCCTCACCATTAATTCGGAAAGCATTTTCTATTAAATCTTTCTAGTGAGCTAAGATCCATATTTAAATATGCCTTAAGTTAGCTTTGGCTAATCTCTTAAAACACAATTATTTAGGCAGACAACCCTTTGTTAATTATATCATATATAACTCCTGGATAGTTTGGTAAACAACAATTGTTTCTAATCCATCTAATGGTACCTACCAAACTCTATGCCTCTAAGTTCACAATCCTATTGAGATAACTTAGTTAAGTCGGGCCCAATGATTTTAACAGTTTAGATATCACAATTATCCTATCGCATCTTACCTAGATAAATAGGGTACTTTGCTTTGGCAAACCTACATCTATCGATCAAGGTCTAGATGAGTGTTATTCATTGGAAGACATCTGATTTAGACTTAATAATTTAATGAGGGATTTTATTAATTAATTTAGATCTCACTAATTTTAATATTATTAAGCATGCACATTATTTATCATATCATATCACATACAAGCATAAATAAAGTGCGAAATTAAATGTATCACAGTTATGGCCCAATCCATTATCAATCTTTTCAAGCTAATGAAAGATTGAAGATGGTAAAAGATCTTAAAATAAATAGTTTCCTTGGATCTTCCTCTAGCATGTGCCTCCCCTCCATCATCATCTTTCCACAGTGTTCTCTATCTTGACATCTTCATCGATTACAGATTATTACATGACATAAAGAAACCTTGAGTTACATTCGAGGGGATTTAGATGAGAAAAGAATATTACATTAGAATTTATAGGAAGGTACAACATGCAAGCCGTATTTCAAAACCAAAAAACCACTAACCTATGGGTCAAAAGGCCATAACCGTGCACCATGCATATCACAATAAGCACATAACAATTTATATATAATTAAAGAAAACTATATATAACATATAGGGGACATGACCATCGTAAGGCCATTTACGGCGGGTGAGTCCAAGGGGGTCTCCCACTCATGATGGTCCTACCGATCACCGTAGGGTGATCTCATTGACCGGTCCAATGAAGTGGCTCAAATACCGAAAAAAAAATTTTCAAACTACAATCTATATTACATAATTTTTCCATACGAATCTCTGAAACAGTTTCAGAATCATATATTTAATCCACCAAAATAGTCATAATAACAATACACCCGATACATATCATATATGTCCAATTTCAATTAATCATATTAAACTGAATCTGCACATATACTTCTAATCCAATTAGAACATAAGTTGTATACTGTTATTACGCCATATAAGATACAATTAACAGAACATCATATACATGCATATCTATTACTGATATTCATAATACCATAATATATCGATTACAGAAATATCATATACTCAATTAACAGTTCAATAAAATTGTATCATCATATATCATATATATCGAAAACAATATAATCAATTTCAGACCGGTAAAATTGTATAATCACATATCATATATATCGAAAACAATTAAACACGTTATCTGAATTAATCGTTTCGCAAGTAGCTCTGATACCACTGTTGAGATTTCGGCACAAAAACACAGCGGAAATTTAAAAATAATCAGAGCAATTCCGAAACCCAAAACAGGATCCAAGCGAAACTAAAATTAATTAAGTGGTTTAGATATTATACCAATTATGAAAACGATTAAATAATGCGGTCGAATCATTTACGCAATCCAATTAGAACCACGTCTCTACGGTATCCACACGAACGGTGCACGAACTGTCGAACGATTTTGCAATAAGAGGGACTTGCGGTACTAGACACCAAATGAACGATTATGAAACTGTTTTCTCTCTAGTCTCTCTCTAAGAGCGGCTATGGTTTTTCAATTATGATGATACCCTAAGTAGCTGCTATATATCATATATATAGTAGTTAAAAGGTATTAATCAAATCAAAACCTAATTTCAAAAAATCCGAATTTATATATATATCTCTTAATTAAGTCTTACTCAATTAATATACATATATAGAAATTATCCTTTTAATTTAAATTCGTGATTTAAATACTATTAATCATATTAATATATTTAAATCCTTAAAATTTAAATTAATTCCCTTTTAAATTACGTTCTATGTGTGTGACCCTATAAGTTATTATTGCGTTGGCAATAATTTTAAAATTATATTATAAAATTATAAATAGTGAGCGGCATCTAGTAATGTATCACTGCTACCCAAGTAACAATAAGATCGATGATTCGATGCAACCTTTTAGTGACCAATGTTTCAATGTAATTTAATCCTTTTAACCTAAATATCCTAGATTAAACTCGAGTCATGGAATGTGTTATACTCTTCATAATTTAATCTGAGTTTTCTTGATCAATGAGTAGACTATAAGAAACAAATCAATATTATAGCATGGCCATGCATTTCATAGTCCTACTCAATCAAGAGGCCTATGGATATCACCCCTAATATATAGGAGGGTTAAATTCCATCTAGATCACTCATATTCATCACACGATTCATGATGTACCCAATAATCATCTTTATAGTCCACCCTATTAAAGGTGACATTTGATGATATCAAAGTACATAAATTCTCATGTAGTAATATAGTGATTTTAGGTCGGAGGACCATTACATCATTATCACTATGAGAATTGCTAATGACACTTCGCATAATGCTCCACATAGAATTCTCATGGTGGGTCTGTCCAGTACATCGTTCTCTAATACATACCTATGCATTGACTTAATATCTCATATATTTATGACCAATGAGATTTGGTCATCAGTCAATCCACATACCTGTCTAAATGCATCATTGTTGTCCTATCAACAATGGTACTCGACTAGGGACATTTAAGAGCAATGATACTAATAGTAATTATATAATCTCATGTTCAAGTCACATACTTGAAACTATATAAATTGTATCACTATTTTAAGGAATTTTATTATGTTAACATTTATATAACGCAGTAAATAAAACCATAATAAAATCATTCATTTATTCAATCAAATATAATATCAAAATGTTAAGCAATTATATCAAATAATTGGCCTCTAGGGCATAAACTCTAACAACAACAATTCCAACATAACTGAATAATAGTTATGAAGTATTCTGAATCAATAATACTTTAACAGTTCATAACATCAATTCCCAAAGTATAGAATAGATTAGGAATTTTGAACCAGTCGATAGACCATGAACAGTAAATTTCAGTTTTCATACTTGAAAAGGAGTCCACAGCACTAAGGCCATTCATCCGTATACCTTACGAGCACTTCTAGGTTATCAGCCTATAGTACTCTATGTTGATCAACACTACATTCATTAAACGTATTTACGTTTAATATTTTTGGCAAACTCGCGTGCCCATCGTATAATCGATGAAAATACTTTTGTTTGTTCATAGACAAACCTTACCTTCACGTCTGTACCAATTACGTGGCATAGGATAGCGTTAACATTTCTATATAGAATGATATGTATGATAATCAATCTATATATAACGAATAGTCTAGCCGAGTTAAAATCTGGCATCGACCCTATCTTTAAAACAAGTCTTGCAATTCAGTTCAACGAATCACATAAAACTTGGCTAACATGGAAGTTAGACAAGCGTTAAGAAAACTTGCCTTTCAGCTGTCTTCAAATAACTTACTCGACTGACCACAGCCTTTACAGAATCTACATGATATGTTCACATAGCACACTGTAATTAGCTATCAAACAACTATTCACATTGTTCCTACAAGTTTCTTTTTCTTCTATGTATGTGTTAACTTAATATCTTTATTAAAGTCAATATGACTTATTACCCTTCGTCCCGGTGTATCACTCTATTGACATTTATTTACCAGACTCAAACATAGTTGATAAAGTACCAACTTTGTTAGTTGTACATATCTTGTTAACATGCATTACATTCCTAAGTTTCATACCATATACCTTAATATAGGTAATATAGGATTAGTCTTTGTACTTTCTTTGAGTATATAAACTCAACCCAAGTAGGTCTCGAAATAACTGAAGTTCAAAACCTAAGTTACTATCAAAAACCTTTGAACACGTATTTGTACATGACATCGAAGCATTCTAGTGGCGCTACGGTGCCACTCTCCAAAGGTTTTGCCCGGACTTGGCGCTGCGGAGCGAGTCCATGAACAAACTCTCGCGCTGCGGCATGAGTCTCCAGACCTTTTTTATTTTTTTTGGCCATAACTAGCGCTGCAGCGGTATGGCTTTACATTACGTCAGCGCCATGCCACCTTGCACCTCGCAGCATTTTCTCTCAGCAGCTTTGAAAACCTAACTTCTTCGTTATAAGTCCGATTTGGTCCGTTCAAAAGCCTACACGTCATAAATGACATACCCTACGCGTTCATATAAGAATTCAACACTTTCGAATCCGTTAACTCAGAATTCACTATTGAGATCATTTTATATACGTTCGTAAACGTTAATGAGCGTTCAATGCTCGTTTTCTTCGTTCTAAGTCGAAATCCGATGATTCTCGAACCCACAACTCTTAATTACCCTATCTCACGTGTTGACATTGAAAACTAACATTTTCAAGTCTCACTGCAACTTTCGACTGCCATTCCGGAATTTCTACGTTTTCGACGTTTAACGTCTATTTCCGTAAAATTCGCCATAACTTCGTTACAAATGTTCTCTAAGCCAAATCACATGGAATACTCCATGGATTTCATATCTACATCCTAACCAAACAAGATGCAAATACTAATGGATTGATGGAGTCCAATCGTTTATAAACGATTGATCTCAGCTACCAATATTTTCATGGTTCAAAACTATTTCAAACCTTATGATCCTTATAATCTCATGACTTATAGAGATTGAATCTATGGTAAGTCATCTTTAATCTCTCATACAAGGCATATACCACCCATCTATGATTCTCCAAGACAAAAGAAAAATCAAAAAGAGATGGAGAATGAAGAACAAGAAGTATTACCCCATGTTTCTTAAAAATCTCTTGGAAAAATAGAAGTTAAAGCTTCCAAGTGTATGTTTTGCAAGTGTATCTTCTTTTCTCTCTCAAATAATCTAGGTTGGCAAATTTGAAAACTCTCAAATGAAACAACCTAGCTTCTTATTTATAGAAAACTAGAATGGAGGGCAATTTAGATAATAAACACCACCTCCTTACTATTCATGCGTGGTCACCAAGTAAAACACTTGGTGACCAAGCCTTATGCTTGGCTTCCACACCAAGGTGGCCGGCCCACCTCCTTTTTGTGACATCCCATGGGTTGCCCCATGGGTTTTACCCATTCGGTGACCCACCGGTTCGATCCACGGTTCGATTTTAATGAATTGGGCTTTAACTAAATAAACATTGGGCCTTGACTTGGACTTAACCCATCCATCTCATTGGACTTAGTCATTCAATTGATTATGCTAATCATAATCCAGTACAAGTGAATTACTCATTGATACATAGATTAATCCTATGATACACATCGTATTCTACACGTACAATTCACGTATTCCCTTCGTATACCATACGTACAATAATCGTATTGTACCTCGTATTTACTCAACATATTATACATAGATACTAACTAGCATCACCAATTTTATAACACTTGAATTAAACCTAACGCCCTTCCTTCTACGCATATTATTTCCTTTGCGGAAATCAATATACTCAACCCTTAGGTTTTAAGTCTGCAAGCGAAAACTGCGTTTTCCATAAATGAAATATTATCAGATATTCCAACTCGTCACGATATTCTATCATTACGCGTTTCCCGGAATTTCAAAATAATTCCCCGAACAGAAATGGGTGAATAGTGTTTTTACGGAAATTTCTCAGAAAGCAATTATTATCGTCTTTGAAATTCCAAACAACTATTTCTAACACGTAGCCAAAATACTAAACAAGTTAGCACATTCTAGCTCATAGAACGACCTTCACATAGCTTACTCACAAAGAAATCAATTAAATTCTTTTAATTCACATAATCAAATAAAAATTTAATTGTCATAAAAATCTGATTTTTCTCGGGCGTTACATTCTCTCCCCCTTATAAGGATTCTATCCCCATAATCTTAGCTTATAATTACATAAACAAATGAGGAAAATCTTCCTTCATTTTACTTTTGAGCTCCCACGTTCCTTCTTCAGCATTGTGGTTTCTCCATAACACCTTCACTGAAGGTATGACCTTATTTCTTAAAACTTGTTCCTTCCTATCAATAATTTGAATTGGAAGTTCCTCATAGGACAAGTCCTTCTCTATCAGAATAGATTCATATTCTATCACGTGTTTATAGTCCGGTTTATAAGACCACAACACTGACACATGAAACACATTATGAATGCGTTCCATCTTTGGAGGTAAGGCTACTACATAAACTACCTCCCCTATCCTTTTTAAAACCTCAAAAGGTCCTACAAACCTTGGACTTAACTTCCCTTTCTTTCTAAAACGTATCTTCCCTTTCCAAGGCGATACTTTCAGAAAAACAAAAGATCCTACATCGAATTCTCTATTCTCTTTGTGAGCCGGTCTTGAGCCGCAACTAATTGAGTACGTATTAACTCTACCATGTCCGCCGTCTACTGAACCATCTCAGGTCCCAACATCCGACGTTCACCCACCTCATCCCAACTCAATGGAGTTCGGCACTTCCTCCCATACAACGCTTCATAAGGCGGCATGCCTATACTAGCGTGAAAACTATTGTTGTACGAAAATTCCACCAATGGTAGAAATTCGTCCCAACTCCCTTTGAAATCCATAACGCAAGATCTTAACATATCTTCAAGCGTTTGAATTGTTCGCTCACTCTGACCATCTGTCTAAGGATGATACGCCATACTGAATCTTAACTGCGTTCCCATTTGCTCTTGTAAACTTCTCCAAAAGTTCGATGTGAATCGTGGATCACGATCTGACACAATCGAAACAGGCACTCCATGTTTGGAAATAATTTCCTTGACATACAACTTTGCTAACTGATCTAGGTTATACCTAACTCCTATTGGTAGAAAATGAGCCGATTTCGTTAATCGATCCACTATCACCCAAATAGCATCGTATCCTTTTTTGGTTGTTGGAAGTCCCACCACAAAGTCCATCGTGATGTGCTCCCACTTCCACTCTGGAATTTCTAGCGGTTGTAATAACCCGCTCGGTCGTTGATGTTCAGCCTTAACTTTTTGACAAGTTAAACACCTACAAACATATTCTGCTATCTCCCTCTTCATATTCGGCCACCAGAAGTTCTGACAAAGGTCTTGATACATCTTCGTACTACCGGGATGTATCGAGTACCTCAAACTATGGGCCTCCATCATAATTTCTTCTTTTAATTCGGGATCATTAGGAACCCAAATTCTTCCCTCAAAACGAAGTAATCCCTACTTATCAAGGTTATACTCAGTCTTTTCTTCGTCTTCTATTCTTTTCTGCATTTGCTTGCACTCCTCATTGCTCAATTGTACTCCCCTAACCCGCTCCACTATGGTAGGTTAGGTTTCCATAGAAAATAACATCTCTACCGCTTTCTCTGGTAACTTAACTTCTAGCTCCATTTTTGCCATCGTTGTTACCAACTCATTATGAGTTGTTAACATTGATAATTTCTCTCTACCCTTCCTACTTAGCGCATCGGCTACTACATTTTCTTTCCCCGGATGATATAAAATATCACAATCATAATCTTTTATTAACTCTAACCACCTTCTCTATCTCATGTTCAACTCCTTCTGTGTGAAGATATATTTCAGACTTTTGTTGTCCGTGTATATCTCACATTTCTCACCATAAAGAAAATGTCTCCATATTTTTATGGCAAAAACTACAGCTGCCAATTCCAGGTCATGAGTAGGATAGACCTTCTCATAATCCTTCAATTGACGTGACTCATACGCAATGACCTTGCCATGCTGCATGAGCACGCAACCCAGTCCTTTATGCGAAGCATCGCTATACACTACAAAATTCCATGTATCGTCTGGTAAGGACAATACCGGTGCCTCACTTAACCTCTTCTTCAACTCTTGAAAACTGTTCTCACATGTTTTAGTCCACACATACTTTACCGACTTTCTTGTCAGATTTGTTAACGGAGTAGCTAATTTAGAAAAGTCCGGAATGAACCTTCTATAGTATCCCGCTAAACCCAGAAAACTCCAAACCTCAGTTGGCGTCTTCGGTTGCTCCCATTTGTTAACTGCTTCTACTTTTGCCGAATCTACGAAAATGCCATCCTTATCAATAACATGCCCTAGAATCTGCACCTTCTCAAGCCAAAACTCACACTTTGTGAATTTCGCATACAACTTCTTCTTTCGTAGTGTCTCCAACACTATTCTTAAATGTTTTGAATGATCTTCTAGCGCCTTTGAATAGACTAGAATATCAACAATGAACACTACGACAAACTTGTCCAAATATTATTTGAACACTCTGTTCATCATATCCATAAATGCGACTGGCGCATTAGTCAACCCAAACGACATTACCAGAAACTCGTAATGACCATAACGAGTTCTGAATGCCGTCTTAGGTACATTATCCTACCTCACCTTTAACTGATGATACCCGTGCGTGAGTCTATTTTAGAAAAATACTTTGCCCCTTTCAACTGATCAAATAGATCATCGATCCTGGGAAAAGGGTATCTATTCTTATTCATTAACTTGTTCAACTCTCGGTAGTCGATACAAAGTCTTAACGACCCATCCTTCTTCTTTACAAACAATATTGGTGCTCCCCAAGAATACACACTTGGTTGAATGACCTTCCTATCTAATAGTCCTTGTAATTGAACCATTAACTCCTTCATTTCGACTGGCGCCATTCGATATAGTGCCCTTGAAACTTGTGCCGGTCCTGGTAACAGATCAATTACAAACTCCACCTCCCTGTCTGGTGGAATACCCGGTAACTCCTCCGGAAATACATCCGCGAACTCTTTAACAACAGGTATCTGATCCAAGGATGTTCCCACTCTTTGGGTATCCACCACATGGCATAGATAACCTACACACCCTTTTCTCAACATCTTCCTAGCTTGTGTCATAGACAGACAACAAGAGCGTCTCGGTGAATTACTACCGAAGAACACTACCTTGGTTTTCTTAAAAAGCGGAAGGTTTACACTTTTCCTATGGCAATCTATAATCGCCTCATGGTTCACCAACCAATCCATACCAAGAATTACGTCGAATTCTTTTAGCCTTATCGGTACCAAATCTACCGATAACTTATTCCCTCTAATTTCCACGCAACAATCCTTATGAATATGTTCAATGGGGATTATCTCCTCGTTCGCTACCTTAACGTCTAAAGGTATAGGTAACTTTTTAGGGATTAAACCTAATCGCTTAGCAAATTCACATGCTATAAAAGAACAAGTAGCACCCGAGTCAAATAGCACATAAGCATTTATCTCATTGACCGGAATGATACCTGCTACCACATCTGTTGATGCAACCGCATCTTGAACAGTCATATTAAACGTACGAGCTGAGGGTCTACCCACTGATGGTGTTGGTCCAGTAATGGCTAATTTACCACTACCAGAACTCTTATTCCCCTCTAAACCCTTCTTCGAGCAATTTCTTGCCATGTGGTCCATTGACCCACAAATAAAACACCCCTAGTTTTTCTTAGGGTTAGGACAGTTGGGTGACAAATGCCCGTCCTGCCCACAGTTGTAGCATACTGCTTTCCCCTTTAAATAGACTCCAATGTGAGATTTTCCGCATGTCTTACATGCTTCTGTTCTCCTTTTGGGATCTCCACCTTTACCCAGGTATTCCTGTGGTTAAAACTCTTCCTCTTTGCAAGTTTGCTTACCGGCAACTTCAGCCTTATTACCTCCTTCTAACTTACTCTTAATCTTCTGCTCTTTGTGGTACTGAGAGAAAGCCTCACCACCACCTTCAGCTATTATCGCTTTCTCTAGAATGGTCCCGTAGGAAACACTCAGGAAAACCGATATCCTACTATAGAGCCAGGGTTTTAAGCCCTGCTCAAATCTGCGCGCCTTCCTTTAGTTTATATCCACCTGATGTGGAGCAAATCTCGCCAATTCGTTAAACTTGGTGGCATACTGGGGAACTGTCATATCCCCCTGCTTAAGTTCTAGGAACTTAATTTTCATCCTACCCTGCATGCTAGTAGAGAAGTAGTTCTCAAAGAAAACCTTCTTAAACTGTTCCCACATAACAGCCTCTGTCCTAGCCCCACCCTGGTGAGCTTCCCACCAGTAGTTGGCTTCCCCCTTCATCATATAAGTCGCAAAAGAAGTCTTTTGCACCTCACCTACGTTTGTTATCACAAACGCCTTTTCAATCTCTCTAATCCATGTCTGAGCTTCTAGTGGATCCGTCGTTCCTCGGAACTCGAGAGGACCCACACTTTTAAAGTCCTTAAAGGTAGTTGTTCTTGCTACCCCAGGAGCAACAGGAATCCCACCCCTCACTTGGTTAATAAATTAACGAACTCTTGCATAGGGTTGTTAGGACACCCTTGATTTTCATATTGAGACTCGGCCTCTTGGTTCCGTTGTCTCCTTCTCGGTGGCATAATTCTGATTAAATAAATAAAGCTTTGTTATTATCTATTTAACTACTCGGTTATCATTTTAAATTAACAACAACCATTCATACCACAACAAGCATGTTAAATAAAAACTTCATTATATAAATATGCTTTCATAGTCAAAACTATTTACATCATGTTCCCTTAGCCAAAAGCTATTACATACTATCCCGCGATTGCCTTCTACAAAAGTTGGGATTTACAAAAAGACTACCCTTTGTTATACAAAAGTGGGTTTTACGTTACTAATTATATACCAAAAAGATCTAGCGACCTACTAACACTGTCGAACGGCATTTTCATATTTCTGATTTGCTAGAATCGACACTATATCTCAACTTATGGTATGTCGAGTCTGCCCGGACACAATAGAATAACAAGCAATTTTCAGCTTGAAATCCTCATGACCGCATTCATGGATGTATGACATCCTAGCTATTTTCTGGTCTTTCTCAACCAGTTTCTTTTGTAGCTCAAGGACCTCATCCTTATAGTTATGAGCCTTATTAGTCATAAGCACTTTTTCATCTTGCTCTGACTCAAAGTCTGCCTCTGCAGATTCTTTTGCCTCATATAATGCAGTTATTTCCTCAATCTGTGCCTCTACTTGAGTACGCAAATGCACATTCCTATCCAACACTGCCAGATACAATGCTCTAGTTGCATCCAGAGATGCTGGCTCTTGAGTAGGTAACACCGTGTTAATTGATGTCACCTCTATTTCCTCCTCCACATCTAACATCTCGTTAAGGTATGATGCTAATCCCATAGTCTCCTCATAGTATTTCTCCTCAGAGATGTACTCCTCAATGTTTGAGTCTTCTAGTACAACTATCGGTACCTCTGCCACTGGCATTGGAACAATCTCAACTTGGTTAACTGAGTCCTCACTTATCATTTCCACGTTTCTAAACATCAAGCTATCGGTTGACATCTACAAACACATAACACGTTGATTAGTACATAATACACAATAGTATAAGCACAAATCACATTTAATATCTTTAAGATTAATTTTCATCTTTTAATTCTTTCGATACTGAATTATCTCAATATCTTCTTAATTCAATGGGCTTGAATTTCATTCCTCAAACTTTACCTTCCTTACGAGGTTATTAGCCTAATGTTTTCCCCCCTTAAGTTTTATAACCTAAGGCTTTGATACCAACCTGTGACGCCCCTAAATTCGGGTATCTTCCAACCCGACAGACGGTGCTCCACTGTACTAACATCCATACAATCATTCCATTGAAATACAACAAAATGAAAGTAATTACTATCTTCTTATTACAATCAAAGTATAATCCTTCCCAGGTTCATAAACCGGTTACATCGGTCATTGTTCATAATGTATAATACATACAAACTTACTAAACTATTACACGATGCCTAAGCATCCATCTTAGCTTTGCCCTTATCATTCTTGGCATTCACAGTACGTTCATCTTTAACTACAGTTATATAATTCAAGCAAGAAGTGAGCATGACAGCTCATCAAGTTTAATCAAGGATAACAGTAATACCACATTCATGAATTATACAACAATTCCAACATAACTGAACAATAGTTATGAAGTATTCTGAATCAATAATACTTTAACAGTTCATAACATCAATTCCCAAAGTATAGAATAGATTAGGAATTCTGAACCGGTGGATAGACCATGAATAGTAAATTTCAGTTTTCATACTTGAAAAGGAGTCCACAGCACTAAGGCCATTCATCCGTATACCTTACGAGCACTTCTAGGTGATCAGCCTATAGTACTCTATGTTGTTCAACACTACATTCATTAAACATATTTACGTTTAATATTTTTGGCAAACTTGCGTGCCCATCATATAATCGATGAAAATACTTTTGTTTGTTCATAGACAAACCTTACCTTCACGTCCGTACCAATTACTTGGCATAGGATAGCTTTAACATTTTTATATAGAATGATATGTATGATAATCAATCTATATATAACGAATAGTCTAGCCGAGTTAAAATCTGGCATCGACCCTTTCTTTAAAACAAGTTTTGCAATTCAGTTCAACGAATCACATAAAACTTGGCTAACATGGAAGTTAGACAAGCGTTAAGAAAACTTGCCTTTCAGCGTCTTCAAATAACTTACTCGACTGACCACAGCCTTTACAGAATCTACATGATATGTTCATATAGCACACTGTAATTAGCTATCAAACAACTATTCACATTGTTCCTACAAGCTTCTTTCTCTTCTATGTCTATGTTAACTTAATATCTTTATTAAAGTCAACATGACTTATTACCCTTCGTCCTGGTGTATCACTCTATTGATGTTTATTTACCGGACTCAAACATCATTGATAAGGTACCAACTTTGTTCGTTGTACATATCTTGTTAACATGCATTACATTCCTAAGTTTCATACCATATTCCTTAGTATAGGTGATATAGGATTAGTCTTAGTACTTTCTTTGAGTATATAAACTCAACCCAAGTAGGTCTCGAAATAACTGAAGTTCAAAACCTAAGTTACTATCAAAAGCATTGAACTCACGCTGCGGCGCGACATCGGAAGCATTCAAGTGGCGTTGCGACGCCACTCTCCAGAGGTTTTGCCTGGACTTGGCACTGCGGTGCTAGTCCATGAACAAACTCTCGCTTATTTCTGCATGAGTCTCCATTTTTTTTTTTTTTTCTAGCCATAATCATGGCGCTTGCGTATGGCTTTTTACACTACATCTAGCGTCGCGGCGCCAGACCTCAATACCACATTCTCAGCAGTTTTGAAAACCTGACTTCTTTGTTATAAGCCCGATTTGGTCCGTTCAAAAGCCTACACGTCATAAATGACATACCCTACGCGTTCATATAAGAATTCAACACTTTCGAATCCGTTAACTCAGAATTCACTATTGAGTTCATTTTATATACGTTCGTAAATGTTAATGAGCGTTCAATGCTCATTTTCTTCGTTCTAAGTCGGAATTCGACGATTCTCGAACCCACAACTCTTAATTACCCTATCTCACGTGTTGACATTGAAAACTAACGTTTTCAAGTCTCACGGCAACTTTCGACTACAATTCCAGAATTTCTACGTTTTCGATGTTTAACGTCTATTTCCGTAAAATTCGCCATAACTTCATTCCAAATGTTCTCTAAGCCAAATCACATGGAATACTCCATGGATTTCATATCTACATCCTAACCAAACAAGATGCAAATACTAACGAATTGATGGAGTCCAATCGTTTATAAACGATTGATCTCAACTACCAATATTTTCATTGTTCAAAACTATTTCAAACCTTATGATCCTTATAATCTCATGACATATAGAGATTGAATCTATGGTAAGTCATCTTTAATCTCTCATACAAGGCATATACCACCCATCTATGATTCTCCAAGACAAAAGAAAAATCAAAAAGAGATGGAAAATGAAGAACAAGAAGTATTACCTCAAGTTTCTTAAAAATCTCTTGGAAAAATAGAAGTTAAAGCTTCCAAGTGTATGTTTTGCAAGTGTAGCTTCCTTTCTCTCTCAAATAATCTAGGTTGGCAAATTTGAAAACACTCAAATGAAACAACCTAGCTTCTTATTTATAGAAAACTAGAATGGAGGGCAATTTGGACAATAAACACCACCTCATTACTATTCATGTGTGGTCACCAAGTAAAACACTTGGTGACCGAGCCTTATGCTTGGCTTCCACACCAAGGTGGTCGGCCCACCTTCTTTTTGTGACATCCCATGGGTTGCCCCATGGGTTTTACCCATTCAGTGACCCACAGTTTCGACCCACGGTTTGGCTTTAATGAATTGTGCTTAACTAAATAAACATTGGGCCTTGACTTGGACTTAACCCATCCATCTCATTGGGCTTAGTCATTCAATTGATTGGGTTAATCATAATCCAATACAAGTGAATTACTCATTGATACATAGATAAATCCTATGATACGCATCGTATTCTACACGTACAATTCATATATTCCCTTCGTATACCATACGTACAATAATCGTATTGTACCTCGTATTTACTCAACGTATTATACATAGATACTAACTAGCATCACCAATTGTATAACACTTGAATTAAACCTAACGCCATTCCTTCTACACATATTATTTCCTTCTCGGAAATCAATATACTCAACCCTTAGGTTTTAAGTCCGCAAGCGAAAACTGCGTTTTCCATAAATGAAATATTATCAGATATTCCAACTCGTCACGATATTCTATCATTACGCGTTTCCCGGAATTTCAAAATAAATCCCTGAGCAGAAACGGATGATTAGGGTTTTTAAGGAAATTTCTCGGAAAGCAATTATTATCGTCTTAGAAATTCCAACTTGACTACATCCGCAGTCTGCTGCACCAATTCTGGTTCTAACATACGGTATTCTCCCACATCATCCCAACACAATGGTGTTCTTTACTTCTTTCTGTACAAAGCTTTGTAAGGCGACATGCCTATGCTTGCATGATAAATATTGTTATACGCAAACTTTACTAACGGTAGATGATCATCCCAACTACCCTTGAAATCCATGACGCAAGATCTCAACATATCTTCCAACGTCTGAATTATCCTCTTGCTCTGCCCATCAGTTTGTGGATGATAAGTCGTACTTAACTTCAACTGCGTTCCCAACTGCTCTTGCAGACTTCTCCAAAAGTTTAATGTGAATCGTGGATCATGATCTGACACAATCGAAACTGGTACTCCATGTCTGGAAATAACTTCCTTAACATAAAGTTTAGCTAACTGGTCTAAGTTATACTTAAATTGCGTCATACCCTTTAGTTGTAATTGGAAGTCCCACCATAAAGTCCATCGTGATATGCTCCTATTTCCATTCTGGAATCTCTAATGACTATAACAAGCCACTTGGTTGTTGATGTTCGGCCTTAACTTTTTGACAAGTCAAGCACCTACTCACATACTCGACTATTTCTCTCTTCATGTTCAGCCTACCAAAAACTCTTTCGAAGGTCTTGATACATCTTAGTGCTACCAGGATGAATCGAGTACCTCAAAATATGAGCCTCTTATAATTCTTGCTCCTTTAATTCCATCTCGTTCAGAACCCAAATTCTTCCTTCAAATCTTAATAATCCCTCATTATCAAGACTGTACTTTAAATCTTTTTCATTGGTTAACCGCTTCTTCATTTGGTCACACTCATCAGTTTTAAGCTGCACCTCCTTGACTCTCTCAACAATGGTAGATTGAATCTCTGTCGTAAACAGTTTCTGCCCCGTTTCACTCAACAACTTCACCTCTAATTCCATTATAGCCCTCTTTGTTATTAACTCAGTTTAAGCCATTATCATAGACAACTTTTCCCGACCCTTCCTACTTAAGGCATCGGCAACTACATTGGCTTTTCTGGGGTCATACAGGATTTCACAGTTATAATCATTTATCAACTCCAGCCATCTCCTTTGTCTCATATCAACTCCTTCTGTTTGAAGATATATTTTAAACTCTTATGCTCCGTGTATATCTCATATTTCTCTCCATAAAGATAATGTCTCCATATCTTTAAGTCAAAAACTACTGCAGCCAGTTCCAGATCATGAGTAGGGTAAACTTTCTCATAATCTTTCAACTGCTGTGATGCATACACAATGACCTTGCCATGCTGCATGAGCATGCAACCAAGTCCTCTATGCGAAGCATCGCTATAAACTACAAAATTTCTTGTGTCATCGGGTAATGAGGAAATAGGCGCTTCACTCAATCTTTTCTTTAGTTCTTGAAAACTATCTTCACACTTCTTAGTCCATACATACTTCACTATCTTCCTTGTTAAGTTAGTCAATGGAGTAGCTATCTTTGAAAAATGCTGGAAGAATCTCCGATAGTATCCCGCTAACCCTAGGAAACTTTGCACCTCAGTCGGTGTTTTTGGTTGTTCCCAATTTACCACGGCTTCCACCTTCGCTGGATCTACTGAAATCCCATCATTGTCAAAAACATGTCCTAAAAATTGTACCCTTTCCAACCAAAATTCACTTAGTGAACTTTGCATACAACTTCTCCTTCCCTACTGTCTCCAACACTATTCTTAGGTGTTCAACGTGATCTTCTGACGTCTTAGAATAGACTAGAATATCATTGATAAACACCACGACGAACTTGTCCAAGTATTATTTGAACACTCTGTTCATCATATCCATGAATGCAGCTGGTGCATTAGTCAACCCAAATGACATCACCAACAACTCGTAATGACAATAACGAGTCCTGAATGTCATCTTTGGTACGTCCTCCTTCCTAACCTTCAACTGATGATACCCCGTCCGTAAATCTATTTTAGAAAAATACTTTTCCCCTTTCAATTGATCAAAGAGATCATCGATCCTGGGCAACATTTATTTATTCTTTATCGTTAACTTGTTCAACTCTTAGTAGTCGATACAAAGTCTTAACGATCCGTCCTTCTTCTTCACAAATAATAATCTTTGGTACTTTTTACGCTAAACACTTTCGGTTGAATGTACTTTCTGTCCAACCGTTCTTGTAACTGAAACATTAACTCCTTCATCTCTACAGGCGCCATACGATACGGTGCCCTTGAAACTGGTGCCGCTCCTGGCACAATGTCTATTACGAATTCGATTTCCCTATCTGGCAGAAGACCCGACAATTCACTTGGAAATACATCCATGAATTCTCTCACTATAGGTATTTGTTCCATGGTCGCTTCCACTCCGTGGGTATCAACAACATGGCACAGATAACCCACACACCCCTTTCTCAATAGTTTCCTAGTTTATGTCATCGTAAGACAACATGAACGCTGTGACGCCCCCAAAATTAGGTATACATCACCCAACTTGAGTCGCCAGATACATGGTACATAATTCAAATACAACTTAATAATACAATTATCTTGTACAATACGACAAAACATAAACTGTGAGTTTGAATACAAATATTGTCTACTAGAGAGTATACAAACTCAAAAGGAGTCCTCATTACAATTATTATCACACTATATCACAGAATAGTGAGGACTACTAATGCACCATCTAGGACCATCACTCCGTTCCCCGACTCGTCCCAACTATATTCAAATTTCTTGAAGAGAATAGTCAAAGAAAGGGTGAGCTCAACTAGCTCAGTAAGAAATATTATGACTAAGATAATGCAGAATAAATTATCATTAGCCTTAAACACTGTTAAACTGATACCATATAACAAACATCAAGTTTAACTGCAGCGGAACAAGCAATCCATTAATAGAGTCAAGTAGAGAATAAAATCTACTATCTTTTATGATTTAAAAGGTTTTTCATCACTTTTATCGTTGGGACTCAGCTTAATAAATAATCCACGTCATCGAATCACCCCTGCACTACGGCCAAGGATATTCTTTAGTATCACGACCCCAATTATCCATGCACTATGGGCCAAGAATATTTGTGTATTAATTAATGGTTATGATCATGCCAACAACTGTCCATCAATACACTACGGGCCAATGAGGACTTTTACCACATCATTTGTAACATTATGGTCATGATTACACCGAATAATCCCTGGTCATAATCATACCAAGTCCATCCATGCACTACAGGCCACAGATGACTTTCAATAAAATATAAACATGAGGATGATGACAATGATAGAAGAATTAAATAAAACAAGTTCAAGAATTAATTTATCCAGGAACCAATAGCGTCAAACTCACAACATGATCTTTCGCTTTGTAGAGTAAAATTCAAGAATGCTCGGAAGAATATTTCCATGAAAAGATCTTTGATGAAGCGCAAATATCAAGCATATTCCACTAATTTCATGGAGTATAGAAGTCAAAGTTTTAACTAACTGAGAGTATAATAAAGAATGGAATAACAAAAGAAATCACCATGCATGCGATAGATCTTACAGCGAAGTTATTCCAACGTAATAATAAATAACGGAACTAGGTCTCCATGGCGTAAACGCATGCATATGATATTCCAACAGAATAATAAAGAATGGAACCAGGCCCGGCGTAAAATGTACAGACAAGATATTCCAATAGAATAATAAAAACTGGAATAACAGAAGAATTTCACCAAGTATAGGGTAGCCCGCGTATATAGGTTATTCCAACAGAATTATAAATAATGGAATAACAGAAGTTCTCTTCTTGAATACAAAAGAAATAACACCCCTTACATTAATAGGAGATTGAATACTGCAAATGTGTAGTAACAGAATACTCTTCTTCTTTCTCTCTTATTCTCTCTATACTTTCTCTCTCTATAGCTTGAATGAATTCGTGAAAAATAATGAAGAACTAGGCCTCTATTTATAAAAGATTTCTAGCTTAGTACTTGCAATGTGAAAAGGCAAGCGGCTTGACGAATGGTGATGTGAAAAGAAAAGTGGTTTGACGCCTGTAATGTGAAACACCAAGTGGTTTGACGCCTGTAATGTGAAACGACAATTGGTTCGACGCCTATAATATGAAACGACAAGTGGTTTGACGTCTGGTAAAGGTAATTACTATTGGCGAAAGAGACTCTTAGATGATGACATATGGGCCCCCATAGAATAACCAAATTTACCACAAATGTCTCATAATAGACTCTTTATATACATCAAGGATTAAATAAATATTACCACAAATCATTTTATTTTTAATCAACACATATTTATTCTTTCAACAATTATTAATCATTAATATTATAACTTGCCGTCTCAATTATTGATTTAATAATATACCATATTATACAGATGATATTGTGATAATAATTGAATCAATAATATAAGAGATATGATCAAAGAATTCTCGTAGCAATAATTGAGTATAACTGAGTGACTTCTCACGTAAGCATCAATAATCAATACCGTGTGCTACTATGCAACCACGCGTATCACTGTACTTTTACTACCGTGTAGTTCCAACAGTTAACGGTAAAACATCCACCATTATTTTTATAGAAAGATAATTTTGTTGTTTTCTAACTACGACAATACTTCCATTTTGGGGTCCACCAATGATTGTGTCGTCGTACGAATATTCCCAGACAAAAAGAATATTCCCCGACCAAACGAATATTTTATAACAACTTGCTTACCTTTCAAAATTTATAAATATTACCCACAACTATAATATTATATCAAATCCACACTATAATATTCAAAAATGATATTTAGAGAAAATTAATCTTTATTCCTAAAAGGTGGGGTCTTACAACCTCCACTTCTTATGAAATTTCGCCCTCGAAATTAGGGTACGTACCTGGTATGTCGAAGAGATAAGGATACCTTGATTTCATTTTAGATTCTAACTCCCAAGTCATTTCCTCAACATCGTGGTTTCTCCACAAAACTTTGACTTGAGGTATAACCTTGGAGCGTAGAATATGTTCCTTCTTATCCAACATTTGAATAGGAACCTCTTCATACATCAAATCTTCCGCTATTTCATCCGGTTCTAACTCAATAATGTGGTTCGGGTCTTCCACATATTTACATAACATGAATATGTGAAAAACATTATGAACAAGAGACATACTTGGCGGTAAAGCGAGTCTATAGGCTACAGTTCCTACTCGATCGAGGATTAAAAATGGGCTGATGAATCAAGGATTAAGCTTTCCTCTCTTTCCAAATCTCGTAACTCCTTTCCATGGAGCAACACGTAACAACACATGATCTCCTATATCGAATTCCACGTCCTTTCGATGAAGATCAGCATAACTCTTTTGTCGATCTTGTGAGGTTTTTATACGTTGTCAGATCGTTGGAATCTTTTCCGTAGTCATACGTACCAACTCCGGTCCCAACAAAGTTGCTTCACCCACCTCATCCCAGTATACTGGAGAACGACACTTTCTTCCATACAACGCTTCGAATGGATCCACGCCAATACTTGCTTGATAACTGTTGTTGTAGGAAAACTCCGCCAATGATAAGAACTTGTCCTAACTTCCCTTGAAATCAAGGACACAGAGTCTTAATAGATCTTCAAGAGTTTGAATAGTCCTCTCCGACTGTCCGTCTGTCGAGGATGATATGCCGAAACTAAATCGTAAGTCATGCCCATAGCTTTTTGCAAACTAACCCAAAATCGTGAAGTGAATCTTGGGTCTCGATCGAAACTATGGATACTGCAAGCATACCATGCGATCTTACAATCTCGTTTATGTACATACGAGCAAGACGTTAAATAGTATAAGTTTCTCATATCGGTAAGAAATGAGCAGACTTGGTCAATCTATCAACAATGACCCAAATCGCATCTATGCCTTGAGAAACCTTAGGAAGACCGGTAACGAAATCCATGGTAATGTGCTCCCACTTCCATTCTGGAATTTTAAGTGGTTGCAATGGTCCTTTTGGCACTTGATGCTCCACTTTCACTCGTTGACAAATTAGACACCTTAAGATAAATAGCGCTATCTCCCTCTTCATATTGCTCCACCAAAATGTATGACGAAGATCATGATACATTTTGGTACTCCCAGGATGGATTGCAGATGGTGTGTTGTGCGCCTCCATCATGATTTTATACTTTAAATTAGGGTCATTAGGAACACAAAGTCTGGAGTTGACTCGAAGTATTCCTTCTTCATCGATTCTTGCTTCCGACAGAGCACCTTCTTGCACTTTCTTCCTCATACGCATCAGCTCCATGACTATAGCTTGAGCAGCTTTAACTTTATCGATTAAAGTTGGTTCTAGTCGTATATTCGCCATCATCACATGGGTCCCTGGAGTCTTTAACTCTATCTCCATCCTTTGCAAGTCACACAAAATTGGCCTTTGTGTTGACAATATCGCACTGGTACTTGCATACGATCTTCTACTGAATGCGTCAGCTACCACGTTCGCTTTTCCAGGATGGTATTGGATGGTATGATCATAATCTTTCAACAGTTCAAGCCAACATCATTGTCGCATGTTGAGTTCCTTTTGAGTGAAGAAATATTTGAGGCTTTTATGATCCGTAAAGATCTCCACTTTCTCCCCATACAAGTAATGCCTCCAAATTTTAAGTGCAAATACAACAGCTGCTAACTCTAGATCATGAATAGGATAATTCCTCTTATATTCTTTGAGTTGTCGCGAGGCATAGGGTATGACTTTCCCATGTTGCATGAGAACACATCCCAACCCTTTGCCCGAAGCATCATGGTAGATGACAAATCCCTCCGAGCCAGATGGTATTGTCAGAACAGGTGCTGAAATGAGTCTCCTCTTGAGTTCTTGAAAACTATTCTCACATTTTTCACTCCAACCGAACTTTGTATCTTTCCGAGTCAGCTGAGTTAATGGAGTAGTTATTCAAGAAAATCCTTCCATGAATCTCCGATAATAACCAGCTAAGCCGAGAAAGCTACGTACTTCGGTCACTGATTTAGGTTGCTCCCAGCTTTGAATAGCTTCAATCTTTGTCGGGTCAAAAGATATTCCATGACTTGATACTACGTGCCCAAGGAATGCTACTTCTTCAAGCCATAACTCACATTTCTTCAACTTGGCATAAAGCTTGTATTCACGAAGCTTTTGGAGTGTCAGCCTCAAGTGTTGCTCATGATCTTCATGGCTCTTGGAATAAATAAGGATGTCATCAATAAAGACGACCACAAAGTGATCCAAATATTCCTTGAATACTCGGTTCATCATATCCATGAAGGCAGTAGGAGCATTAGTCAATCCAAAGGACATGACTAGGAATTCATAATGCCCGTACCGAGTTCTGAAAGTCGTCTTTGGAATGTCATTGGTTCTAATCTTCAATTGATGATATCCGGAAAGAAGATTAATCTTTGAAAATAATTTGGCTCCTTGTAACTGGTCAAACAGGTCATCAATACGTGGCAATGGGTACCTATTTTTAATGGTGACATGATTCAACTCCTGATAATCAATATAAAGTCGCATACTCCCGTCTTTCTTCTTCACGTATAGAACAGGAGCACCCCAAGGAGTCGTACTAGGACGAATAAAGCCAATGTCTAACAATTCATGCAGTTGGGTCTTTAACTCCTGAAGTTCAATAGGAGCCATTCGATATGGGGCTTTGGAAATGGGTTTTGTACCAGGTTTAAGGTCGATACAAAATTCAATTTCACGCTCTGGGGGTAGGCCAGGAAGTTCTTCAGGGAATACGTTAGGAGATTTATTAACAATAGAAATATCGTTCAAAATTGACGTATTTTTGTTTAAATCTGTGACATGAGCTAAGAAAGCTTGACATCTGTTTTTCAATAAACGAATAGCTTTATGGCTTGAAATGACCGTGATTGATTTTAATGGTTTGGTCGCTTGAGTTCGCATAATAGGTTGGTTAAGAATATGAAAGCTAACAACCTTACAAAAATAATCAATTTTTGCATGATGAGTAGTTAACCAATCACTCCCTAGAATAACGTCAAATGCAAGTATTTTCAATGAAATAAGATCGACAGGTAATGTGAGGGTACCAATTTGAACCAAACAAGACTTATAAACAGTGGATGTAATAAAGGTTTCCCCCAACGGAGTTTCCACAGATAAGTCAAAGTCTAATTTCTCCGGAGTCAAATTTAATAGTTGAGAGCAAGTAGGAGAAATAAAAGAATGGGTAGAACCGGTATCAAATAAAGTATAGACTTCGCTAGAATTTATGATAAGCTTACCCGTGATGACCTCATTCGGGTTCCTTGCTTTCTGGGAGGTCACAACAAACGCTCTCCCTTGCACTACCGGCTTTGACTTTTCTGGAAAGGCCTTTGGTACCTCCATCCTAGCTGAACTTGTCTTCGGTGAACGACAAAATCCAGCTAAGTGATCTTCTCTTCCAAAATTATAACATGCTTTGGACGGCATCGCGCAGTTTGGATTGATGTGTCCCTCCCCTCCACATTTGAAACATATGATACGTGGTCGTTCTCCTTCCTTAACAACGGGTGCTGGTGCTAACGTCTTTCCATCATTGTTGAATCTTCTCTTCTTGAAATGCGCATTCTTATTGTTTTGGCCCTAATTACCACCGAAGTGGTTACAACTTCTGGCCTGTTGATTCCCTCCACGCTTGTTGTCACCGCTTCGATGACTGCTTTCACTGGTATTATCATTTTGACGGCTGCTCTCTTTTGGTAGCGTTGACTCGTTATCGTGCTCCACTAACTGAGCCCTATTAACAACATCTAAATACAAACACAGTTTATGAGAAATAAGATGTTGACGTAACTCAGGCTTCAAACCTCTTAAAAACATACGCGTCATTCTTTCTTCATTATCCACTAAGTGGGACGCAAACCGGGATAACTCGGCAAACTTTTCTTCGTACTGTGACACGGTCATATTATTATATTCCAACTTGATGAACTCCACCTCCTTCATGTGACGAATATTTTCGGGAAAGTACTTGTCGTTGAATAGTTCTTGGAACTTCTCCTAAGATATTTTCAGTGTGGAAGGTTGAGTACGCTTTACCGATTCCCACCAATAATCTGCCTCTCCTTGCAACATAAAGGCGGCAAAGGGAACTTTTTGCTCCTCGGAGCATCCCAAGACATCAAATATCTTGGTGATCTGCTTTATCCATGCTTCCGCCTTAAGTGGTTTTGGCTCTCCAAAAAACATTGGTGGTCCCAGCTCCTTGAACTGTTTAGCGGTGACCGTCCGAGAGTTTCCAGTGTTTCCACCTACATTTTGGACAGGAGCCACTCTACTTTGTTGTTGCATGAATTGCATAAAAGCCTCTGAACATTTGATCATTCATCATTTGGTCGGTGTTGTTGTTTCGATGAGGGATCGTCGCCTTCTTGATGCACATTATCCTGATTATTGATATGTGGTGAATCAACGGTCACCTGTGCTCCATTGCTATTCTCAACATTCTCGGATGTCATTTTCAGATACTGCCACAAAACAAAGGTTAATTGACATGTAACATATTATCCCTAAATTCTGATCGACAAATTAAATACCACATAAACTTAGGTAGGTCATACTAGCGAAGGAATTCCACGTCTCTCCCCTCCTAGTACTATTCTCACATCTTAGCCAGGGATCATATCCCTAAGCTTTGATACCAACTGTGACGCCCCGAAAATTAGGTATACATCACCCAACTTGAGTCGCCAGATACATGGTACAGAATTCAAATACAACTTAATAATACAATTGTCGTGTACAATACGACAAAACATAAACTATGAGTTTGAATACAAATATTGTCTACAAGAGAGTATACAAACTCAAAAGGAGTCCTCATTACAATTATTATCACACTATATCAGAGAATAATGAGGACTACTAATTCACCATCTAGGACCATCACTCCGTTCCCCGACTCGTCCCAGATATATTCTCATTTCCTGAAGAGAACAGTGAAAGAAAGGGTGAGCTCAACTAGCCCAGTAATAAATATTATGACTAAGATAATGCAGAATAAATTATCATTAGCCTTAAACAGTGTTAAACTGATACCATATAACAAACATCAAGTTTAACTGGCAGGGAACAAGCAATCCATTAAAAGAGTCAAGTAGAGAATAAAATCTACTATCTTTTATGATTTAAAAGGTTTTTCATCACTTTTATCGTTGGGACTCAGCTTAATAAATAATCCACATCATCAAATCACCCTTGCACTACGGCCAAGGATATTCTTTAATATCACGACCCCAATTATCCATGCACTACGGGCCAAGAATATTTGTGTATTCATTAATGGTCATGATCATGCAACAACCATCCATTAATGCACTACGGGCCAATGAGGACTTTTACCACATCATTTGTAACTTACGGTCATGATTACACCGAATAATCCCTGGTCATAATCATACCAAGTCCATCTATGCACTACAGGCCACAGATGACTTTCAATAAAATATAAACATGAGGATGATGACAATGATAGAAGAATTCAATAAAACAAGTTCAAGAATTAATTAATCCAGGAACCAATAACATCCAAATCACAACATGATCTTTGCTTTATAGAGTAAAATTCAAGAATGCTCGGAAGAATATTTCCATGAAAAGATCTTTGGATGAAGCGTAAATATAAAGGATATCACCACTAATTTCATGGAGTATAGAAGTCAAAGTTTTAACCAACCCGAGTATAATAAAGAATGGAATAACAAAAGAAATCACGATGCATCGATAGATCCGACAGCAAGTTATTCCAATGAATAATAAATAACGGAACCAGGTCCGGCTAAAACACACACGATGTGATATTCCAATGAATAATAAATAATGGAACCAATTCCCACGTAAAACGCATAGACGAGTTATTCCAATGAGAATAATAAAGACCGAATAATAGAAGAATTTCTCCAAGTATAGGGTAGCTCATATACAAAGTTATTCCAATGAATTATAAATAATGGAATAACAGAAGTTCTCTTCATGAATACAAAAGAAATAACACCCCTTACATTAGTAGGAGATTGAATACTGCAATAGTGAAGTAACAGCATACTCTTCTTCTTTCTCTCTTATTCTCTCTATACTTTCTCTCTCTATAGCTTGAATGAATTCGTGAAAAATAATGATGAACTAGGCCTCTATTTATAAAAGATTTCTAGCTTAGCACTTGCAATGTGAAAAGGCAAGCGGCTTGACGAATGGTGATGTGAAAAGAAAAGTGGTTTGACGCCTGTAATGTGAAACACCAAGTGGTTTGACGCCTGTAATGTGAAACGACAATTGGTTCGATGCTTGTAATATGAAACGGAAAGTGGTTTGACGTCCAGTAAAGGTAATTACTATTGGCGAAAGAGACTCTTAGATGATGACATATGGGCCCCCATACAATAACCAAATTTACCACAAACGTCTCATAATAGACTCTTTATATACATCAAGGATTGAATAAATATTACCACAAATCATTTTATTTTTAATCAACGCATATTTATTCTTTCAACAATTATTAATCATTAATAGTATAACTTGTCGTCTCAATTATTTATTTAATAATATAACATATTATACAAATGATATTGTGACAATAATTGAATCAATAATATAAGAGATATGATGCAAAGAATTATCATGTAGCAATAATTGAGTATAACCGGGAGTGACTTCTCACGTAAGCATCAATAATCAATACTGGTATTACTACTATGCAACCCACATGCGTCTTCTTCGTACTTTTACTACCGGGTAGTTCAACAGTTAACGGTAAAACTTCCGCCGTTATTTTTATAGAAAGATAATTTTGTCGTTTTCTAACTATGACAATACTTCCGTTGTGGGGTCCACCAATGATTGTGTCGTCGTACAAATATTCCCAGACAAAAAAAATATTCCCCGACTAAACGAATATTTTATAACAACTTGCTTACCTTGCAAAATTTATAAATATTACCCACAACTATAACATTATATCAAATCCACACTATAATATTCAAAAATGATATTAAGAGAAAATTAATCTTTATTCATAAAAGGTGGGGTCTTACAAACGTCACGACGATTTATTACCGTAAAATATTACATGAGGTTGTCTCAACGTTCTAATGTTTACACATTTCTTTTGACAATCTATGATTGCCATATGGTTAAACAACCAATCCATCCCGAGAATTACATCAAATTCTCCCAACTTTATCGGTATCAAATCTACCAATAATTTATACCCCCGTATATCTACATAACTCCGATGAATATCTTCAACATGAATTATCTCTTCATTTGCTACCTTGATATTCAAAGGTATAGGCATATTTTCGGGAAGTAATCCTAATCGTCTAGAAAACTCGCATGCTATAAACGAACAAGTAGCGCCTGAATCAAACAACACGTATGCATTTATATCGTTGATCGGGATAATACCTGCTACTATGTCCCATGATGCCACCGCATCTTGGACCGTTATGTTATAGAACAACCTTCATCTTATTAACACATAATAATAACAAATAATATAATTTTAGTTATTATTTAATTAAATATAATTATTTTACAATAAATCCAAATTTATCGGTCGTTACACACACTATGTCATAGTCGAAATCACTATTAACTTTAAAGTTGTAAACACTAATTCATCATAGAATTCTTTCAATAATATGTTTATTATCACATGAATATTATATTGGACGAGTATTACAGATTAAAGTAACCATATAAATATGCATCAACTTTCAAATTATTAATAGAACTCGGACCTACTACTATCGGGCACTACCGCGTAGTGCTTGGTTTGTACTACTAAGGAGAGTACTACTGCCACGCTCTCAGGTGCAAACCAAGACATGGCTGCTCCTGCTACAAGCCAATGTACGCACAACTTGTGCATAGCCAAATAATCATGCAAAACACATATGATAGTATGTGGATAACCAAGTTTGACCTTACATTCTATCTTTAACATAGGTCATTATCCTTTCTCATTAAAACAATACTTTAAAGTGTTTTATTCATAATTTTCTTACATTTGATCGTTAAACACATACTATATGATCCATAGGTCTCAACAACACATGCTTGTATGTAGTTCATGTACACATAGCTAATATAGTCTCTTACTTGCATTTCCCTTTTTAATTCATGCTTGACTACAACATACCTTCCCCAACAATGTAAACGAACATATTGGTCACCTTTTAATGTATATCATAACTTGATATATTCACAACCAAGGTCAGAACATGTTTTTGAAAAATGTTTATCAAAACTAGTTTCTAACTCTTTAAGTCCTCTTTGAATAATCAAATTAAAATCAACTAACATTGCTTACTATATGCATAACAATCTCAGTTCACATGTGCAGGTTATTTATAGCATATACTAACTATCATAGTATGCTCAACATATCTTAAGGAGCTAACATGAGTAACCGTGATATATTACTCGCGCGGTGAAAAACTATGGAAGTGGCGCGGCCGCGCCACTTCGCCCATAGACAAAAATATGGCCTCTGCTTCTGCAGAAGCTCAACTCCAAACATTGCCCAACATCTTTTGTTGCAACTCAAACTACTTCTAATACTTCCAAGCATGCATACTAACTAAAACAACACACTCTTAAGCCAATTCATACCAAATAACAAAGAATTCATGAGAATTACAATTTGCCAAAATTCAACTTAAGAACAAAAATTTATATTTTATACCTCTTGAAGCTTAATTGAATTCTCCTACACACTGATTATACTCCTTCAATTGCTCAGCAACTTAGAACTCTCAAACTTAGAATTTGGCAAATAAATTTCTCAGTAACAGGAAATGAAAATGCAATTGTCCTTTTATAGAGAAAGGATGAAGTAGATTTTGGGTTTACATGGAGGTTAGAATTCATTGTGTATTGGAAGGAAACAATGGTTAACCAAGAGTTGGCCAACCACCAATTGCCTAGCCATCATCACTGCCCATTCTAGCCTTGCTGAGTTTTGGGCAATGGAGAGTAGCTGTAACAATCCAGATTTTTAATTAATATTTAAATATTTATTGAATTATATAAATATTTAATGGATGTGTTTATCGTTGAATAAGTATTTGTTTAATTGATTTGATGTGATTTGATTATTTATTTGTTTAATAAATAATTAATGAGTTAAGGAAAGTAATTATTTTGAGATAGTAATCTAATTTAATTTAATAATTAAGTTAGAGGGTTTATAATGATTAAATAAATTATTATATTATGCAATGAATTGTTATTGGTATTAATTAAATTAAGTATGAAAACTTAATTAATTAGAAGTGTGACAAATAACTATATTATAAGTAGTTATTAAAATAAATTAAAGTAGTTTTAATTTATTTTGCCAAACAAGGCTTAAATATATTAATTCTTTAATTTTAAAGAGTTTTGCCAAACGAAGCCTTTTGGCTTTTGGAGTTCTTTTGAATTTTGAATTATTATATAAATTATATAAATAAAATAATGAATAAAATATATTTATAACCTATACGTTATATTTGGTAACTGATATTATTTAATCGGGCTTATTATGGCCATTTACGATTGGTTACCAGTGGTTTTGTTTACGCATTCTAAGTGTTTGCTAAGCCTAAGAAGAAAATCACAGAGAATTTGAGAGAGAGAGAGAGAGTTTAAGAGAGAGAAGCAACAAGAGAAGGTTCTAAATTCTTATTGTCAGTGATTAGCAAGAGTTTCTAAAGCGACAAAAAGGTATGTTTTAAAACCTTAATATATATATATATATATATATATATATATATATATATATATATATATATATATATATATATCACGTTCACGTTCTGTAATACGTGTTCTTGATTTTCAATGTGTATAAGGTTTTTAAAAGATTCTCTATAAAACCATATTGTTGCAAGTGTTATACTAGCATATATATATATATATATATATATATATATATATATATATATATATATATATATATATATATATATATATGATTGTATGTTTAGCGTATAGACAAGATTGCATGCTAATTTATGTATACAAGTAAGGAGAATTGGTCTTACAGTGAACACATATGCATGAATATGATTTTTGTAAGATAACAAAATTAGTGTATGTTAATTGTGAAGTTATGAAATTGAACATTGTATATGATAAGCAGGTAAGAAATTGAGAGAAACATAATTCAAAGGAATCAAATTGGTTTATAAATTATGTTTACCATGTTCACTGTGTAAACAAACATCGATAATGGCTTTTGGTTGAAAAACAGTGTTTTCAAGGAATTAAGTTTTCTGTGATTGTTGTTTAGTGGTTTAAATTAGTATATGCATGTTGGGTAATGTGTATATGTGTAATTGGCATAAGTTATACATGTTAATTAGTGTTAGAAATTAAGTTATAGACAAAAATTTAGTTTTTCTGTTCTTCGTGGGCTGCGTTCTGTTAGTTTTCGGCACCCCAGCCCCAAAATTCGCGCCCCAACGCCAGAAGTTCACGCCCCATCGCTGAAATTTGCACCCCAGCACCAATCTCGCATTGCGGCGCCCCTGTATGACTTAGTTCTCGCGCCGCGGCGCGGGGACAGAAGTCTGAGTCGGACAGTTTTTGCCTCCTGTAGTAAAATGGCCATAACTTTCTCATACGAACTCCGATTGAGATGATTCAAGATGATCCGGAACGAGAACGAGTAGACCTACAACTTTCGTGCTTTAAGTTATTTAATTTGAAGTCTGTAACAGTAGTAAAAATGGTCATCTTTAGGACTATTATGTTTTCGGGGGCAATCGGAGGGCGTCGGGCATGCACATATGCATATGTAGTGCTCCTGACCATAAAAGATGATGTCCTAAGTTATAAAACATATATGTTAGTAAATATAATGATGCTTAACATTAATAAATAATGTATTAGATAAGTTATAGAAGCATAGTAAGCATACACAAGAGAGGCAAATCGGACGTGTGACGAATGAACGTCGAAACACCGTGCCAAGTGTTAACGAACTTAAAAAGTGTTTCAATTCAATTGAAATGAATATTATAGGATATGAAATGGGTTTAATATAAAACCAATAAGTAGTTCTAGCAAGACTTAAGCACTTGAATGAACTTCGATTATGAAATATAGTGAGTCATAAGTCAAAAAGTTAACACAATTTAATCGAACACTGTGTGCTAATTAATAGGAATGATTATGAGATGTGGAGTAGAGTTTACATTACAATTACTATGTGTTGTTATGTGACTAATAGTTGATATGTATGATTATATAATTGTGTAGGGCACGTGAAGTGCAGATAACTGTAAGCTGTTAAACTATTATTGGTAAATAACGATCAAGGCAAGTCTTTCGGTTCCTATTTTCTACGTGGACTTGATGAACTATTTTTAATTGCATGATATGTTATACATGTTGAAATCATGAAATGTTAAAGTCAATATATGATTGCATTGTTTTGGCTAAGTAACGATGGTTGAGTAAGGAACTCAATCTTTATATTTGCTATGTGAATTAAAAGCATGTATGCCATATTACTTTAATGAGATGTATATCGAGCATGTTATTATGTGCTATGTGATGTATGAAAACTGTTAGACTTTGTTGGGCTGTCGAGCTCACTCTTGCAAATAACCACTTTTGCAGGTTAAGATTTTAAGGTAAAGATATGTGCTAAGTGAGTTATAAAGATCTATATTCACGAAGATTACTTATGTTTTATGAGAAATGTATTTCATATTTTGAACGTAACATGTTGTTGAATTTTAAGTTGAGCTATACAATGTATATGGATATTTAGTTATGATGTAAGACTTTGTATAGTCATTTTGTTGTAACGATTTATGATATAAGATTGAATCAAAGAGATGTAATGTAAAGGTTGTGATTCAGGGCAAGAAAGAAGGAAATGTATAAATGTTTTAATTATTCCGCAATTTTATTATTTTTAATATCGAATAATGATGTTTTATTAGAGATTTAATGTATGGTTAACGGCCGAAGTTGAGATTTAAATGGTATGAATTTTGGGGTCGTTACAAGTTGGTATCAAACCTGTAGGTTAAAAACCTTAGGTAGGAGTACCATAGGCTATAACCTTAGAGAAGAGAGGTGAAGATAATAAACTAATAAGCTCAAATAGAGTTTGAATAATAAGGGATTAAAAACTTGCGTGAAAGGATTCAAAGAAGAATCTCGCAGAGTTATAAGGATTATGAATGTGGGGTTACCCAACTCTAATAATAAGGATGTAAGGTGATAATAAATAGACAATGTCTATAAAAAGAGAATGATAAAGAAGTTAAGAATAGAGAGTATGGTGCAATTGTACTCTTTAGTAGTTGATGTATGGTATCTGGGCTAAACGATTCCTTCATAGAGCGGAGGTATATACGAACTAGTAACTCGGAACCTAGTTTGTTGGTTGTTTGTGGGAAACCACTCAACGTACCATATTGAAACTGTTAGAGACTCGATGTGTACCAAGTGTAGAAATGGATACGTATGATGAAAGTGTAGAACTCGAATGAAATTTTGAGCAATGTAACTGAAGTTATAAACTTAAAGGAAGAATTTTTTTTTCAAACAAGAAGATTCAAAGAAGAATCTAAGAGATATAAAGATAAGAAATGGGAGTTTCCTAACTCTAAAAGCCAAGATAACGAATAATGTCATAAATGATGAAAAAGGGAAAGAAAGAGGATCGTAAAACAAAACGATCACGAGTTAAGAAAATAATTTTAAGGGAGATGATTATAGAATAAGATCACGACGTGATCTGTTTAAGTTATAAAAGGAAGATGGTTTGTAATGGTTGAATGATTATAGCTTGATGCTATAAAGATAATGTACTATGATAGTACAAGATAAACTCATGAGGAGTTATAGATAATGTGATACGAGGAATTCGTATCGAGTAAAGAGCAAGTTATAAGCAAGATAGAGTTAGGAGGGATTTCAATTGAGGACTCGGGTGGTGGCTGAGTTGTACAAATCTTTGTATGGGCGAGGGTTTTGTGCTTGCACTCATTTTATCACATTGATAATCATTGGATTGTTTGTGTGCGCTATTTACTATATGCCTGTTGAGAAGGTGATTCTTTTCTCATGTGTATAACAGATAGGTAGAGTATAGTTAGAGAATATTAAAACTCATACTTATGGTAGGTTCGTGACTCATAATTATATGGTATGTTTTGAACCCCTCTCAACGAATGGGCGCCTTATGGTCTCGACTAGGATAAGTTCTTCAACTCATATGATTGTGGCAAGTTCTGAACTCATAACGTGTGGTAAGTTTGATTTAACCGGGTATAGATAAGTGTAAATTGGGTATTGAGGATGATAGGAATAGATAGACCTATTAAGCAATAGATCATTATAGAAAGTGGAGTTGATGGTGGAAGCATAGGTATTCTAAATCTACTAGCTATGCTAGACTTTCAAATTTATTGACTTCGTCTTTGATGTTTACACTTTTATTTTCTTCAAAAACATTGGATCAAATGATGGAACCAATAAGTTTTAATAACAATACTATTATTCGTATGTCTATGCTAATTGCTTCGGCTAGACAAAAATGATTTGCAATATATCAAAATGTATTTTATATCATTAATGCATCATGTAAACTAGTGCAAAGATGATAAAAATGATGGAGTCATCAATGCTGTATTACCTAGTGTTGGATGTGATCTAAGGATCGTCAGCCCACTATGGTATAATGTAGTATGATAAAATCAACAAATGACGGATTCCTCAACGGACTGTAAATACAGTGCGGTATCATGACGTTATAAAAAGATTTTTGAAATTTCTTTAAGATATGAGAATATATATATATATATATATATGTATATGTATATTTCGATTGATGTACGAATTGTTGTAGAAGTCTATGCTATTTGATTCACTAGATTTAATCTTTGAAAGATGTTCATGAAATGCATGCGTTTCTTGAGAAGTTATGCCAAACCAAATTGTTTTGGTGCAGATTTAGATGTTGAAAAGCTGAGATGAACAACCCTTTTATAGGTGATTACGCGGAGGCGCTGAGTTGTTTGTGCACAATACATTGTACGAATGGCTGATCACCCTAAGTACGAGGAGTCCCTATAGTCTTATGACAGTTAACATTTAAGTTGAAAGATTACTTATAACTATGGACATATGCATAGCGTTTAAATGTTTGTGCACAATACATCGTACGAAGGGCTTAACACCCTAAGTACGGCGGTCCTTATAGTCTTATGACCGTTAAAGTTGAAGTTGAAAGATTACTTGCAATTGTGGACATAGTTAATGGTCTTATGACCCTCAGCATGATTTGGAATCTTTTAAATTCATGTTATTCATATCGCTTCCCAATTATTGAGCAATTGTGGAAGATTCTTGATATTCTAAAAGGTGAATGTGGTAAGGATGATATTCCTTAGAAAGAAGTGAGTCGTAGAATGCGACACTGAATGATGAATATGTTGAATAAGTGAGAAAAGAGATTTTGAAGTGAGAAGGATATGAGTTATCAAAGAATAATGTAAAACTTTTAATAGAAAAGTTAATAATTGTAGAATGATCTTTGTGGAAAGAAAGTGGTTATAGAAACCAATGAATGAATGAAGTAGTGACATAAAATCTACTCTGATAGATTGAATGAATAAAGATTAATAAATAAAATTTCGAGGACGAAATTCTTAGAAGAAAGGGTGAATGTAATATCCCGAGTGTTGATGATAACGATCCTTAGAAAAGGAATTGAGTTCAAGTGAAAGTTATGAAATGAAACCTAGAATTTGTTAAAGTAATGAATGTAGTAGGAAATATAAAATCTATATTTAGATAAAATGATGAAAGATTACTCTAAGTTATTTGCTTAAATTACATCTTCGATTACGGGGAATGTAATCTTTGTAAAAAAGGGAAGATTGTAACGAATGAGTGGTTTGAGTTATGATTACGAGGATGTAATCCTTGTAAGGAGGAATGATGTAACAATCCGATTTTTTAATTAATATTTAAATATTTATTGAATTATATAAATATTTAATGGATGTGTTTATCGTTGAATAAGTATTTGTTTAATTGATTTGATGTGATTTGATTATTTATTTGTTTAATAAATAATTAATGAGTTAAGGAAAGTAATTATTTTGAGATAGTAATCTAATTTAATTTAATAATTAAGTTAGAGGTTTATAATGATTAAATAAATTATTATATTATGTAATCAATTGTTATTGGTTTTAATTAAATTAAGTATGAAAACTTAATTAATTGGAAGTGTGATAAATAACTATATTATAAGTAGTTATTAAAATAAATTAAAGTAGTTTTAATTTATTTTGCCAAACAAGGCTTAAATATATTATTTTTTTAATTTTAAAGAGTTTTGTCAAATGAAGGCTTTTGGAGTTCTTTTGAATTTTAAAATATTATATAAATTATATAAATAAAATAATAAATAAAATATATTTATAACCTATACGTTATATTTGGTAAGTGATATTATTTAATCGGGCTTATTATGGCCATTTACGATTGGTTACCAGTGGTTTTGTTTACGCATTCTAAGTGTTTGCTAAGCCTAAGAAGAAAATCACAGAGAATTTGAGAGAGAGAGAGTTTAAGAGAGAGAAGCAACAAGAGAAGGTTCTGAATTCTTATTGTCAGTGATTAGCAAGAGTTTCTAAAGCGACAAAAGGTGTGTTTTAAAACCTTAATATATATATATATGTTTACGTTCTCTGTGTCTGTGTTCTTGATTTTCAATGTGTATAAGGCTTTTACAAAGATTCTCTATAAAACTATATTGTTGCAAGTGTTATACTCGCATATATATATATATATATATATATATATATATATTATTAATGTTTAAGCGTATAGACAAGATTGTATCTTTGATTTATGTATACAAGTAAGGGGAATTGGTTTTACAAAGAACATATATGCATGAATATGATTTTTGTAAGATAACAAAATTAGTGTATGTTAATTGTGAAGTTATGAAATTGAACCTTGTATATGATAACGGGGTAAGAAATTCAGAGAAACATAATTCAAAGGAATCAAATTGGTTTATAAATTATGTTTACCATGTTCACTATGTAAACAAACATTGGTAATGGTGTTTTGGTTGAAAACAGTTTTTTCAAGGAATTAAGTTTTCTATGATTGTTGTTTAGTGGTAAGCATACACAAGAGAGGCAAATCGGGCGTGTGACGAATGAATGTCGAAACGACGTGCCAAGTGTTAACAAACTTAAGAAGTGTTTCAATTCAATTGAAATTAATAATATAGGATATGAAATGGGTTTAATATAAAACCAATAAGTAGTCCTAGCAAGACTTAAGCACTTGAATGAACTTCGATTATGAAATATAGTGAGTCATAATTCAAAAAGTTAACACAATCTAATTGAACATTGTGTGCTAATTAATAGGAATGATTATGAGATGTGGAGTCGAGTTTACATTACAATTACTATGTGTTGTTATGTGACTAATAGTTGATGTGTATGATTATATAATTGTGTAGGACACGTGAAGTGCAGATAACTTTAAGCTGTTAAACTATTATTGGTAAACAACGATCGATCAAGCAAGTCTTTCTGGTTCCTATTTTCTCGTGGACTTGATGAACTGCTTTTAAATTGCATGATATGTTATACATGTTGAAATCATGAAATATTAAAGTCAATATATGATTCGCATTGTTTTGGCTAAGTAATGATGGTTGAGTAAGGAACTCAATCTTTATATTTGCTATGTGAATTAAAAAGCATGTATGCCATGTTACTTTAATGAGATGTATATCGAGCATGTTATTATGTGCTATGTGATGCATGAAAACTGTTAGACTTTGTTGGGCTGTCGAGCTCACTCTTGCAAATAACCACTTTTGCATGTTAAGATTTTAAGGTAAAGATATGTGCTAAGTGAGTTATAAAGATCTATATTCACGAAGATTACTTATGTTTTATGAGAAATGTATTTCATATTTTGAACGTAACATGTTGTTGAATTGTAAGTTGAGCTATACAATGTATATAGATATTTAGTTATGATGTAAGATTTTGTATAGTCATTTTGTTGTAACGATTCATGACATAAGATTGAATCAAAGAGATGTAATGTAAAGGTTGTGATTCAGGGCTAGAAAGAAGGAAATGTATAAACGTTTTAATTATTCCGCAATTTTAGTGTTTTTAATATTGAATAATGATGTTTTATTAGAGATTTAATGTATGGTTAACGACCGAAGTCTAGATTTAAATGGTATGAATATTGGGGTCGTTACAGCAGCACACTGTTTATGTACTAGTGGGTCACTCAATTTGGGACAAGAGCAAAAATCTCAACAACTTGTTATTTTAAGGCTTGTTTTGGTTTTTTTATTTCTAAAAATGTAATTTCAATGTGTTAATGCTACTACACAATGGAAAGTTAGGAATTATTTATGTACTCTTATGAATCCAATAACTCTTACTATATAGTCTATATATAATATATATAGACATATTAATGTGTCACCTTGTACTATATAAAATATATAGTTAACTACCATATAATAAAGTTTAATATATTGCATGCTTGCACAAATAAATCAAGTAAATATATAATCATATTTTAATTATTAATCTCTTACTCGTTAATTATTATTTATTCATAATAATTATTAATCAACACATTATCAATTAATTACCCATAATTGCAATTAATCAATATGTTCAAATCTCATCACTATATTCAAATAAATTGAATATTTAATTATTAATAATCCTATCAATTCTTTGATATTAAAGTCTTAGGGTTAGTCCACTAATGTAAATAAACTATTAGCGACTCCATTTAATCATTTCATAAATTCATATAACCACATAAGGTTTAAATAGACTCACAAAACTAACTCATTAAAATTAAATCACATATTTAATTAAATTAGGAGTTTAAAATTCACAGTCATTACAATAAGAATCTATTTTAACATCACATTATATGTCTAATACATTTTTATGTTCATTAGATTAGGATACAATTACATTTCCTGGACTTAAACAATTAAAAATCTCATTTCTGTGCAAAACTGCAGAGTGGAGTTACAACTCCGCCATTAGAACTAAGTATGGCGTTGCTGGTCATGGTGGCGCTTCTGACTTCAGGACTATAGGCTAAAATCAGGCTTCAAATAGTAGCTGACTAGCCAGTACCTCGAATTTAGGCCTAGAGCTGGCGCTGCATCATGGAACGCCAATTCCAGACTCTGAAGTTCACGAAAAAATACAGAACAAGGCCATAACTTCCAATTTCTTTGTTTATACATTAAATTAAGCATACCCAGATACTATAATTCATATATGATCAGTACCCAACCTTTCTAACATGATTTTAACAACTTAAATCATACAATTACTTGAATCAAATCAAATAATTTCAACGTTTCTTGTGTTTTGAAGAAAAACATGAAATTTGATCATACGGGTTCGTTATAACTCTGAATTTGTCCTATCAAAGTTTGTTTTCTTCGTTTTAGCATGTATTATTATGATCTACTGTCAAATTTTAAATTAAACAACAATTCATGGCATACAATTGCTCATAAAAGGTCATATATATGTAACTTTTATACTTTGTAACTTCAAAAATCTAATTACGACATATTTATATGAAATTGATGTTTTGAAAACATACATAGATGGTAGAAAATATGATATGATTATATATTATCATGTATATACACATAAAGAGTCAAGTAGAGAATAAAATCTACCATCTTTTATGATTTAAAAGGTTTTTCATCACTTTTATCGTTGGGACTCACCTTAATAAATAATCCACATCATCAAATCACCATTGAACTACGGCCAAGGATATTCTTTAGTATCACGACCCCAATTATCCATGCACTACTGGCCAAGAATATTTGTGTATTCATTAATGGTCATGATCATGCAACAACCGTCCATTAATGCACTACGGGCCAATGAGGACTTTTACCACATCATTTGTAACATTACGGTCATGATTACACCGAATAATCCCTGGTCATAATCATACCAAGTCCATCTATGCACTCTGGAGCCACGAGATGACTTTCAATAAAATATAAACATGAGGATGATGACAATGATAGAAGAATTCAATAAAACAAGTTCAAGAATTAATTTATCCAGAAACAATAACGTCCAAACTATCACAACATGATCTTTGCTTTGTAGAGTAAAATTCAAGAATGCTCAAAAGAATATTTCCATGAAAAGATACTGGATGAAGCATAAATATAAAGGATATTCCACTAATTTCATGGAGTATAGAAGTCAAAGTTTTAACCAACTGAGTATAATAAAGAATGGAATAACAAAAGAAATCACCATGCATGCGATAGACCGCATGACGGAAAGTTATTCCAATGAATAATAAATAACGGAACCAGTCCCCAATTAAAAACGCATTGCAGACGTGGATATTCCAATGTAATAATAAAGGATGGAACCAGGTCCGACGTAAAACGCACAGATAGGTTATTCCAACAGAATAATAAAGACTGAAATAACATAAGAATTTCACCAAGTATAGGGTAGCTCATGATACTGAGTTATTCAATGAAATTATAAATAATGGAATAACAGAAGTTCTCTTCATGAATACAAAAGAAATAACACCCCTTACATTAGTAGGAGATTGAATACTGCAATAGTGTAGTAACATCATACTCTTCTTCTTTCTCTCTTATTCACTTTATACTTTCTCTCTCTATAGCTTGAATGAATTCGTGAAAAATAATGAAGAACTAGGCCTCTATTTATAGAAGATTTCTAGCTTAGCACTTGCAATGTGAAAAGGCAAGCGGCTTGACGACTGGTGATGTGAAAAGAAAAGTGGTTTGACGCTTGTAATGTGAAACACCAAGTGGTTTGACGCCTATAATGTGAAACGACAATTGGTTTGATGCTTGTAATATGAAAACAGCAAGTGGTTTGACGTCCGGTAAAGGTAATTACTATTGGCGAAAGAGACTCTTAGATGATGACATATGGCCCCCCATAGAATAACCAAATTTACCACAAATGTCTCATAATAGACTCTTTATATACATCAAGGATTGAATAAATATTACCACAAATCATTTTATTTTTAATCAACGCATATTTATTCTTTCAACAATTATTAATCATTAATATTATAACTTGTCGTCTCAATTATTGATTTAATAATATAACATATTATATAGATGATATTGTGACAATAATTGAATCAATAATATAAGAGATATGATGCAGCAATTACTGTAGCAATAATTGAGTATAACTGAATGACTTCTCACGTAAGCATCAATAATCAATACCGTGTGCTACTATGCAACCACGCCAGATATTCGTTTTCTTTACTACCGGGTAGTTCAACAGTTAACGGTAAAACTTCCGCCGTTATTTTTATAGAAAGATGATTTTGTCGTTTTATAACTATGACAATACTTCCATTGTGGGGTCCACCAATGATTGTGTCGTCGTACGAATATTCCCAAACAAAAAGAATATTCCCCGACTAAACGAATATTTTATAACAACTTGCTTACCTTGCAAAATTTATAAATATTACCCACAACTATAACATTATATCAAATCCACACTATAATATTCAAAAATGATATTAAGAGAAAATTAATCTTTATTCATAAAAGGTGGGGTCTTACAAACGTCCCGACGATTTATTACCGTAAAATATTACATTAGGTTGTCTCAACGTTCTAATGTTTACACATTTCTTTTGACAATCTATGATTGCCATATGGTTAAACAACCAATCCATCCCGAGAATTACATTGAATTCTCCCAACTTTATCGGTATCAAATCTACCAATAATTTATACCCCCGTATATCTACACAACTCAATTGAATATCTTCAACATTAATTATCTCTTCATTTGCTACCTTGATATTCAAAGGTATAGGCAAATTTTCGGGAAGTAATCCTAATCGTCTAGAAAACTCGCATGCTATAAACGAACAAGTAGCGCCTGAATCAAACAACACGTATGCATTTATATCGTTGATCGGGACAATACCTGCTACTATGTCCCATGATGCCACCACATCTTGGACCGTTATGTTATAGAACAACCTTCATCTTATTAACACATAATAATAACAAATAATATAATTTTAGTTATTATTTAATTAAATAAAATTATTTTACAATAAATCCAAATTTCTCGGTCGTTACACACACTATGTCATAGTCGAAATCACTATTAACTTTAAAGTTGTAAACACTAATTCATCATAGAATTCTTTCAATAACATGTTTATTATCACATGAATATTATATTGGACGAGTATTACAGATTAAAGTAACCATATAAATATGCATCAACTTTCAAATTATTAATAGAACTCGAGACCCTCTCTGCAGATCGGTAGACGCGGTAGTGCTTGGTTTGTACTAAGGAGTAGCAATGGCCACTGCTTCCTCTGTGCAAACTAAGACATGGTCGCTCTCAGCTAGAAGCTAGTGTACACACAACTTGTGCATAGCCAAATAATCATGCAAAACACATATGATAGTATGTGGATAACCAAGTTTGACCTTACATTCTATCTTTAACATAGGTCATTATCCTTTCTCATTAAAACAATACTTTAAAGTGTTTTATTCACAATTTTCTTACATTTGATCGTTAAACACATACTATATGATCCATAGGTCTCAACAACACATGCTTGTATGTAGTTCATGTACACATAGCTAATATAGTCTCTTACTTGCATTTCCCTTTTTAATTCATGCTTGACTACAACATACCCTCCCCAACAATGTAAACGAACATATTGGTCACCTTTTAATGTATATCATAACTTGATACATTCACAACCAAGGTCAGAACATGTTTTTGAAAAATGTTTATCAAAACTAGTTTCTAACTCTTTAAGTCCTCTTTGAATAATCAAATTAAAATCAACTAACATTGCTTACTATATGCATAACAATCTCAAATATATGTGCGGTTATTTATAGCATATACTAACTCATCATAGTATGCTCAAAGATATCTTAAGGAGCTAACATGAGTAACCGTGATATATTACTCATGCGGTGAAAAACTATGGAAGTGGCGCTACTATCACTATAGCCATAGACAAAAATATGGCCTCTGCTTCTGCAGAGGCTCAACTCCAAACATTGCCCAACATCTTTTGTTGCAACTCAAACTACTTCTAATACTTCCAAGCATGCATACTAACTAAAACAACACACTCTTAAGCCAATTCATACCAAATAACAAAGAATTCATGAGAATTACAATTTGCCAAAATTCAACTTAAGAACAAAAATTTAGATTTTATACCTCTTGAAGCTTAATTGAATTCTCCAACACACTAATTATACTCCTTCAATTGCTCAGCAACTTAGAACTCTCAAACTTAGAATTTGGCAAATAAATTTCTCAGTAACGGGAAATGAAAATGCAATTGTCCTTTTATAGAGAAAGGATGAAGTAGATTTTGGGTTTACATGGAGGTTAGAATTCATTGTGTATTGGAAGGAAACAATGGTTAACCAAGAGTTGGCCAACCACCAATTGCTTAGCCATCATCAACGCCCATTCTAGCCTTCTTTGAGTTTTGGGGGTAATGGAGAGTAATGTAAACAATCCGATTTTTAATTAATATTTAAATATTTATTGAATTATATAAATATTTAATGGATGTGTTTATCGTTGAATAAGTATTTGTTTAATTGATTTGATGTGATTTAATTATTTATTTGTTTAATAAATAATTAATGAGTTAAGGAAAGTAATTATTTTGAGATAGTAATCTAATTTAATTTAATAATTAAGTTAGAGGGTTTATAATGATTAAATAAATTATTATATTATGCAATGAATTGTTATTGGTATTAATTAAATTAAGTATGAAAACTTAATTAATTAGAAGTGTGACAAATAACTATATTATAAGTAGTTATTAAAATAAATTAAAGTAGTTTTAATTTATTTTGCCAAACAAGGCTTAAATATATTAATTCTTTAATTTTAAAGAGTTTTGCCAAATGAAGCCTTTTGGCTTTTGGAGTTCTTTTTTGAATTTTGAATTATTATATAAATTATATAAATAAAATAATGAATAAAATATATTTATAACCTATAATGCTATATTTGGTAACCGATATTATTTAATCGGGCTTATTATGGCCATGTACGATTGGTTACCAGTGGTTTTGTTTACGCATTCTAAGTGTTTGCTAAGCCTAAGAAGAAAATCACAGAGAATTTGAGAGAGAGAGAGAGAGAGAGTTTAAGAGAGAGAAGCAACAACAGAAGGTTCTGAATTCTTATTGTCAGTGATTAGCAAGAGTTTCTAAAGCGACAAAAAGGTATGTTTTAAAACCTTAATATATATATATATATATATATATATGTTTACGTTCTCTGTGTCTGTGTTCTTGATATTCAATGTGTATAAGGTTTTTACAAAGATTCTATATAAAACCATATTGTTGGAAGTGTTATACTTATACTAGCATATATATATATATATATATATATATATATATATATATATATATATATATATGATTGTATGTTTAGCGTGATAGACAAGATTGTATGCAAATTTATGTATACAAGTAAGGAGAATTGGTTTTTTAGTGAACACATATGCATGAATATGATTTTTGTAAGATAACAAAATTAGTGTATGTTAATTGTGAATTTATGAAATTGAACCTTGTATATGATAACGGGGTAAGAAATTAAGAGAAACATAATTCAAAGGAATCAAATTGGTTTATAAATTATGTTTACCATGTTCACTGTGTAAACTAACATCGATAATGGTCTTTTGGTTGAAAACAGTGTTTTCAAGGAATTAAGTTTTCTGTGATTATTGTTTAGTGGTTTAAATTAGTATATGCATGTTGGGTAATGTGTATATGTGTAATTGGCATAAGTTATACATGTTAATTAGTGTTAGAAATTAAGTTATAGACATAAATTTAGTTTTTTTGTTCTTCGTGGGCTGCGTTCTGTTAGTTTTCGGCGCCCCAGCGCCAAAAATGGCGCCCCAGCCCCAAAATTCGCATCCCAACGCCAGAAGTTCACGCCCCAGCGCCAATCTCGCGTTACGGCGCCCCTATATGACTTAGTTCTCGCGTCGCGGAGCGGGGACAGAAGTCTGAGTCTGACAGTTTTTGCCTCCTGTAGTAAAATGGCCATAACTTTCTCATACGAACTCCGATTGAGATGATTCAAGATTATCTGGAACGAGCACGAGTAGACCTACAACTTTCATGCTTTAAGTTATTTAATTTGAAGTGTGTAACAGTAGTAAAAATTGTCATCTTTAGGACTATTATGTTTTCGGGGGCAATCGGAGGGCGTCGGGCATGTACATATGCATGTGTAGTGCTCCTGACCATAAAAGATGATGTCCTAAGTTATAAAACATATATGTTAGTAAATATAATGATTCTTAACATTAATAAATAATGTATTAGATAAGTTATAGAAGCATAGTAAGCATACACAAGAGAGGCAAATCGGACGTGTGAAGAATGAACGTCGAAACACCGTGCCAAGTGTTAACGAACTTAAAAAGTGTTTCAATTCAATTGAAATGAATATTATAGGATATGAAATGGGTTTAATATAAAACCAATAAGTAGTCCTAGCAAGACTTAAGCACTTGAATGAACTTCGATTATGAAATATAGTGAGTCATAAGTCAAAAAGTTAACACAATTTAATCGAACACTGTGTGCTAATTAATAGGAATGATTATGAGATGTGGAGTAGAGTTTACATTAAAATTACTATGTGTTGGTATGTGACTAATAGTTGATGTGTATGATTATATAATTGTGTAGGGCACGTGAAGTGCGATATCGTAAGTCATTAAACTATTATTGGTAAACAACGATCAAGGCAAGTCTTTTGGTTCCTATTTTCTACGTGGACTTGATGAACTATTTTTAATTGCATGATATGTTATACATGTTGAAATCATGGAATGTTAAAGTCAATATATGATTGCATTGTTTTGGCTAAGTAATGATGGTTGAGTAAGGAACTCAATCTTTATATTTGCTATGTGAATTAAAAGCATGTATGCCATATTACTTTAATGAGATGTATATCGAGCATGTTATTATGTATATGTGATGCATGAAAACTGTTAGACTTTGTTGGGTCATTGTCGAGCTCACTCTTGCAAATAACCACTTTTGCAGGTTAAGATTTTAAGGTAAAGATATGTGCTAAGTGAGTTATAGAGATCTATATTCACGAAGATTACTTATGTTTTATGAGAAATGTATTTCATATTTTGAACGTAACATGTTGTTGAACTGTAAGTTGAGCTATACAATGTATATGGATATTTAGTTATGATGTAAGACTTTGTATAGTCATTTTGTTGTAACGATTCATGATATAAGATTGAATCACAGAGATGTAATGTAAAGGTTGTGATTCAGGGCAAGAAAGAAGGAAATGTATAAATGTTTTAATTATTCCGCAATTTTAGTATTTTTAATATCGAATAATGATGTTTTATTAGAGATTTAATGTATGGTTAACGGCCGAAGTCGAGATTTAAATGGTATGAATTTTGGGGTCGTTACAAGTTGGTATCAAACCTGTAGGTTAAAAACCTTAGGTAGGAGTACCATAGGCTATAACCTTAGAGAAGAGAGGTGAAGATAATAAACGAATAAGCTCAAATAGAGTTTGAATAATAAGGGATTAAAAACATGCGTGAAAGGATTCAAAGAAGAATCTCGCAGAGTTATAAGGATTATGAATGTGGGGTTACCCAACTCCAATAATAAGGATGTAAGGTGATAATAAATAGACAATGTCTATAAAAAGAGAATGATAAAGAAGTTAAGAATAGAGAGTATGGTGCAATTGTACTCTTTAGTAGTTGATGTATGGTATCTGGGCTAAACGATTCCTTCATAGAGCGGAGGTATATACGAACTAGTAACTCGGAACCTAGTTTGTTGGTTGTTTGTGGAAACCACTCAAATGCACCATATTGAAACCAATTAGAGACTCGATGTGTTCCAAGTGTAGAAATGGATACGTATAATGAAAGTGTAGAACTCGAATGAAATTTTGAGCAATGTAACTGAAGTTAGAAACTTAAAGGAAGAATTTTTTTTTAAACAAGAAGATTCAAAGAAGAATCTAAGAGATATAAAGATAAGAAATGGGAGTTTCCTAACTCTAAAAGCCAAGATAACGAATAATGTCATAAATGATGAAAAGGGAAAGAAAGAGGATCGTAAAACAAAACGATCACGAGTTAAGAAAATAATTTTAAGGGAGATGATTATAGAATAAGATCACGACGTGATCTGTTTAAGTTATAAAAGGAAGATGGTTTGTAATGGTTGAATGATTATAGCTTGATGCTATAAAGATAATGTACTATGATAGTACAAGATAAACTCAAGTTATAAACAAGATAGAGTTAGGAGGGATTTCAATTGAGGACTCGGGTGGTGGCTGAGTTGTACAAATCTTTGTATGGGCGAGGGTTTTGTGCTTGTACTCAGTTTATCACATTGATAATCATTGGAATGTTTGTGTGCGCTATTTACTATATGCCTGTTGAGAAGGTGATTCTTTTCTCATGTGTATAACAGATAGGTAGAGTATAGTTAGAGAATATTAAAACTCATACTTATGGTAGGTTCGTGACTCATAATTATATGGTATGTTTTTGAACCCCTCAACGAATGGACGCCTATGGTCTGACTAGGATAAGTTCTTCAACTCATATGATTGTGGCAAGTTCCTGAACTCATAACGTGTGGTAAGTTTGACGAACTGGGTATAGATAAGTGTAAATTGGGTATTGAGGATGATAGGAATAGATAGACCTATTAAGCAATAGATCATTATAGAAAGTGGAGTTGATGGTGGAAGCATAGGTATTCTAAATCTACTAGCTATGCTAGACTTTCGAAATTTATTGACTTCGTGCTGATGTTTACACTTTTATTTTCTTCAAAAACATTGGATCAAATGATGGAACCAATAAGTTTTAATAACAATACTATTATTCGTATGTCTATGCTAATTGCTTCGACTAGACAAAAATGATTTGCAATATATCAAAATGTATTTTATATCATTAATGCATCATGTAACCTAGTGCAAAGATGATGAAAATGATGGAGTCATCAATGCAGTATTACCTAGTGTTGGATGTGATCTAAGGATCGTCAACCCACTATGGTATAATGTAGTATGATAAAATCACCAAATGACGGAATCCTCAACGGACTGTAAATACAGTGTGGTATCATGACATCAAAAAAAGATTTTTGAAATTTCTTTAAGATATGAGAATATATATATATATATATATATATATATGTATGTATATGTATATTTCGATTGATGTACGAATTGTTGTAGAAGTCTATGCTATTTGATTCAGCTAGACGAATACTGAAAGATGTTCATGAAATGCATGCGTTTCTTGAGAAGTTATGCCAAACCAAATTGTTTTGCTGCGGATTTAGATGTTGAAAAGCTGAGATGAACAACCCTTTTATAGGGGATTACGCGGAGGCGTTGAGTTGTTTGTGCACAATACATTGTACGAAGGGCTGATCACCCTAAGTACGAGGAGTCCCTATAGTCTTATGACAGTTAACATTTAAGATGAAAGATTACTTATAACTATGGACATATGCATAGCGTTTAAATGTTTGTGCACAATACATCGTACGAAGGGCTTAACACCCTAAGTACGGGGGTCCTTATAGTCTTATGACTGTTAAAGTTGAAGTTGAAAGATTACTTGCAATTGTGGACATAGTTCATGGTCTTATGACCCTCAGCATGATTTGGAATCTTTTAAATTCATGTTATTCATATCGCTTCCCAATTATTGAGCAATTGTGGAAGATTCTTGATATTCTAAAAGGTGAATGTGGTAAGGATGATATTCCTTAGAAAGAAGTGAGTCGTAGAATGCGACACTGAATGATGAATATGTTGAATAAGTGAGAAAAGAGATTTTGAAGTGAGAAGGATATGAGTTATCAAAGAATAATGTAAAACTTTTAATAGAAAAGTTAATAATTGTAGAATGATCTCTGTGGAAAGAAAGTGGTTATAGAAACCAATGAATGAATGAAGTAGTGACATAAAATCTACTCTGATAGGTTGAATCAATAAAGATTAATAAATAAAATTTCGAGGACGAAATTCTTAGAAGAAAGGGTGAATGTAATATCCCGAGTGTTGATGATAACGATCCTTAGAAAAGGAATTGAGTTCAAGTGAAAGTTATAAAATGAAACCTAGAATTTGTTAAAGTAATGAATGTAGTAGGAAATATAAAATCTATATTTAGATAAAATGATGAAAGATTGCTCTAAGTTATTTGCTTAAATTCTGTCTTCGATTCTGGGAACAGAATCTTTGTAAGTAGGGAAGATTGTAACGAATGAGTGGTTTGAGTTGTGATTCTGAGGACAGAATCCTTGTAAGGAGGGAATGATGTAACAATCCAGATTTTTAATTAATATTTAAATATTTATTGAATTATATAAATATTTAATGGATGTGTTTATCGTTGAATAAGTATTTGTTTAATTGATTTGATGTGATTTGATTATTTATTTGTTTAATAAATAATTAATGAGTTAAGGAAAGTAATTATTTTGAGATAGTAATCTAATTTAATTTAATAATTAAGTTAGAGGGTTTATAATGATTAAATAAATTATTATATTATGCAATGAATTGTTATTGGTATTAATTAAATTAAGTATAAAAACTTAATTAATTAGAAGTGTGAAAATAACTATATTATTAGTAGTTATTAAAATAAATTAAAGTAGTTTTAATTTATTTTGCCAAACAAGGCTTAAATATATTATTTTTTTTAATTTTAAAGAGTTTTGTTAAACGAAGGCTTTTGGAGTTCTTTTGAATTTTGAAATATTATATAAATTATATAAATAAAATATATTTATAACCTATACGTTATATTTGGTAACTGATATTATTTAATCGGGCTTATTATGGCCATTTACGATTGGTTACCAGTGGTTTTGTTTACGCATTCTAAGTGTTTGCTAAGCCTAAGAAGAAAATCACAGAGAATTTGAGAGAGAGAGAGTTTAAGAGAGAGAAGCAACAAGAGAAGATTCCGAATTCTTATTGTCAGTGATTAGCAAGAGTTTCTAAAGCGATAAAAGGTATGTTTTAAAACCTTAATATATATATGTTTACGTTCTCTGTGTCTGTGTTCTTGATTTTCAATGTGTATAAGTCTTTTACAAAGATTCTCTATAAAACCATATTGTTGTAAGTGTTATACTCATATATATATATATATATATATATATATATATATATATATATATATATATATATGATTGTGTGTTTAGCATATAGACAAGATTGTATGCTGATTTATGTATACAAGTAAGGGGAATTGGTTTTACAGTGAACACATATGCATGAATATGATTTTGGTAAGATAACAAAATTAGTGTATATTAATTGTGAAGTTATGAAATTGAACCTTGTATATGATAACGGGGTAAGAAATTCAGAGAAACATAATTCAAAGGAATCAAATTGGTTTATAAATTATGTTTACCATGTTCACTATGTAAACAAACATCGGTAATGGTGTTTTGGTTGAAAACAGTGTTTTCAAGGAATTAAGTTTTCTGTGATTGTTGTTTAGTGGTTTAAGTTAGTATATGCATGTTGGGTAATGTGTATATGTGTAATTGGCATAAGTTATACATGTTAATTAGTGCTAGAAATTAAGTTATAGACAGAAATTTAGTTCTTCTGTTCTTCGTGGGCTGCGTTCTGTTAGTTTTCGGCGCCCCAGCGCCAAAAATGGAGCCCTAGCACCAAAAATGGCGCCCCAACGCCAATATTCGCGCCCCAGAGCCAGAAGTTCGCACCCCAGCGCCAATCTCGCGCTGCGGCGCCACTGTATGACTTAGTTCTCGTGTCGCGGCGCGAGGACAGAAGTCTGAGTTGGACAATTTTGGCCTATTGTAGTAAAATGGCCATAACGTTCTCATACGAACTCCGATTGAGATGATTAAAGATGATCCAGAACGAGAACGAGTAGACCTACAACTTTCATGATTTAAGTTGTTTAATTTGAGGTATGAAAAAGTAGTCAAAATTGTCATTATTAGGACTGTTATGTTTTCGGGGGCAATTGGAGGGTGTCGGGCATGCACATATTCACGTGTAGTGCTCCTGACCATAAAAGATGATGTCTTATGTTATAAAACATGTATGTTAGTAAATATAATGATGCTTAACATTAATAAATAATGTATTAGATAAGTTATAGAAGCATAGTAAGCATACACAAGAGAGGCAAATCGGGCGTGTGACGAATGAACGTCAAAACGACGTGCCAAGTGTTAACAAACTTAAGAAGTGTTTCAATTCAATTGAAATTAATAATATAGCATATGAAATGGGTTTAATATAAAACCAATAAGTAGTCCTAGCAAGACTTAAGCACTTGAATGAACTTCGATTATGAAATATAGTGAGTCATAATTCAAAAGTTAACACAATCTAATCGAACATCAGTGCTGCTAATTAATAGGAATGATTATGAGATGTGGAGTAGAGTTTACATTACAATTACTATGTGTTGTTATGTGACTAATAGTTGATGTGTATGATTATATAATTGTGTAGGACACGTGAAGTGCAGATAACTTTAAGCTGTTAAACTATTATTGGTAAACAACGATCAAGGCAAGTCTTTCGGTTCCTATTTTCTACGTGGACTTGATGAACTGTTTTAAATTGCATGATATGTTATACATGTTGAAATCATGAAATGTTAAAGTCAATATATGACTGCATTGTTTTGGCTAAGTAATGATGGTTGAGTAAGGAACTCAATCTTTATATTTGCTATGTGAATTAAAAGCATGTATGCCATGTTACTTTAATGAGATGTATATCGAGCATGTTATTATGTGCTATGTGATGCATGAAAACTGTTAGACTTTGTTGGGCTGTCGAGCTCACTCTTGCAAATAACCACTTTTGCATGTTAAGATTTTAAGGTAAAGATATGTGCTAAGTGAGTTATAAAGATCTATATTCACGAAGATTACTTATGTTTTATGAGAAATGTATTTCATATTTTGAACATAACATGTTGTTGAATTGTAAGTTGAGCTATACAATGTATATAGATATTTAGTTATGATGTAAGATTTTGTATAGTCATTTTGTTGTAACGATTCATGATATAAGATTGAATCAAAGAGATGTAATGTAAAGGTTGTGATTCGTATAGAAAGAAGGAAATGTATAAACGTTTTAATTATTCCGCAATTTTAGTGTTTTTAATATTGAATAATGATGTTTTATTAGAGATTTAATGTATGGTTAACGACCGAAGTCGAGATTTAAATGGTATGAATATTGGGGTCGTTACAGCAGCACACTGTTTATGTACTAGTGGGTCACTCAATTTGGGACAAGAGCAAAAATCTCAACAACTTGTTATTTTAAGGCTTGTTTTGGTTCTTTTATTTCTAAAAATGTAATTTCAATGTGTTAATGCTACTACACAATGGAAAGTTGGGGATTATTTATGTACTCTCATGAATCCAATAACTCTTACTATATAGTCTATATATAATATATATAGACATATTAATGTGTCACCTTGTACTATATAAAATATATAGTTAACTACCATATAATAAAGTTTAATATATTGCATGCTTGCACAAATAAATCAAGTAAATATATAATCATATTTTAATTATTAATCTCTTACTCGTTAATTATTATTTATTCATAATAATTATTAATCAACACATTATCAATTAATTACCCATAATTGCAATTAATCAATATGTTTCAAATCTCGTCACTATATTCAAATAAATTGAATATTTAATTATTAATAATCCTATCAATTCTTTGATATTAAAGTCTTAGGTTAGTCCACTAATGTAAATAAACTATTAGCGACTCCATTTAATCATTTCATAAATTCATATAACCACATAAGGTTTAAATAGACTCACAAAACTAACTCATTAAAATTAAATCACATATTTAATTAAATAAGGAGTTTAAAATTCACAGTCATTACATTAAGAATCTATTTTAACATCACATTATATGTCTAATACATTTTTATGTTCATTAGATTAGGTTACAATTACATTTCCTGGAGTTAAACAATTAAAAATCTCATTTCTGTGCAAAACTGCAGAGTGGAGTTACAACTCCGCTATTAGAACTAAGTGGCGTTAGCAATATTGTCAAGGCGCCGCAATTTCTGGACTATAGGCTAAAATGCAGCATCATAGTATATACTGGTCCAGAGTTCTGATTTTAGGCCTAGAGTCAGGTTTGCATCATGGAACGCCAGCCTGCATCAAGTTCACGAAAAAATACAGAACAAGGCCATAACCTCCAATTTCTTTGTTTATACATTAAATTAAGCATACTCAGATACTATAATTCATATATGATCAGTACCCAACCTTTCTAACATGATTTTAACAACTTAAATCATACAATTACTTGAATCAAATCAAATAATTTCACTATTCTTGGTGTTTTTGAAGAAAAACATGAAATTTGATAATACGGGTTCGTTATAACTCTGAATTTGTCCGATCAAAGTTTGTTTTCTTCGTTTTAACATGTATTATTATGATCTACTGTCAAATTTTAAATTAAATAACAATTCATGGCATACAATTGCTCATAAAGGGTCATATATATGTAACTTTTATACTTTGTAACTTCAAAAATCCAATTACGACATATTTATTTGAAATTGATGTTTTGAAAACATACATAGATGGTAGAAAATATGATATGATTATATATTATCATGTATATACACATAAATCATCAATTTATGCATTGAGAATATAATATTTATTTTTACGAGAACTTAAAACACCCATTAATGGAAAACTCGATTCTAACATGTTTACATGAAATCAATTACTCTAATCACATAAGTATATGATATAAACATATTGTAAACATCTACTAACATATAAATAACATCAAATACTCATTAATTAACAATCTCTTCAATCATAGAGGACTTTGAAACAGTTTTTCATAGAAAATATAAGAACGTAAATTATAGTTTGGATTGAAGAGATTACCCTGCTAGTTTGTGTAAAATGGTAGGAGATGAAATTCTTCTCTATTTCTTCTTCAATCTCACAATTTATCTCAATTTTCTCTCTAAATCTCTCTGAACATATTTTCTAGGCTTGCAAATTATGATATGAATAAAAGACATATAATATAACTGACGTCGTTGTGGTCAATTAATCCATTTCTTGGTTAACTGGTCAACTCCTCTTTGGGCCCTGTTTGGCTAGCCTTTAAAAGGTTCATTCCCATTTAATTTAAATTAAATAGAATAATTTCACATAGTTACATAATTAAATTCTCTTTTATTAATTATGTCAAATCTTTAAATCTCTAATTAATTATTAAATTAATTAAAATAACATTATGCTTATAAAATAATTCATTTAATCATATAAGCTCAATTAAAAATATACTTTGAATAATAAAGTTCTGAAGTAGAAGGAATAAAGAGGAATATAAAATATCCTTTAAAACATTTCATACTTCTGTTGAGGGGTCAAATTGACCATAAACTCTTACTAGGTTAAACAACATTTCGCCGTAAAACCTTCTTTCCACTGTAAGTTTACAATCACAAAGAAAGTAAACCACCTCTTTCCATACGTAGGTGATCAACCTATCATATATCCCCATTTCGGGGTATGTTCTCCTAAGACTTAATACCAAAAATTTTGGATATCTATTGAAATATACGTCTTGTCAAATCAATTGACATTGACTACTTCTTTAAATTCTTTTCAAAACGTTTCATGACGTCATGATACCGTACTCTTCACAGTACGTTGAAGACTTCATCAATTTATGACTTCATCATTATACATCATACCATAGCGAGTTGTTGATCCAAAGATCATATCCCACCAAGTTCAATTGCATTAACAACTCCATCTTTTTACCATCCTTGCATCAAATGCACGGGTGATACAAAATTCATTTTGATATTTTAAATCAATTTATGTCTAACCGAAGCAATTGGCATAGACATACAAAGAACAGCTCTTTTAAAATCCATTGGCTCCAAAAGTTGAACCAATTCTTTTCTTTTTGAAATGTACACATAAGCACAATTTCAATAAACTTTGAAATCTAGCATAGCTAGAGGATTTGGAATATCATATTCTCCATCTTCCTTCATTGTCTTACTGCGAAAATACTTAATCTTCTCTAGCACCTTCAATGCTAAGTCTACTAAAAATACTTCGTTTTCAGTATAAACATCTCTATACCATAGTATAGTCCATCAACTTACCACACATTATGAGTTCAGGAACTTTCCACAATAATATGAGTTTAAGAACATCCAGACAGACCTTAGGCGTCCATTCGCTGAGACGTTCGAAAACATACCATATTATTATGAGTCACGAACTTAACATAAGTATGAGTTTCAAGAACTCGCACCTACCTTATCGTTCTCTACCTATCAAGTATATACATGAGAAAAGATTCACCTTCTCGTCATATACATCTTAATAGCGCGACCAATTCCAATGATTATCACTGTAATAAATAGAGCAGTTGTTACACCAAAGCACAAACCTCTGCCCATAACAAAGGTTCATACAACTCAGCCATCACATGAGTCCTCAATTTAAATCTTACAACTTCTAAATTTCTCTTTACTTAATACGAATTTTCTTTAATTCAGATATGTTATCCTTTACAACTCAATCTGAGTTCTTCTTCCCGTACTACTTCGTAGTACCATTCATTCATAGCATTAGCTATAAATAATTCATCGCTTAACAACTCATCTGTTACTACGATTTACTATGATCACGTGGTGATCTTCTTCCTTAATCGTTTAACTCAACGATTTTCTTATCCTCTTCTCTACGATTATAGTCTTAGGTACAACTACCTAAGAGTTATAACCTATAGCTTTGATACCAACCTGTGACGCCACGAAATCCGGTCTACTTTTAGACCCGAACTCCGTGTATCACTATTCCATCTCCTTCCGAACACACATCATTATATAGCTAAATATAATGTCATACATTCTCAAATCCCAGTTTCTCAAAACCTTATAACCTCTTTCATTACAAATAATGATAATTACATTATTCTTTTCATCTTACACGAGTGACTTTCATCCGCCACCAAGGATACATAACTGTTCATTAAACTAGTCTATAGTTTAATTCTATCATTCTATATTACAAGTCTTCAATTGCTCTTCACGCACATTCATATACTGAATGGCACTTCTTCTGGATATCGCTCAGCTTGATCTTTACAGGATCCTTAAGTTCTTTCTAACATCGTTCGCTGAAAATGTTTTTCATTTAAAGCAAGTGTGAGCATTCAATTGCCCAACAAGTCATAACAGTTGAATAAACAACTTCAAGAGTTTAAACATTTCTTCATAACTTCAATAATTGAACAAAGGTTATGAAGTAGCTTGAATAATAGGAATAGTCTCGATTCCTATCATCTTAAAACATTAGTCATATTCACTTTGAAATACTTTCATTTCCTCTATCTTTTTCATACACATCCTGTCTGGCTAGAATCATTAGCACATACATCACAATAACGATTCATGTATAAACAGAACATCCTCGTATTGAATAGTTCATCTCAAAGAAACACCGAAGTACTCACATTGTGGCACATGGCCTCATACGTTCTACCACTTGTACAAACATCACACATTCGCACATAGACAGAACTTCTCAAGTTCAACATCTGAGAAGTTTAAGAAACTAGCATTCATATAGTATGAATGAAGTTAGGAAACTTGCCTTACGCACAGCTACAACTTATAGTTTACGCTGAACTTCTCATTCCAAGTCCCTATATAACACATAAGGAAATAACACATACACCAATTAGTCATATACTTGACTTACGCATTGGTTTACTTAACTTTACTTCTTATGGTTCGCGTTCTTATAATATAATTTTATGCGACTAACTTACATTACCGGTTTACGGTTTCGTGACATACGGAGATGTCTTACTCAAAATGTTCTTCTTCTTTGATGATTAACATTCTTATCTTCTTCTTCTAACTTCTTTAGGACTCAGCACACATCGCTTCTCTGCTTGTAGTCCATATGGTACTATGAGTGGTTTCCCACAAACAACCAACAAACAAGTTCTCGTCTCATCTACACTGCCCACACATTGAGTTAGATCGGTTGCCAGTTTTGTTTATACCTTCGCTCTCTGAAGGAATTGTTTAGCCCAGTTCCCATATGTCAACCATCAAAGGTTACAATTGTACCACAACCTAAATTTCTCTTAACTTATACGAACTATTAAATACAATGTTCATTAAGTTAATTTCTTATTCCTTATGGATTTCTGGCAAATAAATGCATTACCTCAGGATTCATTCTTATCCAAATCACATTCGGCTTTCATTAATCTAATTACCGTTCGTTACGGCTTTCTCAACAATTCATATTTTACGTACTACCTTTGTCAATGTCTATGTCATACAACTAGGATATACTTAGAATGTTCGTCCGTCGTGAATACGATTTACGAGGATCATTTACGTATTCAACGTTCACGTTGCTTGTCTCTTAACCTCTCATTCAACCTTTACTCATGGTTTTAATTACTTTCAATTATTATCCATCCTATGAACCCCATGTTCTTTGTTCTTTCTTAATGTCGGGTTTACACAGATCATTGTATGCTAAGACCGATCGTTCTTCGCAACAACATCAAGGCTCACAGCGCTATATACGATTTACATTCATCTTACATTACCATAACATAACATCGAAATGTTATTCATTACCCTCGTTACTCAACGTCTAAGGAATCACAATCATAGCAATCCCTCACGTTCGTTTATCGCGACTACGGTCCCCGGACATCGGTTATGTAACTCGCGTTCACCTTCTTTTAATCTCGTTTAATCTTTTTGTTCATCCTTCACTAAATGTTTAACACACTTACTTAAGTGTTACATTACTTGAACTACATGTTCATACTTCTTTCTTGCACATCCTCTAGTACTTGAGAAATAAAAATCTCATTTTGGGTATTGTCCTGCACCGGCGATGCGACGCCATGCCCTTCCTTTCCTCTCGCGCTGCGGAGCGACCTACTTCTCTTTCCTCTATTATCAAATTTGCATGCTGCCAAGTCCTTTGTTATCTTCGCTACCAGTGGCGCCACTCTCCGAAGGTTATGGTCGAGCTCAGTATTTGTGGCTTTCCTTCTTCATAGTCTATCCGGTATTGTGGCTACCGAGACAAAACCCTAGAATTTTTTCTAAGTCTTGCGTCAAGTTTGAGACGCGTACTTTACGATCTCATAATTTCTTCGTTATAACTCGGAATGAGGCCGTTCCAAAGCCATTCTCTTCCTTATCTTATGTAATTTAATATGCCTCAGACAGAACTTCGTTCTGAATTTGTTAACATGCCATTCAATTGGCTTAATCTTAACCCTTCATTCATTTTTACGCTTTTAACGTTCTTCGCTCGTTCGTCCATAATTCGGTCATCCGAACTCAGAAGTCGTTCGTTCTTGAGTCCATGACTCACGTTTTATACGTTCTCTTACATTCTTATGAAACCCTACATGTTCGGGTTCATTTACTAACTTTCAAATTTTTGTTCTTCTATTACAAAATTTTTTCCATAACTTTATTATAGCTTAGTTTTAATTTGTTCTTCATGAACGTTTAACGTTCCTAACAAAGCAATAAGCAACTAACTTATACGCGATGGTTTTAAACTTGTCCATCAACAACAATTACACTACGATGGTTTTAAATTTGTCCATCAACAACGTTCTTCGCGTTCTTCGTTCGTTCTTCATTTTAATCGATAATTTGGATTACGATTTCATTTTTTCTTGGAATTTGATGTTATAGAACACCATTCCTTATTTATTTGACCTACTCATTTATAAAATTCATTCGGATTGCTCAAAATCCTTACGAATCCTATACTTCCTTAAGAAATTTATAAACTAAATTTCTTATTTCTTATTTCTTATTTTCTCATGATTTCAACCATATGAAATCATTCTCAGTATCTTTTACTACTTACTCTCATTAAACTATGTTTTAACATAGAAAAATAAAGAAAATAATCTAAAAGTTAGGTTTTTAGATTACCTTTCTTCTTTAATCTCCTTCTGTCGGACAAAGTTCGCTCACGAGCAAGCTTTTCCTCTTTCTTTTCCTCTTCTCCTTCATCTGAAATCTCTCTCTCTCTTTCTCTCTCAAGTTATAGGATTTTCAAAATCCTAGAAAATGAAAATTTAGCTTTCTATTTATAGATTTTCAAAGCTAGGGTCAAAATGGTCATTTTGCCCCTAAAGTTACTATTCCAACCTCCTCCACATCTTAGCCACCAAGTTAACTTGGCCACCACCCTTACTTGGTGGCCAAGTGGCCGGCCCACATGTCCATGGGTCACCCCATGGGTTGCCCCAATGGTTCTTACCCATCCGTTTACTCATCGGTTCGATCCGCGGTTTCTTTTCTTGGTTTGGGCCTTAACCCTAATTCTTATTGGGCCTAACTTGGTCTTGATTTCACAAATCATTGGGCTTGACATAATCCAAGTCCAATTGGATTCTACAAAGTCCATGAACACAAAGTCCATTAAGGCTAATCGTATTCTACGCATTCTTTTCTCGTATTCTCGTAATCTCTTCGTATTTAACTCGTACGATATTCGTATTATACGTTGTACTATTCTTATTTCTATACTTGTATAATAACTCGTATCATACTCGTATTTCTCACGCATAATAACCCTAGTTATTATACGTACTCATTACATTCGCGGAACTCACTTTTCCTAACCCTTAGGTTTTGAGTCCGTAGGCGAAAACTTCGTTTTCGCCATAATTGAAATATTATTGAATATTTCATCACGTTTCAATATTTTACGTAATAAATAACTTCTCGAAATTTCAAAATAAATCTCCGAGCAGAAATATGGGTGAATAGTGCCTATTTCGTCTTTTTCCCCAAAAATATTTTTGTTCCCAGAAAACATTCATTTTCGTCTTGAAAATTCTTACTCGTTAAATCTAGCTCGTAGCCAGAATCCTCCCAACTTATAATCATCCTAGGTTATAGAACGATTAATAAACACATAGCACATAATAGTATTAATAAAAATTCCTTTTATTAATAACTAATTCTTTAAACCTAAATTCTGGATAATCAAAAATTCCGGGTTGTTACATTCTTCCCGCCTTATAAAAATTCCGTCCTCGAAATTTCTTAAAACCAACCCTTACCCGGGTCATCACATTCTTCCCTTCTTCACAGAATTTCGTCCTCGAAATTTATAGCTTTCTCTTCTTCTCAACTTCTCTTCAAAGAAGTTCTTATCTTCCCATCATTCCTAACCTCCATAACCTATCCAGAATCATGAAGTAGAAGGAATAGCGAGGAATATAAAATATCCTTTAAAACATTTCATACTTCTGCTGAGGGGTCAAATTGACCATAAACTCTTACTAGGTTAAACAACATTTCGCCGTAAACCCTTCTTTCCACGGTAAGTTTACAATCACAAAGAAAGTAAACCACCTCTTTCCATACTAGGTGATCAACCTATCGTATATCCCCATTTCGGGGTATGTTCTCCTAAGACTTAATACCAAAAATTTTGGATATCTATTGAAATATACGTCTAGTCAAATCAATTGACATCGACTACTTCTTTAAATTATTTTCAAAACGTTTCATGACTTCATGATACCGTACTCTTCACAGTACGTTGAGGACTTCGTCAATTTATGACTTCATCATTATACATCATACCATAGCGGGTTGTTGATCCAAAGATCACATCCCACCATGTTCAATTGCATTAACAACTCCATCTTTTTACCATCCTTGCATCAAATGCACGGGTGATACAAAATTCATTTTGATATTTTAAATCAATTTATGTCTAACTGAAGCAATTGGCATAGACATACAAAGAACAGCTCTTTTAAAATCCATTGGTTCCAAAAATTGAACCAATTCTTTTCTTTTTGAAATGTACACATAAGCACGATTTCAATAAACTTCGAAATCTAGCATAGCTAGAGGATTTGGAATATCCTATTCTCCATCTTCCTTCATTGTCTTACTGCGAAAATACTTAATCTTCTCTAGCACATTCAATGCTAAGTCTACTGAAAATACTTCGTTTTCAGTATAAACATCTCTATACCATAGTACAGTCCATCAACTTACCACACATTATGAGTTCAGGAACTATCCACAATAATATGAGTTTAAGAACATCCGCATGCACCCTTAGGTGTCCATTCACGAGACATTCAAAACATACCATATTATTATGAGTCACGAACTTACCATAAGTATGAGTTTCAAGAACTCGCACCTACCTTATCGTTCTCTACCTATCAAGTATATACATGAGAAAAGATTCACCTTCTCGTCATATACATCTTAATAGCGCGACCAATTCCAATGATTATCATTGTAATAAATAGAGCAGTTGTTACACCAAAGCACAAACCTCTGCCCATAACAAAGGTTCATACAACTCAGCCATCACATGAGTCCTCAATTGAAATCTTACAACTTCTAAATTTATCTTTACTTAATACGAATTTTCTTTAATTCGTATGTTATCCTTTACAACTCAATCTGAGTTCTTCTTCCCGTACTATTTCGTAGTACCATTCATTCATAGCATTAGCTATAAATCATTCATTGCTTAACAACTCATCTGTTACTACGATTTACTATGATCACGTGGTGATCTTCTTCCTTAATCGTTTAACTCAACGATTTTCTTATCCTCTTTTCTACGATTATAGTCTTAGGTACACATACCTAAGAGTTATAATCTATAGCTTTGATACCAACCTGTGATGCCCCGAAATTCGGTCTACTTTCAGACCCGAACTCCGTGTATCACTATTCCATCTCCTTCCAAACACACATCATTATATAGCTAAATATAATGACATACATTCTCAAATCCCAGTTTCTCGAAACCTTATAACCTCTTTCATTACAAATAATGATAATTACATTATTCTTTTCATCTTACACGAGTGACTTTCATCCGCCACCAAGGATACATAACTGTTCATTAAACTAGTCTATAGTTTAATTCTATCATTCTATATTACAAGTCTTCAATTGCTCTTCATGCACATTCATATACTGAATGGCACTTCGTCTGGATACCGCTTAGCTTGATCTTTACGGGATCCTTAAGTTCTTTCTAACATCGTCCGCTGAAAATGTTTTTCATTTAAAGCAAGTGTGAGCATTCAATTGCCCAGCAAGTCATAACAGTTGAACAAACAACTTCAAGAGTTTAAACATTTCTTCAGAACTACAATAACCGAACAAAGGTTATGAAGTAGCTTGAATAATAGGAATAGTCTCGATTCCTATCATCTTAAAACATTAGTCATATTCACTTTGAAATACTTTCATTTCCTCTATCTTTTTCATACACATCCAGTCTGGCTAGAATCATTAGCATAGACCTCACAATAACGGTTCATGTATAAACAGAACATACTCGTATTGAACAGTTCATCTGAAAGAAACACCGAAGTGCTCACATTGTGGCACACGGTGTAAGACCCCAACTTTTTGAATGAAGATTAAATTTTCTCGAAATATATTTTTGAATATTATGGTGTGGATTTGATATAATGTTATAGTTGTGGGTAATATTTACAAATTTTGCAAAGTACACAAGTTGTTATATAATATTCGATTGGTGGGAGAATATTCGCTTTTAACAGGAATATTCGTATAACCAAGACAATCATTGGTGGACCCCACAACGGAATTATTATTTGATTGAAAAAACAACAAAAATACTTTTATGAAAATAATGGCGAAGTTTTACGATTAACTCGTTGAAACACCCTTGTGTTAAACGTCTGATAATCTGGCTGTGGTTGCATAGTAGCACACAATATTGATTATTGATGCTTACGTGAGAAGTCACCAGCTTAAACTCAATTATTGCTACAATAATTGCTTTGCATCATATCTATCATATTATTGATTCAATTATTGTCACAAAGATTATCTCGCATAAAATGTTTTTTATTAAATCAATACTTGAGAGGACAAAGTTATTCATATTATAAATTGCAATATTCACAATGTCTAGAAGTTCTATCAAGGAGAGGTTTGGTCACCTAATTGCGAGCCAATAGGGAGAAATCCTTATTGGAAAGCCCCCTCTTTCCTGGGAACGACCTGGTTGATAAATATTGTAACTTATAATATTAATAATGAATGTTGTTCGGAGTTGAATTTGGAGACGCGGACGTGATATTTGAGTCTGGAACGACGAAATTAGTAAAAATAGTCTATAAACACAAAATTTTCTATGATTCACTATTTGGTCAAAAAGTCAACAGTTGACTTTTTCGGGAAAAGTCAAACTTCAAAATTTCAAAATTTATATGTTTGATAAAAAATAGTTTCATTATGTTGGAATTGTTTGTGTTAGTTTTATATTCAATAGTTTTATATTTTTCGGGTTTCATTGATAATACTTGCAGGACTAAATTATAAATGAAAGAAAAGTTGGAGGTATTGTACTGTAATTTTCGAGCCCCAAAACGTGCAATTATCGAAACTATATTTCCTATAAATAGAGCTCATTCTTCCTTCATTTCTCACCAATACACAAAAGCTTTAGAGCGATTATTATAGAGAGAAATTATAGAGAGAAAGAAGAAGAGAAATATGCTACCTCACTATTCCAGTATCAAGTTTTTTCCAAGGTAGGGAGTATTATTTCTTTCTTATCTATTAAGAGAACTTCTGTTGTTCCATTCTTTATCATTCTGTTGGAACATCCCGTCATGCGTTACGCTCTATGCTGCACCAGGTGTTTCGCCTTTTTATTATTCTTTGGAATATCCTGCACATTTGCTTTTTACTGGGACCTAATTCCGTCTTTATTATTTTGTTGGAATATCCTGTCTGTGCATTTTACGCCAGACCTGATTCTATTATTTATTATTCTATTGGAATAACCTGGATGTGCGGTCTATCGCATGCCTGGTGATTTCTTTTGTTATTCCATTCCTTATTATACTCAGTTGGTTAAAGTTTTGACTTCTATACTCCATGAAATTCAAGATGGGTGATGTATACCTAATTTTGGGGGCGTCACAGTTGGTATCAAAGCTTAGGGATATGATCCCTGGCTAAGATGTGAGACTAGAACTAGGAGGGGAGAGATAGGGAATTCCTTTCCTAGTATGACCTACCTAAGTTTATTTGGTATTTGATTGGTCGGTCAGAGTATAGTGATAATATGTTGCATGTTAATTAACCCTTGTTTTATGGCAGTGTTTGAAAATGGCATCCGAGAATGTTGAGAACATCAATGGAGCACAGGAGACCATTGAGTCTCCACAGATCAATAACCAGGACAACATGCATTAGGAAGGCGACAATCCTCATGCAAACAACAACACTAACCAAATGATGAACGATGGAATGTTCCGAGGCTTCATGCAATTCATGCAACATCAGGCGAGAGCGGCTCCTGTTCAAAATACAGGTGTAAACACAGGAAACTCTCGGACGGTCACCGCTAAACAGTTCAAGGAGCTGGGACCACCGGAGTTTATTAGAGAGCCAAAACCACTTCAGGCGGAAGCATGGATAAAGCAAATCACCAAGATATTTGATGTCTTAGGATGCTCCGAGGAGCAAAAGGTTCTCTTCGCCACCTTTATGTTGCGTGAAGAAGCGATTCATCGGTGGAATCAGAAAAGCGCACTCCACTTGACGACGACTCAAGATGTCTTGGGAGAAGTTCCAAGAGCTATTCAACTACAAGTACTTTCCCGAAAGTATTCGTCACATGAAGGAGGTGGAGTTTATCAAGTTGGAACAAAACAATATGGCTGTGTCGCAATACGAGGCTAAATTTGCGGAGTTATCCCAGTTTACATCCCATTTGGTCGATAATGAGGAGCGAATGACACGAATGTTGTTAAGAGGTTTGAAACCGGAGATACATCAATATCTTATTTCTCATAAACTGTGTTTGTAATCAGATGTTGTAAATTGGGCTCAGTTATTGGAGCGCGGTAACGAGTCAACGCAACCAAGAGAAAGCAAAATGACAAAGATGAAAATACCAAAGGGTATCACCATCGAAGCGGTGACAACAAACGTGGAGGAATCAACATGCCGTAAATGGTAACCACTTCGGTGGTAATCATGGCGAAGACAAGAAAATGGACATTTCAAGAAAAGGAGATTCAACAATGATGGAAAGACGTCAGCACCAGCAACCGTGGTTAAGGAAGGAGAACGACCACCTATCATATGCTTCAAATGTGGAGGGGAGGGACATATCAGTCCAAATTGCGCGATGCCATCCAAAGCGTGTTATAATTGTGGAGGAGAAGGTCACCTAGCCCAATTTTATCGTTCACCAAAGACAAGTTCAGCTAGGATGGAGGCACCAAAGGCCGTCCCAGAAAAGTAAAAGCTGGTGGTGCAAGGGAGAGCATTTATTGTGACCTCCCAGAAAGCAAGGAACCCATACGAGGTCATAACGGGTAAGCTTATCATAAACTCTAGTGAAGTCTATACCTTATTTGATACCGGTTCTACCCATTCTTTTATTTCTCCTACTTGCGCTCAACGTTTAAATTTGACTCTGGAGAAATTAGACTTTGACTTATCTGTTGAAACTCCATTAGGAAACCTTCATTACATCCATCGCTTATAAGTCTTGTTTGATTCAAATCGGAATCACTGCGTGTTACCCGTCGATCTTATCTCCTTAAAAATACTTGCATTTGACGTGATTTTAGGGATTGATTGGTTAACTACTCATCATGCTAAAATTGATTATTTTCGTAAGGTTGTTAGCTTTCATATTCCTAATAAACCTATTATGTGAATTCAAGTGACCAAACCATTAAAATCAATCACGGTCATCTCAAGCCACAAAGTTATTCGTTTATTGAAAAACGGATGTCAAGCTTTCTTAGCTCATGTCACGGATTTAAATAAAAATACGTCAGATTTAATGGATATTTCTATTGTTAATAAATTTCCTGATGTATTCCCTGAAGAACTTCCTGGCCTACCCCCAGAGCGTGAAGTTGAATTTTGTATCGACCTTAAACCCGGTACAAAACCCATTTCAAAAGCCCCATATAAAATGGCTTCTATTGAACTTCAGGAGTTAAAGACCCAATTGCAGGAATTGTTAGGCATTGGTTTCATTCGTCCTAGTACATCTCCTTGGGGTGCTCCTATTCTATTCGTGAAGAAGAAAGATGGGAGTATGCGACTTTGTATTGATTATCAAGAGTTGAATCATGTCACCATCAAAAATAGGTACCCATTTCCACGTATTGATGACCTGTTTGATCAGTTACAAGAAGCACAGTTTTTTTCAAAGATCGATCTTCGTTCTGTATATCATCAGCTAAAAGTTAAAACTGAGGATATTCCAAAGACTGCCTTCAGAACTCGGTACAAGCATTATGAATTCTTTATCATGTCTTTTGGATTGACTAATGCTCATGTTGCCTTCATGTATATGATGAACCGAGTATTAAAGGAATATTTGGATCACTTTGTGGTCGTCATTATTGATGACATCTTTATTTATTCCAAAAGCAGTGAAGATCATGAGCAACACTTAAGGCTGATACTCCAAAAGCTTTGTGAATATAAGCTTTATGCCAAGTTAAAGAAATGCGAGTTCTGGCTTGAGGAAGTAGCATTCCTTGGGCACGTAGTATCAAGTCATGGAATATCTGTTAACCCGACAAAGATTGAAGCTATTCAAAGCTGGGAGCAACCCAAATCAGTGACCGAAGTACGTAGCTTTCTCGGTTTAGATGGTTATTATCGGAGATTCGTGGAAGGATTTTTTCGAATCACTACTCCATTAACTCAGCTGACTTGGAAAGATACAAAGTTCAGTTGGAGCGAGGAATGTGAGAACAGTTTTCAAGAACTCAAAAGGAGACTCATTTCAGCACCTGTTCTGACAATACCATCTGGTTCGGAGGGATTTGTCATCTACAGTGATGCTTCGGGCAAAGGGTTAGGATGTGTTCTCATGCAACATGGGAAAGTCATAGCATATGCCTCAAGACAACTCAAAGAATATGAGAGGAATTATCCTACTCATGATCTAGAGTTGGCAGCTGTTGTTTTCGCACTTAAAATTTGGAGGCATTACTTATATGGAGAGAAAGTGGAGATCTTTACGGATCATAAAAGCCTCAAATATTTCTTCACTCAAAAGGAACTCAACACGCGACAACAACGTTGGCTTGAACTGTTGAAAGATTATGATCATACCATCCAATACCATCCTGGAAAAGCAAACGTGATAGCTGATGCACTGAGTAGAAGATCATATGCGGGTACTAGTGCAATATTGTCAATGCAAAGGCCCATTTTGTATGACTTGCAAAGGATGGAATTAGAGATAAATACTCCAGGGACCCACATGATGATGGAAAACATACGAGTAGAACCGACTTTAATCGATAAAGTTAAAGCTGCTCAAGCTACAGACCTGGAGCTAATGCGTATGAAGAAGAAAGTGCAAGAAGGTGCTATGCCAGAAGCAAGAATCGATGAGGAAGGAATACTTCGAGTCAACTCCAGACTTTTTGTTCCTAACAACCCTAATTTAAAGTATAAAATCATGATGGAGGCGCACAACACACCGTTTGCAATCCATCCTAGGAGTACCAAAATGTATCGTTATCTTCGACATACATTTTGGTGGAGCAATATGAAGAGAGAGATAGCAGAGTTTATCTCAAGGTGTTTAACTTGTCAACGAGTCAAGGCGGAGCATCAAGTACCAAAAGTTCCATTGCAACCACTTGAAATTCCAGAATGGAAGTGGCAACACATTACTATTGATTTCAATTCATCGGTCTTCCCAAGGTTTCTCAAGGCATAGATGTAATTTGGGTCATTGTTGATAGATTGACCAAGTCTCGCTCATTTCTTACCTATACGAGAAACTTATACACTTGAACGCCTTGCTCAGATATGTACATAAACGAGATTGTAAGATTGCATGGTATGCCAATATCCATAGTTTCTGATCGAGACCCAAGATTCACTTCAAGATTTTGGGTTAGTTTGCAAAAAGCTATGGGCACGGATTTACGATTTAGCTCGGCATATCATCCTCAAACGGACGGGCAGTCGGAGAGTACCATTCAAACTCTTGAAGATCTATTAAGACTCCATGTCCTTGACTTCAAGGGAAGTTGGGATAAGTTCCTACCATTGGTGGAGTTTTCCTACAACAACAGTTATCAAGCAAGTATTGGCATGGCTCCATTTGAGGCGTTGTATGGAAGAAAGTGTCGCTCTCCAAAGATCTTTGGGATGAGGTGGGTGAAGCAACGTTGTTGGGACCGGAGTTGGTACGCGATGACTACAAAAAAGATTCAAACGATTCGACAACGTATAAAAACCTCACAAGATCGACAAAAGAGTTATGTTGATCTTCATCGAAAGGACGTGGAATTCGATATTGGAGATCATGTGTTATTACGTGTTGCTCCATGGAAGGAAGTTACGAGATTTGGAAAGAGAGGAAAGCTCAACCCTTGATTCATTGACCCATTTTTAATCCTCGATTGAGTAGGAACTGTGGCGTATAGACTCTCTTTACCGCTATGTATGTCTCGTGTTCATAACGTTTTTCACATATCTATGTTACGTAAATATGTGAAAGACCTGAACCACATTATTGAATTAGAACCAGACGAGATAGAGGAAGATTTAACGTATGAATAGTTACATGTTAAAATCTTGGATAAAAAGGATCATATTCTATGCTCCAAGGTTATACCTCAAGTCAAAGTTTTGTGAAGAAACCACAATGTGGAAGAAATGACCTGGGAGTTAGAATCTAAGATGAAATCAAGATATCCTTACCTCTTCGACATACCAGGTACGCACCCTAATTTCGAGGACGAAATTTCATAAGAAGGGGAGGTTGTAAGACCCCAACTTTTTGAATAAAGATTAAATTTTCTCGAAATATATTTTTGAATATCATGGTGTGGATTTGATATAATTTTATAGTTGTGGGTAATATTTACAAATTTTGCAAAGTACGCAAGTTGTTATATAATATTTTATTGGTTGGGGAATAATCATTTTAACAGGGAATATTCGTACAATGGCACAATCATTGGTGGACCCCCACAACGGAATTATTGTCGGATTGAGAAAACGACAAAAATACTTTATGAAAATAATGGCGTAAGTTTTACCGTTAATCTGCTGAAACACCCTTGTTAAAAGTAAAAATGTAATACGCGTGGTTGCATAGTAGCACACTCAGGTATTGATTATTGATGCTTATGTGAGAAGTCACTCGCTTATACTCAATTATTGCTACAAAGAATTGTTGCATCATATCTATCATATTATTGATTCAATTATTGTCACAATGATCATCTCAGATAAATGTTTTTTATTAAATCAATACTTGAGACGACAACGTTATTCATATTATAAATTGCAATATTACAATGTCTAGAAGTTCTGTCAAGGAGAGGTTTGGTCACCTAATTGCGCGCCAATAGGGAGAAATCCTTATTGGAAAGTCCCCCTCTTTCCTAGGAACGACCTGGTTGATAAATATTGTGAGTTATTATATTAATAATAAATGTTGTTCGGAGTTGAATTTGGAGACGCGGACGTGATATTTGAGTTCGAAATGACGAAATTAGTACAAATAGTCTATTAACACAAAAATTTTCGGGATTCACTATTTGGTCAAAAAGTCAACAATTGACTTTTTCGGAAAAAGTCAAACTTCAAAATTTCAAAATTTTTATTTTTGATAAAAATAGTTTCATTATGTTGGAATTGTTTGTGTTAGTGAAAATCGACATTTATTCCGATGATAATTGATGACTAGGGGTTATATTGATAAATCGGGTAATTTATTGGATAAATGAGCAATTAATTGCTACTTTTTCACATGCTTATATAACTATTTGTTCACATATGTGTACTACTGAATCACATTATTTACTATTAGGGGAGTTGGTGCAAGATTGATAATACTTGCATGACTAAATTAAAAATGGAGGTATAGATGGAGGTACTATACTGAAATTCGCATTTTTCACATGATTATACTATTGATTCACATGATTGAACTATTGATTCACATTATTTACTATTAGGGGAGTTGGTGCAAGATTGATAATACTTGCAGGACTAAATTATAAATGAAAGAAAAGTTGGAGGTATTGTACTGTAATTTTCGAGCCCCAAAACATGCAATTATCGAAACTATATTTTCCTATAACTAGAAGTTCATTCTTCCTTTATTTCTCACCAATACACAAAAGCTTTAGAGCGATTATTATAGAGAGAAATTATAGAGAGAAAGAAGAAGAGAAATCTGCTACCTCACTATTCCAGTATCCAGTTTTTTCCAAGGTAGGGAGTATTATTTCTTTCTTATCTATGAAGAGAACTTCTGTTGTTCCATTCTTTATCATTCTCATTGAACATCCTGCCTCATGCGTTCTACGCCGACTATCAGGTTTCGCTCTTTATTATTCTCGTTGAATATCCTCATCTGCATGCGTTTTACGCCGCACTGATTTCGCCTTCTTTATTATTTTGTTGGAATATCCTGTCTATGCGTTTTACGCCAGACCTGATTCCGTTATTTATTATTCTATTGGAATAACCTGCATGTGCGATCTATCACATGCCTGGTGATTTATTTTGTTATTCCATTCCTTATTATACTCAGTTGGTTAAAGTTTTGACTTCTATACTCCATGAAATTAGTGGAATATCCTTGATATTTAAGCTTCTTCATCCAATATCTTTTCATTGAAATATTCTTCGAGCATTCTTGAATTTTACTCCACAAAGCAAAGATCATGTTGACAATTTGACGTTATTGATTCTGGATAAAATAATTCTTGAACTTATTTTATTGAATTCTTATATCATTGTCATCATCCTCATGTTTATATTTTTTTGAAAGTCATCTGTGGCCTGTAGTGCATAGATGGACATGGTATAATTATGACCAGGGATTATTCGGTGTAATCATGACCGTAATGTTACAAATGATGTGGTAAAAGTCCTCATTAGCCCGTAGTGCATTGATGGACAGTTGTTGGCATGATCATGACCATTAATGAAAACACAAATATTCTTGGCCCGTAGTGCATGGATAATTGTGGTCGTGATACTAAAGAATATCTTTGGCCGTAGTGCAAGGGTGATTCGATGATGTGGATTATTTATTAAGCTGAGTCCCAATGATAAAAGTGATGAAAAACCTTCTAAATCATAAAAGATAGTAGATTTTATTCTCTACTTGACTTTTTTAATGGATTGCTTGTTCTGCTGCAGTTAAGCTTGATGGGTGTTATATTGTATCAGTTTAACATTGTTGAAGGCTAACGATAATATATTCCGCATTATCTTAGTCATAATATTTCCCTCTCGGGCGATTGAGTTCACCTTTTACTTTTATTGTTCTCTTGAAATGAGAACGTAGCGAGGGGACTAGTCGAGTACGGAGTGATGTACGATGATAACATTAGTAGTCCTCACTATTCTCGTGAAATAGTGTAATAATAATTGTAATAAGGACTCCTTTTGAGTTTGTATAATCTCTAGTAGACAATATTTGTATTCAAACTCAGAGTTTATGTTTTGTCGTATTGTACACGACAATTGTATTATTAAGTTGTATTTGAATTTATGTACCATGTAAGTGGCAACCCAAGATGGGTGACGTATACCTATTTTTGGGGGCGTCACACACGGCCTCATACGTTCTACCACTTGTACAAACATCACACATTCGCACATAGACAGAACTTCTCATGTTCAACATCTGAGAAGTTTAAGAAACTAGCATTCATATAGTATGAATGGAGTTAGGAAACTTGCCTTACGCACAGCTACAACTTATAGTTTACGCTGAACTGCTCATTCCAAATCCCTATATAACACATAAGGAAATAACACGTACACCAATTAGTCTTATACTTGACTTACGCATTGGTTTACTTAACTTTACTTCTTATGGTTCGCGTTCTTACAATATAATTTTACGCGACTAACTTTCATTACCGGTTTATGGTTTCACGGCATACAAAGATGTCTTACTCAAAACGTTCTTCTTCTTTGATGATTAACATTCTTATCTTCTTCTTCTAACTTCTTTAGGACTCAGCACACATCGCTTCTCTGATGGTAGTCCATATGGTACTCTGAGAGGTTTCCCACAAACAACCAACAAACAAGTTCCCGTCTCATCTACACTGCCCACACAGTGAGTTAGATCGGTTGCCAATTTTTTATATACCTTCGCTCTCTGAAGGAATTGTTTAGCCCAGTTCCCATATGTTAACCATCAAAGGTTACAATTGTACCACAACCTAAATTTCTCTTAACTTATACGAACTATTAACTATAATGTTCGTTAAGTTAATTTCTTATTCCTTATGGCTTTCTGGCAAATAAATGCCATACCTTAGGATTCATTCTTATCCAAATCACATATGACTTTCATTAATCTTATTACCGTTCGTTACGGCTTTCTCAACAATTCATATTTTACGTACTACCTTTGTCAATGTCTATGTCATACAACCAGGGTATACTTAGAACGTTCGTCCACCGTGAATACGATTTACGAGAATTGTTTACGTATTCAACGTTCACGTTGCTTGTCTCTTAACCTCTCATTCAACCTTTACTCAAGGTTTTAATTACTTTCAATTATTATCCATCCCATGAACCCCATGTTCTTTGTTCTTTCTTAATGTCGAAGCCATACAGATCATTGTATGCTAAGACCGATCGTTCTTCGCAACAACGTTGCGTTCACAGCGTCTATACGATTTACATTCATCTTACATTACCATAACATAACATCGAAATGTTATTCATTACCCTCGTCACTCAACGTCTAAGGAATCACAATCATAGCAATCCCTCACGTTCGTTTATCGCGACTACAGTCCCCGGACATCGGTTATGTAACTCGCATTCACCTTCTTTTAATCTCGTTTAATCTTTCTGTTCAACCTTCACTAAATGTTTAACACTTACTTAAGTGTTACATTACTTGAACTACATGTTCATACTTCTTTCTTGCACATCCTCTAGTACTTGAGAAATAAAAATCTCATTTTGGGCATTGTCAAGACGCCGTGATGCTACTGTAGTGCCTTTCCTTTCTCTCTCAAGGTCATGCATATGACCTACTTCTCTTTCCTATATTCCCGGGTTGGCGCTGCGGCGCCAAGTCCTTTGTTATCTTTCGCACTGCGGCGCTACTCTCCAGAAGGTTATGGCCGAGCTTGTGCTATGGCGCCACTTCTTATAGTCTATCCGGTGCTGCGGCGCCGAGACAAAACCCTAGAATTTTTTCTAAGTCTTGCGTCAAGTTTGAGACGCGTACTTTACGATCTCTTAACTTCTTCGTTATAACTCGGAATGAGGCCGTTCCAAAGCCATTCTCTTCCTTATCTTACGTAATTTAATATGCCTCGGATAGAACTTCGTTCTAAATCTGTTAACATGCCATTTAATTGGCTTAATCTTAACCCTTCATTCATTTTTACGCTTTTAATGTTCTTCTCTCGTTCGTCCGTAATTCGGTCATCCGAACTCGGAATTCGTTCGTTCTTCAGTCCACGACTCACATTTTATACGTTCTTTTACATTCTTATGAAACCCTACACATTCAAGTTCATTTACTAACTTTCAAATTTTTGTTCTTCTTTTACAAAAGTTTCGCCATAACTTCGTTATAGCTTAGTTTTAATCTGTTCTTCATGAACGTTTCTAACGTTCCTAACCAAGCAATAAGCAACTAACTTATACGCGATGGTTTTAAACTTGTCCATCATCAAAAATTACACTACGATGGTTTTAAATTTGTCCATCAACAACGTTCTTCGTGTGTTCTTCGTGCTCTTCGTTCGTTCTTCATTTTCAATCGATAATTTGGATTACGATTTCACTTTTTCTTGGAATTTGATGTTATAGAACACCGTTCCTTACTTATTTGACCTACTCATTTATAAAATTCATTCGTATCACTCAAAATCCTTACGAATCTTATACTTCCTTAAGAAATTTATAAACTAAATTTCTTATTTCTTATTTTCTCATTATTTCAACCATATGAAATCATTCTCAATATCTTTTACTACTTATTCTCATTAAACTATGTTTTAACATAGAAAAATAAAGAAAATAATCTAGAAGTTAGGTTTTTGGATTACCTTTCTTCTTTAATCTCCTTCCGTCGGACAAAGTTTGCTCACGAGCAAGCTTTTCCTCTTTCTTTTCCTCTTCTCCTTCATCCGAAATCTCTCCCTCTCTCTCTCTCAAGTTATAGGATTTTCAAAATCCTAGAAAATGAAAATTTAGCTTTCTATTTATAGATTTTCAATGCTAGATTCAAAATGGTCATTTCGCCCCTAAAGTTACTATTCCCACCTCCATATCTTAGCCACCAAGTTAACTTGGCCACCACCCTTACTTGGTGGCCAAGTGGCCGGCCCACATGCCCATGGGTCACCCCATGGGTTGCCCCAATGGTTCTTACCCATCCGTTTACCCATCTGTTCAATCTGCGATTTCTTTTCTTGGTTTGGGCCTTAACCCTAATTCTTATTGGGCCTAACTTGGGCTTGATTTCACAAATCATTGGGCTTGACATAATCCAAGTCCAATTGGATTCTACAAAGTCCATGAACACAAAGTCCATTATGACTAAACGTATTCTACGCATTCTTTTCTCGTATTCTCGTAATCTCTTCAGTATTTAACTCAAATGCGATATTCGTATTATCGTCAGACTATTCTTCTTTCTATACTTGTATAATAACTCAGTATCATACTCAGTATTTCTCATGCATAATAACCCTAGTTATTATATCGTACTCATTACATTCATGGAACTCACTTTTCCTAACCCTTAGGTTTTGAGTCCAGTAAGCGAAAACTTCGCTTTTGCCATAAATCGAAATATTATTGAATATTCCATCACGCCTCAACATTTTACGTAATCAATAACTTCTCGGAATTTCAAAATAAATCTCCGAGCAGAAACGGGTGAATAGTGCCTATTTCGTCTTTTTCCCCGAAAATATTTTTGTTCTCGGAAAACATTAATTTTCTTCTTGAAAATTCTTACTCGTTAAATCTAGCTCGTAGCCAGAATCCTCCCGACTTATAATCATCCTAGGTTATAGTATGATTAATAAACACATAGCACATAATAGTATTAATAAAAATTCCTTTTATTAATAACTAATTCTATAAACCTAAATTCTGGATAATCCAAAATTCTGGGTTGTTACATATAACAAGTGATCAGCTTCATTATACCCTATATTATGCATAATACTTAAACGCGCGCAATGGCCGAATATACGACCAATAGTTTTCCCTTTGTATTAAAGGTTGTTTTTCTCAGTCTTACAATCAGAATTTTGAATTATAAGAACGAAATACTATGATTTCAATATCTAATCGCTTTTTCGATCTAGCCGAAACAATTGGCATCGACATGTCAATAATAATTGAGTTCTATTCTCGAACCTATCAAGTTCTAACAAATATTCGTCTAGCCAGAATAATTAGGTAAGACATATCTCAACGCTATCTTTAAATCTATGTCTAGTTGAGTCAAATAGCATAGACAGCTTTTAATCAATGTATACATACTAGAATTTAATATGTATGTATCAATAGGTACAACAATTATCCAAGTGAGGACACTTGTATAACAATATTTAGAAATTAACGAATAGAATAAATATCTGAATTATACAATAATATTGTATTGATAACAAATGATTGAATAGAATTCAAGAACTGGCATGTCTACAGAAGTATAGATACATGAACAATAACAATAACAATAACAATAGAGTTCTGAAACTGGCTTACAAATGTCCATTGCATAAAGTAAATGCAAAGGTTAAATACTTGCCTGGTCTGCTGCTTACAGTTACGCAACTTAGTTTTATCTTTTATATCGAGACTTATCATTAACAAGATCATTCTATCATTAGAAATACATATCATAACACATAGCACTGCTATTTGCAGTCAGCACATAACCTAATCACATTGTCACATATGTATAATAGTAATTAGATCACAAACAAACACTTAAACAGTCAATCTATCTAACTCCAAATCAATTTCTGAAACATTTCAGTGTACCGATGGTGTGAGACCCCAGATTTTATGAATAAATATTTAATTTTCTCGAAATAATTTTTTTAAATATTATGGTGTGGATTTGATATAATGTTATAGTTGTGGGTAGTATTTATAAATTTTGCAAATTATGCAAGTTGTCATATTATATTCGATTGGTCGGGGAATATTTGTTTTATCAGGGAATATTCGTGCAACGGTACAATTATTGGTGGACCCCGCAAAGAAATTATTGTCGGAATGAGAAAACGATAAAAATATTTTATGAAAATAACGGCGGATGTTTTACCGTTAATACTGTTGAACTACTCGGTAGTGAAAGTACAGTAATACGCGTGGTTGCATAGTAGCACATGGTATTAATTATTGATGCTTATGTGATAAGTCACTCAGTTTTGTTTTATTGGTATTATTAATGTAATAAAATAGAATACTTTTATAAAGTTATTCTATAAATAGAATATATTATATTTGATTATGCATAGTGTTGCATAGTGTCTCGCATAGTATTTTGCACAATAAAATCTTTTTATATAAAAAATGTAATACTTTTATAAAGTTATTCTATAAATAGAATATATTATATTTTATTATGCATAGTGCCTCGCATAGTGTTTTGCATAGTAAAATCTTTTTATATAAAAATGTAATACTTTATAAAGTTATCTGCTTTATTAGATAATAATTAGAATATATTATATTTTATTATGCATAGTGTTTGCATATAGTACCTGCATAGTGTTTTGCATAGTAAAATATTTTATAAAGTTATTCATTTTATTAGATTATAAATTGAATATATTATATTTTATTTAAAAGATTTTGCTTTAAATATGGACCGTCGATTTTAAGTAAATCAATTTGGACCGCTTCATGAGTTAGTTACTATGCGTCCATTTTTCTATAAATAGAAGCTCATTCCTTCATTATTTTCTTTAATTCAATTTAAACTCTAGAAAGATAAACTATTGAGAGAAAGAAGAAAGTATTCTGCTACTTCACTACTTATATATCCAGTACTCTTCTTCTTAAGGTATGGAATATTATTTGTTGTACTCGTAAGGGGTACTCTTTCTTTCTTATTTATGAAGAGAGCTTTTGTTATTCCATTCTTTATTATTCTATTGGAATAACCTGTATACGCGGGCTACCCTATACTTGGTGAAATTCTTCTATTATTCCATTCTTTATTATTATATTGGAATAACCTGTCTATGCAAAGTACTTGATTCATGGTGAAATTCTTCTAATATTCCATTCTTTATTATTTTGTTGGAATATCCTGTCTGTGCGTTTTACGCTGGACCTGATTCCGTTATTTATTATTCTGTTGCAATATCATGTCTGTGCGTTTTACAATGGACCTGGTTCCGCTATTTATTATTCTCGTTGAATATCCCGCTTGCAAGTAATTTCTTTGACACAGTCGTTTCGTTATTTATTATTCTATTGGAATAACCTGTCTATACGAAGTACCTCGTGCATGGTGATTTCTTTTGTTATTCCATTCTTTATTATACTCAGTTGGTTAAAGTTTTGGCTTCTATACTCCATGAAATTAGTGGAATTTCCTTGATATTTGCGCTTTATCCAGTATCTTTTCATGGGAATATTCTTCTGAACATTGTTAAATTTTACTCTACAAAACAGTATCATGTTGACAATTTAGACGTTATCAGTTCCTAGATAAATTAATTCTTGAACTTGTTTTATTGAATTCTTATATCATTGTCATCATCCTCATGTTTATTTTTTTTTGAAAGTCATCTGTGGCCTGTAGTGCATAGATGGACTTGGTATGATTATGACAAGGGATTATTCGGTATAATCATAACCGTAATGTTACAAATGATGTGGAAAAAGTCCTAATTGGCCTGTAGTGCATTGATGTACAGTTTTTGGTATGATTATGGCTATGGATTCTCTTTGGCCGTACTGCAAAGATGAATTGTTTTATGGCATGATCAGGACCGTTGATGAAAACATGATTATCTTTGTCCTGCAGTGCATGGATAATTCGCGGTCGTGATACTAAAGAATATCTTTGGCCTATAGTGCATGGATGATTTGATGATGTGGATTATTTATTGTCGAGTCTCAAATGATAAAAGTGATGAAAACCTTTTAAATCATAAAAGATAGTAGATTTTATTCTCTACTTGACTCTTTTAATGGATTGTTTGTTCCGCTGCAGTTAAACTTGGTTTTTATTAATTTTTTTCCGGTTTAACACCATTGAAGGCTAATGATAATTTATTCGCATTATCTTAGTCATAATATTTTTTACTAGGCTAGTTGAGCTCACCCTTTCTTTCACTGTTTTCTTCAGGAAATGAAAATGTAGCTGGGACTAGTTAGGGAACAGAGTGATGGTCCTAGATGGTGCATTAGTAGTCCTCACTATTCTGTGAAATAGTGTAATAATAATTGTAATGAGGACTCCTTTTGAGTTTGTATACTCTCTAGTAGACAGTATTTGTATTCAAACTCACAGTTTATGTTTTGTCGTATTGTACACCATAGTTGTATTATTAAGTTGTATATGAATTTTGTACCATGTATCTGGCGACTCAAGATGGGTGATGGATACATAATTTTGGGGGCGTCACAGAAACAATCATTCTCGAACGCAAATTTGGACAAAAAATGTATTTTTTGGGCATACACCTGCTTTGCATGGGTCCTTACTTTTTCTAGTCGATATGTTACCCCTGCGGGGGTTTTGTGAAGGAAAAGCCCGCCCCGGTGGGGGAACCTTTTATACTCTGACGTCCTTTGGGAAAACGGCCATAACATTTGATCCAGAAACAGTTACGAGGCCTACCACCTATTAAATCGAAGATACCGATGAGCTCTACAACTGTCATTCTTTGATAATTTAGAAATAATGGACGGATGAAGGTCTAAATGGGACTGGAAGTGACTGCTATGCAAATGGCCACCCAAAATAGTGATGTTTGACGTTCGTTGGTACAAATGTCATAACTCTTGCATCTGAACTCCAATTGGAATGATTCAAGTTGTTCTGGAAAGCTAAGAAGACGCTCTACAATGTAAGCCAAGTTCCAACCCAAAAACATGAAATGAACATGAAAGCCCAAATGATGTCTGATTTTCTTTTCTTTGTGATTTCATACCAATTCTTTGTGATTTTAGCTCCCAAGCATACAATCTACAAAATGAACACAAAATGCATGAAAAGTAACTAAGAAACATGAGATTAAGCAACTAATTCAAGTAACAGATACATGATAAGTATGTATAAAACCTTCATATCAAATACCCCCAAACTTAAACCTTTGCTTGTCCTCAAGCAAAAACGCAAAACAACAATGCTATGCAATGCAACTAATCTACATGCCTACGAATCCAGCAGTAATGACAGAAACAAGTCTATTCAACCGGCCTTAGAAAAATCAAGTAAACACGATAATACATCATATCAGAACTCATTAGTAGCTTCCCAATCAATAATCAAATATAAGATTGTTATCACTAATATAGTGCGTGTGTGCTCCACAACAATGTTTACTGATATAAAATCAAATTTAACAAATAACGAGTCTCTTCGAAGGAATGATACATTGTAAACTCAAGAAATCCAAAAATAAGCTAGATCCAACTAAAATCAAACAATTACCAATATTGAGGGTCAACATGGGATACTTATGCTTTATTTTTCATCTACTGGGCTTTTTGCTCTTATTTCCGCTTTATTCTTTTTTTTTTGGTTTATATACACATAGCTATGAAATGCCTTATTCCCTTAGGCTTTTTAATGCCACCTTAACGAGCTTTCGACCAACGACTCCCAGACCATTAAGACCTTAGGGCACTAGGTGTAAAGACAATCCCCTCGGGCTTACTTACTCAAGTAACAATGGCCAGAAAACTAAACAATCACGCCACAGTGTTTATTCATACTTTCTTTTACGTTTTCTTTTTCTTTTTTTTTATAGCTTATATACCCCAAATATTGCCCCAAACTTAGGTTCTTGTCTAAATTTAGTCATCACTACTTATTCTTATCATTCTTTCATTCAAACTAGCATTATCCTTTAGAATCCCATTTTGTATCAATTTAAACTCAATCAATCAACAAGTTATTTTTAATGTGTTATCCTTATTATACCAGTTTCAAACAGAAAAAGATTCAATTCATAACAAGAAATCACATCAAAGCTCTAATGGTCAGTACTATACTTGTCTACCCAATTCCAATCTCATCATTGGCTAAAATAAACTTAAACTATCTAACAACTGGATTCATACAAATGAACATAGTAACTAACTAATATTTTTGAATTTTTGTTTTCAAACATAAATAAAATTATTTAGAACTACTCTACTATGCAAACTATTATTCACTTAAACTACATGAATGCAAACATATAATAATCCTAAACTAAACAAACATGACAACTTATGCAAAACTAAAACAACTACATTAATCATGCAAAACTAAACTAAACTAATTAACTCCCCCAAACTTAACAATTACAATGTCCTCATTGTAAAATAAAGCATGAAGTGGATAAGGACTTCCATGTAATCATTTAAGCGTGAAGTGATGGTGGCATGGCACAAAGACCTAAAACTCCTCCACATCAAAATTTGAAAGGAAGATATTGTGTCATGGGCTCAGTCGGTGGCTTCACTTTCCACAATCTTTTGCATGTCTATCAACCTCCAATACCGCAGAACGAAGAGAGACAACATAGATTAGAATAGCACTTTGGATTGGTAAGAGAACTTAATAAGCTAATTAATTCCTATCTACTAAATAAACTAGTAAAGCATATAAATATATAAAAAAATTCGGTCAGCTTGCCTCCCGATCGGTGATTTATTCTGATCTTTCAAATGACTTTATGCGTCAACGCTATCCAATTCCTCTTCGATAATTGAGGAACCCTCCATCCATCGGAAATAATGTAGCTTTTGGTAGGTTCCCATTTGTGATGGCTATCGAATTAAAGTCACATAGCATGCTCTGATTTGGTATGATCTCAATCAAGAACGTCCCACAACTAGGTGTTTTCTCTATTGTGTATGTGATCACTTTGGGGCATGGAAGATTGTCACAGTCAACAATCTCTTCTTCTATCTTCTCCAGCTCATCACATCATGGCTTCGGTGTTATACTCACTTTTACGTCATAATGAGTATTTTCGACGACATGACTACCTAGCAGACAAGGTTTTGCAAATCTGACTGACTCTTTGACCTTTGGTGGAGACCCATTTAGATCTTCGTCGACCTCTATTTCATTCTCCCCAATTGTCTCCATACTTCCGATATCTTGTGGCTCATCCAGTCGCAGATTTGGTTCTGGTTCTCCGTCAATTTTGTTATCCATGTCATAAAGCCAAGTTTTTGGAGGAAGGTTGCTTACGACTTTGGTCATTTGATCTATCTTATTCTGAATATTTTGAATTGATCTCTCTTGATTAATCCTCCTCTCCTCATTTGATGCTATGAACTTGGACAATAATTCCCCCATCCTTGAATTTTCTATTTCAGTCTCGGAAGCCATGTATTGAGGACCATTGGTTAAGGTAGTGGCGAGTTGTTCCATCCGATTATTAAAATTTTGGGTTGACAACTCTTGGCTAATCCTCATCTCCTCTAGGTTTGCTATTCCCTTCAATATTACATCCCTCAGATTTTGCTTTTCTTCTTGTGGCAATGGAGGTGGACATGAAAATTCCGGTGTGTATGTTTGATTTGGAGCGTAGTATTGGTCTTCATAAGTATCGCTCCATGACGAATCCGAGTGATTCCCCCAAACTTGATGATAATTAGCATATGTATAATCGTTGAGGTATTCACCATTGTGTTGTCCCTGCCCAAAACTAACGGTGCATTGATGACTCAGATGATTACCAACACAATAATTGCAATTAACTACTATCCTTCGATTACATTGGGCTGCAACAACATCCAACCTCCTCGAAAGTGTCTCAAGATGCGCTGATAATGCAGAAAATGCTTTGAGACCATCAATCACCGCTCCCCTTAACTGAGTCATATTCGAATAAGGCCATTGATAATTGCCTCCAACCATGATACCTAAAAATAGAGAAAAATAGAAAGAGAATTAAATAAAAATAAAAAAATGTTTAAATTAAGACTAGTTTGATTGAAGCTAATATTGGAAAAAATTATATTAACAAATTCCTCGGCAACGACACCAAAAACTTGTTGGGTAAATTCTAATTACGCATAACACGCAAGTATACATGGTCAGCAAGTAATAATGTGAAAGTAGAGTATCGTTCCCACAATGAATTGTTTAATAAAAATCACCAAGTACTAACCCGTAACCAACTCAATCTTATTTAAATGAATGAATTTTAATTTATAAGTAAACTAATTCTAATTACCACTAGTTAAATTAAGATTACGGAGATTTAAGATCACAACTTCACTTATTACTTCATTTAAGTTAACACACTTCTCATCAATTATTCTCCATCCCGAATTGTTAATCAAGAACACTAAAGTAGATAAAACCATCTCTCGATGCATGATACTCATACTCACTTAAATCCACAGATGATAGAATTAAGCAAGACACCCTAATTAACTAATCCACTATATCTCTATTTGAATTCCAATTAAAAAGGATTTAAAGCACAAGTTCTCTATAAGATTACATATGGCGTAAAGGCATATCTCTATCCTAAACACGAATCATGAATTCCATCTAAGCAAAAATCACAAACACATGTTATCACGATAAGATCTAAATCAATACTTCATCTCTCGAGTTCATATAGATTATCACGGTAATTGTTAGCTAGGAAATTAAGTAATTAAGTCCAAATCACAATAGACAATCCTCACAATAGAACATAATAACTGATAGTGAATTCTGTACCACGTATCTGGGGGCGTCACAGATGGCTTTATTGGGTAATTATCGAGTTTAAAACTCTATTGTGTTTTTCAATATTATTCTAGATATTTTAAATATCAGTCGTATTATTTTTCATAGCCTTATAATAATTTTTAAATAATTATTATAATTAGTCATGATTTTTCAAACACTGAATCATTATTAAATTATTTAAATACTAAATAATTCTATTATGATTAATAATTAATTAATATTAAATTATTAATGAAACTATTGCCAAAATATTAAAATTATTTATAATAACTTGAAATATTTTTAAAACATTTTATTACCCTTAAATGATTTTTAAAACATTCAAAATCATTTTTAAATAATTACCATTAATATTTAAATAGTAATGTAATATTTTTCAAAATATTAAAAGTCATTTATTATAACTTAAAAATATTTTAAAACTATTTATATCCTTTTTAAATGATTTTTAAATCAATAAAACCATTTTAAAACTATTTATTTAATATTATTATTAAATAAATCTAATATCATGAGTATTAAATATTAATGAAATTTACCTTTAAATATCAAAAGTTATATTTTATAACTTAAAATATTTTTAAACTATTTATTTTCATTTAAAATGATTTTTAAAATATTAAAATCATTTTTAACTAATTTATTTAATATAATTTCTAAATAAATCTAATATCATTAATATTAATTAATGAAATGTATCTTAAAATATTAAAAGTTGTGTTTTATAACTTCAAATATTATTAAATACCTTATTATCATTTAAATTGATTTTTGATATAATAAAATCATTTTTAATTAATTTATTTAATGCATTTATTCAATAATTAAATATCAATAATAATCAAATACATACTAATATTTATGAAAAATATGTCAAATTATTAAAAGTTAATTTTTATAACTTGAAATAATTTTTAAAATAATTTTTGTAATTTTCAGAAATTGTTTTATATTTTTAATGAATTTTTAGAAATTTATTTCTATTTTTAATCATTTTTCAAAAATTATAAAACTAAAATAATTAAATCCATCGCTAAATGCTTTAGCGATGGTTTCTTTCGCTGTTGGTGTTCTTGAGGCTCAAGAACATTCAAAGGCAGTGATCAAAAGGGTATGTTTGACCAACAATATCTGACAGATCATAAAGCTTTTGGGTACGATATGACTTTGATCTTGTAGTATTAATGCAATACTACAAGTATCAACAACAATCATGGTCAAACAACATAACACGAATGAGATCTGGGCTTCCAAAGTGGCTGTCAGACAAGTTCTTCATTTCTGGGTTACCCAGAGATAAAGAACAGTTCGGGTAAGCATATTTGGGCTTCCACAACTTGTGATCCATGTGATGATTTTGTGATTTAAGAGTTTCAGTGTGTAGCCAACATGTAAGGGTACAAATATAAGACATAAAACACATAAAACAACAAATAAATAAACAGATCTTGGTCGGTCAAACCTTGTTAGACGTCACGCTCTTATGTTTTCTGGGTTTCCAAGAAAACACAAGTCGTGAACATTCTGCTTGGTTTGACCATCCAGAAAATCCAACCCGTTTGACGTTAAGGTATTCTAATAGCATGAAACTACAATCCAAGTACCAAACTACAATATAGATACAACATACATAACAAAGAATCAATCAACAGAAAGATCTAGGTCCATATATTTCTTGTCAGAGCTTTCTAGGCAATAATCTGGGTTACCCAGAATGATCAAGTAACGGCCGATCAACGTATTTTGACCATCAATAACTTTCAATTTATAGTAGATCTGATCCTGATTCAAGTTTTAGAGTAAATCCCACTTGACATACTACAAGTAAAAACCTTTAACACATACAAATCATTAACGATCACAGATCTAGGAGGTCTGACTTTCGGATGTTAGACTTCATTTTCTAGATTTTTAGATTTTGTAAAACATCAAATCCGAGCATCTAGATGTTATGGATCTAACATCTAGCAACCCAGATCATCTATTTACACTATAAACAACATGTTTTAACACTAAAACATAACATCTAACATAGCTACAAGGATCAGATTCTAAATTAGGGTTTTGTACCTTTATGAACAAATTCTTGATTCTAGCTTTCTGATTTGTTATGAGTGATAGTGGGGCTTAGTTTGGGACTGAAAATGTTTAAGATTTTTGTGGGTTAGAGAGAGAGGGTCTTAGTGGAGTGTATGTTTGACAAATGAGCTTGAAATATGACTTTTCTCTCTTCAATTATATATATATATATATATATATATATATAATGTATGTAATGTGTGGGCTGATATGTAATGGCTGATTTGTATGAATTTTCAGTCACATGAATGTCAAGAGTTGGTAAACTACCACATATATGGCAAGATCTACACTCCATCCTAATAAAGAATTAAAAAAGGGCATTTTTGTCATTTGGCTTTTAAATTTAAGGGCAAACTAGTAACTTGTCACAACCCTTAGGGTTTGACCATTAGGGTTTAACCCTTAAGGTTTACCATTTCCTTTTCTAGAATTTTCAATTAGGGCTAAAATTAAAATTTAGTTTCCTAAATTATAAATTAGGTTTTTTTTAAATTAATTTAGGTTTTCTAATTACTTAGTGTTAGAGTTTATGCCCTAGAAGCCAATTATTTGATATAATTGCTTAACGTTTTGATATTATATTTGATTGAATAAATGAATGATTTTATTATGGTTTTATTTATCGCTAAGTATATAAATGTTAACATAATAAAAATCCTTAGAATATTGATACAAATTATATAGTTTCAAGTATGTGACTTGAACATGAGATTATATATTTACAATTAGTATCAGTGTTCCTAAATGTCCCTAGTCGAGTATCATTGTTGATGGGACAACAATAATGCATTAAGACTAGTATGTGGATTGACTGATGACCAAATCTCATTGGTCATAAATATATGAGATATTAAGTCAATGCATAGGTACATGTTGAGAACGATGTCTTTGGGGATGCACCCCACCATGAGAATTCTATGTGGAGCATTATGCGAAGTGTCATTAGCAATTCTCATAGTGACAATGATATAATGGTCCTCCGACCTGCAATCACTATATTTCTTCACGGGAATTTATGTACTTTGATATCATCAAATGTCACCTTTAATAGGGTGGACTATAAAGGTGATTATTGGGTACATCATGAATCGTGTGAGGAATATGAGTGATCTAGATGGAATTTAACCCTCATATGTATTAGGGGTGATATCCATAGGCCTCTTGATTTAGTAGGACTATGAAATGCATGGCCATGCTCAAATAGTGATTTGTTTCATATAGTCTACTCATTGATCAAGAAAAACTCAGATTAAATTATGAAGAGTATGACACATTCCATGACTCGAGTTTAATCTAGGATATTAAGGTTAAATTACATTGAAACATTGGTCACGAAAAGGTTGCATCGAATCATCGATCTTATTATTAATTGGGTAGCAGTGATGCATTACTAGATGTCAGCCACGCTTTTATAATTTTATAATATGATTTTAAAATTATTGCCAACGTAATAATAACCTATAGGGTCACACACAAAGAACGTAATTAAAAGGAAATTAATTTAAATTGTAAAGATTTAAATATGTCAATATGATTGATAGAATTTTAAATTTTGAATTTAAATTAATAGGATAATTTATATATAGGCATATTAATTAAGTAAGACTTAATTAAGATATATATATATATATATATATATATATATAAAATTTAGGATTTTATTTTAATTGGATTAGGATTTTGATTAATTCCTATTAACTACTATATATATGATATATAGCAGCCATTTTAGGTTACGATCATAAACTGACAAACCCTAGCCGCTCTTAGAGAGAGACTAGGGAAAAGTTCAAAAATCTTGTTCCTTTGGTGGCTAGTACCGTAGCTCCTTTTATTGCAGAATCGTGCGACGGTTCGCGTGCGTTCGTGTGGATACTGTAGAGACGTAGTACCGTGAGGAATTGCGTTGGAGATTCGGAGTGCATCAATTTTATTTTCACAATCGGTATAATTTCTAACCACTGAGTTAATTTATTTTCGCATGGATCCTGTTTACGGTTTCAAAATTGCTTAAAATTTTTAATTTCTGCTGTGCGTTTCTGTATTGAAACCCCTACACTTAGAACTTGCTAACTAGGTTTAAGATCCACTAATTAGCATTAAGCTTTCAACTTTAGCAATTAGGGTTAATAATTGGCGAATTAAAGTTTCTAATTCCACTATTGGGATTTCGAATCAATAATTAGGGTTTTTAATTACTAATTAGAGTTTTCCATAATTAGCGTTAAAACCTACAATACAAATCATATAACTCAAAACACAGTGACTTAACAAATTTTAAAGTCGTATTTGACTTTCATATTAGGGTTTATCAAAGCAATGCTAGGGCTTTCTACTGTCATACCATTATTGGCTAACCATTATCAATACGTATATAAGGTACATATTTATAGCACTAAAATATAATACATATAATATTAATATTCTCATCCCTTATTAAAATTCCAAAATTAGAGTTTGGATTCCATATCTGATTTATCTTACATATATAGCATTATTAATTAAGTTAAAATAATTAAATTAACTAATCTGAATAAATTCATATAATAAAATAGTTATTATAATAATTCTAATAATCATTCATATATTATTTAAATAATATAATAATTATATTTTCATAGAAAATAATTAATAAGATATTATTACTACCAAATTAATTTGTTATTGGAATATAATGATCAATAATTCTAAAATAAAATTATTTGAAATTATTCATGTAATAATTAAATTTTATTTATCACATATATATACATACGCTTTACATTGCACATATATCCCCCACCTTTATAAAAAAAGATTTATACGTAAATAACTTATTTTATTATATAGAAAATATCGGGTTATTACATTCACCCTGCCTTATAAGGATTCCATCCCCGGAATCACCGTTTCAAAACATATACATACTAGGGTACATAGCATACACAGTCATTATAAGTAGACCTCGATCAAATTTGATCAAACTAATCTTTAACTAGTTAGCCTAAAGCTTGTCTATCTGATTATACGGAATTTGGATTTCTAAAAGAACTCAAATTCCTCATTCAAATTTTCTTTATAAAATAACTTACTATATATAAGAAAATCATATATAAGAAAATAAATTTTATTTGAATAATACCTAGAGTTCCATCCCTGGCTGCTACCGTATCCTTAACTGTCTTGTTAAAGACTCCGGCGGTTGATTTTGTTAGTTGGTTAGTTGAAGTTGGTCCCGTTGTTTCCAATGTCCCCTTATTTTCCCCTTATTCGCACTTCATGCCTCCCTTCTCCCTTTTGGATAGTCTTTCACCTTATGCTCCGTTGATTCACAAATAAAACACTGGCCACTATAAATTTTCAATTGGGGCGGTTAGGAGAGATATGTCTCTTCTGCCCACACTTGTAGCACACAGACTTTGTGACACCCCCAAAATAGGTCCATTCCATCCAACCCATTTTGAGTCGCCAAATACATGGTACAGAAATAACTACAACTTTATTAATATATTTGTCGTGCAAAATACGACAACATATATACTGTGAGTTTAAATACAATTATTGTCTTCTAGACAATATAAATACCCAAATAAATCCTCATCCCAATTATTGATACATTATTTTACAAAAATGGTGAGGACTACTAAACAACTCTCTCTAGAACCTTCATTCCATACCCCGACTAGTACTCGCTACATTCTCGCCTCCTGAGAAGAAAAATGGAACAACAAGGAAAAGGGTGAGCTCAACTAGCCCGAAGAAGAATATTATGACTAAGATAATATACAACAAATTATCATTAGTCTTCAACAGGAAAAAACTAATAGAATACAAGAGACAACAAGTTTTTAAACCAATATTCGCAATAAAATAATAATTCATTAGAAGAGTTAAGTAGAGAATGCAACTACTATCTTCTATGTATGAATTTAAAAGTTCGTCGCTATCTTTTATCCCTCAGAACATCAATCAACATAGATCTGGAATCAAATATTCATCTTTGCACTACAGCCCAAAGATATTCATCGATTGGTCATGTTCATCTAAACACTGCTCATCTTTTACTACTACGCCAAAGATATTCTTCAGAAATCATTCATCTTTGCACTACAGCCAAAGATATTCCATAATATCATCATTTAAGACTCAAGATGATGAAAATATTTTAAAAGAAACGAATCCAAAGGAAACAAAATGACAAGGATTAAGGATTAAGGATTCGTACTTTTGTTTTATCCACGCCCAAAAATACCTCAAAAATAATCATAGGGTGTGAAATTCAAGAATGATCAAAACATGGATACAATCAAAGCTAGTATCCGTAATAGATATTTTAGATGAAAAGAAAATTTTTCATTTTTCTATGAATAGTCTTAGTATTCGTGAATAATTATGTCGTATATGTGAATAGTCTTGATACGTGAATAGTAACTCTCGGCACCAAAAGATAGAAATTCCATAAAAAACATCTTCACGCTTTCCGAAATAGTACTCGTGAATAGTAACTCGTGAATAGTAACCCATGAATAGTAACTCGTGAATAGTAACTCATGAATAGTAACCCGACATGAAAAAGTTCCAAATTTGATAAAAAGTTCCAACTAATATTTCAAAGATAATGATATTGAAGAAATAATATCATTTGAGAAGAAAATAACATCCCTTACCTCGAAAGACAGTACTTCTAGTTGAAACACCGGATATAGGCTATGACTTGAACTTGCACCGTATAGCAATACTCAAAGTATACTCAAAATACTCACAAGAATACGCTCGATAATATAGAGAGAGAAAACTTCAGTTTCTGGTGTGATTTTCAATTCTAACCTAAGCACCCTATTTATAGGAAATTGCTTAGAACACCAAAGCAGAAAATTTAATATAATAATAATATATTATATATATATATATTCCTACGCCAACCAAGACTCCTGAAATCAGCATGTTTACAACACATGGGGGGCCAACCAAAACAATAAAAACGTTTTTGTTGATATAAATAATTAAAACTTCCAAAAATCAATTATTTCGGAGCTTCGGAACTTCAATAATTCATAATAAATAGCTCTTTTATCAGAAAAATTCGAATCTTGCGAGTTTTTATAGGAAATTCAATTCTCTACAACTTTACAGAAGAAAGTGTTTCCAAATTCCAAACAGAAATTGACCGAAATCCACATACGGACAATTTTACAAGCTATAATCAAATTTCAGTCAAGAAATGGGGTCCACCGACACACAAAACATGTGTTAATCATTTAATGCAACAAAAATACTCTTCCTCCTCATATACTCATATATCCCACATTCATTGTAAAATATCACCGCTTAATATATTATTAAAATAATATATTTAAATGAATTATTTTATCGTAAAAAAGATAAAATATTAATTTTAACAATTGTCATTTTAAAATTTTTCTCCATCTATATCCACATAAAATCAATATTTTCCTCATCATATGAATCAATAATTAATTATTCACAAATAATATTACAGAATCACAATATTGACAACCAGCAGCTTCCTGGAAAAGGGGTCTTTCCAATAAGAATTTCTTCTTCATCATAGCCGCAATTAGGTGACCAAACCTCTCCTTAGATGTAACTTTCTAGACATTGCCAATAATGTTATCTAATAATATTATTCAGATAATATGAATTATTGCTTCGATAATAAAAAATACCGTGTGTAATGACAATTATCAAACAACAAAGAATATAAAATATCAACGCAACAATTATTGAATCAATAAAATAAAATATCGAATAAAGATTACATCGTAACAATTATTGAGTAGTGCCTTCTTACGTAAGAATCAATAATTGGTGCAATACCGCAAAGCATCTGCTCAACAACGCCAGATTAGTGTGTTTTAACCAACGGGTATTCCAACAAGATAATCTGTAACAACTACGCCAAGCTATTTATAAACAACTTATATTTATCGCTTTCTTCATCCAATCGCTTTCGTTATGGGGCCCACGAAGATCATACTGGTCGCATTTAATATTCCACGACCAAACGAATATTCCCCGACAATAATGAATATTTTATAACCACTTGCTTATTCGAAATATTTGCGTATTTTACCCATAACTATCCACATTAATCAAATCGACCCTTACTATTTCAAAATAATAAATAGAGGAAAATAAATTTCATTTATTAATAATTTGGGGTCTTACAGACTTTCCCTTTAAACACTTTTTTGAGTGATTTTTTCCACAATTTCTACACTGCACAACTTGTTTCTTTCCACCTCCTGACTTATTTCCGGTATTCACGAAACTATCTCCTTTTCTTTTTCCAGTCGTACCACCACTACTCCCTTCTCCGGCTTTAACTTGATTTGCCTCCCAACAAAAATTCGCCTCCCCTTTCATTGTATAGGTGGCAAAAGCTGTCTTTTACCCCTCCGTTGCCCTAACTATCACAAACACTTCTACAAGGTCAATTGATCCTCTAAATCCTGGCGGTTCGATTGCTTTGAAGTCTTTGAAGTTTGCCGATCGATTATCTGGCTGATTTCCCGCGGCTGGTATTCCACTCTATATAGCTTGAGCGTCCATATTCGCCAAATTATGTATCGGGTCTGGTTGTCCTCCAACTTTGTTGACATGTTCTTCTGCCCTTTGTCTTGGCAGAATATTCTGATTAAATAAAATCATGTTCATCCAACTAATTCATAGTACTTTACACCATATAGCATAACACATACTGCTTTAAACATCTGCTATCCCTTTGTGACAAAAAAGTAAGGAATCGCTGCCACAACTTATACCAAAGTTGAGAATATTACATTACCCATCATAGAACATACATATTCAAGTAATACTAATACTACATATTTCCTACGCCTTCACTAAGGATCAATTGCTTAGTAATCTATATATTCTCCTTATCCTTAATAATCTATTCACACATAACTGTACCAAGTTCGTCAAATTTACCACATATTATGAGTTCAGGAACTTACCACAATCATATGAGTTTAAGAACTTATCCTAGTCAGACCTTTGGCGTCCATTCGCTGAGGGGTTCAAAAGTTTCATATAATTATGAGTCATGAACTTACCATAAGTATGAGTTTTAAGAACTCGAACTTAACCTTATATTCTCTAACTATACTCTACCTATCTGTTATACCACCGTTTCTGGGTTCGGTATTACAATTTCCACAATAACCACCTCATTAGGGTTTCTTTCAAAGTGAGCCTCTATTTTAGCTATTGGCTTTGATATTGGCTCGGTTATGGAGGTTAACTCCCTTTTTACGATCTGAGGATATCTTAATCCATTTTCCATCTGACATCTACATATAGATTATCCTGATTAGCAAATAATATATACACATAACAAATAATAGTTTTATATAAGTTATCTTTTATTTTGTTCTATGATGAATTTATTCAATTCATCTCCTTTTAAACTCTATTTAAATTATTTGTATTTTCAACGTTTCCCTCTGTCCTAAGGTTATAGCCTAAGGTCTAACCCACCTACGGTTTCTAACCTATAGCTCTGATACCATGTTGTGACGCCCCCAAATTCAGGTACTTGGAACCCAAACTCAGTGCTTCACGATACCATTTTTATGAGCGGAATAATACTAATAATAATAACAATAATATAAATACCAAACTTAATTTACATATATCAGAGTCTAATCCCAGTTTCTCAACCTTTACTACCTTACATTACATGATAGATAATAAATATCATCCTTATCTTAATAAAGTCAAACTATTACATAAGATACCATAAAGTTTATTCTGATAGCTTTCCCTTTCCTTTGTCCTTGTCTGAACCTTCTGGTTGATCACACTTAGCTGAAAATATTTATATTTAAAGCAAGAATGAGCAATGGGGTGCCCAACAAGTAATAGAAGACAATAAACGTTAGCTGAAAGAAGTAAATTCTTTCTATGAATAACACTTCTACAACGAATCAATAGTTGTGAAGTAAGCTGAACTAATAATAACAACATATCAAATCTATCTCAAATTTTGAAACTACATATTGACTATAATTGTTTAACAATCGACAAACTATGAACTTTGTTTTCGATTTTCGATATTCAATTGAATAACAAGAATTTATTCTACACAATAACAAAGTGGAATATTTTCCAGAGTTTATGCTGAGTGATCCCTAAGAATCTTGAACTTAATTCTCGAGTAATTATCAAAGATTTGATTTGATATACCCAGGTGTATTAGATAACCATAAAGATTAAGTCATACCCCTCTGCAAGTATAACAAGTGATCAGCTTCATTATACCCTATATTATGCATAATACTTAAACGCGCGCAATGGCCGAATATACGGCCAATACTTAAAGGTTGAATTTTGAATTATAACAACAAAATACTATGATTTCAATATCTAATTTTGAATTTTAAGTTCTATCCTTTTTATATCCTTTTTAAATGATTTTAAAATCAATAAAACCATTTTAAAACTATTTATTTAATATTATTATTAAATAAATCTAATATCATGAATATTAAATATTAATGAAATTTTTCTTTAAATATCAAAAGTTATATTTTATAACTTCAAATATTTTTAAACTATTTATTTTCATTTAAAATGATTTTATAATATTAAAATCATTTTTAACTAATTTATTTATTATAATTACTAAATAAATCTAATATCATTAATATTAAATTATTAATGAAATTTATCTTAAAATATTAAAAGTTGTGTTTTATAACTTAAAATATTATTAAATACCTTATTATCATTTAAAATAATTTTTGATATAATAAAATCATTTTTAATTAATTTATTTAATGCATTTATTAAATAATTAAATATGAATAATAATCAAATACATACTAATATTTATGAAAAATATGTCAAATTATTAAAAGTTAATTTTTATAACTTCAAATAATTTTTAAAATAATTTTTATAATTTTCAGAAATTATTTTATAGTTTTAATGAATTTTTAGAAATTTATTTCTATTTTTAATCATTTTCCAAAAATTATTAAACTAAAATAATTAAATTAAATAAGCTAAAGGCTTTTTGTGATTTTTACTTCATCATGATTAGTGTTCTTGAGGCTCAAGAACATTCAAAGGCAGTGATCAAGAGGGTATGTTTGACCAACAATATCTAACATATCATAAAGCTTTTGGGTACGATATGACTTCGATCTTGTAGTATTAATGTAATACTACAAGTATCAACAACAATCATGGTAAAACAACATAACACGAATGAGATCTGGGCTTCCAAAGTGGCTGTCAGACAAGTTCTTCATTTCTGGGTTACCCAGAAATAAAGAACAGTTCGGGTAAGCATATTTGGGCTTCCACAACTTGTGATCCATGTGATGATTTTGTGATTTAAGTGTTTCAGTGTGTAGCCAACATGTAAGGGTACAAATATAAGACATAAAGCACATAAAACAACAAATAAATAAACAGATCATGGTTGGTCAAACCTTGTCAAACGTCACGCTCTTTTGTTTTCTGGGTTACCCAGAAAACGCAAGACGTGAACATTCTGCTTGGTTTGACCATCCAGAAAATCCAACATGTTTGACGTTAAGGTTTTCTAATAGCATGAAACTACAGTCCAAGTACCAAACTACAATATAGATACAACATACATCACAAAGAATCAATCAATAGAAAGATCTAGGTCCATATATTTCTTGTCAGGGCTTTCTGGGCAATAATTTGGGTTACCCAGAATGGTCAAGTCATGGTCGGTCATCGTATTTTGACCATCAATAACTTTCAATTTATAGCAGATCTGATCCTGATTCAAGTTTTAGAGTAAAGCCCAGTTGACATACTACAAGTAAAAACCTTTAACACATACAAATCATTAACGATCACAGATCTAGGAGGTCTGACTTTCGGATGTTAGACTTCATTTTCTAGATTTTTAGATTTTGTAAAACATCAAATCCGAGCATCTAGATGTTATGGATCTAACATCTAGCAACCCAGATCATCTATTTACACTATAAACAACATGTTTTAACACTAAATCATAACATCTAACATAGCTACAAGGATCAGATTCTAAATTAGGGTTTTGTACCTTTATAAACAAATTCTTGATTCTAGCTTTCTGATTTGTTATGAGTGATAGTGGGGCTTAGTTTGGGACTGAAAATGTTTAAGATTTTTGTGGGTTAGAGAGAGAGGGTCTTAGTGGGGTGTATGTTGGACAAATGAGCTTGAAATATGACTTTTCTATCTTCAATTCTATATATATCATGTATGTAATGTGTGGGTGATAAGTAGGTTTTATACATACTTATCTGGTATCTGTTACTTGAATTAGTTGCTTAATCTAATGTTTCTTAATTACTTTTCATGCATTTTGTGTTCATTTTGTAGATTGTATGCTTGGGAGCGGAAATCACAAAGAATTGGTGTGAAATCGCAAAGAAAAGTAAATCGGACATCATTTGGGGTTTCATGTTCATTTCATGTTTTTGGCTTGAAACTTGGCTTACAGTGTAGATCTTCTTCTTAGCTTTCCGTAATAACTTGAATCATTCCAATCGGAGTTCGGATGCAAGAGTTATGACATTTGTACCAACGGACGTCGAACGTCACTATTTTGGGTGACCATTTGCATAGGAGTCACTTCCAACCCCATTTAGGCCATCATCCATCCGTTATTTCTCATTTCTAAAAGAATGATAGTTGTAGAGCTCGTCGGTATCTTCGATTTGATAGGTGGCAGGCCTCTTAACTCTTCCCGGATCAAAAGTTATGGTCGTTTTCTCAAAGGATGTCAGAGCAGAAAAGGTACCCCCGCCGGGGCGGGCTTTTCCTCCACAAAACCTCCGCCGGGGCGGGCATATCAGCTAGAAAATAGTAGGGACCCCCGCCGGGGCGAACCCTATTCAAGTATAAACCCCCGCCGGGGAGGGGGTACGCCTAGAAAATACGTTTTTTTGTCCAAATTTGAGTTCGAGAATGATTGTTTCGATCCAATTGACTCAAGGACTTCCAAGAGGACTTAAAGGCATGTAAAGAGGCATATAAAAGGAGGAGAAACACATAGATTAGAGGAGGATTAGAGAGGGAGAGAGCATTTCGTTAGATTAGATTAGAGTAAATTAGATCAAAACCCTAATTTTTGTTAGATTTGGAGATTGAAGCATCTTGGAGACCATTGAAGATTCAAAGTAGGAGCAAGGAGGGAGCTTCAAATCTACAAACAATAGATTTTATCTTCTTATCTTCTTCTATCTTTATCTTTTAATGATTATTTAATTGTGGATTCTTAATTTTAATTCAATAATCATGAACTAATTCTTTGTTTGAGATTACAATGGATCTTATTGTGTAGTTTATTTTAATATGCTTCACTATCAGTTATTATGTTCTATTGTGAGGATTGTCTATTGTGATTTGGACTTAATTACTTAATTTCCTAGCTAACAATTACCGTGATAATCTATATGAACTCGAGATGAAGTATTGATTTAGATCTTATCGTGATAGCATGTGTTTGTGATTTTTGCTTAGATGGAATTCATGATTCGTGTTTAGGATAGAGATATGCCTTTACGCCATATGTAATCTTATAGAGAACTTGTGCTTTAAATCCTTTTTAATTGGAATTCAAATAGAGATATAGTGGATTAGTTAATTAGGGTGTCTTGCTTAATTCTATCATCTGTGGATTTAAGTGAGTATGAGTATCATGCATCGAGAGATGGTTTTATCTCGCTTTAGTGTTCTTGATTAACAATTCGTGATGGAGAATAATTGATGAGAAGTGTGTTAACTTAAATGAAGTAATAAGTGAAGTTGTGATCTTAAATCTCCGTAATCTTAATTTAACTAGTGGTAATTAGAATTAGTTTACTTATAAATTAAAATTCATTCATTTAAATAAGATTGAGTCAAGTTACTGTTAGTACTTGGTGATTTTTATTAAACAATTCATTGTGGGAACGATACTCTACTTTCACATTATTACTTTTAATTATGTATACTTCATGTTGTTATGCGTAATTAGAATTTACCCAACAAGTTTTTGGTGCCGCTGTTTGAGGAATTTGTTAATATAATTTTTTCCAATATTAGCTTCAATCAAACTAGTCTTAATTTAAACATTTTTTTATTTTTATTTAATTCTCTTTCTATTTTTCTCTATTTTTAGGTACCATGGTTGGAGGCAATTATCAATGGCCTTATTCGAATATGACTCAGTTAAGGGGAGCGGTGATTGATGGTCTCAAAGCATTTTCTGCATTATCAGCGCATCTTGAGACACTTTCGAGGAGTTTGGACGTTGTTGCAGCCCAATGTAATCGAAGGATAGTAGTTAATTGCAATTATTGTGTTGGTAATCATCTGAGTCATCAATGCACCGTTAGTTTTGGGCAGGGACAACACGATGGTGAATACCTCAACGATTATACATATGCTAATTATCATCAAGTTTGGGGGAATCACCCAGATTCGTCATGGAGCGATACTTATGAAGACCAATACTACGCTCCAAATCAAACATACACACCGGAATTTTCATGTCCACCTCCATTGCCACAAGAAGAAAAGCAAAATCTGAGGGATGTAATATTGAAGGGAATAGCAAACCTAGAGGAGATGAGGATTAGCTAAGAGTTGTCAACCCAAAATTTTAATAATCGGATGGAACAACTCGCCACTACCTTAACCAATGGTCCTCAATACATGGCTTCCGAGACTGAAATAGAAAATTCAAGGATGGGGGAATTATTGTCCAAGTTCATAGCATCAAATGAGGAGAGGAGGATTAATCAAGAGAGATCAATTCAAAATATTCAGAATAAGATAGATCAAATGACCAAAGTCGTAAGCAACCTTCCTCCAAAAACTTGGCTTTATGACATGGATAACAAAATTGACGGAGAACCAGAACCAAATCTACGACTGGATGAGCCACAAGATATCGGAAGTATGGAGACAATTGGGGAGAATGAAATAGAGGTCGACGAAGATCTAAATGGGTCTCCACCAAAGATCAAAGAGTCAGTCAGATTTGCAAAACCTTGTCTCATAGGGTAGTCATATGTCGCGTGGAAATACTCATTGTGACGTAAAAGTGAGTATAACACCGAAGCCATGATGTGATGAGCTGGAGAAGATAGAAGAAGAGATTGTTGACTGTGACAAGCTTCCATGCCCCAAAGTGATCACATACACAATAGAGAAAACACCTAGTTGTGGGACGTTCTTGATTGAGATCATACCAAATCAGAGCATGCTATGTGACTTTAATTTGATAGCCATCACAAATGGGAACCTACCAAAAGCTACATTATTTCCGATGGATGGAGGGTTCCTCAATTATCGAAGAGGAATTGGATAGCGTTGACTGCATAAAGTCAGCCGAAGATCAGAATCAAGCTACCGAATCGGGAGGCAACCTGAAATTTTTTTATATATTTATATGCTTTACTAGTTTATTTAGTAGATAGGAATTAATTAGCTTATTAAGTTCTCTTACCAATCCAAAGTGCTATTCTAATCTATGTTGTCTCTCTTCGTTGCAGGTATTGGAGGTTCAATAGACATGCAAAAGATTGTGGAAAGTGAAGCCACCAGCCTGAGCCCATGACACAATATCTTCCTTTCAAATTTTGATGTGGAGGAGTTTTCAGTCTTTGTGCCATGCCACCATCACTTCACGCTTAAATGATTACATGGAAGTCCTCATCCACTTCATGCTTTATTTTACAATGAGGACATTGTAATTGTTAAGTTTGGGGGAGTTAATTAGTTTAGTTTAGTTTTGCATGATTAATGTAGTTGTTTTAGTTTTGCATAAGTTGTCATGTTTGTTTAGTTTAGGATTATTATATGTTTGCATTCATGTAGTTTAAGTGAATAATAGTTTGCATAGTAGAGTAGTTCTAAATAATTTTATTTATGTTTGAAAACAAAAATTCAAAAATATTAGTTAGTTACTATGTTCATTTGTATGAATCCAGTTGTTAGATAGTTTAAGTTTATTTTAGCCAATGATGAGATTGGAATTGGGTAGACAAGTATAGTACTGACCATTAGAGCTTTGATGTGATTTCTTGTTATGAATCGAATCTTTTCTCGCTTTTGAAACCGGTATAATAAGGATAACACATTAAAAATAACTTGTTGATTGATTGAGTTTAAATTGATACAAAATGGGATTCTAAAGGATAATGCTAGTTTGAATGAAAGAATGACAAGAATAAGTAGTGATGACTAAATTTAGACAAGAACCTAAGTTTGGGGCAATATTTGGGGTATATAAGCTATAAAAAAAAGAAAAAGAAAACGTAAAAGAAAGTATGAATAAACACTGTGGCGTGATTGTTTAGTTTTCTGGCCATTGTTACTTGAGTAAGTAAGCCCGAGGGGATTGTCTTTACACCTAGTGCCCTAAGGTCTTAATGGTCTGGGAGTCGTTGGTCGAAAGCTCGTTAAGGTGGCATTAAAAAGCCTAAGGGAATAAGGCATTTCATAGCTATGTGTATATAAACCAAAAGAAAAAAAAAGAATAAAACGGGAAATAAGAGCAAAAAGCCCCCGTAGATGAAAAATAAAGCATAAGTATCCCATGTTGACCCTCAATATTGGTAATTGTTTGATTTTAGTTGGATCTAGCTTATTTTTGGATTTCTTGAGTTTACAATGTATCATTCCTTCGAAGAGACTCGTTATTTGTTAAATTTGATTTTATATCAGTAAACATTGTTGTGGAGCACACACGCACTATATTAGTGATAACAATCTTATATTTGATTATTGATTGGGAAGTTACTAATGAGTTCTGATATGATGTATTATCGTGTTTACTTGATTTTTCTAAGGCCGGTTGAATAGACTTGTTTCGCGCCATTATCGCCGGATTCGTAGGCATGTAGATTAGTTGCATCAGATAGCATCGTTGTTTTTGCTTTTTGCTTGAGGACAAGCAAAGGTTTAAGTTTGGGGGTATTTGATATGAAGGTTTTATACATACTTATCATGTATCTGTTACTTGAATTAGTTACTTAATCTCATGTTTCTTAGTTACTTTTCATGCATTTTGTGTTCATTTTGTAGATTGTATGCTTGGGAGCTAAAATCACAAAGAATTGGTATGAAATCACAAAGAAAAGCAAATCAGACATCATTTGGGCTTTCATGTTCATTTCATGTTTTTGGGTTGGAACTTGGCTTACATTGTAGAGCGTCTTCTTAGCTTTCCGGAACAACTTGAATCATTCCAATTGGAGTTCAGATGCAAGAGTTATGACATTTGTACCAACGAACGTCAAACATAACTATTTTGGGTGGCCATTTGCATAGCAGTCACTTCCAGTCCCATTTAGACCTTCATCCGTCCATTATTTCTAAATATTAAAGAATGACAGTTGTAGAGCTCATCGGTATCTTCGATTTGATAGGTAGTAGGCCTCGTAACTGTTTCTGGATCAAATGTTATGGCCGTTTTCCCAAAAGACGTCAGAGTATAAAAGGTTCCCCCACCGGGGCGGGCTTTTCCTTCACAAAACCCCCGTCGGGGCGGTCATATCGGCTAGAAAAAAGTAAGGACCCCCGCCGGGGCAGGTGTATGCCCAGAAAATACATTTTTTGTCCAAATTTGAGTTCGAGAATGATTGTTTCTGTGACGCCCCCAAAATTATGTATCCATCACCCATCTTGAGTCGCCAGATACATGGTACAAAATTCATATACAACTTAATAATACAACTGTCGTGTACAATATGACAAAACATAAACTGTGAGTTTGAATACAAATATTGTCTACTAGAGAGTATAAAAACTCAAAAGGAGTCCTCATTACAATTATTATCACACTATTTCACAGAATAGTGAGGACTACTAATTCAAACATCTAGGATCATCACTCTGTTCCTCGACTAGTCCTAGCTACGCTTCTCATTTCAAGAGAACAAAGAAAGAAAGGGTGAGCTCAACTAGCCCAAAGAAGAAATATTATGACTAAGATAATGCGTAATAATTTATCATTAGCCTTCAACAAAGTTAAAACCGATAAAATATAATAACTATCAAGTTTAATCTGCAGTGGAACAAGCAATCCATTAGAAGAGTCAAGTAGGAATAAAATCTACTATCTTCTATGATTTAAAAGATTTTTCATCACTTTTATCGCTGGGACTCAGCTTAAAAAATAATCCACATCATCGAATCACCCCTGCACTATGGCGAAGGATATTCTTTAGTATCACGACCACGAATTATCCATGCACTACGTCTAAAGATAATCATGTTTTCATCAACGGTCCCGATCATGCCATAAAACAATTCATCTTTTGCACTACTACCAAAGAGAATCCATAGCCATAATCATACCAAAATCGCCCATCAATGCACTACGGGCCAATGAGGACTTTTTCCACATCATTTGTAACATTACTAAGTTATGATTATACCGAATAATCCTCGGTCATAATCATACCAAGTCCATCTATGCACTACAGCCATGTATGACTTTCAACATAATATAAACATGAGGATGATGACAATGATATAAGAATTCAATAAAACAAGTTCAAGAATTAATTTATCCTGGAACTAATAATGTCCACATTGTCAACATGATACTTTTTGTAGAGTAAAATTCAAGAATGCTCAGAAAAATATTTCCATGAAAAGATACTGGATGAAGCGCAAATATCAAGGATATTCCACTAATTTCATGGAGTATAGAAGTCAAAGTTTTAACCAATTGAGTATAATAAAGAATGGAATAACAAAAGAAATCACCAGGCATGTGATAGATAGCACATGCGGGTTATTCCAACAGTAATAATAAATACGGAACCAGTCCCACAGAAATGCATGTATGTGATATTCCAATGTAAAAAATAAAGATTTTAACTGTGTTCTGCGTAAAACGCATGCATGTGATATTCCAAATGTAATAATAAAAATGGAATAATGTATGATTTCACCAAGTATAGGGGAGTCCACGATATCAAAAGTTATTCCAATGTAATAATAAAGATTTTAATTGTGTCCCACAGAAAAACGCATGCATGTGATATTCCAAATGTAATAATAAAGAATGGAATAATGTATGATTTCACCAAGTATAGGGGATTCAGCAGTGATACAAAGTTATTCCAATGTAATAATAAATAATGGAATAATGTAAGTTCTCTTCATGAATACAAAAGAAATAATACCCTTACTGTACAACAAATAATATTCCCTACCTTAGAAGAAATCTGGATATTGGAAAAGTGAAGTAACAAAATACTTTTCTTCTTTCTCTCTATAGTTTCTCTCTCTAGAGTTTCAGTGAATTTGTAAGAAATAATGAAGGAATGAGCTTCTATTTATAGGAGAATGGACTGAATAGTAACTAATTCATGAACGGTCCAGATTGATTTACTTTTAAACGGACGGTCCATATTGGTTTACTATTAAAACTTAAAGCAACGGTCCATACTGATTTACTATTAAAACTTTAAACCAACGATCCATATTGATTTACTATTATAACTTTCCACCAGCGGTCCATATTGATTTACTATTATATCTTCAACCAACGGTCTGAAAAATTATCACATCTCCTCATGGAATAATATTGTACTAAAAATGATTTGGACCGAAAAGAAATATATCTTATGGGTGAATAGTACCCCATGAATAGTAACTCGTGAATAGTACTCCGACATGAAAAGTGTCCCGAATACCCGATTGAAAAATATATCCAACAGACATCACTTATACTAACACAAACAAGTCCAACACAATGGAACTATAAAATTCATCTTTAATCAACACAAACTTATTCATCATTAATATTATAATTCACAATATTTAATAACCAGGTCGTTCCCAGGATAGAGGGGGCTTTCCGATAAGGATTTCTCTTTATTGGCGCGCAATTAGGTGACCAAATCTCTCCTTGACAGAACTTCTAGATATTGTCAATATTATAAATAATAATATGAATAACTTTGTCGTCTCAATTATTTATTTAATAATATATCATATTATGCATATGATACTGTAACAATAATTGAATCAATAATATGAGAGATATGATGCAGCAATTACGGTAGCAATAATTGAGTATAACTGAGTGACTTCTCACGTAAACATCAATAATCAATATTGTGTGCTATCGCAACTACGCCAGACATCGCATTTTTAACACCACGTGTGTTTCAAAGAAGCTAATCTGGTAAAACTTCCGCCGTTATTTTCATAAAGTATTTTTGTCGTTTTCTCAATCCGACAAAAATTCCGTTGCGGGGTCTATGAACTAACTCTTTTGTTAAGATTTTAATTGAACCTTTTATGGCTATGAATTAATTATTCATTATATTCCAATTATTTGTGTCAAATTGAGTTGCTTATCTTGCCTTATACTTATTGATTAATTATCTGATCAGTAATTACCTTGTTACTCTAGAAGGAATTGGAAAAGGAATTCTAGGGTTAGAACTGGGCATGATGACATGTGACTTAGTTATTTGCACAGTGAATAATTAGGTGTGTGAATAGAATGAGAATATCTATTTACCGCATGTAACACATAAGGAATTGGGATTGTAAAGAGTTTAATTTAATTTTTTTGCATAGGGATATATCAAAATTAACTTGGATTAAATAGAAGGCAAATGATCACTTGAGAAAGGGCTTTTGGCATTTGAGAATTCCTGTTAACAATTCAATAGAGATAATAATTGGGATATTGGAGTCTTAGCCTTTATTTATTTGAATTCATTTATAAAGTAACCTAGTTTTAATTGGTTAATTTAGTTTTCTTAATTAGAAAAATCACGATTTGAGATTGTTTAAATAAAATTAGTTTGGTTAAGAATTAGTACTTGGTGATTTTTATTAAATAATTCCTCGTGGGAACGATACTTTTCTTATCACTTTATTACTTGTTGACCGTGTATACTTGCACGTATTCATTGATTGCGAAATCGATCAACAAATTTTTGGCGCCGTTGCCGGGAACTTAATTTAATAATTATTTACCAATATTAATTTCAATCAAATTAGTCTTAATTTAAACATTTTTATTTTTATTTTTAATTCTCTTTCTATATTTCTCTCTTTTCGTACCATGGATGACTTTATGTATCAATGGCCATACACCTAACGTGACTCAACCAAGGGGATGGAGATTGATGACTCGCTGACACTTTTCACAATGTCGGCTAAATTAAAGAACTTTCAAGGAAGTTGGACGTTATCGCATCCCAACAGAGTCGAAGGATGGTAGTTATGTGTGACTATCAGGTTGGCAATAACCTTAGTAATCAATGCACCATCAATCTTGGTAGAGTACAAAGATGGTGGTAACTACCACAATCAAAATGCATATGATAATTATGAACAAGTTTGGGGGTATCACCCGGATTTTTCATAGAGCTACAACTATCAAGACCAATACTCTACTCCAAATCCAACATACACGCCGAAATTCTCATATCAACCTCTATTAAAAGAAGAAAATTCAAGGTTGGAGGAATTGTGGTCCAAGTTCGAGGAGAGAGGGATTAATCAAATGGGCTCAATTCTAAATCTTGCGGATCAGATAGAGAAAATGACCAAAGTCATAAACAACCTTCCTCCAAACACTTGGCTTTATGACATGGATGACAAAATTGATGAAGTGCCCGAGCCAAATCTACAACTGAATGAGACACGAGATGTTGAAAAAGAGGAGACAAGTAGGGATAATGAAAATAAGGTTGGTGAAGAACTAACTATGATTACCAATGAGGAGGAGCCGATGTTATTAGTGCCCCAAGTTCCTTCTCCGCCAAAGTTCAAGAATCCGGTTAGATTTGCAAAACCATGTCCACTAGGTAGTCATGTCGTCGGCAATACTCCTTGTGACATAAAAGCGAGTACAAATTCGAAGCGATGGTTCAATGAGTTGGAGAAGATAGAAGAAGAAATTGTTGTGTCTGACAATCCTCAATGCCAGAATCTATTCGCAGACATAATGGAAAAAACACCTAGATGTTGGACGTTCTTTAATGTGATCTTATCTAAACAAAGCATGCTAGGTGACTTTAATACAATGGCTATCGTAAATGGGAACCTACCAAAAGCTATATTATTTTTGATGGATGGAGGGTTCCTCAACTTTCAAAGAGGAATTGATAGCATTGACGCATAAAGTCAGTGAAAAGACTATAAATCAAGCGCTGACTGGGAGGCAACCTAGGAATTTTTAGATTTATATGCTTTACTAGTTTATTTAGTAGATATGAATTAATTTGCTTAGTAAGTTCTCTTATAATCTAATACATGTTGTCTCTCTTCATTGCAGGTATTGGAGGTTCAATGGATAGGAAAATGATCATCACTACCATCATCACCAGCACCTCACGCTTAGCTTATTACAGGGAAGTTCTCTTCTACTTATCGCTATATTCTTACAATGAAGACATTGTAAATGCTAAGTTTGGGGGAGTTTAGTTTAGTTCGTTATTGCATGTTTAGTTTCATGTTTATGTTATGTTATTTTGCATATGTTGTTAATATAGTTTAGGTTCATTATAAAAAAAAATATTCAAAAATAATAGTTAGTTACTATGTTCATTTTGCATAAGTCCAGCGGTTTGTTATAGTTAAGTTTATTTCGGCCAATGATGAGATTGGAATTGGGTAGACTAGTATAATACTGACTATTAAAGCTTTGATGTGATTTCTTGTTATGAATTGAATCTTTTTCTATTTGAAACTAGTTTAATAATGATAGCACAGTAAAAACAACTTGTTGATTGATTGAGTTTAAATTGATACATAATGGGACTCTAAAGGATAATGCTAGTTTGAATGAAAGAATGACAAGAATAAGTAGTGATAACTAAAGTTAGACAAGAACCTAAGTTTGGGGGAATATATGTGGGGTATATAAGCTTTAAAAAAAACAAAACAAACATGTTGAGTCTTGTGGTGGGTTGAGGAGAAACACTCCCCATAAACACAAGCGTGAGATGGAGCGTAAAACGCACTCACCAACCATCTATCAAAAGAAAAAGAAAAGGGAAAAAAAAGGTATACAGGGTGACTAGTCTTGTTTCGGGGCCTTTGTTACTTGAGCAAGTACGCCAGAGGGGATTGTCTTTACACCTAGAGCCCTAAGGTCTTTTATGGTCTGGGAGTCGTTGGTCGAAAGCTCGCTAAGGGGTAACACTGTTAGCCTAATGGGATGAGACATTGCACAGTCATTTATGTATATATAAAAAAATGAATAAATCACGGGAAAAGAGCAAAAAGCCCCCGTGTAAAAAAAAAGAGAAGGAAGAAAAGAAAGTCTAAGTATCCTGCATGTACCCTTGAATTTGGTTGAGTTTAATTTTAGTTGAATCGTGCCTATCTTTGAGATTTCTTAAGTTTACACTGTATGATGCCTTCAAAGAGACTTGTTATGTGTTAAATTTGATTTTATATCAGTTAGCATGGTTGTTGAGCACACACACGCACTATACCGGTAATAACAGTTTAACACTTACTAATTGACTATGAAATTGTTGAATGGTATTGATATGAAGTATTGTCATGTTTGTCTGATTGCTCTAAGGCCAAGTGAATAGATTTGATTCTATCAAATACTGCTGGATTCGTAGGCATATAGATTAGTTCCATTTCATTGCATTGCATTGCATTATGTTGTGTTACTTGGGGACAAGCAACAGTTTATGTTTGGGGGTATCTGATAAGTGGATTTTATATACACTTATCAGGTATCTTTTACTTGAATTAGTTGCTTATATTTATGTGTCTTAGTTAATTTTCATGCATTTTGTGTTCATTTTGTATGTTATACGTTTGGGAGCGGTGTGAGCGACTATTGGTAAAGAAAAGCAAAGAAAACGCAAAGAAAAGCAAACCAGACATCATTTGGGCTTTCATGCTTCCTTCGTGTTCTTGTTTTGTAACTTAGCTTACATTGAAGAGCATCGTCTTAGCTTTCCAGAACATTTTGAATCATTCCAATCGGAGTTCGGATGCAAGAGTTATGATCGTTGTACCAACGGACGTCGAACGTCATAGTTTTGGGTGGTCATTTGCGTAGCAGTTGCTTCCAGCTCAATTTCAGCCTTTGTCCGCCCAGAATTTCTCAATCCTCAAATAATAAAAGTTTTAGATCTCGTCGATATCTTCGATTTGATAGGTGGCAGGCCCCGTAACTTCTCCCGGATCAAATGTTATGACCGTTTTCCCAAAGGACGTCGGAGCAGAAAATGTAAGAACATAGGGCTAGCGCCGGGGCGCCCAAAATAGGCCTATGCCCAGCGCCGGGGTGTTGGGGGCAGTGTTTGAGCATCGTGCCCAGCGCTGGGGCGCTGGGGAAGAGGTTGGTTGCGGCTTGGACGCATTTTGGGGGAATTTTGACACCTTTTTGACTCCAAATAGGATTGGGTTTGTTCCTAAGCTAAAAATTGGACTTGTAACCTATAAATACATGATGTAAGGCATAAAATAGAGGGAGATTACATAGCTTAGCTTAGATAAAACATTCCATTAGATTAGAATATAAACCCTAGTTCTTAATTAGCCATTGGAGATTGAAGCACATTGAAGAACACTGAAGATCAAGAGCAAGGGCAAGAGGGGAGCATCAGATTTGCTGACAACAGATTCTATTCTCTTCTCTTATCATACTTTTATCTTTTAATGTCTATTCAATTGTGGATTCTTTGTTTTAATTCATTAATTATGAACTAACTCTTTTGTTAAGATTTTAATTGAACCTTTTATGGCTATGAAGTAGTTATTCATTATATTCCAATTATTTGTGTCAAATTGAGTTGCTTATCTTGCCTTATGCTTATTGATTAATTATCTGATCAGTAATTACCTTGTTACTCTAGAAGGAATTGGGAAAGGAATTCTAGGGTTAGAACTGGGCATGATGACATGTGACTTAGTTATTTGCATAGTGAATAATTAGGTGTGTGAATAAAATGAGAATATCTATTTACCGCATGTAACACATATGGAATTGGGATTGTAAAAAGTTTAATTTAATTGTTTTGTATAGGGATATAGCAAAATTAACTTGGATTAAATAGAAGGCAAATGATCACTTGAGAAAGGGTTTTTGGCATTTGAGAATTCCTGTTAACAATTCAATAGACATAATAATTGGGATAATTGGATAATTGGTTTATAGTTCATAATTGGGGATATTGGAGTCTTAGTCTTTATTTATTTGAATTCATTTATAAAGTAACCTTGTTTTAATTGGTTAATTTAGTTTTCTTAATTAGAAAAATCACGATTTGAGATTGTTTAAATAAAATTAGTTTGGTTAAGAATTAGTACTTAGTGATTTTTATTAAATAATTCCTCGTGGGAACGATACTTTTCTTATCACTTTATTACTTGTTGACCGTGTATACTTGCACGTATTCATTGATTGCGAAATCGATCAACAACGAGTCCTTACTTAGTAAATAAAGTCTTTACGCCACTCTAGAAGATTTTTCAGATCAGTACATGAAATTGCTGCACTTCTAATTGTATACTACTGATTACCAATGCCATGCATGAACTCTTGCATTATGCTAGAACATCGTTATTCTGTGACTACAAGGCCTACTACTCAAGGCATGACTCAACTTGGCTGCAGAGAAGCATGAAACCTAGAAAATTTTTCTAAGTCTTTTACAAGCTTGAGACGCTGATTTCGAAATCTCATAACTTCATCGTTATAACTCGGAACGAGGTCGTTCCAAAGCCATTTTCTTCCTTATCTTACGTACTTCGATTACCCTCAGATAGAAATTTGTTCTGAATCCGTTAACATGCCATTCAATTGGCTTAATCTTCATTCTTCGTTCATTTTAACGTTTTTAACGTTCTTTGTTCGTTCGTCCGTAATTCGGTCATCCGAATTCAGAATTCATTCGTTCTTGAGTCCACGACTCACGTTTTATACTTTCTCTTACATTCTTATGAAACCCTACACGTTCGGGTTCATTTACTAACTTTCTAATTCTCGCTCGTCTTTTACGAAAATTTTGCCATAACTTCGTTATAGCTCAATTTTAATCTGTTCTTCATGAACGTTTCTAACGTTCCTAACCAAGCAATAAGCAACTAACTTATATGCGATGGTTTTAAACTTGTCCATCAACAACATTTATACTACAATGGTTTTAAATTTGTCCATCAACAACGTTCTTCGTGTTCTTCGTGTGTTCTTCGCGTTCTTCATTTTAATCGATATTTTGAATTACGATTCTACTTTTTCTTGGAATTTGATGTTATAGAACACCATTCCTTACTTATTTAGCCTACTCAATCATAAGATTCATTCGGATCGCTCAAAATCCTCACGAATCTTATACTTGTTTAAGAAATTTATAAACTAAATTTCTTATTTTTATTTATTCATTTTCTTACGATTTCAACCATATGAAATCATTTTTAACTTAATCTACTTCTTATCTTCATTAATTTATGTTTTTGAACATAAAAACTTAAAGAAAATTTAGAAGAAACTAGTGTTTGGATTACCGTTCTTCTTTATTTCTCTTCCGTTATACAAAGCCGGCAATTCGCTACCTTTTCTATTTCATGATCACTTTTAATCTGAGCATTCATGCTCATGCTCTTCCTCTTCCTCTCGCAACCGAGCTCTCCTCTCTCTCTCAAGTGGAGGATTTTCAAAATCTCAAAAAAAAATGAAAATCTTGCTTTATATTTATAGATTTTCAAAGCTAGGGGAAAAATAGTCATTTCGCCCCTAAAATTACTATTCCCACCTCCTTAACAACTTAGCCACCAAGTTACTTGGCCACCACCCTTATTTGGTGGCCAACTGGCCGGCCCACATGCCCCATGGGTTGCCCCAATGGTTCTTACCCATCCGTTTACCCATCGGTTCGATCCGCGGTTTTTTTTCTTGGTTTGGGCCTGAACCCTGATTCTTATTGGGCCTAACTTGGGCTTGATTTCACAAATCATTGGGCTTGACATAATCCAAGTCCAATTAGATTCTACAAAGTCCATGAACACAAAGTCCATTAAGACTAATCGCATTCTACGCATTCCATTATCGTATTCTCGTATTCTCTTCGTATTTAGCTCATACGATATTCGTATTATACATCATACTATTCTTCTTTCTATACTCGTATAATAACTCGTATCATACTCGTATTTCTCACGCATAATAACCCTAGTTATTATACGCACTAATTACATTCTTGAACTCACTTTCCTAACTCTTAGGTTTTGAGTCCACAGGCGAAAACTTCATTTTTGCCATAATTGAAATATTATTGAATATTCCATCACGTCTCAACATTTTACGTAATCAATAACTTCTCGGAATTTCAAAATAAATCTCCGAGCATAAACGGGTGAATAGTGCCTATTTCGTCTTTTTTCCCAGAAATATTTTTGTTCCCGGAAAACTTTCATTTTCGTCTTGAAAATTCTTACTCGTTAAATCCAGCTCGTAGCCAGAATCCTCCCGACTTATAATCATCCTAGGTTATAAAACGATTAATAAACACATAGCACATAATAGTATTAATAAAAATTCATTTTTATTAATAACTAATTCTTTAAACCTAAATTCTGGATAATCCAAAATTCCGGGTTGTTACACATAACACTGCGTAGGCAATAGACACGTGTTAGAACTGACGGGACTCGATTCCGACATACGGAGACCGAGTTATCGCCCAGTTTGCAAAACTAGCCAACACTTAGCTAACCAGCCGAAAAAGAGGTCAAAACCCGCATTGGCCATCTGAATGACACGTAAACACACACATAGCACCGCGTAGGCAATAGACACGCGTTAGAACTAACGGGACTCTATTCTGACATACGACGACCGAGTTATCGCCTAGTTTGCAAAACTAGCCAACACTTAGCCAAAAAGCCGAAAAAGAGGTTAAAACCCGCATCGGCCGTCCGAATGACACACATACACACACATAGTACTGCGTAGGTAATAAACACGCGTTAGAACTGACGGGACTCGATTCCGACATTCGGAGACCGAGTTATCGCCTAGTTTGCAAAACTAGCCAACACTTACCTAAAAAGCCAAAAAAGAGGTCAAAACCTGCATCGGCCGTCTGAATGACACGCAAACACACACATAGCACTGCGTAGGTAATAGACACGCGTTAGAACTGACGGGAATCGATTCCGATATACAGAGACTGAGTTATCGCCCAGTTTGCAAAACTTGCCAACACTTAGCCAAAATGCTGAAAAAGAGGTCATAACCCGCATCGGTCATTCGAATGACACGCAAACACACACATAACACCGCGTAGGCGATAGACACGCGTTTGAATTGATGGGACTCGATTCCAACATACGAAGACAGAGTTATCGCCTAATTTGCAAAACTAGTCAACACTTAGCCAACAAGCCGAAAAAGAGGTCAAAACCCGCATCGGCCGTCCGAATGACAAGCAAACACACACATAGCACCGTGTAGGCAATAGACACGCGTTAGAACTGAAGGGACTCGATTCCGACATACGGAGACCTAGTTATCGCCTAGTTTGCAAAACTAGCCAACACTTAGCTAAAAAGCCGAAAAAGAGGTCAAAACCAGCATCGACCATCCGAATGACACGCAAACACACACATAGCACCGCGTAGTCAATAGACAGACGTTAGAACTGACGGGACTAGATTCTGACATACGGAGACCGAGTTATCGCCTAGTTTGTAAAACTAGCTAACACTTAGCCAAAAACCCGAAAAATGGTCAAAACCCGCATCGACCGTCCGAATGACACGTAAACACATGCATAGCACCGCGTAGGCAATAGACACACATTAGAACTGACGGGACTCGATTCTGACATACGGAGACCGAGTTATCAACTAGATTGCAAAACTAGTCAACACTTAGCCAAAAAGCCGAAAAAGAGGTCAAAATCCGAATCGGTCTTCTGAATGACACGCAAACACACACATAGCACCGCGTAGGCAATAGACACGCATTAGAACTGAAGGGACTCGATTCCGACATACGGAGACCGAGTTATCGCCCAGTTAGCAAAACTAGCTAACACTTAGCCAAAAAGAGGTCAAAACTAGAATCGGCCGTCCGAATGACACTCAAACACACAAAGCACCGCATAGATAATAGACACGCGTTAGAATTGACGGGACTCGATTCTGACATACGGAGACCGAGTTATCGCCCAGTTTGCAAAACATGCCAACACTTAGCCAAAAAGCCAAAAAAGAGGTCAAAACCCGCATCGGTCGTCCGAATGACACACAAACACACACATAACACCGCGTAGGCAATAGACACACATTAGAACTAACGGGACTCGATTCTGACATACGAAGACCGAGTTATCGCCCAATTTGCAAAACTAGCCAACACTTAGCCAACAAGCTGAAAAAGAGGTAAAAACCAGCATCGGCCGTCCGAAAGACACGCAAACACACACATAGCACCGCGTATGCAATATGCACGTGTTAGAACTGACGGGACTCGATTCTGACATATGGAGACCGAGTTATCGCCTAGTTTGTAAAACTAGCCAACACTTAGCCTAAAAGCCGAAAAATGAGGTCAAAACCCGCATCGGCTGTCCGAATGACACGCAAACACACGTATAGCACCGCGTAGGCAATAGACGCACATTAGAACTGATGGGACTCGATTCTGACATACAGAGACCGAGTTATCGCCCAGTTTGTAAAAGTAGTCAACACTTAGCCAAAAAGCCGAAAAAGAAGTCAAGACCCGCATCGGTCGTTCGAATGACACGAAAACACGCACATAACACCGCGTAGGCAATAGACACATGTTAGAACTAACGGGACTCGATTCCAACATACGGAGACCGAGTTATCGCCCAGTTTGCAAAACTAGCCAACACTTAGCCAAAAAGCCGAAAAAGAGGTCAAAACCCGCATCGGTCGTCCGAATGACACGCAAACACACACATAGCACCGCGTAGGTAATAGACACGCGTTAGAACTTATGGGACTCGATTCTGACATACGGAGACCGAGTTATCGCCTAGTTTGCAAAACTAGCCAACACTTAGCCAAAAAGCCAAAAAAGAGGTCAAAATCTGTATCGGCCGTCCGAATGACATGCAAACACACACATAGCACCGCGTAGGCAATAGACACGCGTTAGAACTGACTGGACTCGATTCTGACATACAGAGACCAAGTTATCGCCCAGTTTGTAAAACAAGCAACACTTAACCAAACAGCCAAAAAAGAGGTCAAAACCCACATCGGCTGTCCGAATGACACGCAAACACACACATAGCACTGCGTAGGAAATAGACATGTGTTACAACTGACGGGACTTAATTCTGACATACGGAGACCGAGTTCGAGTCCTGTCCGCCTAACTTGAAGAACACAAACTAAAATAATGTAAATATGTTTTCATTTTGATTTTGTTATCTACAACTTTTATTCTTCAAGGATTGAGAAATTATGGGCGGATGAAGGAGGAAATTGAGCTAGAAGTAACTACTATGCAAATGACCACCCAAAACTATGACGTTCGACGTCTGTTAGTACAACGATCATAACTCTTGCATCCGAACTCCGATTGGAATGATTCAAAATGTTCCAAAAAGCTAAGACGATGCTCTTCAATGTAAGCTAAGTTCCAAACCAAGAACATGAAGTAAACATGAAAGCCCAAATGATGTCCGGTTTGCTTTTCTTTGCTTTTTTTTGCTTTTCCTTACTAATAGTCGCCACACCGCTCCCCAAACGATAACCTACAAAATGAACACAAAATGCATGAAAAGTAACTAAGACACATAAATATAAGCAACTAATTCAAGTAAAAGATACCGGATAAGTGTATATAAAATCTACTTATCACCAATGGCAAAATACCAACCCGGGAAGAGAGGAGAGAAATAGGTCGTACAAGCAAGACGAGAGAGAAGGGAAGGGCACGGCAAGCAAATCAACAAAAGTGCAAGTAGTAATGCCTAGAAATAAGATTTTTAGTTCTCAGTTACTAGAGGATGTGCAAGAAAGAAATATGAACATAATGCTCAACTAATGTAACACTTAATCAAGTGTTTTAAACCTTTAATAAAGGTTGAACGAAAAGATTAAACGAGAATAAAAGACAAAGAATGTAGATGCGGGCTACGGAACCGATGTCCGGGGACCGTAGTCGCGATAAACGAATGTGAGGGATTGCTATGGTTGTGATTCCCTAGACGTTGGTTGACGATGTTAATGTATAACATTTTGATGTTTTGACATGGCATTGAGAGATGAATGTAAAGCGTTTAGACGCTGTGAACGCAACGTTGTTACGATGAATGATCGGTCTTAGCATACAACGAATCGTATGGCTTTGACATAAAGAAAGAATAACGAACATGGGGTTCATGGGATGGATAACGATCGAAAGAAATTAAAACATTGAGTAAAGGTTGAATGAGAGATTAAGAGACGAGCAACGTGAACGTTGAATACGTAAACGATCCCCGTGAATCGTATTCGTGTTTGACGAACGTGCTAAGTATACCCTGGTTGTATGATTTAGACATTGATGAATGTAGTAAGTAAGATACGAATGGTATCAAGAAAGCTGTATCGAATGGTAATGAGATTAATGAAAGCCGAATATAAATCGGATAAGAATGAATCCTGAGGTATGGCAATTACTTGCAAGAAAGCTAAAAGGAATAAGAAATTAACTTAATGAACATTATAATTTAATAATTCATATAAGTTAAGAGAAAGTTAGGTTGTGGTACAATAGTAACCTTTGATGGTTGACATATGGGAGATGGGCTAAACAATTCCTTCAGAGAGCGAAGGTATATACGAAACTGGCAACCGATCTAACTCACTGTGATGGCAGTGTAGATGAGACGGGAACTTGTTTGTTGGTTATTTGTGGGAAACCACTCAGAGTACCATATGGACTACTAGCAGAGAAGCGATGTGTGCTGAGTCCTAGAGAAGTATAAAAAGAAGAAAAGAATGTAAATCATCAAAGATGATGAATGTTTTGAGTCAGACATCTCCGTATGTCATAAAGCCGTAAAGCGGTAAAGAAAGTTGGTCGCGTAAATTATATTGCAAGAACGCGAACCTTAAGAATTAAAGTTAAGTAAACCAATGCGTAAGTCAAGTATATGACTAATTGGTGTATTTGTTATTTCCTTCTGTGTTATAGGATTTGAATGAGCGAGTTCGCCAAATAGAAGTCGTGTCATGTAAGGCATGTTTCTAACTTCATTCATATTTTAAATGAATGCTAGTTTCTTAAAACTTCTCAGATGTTGAACTTGAGAAGTTATGTCTATGTGCAATGTGCGATATTTGTGCAAGGTAGTAGAACGTATGAGGCCTTGTGCCATAATATGAACACTTCGGTGTTTCTATGAGATGAATTGTTCTATGTTTGAACTTTTCAATAAAAGAATGTTCTGTTTATATATGAACCGTTATTGTTAAGTCTGTGCTATTGATTCTAGCCAGACAGAATGAGTATGAAAGATAGTAGAGAATGAAAGTATTTCAAAGTGAATGTGACTAATGTTTTAAAATGATAGGAATCAAGATTATTCCTATTGTTTAAGCTGCTTCATAACCTTTGTTTGGTTATTGAAGTTCCAAATGAATGTTAAACTCTTGAAGTTGTTTGTTCAACTTTATGACTTGCTGGGCAATTGAATGCTCACACTTGCTTTAAATGAAAAACATTTTCAGAGAACGAAGTTAGAAAGAACTTAAGGATCCCGTAAAGATCAAGCTGAGCGGTATCCAGATGAAGTGACATTCAGTATATGAATGTGCGTGAAGAGCAAGTGAAGACTTGTAATATATAATGATAGAATTAAACTATAGATTAGTTTAATGAACTAAATGTATCCTTGGTGGCGGATAAAAGTCACTCTTGTAAGATGAAAGGAATAATGTAATTATCATTATTTGTAATGAGAAAGGTTATAAGGTTTCCAGAACCTGGGATTTGAGAATGTATGTTATTATATTTCAATATATAATAATGTATGTTGGATGAATGATGTACTCGTGACGTACGGAATCCGGGTATGAAGATAGACCGGATTTCGGGGCGTTACAAGTTGGTATCAGATCTGATAGGTTATAAACCTTAGGTATGAGTACCTAAGACTATAATCGTAAAGAGAAGGATAAGAAGATCACCACGTGATCATAGTAAATCATAGTAACAGATGAGCTGTTAAACGATGAATGATTTATAGCTAATGTTATGAATGAATGGTAAAGAAGAACTCAAATTGAGTTGTAAAGGATAGTATACGAATTAAAGAAAATTCGTATTAAGTAAAGAGAAAGTTAGAAGTTGTAAGATTTCAATTGAGGACTCATGTAATGGCTAAGTTGTATGAATCTTTGTATGGACAGAGGTTTGTGCTTGGTGTAACAACCACTCAGTTTATTAAGGTGATAATCATTGAAATTGGTCGCGCTATCAAGATGTATATGACAAGAAGGTGAATCTTTTCTCATGTATATACTTGATAGGTAGAAAATGATAAGATAGGTGCGGGTTCTTGAAACTCATACTTATGAAAAGTTTGTGACTCATAGTTATATGCTATGTTTTTGAGCCCTAAGCATATGGATAGTCCTTGATTTGTTCTTGGATTACATATTGCGAAGATAAGTTCTTAAACACATATGGTTGTGGAAAGTATCCTAAACACATAAAGTGTGGTAAGTTGATGAACTATACTAAGGTATAGAAATGTTTAAACTGAAAGTAAGTATTTTTAGTAGACTTAGCATTGATGGTGCTAGAGAAAATTAAGTATTGTCGCAAGTAAGACAATAAAGGAAGATTGAGAATAGGATATTCTAAGTTATCTAGCTATGCTAGATTTCGAAATTTCTTGAAATAGTGCTGATGTGCGCATTTTAGACTGAAAGTAAGTATTTTCAGTAGACTTAACATTGAGGGTGCTAGAGAAGAGTAAGTATTGTCGCAAGTAAGACAATAAAGGAAGATGGAGAATATGATATTCCAAGTTATCTAGCTATGCTAGATTTCGAAATTTCTTGAAATCGTGCTGATGTGCACATTTTGAAAATGAAAGAATTGGTTCAGATTTTGGAACCAATGGATTTTTTTAAAGAACTATTCTTGGTATGTCTATGCTAATTGTTTCAGCTAGACAGAAATTGGTTTAAAATATCAAAATGAATTTTATATCATCAGTGCATTTGATGCAAAGATGGTAAAAGGATGGAGTTATTAATGCAATTAAACCTGGTGTTGGATTTGATCTTAGGATCAACAACCTGCTATGGTATGATGTATAATGATGAAGTCATAAACTGACGAAGTCCTCAATGTATTGTGAAGAGTGCGGTATCATGACATCATAAAACGTTTTGATGTATTGCTAAAGAATTTAAAGAAGTAGTCGATGTCAATCGAGTTGACTAGATGAATGTTTCAAGTTGATGTCCAATTTATTGGTATGGTCTAAGTTACTTAATTTGGCTAGGACGAATGGTATGTCATGATTAAAAGAAAATTGAGCTTTCTTTTAAGAGCTATGTCAAACCAAATTATTTTGGTGCGGAATCTAAGGAGTAAGTCTGAGGTGAACATACTCCGAAATGGGGTTATACGATGGGTTGATCACCTACGTATGGAGGAGGTAGTTTACCTTCTTTGTGATTGTAAACTGACCGTGGAAAGAAAGGTTACGGTGTCATGCTGGTAAACCTAGTAAGAGTTCATGGTCAATTTGACCCCTCAGCAAAAGTATGAAATGTTTTTAAGGAATCTTTATATTCCTAGTTATTCCTTTCGCTTCATGATTCTTGATAAGGTTACGGACGACCGATGCGGGTTTTGACCTCTTTTTCGGCTTTTCGCCTAAGTGTTGGCTAGTTTTGCAAACTGGGCGATAACTTGGTCTCCGTATGTCAGAATCAAGTCCCGTCAGTTCTAACGCGTGTCTATTGCCTTCGCGGTGCTATGTGTGTGTTTGCGTGTCATTCGGACACCTGATGCGGGTTTTGACCTCTTTTTCGGCTTTTTGCCTAAGTGTTGGCTAGTTTTACAAACTAGGTGATAACTCGGTCTCCGTATGTTGGAATCCAGTCCCGTCAGTTCTAACGCGTGTCTATTGCCTACCCGGTGCTGTGTGTGTGTATGCATGTCATTCGGATGGCCGATGCGGGTTTTGACCTCTTTTTTGGCTTTTCACCTAAGTGTTAACTAGTTTTGCAAGTTGGGCGATAACTCGGTCTCTGTATGTCGGAATCGAGTCCCGTCAGCTCTAACGCGTGACTATTTCCTACGCGGTGCTATGTGTGTGTTTGCGTGTCATTCGGACGGCTGATGTGGGTTTTGACCTCTTTTTCGGCTTTTTGGCTAAGTGTTGGCTAGTTTTACCTATCGAATATGTGGAGGAAAGATTTTGGCCCAGACAACTGCACATACACGGATGGCCTCCTCCTGGACTACACCCATGAGGTCGTCAGCGACAGCTATAGGATCTATGAAGTCGTGGACAACCTCCTGAGCAAGCTGGTAGATCCGCTCGCGTGATGGTGCGCCTGACTGCACGACACTGCTCACTATGCACTCCTCAATGATCCGCCTAAAGAAGTCATCGGATAATGAATGACCAGCGCCTGATCCACTCGCACCACTACCTCCGGTGGGTGGGCGACGTCGAGAGCTCGCAGCAGGGACTATAATGTAGGCTGGGACATGGGGAATGCCCACAATTTTACCCTTCTTCGGCCCCCCTATAGCCTACAGTCAGTCCTCCATCTCCTCGTCGTCACGCTCAGCATCAGCCACGAGAGTGTCACCTCTCTGGCTGCTCCGGACCACAGAAAGGTCCTTGAACCGTGTCTAAAAAAACACAGAAATAGGTGAAAAACAAGTATTTTGCTAAAAGAATACAAAAGGATTTCAAAGCCATCAAATACATACTAAATAAAATAATTAAATTACTTACCGCAGTGTGCTCTGCCTCAGGTGAGATATAACCACCATCACCTTTCTTCTGGTGAGCGTTCCACCAAAACTCGAGACAAGAAGGTCGGTGCTTTAGACTCACCTCGAGTCTCTCCATGTAGAGGTCATACGACTGACTCCCAGTGTAGTGTGGGAGACGACTCTGCTGTCGGGCAGCTGTACGCTGTGCCGACATCTTCTTGAACGCTTCGCCCTCCCAAATATCGCACATCTGCTCCCAAACCGCAACACCAATGAAATCTGGCCGGACATCTCTAAGTGTTTGTCCATCCGCCATCTTGGTCTGGGCCTTCTTCTTCCAGTCATAGTCCCACTTGTGCCAATTCATCTCGAGATACTTCCCGAGAACAGTTCTGTTGTGGGCTTCCTGCCTGTCCTCGAAGCGATAATATCTCTGCAATACAACATATGAATATAAACAATTACTTAATTAGAAGACAACATAAAGCAAAGCGGTAAATAAATATTCAAAAACACAAATTAAAACTAAATATGAATGAATGACTTCTTACCCTAAACTCAGCAATAATCAACCAACGTGTGTGGTTATCCACATCTGCCCACCTCATCTACGGGCTAGAGAATCGGTTGTGGATGATCCCAAGCAACGTGTTCCTTGGCGTCGCGTCAAGGATACTAAAATTGAAGGTGGTTAAATTTCCAAATTGCAAAGAATATATAAGAACTAAATAATTAACACAAACATAATCTATATATTACCTAGTAGTCCTGACACGGCATATAAGCGATGCTTGGGGGGGATTCCCTAGCAATCCACGTGCTAGTCCCCGCGGAGGCCTACGTCGATCACTTATGTAGTGAAATACAACAATATTTATATTCTCGAATATAATGTCAATATTATATAAAATTAAAAACAATAAGATGTATAACAACAAAACTTGTAATTATACCTAATGATCCGGCCTGATCATTACCAGCACTATGCCATTCGAATACCGTGTGGTGTACGGGCCATATCTGTATATATACTGTTAAATCATCATCATGAAGATAATATGCGGATACAACTAAAAGGATACAAACACAAATATCAGAATCATCATGCACATACAACTAAAAGGATACAATATGTAGATATAACTAAAACGAAACAACTATGCCATTTGAATACAACATGTAGAACAAACTAAAAGGATACACCTATTACATTTAAATACAACTAAAAGGACATAAAGAGTACATACTCCTAATCATTTATATCATCAAAGCCATCAATATCCGAATCATCATCTTCGAGCAGTAGATCTTCACTATCGTTGTCATCACCATCTTCGTCATCCTCAACGATTTCTTCAATTATATCTACCTCCTCTACAACATCGTCTTCACTTTTGACTGTGACAACATCATCCTCTTCTTCACTAGACTCACTAATAATTGTCACATCAGCAGGTGTGACACTAGTAGACTCGACTTGTAAAGGTTTATCGTGTGGACGAGGAGTCGTGCCTTGAAAACCACGGGCTTTGGTGGTTATAACAACATGTCATGGGCTTGAAGGAGTCTTAACACTCCGCGCATAGTACACCTGTGTTGCTTGACTTGCTAAAATAAACAGCTCGTCCATACCAGTCATCAGTCTTAGTTATGACTTAACGTTAACAGTCACCCGTCCTGATTTGTTATCTACTTTAAGTCCATTCTCAACATCAAACCAATGACAATTGAAGCAAACTAATTCTTTATGACCCCAATATTTGAGAACGACAACTTCTAGCAATCGTCCATACCAGTCATCCCAAATATTATCGTAGCAGCTACCTTTCACCACACACCAGAATCAGCAGAAGCGACATCCCCAATATCACAACACTTACATCTGTAACCGTTGACAATGCCGCATGTATAAGTATCTACAGATCTTTCAGGGCCGTCGACTATAAGCTTTAGCCGATTGTCAGCTAACTCATTTGTGAGGACCTAATGTACATTAACACAACATATTCTAAAGTTAATTACGCCATAAGAATAAATCTATGATGGTAGATTCATTGAACTTGTAAAGGTTAGGCTTACATGGTCTTTAAACCATTGTAAAAATTCTCCATTTCTCAAATTTTGCAAATCCCCATCCGATATACTCGGAATCGCTTCACGTACTTCAACATCATATTGACTGCAACACCGTTATATACTCAATGTTTTTGTAAAAGAAATTGACACAGTTACACCAGACATATATAGTTATGACTACTTACTTAATGTATGGCGCTACTTCATTCATGTTGACAAGTGCATACAATGTGGCAGCTGCATACTCCCTATCGGTCAAGAATCGCCTTTTTTTACCGCCGAATGGGCGTACAGGATGACTAAATGCCGTTAATTCCCCATTTTCCTCGTGCACAACATCCTGATTCCGACGTAAGCGATTGCTTCGTCTGAACATCCGACTCAAAGTACAATGAGCAGAAATTAACAAGTTCCTCCATAACATACCTTTCAGCAATTGACCACTCTACACGGGCTCTATTCTTCACATTTTACTTTAGAAGTCGCATATACCTATGTGATATATAGATTAGCAAAAAAGAATGAACATTTTACCCTATTAAAAATATTAATGTCGTTACCTCTCGAATGGATACATCCATCTATATTTCACAGGACCGCCAAACTTAGCTTCGTATGGCAAATGAATAGGGAAATGCTCCATTGAATCAAAAAACGATGGAGGGAAGATCATTTCTAACTTGCACATTATTTCCACTATCTGCATCTCCATTTTATCTATGTCTTTGAGCTGAAGCTCCTTCAAGCATAGATCTTTGAAGAAATTAGAAAGCTCTGTCAGTGCTTCAACCACATGTTTCGGTAACAAGTCGATTAATGCCACAGGGATCAACTTCTGCATGAATACGTGACAATCATGACTTTTGAGACCCCGAAACTTTCACTCTTCGACTTTACAACACCTTGCTATATTAGAAGAATATCCATCTGGGAGCTTCAGTCCACTAATCCAATTACATATCAATATCAACTGTTCCCTGGTCAAAGTATATTCAGCTTTAGGTGTTACCGTCTTACTTCCCTAATGTTCATTTGTACCAAATCAAGTCTCAACTTGTTGTTGTCATTTGTTCTACCACTGGCATCTAGGACTGTATAAAAAATGTTATCAAATACGTTCTTCTTAGTATGCATCGGATCTAAACAATGATGGATGCAGAGTGTAGCCCAATAAAACAGGTCAAAGAACATGGATCTGTGTGTCCAATTATGAACCTTGTCGTAACCATAAGCTCGCTCCAATCTGTGATTCTTCCCTGGAGGTGTAAACTTCAAACGACTAATCCAACTCAACACTGCTGACCTAGAAAGGCGGCCAGGTACTTGACGTTTCTCTATTTTTTGATTGAATTGTCTACTCATCCATCGATAACGATGTTCAATCGGAAAAAACTGTCTGGATGTTGCAAAGAAACTCATTTTCCCCCCATGTTTAAGCCGTATAGCTTTAACTGACCCCATGCACACGGGACATGACAAGCCCCCATGAGTCGACCATCCACTGATCATTCCTAACGCCGGGAAGTCATTTATTGTCCACGAAGAAAGTCGCCCTTATGTCAAAGTTCTGCTTAAGAGATACATCATAAGTTTGAACCCCATTTTCCCACAACATCTTCAACTCATCAACTAACGGCCTGAGGTATACATTGATGACTTTACTCGGACTCTTATCACCCGGAATTAGTAAAGGCATGAACATGTAGGGATCTTTTATGCACATCAAATGCGGGAGGTTATACACCACAATAATCACCGGACAAGTTGAGTAGGGCTTTGTGTAAGGCCCGTTAAACGGATTAAACCCATCCGTAGCAAGTCCAAGCCTAACATTACGAACCTCTTCAGCAAACGAGGGGTGCTTGTTATCAAAATTTTTCCACTCAAGCCCATCTGCCGGGTGCATCAGTTGACCTTCGACTATGTCCCGTGTAGAGTACCACCTCATATCCTCGACGGTATGTGTTGATATAAACAACCGCTGAAGCCTCGGGGGCAATGGGAAAGTAACATAAGATCTTTCTCGGCACGTCTTTTCCCTTTTTCTTGTGCTGTTCACAGTATCTACTTGTACCACAAATATCACATGACCTCTTATCTTTATTGACATCACCGTAATACAACATACAATCATTCTCACAAGCATCAATCTTCTCATACCCTAGATTTAGCCTTTTGACTATTTTCTTCACATCATAGTACGACTCCGGTAACTTATTTCCTGCAGGTAAGCACTCCTTCACAATGCTTAATAGTTCATTAAAACCTCTCTCGCTACAGTCATGCTCGTTCTTGAAGTGTAAAAACTTAGTCACGGCAGATAAGACGGTGTTCTTTTGTGCTCTGGTCATACGATTAGGCGTCATTGCCGCTTCATGTAATAACTCATAGAAACCCACAGCCCCATCATTCGGCTCTTGCTCGACGCTACTGCCAGCCCTGTCTATATTCCACTGGAAGTATGAACCAGTAGCTTCGATTATCATGTTAGTATAGTCAAAGGTTTCGTCAACTCCAGATTTCGGTTCTGATTCATGTTCATCCAACCAGGTTTCCCCATGATAGATCCATGTCGTATAACCCTGCTTGAACCCATATGCAAATAAGTCGCACATGACCTCACTCCTTTCCTTCCACACTTCATTCACACACCTCTTACAAGGACATCTGATCTCATCGTCGCTGACTTGCTCAAATGCGAAGTTAAGAAACTATTCAACCCCACTACGATACTCAGAGCTAAGCCCACTCCTATCACTGGTTACCCTACATTCCATCAAACTTCGATCAACAGACATCTTAGACAACTGTCTGCTATATATATGGAAAGTCAAACAAATAATGTAGGAAGCAAGAAAGTAAATAAGTGCACTAACTAAACTATCTACTTCACATGTATGCATTCAATACTTCCTTCTTAATCTACCTAAAATTGCTGCATTGTATTAGTGACTTCATACAACTACGTTTGTGAAATCAACAAGAAGCTAAGTTTAGCTTCCAAGAGCACCAAACCTGAACTCGGTGCAAGTAGGTTGTTGTAGGTACAAGAGTTTTGCATTGATAACAGACCTATTCACGTCAATCATAATATGCAATTATATTAGTGCATTAGCACGCAACATGAGTGAAGTTCAAGGTCTAAATTGAGAATGTATATCCATTTTCTGAACCAATATATATTGAAACAACGCCTTCCTTGAACAAATGCTTTAGTTATTTAAAATAAAGACTATCCATCTAATATAAATATACCATGTAACTAAAATAATAAAATAATAATAAGTTGTACTTATTACTATTTGCCTAATCAAACTAAAATAATAAAGAATAAGGATCTCAAAATCATAACCTTGTTAAGGGATACCGAATTGACAAAATTGGTAAGTAAGTTGATTTCTTACCAAAACAAATTCTTTAAAGTGTTATTAGATTCAGATCGAATTATCGGTGGAATTAGTAAAAGTCGAAATCGGTACACATTTCGATAAGAATTATGTGGGTGACTAATTTTTATACCCCTTTAATGGAAGAAAATATTTTTCAGTAAAGAATTTAACAGTGTAATTAACCTTTAATCAATATTGAATAGTAATTAATTAATCACGGAGAGTTGCAAAAGGGAAGAAATAACTTTACATGCATTTGAGGCCGAAACAAATGCTATTTGAACAAATGGTAAACATGTATAGTCCTAATAATATACTTTTGACAGGTGCTAAACATGGGCCACTCTAATCACTAATTCAATGCCATCTCTTAGGTCATAATATATGCAATCTTCAGGAGAGCAAGTATAGAGATTCAAATTGATAATGGAAATAGTTTTAACATATATAATTACCAAGTAAATATATACAGATGCAATATACTCCATACAGATGCAATATACTCTATATGCAATATACTCCATTCAGAGACCAGACCAAATTTTGTACCTCGAAAGGTAACGAAAGTGACAGTAGTGACTGGGAAATGGTAACAATAGAGAAATGGTGGAACGGTACCTCTAGAAGCTCACCAATACGCCTCTCGACACACACATACAGTGGGAACAAATGATGAAATGACGAGCGAGAAGTGGGTAAACGATGAGATGACAGTGACAGTGGCGAGCGATGAGATGAAACGGGTGAAATGATAATCGATGGAGGTGACAATCAATTTGGCTCGTCAGCAATTGAAAGTTATGTTAAGCTAGGCTAATAATCAATGGCGAGAAGTGGGCAAACTGGAGAGGGAAAATTAAAAATAGAGAGGGAAAAAAGTGAGAGTCGTTGTCGTCGTGGGTAGGGCTAAAAATAGAATGTCATTCTCGACGGCACTGCCGTCGCCATTAAGCCCGTCGATATTGACTCATTAGCAACGGCAACCCCGTCACCATTGATTCAAGTCCCCGTCGCCAGTGACTTTTCCCTCCACCGCAAAATTTTTCCACCAAATAATACCTCATTGTCAACTGGACCCATTAACAACGGCTAACCCATCGACATTAACCATATTATCGACGGCAGCACTGCCGTCGGCAGTGCCCCCGTTGGCAATGACCTTTTTTTTTGTAGTGCGATGATTCCCCAGACGTAATGGTCATCATTCGGGAGAAGGAGGACGATGACAACCCCGCCATCACTACAGTCCATCAGGACTTCAGCCTTCACAATTGGAGCAACACTCATTTCATTGGTCGACAAGGGTAAAATGGGCAGAAACTTCTTATGCCCTATAGATAATCATAACTGCTTACTTTTCTGTACAATATTAGCAGTTGTTTTGTCAGTACATGCTAACACTTTGTATGATTAAACAATTTTATATATATATTAAGTGAAAGCATATTTTGTTTCAGGACTCTGAATTTAGATGTGCCTATACTTATTGATAAGGTGCCTTTTCTCTACAAGGATTGTAACTTTGATGAAAAGTTGGACTCAGGCTTGATGGAAATATAAGAGGACATTGAGATACCTAAGGAGATCAAAGAATGGGTCGAAGACAAACCTAAACCCAACCTTGATCAAACCACTTTATTTAATCTCAGAACCTTAGAAAACCCTAAGCTAATCAAGATTGGTTCAGACCTTGCTCCAAACCAAAGGAATGACATGGTTACACTATTAACCTAATTCCAGGATGTGTTTGCATGGTCTCATGAAGACATGGTGGGTTTGTCCACTGACATCATCATTCATTGCCTCCCCATTAAAGAGGGATTCAAGCCAGTCAGGCAGAAGCTCAGGCGATTAAAACCTGAGTGGAGTTTAAAGGTTAAAGAAGAAATTGTGAAATAATTTTAAGCAGGCATCATCATGGTGTCCACATATCTTGAGTGGCTATCTCACATTGTCCACGTGCCTAAACTAGGAGGGAAGGTGCGAGTTTACGTGGATTACCGGGATCTGAATAAAGCTTGCCTTAAAGATAGCTTTCCCGTGCCATTTATCCACATTTTCATTGACAATATTGCTCAGTACGACATGTACTCCTTTGCTGATTGCTTCACGGGGTATCATCAGATTATGGTTACTGAAGAGGATTGTGAGAAAACTGCATTCATTACTCCTTGGGGAACTTTTTGCTATAGACGGTTGTCATTTAGCCTCATCAATGCCAGAGCTACCTACCAGCGAGCCATGATGGCTCTTTTCCATGATTTAATGCATAAGGAGATAGAGATCTATATGGATGACATCATCGTCAAATCCCGGAAGGAGGAAGACCACTTAGACCATCTCAAAAAGCTCTTCAACAGGTTGGGTAAATACAACTTGAAGTTGAATCCAGCCAAGTGCACCTTCGGCATTAAATCAGGAAAATTGCTAGGATTCCTAGTCATCCATAAGGGGATTGAGCTGGACCCCACAAAAATTCAGGCCATCACAGAAATGCCCATTCCTCAGACAGAGAAGGAAATACAGGGATTTTTGGGAAGAATTAACTTCATTAGCAGGTTCATTTCCCAACTCACAACAACCTGTGAGCCTATCTTCAAATTGTTAAGGAAGATCTTCTCTATGAAATAGAATACTGAGTGCCAGATGGCCTTCTTTACAATCAAAGAGCAGCTAGTCAAAGCTCCTATTTTGGTATCACCCATGGATGATGTTCCCGTGTTCATGTACTTGTCCATAAGTGACAATGCCATGGGCTGCATGCTGGGACAGAAAGATGATAGAGGCCAAAAGCGAGCTTTCTACTACCTCAGCAAAGGATTCAGCAGCAGTGAACACAAGTACACTCTAATTGAGAAAACTTGTTTTGCTTTAGCATAGGCTTCCTTGACGTTATAACATTACATCCATGGTCACACAACCCATCTTATTTCCCGTGTTGATCCTCTCAAGTACGTGTTTAGTAAACCCATATTGAACTGCCGACTGTCCAGATGCTAGATGATCCTACAACAATTTAACATCATTTACGTGACGCAGAAGTCCATTAAAGGTCAAGGAATTACGGATCAACTGGTTGCCGCACCTTCAGGGAACTTCAAACCTTTGGAAACATACTTCCCCGATGAAGGGGTAATGAAAATTCAGTAACACCTTCAGTACGATACACACCAAACATAGACAATGTATTTTTATGGAGCTGTAAACATGGAAGGTTCTAGGGATGGAGCAGTTCTGGTATTCGTTACGGGGGAACGGTATCCCGTCGCCATCAAAATTACAGTTTGACAACACAACAACACATCTGAGTATGAAGGCTGTATTATGGGGCTAAAACTTTCCCAATCAATGGACATCAGATGATTAACTGTCTTTAGAGATTTCGAGTTGGTAATCAGATAAACCACATGAATATATAACACCAAAGGTCTACATTTGTTGCCTTACCATCGACAGGTTCTACAGATGGCTTCAGAGTTTGAAGAAATATCCTTCCTCCATATTCCTCGAAATAAGAATGATTTTGATGATGCACTAGCAACCTTGGCCTCCTTGATCAACATACATGACAAGGAAGACATGCCAACCCTCACATTCGCCCAATAAAAGGCTCCAGCCTATGCAAATTAAATTGGAGAAGTATCAGATGAGCTACCTCCCATCCAGAACCCTTGGTATCAGCATATCAAGGAGTACTTACAAGATGGATCTACACCCGTTTAGGTGAGCCCGACTGAGATAAGGCGGATCCATCGACTGGCTATGAAATTCTACCTGAGCGGAAATGCACTCTATAAAAGAGATGCATGACTAGGTCTTCTCAGATGTCTGGATAAGGACCAAGCTCAGAGGCTCATGGATGAGATCCATGGCGGAGTGTGTGGCCCACATATGAGCGGCCCTCTACTTGTTAAAAAGATCCTCAGAATAGGGCATTACTGGCTACCTCTCAAAGTTGACTGTGATGATCATGTCAAGAGATGTTATCAATGCCAAATTCATGGGAATGCTATCCATGCCCCTACACGGGTGCTCCACAATATGAGTTCGCCTTGGCCCTTCTCAATGTGGGGAATGGTCGTGATCAGGCCAATCGAGCCCAAATCCAGTAATGGGCATCAGTTTATCTTCACCAAGATCGACTACTTCACCAAGTGGGTAGAAGAAGCCTCCTTCCCCAGGGTTATCAAATAAGTCATCATTACTTTTATTAGAAATAATGCCATTTGTCGATACGGACAACCAGAGGTAATTGTGTCAGAAAATGCTAAGAACCTCAATAATATAATGATAGAGGAGTTGTGCAGTAAATTCTACATCAAACATCTCAACTCCGTCATCTACCGCCCAAAGATGAATGGTGCTTTTGAAGCTGCTAACAAAAACATCAAGACGGTCATGCAAAAGATGTCCACCAAGCACAAAGGATGGCCTGACTTATTGCCTCTTACTCTATTAGCCTACAGAAAATCAATGCGCACTTCTACTGGGGTAACCCCTTACACATTAACCTATGGGATGGAAGCAGTGCTCCCCACAGAAGTGGAAATGAAATCCCACATAGTGTTAATAGACGCTCAACTGGATGAAGACCAATGGGTACAAGATAGGTATCACCAATTGTCTCTAATAGATGAAAGACGTGCCGCTGCTATCTTCCATGGTCAGTTATATCAACAAATGATTGTAAGGTCCTACAACAGAAAGGTCTGACTACGGCAGTTTAAACAACATGACTTGGTTTTGAAGAAGATCATTGATAACCAAGATTAGTCAAAGAGAAAATTCTTCCCTAACAAGGAAGACCCGTTTCTTGTCAAGGAGGTATTGACAGGAGGTGCTCTCAGATTAAAGGAAATGGACGGCGATGAATTTCCACAGCTTATCAACTCAGACAACGTGAAATGATAATATGTCTGAGGTCACCTCGAGCAAACATCCTGGTTTTGGATCATCAGATCCCCAGTCATTTCAGGTTTTCTAACCCTTCACTACATACAACTTCTTTTCACACTCATATGCCCCATTAGGGATAAACAAATTTTCTAACCAGCAGTCTGGTTTCGAATCGCCAGATCTTTTTCTCTCCATTTGGTTTTGAACCCTTACTTAACTCAAGTTATCCCACCAGAGATTGAACCTTTCACACCCGCAGTTTTACCCCACTCGGGATAAGACTTTTCACACCTGCAGTTTATCCTGTACATGGGATTAAACTTTCTCACCCGCAGTTTGTCCTGAACATGGGAATAAACTTTTCATTTGCTGCAAATTGTCCTGAACATGGGGCGAACTCGCCGACCTGATCTCCTTGATACACGGGAGTACGTAGGCAACCATTTTATATGGTCCGGTCGCAATAAAACAAAAACAACAAAAAAAATTCTATACCCTTATCATTACAAAAACAAAAATAAACAAAAACATCTCTACACCCTTTCACATACAATGTTGAACCTCTTACACCAGGTTCGAACTAAGCAGACCTAATCTCCTCTTCAACATGAGTACATAGGCAACAATTCATGGTTCGGTCTAACCCCCTACCAAAACACAAACACTTATCAACGGTACTGGGATCATCCTTCAATACACCACATTTCATTGGCTTCAGACCAAAGCGATGGAACTACCTGACCTCTCCATGTAAACGGGAGATTCGGCGACCATCTAAGCTGCGGTTGATTCCCCAAAGAAAAACACCAATCCATAAGAGATGGAAGTAATTGGGCTCCTCTTAAATAAGAGTACTGGCAACCATCTGTGGTGCAGTCAACCTTAGAGAGGAAAGCTACATTCCTCTCCACATTTACATATAGGAAACCAGTCCCAAGACACCAAAGATGGTAGGTGTAAGACCGCAGATTTTATGAATAAAAATTTTATTTTCTCGAAATATTTTTTTGAATATTATGGTGTGGATTTGATATAATGTTATAGTTGTGGGTAGTATTTATAAATTTTATAAAGTAAGCAAGTTGTCATATTATATTCGATTGGTCGGGGAATATTTGTTTTATCAGGGAATATTCGTGCAACGGCACAATCATTGGTGGACCCCACAACGGAATTATTGTCGGATTGAGAAAACGATAAAAATATTTTATGAAAATAACGGCGGATGTTTTACCGTTAATACTGTTGAACTACTCAGTAGTAAAAGTACAGTAATACGCGTGGTTGCATAGTAGCACACGGTATTAATTATTGACGATTACGTGATAAGTCACTCTGTTTTGTTGGTATTATTAATGTAATAATACAGAAAATCTTTTTATATAAAACAGAGTACTTTTATAAAGTTATTCTATAAATAGAATATATTATATTTTATTATACATAGTGTTGCATAGTGTTTTGCATAGTAAATTCTTTTTATATAAAACAAAATACTTTTATAAAGTTTTCTGTTTTATTAGACAATAATTAGAATATATTATATTTTATTATGCATAGTGTTTGCATAGTGCCTTGCATAGTGTTTGCATAGTAAAATCTTTTTATAAAGTTATTCGTTTTATTAGATTATAAATAGAATAGATTATATTTTATTTATAAGATTTTGCTTTAAATATGGAACGTCAGATTAAAGTAAATCAATCTGACCGCTTCATGAGTTAGTTACTATGCGTATCCATTTTTTTATAAATAGAAGCTCATTCCTTCATTATTTCTTACTTAATTCACCGAAACTTGAGAGAGAGAGAAAGAAGAAAAGTGTTCTGCTACTTCACTTCTATATCCAGTACTCTTCTTTCTAAGGTAGGGAATATTATTTGTTGTACTCGTAGGGAATATTATTTGTTGTACTCGTAAGGGGTATTTTTTCTTTCTTATTCATGAAGAGAACTTACATTATTCCATTCTTTATTATTCATTGAATAACTCAGATATCTGTGAGCTATCCTATACTTGGTGAAATTCTTCCATTATTCCATTATTTATTATTCTACTGAATAACTCGCTCATGCTAATCGCATACATGGAGAAATTCTATTGTTATTCCATTCTTTATTATTCTGTTGGAATATACTTTGTCTGCAGGCGTTTTCACGCCTTACCTAGTTCCGCCTTTATTATTATTCTCATTGGAATATCCTCGTCTCATGCGCTTTTCTGTGGGACTCGGTTCCGCCTTTATTAGTATTCTCATTGGAATAACTTTGTCTATGCCAAGTAATACATACATGGGGAAATTCTATTGTTATTCCATTCTTTATTATTCGTTGGAATATACTGTCGCATATGCTTTTACGCCGGGATTTGAGTTCCGCTTTTTTATTATTATTACATTGGAATATCCTCGTCGCATGCGTTTCGTTTTCGCCGGACACAGTTCCGCTCTTTATTAGAATTACGCTGGAATAACTTTGTCTATGCGAAGTACCACATGCATGATGATTTCGTTGTTATTCCATTCTTAATTATTCTGCTGGAACATCCCAGCTTGTGTGATTTTCGCTTTTTACCGTTCCGTTAATTATTATTCTGTTGAATAACTTATCTATGCAATACCGCATGCATGGTGCTTTCTTTTGTTATTCCATTCTTTATTATACTCAAATAAGTTAAAGTTTTGACTTCTATACTCCATGAAATTAGTGGAATATCCTTGATATTTGTGCTTCATCCAAAGATCTTTTCATGGAAATATTCTTTTGAGCATTCTTGAATTTTACTCTACAAAGAAGTATCATGTTGACAATTTGGACGTTATTAGTTCCTGGATAAATTAATTCTTGAACTTGTTTTATTAAATTCTTATATCATTGTCATCATCCACATGTTTATATTTTGTTGAAAGTCATCTGTGGCCTGTAGTGCATAGATGGACTTGGTATGATTATGACCAGGGATTATTCGGTACAATCATGACCCTAATGTTACAAATGAAGTGGAAATAGTCCTCATTGGCCCGTAGTGCATTGATGGACAGTTTTTGGTATGATTATGACTATGTATTCTATTTGGCCGTAGTGTAAAGATGAATTTTTTTATGTCATGATCAGGACTGTTGATGAAAACATGATTATCTTTAGCCGTAGTGCATGGATAATTCGTGGTCGTGATACTAAAGAATATCCTTGGCCTGTAGTGCAAGGATGATTTGATGATGTGGATTATTTATATCATAGAAGATAGTAGATTGTTTTCCCTACTTGACTCTTCTAATGGATTACTTGTTCCACTTATGTTAAACTTGATAGTTATTATATTTTATCAGTTTAACACTGTTAAAGGCTAATGATAAATTATTCTGCATTATCTTAGTCATAATATTTTTTACTGGGCTAGTTGAGCTCACCCTTTCTTTCATTGTTCTCTTCAGGAAATGAGAACATAGCTGGGACTAGTCGGCAAATAGAGTGATGGTCCTAGATGGTGCATTAGTAGTCCTCACTATTCTATGAAATAGTGTAATAATAAATGTAATGAGGACTCCATTGAGTGTGGATATTGTCTAGATGACAATATTTGTATTAAAACTCACAGCTCATGTTGTATATTTAAGTTTGTATTTGAATTTTGTGCCATGTATTTGGCGACTCAAGATGGGTGATGTGTACCTATTTTGGGGGTGTCACAGTTGGTATCAAAGCTTAGGGATATGATCCCTGGCTAGGATATGAGAATAGAACTAGGAGGGGAGAGACGGGGAATTCCTTCACTAGTATGACCTACCTAAGTTTATTTGGTATTTAATTGTTCGGTCAGAATAAATGGATAATATGTTAAATGTCAATTAACCCTTGTTTTGTGGCAGTATTTGAAAATGACATCCGAGAATGTTGAGAATAGCAATGGAGCACATGAGACCGTGGAGACACCTCTAATCACAAACCAAGATAATGTGATTAGAGATATCCATGTGGTGATTGAGGAATTAAAAGTTGCACTCAAGCTAGTCACAAAGGTAGCAACTGAGAGTGAAGAAGAAGAGGAACCTGAGGAGGATTTATTAGAAGAACTTATTGATCAAAATGTAGAATTGCAAAATCGTATTCATGAGTTAGAAGAGCAGGCTGAAGAACGAAAGGCGGTCGTGGAGCAAAGAGATGCAACCATTCAAAATTGTATTACCTGATGTGCGATAGCTGAACAGGAACGCTCTTTGGCAGAGTATACGATATTAAAGCTAGAATCTGAGAATTCAAATGTCAAGGAGCAGCTGAAAGAAGAAACAACTGAATGGGTGAGAATGAAACATGCATGGGTAAAAGCCACACGACGCGTTGATATTGTGGAAAGAGAAGTCCGATCCAAGAAACCTAAAATAGATGATACGTATTTCTCTTTTTTGACAGCAATTGGGAGAACCCAACATCGAGTTTTGAATTACCCTATACATTACGGTGAACCCCAATTCAATATGGATCGAAGGTTAATGATTCAAATCATGGAGCAGGAGTACGACGAAGTAGTTGAGGGTGGAATATGCCCTAGAGCAAAAGTCAATTCCAGTAGTAATGACTACACCAAAGACTGTCCCAAATAAGTCAAATTCGGTAGTTTAAGGGAGAGCGTTTTTCGTGACGAGGAATCGAACGAAGTTATCACGGGTTAGTTAATTATAAATTCTTGTGAAATCTATACCTTATTCGATACCGGTTCTACCTATTCTTTTCTCTCTCTTGCTTGTGCTCAACGTTTAAATTTAACTCTAGAGAACTTAGACTTTGACTTATTGGTTGAAACTTCGATAGTAGAAACCTTCATTACCTCCAATGTTTATAAATCTTGTTGATTCAAATCGACACTTTCACGTTACCTGTTGATCTTATCTCTTTAAAAATACTTGCCTTTCATGTGATTTTAGGAATCGATTGGTTAACTACTCATCATGTTTTTCGTAAGGTTGTTAGCTTTTATATTCCTAACAAACCTGTTATGCAAATTAAAGTAACCAATCCACTAAAGTCAATCATTGTCATATCAAGCCATAAAGAGCCCCGATCATTTCGTTGTTGACTTTTTTGTGTGGAATGCACCGAAGCCAGACTTTTTGTAGGCAACATCATGAATGACGATGGCAAGTTGATAGGTATCAATGTGACGTACTATCCAAGTCTTTGATGAGGGTCACATCCTTGAATGATATTTCTATTGTTAATAAATTTCCTGACGTATTCTTGAAGTCTTCTTAGCCTACCCCTAAAGCGTGAAATCAAATTTTGTATTGACCCCAGTACAAAACTCATTCCTAAAACCCTCAAATATTTCTTCAACTAAAATGAACGTATAACGTGCCAAAGACGTTGACTCGAGCTGTTGAAAATTACGATCGTACTATTCAATTCCATTATGGGAAATCGGACGTGGTAGCTGATGCGTTGAGTAGAAGATCGTATGCGTTTACGAGTGCGATGTTGTTAACACAAAGGCCCATTTTGTATGAATTACAAATGATGAAGATAGAGTTAAAGACTCTAGGAACCCAAGTGAAGATAACGAATATACGAGTAGAATCGACTTTAATCAATAAAGTTAAAGCCGCTCAAGCTACACACCCGAAGTTGATAAATGTGAAGAAAAAGGTTCAAGAAAGCATTATTCTAGAAGCAAGAATCGACGAAGAGAGGAAATCTCAACCCTCAATTTAATTGGCCCATTTAAAAGTCTCGATCGAGTAGGAACTATGGCTTATAGACTCGTTTTACCGCCAAGTATGTCGCGTGTTCATAACATTTTTAACGTATCGATTTTACGTAAATATGTGGACGACCCAAACCATATTATTAAATTAGAACTAAACGATATAGCAAAAGATTTAACGTATGAGGAGATACGTGTTAAAATCTTAGATAAGAAGGATCGTATTTAACACTTAAAGGTTATACCTCAAGAATTAGAATCTGAAATGAAGTCAAGGTATCCTCACCTGTTCAGCATACCAGGTACGTACGTAAATTTCGAGGGCGAAATTTCATAAGGAGGGGAGATTGTGAGACCCTAGATTTTATGAATAAAAATTTTATTTTCTCGAAATATTTTTTTGAATATTATGGTGTGGATTTGATATAATGTTATAGTTGTGGGTAGTATTTATAAATTTTGCAAAGTATGCAAGTTGTCATATTATATTCGATTGGTTTGGGAATATTTGTTTTATCGGGGAATATTCGTAACCAAGACAATCATTAGTGGACCCCACAACGGAATTATTGTTTGATTGAGAAAAGACAAAAATATTTTATGAAAATAACGGCGGAAGTTTTACCGTTAATACTGTTGAACTACTCAGTAGTAAAAGTACAGTAATACGCGTGGTTGCATAATAGCACACGGTATTAATTATTGACGATTACGTGATAAGTCACTCAGTTTTGTTGGTATTATTAATGTAATAATACAGAAAATCTTTTTATATAAAACAAAATACTTTTATAAAGTTATTTTATAAATAGAATATATTATATTTTATTATGCATAGTGTTGCGTAGTGTTTTTGCGTAGTAAAATCTTTTTTATATAAAAATGTAATACTTTTATAAAGTTATCTCATTTTTTATTAGACAATAATTAGAATATATTATATTTTATTATGCATAGTGTTTGCATAGTGCCTGCATTGTGTTTGCATAGTAAAATCTTTTATAAAGTTATTCATTTTATTAGATTATAAATAGAATATATTATATTTTATTTAAAAGATTTTGCTTTAAATATGGACCGTCAGATTAAAGTAAATCAATCTGGACCGTTCATGAGTTCGTTACTATGCAGTCCATTTATCTATAAATAGAAGCTCATTCCTTCATTATTTCTTACGAATTCACTAAAACTCTAGAGAGAGAAACTATAGAGAGAAAGAAGAAAAGTGTTCTGCTACTTCACTTCTATATCCAGTACTCTTCTTTCTAAGGTAGGGAATATTATTTGTTGTACTCGTAGGGAATATTATTTGTTGTACTCGTAAGGGTATTCTTTATTTCTTATTCATGAAGAGAACTTCTGTTATTCCATTCTTTATTATTCTGTTGGAATAACCTATATACGCGGGCTACCCTATACTTGGTGAAATTCTTCTGTTATTCCTTTATTTATTATTCTACTGGAATAACCTTTCTATGCGAAGTAGCGCATACATGGTGAAATTCTATTGTTATTCCATTCTTTATTATTCTGTTGGAATATCCTGTCTGTGCGTTTTACGCCGGACCTAGTTCCATCTTTATTAGTATTCTGTTGGAATAACCTATCTATGCGAAGTACCGCATGCATGGTGATTTCTGTTGTTATTCCATTCTTTATTATTCTGTTGGAACATCCTGTCGGTGTGATTTTCGCCTGACCTGGTTCCGTTAATTATTATTCTGTTGGAATAACCTGTCTATGCGAAGTACCGCATGCATGGTGATTTCTTTTGTTATTCCATTCTTTATTATATTTAGTTGGTTAAAGTTTTTACTTCTATACTCCATGAAATTAGTGGAATATCCTTGATATTTGTGCTTCATCCAGTATCTTTTCATGGAAATATTCTTTTGAGCATTCTTGAATTTTACTCTACAAAGAAGTATCATGTTGACAATTTGGACGTTATTAGTTCCTGGATAAATTAATTCTTGAACTTGTTTTATTGAATTCTTATATCATTGTCATCATCCTCGTGTTTATATTTTGTTGAAAGTCATCTCGTGGCTCAGAGTGCATAGATGGACTTGGTATGATTATGACTAGGGATTATTCGGTATAATCATGACTGTAATGTTACAAATGATGTGGAAAAAGTCCTCATTGGCCCGTAGTGCATTGATGGACAGTTTTTGGTATGATTATGGCTATGGATTCTCTTTAGCCGTAGTGCAAAGATGAATTATTTTATGGCATGATCAGGACTGTTGATGAAAACATGATTATCTTTAGCCGTAGTGCATGGATAATTCGTGGTCGTGATACTAAAGAATATCCTTGGCCTGTAGTGCAGGGATGATTTGATGATGTGGATTATTTATTAAGCTAAGTCTCAGCGATAAAAGTGATGAAAAACTTTTTAAATCCTAGAAGATAGTAGATTTTTTTCCCTACTTGACTCTTTTAATGGATTGCTTGTTCCGCTGCAGTTAAACTTGATAGTTAATATATTTTATCAGTTTAACACTGTTGAAGGCTAACGATAAATTATTCTGCATTATCTTAGTCATAATATTTCTTACTAGGCTAGTTGAGCTCACCCTTTCTTCCATTGTTCTCTTCAGGAAATGAGAACGTAGCTGGGACTAGTCGAGAAACAGAGTGATGGTCCTAGATGGTGCATTAGTTATCCTCACTATTCTGTGAAATAGTGTAATAATAAATGTAATGAGGACTCCATTGAGTGTGGATATTGCCTAGATGACAATATTTGTATTAAAACTAATAGCTCATGTTGTATATTTAAGTTTGTATTTGAATTCTGTACCATGTATTTGGCGACTCAAGATGGGTGATGTGTACCTATTTTGGGGGCATCACAGTAGGGAATACACACTGATCAACGATCCATTCTGAACTATCTAGAGATAACTCAATGTCCATCCATCAAGGAGGAATTAAGAATACATCAAGATCATAAGCCCTGCAGAAACAGGAAAATATCAAGCAAGCAACAAGGAATAACTAAAAGGGAAGTGATCTAAAATATATTTCCCGGCTATATACAATATGAACTGTATATGACAAAATGGTTAAGCAAGTCTGTGTAGGAAAATACAAGCCCATCTACAACTTAGTGTATATGCGAGCTATCAAGCCCAATATGGCATCCCTCTCAGAAGAAGGAGGTAACGATGTGGTCTCCTATTCAAGGGTATCTACACAAGCTAACAGATCTATGGCCATCTGCATGGTGACGTGATGCTCATCAATGTATATGCTCATCTTTGCAATCATGCCACTCGTTAGGGACCTCACTGTGGTACTATCTATAATGGCTACATCACGGGCAGATATTGCACTATCCCTCTCTCCTGTCACTGCATCTCTGGTTGATCTGGCCTCATCCCGCTCAACAACAGCAACATCTTTACGAGCTAATGCCTCGTCTTTCTCTAATAGATTGGTGTCTCTCCCATCAAGAGCTGTCAACATCAAGGCTCTAGCCTGATCTCTCTCGAAGGTCATCAGATGGAGACTTTCTTCGAAATACTGTGCTGAATGCTGGATCACAACAGTGCTAGTATTGGGAGAATCTAAAAGAGTTACTGGCAACCCAGTAAATGGCTCCTCCTCGGTGTGGGAATTAATGTCCACCATGGGCTCTCCATCATCCGAATAAATACCCGACACTGTGGATACTACCGCAGCCGATGAAGTCTATGTCACCATCCACACAGAATACTCTGGTAAATAGCCCGGATGGCTAACAGAAAAATCAGCTATCTCGCGCTGATCCCAACATGCATACACCCAGGATCGGTCCTTTACTCATAGATGGCGAGAAGATAAACACTGACCTAATACCCCCTCAAAAGGATGGAAGTCCTGGAACTGGTCAAACTATGACATCATGGCCAGTGGGTGGTAGGTAGTCATGCCCCTCAAACCATCCAGATGGTAGGGTGAACTGAGCCCTGTACACGGCAGGATGCCAAACAGATCTCTGATCCCCGCTAGGAATATCGACCAAGACATAGCATCTATACACTCTGATGGCTGAAAGGAGTAAGACATAGCTATATCATGGGTAAAGCAGTACCCGTGTCGGCGAAAAGTACCAATTGGTCTCAAGTGTTACATAAACTACACGTACAAGATGACCGAACTTCCTGTAAATACCCCTGCAGGGTAGGTGTTGCAAAACATGGCCGACCTCAATGTCTCTGCCACAATCATCAAAATGATGGTATGACCCTCCCTAAGAGCTCTCACTTCCATGATAACACCGATGTCTAGCTCATCCATATATCGTGGCATGTATACATATGCCACTATACACATCACGAAAACATCCACTCTTGTCAAATGCCACTGTTCCTCTAGTGTGGTGAAATCCCTATCAGGAAACGCTGGGATAATACATGACCGGATGTAATCTCATCCTCTACTACTCTACGCCGTAACCCGGTGAGGTTCATGAACTGCCGGTGCATATCTCCGACAGCTATATGAGCGCAAGGTCCGTCTAAGGGCAAAACTATCAACCGCTCGTAATCCTCCAATGTAGGAGTCAACTCCTGGGTACTAAATCGGAAAACCTATCTCTCCATTATCCAATGCTCCAGCATACCCTCTACAAAGCTTGCTGGAACTGAAAAATCAAGAGGGTCATAGAATGCTTTAATAGCTGATCTACAGTCACCCTTTTGTAGGTAAAATACTATCATACCATGACCTCAAACGGGAAACTATCAATACTGGTAGGGTGTGATCTATGTGGCTGACTGTCGAAGAAGACATCTGTGTAGGCCGTATCATAAGACCATCCAGGGGTCAATGCTGATTATGTCTGAACATATATACATATGCATAACATGATACATGCATTACAGATAATAGATGGTAATATGATGCAGGGAATGAAAAATAGTATATACATTCCTAAGTACATCATCATCTACATACATCATCTATGTACAACTAAAAATACAGGGAAATGGGGCACAGACGCCCTACTAATAACTGAGGCCTAGCAAAAGATATAGCGAATGGGGCACATCCATCCAATATCTAACAGAGGCCTATCAAAAGAGATAACGAGAATACACATCAAAAGAAGACAATGGTGTTAATATTGACATCATCAATCCAGTCCACCTGATGTAACTCCTCATGAGTCACTGGATCTCTATCAACATGGTTGTCTGGCCTATAGAAGGGAGGATCTGCACTGGCAAAGCCATATGGGTCACCTGAGTGGCCAGCGCCTGAGTTGGAAGGATCAAAAGTTTCTTCCTTTGAAGGATCTCTACCCAAGTGTCGGATGAAGAAATGTGCCCGGTCCAACTGTCGGGTTAAACGATAAATTTGTGTCAAATGAGTCAGATCTTAGACACAGGTTAGCCAATCTGTCATCATCACGAATCCAGGAGCCATATCCCCCATAAACTGAGTGGCACGGGTCTAGGCTCCAATGGTACGAAGGGACCACCATCGGTGGAACGTATCCTGAGTATGTGATCCCTCTGATAAAGTATATCCGTCCATACCCATCAATGGGATGTCATCGACGGGTGACTGCAACACATGCCAATAATGCCTGGCATGAGGCAAGATCGGTACATGAATCTCTCATGTGGTGCTCCTAATAACACGTTCTCCTAAATAGAGCTCACATCCACCATCTGTGAAGAGATGAATCCTACGGGTGGATATCACGTGCTCGACACCAGTTGGGAATCCATCCTCAAATCTAATGGTCAATGTTCCCCAGAATAGGGAACTCAAGTGATGACATCAGTTGTCAACAACTCCAACTGTAGTCGACAATCGGTGAAACCCTCCACTACAAGAACCTAACCCAAAATGGAGTGATGCCATCGCCGTCCTAGTGGATAGGTATCTAAACCAAGCACATTCATATGACACAAACATGGAAGCCTCTCATAGGCCAAAAATTGCTAACACAAAGACAAAACATCTGTTGTCAGTGAACATTCTTAACATGTACATAGGAAATCAAAAGAGAAATACTCACCAATAGAAACGGGTAAAATCCTAGCCAAGCCTCGGTCAAGCCCTGCGAACGCATGAGCATTCCCTTGAGGAAATAGCCAAAGGTGTAGGAACCCCAGTCATACTCTCCAATACGGTCCACCTCCCACGTGGCGCTGATCAAAGCGAATGACACCATAGAAGAGTTATCTGCTATAAAATAACCCCTGATGATTATCAGGAACAATTGCCGAAGAATGCGATCTCTGACTCTCACATCATCAGGCATGGGCTCACTCAACAACCTAGTCATAGCATCTATGCTCAAAGGACCCGTACGGATGGTCCTGCCCTTGAGCGCCTCAGCCGGAACTCCTAATAAGGATTTAATGGCAGTCAGGTTAATATTCGCCGTACATGGCACTGGCGCCCCTCCAAACTCCATACCGGTGATAAATCGCCAATCCATCGGCGTCATCATCACCTCATAGTCCAACAAATGGAGAGACCGAGTCTGGTGAAACCAGTGCTCAGACAATGCCCCGAGGTAACCCCAGGGATAACGATAGGGTAGAATGGAAAAGAACGTCCCAAAGCCCCAATCATGCACTAGACCTTGGTATTATAGATGCAGAGCATGATACAGGGAGTGTATGCTAAACTATTTCCCTCGAGGCTGTATAAACTTGGGAACCTGCATCAAATGCAAATCAATGTCAAAATCCTTGTTCATCCTGAATAGGAAAAAGGAAGATCAAATCCAGCTTTTACCTCATTTGCATACAAGCAAACTGAGGGGGGCGACTCAAATCACCCAGAAGATCTGGAATAGGCACCTGAATGCCTAAGAAATCCCTACGTGGAATATGAGTAGTAGGAGCTAGAGCCACTACCGGTACATCCTCCACCTCATCCTCGACATCCAGTAAATCAACCCGGACAAGACGTATCACCGCCTCCGCCAGACGACAAGGCTGTCTAACTGAACGGGGTCGAGTCACTTTGGAAGCCCTCCTCCTCACTCCTGAAGTGGACCTGCGGGAACTACTCCGCTGATCTAAATCCATAATATCAGGACAATAAGTCTTAAAATCACCTAAAAAAGGGTGTGGTATTTTCTAACCTGGAGCTTTTCAAAATGCATTTTATGACTACATGCATGCATGCATTATTTTAACATACGTCTACAGTAGAGTTAAAATGCATGACTACCCAATGCCTATATTTTAGAAAATTTTTGCCATTGTTTCCTCTATAAATAGGATTATCCACATGCACATAGGCATGACTAGGTGACCATTCAGTAGCACACCTGCCCACAGTCATATACATACTATATGCATTAAAAAGTCAAAGTCATCAATCCATAAGGGTAGCCTAATTACCATGATTACTTTGCATTACCACCTTTGCTCATTTTCCTCAAATAAGATAAGAAATAGCAAAAAAAAGGTGTCAATTTGACTGTTTCAAAAGTTCAATTTTTCACATCATTATGTTCATCATAGTTTTATATTAACATTTACTATGTTAAAATTTTTTTATCAAAACATATGAGCATGCATATTCACTACTATGTGTTTAGACACATTTCATATAAAAAGTTATTTTCCAACAGATAGAAACTGGAAAAAAAAGACATGCATACGTTACCAGGATAGTGTAGAACACTTGTACGGTGATAGAATTTGCAGAAAGACTCCCGAACTCAGCAGATCTGAAGAAGAGCTCTTAGATTTCCTTCACGACACAACTTGAAAATGACTTGTGAAAGCAAACAGCCCATTTAAGGACATCCACGGTGACCGCAGGTCCACCTGCGGCTGCAGCAGGTGTACCTACGGCTGCAGTAGGCGTACCTCTGTCTCCCCTATATGGGTCCCACCCCTCCGGTTCGGTCTAGTTTGAGTTATAAAGGAGTTCTCACAAGCTAAAAAGGTCAAATCAGGGATAAAAATGCTATGCGATTGAGCAGAATAGCCTGAAATCCTGGTTTTCCTAGGCCAAACTGTGGCTTTCATATCATTCAGTGGTATTCACTCAAATACAGGGTAGACTATACCGATGATCTTAGCAGTTATAAATCACATTCGGAAATACATCACAAAGGTCCAATGCTATCAGTTTGGGGTCATAATTCCAAAGTACACATCCCTGGTGGGGGCATCACGCATTCTTAAAAACACATCCCTGGCGGGGGCATCACGCAATCTCAAGTTCACATCCCCGACAGGGGTATCCCGCATGTTCATCTGTCCAAATATAGATTTCCCAACGGGGGTATCAAACATTTTTATCTACAAAATATAGATCCCCGGTGGGGGTATCATGCATTTGCATTCGTTGATGCGCATGTCAATGAAGGTCAAGCAACCTTGACATCATTTCAACCATTGGCAAGTTAATCCAAAGAAGCGTCGGAAGCCATCCAATGATTTCAGCCGTTGATGCACACGTCAGTGAAGATAAATCATATCCCCCGGCGGGGGTATCCCACATGTTCATCTGTCCAAATACGGATCCCCGGTGGGGGTATCACGTAATTTCATCTGTCCAAATACAGATTCCCCGGCGGGGGTATCACGCATTGTCATATGCCAAAGTATAAGTCCCCGGCAGGGGTGGCACGCGTTTCATCCGTTGATGCACATGTCAACGAAGGTCAAGTAACCTTGACATCACTTCTGCCACTGGCAAGTAAATCCAATGAAGCGTCGGAAGCCATCCGATGATTTTATCAGTTGATGCACATGTCAACAAAGGTCAAGCAGCCTTGGCATTTATCCCTAGAAGGGATTTCATCCGTTGATATACATTTCAGCGAGGGTCAGGCAATCCTGACAACATAAACCGTTGGCAGTAACTCCAACAGAGCATCCTCTTTGGGGACGACCGATGATGGAATATGTTATACACATCCTTAACAGACCAAATGCATCCCCACAGAGTCTCTTGTATATGAGAGATACGTCTGATCCCGGTAGAAGTCAAGGGGAGCCGACAATCATCCCACCATGTTCGAGAACAATCCAACAAATCATATACATTTTCATCATGCTGCTGTACATTGCATCATGATTATCCTATTATATTTCAAGTGTCTAATATTCTTTATCCTATCCATGCCATTGCATTGCATGAATATGATAAAGAGGGGCATCTGTAGACACTCGAAATTTTTTGCATACCTGTTACTAACATGGCAGGAGGGCATAATCATCTTTCATAGATAACTCTGGAAGACAGCTCAGTTCAATCCCAGAGATAACCTTAGGATATTCAGTATTACCATCTTGGAGATAACCCCGAGATATCCAGCTCAGTCCTGGAAATAACACCGGGAGTTTCAGTTTCAACCTCGGAGATAACCCCGAGGAATGCAGTTCCAATACCGAAAACCACACCAGAGAAGACCATTTCATCTCAGAGATAACCATGAGATTCTTAGTCTCAGCCCCGAAAACAACACTGGGAATGACAGAGTTAACCTCGAACACAACCCCGAGGCATGCAGTTACAGTTTCGGAGATAACCCCAAAAATGATTGTTTCAAAACTATGCAAACAGCTTCAAACACTCGATAATAGCCTCGAGGGACTCATTCCCCAAGCCCAGAGATAACCCTGGGAAGTAAGGAACACCTCAGAAACAACCATGAGGATGGTCAATGTGAGGGCCCCGAATTCGGGTCCCGAATCAACGCGGATCCAGTTCGATCATTTTATACAACTATTACTATATTTTTGAAAGATATAAACATAAATTGTTTATACATTAAACTTTCACATAATCCCCAAGGTCGAGTAACCTTAACTTAATACACAATACATAACTTATTTAACTTACAATACTATCAATATCATACAATACTATTACAAATCTAATTGCACGCATTATAAAGCTCGAACTGTCTTTGACCTCTCCTTGTATCCGACGTATTCGTCTTAATATACAATGTTTATCATAATATAGCAAGGGTGAGCATAAAACTTGCCCAGCAAGTTTAAGTTTAATAATTTAACGATATATCATGATTGAAAGAATCTGAATAATAAGCTGGCTATGATTCAACAATATAATTGTGAACTAGCAAGAAAAAACTTTTGACTGAACAAGTATATAACATGAACAAATATATCTGAACCGATGGGTAATGATGGTGATCAGCCTTTCATACCCGACTTATACATGCAATATGTACAGAGTACAATTCTACAATGGCAATCAGCAATAATAATTCATAAGCATATCTGAATTAAACAACTCTTAGTAGAGTTAAGTCAAAACAAACTTACCTGAACCGTTGATTACCGCTACACAATTTATAACGCTTTATTTGAAGACCTAATATTAGTAATATAAATCTCCAATATTAGAATAATATCATCACAATATAATACTATTATATATATAGAATAACATAAACACATAACACATAACACATAACTCTATCAGTCCATAACACACATAGGACTCGGTATCAAGTCAAACTATTGCAGTATGAGTTGAAACCGACACAAATCTAACATCCCGACGGTCTAGTCAAACAAATCTCGAGTTTAAGTTCAATTAAACTATGCCTAACACCTAACAATTATCTTAGATAATTTTAATATTAGTCAAAATAATTTTCATAAGCTCGTAATAATTTATAAATAATTATTACTATTTATCTTGATTTTTCAATCATGAAAAGCGTATTTAAATGAATTAAATATCACGATATTCTATTATCATTAATATCTATTTATTATCAAATATTAATGAAATACATAACATAATATTATAATATATTTATAATATCACAAAGTATTTTAATACTTTAAAATCACCTTTTATGATTTTTAAATAATTAAATTCATTATCCGATAATTGCTATTAATATTAAAATATTAATATTTTCATGAAAAAATATCAAAAGTTATATTTTATAACTTAAAATATTTTTATAACACTTAAATAATTTTTATATGATTTATAAATCATTAATTCTATTTTTCCAAAATTTATTTAATATATTTATTAAATAAAATAATTATCATTAATATTAATTAATTAATCAATTTCATCATAAAATATTAAAAGTCACCGAAAATATCTTTAAATATTTACTTATACCATAATATTATTTTTCATGATTTTTCATGTATTAAAATCATTTTAAATAATTTATTTAATATTATAATTAAATAAATTAAATACATTTTATATTCCAAAAATATTAAATATTTATGAAATATACTCAAAATAATTAATAACCTTTTTTCAGACTTTAAAATAATTTTTTGGAATTTATTTAGTATTTTTAATAATTAAAAATCATTTAAATCTATTTTTAAATAATTTCCGGAAAAATCAGAAATTAAATAAATAGAAACTGTCGCTAAAGGGCCCTATAGCGACAAACCCGTCGCTATAGGTGTTCTTGGCCTGTTCTTGAGCTGCCCAAAAACTCATTGACAGTTTACAGGGTAGGTGGTATAACCACCCATAATTTCTTGATCACACGGTTTCTGGTCAGTCTAGTGTAATATGTTTGTAGTATTAATGTAATACTATAATCTAAAGCAAGTTTTATAGCCAAAAACAAATCAAATCTGCAAGATCTAAGCCCCAGAAAATGATGTCAAAGCTGTTCTTCATTTCTGGGTTTTCTAGAAATGAAGAACAGTTGCAAGGTACCGGATTTCGATCCTTATAACTTTCAATCTGTGCTTGATTTGTACGATATAAAGGTTGCATGATGAAGTAGGGATGTTAAGGTACACGTATACAACCTTAAACCAGTTTATCATCAACACATTAAAGAGATCATGGTCGGTCAAATTCTGACAAAAACATGTTCTTGAACAAATCTGGGTTTTCCATATTGTTCATCCGGCTGGTGGTCAATGATAGTTTGACTGGCTACAACTTTGTGTCTATGCAAGATCTGGTTAATCTAAGGGCTCGAATGTGCAGTCCTTATACTAGTCCACAAGATAACAACAACTTCTTTTCCAAACAAACAAACAACAGTGAGATCTAAAGCCTAGAAAAGCTTGTCAGAGTTTTCTGGAAATCTGGGGATTTTCTAGGTTGCCCAGAATTCAGTCTCCATGGTCAGTCAAACATTTTTGACTGCTTATATCTGGAGATCTAGACATGGTATGACCATGATTCCAGTTCCAGATTACAGTCCACATGACAAAGAACAAAGTTATAACTTAAAACATAACAAATCAAAAACACACAAGGATCTATGAGGTCTGACATATGGTTGTCATACAACTTTTTCCCACTTTTCCAATTTTGATAAATCTTTAGATTCGAGCATCTAGATGTTATGGATCCATGGTCCAACAACCCAGATCGTTAAAATACACTCTATTACACATATCTAACCAATCATTAACATAAAATCATATGATTTACAAAAATTAGGGTTTATACCTCTTAAGCTTTGATCTTGATTTCTGATCTTTTATAGTGATATGTTCATGGCTTGTTATGGACTGATACTAGCTTATCTTATCTCACTTTCTCACTCTACATTTCGAAAATTTTGGAGAGAGAAAGTCTTGGGAGAAAATGAGAACTAAAGTGCCATTTTCTCTCTCTTTAATCTATTTATTTGTTGACTTGTTGCTATGATATCTGATAATTTCGGCTGGTTGGATGTATATTTAGGCCACATGGAGTTGTTAGGGTTTGCTCACCAACAACATATATGGCAAGATTGCAAGCAAACTTCAATAATGAAACAAAGGGCAAACTAGTCATTTTACTTTTTATTTTAATGGCATATTTGTCAATTGTCCAAACCCTTAGTGTTTACGGTTTGGAAAACTTAGGGTTTAGGGTTTAGAATCAGTAGGATTTTAGAAAAAAAATTCTAGAATTTCCAAATTAGGTTTCCAAAATAGAAAATTAATATTTCGAAATAATAATTAGAATTTTCTAATTATATTAAAATTTCTTAATCATAATTTAAATCTTGGTAATTAAGATTAGTATTTCCTAAGTAAAACTGCTAGTTAAGCAATTAGGGTCAAATTGGTCATTAGGGTTTATAACCTAGAATTTTGGTTTCTAATAGAAAAATAATTTTCCTAAATTAGAAATTAGATTTCGTAATTAGCTAGATTAGGATTTTCTAATTACTTATAACTTGAAAATTAGGATTAAATGTTTTTTAATTAACATTAAATCTATTTAATTAACACTTGGGTTTTTTCCTAATTATAAATTAGGGTTTTCAGATCTAGTATTAGGGTTTTCTAATAATCAATTAGGGTTTGAAGTAATTTATTAGGGTTTTCCCTGACAAATGACGTTTAAACCTTATACATAGCATTCATATTCCAAAACTAGGGTTTCATACACCGAATTAGGGTTTTAGATTCCTGAAACTGAAATTAGGGTTTCATGAACCGGTTTTAGAGTTTCTTATAATTCGCTAGGGTTTTCTAACCGAACGTTGACGTTCTTAATATATACCTAGGGTTTGTTAAAGATATCGTTTATCTGGTCAACCCTTGACCCTTAATCACATATTGTATACTTATACAACCATATAAACAGAACATAAACACTTATTCCTTAATCCTGAATAATTCACAGAAATCCTGCATAGAATTTTGAAATCCACAAAATTCTTTCTCAAAAATATCAAAAGCATACACTTATTTTCTGTCTAGGTTCTAATAATGAACCTTAAATCAATTAATTAAGATTTTTAAAATTTTCTAAATTCTCGGGTTGTCACATTCACCCCTTTTTCTAAAAATTTCGTCCCCGAAATTTATCTTACACCATACACCGTTCCTTCTCATCATCACATGCTACCCAATACATTCTTCACAAGAATAAAAATTTTGAAATTGTACTGAGGGGTTTTACAAACTATTGTCTGTCGTTTTCGTAAAGGTTATATAGAAACTCATCCGCAAACTGCACTGGTCTTATGAACTTAGTGGGTAATTAGCCAGTTCTGCCCAGTACTGATCAAGTACTGCTGGTCGGAACCATTTTCTTGTTCCTCTTATCTACCTTGGGCGCATAAAATTTTACCTCAGTCTTATTGGATTATGCACCAAAATAATATGGTTCGGGTAAATTTTCAAAGAACTCTTAGAGTTTTATAAATATTGGTCTAGCTGAATCAATTAGCATAGACTCATATCAATAATTCAATTCAATCGAATTATTTTAGGTGTAGCCATCCCCGTTGGCAAATTAAAATTTGTGGAAATATTTTTGAGAATGACGTCATGATGTCGTATTGTATTAACAGTCCGTTTGAGGATGTCGTCATTAAATGACTTTGTCATAACACGTCTGTGAGAACCCAGAATTTCAGATAATTCAAATTTTTGGAATAATTTTTTTTTTTAGAAAAAGAATAAAGAAAGTACTTGAATCATATAATTTTATATGATAATTAAGCTAGATAGTTAATTTATTAACTAAGAAGTATAGTTAATCATTCTCAAGGAAGAGTACTGAAAGTTATGTAAGAAATTAACATAGCTTGAATGTTAGCCTTGATTATTAAATTAAAAGGATTTACAATCCTTAAATAATTGATGATTGATATGAGTATGTATGTGTTTATAACTTATTAAGTCAATTTGGGCTAATAAGGTAATAAACTAGGGAAATATGTTAGGACATATTTGAGTTATGTACGTGATTGAGTAAATATGTATTATATAAGTTGTATACATATATTTGGTAAAGAGACGAAGAATAAAGTTATGTAGCCTAATACATATATTAGGTATGATAATTAAATAACCTAATGTGTTATAATTTAAGAGAATGATAGTATTTAAAAATACTAATCCTAAGAGATTTATTTGACGCATTTCAATTAATTAATCTTATAACCTAAAGAAAAGCAAGTCTAATTGGGTTATGAAATTAAAAATATATGAGTAAGAAATTAACTTGCTAATGTGTGTAATAGAACCCTAATTAAATAGTGGGGAATGGATAAATTAATAATATAGAACTATGTTGATTTGCAAGCCCATAGAATTAAAATTACTGGCCCAAAGAATTAAAGGAGTGGCCCAACCTTTAGCCCAAGTGGGAGGGGACATGTTGGACATTTATTAAGGTAATTAAAGCATAAAATGAAAACAATTTTGGACTATAGAAAGGCCACTTGGCCGAAATTTAGAGAGGAGAGAAAGGGGCGAAGAATGTAATGATTGCTTACTTTAATAGGTGGACAACTTCCAACAAGTGTCCAATTTTTAGTTGACCAACACTTTATCTAAACTTGCAAGCAACCACTTGGTAATTGAGTGGGAGAGAGAAGAGTTAGATATGTTGGTAGATTAGGGATATATATACCAAATATATCTATACTTACTTTTCTAACAAACCAAAATCTAAGTCTTATCTTTTTCTTTTCATCTTATTATCTAGCAAAAGCTAAGAAAGAAAGAAAGAGACCAGAGAAAAGAGAGAGAAAGTCTAGGAGTTCGTATATTGAGAGAGCGGGAGAAAGGGAGAGAGGTAGAGTTTTTGCAAGCCATCTTGCTCCATAATCAAAGTTTAGAAAGAAGGAAAAAGAAAATCAAGCAAAGGTATAACCAAATTTCTACTTATGTAGTCTAATTTCCTTTTTAGTTTGATTTGATTTTTTTTTTATAATTTGAAGTTTTGATCTTGAGGTTTAAAACCTTAGATCTAGGTGTATATAAGTGTTTCATATTTAGATCTAACCCTTTTGAGGATCAAAAGTTAAATCTAAAGTATGAGATAGAAACTAGGTTTTTCAAAATGTAGAGAACCTAATTTTTATTAGCCTTGATGGTGTTTAATTTTGTGTTTGATGCTTGATTGATGAAATAGATCATGTATTATGGTAGATTCATGGGTATATGGAGTATGAGTAGGTAGTATGATGAGTTATGTTGGTTATTATGTGAGAACATAGAAGTTTTTTTAGAAACCACAAAGGGTGGAAAATCAGATTTTTGTGCAAAACAAAACATGAAATTCAAATGACCATATCTCCTATTATATTTTGAATTTTTGAGTGTGGACAAGTCCTAGAGTTAGATCTATGGGTTTTCTAATATATCCAAGTGGAATCACTTAAAAAGGATTTACACATTTTCGTGTGGAATGATTTTAGTAAAGGATGAAAAATCTGGAAATACTTAAAAAGCTGCTGTGAAGAAATTGAAAGGGCTGTTTCGGCCACTTATTTAATGAGATAAAATTCGGCCTTTTGAGGGATGAAAATATATGGGATAAAGTAGGTTGTGTCCAAAAATGAGCTCATTCCGACTTAAAATGACCAAGTTATGACCAATTCAATATTTGGGTTTTTTGGACGAAAATTGCTATAACTGAAGTTCTATAACTCCGATGGCCACGAAATTTAAACTGGAGGCTCATGTTAACACGTATAAGATTATGTCAAGAGATGGGAATTTTTGGAGTTAAGCACGAGGTAGCTAATTTCTTAAGGAATTAACTAAGAATGATTTTTAAAAAAAATACTAAAGGAAGTTGGAAAATTATCGAAAAATACTTTTTGTGTATGAAATATATGTATATATGTTTGGACAAAGGATAGAAAAATAATATGCTAATTTGGTGTTTTCGTGAATAGGATATGGAATCCAGCTTGCAGGATTGAAAAATAGGATTAATCCAGCTTGCTGAATTGAGAAGAAGTTTACTGAATTGAAAATATGTTGAATCCAGCTTGCTGGATTGCAATCTAGTTGTTGGATTTGGAATTCGGTTTGCTGGATTGCAGTTTGGATTGCTGGATTTGAAATCCAGGTTGCTGGATTAGTATTTGACTTATGATACATAGATTAAAGAATAAGCAAAGGATGATAATAATACTAATATTGTAAGGTGTTATCTAATATTTAATTATGTGTTTTAGTGTTAGATAATTGATTGATAAAATAATTGTACTATGATACAAAGTATGATATGTTGATTAAAAGACCAATCTTATTAATGATAGGTATTACAAAAGAAGTTAACTTAAATTGCGTAGCAATAGCCAACAAATCAGGCAAGTTCCTAACTCAACTTGAGTTACTATTTTTCAAGCATGGTAGTGAATAATTATTGATAGTTATTCACATCTATAATGATTGTTGTAATTTGCACGTAGTGCAATTGATTCTTGTTCTATTATTTGAACTATTTATAAATCATATCTCAGCTAATTGTTTTGGTAGGACTAATATTTGTTAAAGCATGAAATGTTCTATTAATTATGAACTGAATTGTTATTGGAAGGTCTATGCCATTGGTTTCGGCTAGATTAGTATTGTTATTAATTATTGAAATCATAGTATTTCTTTGAAAGTAATCCAAACCATATTGTTGTGGTACGGACTCGTGATGTAAGACTGAGATAAACAAATTTTAATGTCGTAAATCGACTTATACGCTATTATTGAGTATTATGCATAATATAGGGTACAAAGGAGTTGGCCGCTCCAGGTACTTGCAGAAGAGTATAATTTAGTTTTTATAACTAATTTATATTCTTGTGGAAAGTTAGTTTTATTAACTAAATGATTCCTCTATTAGTTCATGATCCTTTTGTGATCACTCAGCATGAAATCTGGGTATATCCCACTTTATTGAATATTGTTGCAGTATTGTTAATTCTTCTTATTCAATTAAATATTATTGAATCTTTGAAAGAATTTTACTCTTTCATCTCTGATATGTTATTCAGTAGGAAATGGGAAAAAAGTTTTATTATTGAGATTATATTATTATTCAGCTACTTTGAAGTCTTTTGATTATTGTTGAAGTTCTATAGAAGCTAGACTCTTCTATTCATGATATATATCATTTATTGTATATTTTAACTTGTTGGGCAAACTCGTTGCTCACCCTTGCTTAACTAAAATATTTCAGCTATTGCTGATGTAGTAGAAGGTTCTAACAGGGACAAAGGCAAAGGCAAGGTTCAGGAGTAGTTAGTGTAAACTCTTAATGGTTATGTTTTATTATGTAATTATGTATGTAAACCTTTTGGTTATATAAGGGTATGTAAGTTATGTCAAGTTTAGTTAACCTGGGATATTGTTATAAGTTGTATTAATTAATATTATGAATGATGTTTTTCATTAATAAATGAGTAATTAGATGTGATATATATGATGGATCGTGAGCACCAAACCCGAGGATTAGGGAACCCGGATTTGGGGGCGTCACAACATCATACAATAGTTGAACAATGATTTTTAGATCGAATTCACACTAAGTATTCTTGCATTTATAACTCTATCAACTTTTATCATCTCTGCACCAAGTTACATGGTATATGAGTGATAAATAAAATATATTTTGATATTTCAAATCATTCGCGTCTAGCTGAAATAAGTAGCATAGACTATACTTTAAACCGTTTCAAAAATGATTATGAGTCTACATATTTTATTTTATTTCAAAAGCACATAGTGCGTATTTAGCTTGATGTCAAAATTCCGAAGTCTAGCATAGATAGAAGTTTTGGAAAACTTATGTCTCCACTAATAATTATTTACTTAACAATCTACCTGTTCCTATTATCCTCAATACTCCATTTACACATAACTATACCCAATTCGTCAAACCACACTTATGAGTTCATTTACTTGACATAATCATATGAGTTTAAGAACTTGTCCTAGTCAGACCTTTGGCGTCCATTCGCTGAGGGTTTCATCAACATTTCATATAACTATGAATCAAGAATGTCACATAAGTATAACCTTATATTATCTACCTATAACCTATCTATCTGTTATACACATGAGAAAGGAATCACCCTCTTAACATGCATATAGCAAATAATGCGACACAGACATCCTAATAATTATCCTAACTCCCTTCTCCATACGAATTTCATTTAATCCGTATTCATAATCCTTTCCTAAATTTGTACCAATTCATAGTATAACTGATATCCAGCAATCTTGCTGTAAACTTGTCAATCCTTCGCTTGATCCTTCTCCCTGCTATCACCTTATCCGATCACGGAGTGATCTCATCGTATATATTACGATTCATTTCTATATCTTGATCATTTTGTTTTACGATGTCCTATCATTGTACTTTTAGTCTTTTAGACTCTATCTATTCACCAATACTGTTCAACTTTATTATCAGAGTTAGCGAACTCTGTATCTTATACCCCACCGAGATTCGTCTTTAAATCTTACCGACTGACGAACTCTATGTAAGTTAGATCTTATCCTAATCACTGCGGTTATTAGTCTCAGTTATTCATACCTAAGGTTCATAACCTACAGCTTTGATACCAACTGCGAGGGCCCCGAATCTGGGTCCTGAATCACCGCAGATCCGGTTCGATCATTATATACAACTATTACTATATTTGCGGAAGATATAAATATAAATTGTTTATACATTAAACTTACACATAATCCCCAAGGTCGAGTAAACTTAACTTAATACACAATACATAACTGATTTAACTTACAATAATATCAATATCATACAATACTATTACAAATCTAATCGCACACATTCTAAAGCTGGAACTGTCTTTGACCTTTCCTTGTATCCGATGTATTCGTCTTAATCTGCAATGTTTATCATGATATAGCAAGGGTGAGCATAAAAATTGCCCAACAAGTTTAAGTTCAATAATTTAACGATATATCATGATTGAAAGAATCTGAATAATAAGCAGGCTATGATTCAACAATATAATTGTGAACTAGCAGGAACAAACTTTTGACTGAACAAGTATATAATATGAACAAATATATCTGAACCAAAGGGTAATGAAGGTGATCAGCCTTTCATACCTGACTTATACATGCAATATATACAGAGTACAATTCTACAATGGCAATCAGCAATGATTATCCATAAGCATATCTGAATGAAATAACTTTTAGTAGAGTTAAGTAAAAACAAACTTGCCTGAACCGTTGATTACTGCTACGGAATTTATAACGCTTTATCCGAAGACATAATATTACTAATATAGATCTCCAATATTAGAATAATATCATCACAATATAATACTATTATATATATAGATATACATAGAATAACCTAAACACATAACACATAACTCTATCAGTCCATAACACACATAGGACTCAGTATCAAGTCAAACTATTGCAGTCTGATTTGAACCCGACATAAATCTGACATCCCGACGGTCTAGTCCGACAAATCTCAAGTTTAAGTTCAATTAAACTATACCTAACACTTAACAATTATCTCAGATAATTTTAATATTAGTCAAAATAATTTTCATAAGCTCGTAATAATTTTTAAATAATTATTACTATTTATCTTGATTTTTCAATCATTAAAATTGTATTTAAATGAATTAAATACCACAATATTATATTATCATTAATATCTATTTATTATCAAATATTAATGAAATACATAACATAATATTATAATATATTTATAATATCACAAAAAGTATTTTAATACTTTAAAATCACCTTTATATGATTTTTAAACAATTAAATTCATTATCCGATAATTACTATTAATATTAAAATATTAATATTTTCATGAAAAAATATCAAAAGTTATATTTTATAACTTAAAATATTTTTATAACACTTAAATCATTTTTATATGATTTATAAATCATTAATACTATTTTCCATAATTTATTTAATATATTTATTAAATAAACTAATTATCATTAATATTAATTGATTAATGAATTTCATCATAAAATATTAAAAGTCACTTTGAAAATATCTTTAAATATTTTCTTATACCATAATATTATTTTTCATGATTTTTCATGTATTAAAATCATTTTTAAATAATTTATTTAATATTATAATTAAATAAATTAAATACCATTTATATTCCAAAATATTAAATATTTATGAAATATACTCAAAATAATTAAAAACCTTTTTTCAGACTTTAAAATAATTTTTCGGAATTTATTTAGTATTTTTAATAATTAAAACCCATTTTTATCTATTTTTAAATAATTTTCGAAAAAATCATAAATTAAATAAATAGAAACCGTCGCTAAAGGGCCCTATAGCGACAGACCCGTCGCTATAGGTGTTCTTGGCCTATGCTTGAGCTGCCCAGAAACTCATCGACAGTTTACAGGGTAAGTGGTTTGACCACCCTTAATTTCTTGATCATACGTACGATTTCTGGTCAGTCTAGTGTAATATGTTTGTAGTATTGATGTGATATTATAATCTAAAGCAAGTTTCGTAGCAAAAAAAGAAATCAAATCTGCAAGATCTAAGCTCCAGAAAATGCTATTAGAGCTGTTCTTCATTTCTGGGTTTTCCAAAAATGAAGAACAATTGCAAGGTACCGGAATTCGATCCTTATAACTTTCAATCTGGGCTTGATTTGTACGATATAAAGGATGCACCATGAAGTAAGGATGTTAAGGTACATTGTAAGACCCCAACTTTTTGAATAAAGATTAAATTTTCTCGGAATATAATTTTGAATATTATGGTGTGGATTTGATATAATGTTATAGTTGTGGGTAATATTTACAAATTTTGCAAAGTACGCAAGTTGTTATATAATATTTGATTGGTCGGGAAATATTCGTTTTAACAGGGAATATTCGTACAACGGCACAATCATTGGTGGACCCCCACAACGAAATTATTTTCGGATTGAGAAAACGACAAAAATACTTTATGAAAATAATGGCGGAAGTTTTACCGTTAACTGTTGAAACACCCGGTGTTAAAAGTATAATAATACACGTGGTTGTATAGTAGCACACGGTATTGATTATTGATGCTTACGTGAGAAGTCACTCAGTTATACTCAATTATTGCTACAGTAATTGATGCATCATATCTCTCATATTATTGATTCAATTATTGTCACAGTATCATTGACATAATATTTTATATTATTAAATCAATAATTGAGACGACAAAGTTATTCATATTATTATTTGCAATATTGACAATGTCTAGAAGTTACATCGAGGAGAGGTTTGGTCACCTAATTAACGGCGTCGATAAGGAGAAATCCTTATCGAGACGACCCCTCTCTTCTCAGGAACAACCCGGTTGTTAAATATTGTGAGTTATAATATTAATGATGAATAAGTTGTGATTAAAAAATGAATTTTGATAGTTCCATTGTGTTGGGATTATTAGTGTTAGTGGAAATCGACATCTATTCTGATGATAATTGATGTCTAGGGGTTATATTGATAAATCGGGTAATTTATCGGATAAATGAGCAATTAATTGCTACTAATTCACATAATTTACTATTGAATCACATTATTTACTATTAGGGGAGGTGGTGCAAGTTTGATAATACTTCCATGACTAAATTAAAAATAAAGGAAAAGTTGGAGGTATTGTACTGAAATTTTTCGAGCCCCAAAACTTGCAATTATCGAAACTATATTTTTCTATAAATAGAAGCTCATTCTTCCTTCATTTCTCATCAATTCACAAAAGCTTTAGAGTGATTATTATAGAGAGAAATTATAGAAAGAAGAAGAGAAGTCTGCTACCTCACTATTCTAGTATCCAGTTTTTCTAAAGGTAGGGAGTATTATTTCTTTCTTATCCATGAAGAGAACTTTTGTTGTTCCATTCTTTATCATTCTGTTGGAACATCCTGTCTGTGCGTTTTTTGCCGGACCTGATTCCGTCTTTATTATTTTGTAGGAATTAGTGGAATATCATTGATATTTGCGCTTCATCCAGTATCTTTTCATGGAAATAATCTTCTGAGCATTCTTGAATTTTACTCTACAAAGCAGTATCATGTTGACAATTTGGACGTTATTGATTCCTGGATAAAATAATTCTTGAACTTGTTTTATTGAATTCTTATATCATTGTCATCATTCTCATGTTTATATTTTGTCGAAAGTCATCTGTGGGCTGTAGTGCATAGATGGACTTGGTATGATTATGACCAGAGATTATTCGGTGTAATCATAACCGTAATGTTACAAATGATATGATAAAAGCCCTCATTGGCCCGTAGTGCATTGATGGACAGTTGTTGGCATGATCATGACCATTATTGAATACACAAATATTCTTGGCCCGTAGTGTATGGATAATTGTGGTCGTCATCGTAAAGAATATCCTTGGCCATAGTGCAGGGGTGATTTGATGATGTGGAATATTTGTTAAGCTGAGTCCCAACGATAAAAGTGATGAAAAACCTTTTAAATCATAAAAGATAGTATATTTTATTCTCTACTTGACTCTTTTAATGGATTACTTGTTCCGCTGCAGTTAAACTTGATGGTAGTTATATTGTATCAGTTTAACACTGTTGAAGGCTAACGATAATATATTCTGCATTATATTAGTCATAATATTTCCTACAGAGCTAGTTGAGCTCACCCTTTTACTTTTATTGTTCTCTTCAGGAAATGAGAACGTAGCAGGGACTAGTCGAGGAATGGAGTAACGGACCAGATGATAGCATTAGTAGTCCTCACTATTCAATGAAATAGTAGAAAATAAATGTAATAATATTGAATTCGAGTTTATATATTGTCTAGACGACAATATTTGTATTAAAACTCACAGCTTATGTTTTGTCGTACTTTATACGACAGTTTTATAATTAAGTTGCATTTGTATTCTGTACCATGTATTTGACGACTCAGAATAGGTGATGTATACCTATTTTGGTGGCGTCACAGTTGCTATCAAAGCTTAGAGATATGATCACTGGCTAAGATGTGAGACTAGAACTAGGAGGGGAGAGACGAGGAATTCCTTCGCTACTATGACCTACCTAAGTTTATTTGGTATTTAATTGGTCGATCGAGTGTAGGGATAATATGTTTCATGTCAATTAACCCTTGTTTTGTGGCGATGTTGAAAATGGCATCCAAGAATGTTGAGAACATCAATGGAGCACGAGAGACCGTTGAGTCTCCACAGATCAATAACCAGGACAATGTGCATCAGGAAGGCGACAATCCTCATGCAAACAACAACACTGACCAAATGATGAACGATGGAATGTTCCGAGGCTTCATGCAACATCAAGCGAGAGCGGTTCCTGTACAAAATGCAGGTGAAAACACTGGAAACTCTCGGACGGTCACCGCCAAACAGTTCAAGGAGCTGGGACCACCAAAGTTTATTGGAGAGCCAAAACCACTTAAGGAGGAAGCGTGGATAAAGCAGATAACCAAGATATTTGATGTCTTGGGATTCTTCGAGGAACAAAAGGTTCCCTTCGCCACCTTTATGTTGCGTGAAGAGGCAGATTACTGGTCAGAATCTGTAAAACGTACCCAGCCTAACGCACTCAAGATGTCTTGGGAGAAGTTCCAAGAGTTGTTCAACGACAATTACTTTCCCGAAAGTATTCGTCACATGAAGGAGGTGGAGTTTATCAAGTTGGAATAAAATATTATGACCGTGTCGCAATACGAGGCTAAATTTGTGGAGTTATCCCGGTTTGCATCCCATTTGGTTGTTAATGAGGAGCGAATGACCTGAATATTTTTAAGAGGTTTGAAACCGGAGATACGACAATATCTTATTTCTCATAAACTGTGTTTATATTCAGATGTTATAAATAGTGCTCAGTTGTTAGAGCTCGATAACGAGTCAATGCAACCAAGAGAAAGCAGCCGGCAAAATGAAAATACTAGTGGTAACAGTCATCGAAGTGGTGACAACAAACGTGGAGGGAATCAACATGCCAGAAATGGTAACCACTTCGGTGGTAATCATAGCCAAGACAATAAAAATGGACAATTCAAGAAAAGGAGATTCAACAATGATGGAAAGACGTCAGCACCAGCACCCATTGTTAAGGAAGGAGAACGACCACCTATCACATGCTTCAAATGCAGAGAGGAGGGACACATCAGTCCAAACTGCACGATACCATTCAAAGCATGTTATAATTGTGGAAGAAAAGGTCACTTAGCTCGATTTTGTCGTTCACCGAAGAAAAATTCAGCTAGGATGGATGCACCAAAGGCCATCCCAGAAAAGTCAAAACCGGTAGTGTAAGGGAGAGCATTTGTTGTGACCTCCCAGAAAGCAAGGAACCCAAACGAGGTTATCACGGGTAAGCTTATCATAAACTCAAGTGAAGTCTATACCTTATTTGATACCGGTTCTACCCATTCTTTTATTTCTCCTACTTGCGCTCAACGTTTAAATTTTACTCTGGAGAAATTAGACTTTGACTTATCTGTTGAAACTCCATTAGGAGAAACCTTCATTACATCCACTGTTTATAAGTCTTGTTTGATTCAAATCGGTATCGCGCGCGTTACTGTCGATCTTATCTCCTTAAAAATACTTGCACTTGGCGTGATTCTAGGGATTGATTGGTTAACTACTCATCATGCTAAAATTGATTGTTTTCGTAAGGATGTTAGCTTTCATATTCCTAATAAACCAATTATCTTGAATTCAAGCGACAAAACCATTAAAATCAATCACGGTCATCTCTCAAGCCATAAAGCTATTCGTTTATTGAAAAAGCGGATGTCGAGCTTTCTTAGCTCATATCACGATTTAAACAAAAATATGTCGATTTAAAGGATATTTCTATTGTTAATAAATTTCTGGCGTATTCCTGAAGAACTTCTGGCCTACCCCGAGGCGTGAAGTTGAATTTTGTATCGACCTTGAACCCGTTACAAAACCCATTTCAAAGCCCATGTCGAATGGCTCTATTGAACTTGAGTTAAAGACCCAATTGCGAGGAATTGTTAGACATCGGTTTCACTTTCGTCCCCAAATCGTCTCCTTGGGGTGCTCTTGTTCTATTAAGTGAAGAAGAAAGATGGGAGTATGCGACTTTGTATTGATTATCGGGAGTTAAATCATGTCACCATAAAAAATAGGTACCCATTGCCACGTATTGATGACTGTTTGATCGATTACCAAGGAGCACAATTTTTTCAAAGATCGATCTTAGCTTACGGATATCATCAATGAAGGTTAAAAGCGAGGATATTCAAAGATCGCCTTGAGAACTCGGTACGGGCATTATGAATTCTTAGTCATGTCTTTTGGATTGACTAATGCTCCTGCTGCCTTCATGGATATGATGAACCGAGTATTCAAGGAATATTTGGATCATTTTGTGGTCGTCTTTATTGATGACATCCTCATATATTCCAAAAGCCGTGAAGATCATGAGCAACACTTGAGGCTGATACTCCAAAAGCTTCGTGAAAACAAGCTATATGCCAAGTTAAAGAAATGTGAGTTCTGGCTTAAGAAAGTTGCATTCCTTGGGCACGTGATATAAAGTCATGGAATATCTGTTGACCCAGCAAAGATTGAAGCTATTCAAAGCTGGGAGCAACCTAAATCAGTGAGCAAAGTACATAGCTTTCTCGGATTAGCTGGTTATTATCGGAGATTCATGGAAGGATTTTCTCGAATCGCTACTCCATTAACTCAGCTGACTCGAAAAGATACAAAGTTCGGTTGGAGTGAGGAATATGAGAAGAGTTTTCAAGAACTCAAGAGGAGACTCATTTCAGCACCTGTTCTGACAATACCATATGGCTCAGAGGGATTAGTCATCTACAGTGATGCTTCAGGCAAACAGTTAGGATGTGTTTTCATGAAACATGGGAAAGTCATAGCCTATGCCTCACGACAACTCAAAGAATATGAGAGGAATTACCCTACTCATGAGCTAGAGTTGGCAGCTGTCGTTTTTGCGATTAAGATTTGGAGGCATTACCTGTATGGAGAGAAGTTGGAGATCTAAATGGATCGTAAAAGCCTCAAATATTTCTTCACCCGAAAGGAACTCACCATGTGACAATAACATTGGCTTGAACTATTGAAAGATTATGATCATACCATCCAATACCATCCTGGAAAAGCGAACGTGGTAGCTGACGCACTAAGTAGAAGATCATATGTGGGTACGAGTACAATATTGTCAACGCAAAGGCCCATTTTGTATGACTTGCAAAGGATGGAGTTAGAGATAAAGACTCCAGGGACCCACATGATGATGGCAAACATACGAGTAGAATCGACTTTAATCGATAAAGTTAAAGCTGCTTAAGCTACAGACCTGGAGCTAATGCATATGAAGAAGAAAATGCAAGAAGGTGCTATGCCGGAAGCAAGAATCAATGAAGAAGGAATACTTCGAGTCAACTCCAGACTTTGTGTTCATAACGACCCTAATTTAAAGTATAAAATCATGATGGAGGCGCACAACACACCATTTGCAATCCATCGTGAGAGTACCAAAATGTATCGTGATCCTCGACATACATTTTGGTGGAGCAATATGAAGAGAGAGATATCAGAGTTTATCTCAAGGTGTTTAACTTGTCAACGAGTCAAGGCGGAGCATCAAGTACCAAAAGGTCCATTGCAACCACTTGAAATTCCAGAATGGAAGTGGGAGCACATTACTATGGATTTCGTTACTGGTCTTCCCAAGGTTTGTCAAGGCATAGATGCAATTTGGGTCATTGTTTATAGATTGACTAAGTCTGCTCATTTCTTACCAATACGAGAAACTTATACACTTGAACGTCTTGCTAGTATGTACATAAACGAGATTGTAAGATTTTACGTTTTAGCTCGGCATATCATCCTCAGACGGACGGGCAGTAGGAGAGGACTATTCAAACTCTTGAAGATTTATTAAGACTCTGTGTCCTTGACTTCAAAGGAAGTTGGGACAAGTTCTTACCATTGGTGGAGTTTTCCTACAACAACAGTTATCAAGCTAATATTTGCATGGCTCCATTTGAGGCGTTGTATGGAAGAAAATGTCGTTCTCCAGTATGTTGGGATGAGGTGGGTGAAGCAATGTTGTTGGGACCAGAGTTGGTAAGTATGACTACGGAAAAGATTCAAATGATCCGACAACGTATAAAAACCTCACAAGATCGACAAAAGAGTTATGCAGATCTTCATCGAAAGGACGTAGAATTCGATATTGGAGATCATGTGTTGTTACGTGTTGCTCTATGGAAAGGAGTTACAAGATTTGGAAAGAGAGGAAAGCTCAATCCTTGATTCATTGGCCCATTTTTAATCCTCGATCGAGTAGGAACTGTGGCCTATAGACTCGCTTTACCGCCATGTATGTCTCGTGTTCATAACGTTTTTCATATATCTATGTTACGTAAATATGTGAAAGAGCCGAACAACATTATTGAATTAGAACCAGATGAGATAGAGGAAGATTTAACGTATGAAGAGTTACCTGTTAAAATCTTGGATAAAAAGGATCATATTCTACGCTCCAAGGTTATACCTCAAGTCAAAGTTTTATGGAGAACTCACGATGTGGAAGAAATGACCTGGGAGTTAGAATCTGAGATTAAATCAGGATATCCTTACCTCTTCGACCTACCAGGTACGCACCCTAATTTCGAGGACGAAATTTCATAAGAAGGGGAAGTTGTAAGACCCCAACTTTTTGAATAAAGATTAAATTTTCTCGAAATATATTTTTGAATATTATAGTGTGGATTTGATATAATGTTATAGCTGTAGGTAATATTTATAAATTTTGCAAAATACGCAAGTTTTTATATAATATTCGATTGGTTCTGGGAATATTCGTTTTAACGAGAAATATTCGTGCAACAAAGACAATCATTGGTGGACCCCATGATGGAATTATTGTCGGATTGAGAAAACGACAAAAATACTTTATGAAAATAACGGTAGAAGTTTTACTGTTAATCGTTGAACTACCCTTAGTAAAAGTACGATGTCTGGCGTGGTTGCATAGTAGCACACTACAGTATTGATTATTGATGCTTACGTGAGAAGTCACTCAGTTATACTCAATTATTGCTACAGTAATTGCTGCATCATATTTCGCATATTATTGATTCAATTATTGTCATAGTATCATCTGCATAATATGTTATTTTATTAAATCAATATTTGAGACGACAAAGTTATTCATATTATTAAATTGAAATATTTACAATGTCTAGAAGTTCTGTCAAGGAGAGGTTTTGTCACCTAATTGCGCGCCAATAGGGAGAAATCCTTATTGGAAAGCCCCCTCTTTCCTGAGAACGATCTGGTTGAAAAATATTATGAGTTATAATATTAATGATGAATGTTATTAAAATTAAAGTTGTGTTCGGAGTTGAATTTGGAGACACGGACGCGATATTTGAGTCCGGAACGATGAAATTAGTAAAAATAGTCTATAAACACAAAATTTTCCGGATCACTATTTGGTCAAAAAGTCAACAGTTGACTTTTTCGGGAAAAGTCAAACTTCGAAATTTCAAAATTTATATTTTTGATAAAAATGGTTTCATTGTGTTGGAATTATTTGTGTTAGTGAAAATCGATAATTATTTCGATAATAATTGTTGTCTGGAGGTTATATTGACCAATCGGGTTTTTAACCAGATAAATGAGCAATTGATTGCTATTATTTCACGTGATTATAACTATTTGTTCACATGTGTATACTATTGTTTCCCATTCTTGTTACTATTAGGGATGTTGGTGCAAGATTGATAATACTTGCATGACTAAGTTAAAAATGGAGGTATAGATGGAGGTACTATACTGTAATTCGTATTTTCACATGTCTAGAACTATTTATTCACATAATTTACTATTGAATAACATTATTTACTATTAGGGGAGGTGGTGCAAGTTTAATAATACTTCCATGACTAAATTAAAAATAAAGGAAAAGTTGGAGGTATTGTACCGAAATTTTTTGAGCCCCGAAACGTGCAATTATCGAAACTATATTTTTCTATAAATAGAAGCTCATTCTTCCTTCATTTCTCACTAATTCACAAAAGCTTTAGAGCGATTATTATAGAGAGAAATTATAGAAAGAAGAAGAGAAGTCCGCTACCTCGCTATTCCAATTATCCGCTTTTTCTAAAGGTAGGGAGTATTATTTCTTTCTTATCCATGAAGAGAACTTCATTGTTCCATTCTTTATCATTCTCATTGGAATCATCACATGCATGCGTTTCTGTGGGACACGATTCCATCTTTATTATTCTATTGGAATATCCTCATCATGCATGCGTTTTTTTCTGGCGGACTGATTCGATCTTTATTATTACATTGGAATATCTTGTCATCGGTCGTTTCTGTGGGACCGATTCCGTCTTAATTATTTTGTTGGAATATCATATGCATGCGTTTCTGTTACTACACTGATTCCGTTATTTATTATTCCATTGGAATAACTTTTGCTGTCAAGGTCTATCGTATACCTGGTGATTTCTTTTGTTATTCCATTCCTTATTATACCTAGTTGGTTAAAGCTTTGACTTCTATACTCCATGAAATTAGTGGAATATCCTTGATATTTGCGCTTTATCTAGTATCTTTTCATGAAAATATATTTCTGAGCATTCTTGAATTTTACTCTACAAAGCAGTTTCATGTTGACAATTTGGACGTTATTGATTCCTGGATAAAATAATTCTTGAACTTGTTTTATTGAATTCTTATATCATTGTCATCATCCTCATGTTTATATTTTGTTAAAAGTCATCTGTGGCCTATAGTGCATAGATGGACTTGGTATGATATGACCAGAGATTATTCGGTGTAATCATAATCGTAATGTTACAAATGATGTGGTAAAAGTCCTCATTGGCCCGTAGTGCATTGATGGACAGTTGTTGGCATGATCATGACAATTATTGAATACACAAATATTCTTGGCCCGTAGTGCATGGATAATTGTGGTCGTCATACTAAAGAATATCCTTGGCCGTAGTGCAGGGGTGATTCGATGATGTGGATTATTTATTTAGCTGAATCCCAGCGATAAAAGTGATGAAAAACCTTTTAAATCATAAAAGATAGTAGATTTTATTCTCTACTTGACTTTTTTAATGGATTGCTTGTTCCGCTGTAGTTAAACTTGATGGTTGTTATATTGTATCAGTTTAACACTGTTGAAGACTAACGATAATATCTTAGTCATAATATTTCCTACAGGGCTAGTTGAGCTCACCCTTTTACTTTTATTGTTCTCTTCAGGAAATGAGAACGTAGCAGGGACTAGCCAAGGAACGGAGTGACGGACCAGATGATAGCATTAGTAGTCCTCACTATTCAGTGAAATAGTGGAAAATAAATGTAATAATATTGAATTTGAGTTTGTATATTGTCTAGACGACAATATTTGTATTAAAACTCACAGCTTATGTTTTGTCGTACTTTACACGACAGTTGTATAATTAAGTTGTATTTGTATTCTGTACCATGTATTTGACGACTCAGAATAGGTGATGAATACCTATTTTGGGGGCGTCACACCCTATGTTAGGGTTGTTCGTCTCAGTTTGAATTTAGAATTTCCGCACTAAAGAAAGTTTAGTTAGGAACTAGCTTATCAGTGTTTCTAGAATTTTAGAACACTATTCAATTATAAATTAATGATATCAATAAAAGTTTACTTACTACTTTAAGGTTTAATACAAGAATATAGAATTGAACAAGGTTATCAAAGTCAAAGACTGAATAACAACAATGTACAATTAAATAACCATGGAATACATGCAAAGTGCTATATTCAAAAGAGTTAGAACAATCTCATTTGAATCAATGTACTAGAATAATATATGCTTTGAATAATAATATCACGATTTAGAAAAGTAAAACTTGTTCGAGATAATAATGAGTAAACCTTACTGAATAATTAGTAGCATAGGTTAGGGATACTTGCTCAATAAAGATTAGGATAAGAAACTTGCATTAATTAACAAAAGAATGAAGTTAGAAAGTTTTCTCAATGTAAAGAGTTAAGGTTTAAAAACTTTCCTTGTATGTACGCTACACAAATGTAATATTCGCCAATTACCCTACATATATCATTGAAAATCGCAACAACAATTAGTTGTATAAATATTAACTTTAGGGTTTAAACCATCATTTAGGTTATAACCTTAATTCAGCACGTAACCATGTTGGTTAACATCCTTAACGCCTCTGAAATCTCATTACGATCCAACATAACTTAATCATTCATCTCTAACTTTTGAAAACATCACTTTTAGTTTCATTATATAACTCAATTAACAATCAATTAAAAATCTTTTACACTTTGTATTACAACACCTTACAATCTGTTATTGTAGTTTCTATTATGTCTTAACTTCATTAACATGCTTGCTTAGCTAACATAAGACAATTACATGACGACCGCAAATAAAGTGTAAGTCAACGTCACCTGGGCTCAGAACACAGCCAAGAATCATTTGTCCCAAAAGCATGAATCAAATATATATTACAACAATTTCATTTCACTTTGTGGTAATGATGCCAATGCTACTTAATTGCGCCATACGCAACAAAAATTACAAAGAAGACTCTATTACTCTAAGCAGTCACCCATCTTAACCCAATTCCTATAGAAATTATGAAACCTAGCAACTAAAACTTTGTAATAGCATAGTTACACATGTCATACACCACTCTAACTACATAAACATCACATATACACAAATTTGAGGAATCATAACCCTAAATTTCCAAATTTCTTCATTTTTTTTACATATTTAGCAAAATCGATCGCCACGAATTCGTTTCTTAATCAATTGACATGATTCGAACTACGCCACTTTCATTTCTTAACATACTAACATAATCTAACATCAATTTTTAGATTCTCATACATATTAAACATGAAATTTTGTACTTTATTAAGCCATTTTTCATGTATAAACACTGTTATTTACTTTTCTCCCTACAAACCCAAATTTCATGTATTTAATCATCAAATAAAACTCACATAAATTGATTAACAGATTATAAACCACATACATACATGTATAAATCCCATGTGATAAGCAATTTACAAAAGATAATCATAGAAACTCAAAACATAGTATTAGAAATAAAATATACCTTCAACCCTAGTTGTATGCTAGCAAGAGATGGTGACTCTCTCTCAAAACCATTGTGATTCATCCTTCTCTAAAATCTCTGTGTTTCTTCTTTCCTTCAAACCCTCTCTGTACTTGGCTTAAAAATAAAAGACTCATAGAAATAAACTAAAGACTCATCACGTGCATCAGTTATGTTAGGCCAAAAGCCATAAGGCTGTGTTTGGCTACATAAAATGTGACGCCCCCAAAATAGGTATACATCACCCATCTCGAGTCGCAAAATACATGGTACATAAATCAAATACAAACTTAATTATACAACTGTTGGGTAATATACGATAAAACATAGCTGAGAGTTTAAATAAGAATATTGCCTTCTAGACAATATCCACACTCAATGGAGTCCTCATTACATTTATTGTTACACAATTTAACAGAATAGTGAGGACTACTAATGCAATCATCTGGACCACCACTCCGTGCCTCGACTAGTCCCAGCTATATTATCATTTCCTGAAGAGAACAATGAAAGCAAAGGGTGAGCTCAACTAGCCCAGTAAGAAATATTATGACTAAGATAATGCAGAATAAATTATCCTTAGCCTTCAACAGTATAACAACTGATAGAATACAATAGACAACAAGTTTTAGAATCAACAACTGCAGCGGAATAAGCAATCCATTAAATAAAATCTACTATCTTCTATGATTTAAAAAGTTTTTCATCAACTATATCGCTGAGACTCAGCTTAATAAATAAAATCGAATCATCCCTGCACCACGGCCAAGGATATTCATGTAATCATCAATGGTCATGATTATACCGAATAATCCCTGGTCATAATCATACCAACAACTGTCCATCAATGAACTACAGGCCAATGAGAACTTTTACCGCATCAATCGTTACATTACTGGTCATGATTATACCAAATAATCTCTGGTCATAATCATACCAAGTCCATCTATGCACGTAAGCCAAAGATGACTTTTATCGCAATAAAAGTATGAGGATGTTAACCATGGCATAACAATTCAATAAAACAAGTTCAAGGATAAATTTTAAAGATTTATAATTTAATTTATCCAGATTTCAATAACGTTCAAATTGTCAACATGATATGGCTTTGTGGGGTAAAATTCAAGAATAATATTCATGTACCAAAAATAATTTGGACGGAAAAGAAATGTATTTTTCAGGTAAATAGTACCCCGTGAATAGTACTTTAGGAATAGTACCTCGTGAATAGTATTCCGACATGAAAAGTACCCCAAATACCCGAGTGAATAATATTCGGTGAATAGTAATTGGGTGAATAGTAACTCGTGAATAGTACTCCGACATGAAAAGTGTTCCGAATACCCGAGTGAATATTATTTGAGTGAATAGTAACTGGGTGAATAGTAACTCATGAATAGTATTTTGTCATGAAAAGATCAATAATTATCAACAAATCTCAGAATAATATTTCAATGAAAAGATACTGGATGAAGCGTAAATATCAAAGATATTCTACTAATTTCATGGAGTATGGAAGCCAAAACTTCAACAAAATGAGTACAGAATTCAAAACCTGAAACGAAATAATATTACTTACGTACTACAGAGTATGAAAGGAAATATTATTTCAAGCAAATATTAAACAAAAATAACATCCCTTGAACAAAAATAATATTTCAACGAATATTTAACAAAGATAATATTTCTACGAATATTGAACGAAGATAATATCCTTTATGCATATAGAACGAAATAATATTCATACGAATACGAAAAATAATATCTCTTCAGAATATGAAATAAATAATACCCCTTACCTCAAAAGAATACTTGATACTGGAGTAGTGAAGTAGCAGACTTCACTTCTTCTTTCTCTCTATAGCTTCTATCTCTATAATTGATCTGGTGAGACTTAGTGAATTGGTGAGAATGAAAGAAGAATAAGCTTCTATTTATAGGAAAATATAGTTTCGATAATTGAACGTTTTGGGGCTCGAAATATTTGTCGACGTCGGGATTTTTGGGTGTTCTTTTCCTTTACTTGTTATTTGGTGTTCTCATTTTAGGTGAGATTTGTTTGAAAAAATAAGTGAAAAAGGTATGACATGTATAATGTCGACGATGGGACTGTTAAGAGTCGCCAGTTGGTTTTTAAGTGGTTGTACCAACACAACCGATAAAAGGTTTGCACATTAACCCAGTGAGGTGACACTGATATATGGGTCGGCGAAATCGAGATTCGTTTAGGGTCCGGGGACTTGGTTATGCGGGGGGAAGGTGTTTGGCACCCCACGACATCTGTGTTACCACGGTGACCGCCTCTTTTCAAGAAACAATTATCTGAGTATGTGTGTGTGTGTGTGTATGGGTCAATGTGCTGTTATATGGAAGTTGTGCGAGGCCTCGTTCGAACCTATATACACAGGGTTTGAATTTATGTAAAAATTCAGTTTTTAACAAGATATGGCAGTGATGTTTTATAAAAGAGGTATTTTCAAACCCTGATGCTCAATAGGAATTGAGACCTTTTACACTCCCATTTTTATTAAGTGATCGGCTGGATTGATTTTATTTTGACGAATGCGAGGCATCCGTACAAAAATAATATACAAAAATAATGTCGACTTCCTCGTGGGTATGGAAACCATCTAAGAAAATTCAGACATCGCACAATAATTTATAAGCTACTTACAGCTGAACAATGTCCATCACGGGAACCGAATCTAGATCTAATGGGATGAATCTGTGATCACATGATTCCTAGGCTCACAGGATATTGCAATTTATATAAGAGCAATAAGCAGGTATATATATAAAAGCGATAAATATATATATACGGACATGATCGCCAACCACGAAGCACCACCATGGGGGATCAGAAATGTAAATAAAGCTGTTAAAAGCTATCAACCGCCACGGAGGAAATTCCAGGCGGGACAAAACATAAATAAAGCTGTAAAGCGATCAACTGCCATGAAGAAAACTCCAGGCAAGACGAAATATATATATATATATATATATATATATATAAAAGCAGTAAATGCACCAGATGTAAAATCCGTGCTCATCGTAATGAGTTCACCCCACGCTCATATATATAAGTGTGTATATATATATATATATATATATATATATATATAAGTGAGTAAACGCACCAGATATAAAATCCAAGCTCATCAAACAGAATCCGATACACAGTTAATATATATAAATATACATATATATATTAAAGTAATAAACGCTCCAGACCGAAGTCTAGGCTCATCAAACAAGGTTCGACACACATATATATATATATATATATATATATATATATATATAAAAAGCAAGTAAACGCTCCAAACCGAAGTCTAGGCTCAATCGAGGCATAACTCGATAATGTTAGTCAATATATATATATATAAGTATATGTATATATAATATATATATATATATATACAGACTAGAATGAAACCACGGACCGATGTCCGGGCCAAAGCAAGCAACCCAACTCTCAACGTATAGAAGGGTGTGTGCAAAGATGAAGAGAAAGACTCTAAATTGTGTGTGAGAAGGCTTATAGATGACTGATAGAAAGGGCTTCTATATCTTTAGAGTGAGTAAACACTAGCTTTTGTGGGTACAAAAGGGCTATATATGAGCTCACAGGTGTTTAAAAGTGGGAAAATACACTGTATGACGAGTGCAGAGCAAATTATGCAGGGTTTCCCCGTCTTTTTCTTCTTAAAAATCAGCACCCCAAGCCCTCTATTTATAGGCAATATGAGCCACAGGTGTACCAAAGGCGGGTCGGGTTGACTCGGGTTTGTCTAGTCAGGTTGTCTCGAAGTACGTGTACTCAGGCATTGTAATGTCCACTCGGATTTTGAGAAGTGCAATTCGAGCATCCGTTTTGAGGTATACAGGACCTATTTCGGACCGCCATTGTCAAGATTTGTACGATGGCATGGGATTAGAGTTTGTACGAAGTCATTGAAGATGGGACGATGCCCTCCGGTCTTCATGCTTCAACTTTCATCCGTTACCCCGCACAATAGTCACTCGGGATTGGTTAATCTTGTGGGATATCATTGCGTAGAGATATGATGTGGCATTGTGTTGGACGAGATGACGACGTTGTCCCTCACCGGTGTTATTGCCGGATTGGGCCGATAAAGCAGACGTTGATCATACTTTGCTGAGATTGGACTGCTACAATTGTTGAAGGTCCTCATTGTCATCTTTGAGGTGTGCCTGTCTTCCCAATGTTATTGCCAGGTTGGTACAGTGTATCTCGTTGTGAGCACCGAGATTGAAGCTGATGGCATTTGAAACAAGCATTTCTGGGGTTATCTCTAAAACTGCATTCCTTGGGGTTATCACCAAGGTTGGTAGCTATTCCCATGGTTGGGACTGGGACTGAGACTGGATACCTCGGGGTTGTCTCCGAGATTAATCGGTCTTCTTCGGTGTGTGTTCCGGTATTGTATCTGCAGGTCTCGGGGTTATATCCGAGGTTGGAACTGTTGCTCCCAGAGTGTGATCTCGGGTTGATGCTGAACTCCTGGTAGTATCTCGGTATGGATTTGGATTTTCTTTCGTGGTTCTCTCTTAAAGACGAATCATCCTCCTGTAATGTCGATGTGATGTCTACAGAAAATTTCGAGTGTCTACAGATGCCCCTCTTTATCATACTCAGGCATGGCGATGCATGGGTAGGATAAAGAATCCTAGACACTTGAAACGCAACAAGATAAACATGGTACTGTGGATATCAACATGATGCAAATGTATGATGTATGTGTACGGGGTTGTGGCCCAACATGCTGGGAATGATTGCTGGCTCCCTGTTGCTTCAACTGGGGATTGGCAATACTGACCAGATCTGATGTGTAAGCCGAATCTATTAGGATGTTGATGTTTGAGTTATCATCAAATTCCTGTGTTCTTGATAACGACTTGATCCTGAAGGGGTACCTCTTATGTGTAAGAGATCTATGGGGATAAAGCTTGATCTACTTTGAGGATGTGTATAACATATTCCATCATCTATCCTCTTTGATAATGTTGACCTTTCCTGGTTAGTATTGCCAGAATCTGTCAAGATTCTGTTGGATTTACTGCCAATAGCAAATGTTTGTCAAGGATGCGACCTTCGTTGACGTGGTGAATCAACGGTTTGAAACATCCTCAGGGATATACTTTGTCAAGGTTGCTTGACCTTGTTGGCGATGTGAATTAACTACCAAACTCGGTGAGGAGATCGTCAAGGTTGCTTGACCTTCACTGACGTGTAGATCAACGGAGCATTGCGTTGTGACCCCCACCAGGGATCCGCTGGGGAATATGAGTAGCTGGGTATGAAAACCTCAAATAGCTCTATAGCTCTGATAGGTTTAAACGCTATCTGCTAAAATGACGTCAAGGTTGCTTGACCTTCATTGATATGTGTGTCAACGGCTGAAACATCATGTGGGATATACTGTCAAGGTTGCTTGACCTTCGCTGACGTGTGAATCAACGGCTGAAACTCTGTGAGGAGATCGTCAAGGTTGCTTGACCTTCGCTGAGGTGTAGATCAACGGAGCATTGCATTGTGACCCCCGCCGGGGATATACGTTGTAACCCCCGTCGGGGATCTACTGGGGACGCATGAGTAAGTACGTAACTCCCGAATAGTTCTCAATGCTTCGATGGGTTTAATTGCCATTGGCTGGAATATCGTCAAGGCTGCTTGACCTTCATTGATAGACATGCCAACGGATGAACGTGTTGTACCCCCACCAGGAATCTACGTTGTAACCCCCGTCGGGGACTTACTTAGGGTAACGACCGGAGTTGGCGGCATTGGACCTGTCATTTAGGTATCACGGATGTGATTTGTGATAATTGAGATCATTGGCAGGGTATACCTCGTGCTCGGGTGACTACCAATGGACGATGTACAGATTCAAAGTCTCATCTGAGAGGACCAGGATTGTATGTAGTTTTGCTCAATCGCGTGGCATTTTTCTTCTCGATTTGACCTTTCTAGTCCATAAGAACTCCGTTTCAACTCGAACTGGACCGAGCCGGAGGGGTGGGACCCACATAGAGGAGCCACAGTGTGCTCTTTGCAGCCTTGCAGTGGGCTTCTGCCCCAGCGTGGATGATAAATCCTGCAGCCAGCCTTCACAGGTTCATTTCCAACTCATTTCGCAAAGACAGAATCGTGAGCCATCTTCAGATCTGCTGAGTTTGGGCTGCTTTCTGCAAATTCTATCATTGTACAAGTGTTTCAAGTGTTTTTTCAATTTCTGTCCGTTGGATTATGAGTTATCGCACGAAATGCATCTAAACACATAGTAGTGATTATGTATGCACAACTGACTTGATAACAAATATTTAACATAGTAAATGTTAGTATTAAACCATGCTGAACATAATGATGTGAAAAAATTTAACTTCTGAGATAATCAAATTGGCACCTTTTTCTGCTATTTTTTTGTCCTATTTGAGGTCCAATGAGCAAAAGGTAGAAATGCAAAGTACTCCTAGCATTGAGGTTGGCCTTATGCATGATGATTTTGATTTTTAATGCATATATTATGTATATAACTTTGGGACAGGTGTGCTACTGAATGGCCACGTAGACATGCCTGTGTGCAGGTGGATAGTCCTATTTTCAAAGGGGACTATGGCAAAATTTTTCCAAATATAGGCATTGGGTAGTCATGCATTCTAACTCCATTTAAAGTAAATGCATGCATGCATATAGTCATAAATGCATTTAAAAAGCTCCAAGTAAAGAAATACCACACCCTTTCTGAGGTGACTTGGAGAGTTATTGTCCAGATATTGATGGATCCGGATCAGTCGAGCAGTTCCTATAGGACCGCTTCTGGCGTATGGCGGAAGGCTTCTGAAGTGCCTCGTCTCCGTTCTGTCAGACAGCCTCGTCGGTTGGTGGAGGCCGTGATACGTCCTGTCCAGGTAGATGTTCCAGACATATAGGACGAGGAGGCAAATATTCTGATTGAGGATCCCGCTCCTGCTACACATGTCCCTCGCAGGGAGCTTCCGAGCATTCAGGTGGCAAACCCAGAGTTGCTGGGAGATTTGGGCAGACATCCATCGATGTACTTTCATGCTAACGAGGTATGGCGTTAGACTTTGATCTTCCTTCTTTCCTATTGATGAGGATTTAAAGGGTTCTGACGTTTGATCTGCATTTCATGCAGGTTCCAGGTTTTACACAGCCACGAGGGAACAGGTTCAGCATTCACTCCACGTACTAGGCACTTCATCCTGATTATAGAGCAGTAGTGCATGAGTGGGGATTTGGGGCATTTTTCTCCATCCTTCCCCGTCGTTGTCCCTGGGGTTACCTCAGGGCATTGTCTGAGAGATGGTTTCATCAGACTCAGTCACTCCATCTGCTGGATTGTGAGGTGATGATGATGCCTATGGATTGGAAATTTATCACAGGTATGGAGTTTGGAGGGGAGCCAGTGCCTTGCATGGCGAATATTACCCCCACTGTCGTCACATCCTTATTAGGATTTTCGGCGGATGACCTCAAAGGCAGGACTATCCGTTCAGGTCCTTTAAGCGTAGATGTTATGAGTGGGCTATTGAGTGAGCCTATGCCTGATGATGTCAGGATCAGGGATCGCGTTCTACGACGATTGTTCCTGATGATCTTTCGAGGCTGTTTCATAGCAGATAATTCTTCCATGGTATATTTCGCTTTGGTCAGCGCCACACGCGATGTGGACTGTATAGGAGAATATGACTGGGGCTCTTACACCTTTGCCTATTTCCTCCGGGGCATGCGTTTGCGCTCACAGGGTTTGACCGAGTCTTGGCTAGGATTTTACCCATTTCTCCTGGTAAGTATTTTTCTTGTCTTTTCCCATTTATAGGTTAAGAGTGTTTACTGATAGCAGATGTTTTGCCATTGTGTTTGCATTTTTGGGCCTATGAGAGGCTCCCATGTTTGCATTCCATGAGTGTGTTAGGCTTAGATACCTATCCATGAGGACGACGATGGCACCATTCTATTTTGCCAGAGGTCCCTATATCTGAGGTCTTCGCTCACTGCCGTATGCAGCTAGAGTTGCTGATGGCTGACACCATCACATGGCTTCCATACTCAGGGGATCATTTGACCATCGGTTTTGAGGATGGACACCCTACTGGAGTAGAGTATTTGATTTCCACCCGGAGATTTCCTCTCTTCACAGATGGAGGCTGGGAGCTCTATTTAGGAGATCGTGCTATTAGGGGCACCATAGGGGAGATTCGTATACCGATCTTGCCTCCTGTCAGGCGTCATTGGCCTGTATCACAATCACCCATTACGGATATTCCATTGTTGGGAATTGACGGTTTCAATTTATTTGAAGGTCCATGTACTCAGGAGATATTCCAGCGTTGGTAGCTCCCTCGCATTATTGGGGCCCAGTCCCGTGCCACACAGTTTATGGGGGACATGGTTCTAGGATCTTTGATGATGACAGATTGGGTGGCTTATGTCCGAGATCCGACTCATCTAACCCAGATTGATAGTTTGACCCGACAGTTGGACCAGGCACATGTATTTATTCGGCATTTGGGCAGAGATCTAGCAAAGGTGGAGTCATTTGTTCCTTCCAGCTTAGGTGTTGGCCCCTCAGACGACCCATTTGGTTTTGCCGGCGCAAATCTTCCTCTTTATAGGCTTGACATCCCTGTTGATAGAGATCGAGTGACTCAGGAGGAGTTACATCAAGTGGACAGGATTGAGGATGTGGACATCGAGACCCTGGTCTTCTTCTGATGTATATTCTCATTATATCTTTTGATAGGCCCTTGTTAGATATTGGGTGGCTGTTCCCCATTCTCGCTATATCTTTTGATAGGCCTCTGTTAGTAGTAGGGCGTCTGTGCCCCATTTTCATGTATTTGTAACTTTATAGAGCTGATGTATTAGATGATGATATATTTAGGAATGTATGCACCGTTTTTCATTCCCTATATCATATTGCCATCCATTATTTGTTATGCATGTATCATGTTACGCATATGTATGTATGTCCAGAGATATTCGGCATTGACCCTGGATGGTTTTATGACACGGCCCGCATAGATGTCTTTTTTAATAGTTAGCCGTATAGATAATACGCCACCGCCAGTGATGGCATTGGGTATGCGATCGTGGTACGATACCATGTCACCACCAGATGTGGTGATCAGATCTCTGTCACCGCAAAGATACCATGACCCTTTTGGCATTTCAGGTTCCTGCAGGATTCGTGGACGGGATGATAGAACATTGGCTACCAAATAGGCATATATTCCATTTTGGCACCCATGAGTTGACTCCTACTCTAGAGGAGTATGCACGTTTGATGATGCTGCCCTTAGACAGACCCTGCGTGCACATGGCTTTGGGAGACATGAGTAGACGATTCATGACTCTCATAGGATTGAGGCGCAGAGTATTGCAGGATGAGCTGACATCTGGTCACGTGATATCTCAGCATTTTCTGTATGACAGATTTGGCGCGGAGGATAGCTACTCACGACATTCTGGGGATTTCACTGCGTCGGAGGATCATTGGCGTTTGGCCAGAGTTGATGTACTGATGCTATGTATACTGTTATACATGTTTGTGCCGCGGTATATGGATGAGATAGATAGAGGAGTTATCATGGCCGTGAGAGCTCTCAGGGAGGGTCATAACATTGTACCTATGATTATGGCAGAGACCCTGCGATCAGCATCCTCTCGCAAGATTTCACCCGTCAGCGTGTTTCTTCGAGTTTGGTCATGTCAGATGTGTGTGGTTTATGTCACACTTGCGACCGGTTGGTACCCTTAGACGGCATGGATATTGTTTCTCCCATGATGTGGCTATGTCATACTCCTTTCAGCCATCGAAGTGTACAAATGCCTAGTCTTGGTCCACCTTTTTGGCAGATATCAGAGATCCATTTAGCATATTGCTGTGCTCGGGGCTTTGCTCACCATACAGCTTCATTACTCATGCTCCGGGCATGGATTTCTTCCCTTTGGCTGGCTTGAGGGGCGTGACTACTTATCACCCATTGGCCGTGATGTCGCAGTTTGACCAATTCCAGGATTTTCATCCTTTCGAGGGGGCAGCAGGTCAGCGTTTAGCTACTTGATACCTCTCAGCAGAGGACCGATCTCGTGTATACTCTTGCTGAGATCAGCGTGAGCTAGCTGCTTTTCCTGCTAGTCATCCCGGTTATTCTGTAGAGTACTCTGCATGGATGGAGACGGAGGTTTTATCGGCTGCAGCAGTATTTGCAGTACTGAAGAGCGAGTTATACGATGTAGAGCCTATAGAGGACATTGATACCTACATCGAGGAGGATACCACTGCTGGGTTTCCAGCATTTCTTCTGGATTCTCCTAGTACCAGTACTTTTGTGATTTAGCACTTGGCACAGTACTTAGAGCAAAGTCTTCATCTGATGACCTTTGAGAGAGATTAGATTCGATCTATGATGTCGACTGCTCTTGATGTGAGGGACGCTGCCCTATTAGAGAGTGACGAGCCATTGGCTCGTAGAGATGTCGTCGTCGCTGAGCGTGATGAGTCCAGGTCAGCCATAGACGCAGTGGTAGTTGAGCAGGATATTACCATATCTGTCCGGGATGTGGCTGTCACAGATAGTACTGCAGCGAGGTCCCTTACCACTGGTATGATCGCAGAGATGAGTGCTTATATTGATGAGCATATGGTCATCATGCAGATGGCTACTGATCTGTTTGGTCGTGTGGATATTCTCATCCAGGACACAACAGCTTTACCTCATTCATCTGAGAGGGATGCCATGTTGATCTTGTTAGCTCGCATGTACCCTGATCCGTAGATGAGCTTGTATTTACCTGCACAGACTAGCTTGGCCATTTTGTCATGTACAGTTTACATTGTATATATATCAAACAGCATTGTATATGAAAGGGAAATATATATTTGGATCACTTCCCTTTTAGATATGCCTTGCTATTTGCTTGATATTTTGCCTGCTGCTTCAGGGCTTGTGATATTTATGTATTCTGAATTCCTCCTTGGTGGATAGACATTGAGTTGTCTCTGGATAGTTCAGAATGGATCATCGATCTATGTATCCCTACCATTTTTGGTGTCTTGGGACTTGTTTTTGAATGGAGAACATAGAGGAGTGTGGCTTTCCTCTCTGAGATTGACCGTACCACAGATGATCGCCAGTACTTCTATTTAGGAAAAGCTTGGTTAATTCCACCTCTTATGTTTTGGTGTTGCTCTTCAAGGTATGACCGTAGCTTAGATAGTCACTGAATCTCCTATTTGGGAGGAGTTCAGGTAATTTCATCCCTTTGGTCTGAAGCCGAATGAAATGTAATGGTTTGAAAGAGAATCCCAATACCCGCTGACAATGGTTTGTGTTTTCATAGGGGGTGAGACCGCACCATGAATGGCTACCTACGTACTCCTATTGAAGAGGAGATCAGGTCTGCGTAGTTCGAACCTGGTGTAAGAGGTTCAACGCTGTATATGGCTAACATGGTGTAAGAATGCTTTTGGTTGTTTTTGTTTTATGTAAGGGTAGAAATGTTTTTGTTGTTTTTGTTTTATTGCGACCAGGCCATATGAAATGGTTGCCTACGTACTCCTATTGAAGAGGAGATCAGGTCGACATAGTTCGCCCCTCAGGGCGAGAAGAAAAGTGTAATCCCATGCGCGTGTCGAAAAGGGAAAGAAAGTTTAATCCTAGGTTGAGGATAAATCTGCAGGTGAAAAGTTTGATCCTGTGAATGGGTAGCCAAATGCAAAACTAAGAGGTTCAATCCATGGTGGGATGACCTAAGTTATAGGAATCTTGAGGAGAAAGCCAAAGCTCACGGCTTGAATCAATATGTTTCACGAGGGGCAAAGTGTAGATAAGTTGTATGTGGTAAAGGGTTAAAGAACCGGAATGATTGGTGACCTGATGATGATGCACCAGGGTGTTTGGTGGTTACTTTAGACATAATACCGTTTCACAGTGTCTGAGTTGATTAGTTGTGGAAATTCATCCCCGTCCATTTCTTGTAATCTGAGAGCGCCTCCTGTCAATACTTCCTTGACAATAAACGGGCCTTCCCAGTTTGGAGAGAATTTTCCTTTAGCCTGATCTTGGTTGTCAAGAATCTTCTTCAAAACCAAGTCATGTTGTTTAAACTGCCGTAGCCAGACTTTTTTGTTGTAGGATCTGGCGACCTTTGATGATATAACTGACCATGGAAGATAGCTGCCGTTCTCCTTTCGTCTATTAGAGAGAATTGGTGATACCTGTCTTGTACCCATTGGTCTTCATCCAGCTTAGCATCGATCAACACTCTGAGAGATTCCATCTCAACTTCTATGGGGAGAACTGCTTCCATCCCATAGGTTAAAGCGTAGGGTGTTGCCCTAGTTGAAGTACGCATTGAAGTTCTGTAGGCTAACAGAGTCAGAGGCAATAGGTCAGGCCAATCTTTGTGGTTAGCGGACATCTTTTGCATAATCTTCTTGATGTTTTTGTTAGCCGCTTCAACAACACCGTTCATCTTCGAACGATAGATGACAGAGTTGAGATGTTTGATGTGGAATTTACTGCATAATTCCTCCATCATTTTGTTGTTGATGTTTTTGGCATTGTCTGAGACAAACACCTCTGGTTGTCCATATCGACAAACGACATTGTTTCTGATTAAAGCAATGATGACTTCTTTAGTGACCCTGGGAAGGAGGCTGCTTCTACCCACTTGGTGAAGTAGTCGATCATGGTGAAGATAAATCGGTGACCATTACTGGATTTAGGCTCGATGGGCCCGATAACGTCCATTCCCCACATTGAGAAGGGCCAAGGTGAACTCATATTGTGGAGTTCCCGTAGAGGGGCGTGTATAGCATTCCCGTGAATTTGGCACTGATAGCATCTTTTTACGTGGTCATTGCAATCAGGCTTGAGAGATAGCCAGTAGTGTCCTGTCCTGAGGACTTTCTTGACAAGGAGGGGGCCACTCATGTGGGGGCCATAGACTCTGCCATGGATTTCATCCATAAGCCTTTGGGCTTGATCTTTGTCTAGACACCTGAGGAGACCTAATCCTGCATCTCTTTTATAGAGCGCATCTCCATTCAGGTAGAATTCATAGCAAGTCGATGGATCCGCCTTTTCTCAGTCAGGCTCGCCTCATTGGGTGTAGATCCATCTCGCAGATATTCCTTGATATGCTGATATCAAGGAGGTTGGATGGGAGGTAGTTCATCCGATACTTCTCCAACGTAATTTCTATAGGCTGGGGCCTTGTTCAGGGAAATTGTGACGCTTGGCAAGTGTTCCTTGTCTGATATGAGAATCAAGGAGGCTAAAGTGGCTAATGCCTCCACAAAGTCATTCCTATTACGAGAAATGTGTAGAAAGGAGATTTCTTTGAACTCCAAAGCCATCTTCATAACCTGCCGATGGTAAGGCAACAAATGTAATTCCTTAGTTTGATAGATTCTGGTAGATTGTCTGATTATCAACTCCGAATCTCTAAGGACAATTAACCGCCTGATGCCCATTTAACGGGCAAGTTGTAGCCCCATGAGACAGCCTTCGTATTCAGCCGTATTGTTGGTGCTGATAAACTATAATTTGATGGCGACGGGATACTGCTCCCCCGTAATGAGATACTAGAATCGCTCCCCGCTCGGAACCTTCCATATTAATGACTCCATCAAAATACATCCTCCATGATTGGCGATATCGTCATCGATGGTGTTCTTTGTCTCACATTACTCCTTCATCGTGGAAATATGTTTCAAGGGTTTGAAATCCCCTAAAGGTGCGGCGGCTAGTTGATCCCCGATTCCTTGACCTTTGATGGACTTTTGAGTCACATATACGATGTCAAATTGTTGTAGGATCAACTGCCATTTGGACAGCCGGCAATTTAACATGGGTTTGTTGAATACGTACTTGAGAGGATCCCCGCGGGATATGAGATGGGTTGTGTGACCATGGAGGTAATGTTGTAACCTCATGGAAGCCCATGCTAAAGCACAACACGTCTTTTCAATCAGAGTGTACTTGTGTTCACTGTTGCTGAACCTTTTACTGAGGTAATAGATGGCTCGTTCTTGGCCCCTATTGTTCTTCTGTCCCAGCATGCAGCCCATGGCATTGTCACTTATAGACAGGTACATGAACAGGGGAACATCATCCCTGGGTGGTACCAACACAGGAGCTTTGACTAGATGTTCCTTGATTGTAAGGAAAGCCTTCTGGCACTCATCATTCCATTTCATGGAGGAGTTCTTCCTTAATAGCTTGAAGATTGGCTCACAGGTTGTTGTGAGCTGAGAGATAAACCTGTTGATGAAGTTGATTCTTCCCAAAAATCCCCGTATTTCCTTCTCTGTCTGAGGAATGGGCATTTCAGTGATGGCTTGGATTTTGGTAGGATCCAGTTCTATCCCTTTGTGGCTGGCTAGAAATCCTATCAATTTGCCTGACCTAACGCCAAAGGCGCATTTAGCTGGATTCAACTTCAAGTTGTACTTATGAAACCTGTTGAACAACTTTTTAAGATGGTCTATATGGTCATCCTCCTTCCGGGACTTGACAATGATGTCATCCATGTAGATCTCAATCTCTTTATACATTAAGTCGTGGAAAAGAGCCATCATAGCTCATTGATAGGTAGCTCCGGCATTGATGAGGCCGAATGACAACCGTCTATAGCAAAAGGTCCCCCAAGGAGTGATGAAAGCAGTCTTCTCACGATCTTCCTCGGCACTATGATCCGATGGTACCCCACAAAGCAATCAAGAAAGGAGTACATGTCGACACGCAAAGATTGTCAATTAGAATTTGGATAAATGGCACGGGAAAGCTATCTTTTAAGCAAGCTCTGTTCAAGTCCCGGTAATCCACGCAAACTCGCACCTTCCCTCCAAGTTTAGGCACGGGCACGATGTTGGATATCCACTCAGGATATGTAGAGACCATGATGATGCCAGCCTGAAATTGTTTCACAATTTCTTCTTTCACCTTTAAACTCCATTCAGGTTTCAATCGCCTGAGTTTCTGCTTGACTGACTTAAATCCCGCTTTAATGGGAAGGCGATGAAGGACAATGTCAGTGGAAAAATCTACCATGTCTTCATGAGACCATGCAAACACATCCTGGAATTGGGTTAATTGTGTAACCATGTCATTCCATTGGTTTGGGGTAAGGTCTGAACCAATCTGGATTAACTTAGGGCTTTCTAAGGTTCCGAGATTGAAAGAAGTGATTTGATCAAGGTTGGGTTTAGGTTTGTCTTTGACCCATTCTTGAATTTCTGGAGGCACCTCAATGTCATCTTGTACATCCATCAAGGTTGAATTCATCTCTACATCAAAGGTACAATCCTTGTGTAGGAGACGCATCGTATCCGCAAGTACAAGCACATCTAAATTCAAAGTCCTGAAACAAAATATGCTTTCACTTAGTATATATGAAATATGTTGATCATACACAGTGTTAGCATATACTGGCAAAATAAACTACTAATACTGTACAGAAAAGTAAGCAGTTATTATATCTACAGGGCAGAAAGAGTTCTGCCCGTTTTACCCTCGACGACAAATTCAAGGAATGATGTTCCAATTGGCAAGGGTAAAGTCTGGGTGGACCGCAGTGATGGAGGGATTGTCATCATCCTCCCTGTCCTGAATGATGGCCATTACGTCTGGGCAATCATCGACTGGGGTGTATCTATTGGTATGTTCATCATGAACGATGATGCGTATACTGGACATCATCTGTATGACGTCTTGCTTGATTCTTCGTTCCTCTTCTTCCACTGCGGGATTTGGAACAAAGATTTCTTTTCCTTTTACCGGTACCGGCTTGGGACATAACATAGCCATTACATTGGCTGGCACCTTTACGGGAGGTTGTGCGGACTCAGAGTTTGAAGGCAAAGATAAACGCCATATGGTTGAAGCTGAAGGAATTTGCTAATGTTTATGAGGATTACTGTGACTAGAACTGGCAGAATAGCCTAGCCCAGCTGTTACAGCCTGCCTAGTTAAGCGAATTGGGTACATGATACCCTGGCAATCTTTACCCAACCCTTGTCCCAGTTTATGACCTAACGACATCATTTCTTAAGTGGCCGACATTACCTCAGCAGAAATCTTGGGTTCGGGTAATGGTGCTCCAATAGCATGGTATTGGGTGTTGCTTATTTCTAAAGCATGAAAACTGACTGGTTCTACATCTGTATTGGCATTGATGAACGGCATGTCTCCGTGTTGAGGAATCTCTGGTTCAGCATTGACTATGACCAGGCTATTGTTGATAATGTATTTCAATTATTGGTGAAGAGTGGAAGGGACTGCCCCAGCCATGTGAATCCACAGTCGTCCCAAGAGTAGGTTGTATCCTGAATCTATCTTGAGCACATGGAAAGATACACAGAATGTGTGAGGACCAATTTCGATTGGCAGCTCAATTACTCCGATCGAATTCCGGCGGGCTCCATCAAAAGCTTTGATGATAGTATGGCTACTCCGAATTCGGTTGAGATTGATGTTCATCTTTACCAAGGTAGCATATGGGCAGATATTCAGAGAGGAACCTCCATATATTAGTACTCCAGCTACCATTTATCCGGAGGACAAGACTGCAATGTGCAACGGTTTGCAATGACCGGTCCCTTCGGATGGTATGTCATCATCAATGAAGGATATCACATTGTTGTTGAAAATGTGATCGACCAGGTGTTGAAACTTTTCCGTATCCACTGATGTTGGGAGATGGGCTTCTTCCAAAACCTTTAACATGACCTTCCGGTGATTCTCGGAAGTGAGGACCAAGTCCAAAATTGATATTTGTTGTGGAGCTTCTTTCAAGCTTAAAACCACCGTGGCTTCGTTATGACCCATAGTGCGGAGGAATTTTTCAATCTTCTCCATGGGTATTTTCTCCATTGATTTGATGGTGGGCTTCATCACCGGTTGGGGAAGATACAGTGGATTTTCCTTTGACACTGTAGCAGTTGTATGTGAGGTGGATCCTTCACCTTCTCCATAATTCCATGGAATTGTGTGCAAGCTAACAATAGGATATTGTGCTCTGCACGGAAAGTTGATTGGCTCGGGAGCGGCCACTTTCAAAGGATCGTTTCCTCCTTTGAGCTGAATTATTGGCATTGTGAGTAGAGTATTAACCCCCTCACTTGCTCGTAACACAGTGTCGTTATCTGTCAAGGGCAGTACACCAATGTCGATTAGATTTTGAATAAGGTGGCGGAGTGCCCAGCATTCTTCTGTGCTATGACTGTGAGACTGGGAGTGGTATTGACATACTCCATCAGAGTTGTACCGTCCCAAACGGGGGTTGATTGGAGGTAGAAGGGAACTGATCCTTCCTTCATTGATTAACATATGAAGGATTTCCTCCATAGGTTGGCCCAGATAGGTGAATTCCCTTTTATTGGCGAAATCCCGACGAGCATTGGCATTTGCTCTCTTCGTCACTTTGTCTTCCATCATTTCATTTTCTGAAAGTGACGAGGGAATATTCATGACAATGGGTAGGAGACTGGCATGCTCCTGGCTGATTAATTGTCGAGTCACTTGATGCTGATAAGTCACCAGTTTTGACAATTGCTCAATTTGTTTGCCGAGAGCTTTGATCTTTCGTTCCATTGTGAATTGGAACTTGGCATAATCCCATTTGTCATCACTATCTTTGAGGGTCTGGGAAGATTCAAAGCTGAAGTTGGAATTTTGTCCATTGCTCCAATTGATCATGTTGACCTCTTCTTCTTTGTGTTGAGGAAGAGGGTTGTCTTGTACATGAGGCTGATCGGGTTTGGTGACTACGATCTCCCCGTTGTCTATTACGTCCTGGATCTTGTGTTTCAAAGCCCAACAATCCTGAGTATCATGTCCAGGTGCCCCGGCATGATAAGCACATTTCCTAGCAGCATTGAAACTTCGTCCATTTGGGCTGGCTGGTGGAAGAAGATGCGTAATTTTCTTCTGCGTTGTCAGAAGATTAAGAATTCTCAAGGGTATCCCCTAAGGGTGTAAACACTCAAGGGCATTTGATTTCTCCTTCTTTTGGTACTGGAGGGTTTGTAGACTATGCTGGAAAAGGAATGTTGTTTTTCCTTTGAATAGGCATGTTCTGACTGTATTTTTGCCCCTGTAGTATCAGGGAAACATCTTCCTCTTTCTTTTTATGGACCCTATGGGGGTTGTTCCTATAATTTCCAGATTGGATGTGATCAGCAACAGCTTTGATTGCAGCTAGGTCTTGAATCTTTCCTGACTTCAATCCCATCTCAGCCATCTCCCCATGTTTGACCATTTCAGAAAATGGTTTGCCGATGCCGGCTAAAACTCTCTCATATAAGGGAGCTTCTTGTATGTCTAAGAAAGTCATGACCATTTCTGATTCTGTCATGGAAGGACTAACTTGGGCAGCCAGGCGTCTCCACCTTTGAGCATACTCTTTGAAAGACTCGTTAGACTGTTTCTTGATCTTGGTAATTTGATACCGATCAGGAGCCGTCTGAGTTTGAAAGCAATATTGAGTGAGGAAAGCATGTGCTAGCTCTTCCCAACTATGGATCTTAGAGTTGTTTAATCTTGTGTACCACGAACGGGCTTCTCCAGTTAGACTCTTTTGGAATAATTTCATTCTGAGTTTTTTGTCCTCTGCATAAGATCCAAGTTCTCCAATAAACACCTTTAAATGTGTGTAAGGATCTCCTAACCCGTCATATTTTTCAAAGTCAGGAGTTTTAAATTTTCTGGATAATGAACACCGAGGAAAATATAAAGATCAGCGTATGAAACACTCCCGTGTGTTCCAATTCCTTTGATAGCACGAAGGGTCTCTTCCATTTGGAGGACTTTCTTTTTGATGTCATCAGTGTCTGGATCTCCAGTGGGATGGGCGGTATCATGAGTTTTGTTGGTCGTATCCAACTGCAGTTCAAGTATTGTAATGACCTGGGTTCCCCCTTGTGTGGATGATTCAGCATGTACGGGTATTTTCTGACCCTGTGTAGACTGGTGTAATTCTTTGAGTAGAACAACCAAATCTGTAATTTGTTTGCTTAATATGTCGAATTCTTTCCGAGAAACTGGATTAAGTTCAGTCTGGTCGGATGACGACATGATTGACTGTAGGCCTGTTGCCTTTTTGGACTTTGAACGGGTAGTAGGTCCGATTGATTCCCTGCGAAAGACTTGCATAGTTTAGTCTTTAGGGAATGTGTATAATAACATGCTATGTGATGTGTCTATTTTAGGAATTTTATCCTGCAAAATGGATGTCAGCTAATTGTAGCATGTTTTAAAATATGTATGTGTACACATTTCTTCATATTTCTCATTACATGGAGATAGATATGTAATGTAATTACATGTAATTGTGTTTACAAGTAATTTGAAATGAGAGCATGAAGAGACTTTTCTTCGTTTTAGGTTTATCAGAGGCTGACCTATCTTAGGTTACTCTCGCAGCTTTTTGGCATGAAGGTTCCCAAATCATCGTAATCTACTTGACGGGAAGTTAATCCGGTCTTTCAACTGGAGCAAATTTGGGTGGTGCCTTTCCTGAGCCTCGAAGAATTAGTCTTCTCACGAGTCCAGTAATCAAACACCGACGGGATAGCCTCTCGGTGGAGGGACCACACAACATACATTCACATACATCGCGTCTCTCAACAGTGATGAAATGATGATATGTACGAAGCACTAATATCACAAGCGCTTATGGTGCGAAGCACTAACATCACAAGCGATTATAGTGCGAAACACTAGCATCACAAGCGAGCATGGTGCGCGAAGCACTAAGTGCAATAAGGAAATGCATTCGTACACATTCATCCAATGTAAATGCAACATCCACACACAAACAGATAACAGCTTTGAAAAGATTGTAGTAGTGGCTTAAATCCTCTTACTGGAGTCCCCAGCAGAGTCGCCACCTGTCGACGTTAGGATTTTTGGGTGTCCCTTTCCGCTTACTTGTTATTCGGCGTTCTCATTTTAGGTGAGATTTGTTTGAAAAAACAAGTGAAAAGGTCCGGACATGTATAATGTCGATTTATGGACCGTTAAGAGTCGCCAGTTAGTTTTTTAAATGGTTGTACCAACACAACCAATAAAAGGTTTGCAAATTGACCCAGTGAGGTGACACTGATATACGGGTTAGCAAAACCGAGATTCGTTTAGGGTCCACGGACTTGGTTATGCGGGGGGGAAGGTGTTAGGCACCCCTGACATCCGTGTTACCACGTTGACCGCCTCTTTTCAAGAAACTATTATCTAAGTGTGTGTGTGTGTGTGTGTGTGTGTGTGTGTGTGGGTCAATGTGCTGTTATATGGAAGTTGTGCGAGGCCTCGTTCGAACCTATATACACAGGGTTTGAATTTATGTAAAAATTTAGTTTTTAACAAGATATGGCAGTTATGTTTTATAAAAGAGGTTTTCTCAAACCCTGATGCTCAATAGGAATTGAGACCTTTTACACTCCCATTTTTATTAAGTGATCGGCTGGATTGATTTTATTTTGACGAATGCGAGGCATCCGTACGAAAATAATATACAAATATAATGTCGACTTCCTTGTGGGTATGGAAACCATTTGAGGAAATTCAGACATCGCAGAATAATTTACAAGCTGCTTACAGCTGAACAATGTCCATCACGGGAACCGAATCTAGATCCAATGGGATGAATCTGTGATCACATGATTCTTAGGCTCACAGGATATTGCAATTTATATAAGAGCAAGAAGCAGGTATATATATAAAAGCGGTAAATATATATATACGGACATGATCACCAACCACGAAGCACCTCCATGGGGGATCAGAAATGTAAATAAAGCTGTTAAAAGCTATCAACCGCCACGGAGGAAACTCCAGGCGGGAAAAAACATAAATAAAGTTGTAAAGCGATCAACTGCCACGAAGAAAACTCCAGGCAGGACGAAAATATATATATATAAGCGGTATATGCACGAGATGTAAAATCCTGGCTCACCGAACAGAGTTCAACCATAGTTCATATATATATATATATATATATATATATATATATATATATATAAAAAAGCGAGTAAACGCATATGGGATATAAAATCCGTGCTCATCGAATGTAGTCCTACACACGCTTAATATATATAAATGTACATATATATATATACATATTAAAGCAATAAACGCTCCAGACCGAAGTCTAGGCTCATCGAACAAGGTTCGACACACAGTTTATATATATAAATATATATATAGAAAAGCAATTAAACGCTCCAAACCAAAGTCTAGGCTCAATCGAGGCATAACTAAATAATATTAGTCAATATATATATAAGTATATGTATATATAATAAATATATATACAGACTGGAATGAAACCACAGACCGAAGTCCGGGCCAAAGCAAGCAACACGACTCTCAATGTATAGAAGGGTGTGTGCAAAGATGAAGAGAAAGACTCTAAAGTGTGTGTGAGAAGGCTTATAGCTGACTGATAAAAAGGGCTTCTATATCTTTAGAGTGGGTAAACACTAGCTTTTGTGGGTACAAAAGGGCTATATATGAGCTCACGTGTGTTTAAAAGTGGGAAAATACACTATATGGCAAATGCAGAGCAAATTATGCAGGGTTTCCCCGTCTTTTTCTTCTTAAAAATCAGCACCCCAAGCCCTCTATTTATAGGCAATATGAGCCGCAGGTGTACCAGTGGCGGGTTGGGTCATCTAGAAGTACGTGCATTCAGGCACTGTAATGTCTACTCGGATTTTGAGAAGTGCAATTCGGGCATCCATTTTGAGGTATGCAGGACCAATTTCGGACCGCCGTTGTCGAGATTTGTACGATGGCATGGGATTAGAGTTTGTACGAAGTCATTGAAGATGGGACGATGCCGTCCGGTCTTCAAGCTTCAACTTTCATCCGTTACCCCGCACAATAGTCACTCGGGATTGGTTAATCTTATGGGACATTATTGCGTAGAGACGTGATGTGGCATTGTGTTGGACGAGATAACGATGTTGTCCTCACCGGCGTTATCACGGATTGGTAGATAAAGCGGGACGTTGCTCATACTTCGCTGAGATTGGACTGCTGCAATTGTTGAAGGTCCTCAATGTCATCATTGAGGTGTGCCTGTCTTCCCGATGTTATTGCCAGGTTGGTACAGTGTATCTCGTTGTGAGCGCCGAGATTGAAGCTGATGGCATTTGGAACAAGTATTTCCGGGGTTATCTCCGAAACTGCATTCCTTGGGGTTATCACTAAGGTTGGTGGCTATTCCCATAGTTTGGACTGAGACTGGATACCTCGGGGTTACCTCTGAGATTAATCAGTCTTCTCCAGTGTGTGTTCCGGTATTGTATCTGCAGGTCTCGGGGTTATATCTGAAGTTGGAATTGTTGCTCCCAGAGTGTAATCTGGGGTTGATGCTGAACTCCCGGTAGTATCCGGTATGGATTTGGATTGTCTTCCAGGGTTTTCTCTTAAAAGACGAATCTATCCTCACGCAATGTCAGTAACAGTAGTACAGAAAATTTTGAGTGTCTACAATATTAAAGTATAATACATTCCTCTTTTTCTTCATTTTTAATTTAGTCCTGCAAGTATTATCAAACTTGCACCACCTCCCCTAATAGTAAATCATGTGAATTAATAGTTCATTCATGTAACTCAATAGTATAATCATGTGAAAAAACTAATTACAGTATAGTAACTTCATTTATACCTCTATTTTTAATTTAGTCATGCAAGTATTATCAATCTTGCACCAATTCCCGTAATAGTAAAGTATGTGAATCAATAATACACACATGTGAACACATAGTTATAAGCATGTGAATTAATAGTAATTAATTACTCATTTATCCGATTAATTACCCGATTGGTCAATATAACCTCCAGACATCAATTATTATCGAAATAAATGTCGATTTCCAATAACACTAATAATTCCCACACAATCGAACTATCAATTGCATCTTTAATCAACAAGAACTTATTCATCATTAATATTATAACTCACAATATTTAACAACTAGGTCGTTCCCAGGAAAGAGGGGGCTTTCCTATAAGGATTTCTCCTTATTAGCGCGCAATTAGGTGACCAAACCTCTCCTTGACAAAACTTTTAGACATTATCAATATTGCAAATAATAATATGAATAACTTTGTTGTCTCAATTATTAATTTAATAATATAAAATATTGATAATGTGACAATAATTGAATCAATAATATGAGAGATATGATGCAGCAATTACTGTAGCAATAATTGAGTATAACTGAGTGACTTCTTACGTAATCATCAATAATCAATACCGTGTGCTACTATGCAACCACGCCAGACATCGCATTTACTTTACTACCGGGTAGTTCAACAGTTTTAACGGTAACACTTTCGCCGTTATTTTTATAAAATGATAATTTTGTCGTTTTCTTACTACGGCAATACTTACGTTGTGGGGTCCATTAATGATTGTGCCATCGTACGGATATTCCCCGACAAAAAGAATATTCCCCGTCCAAACGAATATTTTATAACAACTTGCTTACTTTGCAATAAAATTTACATATCACCGTTACCTTTAACCTTTTATCAATTTAACAATTTACAAAATAAAATAATAATTATAAGAAAATTGAATACTTTCATTTTATAAAATTCGGGGTCTTACAAATTACTTTAGCAATAATTGAGTATAACTGAGTGACTTCTTACCTAAACATCAATAATCAATACCGTGTGCTACTATACAACCACACGTATTACTGTACTTTTACTATCGGGTAGTTCAACAGTTTTAACGGTAACACTTTCGCCGTTATTTTTATAAAAAGATAATTTTGTCGTTTTTTAACTATGATAATACTTCCATTATGGGGTCCACCAATGATTGTGTCGTCATACGGATATTCCCGACAAAAAGAATATTCCCCGACCAAACGAATATTTTATAACAACATGCTTACTTTGCAAAAATTTTCACATATCACCCTTAACTTTAACTGTGATGCCCCCAAATTCAGGTATCTTCCAACCCGACAGATGGTCCTCCACTATACTAACATCCATACAATCATTCCATTGAAATACAACAAAATGAAAGTAATTATTATCTTCTTATTACAAACAAAGTATAGTCCTTTCCAGGTTCACATCGTTCATTGTTCATAATGTATAATACATACAAACTTACTAAACTATTACACAATGCCTAAGCATCCATCTTAGCTTTGCCCTTATCATTCTTGGCATTCATAATACGTTCATCTTTAACTGCAGTTATATAATTCAAGCAAGAAGTGAGCATGACAGCTCAGCAAGTTTAATCAAGGATAACAGGAATACTACATTCATGAATTATATAACAATTCCAACATAATGGTACAATAGTTATGAAGTATTATGAATCAATAATACTTTAACAGTTTATAACATCAATTCTCAAAGTATAGTATAGATTCGAAATTCTGAACCGATCGATAGACCATGAACAGTAAATTTCAGTTTTCATACTTGAAAAGGATTCCACAGCACTAAGGTCGTTCATCTGTATAACTTACGAGCACTTCTAGGTGATCAGCCTATAGTACTCTATGTTGATCAACACTACATTCATTAAACGTATTTACGTTTAATATTTTTGGCAAACTCGCGTGCCCATCGAATAATCGATGAAAAATACTTTTGTTTGTTCATAGACAAACCTTACCTTCACGTCCGTACCAATTACTTGGCATAGGAAAGCGTTAACATTTCTATATAGAATGATATGTATAATAATCAATCTATATATTACGAATAGTCTAGCCGAGTTAAAAATTGGCATCGACCATTTCTTTAAAACAAGTCTTGCAATTCAGTTCAACGAATCACATAAAACTTGGCTAACATAGAACTTAGACAAGCGTTAAGAAAACTTGCCTTTCAGCATCTTCAAATAACTTACTCGACTGACCACAACCTTTTTACAGAATCTACATGATATATTCACATAGCACACTTTAATTAGCTATCAAACTACTATTCACATTGTTCCTACAAGCTTCTTTCTCTTCTATGTCTGTGTTAACTTAATATCTTTATTTAAGTCAACATGACTTATTACCCTTCGTCCCGGTTTATCACTCTATTGACGTTTATTAACCGGACTCAAACATCGTTGATAAGGTACCAACTTTGTTCATTGCATATATCTTGTTAACATGCATTACATTCCTAAGTTTCATACCCTATACCTTAGTATAGGTAATCTAGGATTAGTCTTAGTACATTTATTGAGTATATAAACTCAACTCAGGTAGGTCTCTAAACAACTGAAGCTTAAAACCTAACTTGGTTAACTTTTTTTCCATTCGCCAAGGTTGCATGCATCATCCTTTAGTTTTTAGTAGTGCCATATTGAAAGTTAACAGTACTTCAATGAGTCTCAGCCAAGCTTACCACCACTTTATCTTGGTTTTGAGGCTGCGGTGTTGAGTCTCATGCACCAGTTGGCCAAACCAATTTTGGTTTTCTAACGAAACTCCCAGCTTCCTAATTTGTTCGTTTTACATCCGAATTGACCCGCTCGAATTTCTACAAGTCGAATTACATCCTTTACGTGTTCATATAAGAATTCAACACTTTCAAACCGCTAACTCGTAATTCGCCATCGAAGTTCATTTTATATCGTTAGAAATGTTAATGAGCATTCAATGCTCGTTTTCTTCGTTCTAAGTCAGAATCCGACGATTCTCGAACCCACAACTCTTAATCACCCTATCTCACGTGTTGACATTGAAAACCAACGTTTTTAAGTCTCACGACAACTTTCGACTACCAATCCGGAATTTCTACGTTTTCGACGTTTAACGTCTATTTCTGTAAAATTCGCCATAACTTCATTACTAATGTTCTCTAAGCCAAATCACATGGAATACTCCATGGATTTCATATCTACATCCTAACCAAGCAAGATGCATCTACTAACGTATTGATGGAGCTCAATTGTTTATCAACAATCGATCTCAACTATCAATATTTCCATGGTTCAAAAACTATATTAAACCTTATTATTTTTATAATCTCATTACTTATAGAGATTGAATCTATGGTAAGTCATATTCAAATCCTCACTCGTAATGTAATACCCTAAAAAAAAATAAAATAAATTATATTTAAATCCATATTTTAATTGGGTTTTTCTTATATTTTGGTCAAATTGTATTTAAGTTGTGTGACTTATAATAAGGAGGTGATTACATTAATTTGGGCTTTTATACTAATTGGGTCTATTTTGTATTTGGGTAATATTAAAATCCTATGAAAATTAGGAGACACAATGAGATATATTAATTATTAAATAAGCAAAACCTAATTGCTTCATCATATTTTATACCGACTGAAAGAAAAGAAAGAGGCGCAGCCGCAACTAAGGAAAGAGAGGAGAAAAGTACTTTTACACTGCAATTTGGAGAAGAGGAACCTGGACCTTTTCTTCTTTTTCGGTAAGTTTTAATAGCAGTGATAGAAGTAGGGTATATATATTAGTATATATATAAATAGTTTGTTTGCCAGGTATATGTATATATATATATATAGATAAAGTTTGGCAGATTACTTTTTTTGGACGGAAGTTATTGAACTGGCCTGCTTCTTTAAAAAAAAGAAAAAAAAAAGGAAATTCGTTATCATGATGTGAAAAGTTGCTGGCAAGTAATAAGGATTGTAACTAAATTATGTTTAAATGTGTCATTTTGGTTTTCACTGCGATGTTGATGTCATTATATGTTATATATATATATATATATATATATATATATATATATATATATAATACTTCAATTTGATTTCCAAATTCATATTTAAGCTTCATGGCTAAGTTCACGACAACTTTCGACTACCAATCCGGAATTTCTACGTTTTCGACGTTTAACGTCTATTTCTGTAAAATTCGCCATAACTTCATTACTAATGTTCTCTAAGCCAAATCACATGGAATACTCCATGGATTTCATATCTACATCCTAACCAAGCAAGATGCATCTACTAACGTATTGATGGAGCTCAATTGTTTATCAACAATCGATCTCAACTATCAATATTTCCATGGTTCAAAAACTATATTAAACCTTATTATTTTTATAATCTCATTACTTATAGAGATTGAATCTATGGTAAGTCATATTCAAATCCTCACTCGTAATGTAATACCCGGTAAAAAAATAAAAATAAATTATATTTAAATCCATATTTTAATTGGGTTTTTCTTATATTTTGGTCAAATTGTATTTAAGTTGTGTGACTTATAATAAGGAGGTGATTACATTAATTTGGGCTTTTATACTAATTGGGTCTATTTTGTATTTGGGTAATATTAAAATCCTATGAAAATTAGGAGACACAATGAGATATATTAATTATTAAATAAGCAAAACCTAATTGCTTCATCATATTTTATACCGACTGAAAGAAAAGAAAGAGGCGCAGCCGCGGTATTAAGCCGCAACTAAGGAAAAAGAGGAGAAAAGTACTTTTACACTGCAATTTGGAGAAGAGGAACCTGGACCTTTTCTTCTTTTGATGAAGTTTTAATAGCAAATGATAAAGTAGGGTATATATATTAGTATATATATAAATAGTTTGTTTGCCAGGTATATGTATATATATATATATATATATATAGATAAAGTTTAGCAGATTACTTTTTTTGGACGAAAGTTATTGAATCGGCCCCTTTTTTTAAAAAAAAAAAAAAAAAGGAAATTAAGTTATCATGATGTGAAAAGTTGCTGGCAAGTAATAAGGATTGTAACTAAATTATGTTTAAATGTGTCATGTTTGGTTGCCTGCATATATATATATATATATTACTTTTTAATAGGTACTTAGCCATGAAGCTTAAATATGAATTTGGAAATCAAATTGAAGTTATATATATATATATATATATATATATATATATATATATAAATTAAATTAATTAATTTTGTCGACATAATTATAAAAGTTCTAATAATAAATTTAATAGCATTATGTTATTAATGATTGGAGTATTAGTAATTGATAAAAGGCGATGATTAAAGGCATGTTAAATAGATTATGAATTATTTTGGGGATTATTAGTTTGGATTATTTTAATTTGAGGTGAATATGTTTAGGTTGCGAATAACATTTCGTATTTGATATCGTTGGCATTTGAGGGTAAGATCTTGTGGAGTGTGCTATAAATGGTTTGGAAGTATCAGGTATGGATTCCGTACTCTTTCAGCGATACTCTTGTTAAATTTGATTTATTCGTTTTGTCGCTTGTTCGAAATTCGTTATTATTTCACATATATGTTTCCTGTGAAATAAATATATTAGTTTCATGTTGGAGTTGATACATATGACTCATATTTGTACTCTTTGAGTTAGGTTATCATGTTTAGTACTATTTTTTTTGATAATTGTAGAGCGGTACATGTTGCTACCTTCTTTTTGAGACCTTGTGACTATAATTTGATTTGGTTCAACATGTACATATAGAACCCTTTTGTTGGTATTATGTTGCATGTGTTGTGACATGGTATTTTTGTTAGAATATACCGTAGGATATACCTGAGCTATAACCACAGGCATGTCGTCTTGGCACGAGAGGCATGACACTCTCCGTGGCGGTGTGATTAGTCCACGGCATCTCCGTTTTGGGCTCCGGAGTAAGTGGGCCATTTTGTGTTTTGTTGTGGGAGGCGTATGGGTTAACCCTAGATTTCTGTTCTGTGAATTGGTGATGTTGTGCCAAACACACTTATCCGATTTGCATACATTTGGATTCGCGGTCCAATGTGTGATTTGCATGTGTAGCATTACGTTGACTTGCCTGTGTGGCATTGTTTTGATGTATCTGTGTGGCATTATTTTGGATGCCTTTGTGGCATCATTTGATTTGCCTGTGTGGCATTAGTTTGACTTGCCTGTGTGGCAAGATACATTTTGAGCTCAATCGGTATGAAATGACCTCAGCCATTTGCTTCAGCCTATTATTTTATTGTATTAGTTTTGTTTGTTTTTGTTCAGTTCAATCCATTGAGTTAGTTACTTCAGTTCGATATTTCATTATTCGTCTATTGGTTTCGTCAATTCTGTTGATTCATATATATTTCATTCAGATCTTTGGAGATTATATTTTCCTCAGTATTTACACTTGAGGCTTTGTTCAGTATTTTGTCTCAGTTGTTTTCGCATATTAGTTATACATCTTTGTATTATCTATATCCGTACTGGGCAATTGGCTCATGCTGTATTTTTTTTCTTCCGGCAGGTTTGCAAGGGTGATTCAGGGCTAGTGTGATTAGAGAATTGCCTTTGACCATCTAGGTTGTTTCGAATTTTAAGTTTTGATTATTTTGACTCTATTTGGAGAATTGTATTTAGTACGCTATTAATGGATCACCACTATTAATATTTTGAGGTTATTAGTGCTCGGTTTTCTTATTTTGGGGTTTGTTGTGCTCCTCCCTTTCCTTTTCGGGAAGGGGATGTTACAGAGATGGTATCAGAGCTTAGGTTCTTTCTTGTAGAAAACCTATTTAGGTTTGACCTATGAGTTGTGGGTAAACCATTGGGTAGACGTAAGAGTTTGATTCGATTAAGTTCCTTGTTTGGTAGGTCTCTATTTTGACCAACTGTCGATTTCTTTTCAATTTGTAGTTGATTTGAGGAAAATGGAATAATTTGTTAAGGTGATTTAGTAATGATATTAGTTAAGAATTGTGATTTAATCATTGAGGTGAATAAACATATACTTTGTACAGATAAGAAGTGATCTTAAATGACATGTGATTATGATGCGAGTATTTATATCGACGATTATTTGATTTTGAAGAATTATTTGTTAGAGTTATTTTTTTTCTGACAATTATTATGATCGTTGAATTGAGGATTTGATTTGAGTTAGGTTTTGATATATGCTAAGCTTGTGGATAATTTGAGATTTGTGTATTGATGGGATACTATGATAAAGTGAAAATTATTAAGTATAGAGGAGTTCTTGTAATGTGAGTTGTTAATATTCGAGGTAATTAGATTAATCATTTGGAGTTAATGATCAATTTTGTGGCTATTTTCTAGTAGGCTATTGGAGTTATGTTCTATGAACTTTCTTTGCGATCGTATGGGGAGACATTGAAATTTATTGGATTAAGGTTTGCAATAAGGGATGATTGATTTATTATATGATTAGATAGTAAGTGATGAAATTCAATTAATTTTGAGAGATCTTGAATATTTATATTTTGCTCATGCAGATAGTAGAATATTTGACTTAGAGTTTGATATGACGATAAAGAAATCTTAGTAGTATATTCTTTGGTGTAATAATATTTAAGAACTAGCTAGTTCAAATTGAGGTTTGAATATTTTGAAGCTCTTGAAGATTTAGGAAAAAGTTGATATAATTTGTTGAGTTGTTTGGTTTATCCGATATTCCTTGGAGTTTTGTATGATCGATTTTATGTAAATTAAACAAAAATAATTTGTTAGATCTTTGTCATGTGTGGAACATAAACTTTTTACGAATTAAAAATAATTTTAAATATTTTGGGTATTCGAATCGTATTTAGATGAAGAGAAATTTTTGTGATTTCAAATTATGTTCTGAAGAGTGCGTTTACAAGAATTAAACTCAAAGATATTAGCGACAGTAGCACCAACGGTGGATCATGTGATCTAATTTGATGCAACACGAACAACCTTACCAAGGCTTGACACGGTAGCTGACGAATCTTTTACTAGTACATTAATAATTACGTGGATCGATGACTTATACGTGTTGATCGTTACAATGGAGACGCTACGTCGTAACTAAATTTATTTATTTTTGTAGCATATTTTAATTCCGAGGACGAAATTATTTTTAAGGGATGAAAAATGTAATAACTCATTTTTTTAAATAATTAAATATTAATTAATTTTTTCTTATACTATTGTATTTAAATTGGAAAAGGTAAATGATTTTGTTTCCCTTTTTTCGTCCTTGTTTTGTTTGGAAAATTAAATTCTTTTAGTAGATAATGAAATAACTGATTAAATTAAAATTGAGGAAGATAATTCCTTTTGTTAAAGTCTTATGGTAAAATCATTCGGAGCGAGAAGCTACTTGGGAAATAGAGGAGTCTATTCGAGCGGAGTATTCGCATCTTTTGATAATTTGGTACGTTCATTCTTTTGATTCCGGGGATGGAATCCTTTTTAAGGGGTAGGTGATGTAATACCCGGTAAAAAATAAAAATAAATAATATTTAAATCCATATTTTAATTGGGCTTTTCTTATGTTTGGGTCAAATTGTATTTAAGTTGTGTAACTTATAATAAGTAGGTGATTATATTAATTTGGGCTTTTATACTAATTGGGTCTATTTTGTATTTGGGTAATATTAAAATCTTATTAAAATTAGGAGTCGCAATGAGATATATTAATTATTAAATAAGCAAAACCTAATTGCTTCATCATATTTTATACCGACTGAAAGAAAAGAAAGAGGCGCAGCCGCAGCTAAGGAAAAAGAGGAGAAAAGTACTTTTACACTGCAATTTGGAGAAGAGGAACCTGAACCTTTTCTTCTTTTTAGTGAAGTTTTAATAGCGATGATAAAGTAGTAGTATATATATTAGTATATATATAAACGGTTTGCTTGCATGTATATGTATATATATATATATATATATATATATATATATATATAAATATATATATATATATATATATAAAGTTTGGCGATTACTTTTTTGACTAAGTTATTGAATCGGCCTTCGCTTCTTTAAAAAAAAAAAAAAAAAGGAAATTCGTTATCATGATGTGAAAAGTTGTTTGGCAAGTAATAAGGATTGTAACTAAATTATGTTTAAATGTGTGTCATGTTTGGTTACTGCGGTGTTGATGTCATTATATGTTATATATATATATATATATATATATATATATATATATATATATATATATTTATATTACTTTTTAATAGGTACTTAGCCATGAAGCTTAAATATGAATTTGGAAATCAAATTGAAGTTATATATATATTAAATTAAATTAATTAATTTTGTCGACATAATTATAAAAGTTCTAATAATAAATTTAATAGCATTATGTTATTAATGATTGGAGTATTAGTAATTGATAAAAGGCGATGATTAAAGGCATGTTAAATAGATTATGAATTATTTTGGGGATTATTAGTTTGGATTATTTTAATTTGAGGTGACTATGTTTAGGTTGCGAATAACGTTTCGTATTTGATATCGTTGGCATTTGAGGGTAAGATCTTGTGGAGTGTGCTATAAATTGTTTGGAAGTATCAGGTACGGATTCCGTACTCTTTCAGCGATACTCTTGTTAAATTTGATTTGTTCGTTTTGTCGCTTGTTCGAATTTCGTTATTATTTCACATATATGTTTCCTGTGAAATAAATATATTAGTTTCATTTTGGAGTTGATACATATGACTCGTATTTGTACTCTTTGAGTTAGGTTATCATGTTTCGTATTATTTTTTTTTGATAATTGTAGAGCGGTACATGTTGCTACCATCTTTTTGAGACCTTGTGACTATAATTTGATTTGGTTCAACATGTACATATAGAACCCTTTTGTTGGTATTATGTCGCATATGTTGTGACATGGTATTTTTGTTAGAATATACCATAGGATATACCTGAGCTATAACCACAGGCATGTCGTCTTGGCACGAGAGGCATGACACTCTTCGTGGCGGTGTGATTAGTCCATGACGTCTCCGTTTTGGGCTCCGAAGTAAGTGGGCCATTTGGTGTTTTGTTGTGGGAGGCGTATGGGTTAACCCTAGATTTCTGTTCTGCGGATTGGTGATGTTGTGCCAAACACACCTATCCGATTTGCATACATTTGGATTCGCGGTCCAATGTGTGATTTGCCTGTGTAGCATTGCCTTGACTTGCCTGTGTGGCATTGTTTTGATGTGTCTGTGTGGCATTATTTTGGTTGCCTGTGTGGCATCATTTGATTTGCCTGTGTGGCATTAGTTTGACTTGCCTGTGTGGCAAGATACATTTTGAGCTCAATCGGTATGAAATGACCTCAGCCATTTGCTTTAGCCTATTATTTTATTGTATTAGTTTTGTTTGTTTTTGTTCAGTTCAATCCATTGAGTTAGTTACTTCAGTTCGATATTTCTTTATTCGTCTATTGGTTTCGTCAATTCTGTTGATTCAGATATCTTTCATTCAGATCTTTGGATATTATATTTTCGTCATTATTTACACTTGAGGCTTTGTTCAGTATTTTATCTCAGTTGTTTTTGCATATCAGTTATACATATTTGTATTATCTATATCCGTACTGGGCAATTGGCTCATGCTGTGTTTTTTTTTTCTTCCGGCAGGTTTGCAAGGGTGATTTAGGGCTAGTGTGATGAGAGAATTGCCTTTGACCATCTAGGTTGTTTCGAATTTTAAGTTTTGATCATTTTGACTCTATTTGGAGAATTGTATTTAGTACGCTATTAATGGATCACCACTATTAATATTTTGAGGTTATTAGTGCTCTATTTTCGTTTTTTTGGGTTTGTTGTGCTCCTCCCTTTCCTTTTCGGGAAGGGGGTGTTACACATAACATATACCACCCCTTCATGATTCTCTAAAATGAAAGAAAATCTAAAAGAGATGGAGATGAGAAACAAGAAGTATTACCTCAAGAACTCTTAGGAAATCTTTTGGAAAAATAGAAGTTAAAGCTTCCAAAGTGTATGCTTGCAAGGATAGCTCTCTTTCTCTCTCAAATAATCTATGTTGGCAATTTGAAAAACTCACAAATGAATCAACGCAGCTTTTTATTTATAGAAAATTAGAATGGAGGGCATAATGGTCAAAGAACCATCACCTCCTTACTATTCATGTGTGGTCACCAAGTAAAACACTTGGTGACCAAGCCTTATGCTTGGCTTCAACACCAAGGTGGTCGGCCCACCTGCTTTTGTGACATCCCATGGGTTACCCTATGGGTTTTACCCATTCTATGACTCCACCCACAAACCCACGGTTCGGTTTTAATGAATTGGGCTTAACTAAATTAACATTGGGCCTTGGTCATTCAAATGATTGGATTAATTAATAATCCAACTCAAATGAATTAGTCACTAAGTCTTAACTTAATTCTATAATACGAATCGTATCACATACGTACAATTTACGTATTATCTCCGTATACTACTCGTACAATAATCGTATTGTACCTCGTATTTACTCAACGTATTATACATAAAATAATAAATAGTATCACCAAAGGCATAACACTCGCCTTAACCCTAATGCCATTCCTTCTACGCATATTATTTCCTCCTCGGAAATCAATATACTCAACCCTTAGGTTTTAAGTCCGCAGGCGAAAACTACGTTTGCCATAAATGAAATATTATCAAATATTCCAACTCATCACGATATTCTATTATTACGCGTTTCCCGGAATTTCAAAATAATTCCTCGAACAGAAATGGATGAATAGTGTTTTTACGAAAATTTCTTGAAAAACAATTATTATCGTCTTGGAAATTCCAAACAACTATTTCTAACACGTAGCCAGAATACTAACCACGTTAGCACATTCTAGGTCATAGAATGACCTTCACATAGCTTACTCACAAAGAAATCAAATAAATTCATTTAATTCACATAATCAAATAAAAATTTAATTGTCATAAAAATCCGATTTTCTCGGGCATTACATTCTCTCCCACTTATAAGGATTCTGTCCCCCGAATCTTAGCTTATAATTACAAAAACAAATGAAGAAAATCTTCCTTCATTTTACTTTCGAGCTCCCACGCCGCTTCTTCAAAGATTGTGGTTTCTTCATAACACCTTCAATCAAGGTATTACCTTATTTTTTAAAACTTGTTCCTTCCTATCAATAATTTGAATTGAAGTTCCTCATAGGCCAAGTCCTTCTCTATCTCGAATAGATTCATATTCTATCACGTGTTTATAGTCCCGCTTTATAAGGACGCAATGACACCGACACATGAAATACATTATGAATGCGTTCCATCTCTCTGGAGGTAAGGCTACTACATAAGCTACCTCCCTATCCTTTTAAAATCTCAAAAGGTACTACAAACCTTGACTTAACTTCCTTTTCCAAAACGTATCTTCCTTTCCAAGGCGATACTTTTAGAAAAACAAAAGATCCTACATCAATTCTCTATTCTCTCTCGTGAGGATCTGCATACTTCCTATCTTGGCCTTGAGCCGCAACTAATCAATCGAAAGTACGATTAACTCTACCATGTTCTGCCGTCTCTTTTGACCATCTCAGGTCCCAACATTCGATGTTCACCCACCTCATCCCAACACAATGGAGTTCGGCACTTCCTCTCATACAATGCTTCGTAAGGCGGCATGCCTATACTAGCGTGAAAACTATTATTGTACTAGAATTCCACCAACGGTAGATATTCGTCCCAACTCCCTTTGAAATCAATAACGTAAGATCTGAACATATCTTCAAGCGTTTGAATTGTCCGCTCACTCTGACCATCCGTCTGATGATGATACGCCGTACTTAATCTTAACTGCGTTCCCATCTGCTCTTGCAAACTTCTCCAAAAGTACGATGTGAATCGTGGATCACGATCTGACACAATCGAAATAGGCACTCAATGTCTGGAAATAATTTCCTTGATATACAGGTTAGCTAACTGATCTAGGTTATACCTAACTCCTATTGGTAGAAAATGAGCCGATTTCGTCAATCGACCCACTATCACCCAAATAGCATCATATCCTTTTCTTGTTACTGGAAGTTGTAACGCCCCCAAATTCGGGTATCTTCCAACCCGGCAGATGGTGCTCCACTATACTAACATCCATACAATCATTCCATTGAAATACAACAAAATGAAAGTAATTACTATCTTCTTATTACAAACAAAGTATAATCCTTCCTAGGTTCATAAACCGGTTACATCGTTCATTGTTCATAATGTATAATACATACAAACTTACTAAACTATTACACAATGCCTAAGCATCCATCTTAGCTTTGCCCTTATCATTCTTGGCATTCACAATCGTTCATCTTTAATCGCAGCTTATATAATTCAAGCAAGAAGTGAGCATGACAGCTCAGCAAGTTTAATCAAGGATAACAGGAATACCACATTCTTGAATTATATAACAATTCCAACATAACGGTACAATAGTTATGAAGTATTATGAATCAATAATACTTTAACAGTTTATAACATCAATTCCCAAAGTATAGTATAGATTCAGAATTCTGAACAGGTCGATAGTGTGACGCCCCCAAAATTAGGTATACGTCACCCATCTTGGGTCGCCACTTACATGGTACATAAATTCAAATACAACTTACTAATATAACTGTCGTGTACAATACGACATAAACTGTGAGTTTGAATACAAATTTTGTCTACTAGATATTATACAAACTCAAAAGGAGTCCTCATTACAACTATTATCACACTATTTCACGAATAGTGAGGACTACTAATGCTATCCTCTGGACCATTACTTCGTCCCCGACTTCGTCCCCAAATATGTTCTCATTTCAAGAGAACAAAGAAAGAAAGGGTGAGCTCAACTAGCCCAAGAAGAAATATTATGACTAAGATAATGCGTAATAAATTATCATTAGCCTTCAACAAGTGTTAAACCGATAAAATACAATAGACAACCAGGTTTAATCTGCAGCTTAATAAGCAATCCATTAAAAGAGTCAAGTAGAGAATAAAGTCTACTATCTTTTAGGTTTTAAAAGGTTTTCATCAATTTTTATCACGAGACTCACCAATAATAAACCACCACATCTAATCATCCCTCGCATTACCTACCAAGGATTTTCATCAAATTATCAATGGTCATGACTATACCACCGAATCACCCCGGTCATAATCATACCAAAACTATCCATCATCGCATTACAAAGCCATCGAGGACTTTTGTCACATCATTTATATCAAGTCATGATTATACCGAATGATCCCCGTCATAATCATACTAAGTTCGCTCTATGCACGTAAGCCAAAGATAAAATAATATAACATGAGGATGATGACAATGACATAGTAATTCAATAAAACAAGTTCAAGAATTATTTAATCCATGAATTATTAACGTCCAAATTGTCAACACGATATCTTTGTTTCGTAGAGTAAAATTCAATAATGATCGTAAGAATATTTCCATGAAAGATATCGATGAAACGCAAATATCAAGGATATTCTACTAATTTCATGGAGTATAGAAGTCAAAGTTTTAACCAACTGGGTATAATAAAGAATGGAATAACAAAAGAAATCACCATGCATGCGGTATTGCAGATGACGAGTTATTCCAATGTAATAATAATAACGGAACCGTAAGGTGAAATTCACAATCGGGATGTTCCAATGTAATAATAAAGATGGAACCCGGATCCTGTAAAACACACGAGATAGGATATTCCAATGTAATGATAAAGATTTTAACCAGTCCGTGTAAAAAACATACAGATGTGATGTTCCAACAGAATAATAAAATAAGAACCAGTCCGGTGTAAAACACATGCATGTGATGTTCCAATGTAATAATAGAAGAATGTCACCAAGTATAGGGTAAACCGGGGTATAAAAAGTTATTCCAATGTAATAATAAGCAATGGAATAACATAAGGATTTCACCAAGTATAGGGTATGCCACAGATCAAAAGTTATGTATAGGGTATGCCACTTTTTACAAAGTTATTCCAATGAATAATAGTGAATGGAATAATGTAAGTTCTCTTCAAGAAGAAAGAATAACACCCTCACCGTAAAAAGAACCTAATATAGAAGTAGTGAAGTAGCGAATACTCTTCTTCTTTCTATAATTTTCTCTATAGCTTCTCTCTATAATTTCTCTCTAGAGTTTCAATGAATTCGTAAGAAAATAATGAAGGAATGAGCTTCTATTTATAGGAAAATGGAATGCATAGTAACTAATCCATGAACGGTCCCAGATTGATTTACTTTAATCTGACGGTCCATATTTAAAGAAAAATCTTTTAAATAAAATATAATATATTCTATTTATATAAAAATATTTTACTATGCAAACACTATGCAATACTATGCAAAACACTATGCAAAACACTACGCAACACTATGCATAATAAAATATAATATATTCTATTTATAGAATAAACTTTAATAAAGTATTCTATTTTATATAAAAGATGTTTCGCTTTTATTACGTTAATAATACGAATAAAACAAAACGTCATTATCGCTTATAATAATTCATATTATTAATCGACAATAATGGAATCAAACCGAGTGACTTCTCACATAAGCATCAATAATCAATCACCGTGCTACTATGCAACCACACTTATTATCGTATTTTTACTACCGAGTAGTTCAACAAGAACCACGGTAAAACTTCCGCCGTTATTTCAATAAAATATTTTTGTCGCTTTCTCAATCCAACAATAATTATGTTGTGGGGTCCACCAATGATTTAGCTGCCGTTGTCTTAATATTCCTGCTAAACCTAATATTCCCCACCAATCGAATATAATATAACCACTTGCATACTTTGAAAAATTTATAAATACTACCCACAACTATAATATTATCTTAAATTCATACCATAATATTAAAAAATTATTTCAACAAAATTTAAATCTTTATTGATAAAACACGGGTCTCACAATCTCCCTCCTTATGGAATTTCAGCCCTCCGAAATTAGGGTATCGCACTGATATGATAAAGAGGTGAGGATACCTTGAATACCTTTATCATTAAAATATTAAATTCATCTTCGTAATCCGCCAAAGATATTCATTAACAATTCATCTTTGCACTACAAAGCAAAAGATATACAACCGAAAACCAATAATCTTCGAGACTCGACAATAGTATCACAACCATGAATTATCCATGCACTCATCTTGGCTAAGGATATTCGTGTTTTCAATTACTGATCATGATTATACCGAATAATCCGTGGTCATAATCATACCAAGTCTATCAATGCACTACTACCAAAGATGACTTTTACCACATCCATGAATTAATATTTCATTCACGAGACTCACTTCAATAATTAATCCATATCATCGAATCATCCCCTCGCACTACATGTGCCAAGGATATTCATTAGTATCACAACCACGAATTATCCATGCACTACTGCCAAAGATAATCGTGTATTCATTAAGATCACGACCACAAATTATCCATGCACTACTGACAAAGATAATTGTGTATTCATTAAGTATCACGACCACAAATTATCCATGCACTACTACCAAAGATAATTGTGTATTCATTAAGATCACGACCACAAATTATCCATGCACTACTACCAAAGATAATTGTGTATTCATTAAGATCACGACCACAAATTATCCATGCACTACTACCAAAGATAATCGTGTATTCATTAGTATCACGACCACAAATTATCCATGCACTACTACCAAAGATAATTGTGTATTCATTAGTATCACGACCACAAATTATCCATGCACTACTACCAAAGATAATCGTGTATTCATTAGTATCACGACCACAAATTATCCATGCACTACTACCAAAGATAATTGTGTATTCATTAGTATCACGACCACAAATTATCCATGCACTACTACCAAAGATAATTGTGTATTCATTAGTATCACGACCACAAATTATCCATGCACTACTACCAAAGATAATTGTGTTTTCAATTACTATTATGATTATACCCCGAATCCACATTCATAATCATACCAAGTCCATCTATGCACTACAAAGCCACGATGACTTTCAACATAATATAAACATGAGGATAATGATATAAAGAATCAATCAAATGAGATAAAGGATAAATATTAAACATTTATAATATAATTTATCCGAGATTCAAGAATATCCCCATGTTATCAATCACTTAATAATCTCATAATCTAATAACATTAATATTATAATAATATTTTAATCACTTCTTAAATTTATAAACAATTTATCTCAATTGTTTACGCTTTACTACCATATAATGCATTTAATCATTCAAAAATGCCATATCATAAGATATCATCACCAATGATCAAATCCCTCATCAAAAAAAATATGCATATACTCTATATAGGATTCTTTAGCCATAAAAATCCTATTTTCAACTTTATTACTTCACATAACATATTTAACTCATATGTTCAGAATTAAACTATTTTCATGAAAATACCAAATCAGTCCCAAAAATATTTCTTTTTTCTGGGATTTAGCATAATATAGTCCCATAATGAAAATATATTTTTCTCGAATTTTTAAAATTCATTTACTATTTTTAAAAATCAATTTCCACTTAATTCTTTAAGAAATTAGCTACCTCAAGTTTAACTCCAAAATTCCCAAATCTTGGCAGGACCTTACACATGTTAACGTGAGCCTCCAGTTTAAATTTCATGGTCATCGGAGTTATAGAACTCCTAATTATAAGCGTCAAATCGAAAAAACCTAAATATTGAAATAGTCATAACTTGCTCATTTTAAGTCGAGAATGAGCTCATTTTTGGACAGGAGGTACTTTATACCATATACTTTCATGTCCCAAAACCCAGAATTTTTCTCATAATTTAAGTGGCCGAAACAGTCCCTTAAAGTTTCTGGGCAGTAGCATTTTCAAAATTTACAGCTTTGGCCTCCTTTGCTAAAAATCAGTCCACACAAAAATCTACAACACCTTTTCCAGTAATTCTACTTGGATTAGTTAGGTAACTCATAGATCTATCTCTAGGACTTGACCACATTCAAAAATTCAAAATATAATAAGAGATATGGTCAATTGAATTTTATGTTACATTTTTTCACCAAAATCTGATTTTCAACTCTTTGTGATTTCTAAGAAACTTTCATGTTTTCACATACTAACCAACATAACTCATCATAAAACTTACTAATACTTCATATACCCATGATTTTCATCAGTCCTATGCTTTTATTATGACTTTCATCATAAACCACGTAAACTGTTCATTTTAGTTGAAGAAATATTTGAGGGTTTAAGAAATGGGTTTTGTACTGGGGTCAATACAAAATTCGATTTCACGTTCTAGGGTAGGCTAGGAAGTCTTCAAGAATACGCCAAGAAATTTATTAATGATAGAAATATCATTCAAAATCATACTTTGTCCAAGACTTGGATAGTACGTCACATTAATACCAATCTGTGACTTCTATCCCTTAATCTAGATAGCATCTCACAATGATACCTATAAACTTGCCATCTTCATTCATGACGTAAGCCTTCTGAAAAATCCGGCTTGGTGCATTCCACACAAGGAAGTCAACAACGAAAGGATCGGGCTCTTTACTTATGGCTTGATATAATAGTGATTAACTTTAGGATTTGGTTACTTTGAATTAAAGATAACAGTTGGTTAGGAATATGAAAGCTAACAACCTTACAAAAAGAATAATGAGTAGTTAATCAATCGTTTTCAAAAAATTACCTCAAAGGCAAGTATTTTCAAAGAGATAAGATAGATTGAAGTAACGTGAAAGTGTTTATTTGAAACAACAAGATTAATAAATGAAGGGAGGTAACGAAGGTTTCTCCCAACGAAGTTTCAATAGATAAATCAAAGTCTAATTTCTCCGGAGTCAAATTTAAACGTTGAACGCAAGCAAGAGAGATAAAAGAATGGGTAGAACCGGTATCTAATAAGGTATAGACTTCGCAAGAATTTATAATTAACTAACCCGTGCTAACTTCGTTCGGGTTACCCACTTTTTGAGAAGTCACGAAAAACGCTCTTCCTGAAACCACCGATTTTGTTTTGTCCATATCCGCCTTTGGTGCCACTATCCCAGCTGGACTTGACTTCACTATACGACAAAATCGAGCTAAATGACCTTCTCTTCTTGAAATTTCCACTTCTATTATCTTTGTCATGATTACCACCGAAGTGGTTACCATTCTTAGTATGATAATTTCCCCCACGATGGTTATCATTGTTCGATAGTAGCCATGCCACCAAGATGATTATTATCGTGTTGTTGGTCATTACCTTTTGTTTGAACAGAATCAACACTCTCATGTGCTTCATTGCTTATCTCAGCATTTTCAGATGCCATTCTCAAACACTGTCACAAAACAAGGGTTAATTGACATTTAACAAATTATCCCTATATTCTGACCGACCAATCAAATACCAAATAAAATTAGGTAGGTCATACTAGCGAAGGAATTCCCCGTCTCTCCCTTCCTAGTTCTTATCTCGCATCTTAGCCGTGGATCATATCCCTAAGCTCGATACCAACCGTGGCCCCCAAAATTAGGTATCGCCACCCATCTTGGGTCGCCACTTACATGGTACATAAATTCAAATACAACTTACTAATATAACTGCTGTGTACAATACGACATTAATCGTGAGTTTGAATACAAATTTTGTCTACTAGATATTATACAAACTCAAAAGGAGTCCTCATTACAACTATTATCACACTATTTCACGAATAATAGTGAGGACTACTAATGCTATCCTCTCGACCATTACTTCGCTCCCCGACTGGTCCCAGACTATGTTCTCATTTCAAGAGAACAAAGTGAAAGAAAGGGTGAGCTCAACTAGCCCAAAGAAGAAATATTATGACTAAGATAATGCGTAATAAATTATCATTAGCCTTCAACAAAGTTAAACCGATAAAATACAATAGACAACCAGGTTTTAAGCTGCAATGAATAAGCAATCCATTAAAAAGAGTCAAGTAGAGAATAAAGTCTACTATCTTTTAGGTTTTAAAAGGTTTTCATCAATTTTTATCACGAGACTCACTTTTAATAATAAACCACCACATCTAATCATCCCTGTACCACTTGGCCAAGGATTTTCATCAAATTATCAATGGTCATGACTATACCGAATCACCCCGGTCATAATCATACCAAAAACTATCCATCACCGCATTACAGAAGCCACCGAGGACTTTTGTCACATCATTTATATCAAGTCATGATTATACCGAATGATCCTCGGTCATAATCATACTAAGTTCATCTATGCGACGTAAGCCAAAGATAACATAATATAACATGAGGATGATGACAATGACATAGTAATTCAATAAAACAAGTTCAAGAATTATTTAATCCATGAATTATTAACGTCCAAATTGTCAACATGATCTTTGTTTAGTAGAGTAAAATTCAATAATGATCGGAAGAATATTTCCATGAAAAGATATCTTTGGATGAACGCAAATATCAAGGATATTCTACTAATTTCATGGAGTATAGAAGTCAAAGTTTTAACTAACCGGGTATAATAAAGAATGGAATAACAAAAGAAATCACCATGCATGCGGTATTTAGCATGACGAAGTTATTCCAATGTAATAATAATAACGGAACCAAATCGGTGAAATTCACACCGACGTGATGTTCCAACGAAATAATAAAGATGGAACCGGATCCTGTAAAACACACGAGATAGGATATTCCAACGGAATGATAAAGATTTTAACCAGTCCTGTAAAACACACATGTACGGGATGTTCCAACAGTAATAATAAAAAGCAAACCAGTCCTGTAAAACACACGATGGGATGTTCCAATGTAATAATAGAAGAATGTCACCAAGTATAGGTAAACCAATATATCTGAGTTATTCCAATGTAATAATAAGCAATGGAATAACATAAGGATTTCACCAAGTATAGGGTATGCCACAGTGTCACAAAGTTATGTATAGGGTATGCCACTTTTACAAAGTTATTCCAATGTAATAATAGTGAATGGAATAATGTGTTCTCTTCAAGAAGAAAATAATAACACTTCTCACCGTAAAAAGAACCTGAATATAGAAGTAGTGAAGTAGCGAATATACTCTTCTTCTTTCTATAATTTTCTCTCTATAGCTTCTCTCTATAATTTCTCTCTCTAGAGTTTGATGAATTCGTAAGAAAATAATGAAGGAATGAGCTTCTATTTATAGGAAAATGGAATGCATAAGAACTAATCCATGAACGGTCCAGTTTGATTTACTTTAATCTGACGGTCCATATTTAAAGAAAAATCTTTTAAATAAAATATAATATATTCTATTTATATAAAACATTTTACTATGCAAACACTATATGCAATACTATGCAAAACACTATGCAAAAACACTATGCAACACTATGCATAATAAAATATAATATATTCTATTTATAGAATAACTTTAATAAAGTATTCTATTTTATATAAAAAGATGTTTCGCATTTTATTACGTTAATAATACGAATAAAACAAAACGTCATTATCGCTATAATAATTCATATTATTAATCGACAATAATGGAATCAAACCGAGTGACTTCTCACATAAGCATCAATAATCAATACCGGTGCTACTACTATGCAACCACACTTATTATCGTACTTTTACTACTACTGAAGTAGTTCAACAAGAACTACCACGAAAACTTCCGCCGTTATTTCAATAAAATATTTTTGTCGTTTTCTCAATCCGACAATAATTACATTGTGGGGTCCACCAATGATTGAGCCGTTGTACTGAATATTCCTCGCTAAACCGAATATTCCCCACCAATCGAATATAATATAACCACTTGCATACTTTGCAAAATTTATAAATACTACCCATAACTATAATATTATCTTAAATTCATACCATAATATTAAAAAAATTATTTCAACAAAATTTAAATCTTTATTGATAAAATCTGGGGTCTCACAGATAGACCATGAATAGTAAATTTTAGTTTTCATACTTGAAAAGGAGTCCACAGCACTAAGGACGTTTATCCGTATAACTTACGAGCACTTCTAGGTGATCAAAGATACGAAGACTCTATGTTAATCAACACTACATTCATTAAACGTGATTTACGCTTAATATTTTTGGTAAACTCGCGTGCTGCATTCGAATAATTGATGAAAATACTTTCGCTTTGTTCATGACAAACCTTACCTTCACGTCCGTACCAATTACTTGGCATAGGATAGCGTTAACATTTTTATATAGAATGATATGTATAATAATCAATCTATATATTATGAATAGTCTAGCCGAGTTAAAATTTGGCATCGACCCTTTTTTTAAAACAAGTCTTGCAATTCAGTTCAACGAATCACATAAAACTTGGCCAACATTGAAGTTAGACAAGTGTTAAGCAAACTTTCCTTTCAGCGTCTTCAAATAACTTACTCGACTAACCATAGCCTTTACAGAATCTACATGATATATTCACATAGCACACTGTAATTAGCTATCAAATAACTATTCACATTATTCCTACAAGCTCCTTTCTCTTCTATGTCTGTGTTAACTTAATATCTTTGTTAAAGTCAACATGACTTATTACCCTTCGTCCCAGTTTATCACTCTATTGACGTTTATTAACCAGACTCAAACATCATTCATAAGGTACCAACTTTGTTCATTGTATATATCTTGTTAACATGCATTACATTCCTAAGTTTCATACCCTATACCTTAGTATAGGTAATATAGGATTAGTCTTAGTACATTTAATGAGTATATAAACTCAACTCAGGTAGGTCTCTAAACAACTGAAGCTTAAAACCTAACTTGGTCAACTATTTTCCACTTCCAGCAGCTTGCTGCCACACATCCTTTATTTTTAGTAGCCATTACCATGACAAGTTAGTAGGGGTACTCGGTAGAGTCTTGCATGACTGCAAGACTTTTACTTTGTACTTCGGTTTGCATCTGCGGCGCCAAGTCTGTGCACCAGTTGGCCAAACCAGTTTTGGATTTCTAACGAAACTCCCGGCTTCCTAATTTGTTCGTTTTACATCCGAATTGACCCGCTCGAAATCGTACAAGTCAGGAATTACATCCTTTACGTGTTCATATAAGAATTTAACACTTTCAAATCCGTTAAATTAGAATTCGCTATTTAGTTCATTTTATATACGTTCGTAAACATTAATGAGCGTTCAATGCTCGTTTTCTTTGTTCTAAGTCGGAATCCGACGATTCTCGAACCCACAACTCTTAATCACCCTATCTCACGTGTTGACATTGAAAACCAACGTTTTCAAGTCTCACGGCAACTTTCGACTACCAATCCGGAATTTCTACGTTTTCAACGTTTAACGTCTATTTCCGTAAAATTCGCCAGAACTTCGTTACTAATATTCTCTAAGCCAAATCACATGGAATACTCCATGGATTTCATATCTACATCCTAACCAAACAAGATGCATCTACTAACGTATTGATGGAGCTCAATTGTTTATCAACAATCGATCTCAACTATCAATATTTCCATGGTTTAAAAACTATATTAAACCTTATTATTTTTATAATCTCATGACTTATAGAGATTGAATCTATAGTAAGTCGTCTTTAAATCCTCACTCATAACATATACCACCCCTTCATGATTCTCTAAAATGAAAGAAAATCTAAAAGAGATGGAGATGAGAAACAATAAGTATTACCTCAAGAACTCTTAAGAAATCTTTTGGAAAAATAGAAGTTAAAGCTTCCAAAGTGTATGCTTGCAAGGATAACTCTCTTTCTCTCTCAAATAATCTAGGTTGGCAATTTGAAAAACTCACAAATGAATCAACCTAGCTTCTTATTTATAGAAAATTAGAATGGAGGGCATAATAGTCAAAGAACCATCACCTCCTTACTATTCATGTGTGATCACCAAATAAAACACTTAGTGACCAAGCCTTATTGTAAGACCCCAACTTTTATAAATAAAGATGAATTTTCTATAAATATGTTTTTTGAATATTATGGAGTAAATTTGATATAATTTTATAGTTGTGGGTAATATTTATAAATTTTGCAAAGTAAGCAAGTTGTTATAAAATATTCGTTTGGTCGGGGAATATTTTTTTGTTTCGGAATATTCAGATGCACGGCACAATCATTGGTGGACCCCACAACAGAATTATTGTCGAATTGAGAAAACGACAAAAATACTTTATGAAAATAACGGCGGAGGTGTTACCGTTAAAACTATTGAACTACACGGTAGTAAAAGTACAGTAATACGCGTGGTTGCATAGTAGCACACGGTATTGATTATTGATGCTTACGTAAGAAGTCACTCAGCTATACTCAATTATTGCTACAGTAATTGCTACATCATATCTCTTATATTATTGATTCAATTATTGTGGTAATATTTATTCAATCCTTGATGTATATAAAGAGTCTATTATGAGACGTTTGTGGTAAGTTTGGTTATTTTATGGGGGGGGGGCATATGTCATCATCTAAGAGTCTCTTCGTCAATAGTAATTACCTTCATCAATAGTAATTACCTTTCCCAGACGTCAAACCACTAGTCGTTTCATATTACAGGCGTCGAACCAATTGTCATTTCACATTACAGGCATCAAACCACTTGGTGTTTCACATTACAAGCGTCAAACCACTTTTCTTTTCATATCAACAGTCATCAAGCCACTTGCCTTTTCACATTTCAATTGCTAAGCTATAAATCTTCTATAAATAGAGGCCTAGTGCTTCATTATTTTTCACGAATTCATTCAAGCTACAGAGAGAGAAAGTATAGAGAATAAGAGAGAAAAGAAGAAGAGTATTCATTTACTACACTCTGCAGAGATTCAATCTCCTACTAATGTAAGGGGTGTTATTCTTTCTTATTCATGAAGAGAACTGCTGTTATTCCATTGCTTATTATTCTCATTGGAATAACTCATATCGCCAGTTTACCCTATACTTGGTGACATTCTTCTAATATTCTCGCTTGGAACATCCTATCTGTGTGTTTTACACCGACTGGTTCCGCTCTTTATTATTATTCATTAGAACATCCTCATTTATGTGTTTTACACCCGACCGGTTCCGCTTTTATTATTATTCATGTTGAACATCACATTCGGGTGTTTTACACGGCACTGGTTCCGTCTTTAATATTCTATTGGAACATCCTGTCGGTGAAAAATTTGCCTGACCTGGTTCCGTTATTATTATTCTGTTGGAATAACTTGTCTATTCGAAGTACCGCTTACATGGTTATTTCTTTTGTTATTCCATTCTTTATTATACTCAGTTGGTTAAAGTTTTAACTTCTATACTCCCTGAAATTAGTAGAATATCCTTGATATTTGCGCTTCATCCAGTATCTTTTCATGGAAATATTCTTCTGATTATTCTTGAATTTTACTCTACAAAGCAGTATCATGTTGACAATTTGGACATTATTAGCTCTTGGATAAATTAGTTCTTGAACTTGTTTTATTGAATTCTTATATCATTGTCATCATCATCATGTTTATATTATGTTGAAAGTCATATGTGGCCTGTAGTGCATAGATGGACTTGGTATGATTATGACCAGGGATTATTCGGTGTAATCATGACCGTAATGTTACAAATGATGTGGTAAAAGTTATCATTGGCCCGTAGTGCATTGATGGACAGTTGTTGGCATGATCATGACCATTAATAAATACACGAATTTCCTTGGCTGTAGTGTATGGATAATTTGTGGTTGTGATACTAAAGAATATCCTTGGCCGTAGTGCATGGGTGATTCGATGATGTGGATTATTTATTAAGTTGAGTCCCAGCGATAAAAGTCATGAAAAACCTTTTAAATCATAAAAGATAGTAGATTTTATTCTCTACTTGACTCTTTTAATGAATTGCTTTTTCATTGCAGCTTAAACTTGATGTTGTTATATTTTATCGCTTTAACATCGTCAAGGCTAACGATAATTTATTCTGCATTATCTTAGTCATAATATTTCTTACTATGCTAGTTGAGCTCACCCTTTGTTTCTCTGTTCTCTTCAGGAAATGAGAACATAGCAGGGACTAGTCGGGGAACGGAATGATGGTCCAGAGGATAGCATTAGTAGTCCTCACTATTCTGTGAAATAGTGTGTTAATAATTGTAATGAGGACTCCTTTTGAGTTTGTATAATTTCTAGTAGACAATAATTGTATTCAAACTCACAGTTATATTTTGTCGTATTGTACACGACAGTTGTATTAGTAAGTTGTATTTGAATTTTGTACCATGTATCTGACGACCCAAAATGGGTGATGTATACCTATTTTTGGGGGCGTCACAGTTGGTATCAAAGCTTAGGGATATGATCCCTTGCTAAGATGTGAGAATAGTACTAGGAGGGGAGAGACGGGGAATTCCTTTGCTAGTATGACCTACCTAAGTTTATGTGGTATTTAATTGGTTGGTCAGAATTTAGGGATAATATGTTACATGTCAATTAACCTTTATTTTGTGGCAGTATCTGAAAATGACATCCGAGAATGTTGAGAATCGCAATGGAGCACAGGTGACCGTTGATTCACCACATATCAATAATCAGGATAATGTGCATCAGGAAGGCGACAATCCTCATGCAAACAACAACACTGACCAAATGATGAATGATCAAATGTTCAGGGGCTTTATGCAATTCATGCAACATCGGTAGAGCGGCTCTCATCCAAAATGCGGTGTGAAACACTGAAACTCTCGGCGGTCACCGCTAAACAGCTTCAAGGAGCTGGGACCACCGGAGTTTAAGGGAGAGCCAAAACCACTTATGGCGGAAGCACGGATAAAGTAGATCACCAAGATATTTGATGTCTTGGGATGCTCCGAGGAGCAAAAGGTTCCCTTTGTCGCCTTTGTGTTGCGCGAGAGGCGACATTCTTGGTGGGAATCGGTAAACGTACTCAACTCCGCCAGATCAAGATGTCTTGGGAGAAGTTCCAAGAGTTGTTCAACGACAAATACTTTCCCAAAGTATTTGTCACATGAAGGAGGTGGAGTTTATCAAGTTGGAACAAAACAATATGAATCGTGTGTCGCAATACGAGGCTAAATTTGCGAGTTATCCCGTTTAAGTCCCCACTTGGTGGATAATGAAGAGAGAATGACACGGATGTTTTTAAGAGGTTTGAAGCCGAAGATACGTCAACATCTTATTTCTCATAAACTGTGTTTATATTCAGATGTTGTAAATAGGGCTCAGTTAGTGGAGCGATAACGAGTCAACGCAACTAAAAGAGAGCAGCCGACAAAATGATAATACCAGCGAGAGCAGTCATTGAAGCGGTGACAACAAGCGTAGAGGCAATCAACAAGCCAGAAATGGTAACCACTTCGGTGTTAATCAGGGCCAAAACAATAAGAATGGACATTTCAAGAAGAAGAGATTCAACAATGATGGAAAGACGTCAGCACCAGCACCTGTCGTTAAGGAAGAAGAACGACCACCTATCATATGTTTCAAATACGGAGGGGAGGGGCACATCAGTCCAAACTGTGCGATGCCGTCCAAAGCATGTTATAACTATGGAAGAGAAGGTCACATAGCCTAATTTTTTCATTCACCGAAGATAAATTCAGCTAGGATGGAGGCACCAAAGGCCGTCCCAGAAAAGTCAAAACCGGTAGTGCAAGGGAGAGCATTTGTTGTGACCTCCCAGAAAGCAAGGAACCCGAATGAGGTTATCACGGGTAAGCTTATCATAAACTCTAACGAAATCTATACTTTATTTGATACCAGTTCTACCCATTCTTTTATTTCTCCTACTTGCGCTCATCGATTAAATTTGACTCCGGAGAAATTAGACTTTGACTTATCTGTTGAAACTCCGTTGGGAGAAACCTTCATTACATCCACTGTTTATAAGTCTTGTTTGGTACAAATTGGTACCCTCACATTACCTGTAGATCTTATTTCATTGAAAATACTTGCATTTGACGTGATTCTAGGGATTGATTGGTTAACTACTCATCATGCAAAAATTGATTGTTTCTGTAAGGTTGTTTGCTTTCATATTCCTAATCAATCTATTATGCGAATTCAAGCGACCAAACCGTTAAAATCAATCACGGTCATCTCAAGCCATAAAGCTATTCGTTTATTAAAAAACGGATGTCAAGCTTTCTTAGCTCATGTCATAGATTTAAACAAAAATACGTCAGTTTTAAACAATATTTCTATTGTTAATAAATTTCCCGACATATTCCCCGAAGAACTTCCTGGCCTACCCCCTGAGCGTGAAATTAAATTTTGTATCGACCTTGAACCCGGTACAAAACCCATTTCCAAAGCCCCATATCTAATGGCTCCTATTGAACTTCAAGAGTTAAAGACCCAACTGTAGGAATTTTTAGACATTGGCTTTATTCGTCCTAGTACTTCTCCTTGGGGTGCTCATGTTCTATTCGTGAAGAAGAAAGATGGGAGTATGTGACTTTGTATTGATTATCGGGAGTTGAATCATGTCACCATCAAAAATAGGTATCCATTGCCACGTATTGATGACCTGTTTGACCAGTTGCAAGGAGCCAAATTCTTTTCAAAGATTGATCTTCGTTCCGGATATCACCAATTGAAGATTAGAACCGATGACATTCCAAAGACGGCTTTCAGAACTCGGTACGGGCATTATGAATTCCTAGTCATGTCCTTTGGATTGACTAATGCTCCTGCTGCCTTCATGGATATGATGAACCGAGTATTCAAGGAATATTTGGATCACTTTGTGGTCGTCTTTATTGATAACATCCTTATTTATTCCAAAAGCCGTGAAGATCATGAGCAACACTTGAGGCTGACACTCCAAAAGCTTCGTGAATACAAGCATTATGCCAAGTTGAAGAAATGTAAATTCTGGCTTGAGGAAGTAGCATTCCTTGGGCACGTAGTATCAAGTCATGGAATATCTGTTGACCCAGCAAAGATTGAAGCAATTCAAAGTTGGGAGCAACCTAAATCAGTGACCAAAGTACGTAGCTTTCTCGGTTTAGCTGGTTATTATCGGAGATTCGTAGAAGGATTTTCTCGAATCGCTACTCCATTGACTCAGCTGACTCAGAAAGATACAAAGTTCGGTTGGAGCGAAGAATGTGAGAAGAGTTTTCAAGAACTCAAGAGGAGACTCATTTCAAAGACCTACGTCGGCAATACCATCCGCCTCGAGGGATTTGTCATCTACAGTGATGCTTCGGGCAAAGGGTTGGGATGTTGTCTCATTCAACATGGGAAAGTCATAGCCTATGCCTCAAGGTAACTCAAAGAATTTGAGAGGAATTATCCTACTCATGATCTAGAGTTGGCAGCTGTTGTCTTTGCACTTAAAATTTAGAGGCATTACTTGTATGGGGAGAAGGTGGAGATCTTTACGGATCATAAAAGCCTCAAATATTTATTTACTCAAAGGGAACTCAACATGCGACAATGACGTTGGCTTGAACAATTGAAAGATTATGATCATACCATCCAATACCATCTTGGAAAAGCGAACGTGGTAGTTGACGCATTGAGTAGAAGATCATATGCAAGTACGAGTGCGATATTGTCAACGTAAAGGCCCATTTTGTGTGACTTGCAAAGAATGGAGATAGAGTTGAAGACTCCAGGGACCCATGTGATGATGGTGAATATACGAGTAGAATCGACTTTAATCGATAAAGTTAAAGATGCTCAAGTTACAGACCTGGAGCTGATGCATATGAGGAAGAAAGTGCAAGAAGGTGCTATGCCGGAAGCAAGAATCGATGAAGAAAGAATACTTCGAGTCAACTCCAGACTTTGTGTTCCTAACGACCCTGATTTAAAGTATAAAATCATGATGGAGCGCCTAACACACCGCTTTCCAATCCATCTCGGGAGTACCAAATGTATCATGATATTCGTCATACATTTTGGTGGAGCAATATGAAGAGAGAGATAGCATTTTTTATCTCAAGGTGTCTAACTTGTCAACGAGTTAAAGCGGAGCATCAAGTACCAAAAGGTCCATTGCAACCACTTGAAATTCCAGAATGGAAGTGGGAACACATTACCATGGATTTCATTATCGGTCTTCCTAAGGTTTCTCAAGGCATAGATACGATTTGGGTTATTGTTGATAGATTGACCAAGTCTGCTCATTTCTTACCGATACGGGAAACTTATACACTTGAACGTCTTGCTCATATGTACATAAATGAGATTGTAAGACTGCATGGTATGCCGGTATCCATAGTTTCTGATCGAGACCCAAAATTCACTTCACGATTTTGGGTTAGTTTGCAAAAATCTATGAGCACAGACTTACGATTTAGCTCGGCATATCATCCTCGAGACGACCAGACAATGGAGAGGACTATTCAAACTCTTGAAGATCTATTAAGACTCTCTGTCCTTGATTTCAAGGGAAGTTAGGACAAGTTCTTACCATTAGTGGAGTGTTCCTACAACAACAGTTATCAAGCAAGTATTGGCATGGCTCCATTCAAGCGCCAGATGGAAGAAAGTGTTGTTCTCGAAGATTTGGGGATGAGGTGGGTGAAGCAACGTTGTTGGGACTGGAGTTGGTACGTATGTCTACGGAAAAGATTCAAACGATCCGACAACGTATAAAAACCTCACAAGATCGACAAAAGAGTTATGCTGATCTTCATCGAAAGGACGTGGAATTCGATATAGGAGATCATGTGTTGTTGTATGTTGCTCCTTGGAAAGGAGTTACGAGATTTGGAAAGAGAGGAAAACTAAATCCTCGATTCATCGGCCCATTTTTAATCCTCGATCGAGCAGGAACTGTGGCCTATAGACTCGCTTTACCGCCAACTATGTCTCGTGTTCATAACGTTTTTCACATATCCATGTTACGTAAATATGTGAAAGACCCGAACCACATTATTAAGTTAGAACCGGACGGAATAGCGAAAGATTTGACGTATGAAGAGGTTCCTGTTCAAATCTTGGATAAGAAGGAACATATTCTACGCTCCAAGGTTATACCTCAAGTCAAAGTTTTGTGGAGAAACCACGATGTTGAGGAAATGACTTGGGAGTTAGAATCTGAAATGAAATCAAGGTATCCTTACCTCTTCGATATACCAGGTACGTACCCTAATTTCGAGGGCGAAATTTCATAAGAAGGGGAGGTTGTAAGTGTAACGCCCCGAAATCCGGTTTATCTTCACACCCGGATTTCGTACGTCACGAGTACATCATTCATCCAACATACATCATTATATACTGAAATATAACAACATACACTCTCATATCCCAGGTTCTGGAACCTTATGACCTCTTTTATTACAAATAATGATAATTACATTATTTATTTCATCTTACAAGAGTGACTTTTATCCACCACCAAGGATACATAATAGTTCATTAAACTAGTCTATAGTTCAGTTTTTATCTTTCTACATTACAAGTCTTCACTTGATCTTCTCGCTCATTCACCTTCTGAATGGTACTTCATCTGGATACCGGTCAACTTGATCTTTACGGATCCTTAAGTTCTTCTAACCTTGTTTCTTTGAAAATTGTTTTTCATTTAAAGCAAGTGTGAGCATTCAATTACCCAGCAAGTCATAACAGTTGAACAAACAACTTCAGAATTAAAACATTTCTTTAGAACTTCTATAACCGAACAAAGGTTATGAAGCAGCTTGAATAATAGGAATAGTCTCGATTCCTATCATCTTAAAACATCAATTATTTTCACTTTGAAATACTTTCATCCCTCTACCTTTTTCATACACATCCTGTATGGCTAGAATCATTAGCACAGACTTAACAATAATGGTTCATGTAAAATATGTTATATTATTAAATCAATAATTGAGACGACAAGTTATAAATGATTAATAATTGTTGAAAGATTAAATATGTGTTGATTAAAAATAAAATGATTTGTGGTAATATTTATTCAATCCTTGATGTATATAAAGAGTCTATTATGATACATTTGTGGTAAGTTGGGTTATTTTACGGGGGGGCCCATATGTCATCATCTAAGAGTCTCTTCCTCAATAGTAATTACCTTCGTCAATAGTAATTACCTTCGTCAATAGTAATTACCTTTACCAGACGTCAAACCACTTGTCGTTTCATATTACAAGCGTCAAACCAATTGTCGATTCACATTACAGGCGTCAAACCACTTGGTGTTTCACATTATAGGCGTCAAACCACTTTTCTTTTCACATCACCAGTCGTCAAGCCACTTGCCTTTTCACATTTCAAGTGCTAAGCTAGAAATCTTCTATAAATAGAGGCCTAGTGCTTCATTATTTTTCACGAATTCATTCAACCTATAGAGAGAGAAAGTATAGAGAGAATAAGAGAGAAAGAAGAAGAGTATTATGTTACTACACTACTGCAGTATTTAATCTCCTACTAATGTAAGGGGTGTTATTCTTTCTTATTCACGAAGAGAACTATTGTTATTCCATTGCTTATTATTCTGTTGGAATAACCTGTATACGCGGTTTACCCTATACTTGGTGACATTCTTCTATTATTCTGTTGGAACATCCTGTCTGTATGTTTTACACCGGACCTGGTTTCATCTTTATTATTATTCTATTGGAACATCCTGTCTGTGTGTTTTACACCGCACATAGTTCTGTCTTTATTATTATTCTTTTGGAACATCCTGTCTATGTGTTTTACAGTGGACCTGGTTCCGTCTTTATTATTATTCTGTTGGAACATCCTGTCTGTGTGTTTTACACCGGACTTGGTTCCATCTTTATTATTCTATTGGAACATCCTGTCGGTGCAAATTTTGCCTGACCTGGTTCCGTTATAATTATTCTGTTGGAATAACCTGTCTATACGAAGTACCGCATGCATGGTGATTTCTTTTGTTATTCCATTCTTTATTATACTTAGTTGGTTAAAGTTTTTACTTCTATACTCCATGAAATTAGTAGAATATCCTTGATATTGGCACTTCATCCAGTATTTTTTCATGGAAATATTCTTCTGATCATTCTTGAAATTTACTCTACAAAGCAGTATCATGATGACAATTTGGACATTATTAGTTCCTGGATAAATTAATTCTTGAACTTGTTTTATTGAATTCTTATATCATTGTCATCATCCTAATGTTTATATTATGTTGAAAGTCATCTGTGGCCTGTAGTGCATAGATGGACTTGGTATGATTATGACCAGGGATTATTCAGTGTAATCATGACCGTAATGTTACAAATGATGTGGTAAAAGTTATCATTGGGCCGTAGTACATTGATGGACAGTTGTTGGCATGATCATGATTATTAATGAATACACAAATGTCCTTGGCTGTAGTGCATGGATAATTTGTGGTCGTGATACTAAAGAATATCCTTGGCCGTAGTGCATGGGTGATTCGATGATGTGGATTATTTATTAAGATGAGTCCCAGCGATAAAAGTCATGAAAAACCTTTTAAATCATAAAAGATAGTAGATTTTATTCTATACTTGACTCTTTTAATGGATTGCTTGTTCCGCTGCAGTTAAACTTGATGTTGTTATATTTTATCAATTTAACACTGTTGAAGGCTAACGATAATTTATTCTGCATTATCTTAGTCATAATATTTCTTACTAGGCTAGTTGAGCTCACCCTTTCTTTTACTGTTCTCTTCAGGAAATAAGAACATAGCAGGTACTAGTCGGGGAACGGAGTGACGGTCCAGAGGATAGCATTAGTAGTCCTCACTATTATGTGAAATAGTGTGTTAATAATTGTAATGAGGACTCTTTTTGAGTTTGTATAATCTCTAGTAGACAATAATTGTATTCAATCTCACAGTTACGTTTTATCGTATTGTACACGACAGTTGTATTAGTAAGTTGTATTTAAATTTTGTACCATGTATCTGACGACCCAAGATGGGTGATGTGTATACCTAATTTTGGGGGCGTCACACTTATGCTTGGCTTCCACACCAAGGTGGCCGGCCCACCTCTTTTTATGACATCCCATGGGTTGCCCCATGGGTTTTACCCATTCGGTGACCCACGGTTCAGTTTAAATGAATTGGGCTTAACTAAATTAATATTGGGCCTTGGTCATTCAAATGACTGGATTAATTAATAATCCAACTCAAATGAATTAGTCATTAAGTCTTAACTTAATTCTATAATACGAATCGTATCACATACGTACAATTTACGTATTATCTCCGTATACTACTCGTACAATAATCATATTGTACTTCGTATTTACTCAACGTATTATACATAGATAATAAATAGTATCACCAAAGGCATAACACTCGCCTTAACCCTAATGTTATTCCTTCTACGCATATTATTTCCTCCTCGTAAATCAATATACTCAACCATTACGTTTTAAGTCCGCAGGCGAAAACTGCGTTTTCCATAAATGAAATATTATCAAATATTCCAACTCATCACGTTATACTATCATTACGCGTTTCCCAGAATTTCAAAATAATTCCTCGAACAGAAACGGATGAATAGTGTTTTTACAGAAATTTCTCGGAAAACAATTATTATCGTCCTAGAAATTTCAAACAACTATTTCTAACACGTAGCCAGAATACTAACCATGTTAGCACATTCTAGGTCATAGAATGACCTTCACATAGCTTACTCACAAAGAAATCAATTAAATTCATTTAATTCACATAATCAAATAAAAATTTAATTGCCAAAAAATCCGATTTTCTTGGGCGTTACAGAAGTCCCACCACAAAGTCCATTGTGATGTGCTCCTACTTCCACTATGGAATTTCTAGCGGTTGTAACAACCCTCTCGGTCGTTGATGTTCAGCCTTAACTTTTTGACAAGTTAAGCACCTACTAACATATTCTGCTATCTCCTTCTTCAAATACGGCCACCAAAAGTTCTGACGAAGGTCATGATACATCTTCGTACTACCGGGATGTATCGAGTACCTCGAACTATGGGCCTCCATTATAATTTCTTCTTTTAATTCAGGATCATTAAGAACCCAAATTCTTCCCTCAAAATGAAGTAATCCCTCCTTATCGAGGTTATACTCAGTCTTTTCTTCGTCTTCTATTCTTTTCTGCATCTGCTGGCACTCCTCATTGCCCAATTGTACTCCCCTAACCCGCTCCACTATGGTAGGTTGGGTTTCCATGGAAAATAACATCTCTACCGCTTCCTCCGGTAACTTAACTTCTAGTTCCATTTTTGCCATCGCTGTTACCAACTCATTCTGAGTTGTTAACATTGATAATTTCTCTCTACCCTTCCTACTTAGCGCATCGGCTACTAAATTTGCTTTCCCCAGATGATATAAAATATCACAGTCTCATGTTCAACTCCTTCTGTGTCAAGATATATTTCAGACTTTTATGGTCCGTATATATCTCACATTTCTCACCATAAAGATAATTCCTCCATATCTTTAGGGCAAAAACTACAGCTGCCAATTACAGGTCATGAGTAGGATAGACCTTCTCATAATCCTTCAATTGATGTGACGCATATGCAATGACCTTGCCATGCTGCATGAGCACGCAACCTAGTCCTTTATGCGAAGCATCGCTATACACTACAAAATTCCCTGTATCGTCTGGTAAAGACAATATCGGTGCCTCACTTAACCTCTTCTTTAACTCTTGAAAATTGTTCTCACATGTTTCAGTCCACACATACTTCACCGACTTTCTTGTCAGATTTGTTAACGAAGTAGCCAATTTAGAAAAGTTCAGAATGAACCTTCTATAGTATCCCGCTAACCCCAGAAAACTCCGAACCTCAGTTGGCGTTTTCGGTTGCTCCCATTCGTTAACTGCTTCTACTTTTGCCGGATCTACGAAAATGTCATCCTTATCAATAACATGCCCTAGAAACTGCACCCTCTCAAGCCAAAATTCACATTTTGTGAATTTCGCATACAACTTCTCCTTCCATAGTGTCTCCAACACTATTCTTAAATGTTCCGAACGATCTTTTGGCATCTTTGAATAGTCTAGAATATCATCAATGAACAATACGACAAACTTGTACAAATATTATTTTAACACTCTGTTCATCATATCCATAAATGCGGCTGGCGCATTAGTCAAACCAAATGACATTACCAGAAACTCGTAATGACCATAACGAGTTCTAAATGCCGTCTTAGGTACATCTTCCTTCCTCACCTTTAACTGATGATACCCCGTGCGTAAGTCTATTTTAGAAAAATACTTTGCCCCTTTCAACTGATCAAATAGATCATTGATCCTGGGTAAAGGGTATCTATTCTTAATCGTTAACTTGTTCAACTCCCGATAGTTGATACAAAGTCTTAACGACCCATCCTTCTTCTTTACAAACAACACTGGTGCTCCCCAAGGATACACACTTGGTTGAATATACTTCCTGTCTAATAGTTCTTGTAATTGAACCATTAACTCCTTCATCTCGACTGGCGCCATTCGATATGGTGCCCTTGAAACTGGTGCCATTCCCGGTAACAGATCAATTACAAACTCCACCTCCCTGTCCGATGGAATACCCGGTATCTCCTCCAAAAATACATCCGCGAACTCTTGCACAATAGGTATCTGATCCAAGGATGTTCCCACTCTTTGGGTATCCACCACATGGCATAGATAACCTACACACTTTTCTCAACATCTTCCTAGCTTGTGTCATGATGACAACAAGAGCGTCTCTTGAATTACTACCGAAGAACACTACCTTGGTTTTCTTAGAAAGCCGAAGGTTTACACTTTTCCTATGGCAATCTATAATCGCCTCATGGTTCACCAACAAATCCATACCAAGAATTACGTCGAATTCTTTTAGCCTTATCGGTACTAAATCTACCGATAACTTATTCCCTCTAATTTCCACGCAGCAATTCTTATGAATATGATCAATGGGGATTATCTCTTTGTTTGCTACCTTAACGTCTAAAGGTATAGGTAACTTCTCAGGGATTAAACCTAATCACTTAGCAAATTCACATGCTATAAAAGAAAAAGTACCACCCGAGTCAAATAGCACATAAGCATTTATCTTATTGACCGGAATGATTCCTGCTACCACATCTGTTGATGCGACCATATCTTGAACAGTCATATTAAAAGTACGAGCTGAGGGTCTACCCACTGATGGTGTTGGTCCAGTAATGGCTAATTTACCACTACCAGAACTCTTATTCCCCTCTAAACCCTTCTTCGGGAAATTTCTTGCCATGTGGTCAATTGACCCACAGACAAAACACCCCTGGTTTTTCTTAGGGTTAGGACAGTTGGGTGACAAATGCCCCTCCTACCCACAGTTGTAGCATACTACTTTCCCTTTTAAACAAACTCCCATGTGAGATTTTTCGCATGTCTTACATGCTTCCGTTCTCCGTTTGGGATCTCCTGACTTTACCCCGGTATTCCCAGGGTTAAAACTCTTTCTCTTTGGCTAGTTGCCACTTCCGCTGGCAACTTCAGCCTTATTACTTCCTTCTAACTTACTCTTAATCTTCCGCTCTTTGTGGTATTGAGACAATGCCTCACCACCACCTTCATCTATTATCGCCTTCTCCATAATGGTCCCAGAGGGAAGCACTCTGAAAAGCGATATCCTACTATATAGAGCCGTGGTTTTAAGCCCCGCTCAAATCTGCTACGCCTTCCTTTCCTCTATATCCACGATGTGGAGCAAATCTCGCCAATTTGTTAAACTTGGCGATATCTTTGAGAACTCATCATATCCCCCGCTAAGTTCTAAGAACTTAATTTCCATCCTACCGCCTTTGCTAGTAGGGAAATAGTTCTCACAGAAAACCTTTCTTAAACCTGTTCCCACGTATGTGACCTCTGTCCTAGCTCCCACCACGTGTGAGCTTCCCACCAAGAGGTTGGCTTCCCCTTCATCATGTAAGTCACAAAAGAAGTCTTTTTGCCTCCACCCACGCTTGTTATCACAAATGCCTTTTCAATCTCTCTAATCCATGTCTGGGCTTCTAGTGGATCTGTCATTCCTTAGAACTCGGGAGGACCCACACTTTTAAAGTTTTTAAAGGTTGTTGTTCTTACTAACCTAGGAGCTACATCAATCCCACCCCCCACTTGGTTAAATGCAGCCGTTAATAAATTAACGAACTCTTGCATAGGGTTGTTAGGACCCCCTGATTTTCATTATGAGACTCGGCCTCTTGGTTCCGTTGTCTCTTTCTCGGCGGCATAATTCTGATTAAATATATAAAGCTTCGTTATTATCTATTTAGCTACTCAGTTATCATTTTAAATTAACAACAACCATTCATATCACAACAAGCATGTTGAATAAAAACTTCATTATATAAATATGCTTTCATAGTCAAAACTATTTACATCATGTTCCCTTAGCCAAAAGCTATTACATACTATCCCGCGATTGCCTTCTACAAAATTTGGGATTTACAAAAAGACTACCCTTAGTTATACAAAAGAGGGTTTTACGTCACTACTTATATACCAAAAAGATCTAATGATCTACTAACACTGTCGAACGACATTCTCATATTTCTGATTTGCCAGATTCGACACTATATCTCGGCTTATGGCATGTCGAATCTGCCCGAACTCAATAGAATAACAAGCAATTTTCAGCTTGAAATCCATATGAGCGCATTCATGGATGTATGACATCCTAGTTATTTTCTGGTCTTTCTCAACCAGTTTCTTTTGTAGCTCAAGGACCTCATCCTTATAGTTACGAGCCTTATCAGTCATAAGCACATTCTCATCGTGCTATGACTCAAAGTCTGCCTCTGCAGATTCTTTCGCCTCATATAAGGAAGTTATTTCCTCAATCTGTGCCTCTACTTGAGTACACAAATGCATATTCCTAACCAAAACTGCCAGATACAATGCTCTAGTTGCATCCAGAGATGCTGGCTCCTGAGTAGGTAACACCGTGTTAATCGATGTCACCTCCATTTCCTCCTCCACATCTAGCATCTCGTTAAGGTATGATGTTAATCCCATAGTCTCCTCAGAGTATTCCTCCTCAGAGATGTACTCCTCAATGTCTGAGTCTTCCAAAGACAACTATCTGCATTACCTCTCGCCACTTGCATTGGTACAATCTCAACTTGGTTAATTGAGTCCTCACTTATCATTTCCACGTTTCTAAACATCAAGCTATCGGTTGACATCTATAAACACATAACACGTTGATTAGTACATAATACACAATAGTATAAACATAAATCACATTTAATATTTTTAAGATTAATTTCCATCTTTTAATCCTTTTGATACTGAGTTGTCTCAATATCTTATTAATTCAATGAACTTGAATTTCATTCCTCGGACTTTACCTTCCTTATGAGGTTATTAGCCTAAGGTTTCCACCCCCCCCCCCCTTAAGTTTTATAACCTAAGGCTTTGATACCAACCTGTGACGCCCCCGAATTCGGGTATCTTCCAACCCGACAGATGGTGCTCCACTATACTAACATCCATACAATCATTCCATTGAAATACAACAAAATGAAAGTAATTACTATCTTCTTATTACAAACAAATTATAATCCTTCCTGTGTTCATAAACCTATACATCGTTCATTGTTCATAATGTATAATACATACAAACTTACTAAACTATTACACAATGCCTAAGCATCCATCTTAGCTTTGCCCTTATCATTCTTGGCATTCACAGTACGTTCATCTTTAACTGCAGTTATATAATTCAAGCAAGAAGTGAGCATGACAGCTCAGCAAGTTTAATCAAGGATAATAGGAATACCACATTCATGAATTATATACCAATTCCAACATAACGGTACAATAGTTATAAAGTATTATGAATCAATAATACTTTAACAGTTTATAACATCAATTCCCAAAGTATAGTATAGATTCAGAATTCTAAACCGGTCGATAGACCATGAACAGTAAATTTTAGTTTTCATACTTGAAAAGGAGTCTACAGCACTAAGGCCGTTCATCAGTATAACTTACGAGCACTTCTAGGTGATCAGCATATAGTACTCTATGTTGATCAATACTACATTCATTTAACGTATTTACGTTTAATATTTTTGGCAAACTCGCGTGCCCATCGAATAATCGATGAAAAATACTTTTGTTTGTTCATAGACAAACCTTACCTTCACGTCCGTACCAATTACTTGGCATAGGATAGCGTTAACATTTCTATATAGAATGATATGTATAATACTCAATCTATATATTACGAATAGTCTAGCCGAGTTAAAATTTGGCATCGACCCTTTCTTTAAAATAAGTCTTTCAATTCAGTTCAACGAATCACATAAAACTTGGCTAACATGGAAGTTAGACAAGCGTTAAGAAAACTTACCTTTCAGTGTCTTCAAATAACTTACTTGACTGACCACAGCCTTTACAGAATCTATATGATATATTCAAATAACACACTGTAATTAGCTATCAAACAACTATTCACATTGTTCCTACAAGCTTCTTTCTCTTCTATGTCTATGTTAACTTAATATCTTTATTAAAGTTAACATGACTTATTACCCTTCGTCCCAGTTTATCACTCTATTGATGTTTAATAACCGGACTCAAACATCATTGATAAGGTACCAACTTTGTTCATTGTACATATCTTGTTAACATGCATTACATTCCTAAGTTTCATACCCTATACCTTAGTATAGGTAATATAGGATTAGTCTTAGTACATTTATTGAGTATATAAACTCAACTCAGGTAGGTCTCTAAACAATTGAAGCTTAAAACCTAACTTGGTCAACTTTTTTCCCTTAGCCGCAACAAGGACGCGACAACCTTTGTATTTTAGTGGTATTTATGCATTTTTGAGTTAGCAGGGTACTTTCATTTGAGTCTGCATCTGTGCACGCCACCACTTTGTATCTTGGTTTTTAGCCATGCCATTGAAGTCCCAATAATACCAGTTAATAAACTAGTTTTTGTTTTCTAATGAAACTCCCAGCTTCCTAATTTGTTCGTTTTACATCCGAATTGACCCGTTCAAATTCCTACAAGTCAAGAATTACATCATTTACATGTTCATATAAGAATTCAACACTTTCGAATCCGTTAACTCATAATTCGCTATTAAGTTCATTTTATATACGTTCGTAAACATTAATGAGCGTTCAATGCTCGTTTTCTTCGTTCAATGAGCGTTCTCGAACCCACAACTCTTAATCACCCTATCTCACGTGTTGACATTGAAAACCAACGTTTTCAAGTCTCACAACAACTTTCGACTACCAATCCGGAATTTCCGTAAAATTCCGTTTAATGTCTATTTCCGTAAAATTCGCCATAACTTCATTACTAATGTTCTCTAAGCCAAATCACATGGAATTCTCCATGGATTTTATATCTACATCCTAACCAAACAAGATGCATCTACTAACGTATTGATGGAGCTCAATTGTTTATCAACAATCGATCTCAACTATCAATATTTCCATGGTTCAAAAACTATATTAAACCTTATTATTTTTATAATCTCATGACTTATAGAGATTGAATCTATGGTAAGTCATCTTTAAATCCTCACTCATAACATATACCACCCCTTCACAATTCTCTAAAATGAAAGAAAATCTAAAAGAGATGCAGATGAGAAACAAGAAGTATTACCTCAAGAACTCTTAAGAAATCTTTTGGAAAAGTAGAAGATAAAGCTTCCAAAGTGTATGCTTGCAAGGATATCTCTCTTTCTCTCTCAAATAATCTAGGTTGGCAATTTGAAAAACTCACAAATGAATCAACCTAGCTTCTTATTTATAGAAAATTAGAATGGAGGGCATAATGGTCAAAGAACCATCACCTCCTTAATATTCATGTGTGGTCACCAAGTAAAACACTTGGTGACCAAGCCTTATGCTTGGCTTCCACACCAAGGTGGTCGGCCCACCTCCTTTTGTGACATCCCATGGGTTGCCCCATGGGTTTTACCCATTCAGTGACCCACCAATTCGACCCACGGTTCGGTTTTAATGAATTTGGCTTAACTAAATTAACATTGGGCCTTGGTCATTCAAATGATTAGATTAATTAATAATCCAACTCAAATGAATTAGTCATTAAGTCTTAACTTAATTCTATAATACGAATCATATCACATACGTACAATTTACGTATTATCTCCGTATACTACTCGTACAATAATTGTATTGTACCTCGTATTTACTTAACATATTATACATAGATAATAAATAGAATCACCAAAGGCATAACACTCGCCTTAACCATAACGCCATTCCTTCTACGCATATTATTACCTCCTCGGAAATCAATATACTCAACCCTATCTTTCCATCGTTGTTGAACCTTCTCTTCTTGAAATTTCCACTCCTATTATCTTGGCCATGATTACCACCGAAGTTGTTACCATTCTTGGCATGATAATTTCCCCCACGATGGTTATCATTGTTCCGATGGTCGTTGCCACCGGTATGATTATTATTGTGTTGTTGCTTGTTACCTTTTGGTTGTGCTGACTCATTATCGCGCTCCAATAATTGAGCCCTATTCACAATATCTGAATATAAATAAAGTTTATGAGAAATGAGGTATTGACATATATCGGGTTTCAAACCTCTTAGAAACATTCGCGTCATTCGTTCCTCATTATCGACCAAATGGGATGCAAACCAGGATAACTACCCAAATTTAGCCTCGTATTGCGACACGGTCATATTGTTTTGCACCAACTTGATAAACTCCACCTCCTTCATGTGACGAATACTTTCGGGAAAGTACTTGTCGTTGAACAGCTCTTGGAACTTCTCCCAAGACATCTTGAGTGCGTCAGGTTGGGTACGTTTTACATATTCCCACCAGTAATCTACCTCTTCTCGTAACATAAAGGTGGCGAAGGAAACCTTTTGCTCCTCAGAGCATCCCAAGACATCAAATATCTTGGTGATCTACTTTAACCACGTCTCCGTCTTAAGTGGTTCTAGTTTTCCCAAAAACTCCAGCGGTCCCAGCTCCTTGAACTGCTTAGCAGTGACCAGCCGTGGGTTGCCATTGTTTCCACCTGCATTTTGAACAGGAGTCTCTCTCGCCTGATGTTGCATGAATTGCATAAATCCTCTGATCATCCCATCATTTATCATCTGATCGGTGTTGTTGTTTACCTGAGGATTATTGTCTTCCTATTGCATATTATCCAAGGTATTGATCGTTGGTGACTCAACGTTCTCATGTGCTTCATTGCTGATCTCAACATTTTCAGATGCCATTCTTAAACACTATCACAAAACAAGGGTTAATTGACATATCACATATTATCCTTATACTCTTACCGACCAATTAAATACCAAATAAACTTAGGTAGGTTATACTAGTGAAGGAATTCCCCATCTCTCCCCTCCTAGTTCTTATCTCACATCTCAGCCAGGGATCATATCCCTAAGCTCTAATACCAACTGTGACCCGCATCCAAGACATGGATAGCACCTCACAATGATACCTATCAACTTGCCACCGTTACTCACGGCGTCCCCTACGGAAAGCCTAGCTTCGGTGCATCCCAAGACTTGGAAGTCACCAGATAAAGGCTCGGGGCTCTTTTCTATAGCTTTGATACCAACTGTGACGCCCCCAAAATAGATATACATCACCCATCTTGAGTCACCAAATACATGGTACATAAATCAAATACAAACTTAATTATACAATTGTCGGGTAATACACGACAAAACATAGCTGAGAGTTTAAATAAGAATATTGTCTTCTAGACAATATCCTCACTCAATGGAGTCCTCATTACATTTATTGTCATACTATTTAACAGAATAGTGAGGACTACTAATGTTATCACCTGGACCGTCACTCCGTGCCCCGACTAGTCCCAGCTATATTCTCATTTCCTGAAGAGAACAATGAAAGTAAAGGGTGAGCTCAACTAGCCCAGTAAGAAATATTATGTCTAAGATAATACAGAATAAATTATCCTTAGCCTTCAATAGTATAACAACTGATAGAATACAATAGACAACAAGTTTTAGATCAACAACTGCAGAGGAATAAGCAATCCATTAGAAGAGTCAAGTAGAGCATAAAATCTACTATCTTCTATGATTTAAAAAGTTTTTCATCAACTTTATCGCTGAGACTTAGCTTAATAAATAAAATCGAATCATCCCTGCACCACGGCCAAGGATATTCATGTAATCATCAATGGTCATGATTATACCGAATAATCCTTGGTCATAATCATACCAACAACTGTCCATCAATGAACTACAGGCCAATGAGAACTTTTACCACATCATTCGTTACATTACGGTCATGATTATACCGAATAATCTATGGTCATAATCATACCAAGTCCATCTATACACGTAAGCCAAAGATGAATTTCATCACAATACAAGCATGAGGATGTTGACCATGACATAACAATTCAATAAAACAAGTTCAAGGATAAATTTTAAATATTTATAATTTTATCTATCCAGAATTCAATAACGTTCAAATTGTCAACATGATATTGCTTTGTGGAGTAAAATTCAAGAATAATATTCATGTACCAAAAATAATTTGCACAGAAAAGAAATGTATTTTTCGGGTAATTAGTACCCCGTGAATAGTATCCTGTGAATAGTAATTCGGGAATAGTACCTCGTGAATAGTACCCCGACATGAAAAGTACCCCACATACCAGAGTGAATAATATTTGGGTGAATAGTAATTGGGTGAATAGTAACTCGTGAATAGTACTCTGGCATAAAAAGTTTCCCGAATACCCGAGTGAATAATATTTGGGTGAATAGTAACCGGGTGAATAGTAACTCATGAATAGTATTCCGTCATGAAAAGATCAATAATTATCAACAAAGCTCAGAATAATATTTTCATGAAAAGATACTGGATGAAGCGCAAATATCAAGGATATTCCACTAATTTCATGGATTATGGAAGCCAAAACTTCAACAAAATAAGTATAGAATTCAAAATCTGAAACGAAATAATATTACTTATATACTATAGAGTATGGAAGAAAATATTATTTCAAGCGAATACTAAACAAAAATATCATCCCTTGAACAGAAATAATATTCCAACGAATATTTAACGAAGATAATATTCCTACGAATATTGAATGAAGATAATGTCCTTTATGAATATTGAACGAAATAATATTCATATGAATACGAAAAATAATATCTCTTCAGAATATGAAATAAATAATACCCCTTACCTCAAAAGAAGACTGGATACTGGAGTAGTGAAGTAGCAGACTTCGCTTCTTCTTTCTCTCTCTAGCTTCTCTCTCTATAGCTTCTATCTTTATAATTGCTCTTGTGAAAGTAAATGAATTGGTGAGAATGAAAGAAGAATGAGCTTCTATTTATAGGAAAATATAGTTTCAATAATTGCACGTTTTGGGGCTCGAAATATTACAGTATAATACCTTCCTCTTTTTCTTCATTTTTAATTTAGTCCTGCAAGTATTATCAAACTTGCACCACCTCCCCTAATAGTAAATCATGTGAATTAATAGTTTATTCATGTGACTCAATAGTATAATCATCTGAAAAAACTAATTATAGTATAGTAACTTTATCTATACCTCCATTTTTAATTTAGTCATGCAAGTATTATCAATCTTGCACCAATTCCCGTAATTGTAAATCATGTGAATCAATAATACACACATGTGAACACATAGTTATAAGCATGTGAATTAATAGCAATTAATTGCTCATTTATCTGGTTAATTATCCGATTGGTCAATATAACCTCCAGACATCAATTATTATCGAAATAAATGTCGATTTCCACTAACACTAATAATTTCCACACAATGGAACTATCAATTTCATCTTTAATTAACAAGAACTTATTCATCATTAATATTATAACTCATAATATTTAACAATCGTGTCGCTCCTGTGAAAGAGGGGCTTTTCGATAAGGATTTCTTCTTATTGAAAGCGCCGTTGAATTAGGTGACCAAACCTCTCCTCGATGTAACTTCTGACATCATTCAATATTGCAAATAATAATATGAATAACTTTGTCGTCTCAATTATTAATTTAATAATATAAAATATTGATACTGTGACAATAATTGAATCAATAATATGAGACATATGATGCAGCAATTATGTGACGCCCCCAAATATAGGTATACATCACCCATCTTGAGTCACCATATATCATACTATAAAAATCAAATACAAACTTCATTTATATTAATCATTGAATCATACAGTACGACAAACAGAGATAAGTCATGAGTTTTAATACAAAAATATGTAACTCTCATAGTGCCTCGACCAACCCTTACAATGACACTTTATATAAAAGTACAATTCAAAATCGCTTTTAGAAATTAAAATCTTTGAGAAGTGCTCAAGGAAACCTTCAGATATGGGAGGCCATGCGTCTAGGTTATGATAGATATCATATGTCCACAGAATTATCCTTGGTTGACTCAATAGACCCCAAAGAAAAACGAGAAGATTACTATCATCTTCTTTCCAATGGTGAGTCTTCTCTTGACATATAATTATCTATGTTGTCTCCAAGTGAAAATTATATTTGAAATAAACTCCAAGATCATATAGGTAGCGCTCGTAGATATACTCATCAAGTGGATGTGCACAACCCTGTCTTATGATATCACGAGGTTGTATGTCATTAGACATCTTGTATGATAGTGGCAAAACACCCTTCCAAAGTTGGGTTCACCTCACCATATTCGGTTCACCAAAATTAAATATCAAATGACGTATATAATACGACACACTTATCTAATGTTCTCAACAAAATTATTTCCATACTATTTAGGGAAAACCTCAACAGCTATAGACCATCATTCTATTCCCCTGTTTTCCCCGCTCGACCCAACTACACTCTTATTACTTGAAAGGAATTGTGAAGCAATAAGGGTGAGCACAACTAGCCCAGCAAAGAATATCATGACTAAAGATAATTTACGTCATCAATAGCCTTCATCAGTAATAAATCAGAGATTGAGGACATATGGTAGATGATAAAACTTTTCAACCATAGTTGCTGCGGATTGAGTAATCCATTAGAAGAGTCAAATAGACCATCAGGTCTATTATCTTCTCCATGTTAAAATTCCACCAATAATGTTTTATCCCTGTAACATCAATAAACAATTCATGTCCATAATCATATAAATAACTCATAATCATAATTGTGATTCTAAATTTCTCTTCGCACCCAAGACGAAGATAATTTTCATCACCTATCTTCACCTGAAACATCAAAAATTATGGTTATACCAAATCGCAATTCCTGCTCATAATCATACTAATAAATTCATCTTTGCACTACAGCCAAAGATATTCATTAACAATTCATCTTTGCACTACAGGCCAAAGACATACAACTGTATTTTAGAAGAGTCAAGTAGAACATGATATCTACTATCTTTTACGAATTAAAATTGTATAATCAATATTTTATCGCTGAGACTCAACTTAATAAATAATCCACATCATTGAATCATCCCTACACTACGGCCAAGGATATTCATGTACTCATCAATGGTTATGATTATACCGAATAATCCCTTGTTATAATCATACCAACAACTGTCCATCAATGCACTACGGGCCAATGAGGACTTTTACCACATCATCTATAACATTACGGGTCATGATTATACCGAATGATCCCTGGTCATAATCATACCAATAAACAAAGCATCTATGCACATAAGCCAAAGATACTCATCAATCAATAATTCATCTTTGCACATAAGCCAAAGATATACAACTGTAAAACCAATAATCAAAAGTCCATCTTTGCATATAAGCCAAAGATATACAATCAAAACTAATAATCAACAATCCATCTTTTGCACGTAAGCCAAAGATATACAATCATAAAAAATCGCCAAAGATATACAATCAGTAAAATAAATAATCAACAAATTCAACTTTGCACGTAAGCCAAAGATATACAAATCAGTAAAACTAATAATCAATACCCATCTCTTTGCACATAAGCCAAAGATATACAATCAGTAAAACCATTAATCAACAATCCATCTTTGCACGTAAGCCAAAGATATACAATCAGAAAACTAATAATTAATATCCATCTTTGCACGTAATCCAAAGATATACAATCAGAAAACCAATAATCAACAATCCATCTTTGTACTTAAGCCAAAGATATACAATCAGAAATCCAATAATCAACGATCCATCTTTGTCGTAAGCGAAAGATGACTTTCATCATAATATAAGCATGAGGATGATGACAATAATATAAGCATTAATCAAACGAAATCAAGGATAAATATTAAAGACTTTAAATTTATCCAGAGTTTAAAAATATCCGAATTGTCAACATGATACTGTTTTGTGGAGTAAAATTCAAGAATAATATTCATGTACTAAAAATAATTTGGACAGAAAAGAAATATATTTTTTGGGTAAATAGTACCCCGCAATAGTACCCTATGAATAGTACATCGGGAATAGTACCTTGTTAATAGTATCCCGGCATGAAAAGTACCCCAAATATCCGAGTGAATAATATTTGGGTGAATAGTAATTTGGGTGAATAGTAACCCGTGAATAGTAACTTGTGAATAGTACTCCGATAGGAAAAGTGCCCCGAATACCTGAGTGAATAATACAAGAGTGAATAGTAACCGAGTGAATAGTAACCCGTGAATAGTAACTCGTAAAAATATTTACCAAAGAAAATGATATTCCATGACGAGTGCAAAAGAAATGATATCTCATACGAGTATAATAGAATATACGAAACTACAAATGGATTTTCACCCGCCATGCGATAATCCACGTAGACAGATTATTTCCACAATTTAATAAAGAATGAATACGAAGGATCATTCACCATGCATGTGGTAATCCACATAGACAGGTTATTCCAACCGAATAATAAAGAATGGAATAACAGAAGAATTCATCGAGCATGCGATAGAATCGCATGCATGTGTTAGTTATTCAATGTAATAATAAATAATGGAACCAGGTCATGCGTAATCCACACGATGTGATATTCTAACGTAATAATAAAGAATGGAACCGTGTTATGTAAATCCGCATGATGGTGATATTCCAACATAATAATAAAGAATGGAATACCGTAAGAATTTCACCATGTATGCGAAGATTTAGATGTATATGTTATTCCAAATAATAATAAAGAATGGAATAACAATAGCTCTCTTCACGAATACGAAAAAAATAATACGCCTTACTATAATAATAATATCCCTTACCTCAGAAGAAAACTGGATACTGGAATAGTGAGGTAGCAGACTTCTCTTCTTCTTTCTCTCTATAATTTCTCTCTATAATAATTGCTCTATAGCTTTAGTGAATTGGTGAAAAATAATGAAGGAATGAGCTTCTATTTAAAGGAAAATATAGTTTCGTTAATTGCACATTTTGGGACTCGAAATATTACAGTATAATACCTTCCTCTTTTTCTTCATTTTTAATTTAGTCCTACAAGTATTATCAAACTTGCACCACCTCCCCTAATAGTAAATAATGTGAATCAATAGTAAATCATGTGAATCAATAGTTCTAGACATGTGAAAATATGAATTACAGTATAGTACCTTCATTTATACCTCCATTTCTAACTTAGTCATGCAATTATTATCAATCTTGCACCACCACCCCTAATAGTACAAGAATGTGAATCAATAGTACACACATGTGAACAAATAGTTATAATCATGTGAATTAATAGCAATTAATTGCCCATTTATCTGATTAATTACCCGATTGATCAGTATAACTTCCAGACATCAATTAATATCGAAATAAATGTCGATTTCCACTAACACTAATAATTCCAACATAATGGAACTATCAATTTCATCTTTAATTGACACGAAATTATTCATCATTAATATTATAACTCACAATATTTAACAACCAGGTTGTTCCCAAGAAAGAGGGGGCTTTCCGATAAGGATTTCTCCTATATTAGCCAAGTTGATTAGATTATCTAACCTCTCATTAACAGAACTTCTAGACATTGTCAATATTGCAAATAATAATATGAATAACTTCGTCGTCTCAATTATTTATTTAATAATATAACATATTATACAGATGATATTGTGACAATAATTGAATCAATAATATGAGAGATATGATGCAACAATTATTGTAGCAATAATTGAGTATAACTAAGTGACTTCTTACATAAGCATCAATAATCAATACCGTGTGCTACTATGCAACCACGCGTATTACTATACTTTTACTACCAGCTAGTTCAAAAGTTTTAACGGTAACACTTTCGCCGTTATTTTTATAAAATGATAATTCTGTCGTTTTCTTACTACGGCAATACTTCCGATGTGGGGTCCATTAATGATTGTGCCGTCGTACGGATATTCCCTGACAAAAAGAATATTCCCCGACCAAACGAATATTTTATAACAACTTGCTTACTTTGCAAAAAATTTTACATATCACCCTTAACTTTAACCTTTTATCAATTTAACCATTTATAAAATTAAATACTAATTATAAGAAAATTGAATACTTTCATTTCATAAAATTTGGGGTCTTACAAATTACTTTAGCAATAATTGAGTATAACTGAGTTACTTCTTACGTAAACATCAATAATCAATACCGTGCTACTACTTATGCAACCAATGCCAGATTCTTGTACTTTACTACCGGGTATTTCAACAGTTTTAATGGTAACACTTTCGCCGTTATTTTTATAAAAAGATAATTCTGTCATTTTCTAACTATGATAATACTTCCATTGTGGGGTCCACCAATGATTGTGTCGTCGTACGGATTTTCCCGACAAAAAGAATATTCCCCGACCAAACGAAAATTTTATAACAACTTGCTTACTTTGCAAAAAAATTCACATATCACCCTTAACTTTAACCTTTTATCAATTTAACCATTTACGAAATAAAATAATAATTATAAGAAAATTGAATACTTCCATTTCATAAAATTCGGGGTCTTACATAAAATTCCTCATACAAGATTATTTTAGTAGTATTATATTATATAGTTACTTTTGTCACACTTGATTTTGGTTCATTTAAATGACTTTAACTAAATTAATTTAAATAACTTATAATGGTAATTATAATAATTTTTATTATAATTATATTTATGAATAATAAATAATTACATATCTAATTTAAATTCTTAAATTAGACCAAAACATTATTTTATTTTATTTACTTTTTTTTCTTAAATATTAAGCAATTGATTTAATTTCATTATTTCCTTAAATTAAATCCTTCAGATAAAATTAACATTATTCAATTTAATTAACATTAATCAATTTAGTTAATAATTAATTCACTACAATTCATCAATTATTTATTTCTCTCAATAAATAAATTATTTAAAATATTTATTTAATTCAATAAATATTAAATTAAAATACAAATTTCTCGATCGTTACATCCTTCCCTCCTTAAAAGGATTTTGTCCCCAGAATCACAACTCAAAAAATTTATTCGTTACATTCTTCCTTCCTCAACAAGATTTTGTCCCCAGAATCGCTATACAAAATTAAGCAAACAACTGAGGATAATTCTTCATCATAACGCTTTCAAGTTCCCACGTAGCTTCCTCAGCATTGCGGTACTACTAGATTACTTTAACCGAAGGTATCACCTTATTCCTCAGTACTTGCTCTTTTATGTCAACAACTTGAACATGAACTTCTTCACATGTTAAGTCTTTCTCAAATTATAAGGGCTCGTATTCTATAACATGTTTATAGTCATGCTTATATGGTCTCAACACCGAGCCATGGAAAATATTATGGATATGCATTAATTCCGAAGGTAAAGCTACCTCCTATGCCACTTCAAAAGGTCCTATAAACCTAAGGCTTAATTTCCCTTTCTTACCAAAATGAATTTTCCCCTTCCAGGGAGATACTTTCAAGAACATATAACTACCAACATTGATTTCCCGACTTTGTCGGTGTTGATCGGCATATTTCTTCTGTCTATCCTGTGCAGCTATCAATCTTGCTCAAATGACTTTGATGATTTCGACAGTTTGTTGTCCCAACTCTGGACCCAATATTTGACTTTCACCTACCTCATCCCAGCATAAAGGAGTTCTGCATTTCCTGTCGTACAACGCTTCATAAGGCGGCATGCCAATACTCGCGTGATACCTATTATTATAGGAAAATTCAACCAACGATAAATGATCGTCCCAATTTCCCTTGAAATCATGTCCTCTAATGTCTGGATGGTTCTCTCACTATGTTCGTCTGTTTGAGGATGGTATGTTGTGCTCATTCTTAGCTGTGTTCCCAAGCATTCTTGTAATCGTTTTCAGAAATTTGATGTGAAACGTGGATCTCTATCTGATACAATGGACACAGGTACACCGTGCCTTGAAATAATTTCCTTAACGTATAGTTTTGCCAATCGATCCAGGTTAAATCTAATCTTGATGTGTATGAAGTGTGTCGACTTCGTCAATCGATCAACAATCACCCAAACGTCGTCATAACCTTGCTGAGTCGTTGGAAGACCTACCACAAAATCCATTGTGATATGCTCCCATTTCCATTCCGGTATCTCTAACGGTTGCAATAATCCGCTTGGCTTTTGATGTTCAGCTTTAACTTTCTGACACGTTAAGCATTTCGCCACACACTCAGCCACATCCTTCTTCATATCCGGTCACCAAAAATTATGTCTAAGGTCCTGGTACATTTTCGTACTTCTAGGGTGAATCGAATATCTTGAGTTGTGAGCTTCACTCAAAATTTCCGCTTTAACTTCCGGTACTGGCGGAACCCAAATTCTCCCTTCGAATCGAAGTAACCCTTCTGAATCGATTTTAAATTTGCTTTCCTCCCCTTTAGATACTTTCTATTTTATCTTTTCCCAGTCTTCATCCTGAAGTTGTGCATCTTCACTTTATCTACCAACGTTGAACCGTTTCCTATCTGGAACAAGCTTTCATCAGATTCTGCTGAATATTTGATTTCCAATTCCATCTTAGCCATTTTTGACACTAACTTCTCCTGAGATGTCAACGTCATTACTTCTCCAATCCCTTTCTACTTAAAGAATCAACAATAACATTCGCCTTTCTAGGATGATAGAAAATCTCGCAGGCATAGTCCTTGATCAGCTCCAACCATCTTCTTTGCCTCATATTCAAGTCTTTTTGTGTAAAGATATACTTCAGACTTTTATGGTCAGTATATATCTCACACCTCTCTCTATAAAGATAATGTCTCCAAATCTTTAGGGCAAACACCACCGCGGCCAATTCTAAGTCATGAGTCGGATACCCTTTTACGTAATCATTTAATTAACGTGATGCATACGCAATAACTCTATCGTTCTGCTTAAGCACACAACCTAGTCCTTTATGTGATGCGTCACTGTACACCACAAAAATCCTTGTATCATCAGGCAATGACAACACAGGTGCTGAGCTCAACCTCTTCTTTAATTCGTGAAAACTTTCCTCACACTTCTCTATCCAAACAAACTTAACTGCCTTCCTGGTTAAATTCGTCAACGGGGTCGCGATCTTGGAAAAATCTTGAATAAAGCGCCTATAATATCCTGTCAATCCTAAGAAACTCCTTATCTCTGACGATGTCTTCGGCTGATCCCAGTTTATTACAGCTTCAAACTTAGATGGATCTACAGAAATTCTGTCTTTATCAATAACGTGCCCAAGAAACTGTACACGTTCCAACCAAAACTCAAATTTTGAAAATTTTGCGTACAACTTCTCTTTTCTCAATGTCTCCAACGTCACTCTTAAGTGTTCTACATGTTCCTCCTTGGTCTTAGAATACACCAGGACATCATCAATAAACAACACCACAAATTTATCAAAGAATGGTTTAAACACCCTGTTCATCAAATCCATGAACGCTGCAGGTCCATTGTGATGCCTCCAAATCCAGGTCTCTTTCAACCCGACAGATGGTGCTCCACGGTGCTACAATTCACACAAACATTCAATTAAAAAAGCCTCAAAAGAACGAATCTGTCTTATATATATTCCAAAATAATACTACCATTCCCCAGGTTCTTTATAACCGTTACATTTGTTCTTGTCATAATATCAAATATTATCATTACAAACCTATACTATTACATAGGTACGCTACAAGTTCGCTTTAGCTGTGACGCCCCCAAAATAGGTATACACAACACCCATTCTGAGTCGCCAAATACATGGTACAAGAAGCAAACTACAACTTCAATAATACAAATGTCGTGTGAAATACGACAATATATACTCATGAAGTTTAAATATAATATTGTCTTCTAGACAATATCCACACGCAAATAAATCCCCATCATAATTATTGATACATTATTTCACAAAATGGTGAGGACTACTAAACAACTCTCTCTAAACCTTCATTCCATACCCCTACTAAGTACTGCTACATTCTCGCCTCCCGAGAAGAAAAATGGAACAACAAGGAAAAGGGTGAGCTCAACTAGCCCAAGAAAGAATACTATGACTAAGATAATATACAACAAATTATCGTTAGTCTCCAACGAGAAAAAAATCGATAGAATACAATAGACAACAAGTTTCGGATCAATATTCGCAGCGAAATAATAATTCATAGAAGAGTTACGTGAAGATGAAATCTACTATAATCTATGAATTTAACAGGTCCATCATCAATATTTTATCCTCAGAACATCAATCAATATTCATCTCAAATCAAATATTCATCTTTGCACTACAGTGCCAAAGATATTCATTAATCGATTAATGTTCATCTCAACACTGCTCATCTTTGCACTACAAAGCCAAAGATATTCTTCGAAAATCATTCATCTTTGCACTACAGTGCCAAAGATATTCAATAATATCATCATTTAAGACCGAGGATGATGAAAATATTTCTAAAGAACGAATCCAAAGAAACAAAATGACAAGGATTAAGGATTCGTACTTTGTTTTATCCATGTCCAACAATACCTCAAAAATAATCATAGTGGTGTAAAATTCAAGAATGATCAAAACATGGATACAATCAAAGCTAGTATCCGAATAGATATTTTGGATGAAAAGAAGAAATTTTATTTTTCGATGAATAGTGCCGATACGTGAATAGTCTCAGATATCGTGAATAGTCCAGATATCGTGAATCGTAACTCAGACACCAAAAGATAGAAATTCCACAAAAAACATTTTCACGCTTCATGAATAGTACTCGTGAATAGTAACTCGTGAATAGTAACTCATGAATAGTAACTCGTGAATAGTAACTCATGAATAGTAACCCCGATATGAAAAAGTTCCAAATTTGATAAAAACTTGGGATCAACATTTCAAAGATAATGATATTGAAGAAATAATATCATTACGAAAAAATAATATCTCTTACCTCAAAGAATCAAGATTGAAAGAAAAGGTCTCAAGTGATGTTTGAATGAAACTTGTCTTCAATAAAGAACTCTCAAAGTATCTAAATACTCACAAAATACGCCAATAATATAGAGAGAGAGAAAACTTTGTTTCGTGTGATTTTCAATTCTAACTTAGCCCTCTATTTATAGGAAAATGTTAGCCCTACCAAGGCATTTCTTGACTTTCTACACCGATGGCTTTACTCGCTACTATTGCCACCCACCACATTTGAAATAAAATTCAACACATTTTTTCACCAACCACAAGTGGGGCCCACCAATTCTAGAATTTTCCACCAAAATCATTTATAACCTAATTTTCTGAATCAGACACCTCTTAAAATTCATAACAAATCATTCGTGAATTTTTAACGGTTCAAAATTTGTGGACATATACTCAACTTATGTATGTATAACATACCCAAAATTACCACAATCCAAATCACGATTAAAAATTATAACCCCATGATATATCTCAAAACCCCGATTTAATTTTTAATACCTCCAATCCGATAAAAATACTTGATAAAACACCTCAACATAATTTCTTCATTTATAACCACATAAATAAATCCATCATTTATATCCACATAAAATAAATATTTCCTTATCATATGAATCAATAATTAATTATTCACAAATAATATTACGTAATCACATTTATGACAACCAGTCGCTCCTGTGAAAGAGGGGGCTTTCCAATAAGGATCTCTCCTTCTCGCGCGCCGCAATTAGGTGACCAAACCTCTCCTTGATGTAACTTTCTAGACATTGCCAATAATGTTATCTAATAATATTATTCAAATAATATGAATTATTGATCCGATAATGGAAATATCAGATCTGAAGGACAATTATTGAACAACAATAATATAAAATATCAACGCAAAGAATTATTGAATCAATAAAATAAAATATTGAATAAGAATTCACGTGAAAATTATTGAGTAGTGCCTTCTTCACGTAAGGATCAATAATTCAACAATATCAGCAATACCGTAAAGCTACTTGTGCAACCAACCACGCCAGACATCTTGTATTTTAACCACCGGGTATTCCAACAGGTCTTAATTCGTAATAACTACGCCACGTTATTTTTAACCAACTTATATTTGTCGCTTTCTTCATCCAATCGCTTTCCGTTATGGGGCCCACACATGGTCGCTACCAGGCCGCATTTAATATTCCCCACACGATTTAATATTCCATGACCAAACGAATATTCCCGACAACACAATGAATATTTTATAACCACTTGCTTATTCGAAATATTTATGATTTTACCCATAACTAACCACATTAATCAAATCCACCCTTACTATTTCAAAATAATAAATAAAGGAAATTCCTTTTTATTTAAAAAATTTTGGGTCTTACAACCTCCCTCCTTATGAAATTTCGTCCTCGAAATTGACGTGACGACTGTGTGTTTCAAAAGATGAGGATACCTCGCTTTCATTTCCGCTTTCCAATTCCTGTGTCATTTCCTCTATAAGCATGATTCCTCCACAAAACTTTAACTTGTGGTATGACCTTTCTTGGCGTAGGGACATGCTCCTTCCTATCCAAAATCTTGACAGTACCTCCTCATACGTTAAGTCTTGGCTATCTCGTCCCTGGTTCTAACTCTATAACGTGGTTCGGGTCTTTCACATATTTACTTAAGCACGATATGTGAAACACATTATGAACACGAGACATACTTTCGAGAGTAACGCAAATCTATAGGCTACATTTCCTACTCGGTCAAGAATTTGAAATGGACCAATAAATCGTGGATTGAGCTTTCCTCTCTTCCCAAATCTTGTAACTCCCTTCCATGGAGCAACTCGCAACAATACATGATCCCTACATTAAATTCCACATCCTTTCGATGAAGATCCGCATAACTCTTTTGTCGATCTTGTGCCATTTGTATACGTTGTCGAATCATTTGGATCTTTTCGGTAGTCATATCGTATTAAACTCTCTGTCCCAACAATGTTGCTTCACCCACCTCATCCCAACATATTGAGAACGACATTTTCGTCCATATAATGCTTCTTCGAATGGAATCATGCCTATATTTGTTTAATAACTATTGTTGTATGAGAATTCCACCAATGGCAAGTACTTATCCCAACTTCCTTTGAAATCTAGGACACGAGTTTTTATATATCTTCAAGAGTTTGAGTAGTCCTTTCGATTGCCCATCCGCTTGAGGATGGTATGCCAAATCAATCGTAAATTCATGCCCATAGCTTTCTAACCCAAAATCATGAAGTGAATCTTGGGTCACTATCCAAACTATGGATACAGTGCATGCCATGCAACCTCACAATCTCATTCACGTACATACTAGCAAGACGTTCAAGGAATAAGTCTCCGTGATTCGGCAAGAAATGAGCGATTTGGTTAATCTATCAACAATAACCCAAATAGCATTGATGCCTTGAGAAACCGTAGGAAGACCCGTAAATCGAAATCCATGGTAATGTGTTCCCACTTCCATTCCTAATCTCAAGTGGTTGCAACGGACCCTTAGGTACTAGATGCTCCGCCTTTACACGCTGGCAAGTTAAACACATCGAGATAAACTTTGCAATCTCTCTCTTCATATTATTCCACCAAAATGTATGTCAAGATCACGATACATTTTAGTACTTCCGTGATGGATTGCAAATGGCGTATTGTGTGCCTCCATCATAATCTTGTACTTCAAATCGTAGTCGTTAGGAACACAAAGTCTAGAGTGAACTCAAGTATTCCTTCTTCATCAATTCTCGCTTTGGAATAGCTCCTTCTTGTACTTTCTTCTTCATACGCATCATTCCGGCCATGGGTGAGCAAATTAACTTTATTGATTAAAGTCGATTATACTCAGATATCATCACGTGGGTACCTAGAGTTTTCATCTCCATCTCTATTATTTGTAAATTATACTGAAATTAGTCTTTGACAATATCGTACTCGTGATTTGTATACGATCTTCTACTCAACACGCCGGCTACCACGTTCGCTTTTCCAGGATGGCATGGTCGTAACACGTGTCTTTGAAATAAGTCTCCTCTTGAGTTCTTCAAGCTCTTCCCACATTCCTTGCTCCATTCGAATTTTGTATCTCTACGAGTCACCATTAATGGAATAGCGATTCGAGAATATCCTTCAACGAATCTCCGATAATAACCAACTAAGCTTAGAAAGCTACGTATTTCGATTACTGACTTAGGTTGCTCTCAACTGTGACTCATATCCCAATCTTGGATAGCACGTCACAATGACACCTATCAGTTTACTATCGCACGAATATGACGTCCCCTATAGAGAGTCTGGCTTAGGTGAATTCCACAAAGGAAGTCACAAGATAAAGGCTCAGGTACCAAATTCTATAGTTGAATTTTTAACTCCTGAAGTTCAATAGGAGCCATTCTATATGAGATTTTAGAAATGAGTTTTGTACCGGGTTCAAAGTCGATACAAAATTTAATATCAGGCTTTGGGAGTAAGCCAAGAAATTCTTCAGAAAATACGTCAGGAAAAATCAATAACAACAAGAATATTATTCAAATCTGACGTGTCTTTATTCAAATCCATAACATGGACTAAGAAAACTTGACATCCGTAATAAACGAATGACTTCATGGCTTGATAAGAAAATGTTTGATTGATTGCTTGAATTCGAATAACAGGTTGCTTAGGAATATAAAAACTAACAACCTTACGAAAGCAATCAATTTGGCATGATGAGTAGTTAACCTTAAAATCACATCAAAAGCAAATATCTCTATAGAAATAAGGTTAACAGGTAATGTGATAGTGCCAACCTGAATCAAGCAAGATTTCTAAACAACGGATGTAATGAAAGTTTCTCCCAACGGAGTCTCCATAAATAGGTCAAAGTCTAATTTCTCCGTAGTCAAGTTCAAACGTTGAGCGCAAGCAAGAGAGATAAAAGAATGGGTAGAACCGATATCTAGTAAGATATAAACTTCGCAAGAATTTATAATTAACTAACCCATGCTAACTTCGTTCGGGTTCCTCGCATTTTGACCCCACACGACAAACGCTTCTTCCAAGAACCGCTGACTTTGACTTTTTCTCGGACATCCTTTTGAGTCACCATTCCTATTGGATCGGTTTTGATATCGTATAATCTCGAAAGCGATATGTCCTTCTTTTCCACAATTATAGCATACCTTGGAAGGCTTTGAACAGTTTGACCTTATATGTCCTCCTCTCCACATCTCAGAGCATCTAACCGGCGATCGTTCTCTTCCCCTAGAATTTGTTGATGGTCTTTGATCTTTCTTGCCGCCGACGCCTTCCCGTCATCGTTAAATCTTCTCTTTTAGATTGGACATCTCTTTCCATAATATCAACGTCGTCGTGCTTTTACCCATGCATCACTCATTCTCACTGCTCGCTTATTTCTTCTTTCACTTCAGATTCCACTTTTATCATCTTATACTCGCCAAAGAGTGCTTCATTCAAAGCATCACATATCGGGTAACACAAGCTTGAATCGTTGCATCCTTTTTGCTCCACGACCGCTCGCAATTCTTCAAATTTCGCTCTTCTAACTCATGAATACGATTTTGCAATTCTACATTTTGATCATAAAATACCTCTAATAAACTCTCTTCGTACCTCTTCTTCCTCTTCTTCCTCACTCTCAATTTACCTACCTCTGCGACTATCTCTCGTGCAACTATCAATTCTTCACTCACCACATGGATATCTCTAATTCCTTCTTCACCGACATCACATTATCCTCGGTTTGGCGATTAGAGGTGTCTCCACGATCTCATTCACTCCATTGTTAACGTTCTCAGTGACCATTCTTAAAACTATCATAAAACAAGGGTTAATTAAATAAATTAACATATCACATAATACCCCTATATTATGACCAACCAACAAATAAGCTTAGGTAGGACACACTAGCGAAGGTTTTACTCGTCTCTCCCCTCCTAGTTCTATTCCCCGATCTCCGCCAGAGATCATATCCCTAAGCTCTGATACCAACTGTGACGCCCCCAAAATAGGTATACACAACACCCATTCTTCGAAATTCGCCAAATACATGGTACAAGAAGCAAACTACAACTTCAATAATACAAATGTCGTGTGACATACGACAATATATCTTTATGAAGTTTAAATATAATATTGTCTTCTAGACAATATCCACACACAAATAAATCCCCATCATAATTATTGATACATTATTTCACAAAATGGTGAGGACTACTAAACAACTCTCTCTAGAACCTTCATTCCATACCCCCAGACTAGTACTTCGCTACATTCTCGCCTCCCGAGAAGAAAAAAATGGAACAACAAGGAAAAGGGTGAGCTCAACTAGCCCAAGAAAATAATACTATGACTAAGATAATATACAACAAATTATCGTTAGTCTCCAACAGGAAAAATCGATAGAATACAATGAGACAACAAGTTTCGGATCAATATTCGCAGCGTGAAATAATAATTCATAAGAGTTACGTGAGAGAATGAAATCTACTATAATCTATGAATTTAACAAATCCATCATCAATATTTTATCCTCAGAACATCAATCAATATTCATCTCAAATCAAATATTCATCTTTTACACTACAGGCAAAGATATTCATCAATCGGTCATGTTCATCTCAACACTGCTCATCTTTGCACTACAGAGGCCAAAGATATTCTTCGAAATCATTCATCTTTGCACTACAGGCCAAAGATATTCAATAATATCATCATTTAAGACTGAGGATGATGAAAAATATTTCTAAAGAACGAATCCAAAGAAAACAAAATGACAAGGATTAAGGATTCGTACTTTGTTTTATCCATGTCCAACAATACCTCAAAAATAATCATAGTGGTGTAAAATTCAAGAATGATCAAAACATGGATACAATCAAAGCTAGTATCCGAATAGATATTTTGGATGAAAAGAAGAAATTTTATTTTTTCGATGAATAGTGCCGTATCGTGAATAGTGTCAGATATGTGAATAAAGTCTTGATATCGTGAATAGTAACTCCACACCAAAAATAGAAATTCCACAAAAAACATTTCACGCTTCATGAATAGTACTCGTGAATAGTAACTCGTGAATAGTAACTCATGAATAGTAACTCGTGAATAGTAACTCATGAATAGTAACCCCAGACATGAAAAAGTTCCAAATTTGATAAAAACTTCAGATCAACATTTCAAAGATAATGATATTGAAGAAATAATATCATTACGAAAAAATAATATCCCTTACCTCAAAGAATCAAGATTGAAAGGAAAGGTCTCAAGTGATCTTTGAATGAAACTTGTACCGAACAAAGAACTCTCAAAGTATCTAAATACTCACAAAATACGCTCAATAATATAGAGAGAGAAAGAGAAAAACTTTGTTTCGGTGTGATTTTTAATTCTAACTTAGCCCTCTATTTATAGGAAAATGTTAGCCCTACAAGCCGGACTTGACACCGCTACTTCCGATGGCTTTACTCGCTACTATTGCCACCCACCACATTTGAAATAAAATTCAGCACATTTTTTCACCAACCACAAGTGGGGCCCACCAATTCTAGAATTTTCCACCAAAATCATTTATAACCTAATTTTCTCAATCGATACACTCTTAAAATTCATAACAAATCATTCGTGAATTTTTAACGGTTCAAAATTTGTGGACATATACTCAACTTATGTATGTATAACATACCCAAAAATTACCACAATCCAACGGTCGGATTAAAAATTATAACCCCATAATATATCTCAAAACCCCGATTTAATTTTTAATACCTCCAATCCGATAAAATACTTGATAAAACACCTCAACATAATTTCTTCATTTATAACCACATAAATAAATCCATCATTTATATCCACATAAAATAAATATTTCCTTATCATATGAATCAATAATTAATTATTCACAAATAATATTACGTAATCACATTTATGACAACCAGTCATTTCCTGTGAAAGAGGGGCTTTCAATAAGGATCTCTCTCATCTTGGCAGCAATTAGGTGACCAAACCTCTCCTTAGATGTAACTTTCTAGACATTGCCAATAATGTTATCTAATAATATTATTCAAATAATATGAATTATTGATCCGATAATGGAAATATCATGCGATGACAATTATTGAACAACAATAATATAAAATATCAACGCAAAGAATTATTGAATCAATAAAATAAAATATTGAATAAGAATTCATCGTGAAAATTATTGAGTAGTGCCTTCTTACGTAAGGATCAATAATTCAACAATCATCAGCAATACCGGTGTGCTTCTTTGTGCAACCACGCGACATTCATTTTTAACCACCGGGTATTCCAACAGTCTTAACAGGTAACAACTACGCCGTTATTTTTAACCAACTTATATTTGTCGTTTTCTTCATCCAATCGCTTTCACATGGGCCCACACATGGTCATACTAGTCGCATTTAATATTCCCCGACGCATTTAATATTCCACGACCAAATGAATATTCCCCGACAACAATGAATATTTTATAACCACTTGCTTATTCGAAATATTTGCGCATTTTACCCATAACTAACCACATTAATCAAATCCACCCTTACTATTTCAAAATAATAAATAAAGGAAATTCCTTTTTATTTAAAAAAATTTCGGGGTCTTACATTAGCCTTCACTTTATCCTTGTCGAATCCTTTAGTCATATCGTCTAAGCTGCAATCATATGGTTCAAGCAAGTGTGAGCATAACAAGCTCAACAAGTACAACAATTTCATTTTTAAAAGCATGCTTGAAACATAGGAAACCTATATCTTCAATAACTGGATGATAGTTACGAAGTACTATCAATAATTCAAAATAGCTTTCCTTTTCCTTTAAAACATTTTACAATAACAATATTCATCAATTCTGGTTCAAGACGTGAACGTCTTATAGTTTCTTTGAAAATGACAACCCGGCACGAAGTCCGTAAGTCCGGCATATCTTACGAGCACTTCTAGGTGATCAGCCTATAGTTCTCTATGTTGATCAACACTACATCCATTAAACGTGTGTACGTTTAAGTTGTGGCAACCTCACATGCCCATCGAATACTCGATGAAAATACATTTGTTTATTCATATTAAGGCTTACCTTGAATCCGTACCAATTAGTTAGCGTAGGATAGCGTTAGCAATTCTATATTCAAAGACTTGTAAACAATTTAATCAATCTATCAAGATTAGTCTGGCCGAGCTAAAACTGGCATCTACTCTTTCTTCAAAACCATATATGCATCTCATAATGTAAATCATTTGAAAACCTGGCTAACACGAAGGTTAGACAAGTGTTTAAGAAAAACTTGCCTTCAGCGTCTGCTACAATATAATTACGTTTCCTTTGAGTCTTTACAGTCTCTACAACACATAATCACATAACATACCACATTAGGTCATGAATGAACATACATAGTTCTTAAAGAATCTTACCCTTCTTCTCAATCTAACCCCGTATTAGATTTGTTATTTATTGTTTAGAACTTCCGTCATTCTTTTACATCATTCTTACCCACTTCGTTCCTTTCTATAACTTAATTGAAATTATTTCATTAATACAACTCGGTTCAAGTTAATTATCCTTCCTCACGGCTTACTAACGTCCTTACGTTATTTAATCGAAACCTAGTTATCATTGATTAAGTACACTTATTGTACATCGTTCTTGTTCACATTCGACTTATCTTAAACCTTTAGTATATTACTTAAGGTCTATAACACCCTTAATGATGTTGCGTTAAGTTAATTAAGAATTTAATTCACTATTCATACACTTCTCCTTCTCTTTACATTCAAAACCTTTCTTCTCTATCTATTACCTAGTACAGGCGTTGTGGCGCCAGCTTTTGTTCTGTACCTCGCGCTGCGGCGTGGCACTCTTGGTTCCAAAAATTCGGTCTCGGCACTGCGGCACCATGCCTAGTGCATTGGTCACATGTTGCATGGCTAACTAATGAGGGCTAATGTCCTGGTTTCACGTACCGTGGCACCTAGCCATTCTCGTCTTTGAGTCGTGCGCAAGGCCGACTCTGTGTATCAGACAATTTTGACAGATTTTTCTTTTAGTGAGATTCCCGACCTCGCAACTTCTTCGTTATAAGTCTGAATTGGCTCGTTCAAGAGCCTACAGATCACAAATTACGTACTCTATGCGTTCATGCAAGAATTTTATCTATTCGACTTCGTTTGCTAAAAATTCACCTATTAGTCCATTTTTAACGAAAATAATAAACATTCGTGAACGTTCAATGCTCGTTTCTTCGTTCTAAGTCGGAATCCGGCCATTTTTGAGTCCGCAACTCTATAATGCCAAATAAGACTTGTCTCCATTGGAAACCAACATTTCCAAGCTAAATATCAAAATTCGACTTCCATTCCGAGAATTTCACGAATTCGACGATTGTCGTTTATGTAATAACCTGAATATTTTTTTATATAAATAAATAAGAAATTTTGCATATTAATTTTTTTTTATTTTAAAGATGAGAATACGTGTGAACTAATGTGTGTGTATATATGTGATAAATAAAATTATCTATTTCATGAATAATTTTAAACAATTTTATTTTAGAATTATTGATCATTATAAAGTATATTCCTATAGTATTTAATTTTATAGTAGAAATGTCTTTATTATTTATTTTCTAAGAAAATATGATTTTATATTATTTAAATAATATATGAAATGATTATTGGAATTATTATAATTACTATTTTATTATATGAATTTTAGTTCGTAGTTTTAAGTTAATTATTTTAACTTAATTAATAATGTTATATATGAAAGATAAATCGATATATAAAATTCAAACCCTAATTTTAGATTTTGAGCTATGAATTAGAATAATAATATTATATTAGGTATAATATTATTTTTCAGTATTATAAATATATACAGTATATGTGTAGACTGATATTGGTTAGTCAATTATGGTGTATGACAACAAACCCTAGTGTTACTGTCATAAACCATAATTAGGAACTCAAAATTGGAAATTAAGGTCGGTCAGAAATTGTGTTATATGAATTATGTGCATATTATAGAATTAAGGTTAATTAGATAAAACCCTAATTAATATTTGAAAGCCCAAATTTAAATATTTGAAACTCTAATTTGCTAATTAGAAACCCTAATTGTAAATTTTAGAAACCCTAATTATTATTTTACCAAATTGAATTGTTAATTTGGGAACCCTGATGATAATTAAGGAACCCTAATTATATGAAAGCCCTAATTTAAATATTTGAAACCCTAATTTGCTAATTATAAACCCTAATTGCAAATTTTAGAAACCCTAATTATTATTTTAGCAAATTGAATTGTTAATTTGGGAACCCTAATGATAATTAAGGAACCCTAATTATTTAAACCCTAATTTTTATTAAAAACCCTAATTTAATTAGTATGTTTTAATTTAAAATTTTACTACACTTTAATTTTTAATTGTCCAAACCCTAGTAATTATTTGGGAAACTTTAAGGTTAAAAATCTAGTGATTAAACCCTAGATTCAAGCACCTTAGACAAGAATACCCTTTGACTTATTTGCAAAATTACTAAAATACCCTTTTTGTCCCATTCTTGAATTATTGTTAGACAAATCTTATCCAAATCTTGCTAGCCACCCTAGTCTACCTAGCTATGAACCTACAAGCTACAAATCTCATCCATGTGATCATCCAATACATTGCATACATGTTATTTGTATAAATCAAGAGAGAGAAAATGTCACATTTATGCTAATTTGCACAAACACTCATCCTAGAACTTCTCTCTTTAAAACCTTCAAAATTTCCTTACTAGATCAGTCATAAATCAAGCCCCACTATCACACTTAACAAATCAGAAGCATAGAAATCAGATTTGCCCACAAAAAGGTATGAACCCTATTTTATAATCTGACCTTGATCTTATGTTTGATGTTAAAATTTTTGTGTTAAATATGTAGTATGGAGTCTAACAAAGTGATCTAGGTTGCTAGATGTTAGATCCATAACATCTAGAGGCTCGGATTTTATTTTTAAGGTCTGACAATGAATGTCAGACCATTCTAGATCTCATCCGGTGTATGTAATTTGTTGTTTAAAGGTTTAATCATGTAGTGTGATATGAGGTCAATAATCTAGAACTTGTATCAGGACCAGATCATGCTTATAATGTCAGATAATCACAGTCAAAGGTCGTTGACCGAACATGACTTTTCAAATCTGGGTAACCCAGAAACTTACCTAGAACATTCTAACATTAAGTTCTTAAGTACAGATTGTTAGGTTTGTAATATTCATGTGCGCAATCAAATTGCATAAATTAGCGGAAGCGAGATAAAATCAGAGTTTAAAATTTTTACAAACCATATACCCGGATCACCCTTTATGCACAATTATTAATTAAACGAAAAGATAAAGAATAAAATCATACCCTTGAAGATCGAGCTTCCTCAGGTACAAGTTCACCTCCAAATCCTTTCGCGTTCAACTTGAATCCACCGGGTTTGGTTCTTTCCTTTGATCAACGTTAGCCACCCAAATGTTTGGCCTCTAGAGGTGATCCACCAAGGAAGAAGAAAATTCAAGAAGAAGGGGTATTGGCTCAAACCCTAGTTTTTCTATCTCTATAGAAAAGGGCGTACTCTCCAACAAATTGAAATTATGTCGTATGTTGAAAAAGTCAACAACCCACACCACCCATAATAAGACTCCTCTTATTTATTGATGTGGGCAACCCTCCTTAACAATTAAGAAATTGGGTTTTATTTAATTAATTAAATTCTTTTAATTAATTAGGCTCCCTAATCTTATTAGGGATAATTAATTAAACTCTTTTAATTAATTTAACCTCCTAATCTTATTAGGAATAAATGAGAGTACTTATATTAAATTAATTCCTAAACTCTTTTAGAAATTAAAATAATAATAATTGTAATAATATTAATAAGACTCCTCTTATTAATTTATATTTAATATTTCTAAAATATTAAATAATAAATATTAAGCTATTTAATTTATTCTATCACCATAGATTAAATTAAATATACTTAACATATTATTACGATTATGCCATTAACTTCTTAAATAATTATTCTTCCTTTTATGGTGTGACCCTTTAGGTTCTCCATATTAAACCGGTTGTGAATAAATCAATTAGAACAATTCTAATCTTATTTAAATAAATAAATTAAAAATTAATTTATTTAAATAAATAATATTTATTCTACAATAGGGATAAGCCTCCTAGCGATCAACGACTTTCTAGATAATATAGATTTCAACATTAATCATAAAAGAACCTTTGAGTAAATAGTTACCGCATAATTCAATCCTTCCACCATACTGATGTCCCAATTAAATATAAGACATGGAATTACCGCCAAGTCTTATTTTATTTAATTATATGTATTTCGACTCTTAAATGCATGAACTCCAAATAATGCAAATTAGAAACTCCTTTCTAATTTCATTCTCATTTAACCAAGGACTACTAGGTTGTCATTTATCGAATCACATAGGACATTTCTCTTCTTTTATTAGAAGTGGTAGATTCTTTATCGATCATACATTATCTCCATGTACAACTTATTATACCCAAGCATACACAGTAAGACCTCAAATTTTTTTAAATAAAAAGGAATTTCCTTTATTTATTATTTTGAAATATTAAGGGTTGATTTGATTAATGTGGATAGTTAAGGGTTAAATACGCAAATATTTCAAAATAAGCAAGTGGTTATAAAATATTCATTTTATCGGGAATATTCGTTTGGTCGTGGAATATTCGTACTGTCGGGGAATATTCATACGACGGCGCAGCGACCATGTGTGGGCCCCATAACGAGAAAGCGATTGGATGAGGAAAACGACAAAGTTTGGGTGGTTATAAATAACGGCGTAGTTGTTACCGTTAAGACTGTTGGAATACCCGGTGGTTAAAATACGATGTCTGGCGTGGTTGCACAATAGCACACCAGATTGCATGTATTGTTGAATTATTGATTGATTGCACGTAAGAAGGCACTACTCAATAATTGTTACGATGAGTTCTTGCTCAATAGTTTATTTTATTGATTCAATAATTGCTGCGTTGGTATTTTATATTATTCATTGTTTCAATAATTGTCACTACACAGTATTTCCCATTATCAGATCAATAATTCATATTATTTGAATAATATTATTAGATAACATTATTGGCAATGTCTAGAAAGTTCTGTCTAAGGAGAGGTTTGGTCACCTAATTGCGCCCCAAAGAAGGAGAGATTCTTATTGAAAGCCCCTCTTTCTGGGAGCGGCTTTCATCATAATTGTGATTACGTAATATTATTTGTGAATAATTAATTATTGATTCATATGATAAAGAAATATTTATTTTATGTGGATATAAATGATGGATTTATTTATGTGGTTATTAATGAAGGAATTAATCTTTGAGATGTTTTATTTGTATTTTGTCGGATTGGAGGTATTAAAAGATCAAATCGGTGTTATTACAGCTTTATTGTGTGAGTTATAATTTTTAATCCGACCGCTTGGATTGTGGTAATTTTTTGGGTATGTTATACATATATAGTTGAGCATATGTCTACAAATTTTGAACCGTTAAAATGAACGAATGATTTGTTGTGAATTTTAAGAGGTGTCTGATTCAGAAATTAGGTTATAAATGATTTTGGTGGAAAATTCTAGAATTGAGTGGGCCCCACTTGTGGTTGGTGAAGAAATGTGCTGAATTTTATTTCAAATGTGGTGGGTGGCAATAGTAGCGAGTAAAGCCATCAGTAGCAGTCAAGTCTGCCTTTCTTGGGCTAACATTTTCCTATAAATAGAGGGCTAAGTTAGAATTGAAAATCACACCGTAAACAAAGTTTTCTCTCTTTCTCTCTATATTATTGAGCGTATTTTGTGAGTATTTAGATACTTTGAGAGTTCTTGCTTCAAGACAAGTTTCATTCAAAGATCACTTCCGACCTTTCTTTAAGCAATCTTGATTCTTTGAGGTAAGGGATATTATTTTTTTTAATAATGATATTATTTCTTCAATATCATTATCTTTGAAATGTTGATCTGAAGTTTTTATCAAATTTGGAACTTTTTCATGTCGGGGTTACTATTCACGAGTTACTATTCATGAGTTACTATTCACGAGTTACTATTCACGAGTACTATTCATGAAGCGTGAAAATGTTTTTTGTGGAATTTCTATCTTTTGGTGTCTGAGTTTACTATTCACGATATCTGGCAGACTATTCACGATATCTGACACTATTCACGTATACGGCACTATTCATAGAAAAATAAAATTTCTTCTTTTCGTCCAAAACATCTATCCTGGATACTAGCTTTGATTGTATCCATGTTTTGATCATTCTTGAATTTTACACCACTATGATTATTTTTGAGGTATTTTGGGCGTGGATAAAACCAAGTATGAATCCTTAATCCTTAATCCTTGTCATTTTGTTTCACTTGGATTCGTTCTTTAAAAATATTTTCATCATCCTCGGTCTTAAATGATGATATTATTGAATATCTTTGGCCTTGAGTGCAAAGATGAATGATTTCTGAAGAATATCTTTGGCCCAGTAGTGCAAAGATGAGCGTGTGTTTAAATGAACACGACCGATCGATGAATATCTTTGGCCTTTAGTGCAAAGATGAACAGTGTTGAGATGAACATGACCGATTGATGAATATCTTTGGCACAGAGTGCAAAGATGAATATTTGATTTAAGATGAATATTGATTGATGTTACGAGGGATAAAATATTGATGATGGATCGTTAAATTCATAGATTATAGTAGATTTCATTCTCTACGTAACTCTTCTATGAATTATTATTTCCATTGCGAATATTGATCTCAAACTTGTTGTCTATTGTATTCTATCGATTTTTCCGTTGGAGACTAACGATAATTTGTTGTATATTATCTTAGTCATAATATTCTTTATGGGCTAGTTGAGCTCACCCTTTTCCTTGTTGTTCCATTTTTCTTCTCGGGAGGCGAGAATGTAGCGAGTACTAGTGGGGTATGGAATGAAAGTTCAAGAGAGAGTTGTTTAGTAGTCCTCACCATTTTGTAAAATAATGTATCAATAATTATGATGGGGATTTATTTGCGTGTGGATATTATCTAGATGGCAATATCTCGTATTTAAACTCATTATATATTGTCGTATTTCACACGACATTTGTATTATTGAAGTTATAGTTTGCTTCTTGTACCATGTATTTGGCGACTCGAAATGGGTGATGTGTATACCTATTTTGGGGGCATCACGGTTAATATCGAGCTTAGGATATGATCTCCGGCGGAGATCGGGAATAGAACTAGGAGGAGAGACGAGTAAAACCTTCGCTAGTGTGTCCTACCTAAGCTTATTTGTTAGTTGGTCAAGATATAGGATATTATATGATTGATTTCCTTAATTAACCCTTGTTTTATGACGATTTGAGAATGTCGATTGAGAATATTAATGATGGAGTAAATGAGACCGTGGAGATGCCTGTACTTAATAACGAGGAGAACGTGCAACAGGCTGGCAATGTACCTCCTGTGAATAACACCACCGAAAGCGGATGATGAACGAGGGATGTTTAGAAGCTTTTTGCGCTTCATGCAAAATCGACGAGGGAGACTCGTGTTCAAAATACTGAGGAGGAGATGATAGCAATTCACGGGTGGTCACAAACCAAGAAGTTCAAAGAGTTGGGACCACGAAATTTAAGGAAAGCCCGATCCGATCATGGCGGAAACATGGGTCAAACAAATTACCAAGATATTCGATGTCTTGGGATGCACGAGGAAACGAAGGTTCCATTCGCTACCTTTATGTTCCGTATGGTAAGGCGATTCATCGGTGGGAATCAGAAGCGTACCCATCCAAATTTGCACTCGGCATGTCATGGGAGACATTTGAAGCAGTTCAATGACAAGTACTTCCCCGAAAGTATTCGTCTATATGAAGGAAGTAGAGTTTATTAGGCCGGAAGCGAGAATAACATGGCGGTGTCCCAAAGATCTGGCGAAGTTCGCGAGTTATCGAGTTTGCACCTCATTTGGTGGAGAATGAGGAACGTGTATGCGCGGATGTTTTGAGAGGTTTGGAACCCGGCACGTCAAGATCTCATTTCTCATAAATTTTCTCTATTCGGATATGTTGTCAACAGGGCTCAGTTGTTAGAGCGAGATAACGAGTACGTTCAATCGAGGGACCATAACCAGGATTTTACCGAAGATAGTAGTCATCAGAATAACGATAACCAGCGGAGAAAGAAGAATACGGACAAAGGCGGTAACCACTCTGGTGGTAATCGTGGCCATGAAAATAGAAGGAGCGAGTCGGGAGGAGATTTTAAAAAGAGGAGATTCAACAACGACCATGTGAAGACGTCAGCGCCAGTAGCAACTGGTTCCAAGGGAGGAGAAAGACCATCGGTCATATGCTATAAATGCGGGAAAGAGGGACATATCAGTCCAAACTGTCCACAACAGTTCAAGGTATGCTATAATTGTGGAAAAGAAGGACATATCGCTCGAGATTGTACGATATCGAAACCCAGTCCAGCGGGAATGGTGACTCGAAAGGATGTCCCAGAAAAGTCAAAGTCAACGATTCCTGGAAGAGCGTTTGTCGTGACCGGTAAAAATACGAGGAACCCGAACGAAGTTAGCACGGGTTAGTTAATTATAAATTCTTGCAAAGTTTATACCTTACTAGATACCGGTTCTACCCATTCTTTTATTTCTCTTGCTTGCGCTCAACGTTTGAACTTGACTACGGAGAAATTAGACTTTGACCTATTTATGGAGAATCCGTTAGGAGAAACTTTCATTACATCTGTTGTTTAGAAATCTTGTTTGATTCAGGTTGGCACTATCACATTACCTGTTAACCTTATTTCTATAGAGATATTTGCTTTTGATGTGATTTTAAGGTTAACTACTCATCATGCCAAATTGATTGCTTTTGTAAGGTTGTTAGTTTTCATATTCCTAAGCAACCTGTTATTCGAATTCAAGCAATCAAACCATTGTAGTCAAACATTTTCATATCAAGCCATGAAGTCATTCGTTTATTACGGATGTCAAGTTTTCTTAGCCCATGTTATGGATTTGAATAAAGACACGCCGATTTGAATAATATTCTTGTTGTTATTGATTTTTCCTGACTATTTTATGAAGAATTTCTTGGCTTACTCCCAAAGCCTTGATATTAAATTTTGTATCGACTTTGAACCCGGTACAAAACTCATTTCTAAAATCTCATATCGAATGGCTCCTATTGAACTTCAGGAGTTAAAAATTCAACTATAGAATTTGGTACCTGAGCCTTTATCTTGTGACTTCCTTTGTGGAATTCACCTAAGCCAGACTCTCTGTAGGGGACGTCATATTCGTGCGATAGTAAACTGATAGGTGTCATTGTGACGTGCTATCCAAGATTGGGATATGAGTTACAGTTGAGAGCAACCTAAGTCAGTAATCGAAATACGTAGCTTTCTAGGCTTAGTTGGTTATTATCGGAGATTCATTGAAGGATATTCTCGAATCGCTATTCCATTATCGCAGCTGACTCGTAGAGATACAAAATTCGAATGGAGCAAGGAATGTGGGAAGAGCTTCGAAGAACTCAAGAGGAGACTCATTTCAAAGACATGTTCACACCATGCCATCCCGGAAAAGCGAACGTGGTAGTGGACGTGTTGAGTAGAAGATCGATACAAGTCTGAGTACGATATTGTCAAAGACTAATTTCAGTATAATTTACAAATAATAGAGATGGAGATGAAAACTCTAGGTACCCACGTGATGATATACGAGTATAATCGACTTTAATCGATAAAGTTAAAATCGCTTTCGCCACCGAATCTTGAAATGATGCGTATGAAGAAGAAAGTACAAGAAGGAGCTATTCCTAAGCGAGAATTGATGAAGAAGGAATACTTGAGTCCACTCTAGACTTTGTGTTCCTAACGACTCGATTTGAAGTACAAGATTATGATGGAGGCACACAATACACCATTTGCAATCCATCCTCGAAGTACTAAAATGTATCGTGATCTTCTACATACATTTTGGTGGAATAATATGAAGAGAGAGATTGCAAAGTTTATCTCGATGTGTTTAACTTGCCAACGCGTAAAGGCGGAGCATCTAGTACCTAAGGGTCCATTGCAACCACTTGAGATTCCGAATGGAAGTGGGAACACATTACCATAGATTTCATTACTGTGTCTTCCTACGGTTTCTCAAGGCATCAATGCTATTTGGGTTATTGTTGATAGATTAACCAAATCGCTCATTTCTTTTGCCGATACGGAGACTTATTCCTTGAACGCCTTGCTAGTATATACGTAAATGAGATTGTGAGGTTGCATGGCATGCCCAGTATCCATAGTTTCGGATCGTGACCCAAGATTCACTTCAAGATTTTGGGTTAGCTTGCAAAAAGCTATGGGCACGAATTTACGATTCAGTTTGGCATACCATCCTCAAACGGATGGGCAATCAGAAGGGACTACTCAAACTCTTGAAGATATATTAAAACTTTGTGTCCTAGATTTCAAAGGAAGTTGGGATAAGTACTTGCCATTGGTGGAATTCTCATACAACAAAAGTTATTAAACAAATATAGGCATGGTTCAATTCGAAGCATTATATGGATGAAAATGTTGTTCTCCAATATGTTGGGATGAGGTGGGTGAAGCAACATTGTTGGGACCCGAAAGTAGTAATGCGTATGACTCACCGAAAAGATCCAAATGATTCGACAACGATACAAACCAAGCACAAGATCGACAAAAGAGTTATGCGGATCTTCATCGAAAGGACATGAAATTTAATGTAGGGGATCATGTATTGTTGCGAGTTGCTCCATGGAAGGGAGTTACAAGATTTGGGAAGAGAGGAAAGCTCAATCCACGATTTATTGGTCCATTTCAAATTCTTGACCGAGTAGGAATGTAGCCTATAGATTTGCGTTACCTCGAGTATGTCTCGTGTTCATAATGTGTTTCACATATCAGACTTTCAGTAAATATGTGAAAGACCCAAACCACGTTATAGAGTTAGAACCGGACGAGATAGTCAAGACCTAACGTATGAGGAGGTACCACAAGATTTTGGATAGGAAGGAGCATGTCCCACGCCAAGAAAGGTTATACCACAAGTTAAAGTTTTGTGGAGGAATCATGCTATAGAGGAAATGACCGAATTGAAACGGAAATGAAAGCGAGGTATCCTCACCTTTTGAAACACCAGTATCGTCACGCCAATTTCGAGGACGAAATTTCATAAGGAGGGAGGTTGTAAGACCTCAAATTTTTTAAATAAAAGGAATTTCCTTTATTTATTATTTTGAAATATTAAGGGTTGATTTGATTAATGTGGATAGTTAAGGGTTAAATACGCAAATATTTCAAAATAAGCAAGTGGTTATAAAATATTCATTTTTATCGGGAATATTCGTTTGGTCGTGGAATATTCGCATCGCTTCGGAATATTCGTATCATGACGACAAAAAGCCATGTATGTGGGGCCCCATAACGAAAAGCGATTGGATGAAGAAAACGACAAAGTTTGGGTGGTTATAAATAACTGCGTAGTTATTACCGTTAAGATCGTTGGAATACCCGGTGGTTAAAATACAAGAATACGCGTGGTTGCCGCAAGAAGACACCAGGTATTGCACAAGATTGTTGAATTATTGATTAAATGCGTAAGAAGGCACTACTCAATAATTGTTACGAGTTACCGCTCAATAGTTTATTTTATTGATTCAATAATTGTCATATTGGTATTTTATATTATTGCTGTTTCAATAATTGTCACTACACAGTATTTCCCATTATCAGATCAATAATTCATATTATTTGAATAATATTATTAGATAACATTATTGGAAATGTCTAGAAAGTTCTGTCTAAGGAGAGGTTTGGTCACCTAATTGCGCGCCAGTAAGGAGAGATTCTTATTGGAAAGCCCCCTCTTTCCTGGGAACGGCCTGGTTGTCATAATTGTGATTCTGTAATATTATTTGTGAATAATTAATTATTGATTCATATGATAAAGAAATATTTATTTTATGTGGATATAAATGATGGATTTATTTATGTGGTTATTAATGAAGGAATTAATGCTGAGATGTTTTATTTGTATTTTGTCGGATTGGAGGTATTAAAAGATCAAATCGGTGTTATTACAGCTTTATTGTGTGAGTTATAATTTTTAATCCGACCGTTGGATTGTGGTAATTTTTGGGTATGTTATACATATATAAGTTGAGCATATGTCTACAAATTTTGAACCGTTAAAAATGAACGAATGATTTGTTGTGAATTTTAAGAGGTGTCTGATTCAGAAATTAGGTTATAAATGATTTTGGTGGAAAATTCTAGAATTGAGTGGGCCCCACTTGTGGTTGGTGAAGAAATGTGCTGAATTTTATTTCAAATGTGGTGGGTGGCAATAGTAGCAGGTAAAGCCATCAGGTAGCAGGTCAAGTCTGCTTGGTGCCAGCTAACATTTTCCTATAAATAGAGGGCTAAGTTAGAATTGAAAATCACACCGTAAACAAAGTTTTCTCTTTCTCTCTATATTATTGAGCGTATTTTGTGAGTATTTAGATACTTTGAGAGTTGCGGTTCAAGATAAGTTTCATTCAAAGATCACTTCCCGACCTTTCCTTCCGGCAATCTTGATTCTTTGAGGTAAGGGATATTATTTTTTTCAGTAATGATATTATTTCTTCAATATCATTATCTTTGAAATGTTGATCTGAAGTTTTATCAAATTTGGAACTTTTTCATGTCGGGTTACTATTCATGAGTTACTATTCATGAGTTACTATTCACTATTCACGAGTTACTATTCACGAGTACTATTCATGAAGCGTGAAAATGTTTTTTGTGGAATTTCTATCTTTTGGTGTCGAGTTACTTATTCACGATACGGGACTATTCACGATACTATGACACTATTCACGATACTACTGCACTATTCATCGAAAAATAAAATTTCTTCTTTTCGTCTAAAACATCTATTCGGATACTAGCTTTGATTGTATCCATGTTTTGATCATTCTTGAATTTTACACCACTATGATTATTTTTGAGGTATTTTTGGGCGTGGATAAAACCAAGTATGAATCCTTAATCCTTAATCCTTGTCATTTTGTTTCACCGGATTCGTTCTTTAAAAATATTTTTCATCATCCTCGGTCTTAAATGATGATATTATTGAATATCTTTGGCCCAGTAGTGCAAAGATGAATGATTTCAAGAATATCTTTGGCTGTAGTGCAAAAAGATGAGCAGGTGTTTAAATGAACATGATCGATCGATGAATATCTTTGGCCTTTAGTGCAAAGATGAACAGTGTTGAGATGAACATGACCGATTGATGAATATCTTTGGCTCAGAGTGCAAAGATGAATATTTGATTTAAGATGAATATTGATTGATGTTACAGGATAAAATATTGATGATGGATCGTTAAATTCATAGATTATAGTAGATTTCATTCTCTACGTAACTCTTCTATGAATTATTATTTTCGCTATTGAATATTGATCCGAAACTTGTTGTCTATTGTATTCTATCGATTTTTCCTGTTGGAGACTAACGATAATTTGTTGTATATTATCTTAGTCATAATATTCTTTCTTGGGCTAGTTGAGCTCACCCTTTTCCTTGTTGTTCCATTTTTCTTCTCGTGAGGCGAGAATGTAGCGAGTACTAGTCGGGTATGGAATGAAAGTTCAAGAGAGAGTTGTTTAGTAGTCCTCACCATTTTGTAAAATAATGTATCAATAATTATGATGGGGATTTATTTGCATGTGGATATTATCTAGATGGCAATATCTCGTATTTAAACTCATTAAGATATATTGTCGTATTTCACACGACATTTGTATTATTGAAGTTGTAGTTTGCTTCTTGTACCATGTATTTGGCGACTCAGAATGGGTGATGTGTATACCTATTTTGGGGGCGTCACAATACCCTTTGATATACCCTAAGGGTCTTAAGGAATAAGTCAAAGTATAACTCATCATACACAAGATGCTATGATGATCTCAAGTCCAAGGATTACTTGTACTACTATCACTACAGGAATTCCTATTGACAGGCAAATAAAACTCCATTAGGTATTCCTTAGCGAGCCACGTTCAGTGAACTTATTCTCTAATAAGCACCTACATACTTGCTTTAGTGTCCACACAAAATGATCATGAGAGATCAATCATCCTCATCCAATGAGCAAGCAACGTATGTACCAATCTATCCGGATTCACTAATCCCCAATTTAGTAATCCAATGATTGGGAACTATTTTAGTTTTAAGCTTTCTAAGAATTTAGATCTCATTAGAATGATCATCATCATTATTCTAAAAGCATTGCTTAAAACTATGGGTTTATCACATATTATAAAACAAAGATCATGTAGATAATTAAAAGCCTTTAATAAATTAATACTTTTTATTAATAAATGAATAAGATTGTTACAAAGTATATGCTTTATCATCAAACATGATTGGCTTGTGTGCATACTACTTTCAATCTCCCACTTGCACTAAAGCCAATCGCCATGGTATCTTATACTCTTCTTCTCTAAGTGACGATTATCCTGTCATTTGGATAAGCTTTAGTTAATGGATATGTAATGTTGTTCTTGAGAGTCCACTATCTCTATAGTGATTTCCCATCTTTCAATGATTCTAATAATCAAATGAAAGTGCCACAACACATGTTTAGATCCAAGATGAGACTTAGGAACTATTCCTAGTTCTCAGAATGAACTTTTAATCCAAACAATCAACTTGCGCTTCATTTATAGCTATATACTTTGTCTTTATCACTAAACCAAAGAACTCTTTCTTTGTTTGGAACCTTTCCAATTCACTCGCACCACTTGCTCAAGATAACGCTTTACCTTAAAGTGGATTTTCTCATCATCTTAGTCTGCGTCTGAAAAACTTGAGTCTGTTAAGCCCTCTAGTTTTAATTTAGACCCACCATGAATATAATCACATCCTTAGTGTCGGTTAAGCACTTTAAGATGTTTTTCACTGACTCATAGTGAACTTCTCCATAATATGACTGATCAACATCAGGTCTCGTACATTTCATTGCATGCATGATTGTCACTCATGCGACCTCTCTTTACAGAGTCTGTGGGGACTATTAAGAGAGATACACTCCATAGCTCATCGACATGAGACATCTCTTGGAGTTTGCCATGCTAAACAACTTTAGCATCAAATGAATATACGTTCCTTGGGTTAAGTCGAGCATCCTCTTGTATCAATCTATATAGATTTTATCCCCAATTAAGATACTCTTCCCAAACCATTCATGGAGGAAAGTTTAGACAACTTTATTTTTTCTGATTGTAGCATTGATAAGTTATTCCTCATCCGTAGTATATCAACATATAATACTAGAAATGTCACGGCGCTCCCACAGTCCCTTTTGTACACACTAGAAGTCATACATCATCGCATGTAACTCTGGATCATCATCTTCTATGATGCGTACCTCATCATCATCATCCATGATGAATCCATACCTCCTAGGTATCTTCATGACTATTTCGTATTTACGATTCGGTTGTGGTAATAATAGTTCTATCTACGTGTTCCTCTTATTTGACTTATAGTGTTTTTTGTGGTTCTTGAACTCTTCAAGATCTATTATCCTCCCACTAGCCCTTTCAATGATAAACACCTTTATCTTAGAAGGCGCGTGTTTCGTAATAAATACCTTTTGCTAAGTAGGATTATAGAACATTTACCCTAAACTTACTTTAGGATGTCCCACAAATCAGATTTGTCAAATCTTGTCCCAAGCTTATCCTTTGAAACCGTTTCACATAAGTTGGACAACCCTTATCTTAACATACTTAAGATTAGGAATCCTCCCCATCCATAACTTTTATGGAGTCTTGGGGCCTGGATTTAGAGGTTACCTTTTCGTAGGTATGCGACCATTTCTAGGACATGACCCTGAAGGATACTTTGGAATGTCAGTAAAATCATTATGGATCGCATCATGTTCAAATAGGTACAATTTTCCTTTCTTTCGATACATCAATCAATTATTGTGTATCAGGATGTGTCCATTATGAGAAAACCATTTGAGATGATCTAGAACCTTATTGCACAAGTATTTATTCCTTGATCTAATCAAAGAATCTTAATACTTTGCCAATTTGTTTCACTTCTGAATTCTTTGAACCTTTCAAATAATTCACACTTGTATTTCAACAAATACATACATTCAACTCTTTGAATGATCATCTCCTTTTTCTTATACTAATTTGTTCAATATGCAAAATTATTTTCATGTAAGTCAACTATACAAAATTTATTAAGTAATATTCCAGTTCTATACAAAACATTATTATTATAAATAGAACAACAATTGTTCTTAATTATAATACCAAAGATTTCATTGTCCAACAATAAAATGGAAATAATATTTTTAACAAGAACTGGAATACAATAACAACTTATTGACTTAATAGATTTTTCCCGCAGGCATTGCTAAAATATAAGTTTCTATGGCTAATATGGCAACCTTTGCTACATTTTCCGCACATAGAATTACTTATCTTGTTTAACTTTCTACTTCTGCTTGGTCCCATCATAAATCTATATTTATGATAACCAAAGTCGGTATCCAATACCCAAATAGAACCTTGACTTAAAGAAAAATTTATTTTAAATCATGAACAAAAACTGTATTGTAACCGAAACTTCACTAAGCTTCTTTGGTTAGCCTCTGCAAGATGCTTCTCGCAGTTTATTTCCAGTGTCCAGGCTTATTGCAGTGGAAGCAAACTCCTTTGCTATCCGTATCAGTTTTGTTCTTATTATCCTTTGTTTACGCCTTTCTATTTACCTTCTTTGAAACGTTCTTCTTTTCAGAAGATCCTTTGGCCCCTAACAGTAAGACTTGATTTTTCTTAGTTGGAAAGTGACTCTCAACATTTTTCAACATGTTAAGCAAATCAGCGAGGCTGATATCTAGCTTGTTCATATGAAAAATTCACAACAATTGTAAAAAGAGTCTGGGTGTGAGTGCAAGATCAAATCTTGGCTCAACTCTCCATCCATGACAAAACCAATTGTCCTAATTGATCAATCAAATTGATTATGTTAAGAACCTTTTATCTGCATTTATAGTGCCATTGGTCATTCTAGATCTAAGAGCTCCTTAGATATCTCGATATCTATCGGTCCTACTTTCCTCACCATCAACTACTTGATGTGCGTGAATATAGTAGGAGCATCCATAGTTTCATCTTGACGTCAAGCTCGTTACTCATGGATGCGAGCATGATGCATCGAGCCAATCAGTGCATCATCTTGCCACTTTCTAAAAGTAGCAATCTCTTCCTCGAGGCATTGTGCGCAACCATTGCGAGGATAGGCGTATGATATAAGATAGCTTTTTCAAATATGAGAACTATTCTCAAATTCCTTAACCAATTCGCTTTAATTTGATTCTCGTTAATTTAGCATCTAATATGCTTCGCAGTGATAGTAATTTTAGACATTGTAAAATTTTGTAAATGAATTTGTAATTAACAACATTTTAAATAACATTCTTTTATTAATTACCAAAATAAATTAGGTCTTGTTTTAAATTGGTATCTCCCACTATTTTCTTCAAACTATATTACCTCACTTATATAGTTCTAAGAAAAATCTAATTAAAGATTTGCTAGTGAGAATAAGGATCCCATTTCAAATGTATATAGCCTTGTGGTGACACAACAAACTATATATAAATAAATAGGTAGACAACTTTTGTCAATTACATCAACTATGCAACTCCTTTTCTTTTGCCTCTTAGATTATTTTGATCAAGTGGTGGCACATCCGAATCAAAATTATCCAAGTTAAGTCCGACCTAGCACTCCATATATTCAAAAAAGAAAAATATCATCCTTGTGGTGACACAACAAAACAATATTGTTCAATTTCCTTTATAAGCATCAAATGTGATAAATTAACATCTTAAATACTTAATACTTGCCTTGTGGTGACACAACAAACTCATATTAAATATTTAATACTCTATTAATTTTATCATGTTAGAAGGCGACGTTCGATATTCCAAATATCTTTGAACGCTTAGGACTTAATATAAAAATTGAGGGGTTTGTTATTAATTTGTCTCATCTTATTTAGCACGCATGCACATATATATATAAAATACGCGTCATATTAATTAACATGCGAAGCATGTTTGCATAATATATAATATATATAGTATAAGCATGCACATATAGAATACTATATTCTACCTGGATTGATTATGGACTTTTATTCTAGTTTGGTTCACTAGAGCCACCAAGTGAACCAAAAGGTCAAACCCTAGGGGTGCAAGAAATAATATTTAAATATAACTATTACATTTAAACCCGGGCTACATTACAAATGGGTCTTCAAGCGCTCCTTGTTCATTGATCTCCAATTTTCAAAAAAAATTAATTCTAACTATTCCTATTACATAACTATTTTAAAATAAAATATAAACCTTGATCAGCAGTCAAGGGGAAGTACATAGGAGAAAGATAGAATTTACATTAAGAAAAAATTAGAGAAGACGAGGTACGCAGACCCCATTTAATAAATCCCATACATTCATGCATCTAACTAAAATAAAATCCAATCGCATTGGTCAATAATCCATAATCAATCCCATTTATTATCATACAAATCACCATATGTATCAATAAATAACATTCATCTTATAAATAATAAACATTTAATATATATATTGATATCATTTAATGGACAAATTTAGTTAGTATAAAATCTATTTTTGAATCAAAATAAACTCCTTTATTTTAATCCAAATTTAAATTAAAATAAAACTATTTTATTTTAATTTATCCAATTTTGAATGAAATAAACTATTTTATTTTAATCAAAATTTTAATCAAAATAAACTTCTTTATTTTAATTAATTATGGAATCCAATTCCATATATAAAAAATCTTTAATTAAAATAAACTCTTTTATTTTAATTAATTATGGAATCCAATTCCATGTAAAAAAAAATCTTTTATTAAAGGAAACACGGATATTCTTTTTCCTATTCACAAATAAACTCCTTTATTTTGAATAATATGAAATCTTATTTCATATTTAAATAAACTCCTTTATTTAAGGAAACATGGATTTTCTTTCCTATTCACAAATAAACTCTTTTATTTTGAATAATATGAAATCTTATTTCATATCTAAACAAACTCCTTTATTTAAGGAAAGATGGATTTACTTCCCTATTCACAAATAAACTCCTTTATTTTAGGAAAAATAAAATCCAATTTCAACTCCAATTAGTTATTATGGAATCCAATTCCAACTCTAATTAGTTAGCATGAAATTCTAATTTTAAAATTAAAATAAACTTTATATTTTAATATTAAAATAAACTTTTATTTTAAGATTAAAATAAGCTTTTATTTTAATTATAAAATAATTGAGAATAATATATTTATATATATATATATTAGCCGTATATGTATATATTATATATCATATATATAATATATACTAACTTAACATATAATTAATATATATATAAACTTAATAGTTAACGTAAATCATATAAATATATATAATATATATAAGTTAACTATTATTAGATTTACGTTATATATATATATATGCTAATATCATGACTATACATGAAACCAAAAAGTGGCGTGAAAACTCCTATTACCCACGGGCTCAAATATATATCCGCATAAAGGAACCCAGATTTATATATATGTCCGCATCTCCTTATCCTTTTTTAAAAGGAAATCACCGTAACTGTGACGCCCCCAAAATAGGTCCATTCCATCCAACCCATTCTGAGTCGCCAAATACATGGTACAGAAATAACTACAACTTTATTAATACATTTGTCGTGCAAAATACGACAACATATATACTGTGAGTTTAAATACAAATATTGCCATCTAGACAATATCCATACTCAAATAAATCCTCATCACATTTATTGATACATTATTTTACAAAAATGGTGAGGACTACTAAACAACTCTCTCTAGAACCTTCATTCCATACCCCGACTAGTACTCGCTACATTCTCGCCTCCTGAGAAGAAAAATGGAACAACAAGGAAAAGGGTGAGCTCAACTAGCCCAGTAAAGAATTCTATGACTAAGATAATATACAACAAATTATCGTTAGTCTCCAACAGGAAAAAAAATCGATAGAATACAATGACAACAAGTTTCGGATCAATATTCGCAGCTGAAATAATAATTCATAGAAAGAGTTACGTAGAGAATGAAATCTACTATAATCTATGAATTTAACATCCATCATCAATATTTTATCCTCGTAACATCAATCAATATTCATCTCAAATCAAATATTCATCTTTGCACTACAGAGCCAAAGATATTCATCAATCGGTCATGTTCATCTCAACACTGCTCATCTTTGCACTAAAGGCCAAAGATATTCATCATCGATCATGTTCATTTAAACACTGCTCATCTTTGCACTAACTACCAAAGATATTCATCGATCAAGAATGTTCATTTAAACACCTCGCTCATCTTTGCTTCTGAAGCCAAAGATATTCTTCAGAAATCATTCATCTTTTGCACTACAGTGCCAAAGATATTCAATAATATCATCATTTAAGACCATGGGATGATGAAAAATATTTTTAAAGAACGAATCCAAAGAAACAAAATGACAAGGATTAAGGATTAAGGATTCGTACTTTGTTTTATCCATGTCCAACAATACCTCAAAAATAATCATAGTGGTGTAAAATTCAAGAATGATCAAAACATGGATACAATCAAAGCTAGTATCCGTATAGATATTTTGACGAAAAAGAAGAAATTTTATTTTTCGATGAATAGTGTCAGATATCGTGAATAGTGGTCGATATCGTGAATAGTAACTCCAGACACCAAAAGATAAAAATTCCACAAAAAACATCTTCACGCTTCATGAATAGTACTTTCGTGAATAGTAATAGTAACTCAATAATAGTAACTCGTGAATAGTAACTCATGAATAATAGTAACCCCGACATGAAAAAGTTCCAAATTTGATAAAAACTTCAGATCAACATTTCAAAGATAATGATATTGAAGAAATAATATCATTACTGAAAAAATAATATCCCTTACCTCAAAGAATCAAGATTTCGGAAGAAAAGGCTCAAGTGATCTTTGAATGAAACTTGTAATCGAATAAAGAACTCTCAAAGTATCTAAATACTCACAAAATACGCTCAATAATATAGAGAGAGAAGAGAGAAAACTTTGTTTACGGTGTGATTTTCAATTCTAACTTAGCCCTCTATTTATAGGAAAATGTTAGCCGTACCAAGCGCACTTGACACGCACCTGACGGCTTTTACCGCTACTATTGCCACCCACCACATTTGAAATAAAATTCAGCACATTTCTTCACCAACCACAAGTGGGGCCCACCAATTCTAGAATTTTCCATCAAAATCATTTATAACCTAATTTACGAATCAATCACCTCTTAAAATTCATAACAAATCCTTCGCTCATTTTTAACTGCTCAAAATTTGTGGACATATACTCAACTTATATATGTATAACATATCCAAAATTACATCGATCCAACGGTTTGGATTAAATATTATAACTCACACAATAAAGTCAGTAATAACAATCGATTTGATCTTTTAATACCTCCAATCCGACAAAATACAAATAAAACATCTCAAAGATTAATTCCTTCATTAATAACCACATAAATAACTCCATCATTTAAATAAATATTTCCTTATCATATGAATCAATAATTAATTATTCACAAATAATATTACGTAATCACAATTATGACAACCAGCCGCTCCTGGGAAGAGGGGCTTTCCAATAAGGATCTCTCCTCTTCGGGCGCCGCAATTAGGTGACCAAACCTCTCCTTAGATGTAACTTTCTAGACATTGCCAATAATGTTATCTAATAATATTATTCAAATAATATGAATTATTGATCCGATAATGGAAATATCATGCGGTGACAATTATTGAACAACAATAATATAAAATATCAACGCAGAATTATTGAATCAATAAAATAAAATATTGAACAAGAATTACTGTGAAAATTATTGAGTAGTGCCATCTTACATTTAATCAATAATTCAACAATACTATGCAATACCGTAAAGCATTTATGCAACCACGCGTACATCAGTATTTTAACCACCGGGTATTCCAACAGCCTTAATTCAGTAACAACTACGTCGTTATTTATAACCACCCAAACTTTGTCGCTTTCCTCATCCAATCGCTTTCCGTTATGGGGCCCACACATGGCGTCACTACTAATGTCGTACGAATATTCCCAACAAGATTTAATATTCCACGACCAAACGAATATTCCCCGACAAAAATGAATATTTTATAACCACTTGCTTATTTTGAAATATTTGCGTATTTAACCCTTAACTATCCACATTAATCAAATCAACCCTTACTATTTCAAAATAATAAATAAAGGAAATTCCTTTTATTTAAAAAATTTCGGTCTTACAACCTCCCTCCTTATTAAATTTCGTCCTCGAAATTGACGTCGACGTACTGTGTTTGAAAAGGTGAGGATACCTCGCTTTCATTTCCGCTTTCCAATTCCTGTGTCACTTCCTCTATAGCATGATTCCTCCACAAAACTTAAACTTGTGGTATGACCTTTGCGCGTAGGACATGCTCCTTCCTATCCAAAATCTTGACAGGTACCTCCTCATACGTTAAGTCTTCTGCTATCTCGTCCGATTCTAACTCTATAACGTGGTTCGGGTCTTTCACATATTTACGAAGTACAGATATGTGAAACACATTATGAACACGAGACATACTTGGAGGTAACGCAAGTCTATAGGCTACATTTCCTACTCGGTCAAGAATTTAAAATGGACCAATAAATCGTGGATTGAGCTTTCCTCTCTTCCTAAATCTTGTAACTCCCTTCCATGGAGCAACTCGTAATAATACATGATCCCCTACATTAAATTCCACATCCTTTCGATGAAGATCCGCATAACTCTTTTGTCGATCTTGTGCTTGTTTTTATCGTTGTCGAATCATTAGTCATACGTATTAACTTCGGGTCCCAACAATGTTGCTTCACCCACCTCATCCCAACATATTGGAAACGACATTTTCGTCCATATAATGCTTCGAATGGAACCATGCCTATATTTGTTTAATAACTATTGTTGTATGAGAATTCCACCAATGGTAAATACTTATCCCAACTACCCTTGAAGTCTAGGACACGAGTCTTAATATATCTTCAAGAGTTTGAGTAGTCCTTCGATTGCCCATCCGCTTTGAGGATGGTATGCCAAACCGAATCAGAATTCGCGCCCATAGCTTTCACAAACTAACCCAAAATCATGAAGTGAATCTTGGGTCACGATCTAAAACTATGGATACTAGCATGCCATGCAATCTCACAAACTCATTTACGTACATACGAGAAAGACGTTCAAGGGAATAAGTCTCTCGTATCGGTAAGAAATGAGTAGACTTGGTTAATCTATCAACAATAACCCAAATCGCATCTATGCCTTGAGAAACCTTGGGAAGATTAGTAATGAAATTGTGGTAATGTGTTCCCACTTCCATTCCTAATCTCAAGTGGTTGTAACGGACCCTTAGGTACTAGATGCTCCGCCTTTACACGTTGGCAAGTTAAACACATCGAGATAAACTTTGCAATCTGTCTCTTCATATTGTTCCACCAAAATGTATGTCAAGATCACGATACATTTTAGTACTTCCAGATGGATTGCAAATGGTGTATTGTGTGCCTTCATCATAATCTTGTACTTCAAATCGTAGTCGTTAGGAACACAAAGTCTAGAGTGGACTCAAGTATTCCTTCTTCATCAATTCTCGCTTAATAGCTCCTTCTTGTACTTTCCTCTTCATACGCATCATTTCCTGCCTGGGGCGAAAGCGGCTTTAACTAAAGTCGATTATACTCAGTATATCATCACGTGGGTACCTAGAGTTTTCATCTCCATCTCTATTATTTGTAAATTATACTGAAATTAGTCTTTGACAATATCGTACTCAGTACTTATATACGATCTTCTACTCAACAAGTCACCTACCACGTTAAGCTTTTCCAGGATGGCATGGGTCGAAACATGTCTTTGAAATGAGTCTCCTCTTGAGTTCTTCAAGCTCTTCCCACATTCCTTGCTCCATTCGAATTTTGTATCTCTACGAGTCAGCTACGTTAATGGAATAGCGATTCGAGAATATCCTTCAACGAATCTCCGATAATAACCAACTAAGCCTAGAAAACTACGCATTTCGATTACCGACTTAGGTTGTTCTCAATCGTGACTCATATCCCAACCTTGGATAAGCGTCGCCACAATGACACCTATCAGTTTACTATCGCACGAATATGACGTCCCCTATAGAGAGTCTGGCTTAGGTAAATTCCACAAAGAAAGTCACAAGATAAAGGCTCAGGTACCAAATTCTATAGTTAAATTTTTAACTCCTGAAGTTCAATAGGAGCCATTCGATATGAGATTTTAGAAATGAGTTTTGTACCGGGTTCAAATTCGATACAAAATTTAATATCAGGCTTTGGGAGTAAGCCAAGAAATTCTTCAGGAAATACGTCAGGAAAAATCAATAACAACAGGAATATTATTCAAATCTAACTTGTTTTTATTCAAATCCATAACATGGACTAAGAAAACTTGACATCCGTAATAAACGAATGACTTCATGGCTTGATATGAAAATGTTTGACTACAATGGTTTGATTGCTTGAATTCGAATAACAGGTTGCTTAGGAATATGAAAACTAACAACCTTACAAAAGCAATCAATTTGGCATGATGAGTAGTTAACCTCAAAATCACATCAAAAGCAAATATCTCTATAGAAATAAGGTTAACAGGTAATGTGATAGTGCCAACCTGAATCAAGCAAGATTTCTAAACAACGGATGTAATGAAAGTTTCTCCTAACGGAGTCTCCATAAATAGGTCAAAGTCTAATTTCTCCGTAGTCAAGTTCAAACGTTGAGCGCAAGCAAGAGAGATAAAAGAATGGGTATAACCGGTATCTAGTAAGGTATAAACTTCGCAAGAATTTATTGTGACGCCCCCAAAATTAAGTATACGTCACCCATCTTGGGTCGCCACTTACATGGTACATAAATTCAAATACAACTTACTAATATAACGTAAGTACAATACGACATAAACCGTGAGTTTGAATACAAATTTTGTCTACTAGATATTATACAAACTCAAAAGGAGTCCTCATTACATTATTATCACACTATTTCACGTAATAGTGAGGACTACTAATGCTATCCTCTGGACCATTACTTACGTTCCCAGACTGCTCCCCATGCTATGTTCTCATTTCACAGAGAACAAAGAAAGAAAGGTGAGCTCAACTAGCCCAAGAAGAAATATTATGACTAAGATAATGCGAAATAAATTATCATTAGCCTTCAACAATGTTAAACCGATAAAATACAATAGACAACCGGTTTAACAAAGAATGAACAAGCAATCCATTAAAAGAATCAAGTTGAGAATAAAGTCTACTATCTTTTAGGTTTTAAAAGGTTTTCATCAATTTTTATCATTTGAGACTCGACAATAAATAAACCACCACATCTAATCATCCTCGTACCACTTGGCCAAGGATTTTCATCAAATTATCAATGGTCATGACTATACCGAATCACCCCGGTCATAATCATACCAAAAACTATCCATCAACGCATTACGTGCCACTAAGGACTTTTGTCACATCATTTATATCAAGTCATGATTATACCGAATGATCCTCGCTCATCATTATACTAAGTTCATCTATGCACGTAAGCCAAAGATAACATAATATAACATGAGGATGATGACAATGACATAGTAATTCAATAAAACAAGTTCAAGAATTATTTAATCCATGAATTATTAACGTCCAAATTGTCAACATGATCTTTGTTTAGTGAGAGTAAAATTCAAGAATGATCGGAAGAATATTTCCATGAAAGATCTTTGGATGAAACGCAAATATCAAGGATATTCTACTAATTTCATGGAGTATAAAGTCAAAGTTTTAACCAACCGGGTATAATAAAGAATGGAATAACAAAAGAAATCACCATGCATGCGGTATTGCATGGACAAAGTTATTCAACAATAATAATAATAACGGAACGGTCGGGTGAAATTCACACCAAGCGGGATGTTCCAACAGAATAATAAAGATGGAACCGGATCCGGTGTAAAACACACGATAGGATATTCCAATGAGAATGATAAAGATTTTAACCAGGTCCTGTGTAAAACACACGAACATGGATGTTCCAACGAGAATAATAAAAAGCGGAACCGGTGTCCTGTAAAACACATGATGTGATGTTCCAATGAATAATAATAAAGAATGTCACCAAGTATAGGGTAAATCAGCGTGATACAAAGTTATTCCAATGAGAATAAATATGAATGGAATAACATAAGGATTTCACCAAGTATAGGGTATCGCCGTATCAAGTTTATGTATAGGGTATGCCACTTTTACAAAGTTATTCCAACAGAATAATAATGAATGGAATAATGTAAGTTCTCTTCAAGAAGAAAGAATAACACCCTTACACCGTAAAAGAACCTGAATATAGAAGTAGTGAAGTAGCGAATACTCTTCTTCTTTCTATAATTTTCTCTCTATAGCTTCTTTCTATAATTTCTCTCTCTGAGTTTCAATGAATTCGTAAGAAAATAATGAAGGAATGAGCTTCTATTTATAGGAAAATGGAATGCATAAGAACTAATCCACGAACGGTCCAGTTGATTTACTTTAATCGGACTATCCATATTTAAAGAAAATCTTTTAAATAAAATATAATATATTCTATTTATATAAAAACATTTTACTATGCAAACACTATGCAATACTATGCAAAACACTATGCAAAACACTATGCAACACTATGCATAATAAAATATAATATATTCTATTTATAGAATAACTTTAATAAAGTATTCTATTTTATATAAAGATGTTTACATTTTATTACGTTAATAATACGAATAAAACAAAACGTCATTATCGCTATAATAATTCATATTATTAATCGACAATAATGGAATCAAACTGAGTGACTTCTCACATAAGCATCAATAATCAATACCGTGTGCTACTATGCAACCACACGTATTACTGTACTTTTACTACCGAGTAGTTCAATAGTATCAACGGTAAAACTTCCGCCGTTATTTTAATAAAATATTTTTGTAGTTTTCTCAATCCGACAATAATTCTGTTGTGGGGTCCACCAATGATTGAGTAGTTATGCGAATATTCCCTGCTAAACCGAATATTCCCCGACCAATCGAATATAATATAACCACTTGCATACTTTACAAAATTTATAAATACTACCCACAACTATAATATTATCTTAAATTCACACCATAATATAAAAAATTATTTCGACAAGATTTAAATCTTTATTGATAAAATCTGGGGTCTCACATTTATAATTAACTAACCCGTGCTAACTTCATTCGGGTTCCTCGCATTTTGACCGGTCACGACAAACGCTCTTCCAGGAATCGTTGACTTTGACTTTTCTGGGACATCCTTTCGAGTCACCATTCCCGCTGGACTGGGTTTCGATATTGTACAATCTCGAGCGATATGTCCTTCTTTTCCACAATTATAGCATACCTTGAACTGTTGTGGACAGTTTGGACTGATATGTCCCTCTTTCCCGCATTTGTAGCATATGATGAGTGGTCTTTCTCCTCCTTGGAACCAGCTTACTCTCAAGGCGCCGACGTCTTCACATGGTCGTTGTTGAATCTCCTCTTTTAAAATCTCCTCCCACTCGCTTCTTCTATTTTCATGGCCACGATTACCACCGAGTGGTTACCGCCTTTGTCCGTATTCTTCTTTCTCCGTGGTTATCGTTATTCGATGACCGCTATCTTCGGTAAAATCTCGGTTATGGTCCCTCGGTTGAACGTACTCGTTATCTCGCTTCTAACAACAACCGAGCCCCGCTGACAACATCTGAATAGAGAAAATTTATGAGAAATGAGATCTTCGACGTATGCTAGGGTTTCAAACCTCTAAGAAATATCCGCGTCATCGCTCCTCATTCTCCACCAAATGAGGTGCAAACCGATAACTCCGCAAACTTCGCCTCTTCTTTGGGACACCGTCATGTTATTCTCGCTCGATCTAATAAACTCCACTTCCTTCATACGATGAATACTTTCGAGGAAGTACTTGTCATTGAATCGCTTCAAACGCGTCTCCCATGACATCTTTGAGTGCGGTGGATGGGTACGCTTCACGATTCCCACCAATGAATCCGCCTCGCCACGGAACATAAAGGTAGCGAATGGAACCTTCATTCTCTCCGCATCCCAAGACATCGAATATCTTGGTAATTTGTTTGACCCATGTTTCCGCCATGATCGGATCGGGCTTTCCTTAAATTCGGTGGTCCCAACTCTTTGAGCTGCTTGTTGTGACCACCGTAAAATGCTATCATCTCCTCCTCAGATTTTGAACACGAGTCTCCCTCGTTTGATTTTTGCATGAACTGCAAAAAGCTTCTAAACATCCCCTCGCTCATCATCTCGCTTTCGGTGGTGTTATTCACGGGAGGTACATTGCCACTGCTGCACGCTCTCCTCGTTATTAAGTACAGAGCATCTCCACGGTCTCATTTACTCCACTATTAATATTCTCGATCGACATTCTCAAATCTTGGCCATAAAACAAGGGTTAATTAAGGAAATCAATATATCACATAATATCCCTATATCTTCGACCAACTAACAAATAAGCTTAGGTAGGACACACTAGCGAAGGATTTACTCGTCTCTCCCTCCTAGTTTAATTCCCGATCTCCGCCAGAGATCATATCCTCGAGCTCGATACCAACCGTGGCGCCCCAAAATAGGTCCATTCCATCCAACCCATTCTGAGTCGCCAAATACATGGTACAGAAATAACTACAACTTTATTAATACATTTGTCGTGCAAAATACGACAACATATATACTGTGAGTTTAAATACAAATATTGCCATCTAGACAATATCCATACTCAAATAAATCCTCATCACATTTATTGATACATTATTTTACAAAAATGGTGAGGACTACTAAACAACTCTCTCTAGAACCTTCATTCCATACCCCGACTAGTACTTCGCTACATTCTCGCCTCCCGAGAAGAAAAATGGAACAACAAGGAAAAGGGTGAGCTCAACTAGCCCGAAGAAAGAATACTATGACTAAGATAATATACAACAAATTATCGTTAGTCTCCAACAGGGAAAAAATCGATAGAATACAATAGACAACAAGTTTCGGATCAATATTCGCATGCTGAAATAATAATTCATAGAAGAGTTACGTAGAGAATGAAATCTACTATAATCTATGAATTTAATAAATCCATCATCAATATTTTATCCTCGTAACATCAATCAATATTCATCTCAAATCAAATATTCATCTTTGCACTACTACATGTGCCAAAAGATATTCATCAATCGGTCATGTTCATCTCAACACTGCTCATCTTTGCACGAAAGGCCAAAGATATTCATCATCGATCATGTTCATTTAAACACTGTTCATCTTTGCACTAAAGGCCAAAGATATTCATCATCAAGAATGTTCATTTAAACACCGCTCATCTTTTGCACTACAGGCCAAAGATATTCTTCAGAAATCATTCATCTTTTGCACTACTGTGCCAAAGATATTCAATAATATCATCATTTAAGACCGAGGATGATGAAAATATTTTTAAAGAACGAATCCAAAGGAAACAAAATGACAAGGATTAAGGATTAAGGATTAGTACTTTGTTTTATCCATGTCCAACAATACCTCAAAATAATCATAGTGGTGTAAAATTCAAGAATGATCAAAACATGGATACAATCAAAGCTAGTATCCGAATAGATATTTTGACGAAAAAGAAGAAATTTTATTTTTCGGTGAATAGTGCCGTATACGTGAATAGTGCCGTATACGTGAATAGTAACTCCGACACCAAAAGATAAAAATTCCACAAAAACATCTTCACGCTTCATGAATAGTACTCGTGAATAGTAACTCGTGAATAATAACTCATGAATAGTAACTCGTGAATAGTAACTCATGAATAGTAACCCCGACATGAAAAAGTTCCAAATTTGATAAAAACTTCGATCAACATTTCAAAGATAATGATATTGAAGAAATAATATCATTACTGAAAAAAATAATATCCCTTACCTCAAAGAATCGATTATTTCTAAGGAAAGGCTCAAGTGATGATCTTTGAATGAAACTTGTCTTTGAATAAAGAACTCTCAAAATATCTAAATACTCACAAAATACGCTCAATAATATAGAGAGAAAGAGAGAAAACTTTGTTTCGTGTGTGATTTTCAATTCTAACTTAGCCCTCTATTTATAGAAAAATGTTAGCCCGCCAAGCAGGCACTTGACCACCTACACGATGGCTTTACCTGCTACTATTGCCACCCACCACATTTGAAATAAAATTCAGAACATTTCTTCACCAACCACAAGTGGGGCCCACCAATTCTAGAATTTTCCACCAAAATCATTTATAACCTAATTTCTGAATCAGTCACCTCTTAAAATTCATAACAAATCCTTCGTTCATTTTTAACGGTTCAAAATTTGTGGACATATACTCAACTTATATATGTATAACATATCCAAAAATTACAACGATCCAACTATTTGGATTAAATATTATAACTCACACAATAAAGTCAGTAATAACAATCGATTTGATCTTTTAATACCTCCAATCCGACAAAATACAAATAAAACATCTCAGCATTAATTCCTTCATTAATAACCACATAAATAACTCCATCATTTAAATAAATATTTCCTTATCATATGAATCAATAATTAATTATTCACAAATAATATTACGTAATCACAATTATGACAAACCAGCCGCTCCTCAGAAAGAGGGGCTTTCCATAAGGATCTCTCCTTCTTGGCGCCGCAATTAGGTGACCAAACCTCTCCTTAGACATAACTTTCTAGACATTGCCAATAATGTTATCTAATAATATTATTCAAATAATATGAATTATTGATCGATAATGGAAATATCACAGTTGATGATAATTATTGAACAACAATAATATAAAATATCAACGCAGCAATTATTGAATCAATAAAATAAAATATTGAGCGATAACTCTTGTGAAAATTATTGAGTAGTGCCATCTTACGTGCGAATCAATAATTCAACAATCTTGTAATACCTGCGTGCTCTTGTGCAACCACGCGTATTCAGATTTTAACCACCGGTATTCAACAGGTCTTAACGGTAACAACTACGCCAATTATTTATAACCACCCAAACTTTGTCGTTTTCCTCATCCAATCGCTTTCAGTTATGGGGCCCACACATGGGTCACTGCGTCTGTCGCATTTAATATTCTGAAAAGATCTGAATATTCCACGACCAAACGAATATTCCCCAACAAAAATGAATATTTTATAACCACTTGCTTATTTTGAAATATTTATGTATTTAACCCTTAACTATCCACATTAATCAAATCAACCCTTACTATTTCAAAATAATAAATAAAGGAAATTCCTTTTATTTAAAAAATTTCTGAGGTCTTACAATAACCCTTTTTATTTATTTATTTATTTATTTATTTATTTTTTTAAATTTTATACAACAAAAATATGCCCAATTAAATTGTTCTAAACACATATCAATATACATATCAAATTAAAACAATTAATAATTCGCATAAAGGTTTGGCTCTGATGCCACTGTTAGGTTTGTAATATTCATGTATGATCAAATTGCATAAATTAGCGGAAGCGAGATAAAATCAGAGTTTAAAATTTTTACAAACCATATACCCGGATCACCCTTTATGCACAATTATTAATTAAACGAAAAGATAAAGAATAAAATCATACCCTTGAAGATCGAGCTTCCTCAGGTACAAGTTCACCTCCAAATCCTTTCGCGTTCAACTTGAATCCACCGGGTTTGGTTCTTTCCTTTGATCAACGTTAGCCACCCAAATGCTTGGCCTCTAGAGGTGATCCACCAAGGAAGAAGAAAATTCAAGAAGAAGGGGTATTGGCTCAAACCCTAGTTTTTCTATCTCTATAGAAAAGGGCGACAAATTGAAATTATGTCGTATGTTGAAAAAGTCAACAACCCACACCACCCATAATAAGACTGCTCTTATTTATTGATGTGGGCAACCCTCCTTAACAATTAAGAAATTGGGTTTTATTTAATTAATTAAATTCTTTTAATTAATTAGGCTCCCTAATCTTATTAGGGATAATTAATTAAACTCTTTTAATTAATTTAACCTCCTAATCTTATTAGGAATAAATGAGAGTACTTATATTAAATTAATTCCTAAACTCTTTTAGAAATTAAAATAATAATAATTGTAATAATATTAATAAGACTCCTCTTATTAATTTATATTTAATATTTCTAAAATATTAAATAATAAATATTAAGCTATTTAATTTATTCTATCACCATAGATTAAATTAAATATACTAACATATTATTACGATTATGCCATTAACTTCTTAAATAATTATTCTTCCTTTTATGGTGTGACCCTTTAGGTTCTCCATATTAAACCTATTGTGAATAAATCAATTAGAACAATTCTAATCTTATTTAAATAAATAAATTAAACAATTAATTTATTTAAATAAATAATATTTATTCTGAATAGGGATAAGCCTCCCTAGCGATCAACGACTTTCCGGATAATATAGATTTCAACATTAATCATAAAAGAACCTTTGAGTAAATAGTTACTGTACAATTCAATCCTTCCACCATACAATGTCCCAATTAAATATAAGACATGGAATTAGTGTCAAGTCTTATTTTATTTAATTATATGTATTTCGACTCTTAAATGCACAACTCAAATAATGCAAATTAGAAACTCCTTTCTAATTTCATTCTCGCCAACCACTACCTCTTTGGGTTGTCATTTATCGAATCACATAGGACATTTCTCTTCTTTTTATTAAGTGGTAGATTCTTTATTGATCATACATTATCTCCACGTACAACTTATTATACCCAAGCATACCCTTTGATATACCCTAAGGGTCTTAAGGAATAAGTCAAAGTATAACTCATCATACACAAGATGCTATGATGATCTCAAGTCCAAGGATTACTTGTACTACTATCACTACAGGAATTCCTATTGACAGCAAATAAAACTCCATTAGGTATTCCTTAGCGAGCCACGCTTCGATGAACTTATTCTCTAATAAGCACCTACATACTTGCTTTAGTGTCTCCACACAAATGATCATGAGATCAATCATCCTCATCCAATGAGCAAGCAACGTATGTACCAATCTATCCAGATTCACTAATCCCCAATTTAGTAATCCAATGATTGGGAACTATTTTAGTTTTAAGCTTTCTAAGAATTTAGATCTCATTAGAATGATCATCATCATTATTCTAAAAGCATTGCTTAAAACTATGGGTTTATCACATATTATAAAACAAAGATCATGTAGATAATTAAAAGCCTTTAATAAATTAATACTTTTTATTAATAAATGAATAAGATTGTTACAAAGTATATGCTTTATCATCAAACATGATTGGCTTGTGTGCATACTACTTTCACAGATCTCTCGTGTGTTTGTCGATTTATTTATGTTGTTATTTAAATGTTATAGTATAGTATATATACTACATATAAAAGCTTTTATATAACCTAGATGACTAACAAGATGTATTTGATAGACGGTCAAACCAAGTAGCTCAATCACGTTTCTGTTTTCTGGGTGACCCAGAAAACGTATGACCACCATCTCTGACATGGTTTGACCGGCACGGATCTAGAGATTTGTTTGTTGTTATGGTGTGTTTATGAAATAGATCTCTTCACCTACATGTTGGCTACAATCTGGAAACCTTAGATCACAAATATCATGCAAGTACAACAAGTTGTAGAAGACCAAATATGCTTGCACGAACTGTTGTTCATTTCTGGGTAACCCAGAAAATGAAGAACAGTTCTGACAACGTTTTTAATAGCTTAACTCGGTTTGATTAATTATGTTTAGACTCTACAATGGATTGAAAAATGTTCTCTGATAGTTTATCTAGATGTTCCGACGAAAGCGAAAACATTTACCTTGAGCAGTTAATGATTTAAGGTCAACAAAAGCGTTGACCGACCATGACTAAAATTATCTGGGCAGCCCATAAACACTATGAACATGTCTGAGAGTGATTTCAAAGATTTATATCTTGCTCATTTGTTATGATCTAACCCATATGTTGATTTACACTTGTAGTGTTACATGAGTACTACAAGATCACAGTTATAGTTAGCCCAGAAACATTTGCATAAACGAATTAAAGAAGGTCAAAGTAGGTACCCTTGTGCACTAACTGTCAGTGTTCTTGAGCCTCAAGAACACCTATCATGCGATGAAAACCCGCTAAAAACCTTTAGCTGACAATTTAATTATTTTTGTTTTATAAATTACGAAAATACATTAAAAATAGAAATAAATTCCTAAAAATTATAAAATCGGTTTAAGAATTATTTTAAGTAATAAAATTAACTTTTAATAATTTGACATATTTTTCATAAATATTAATATTTATTTGGATATTATTGGTATTTAAATTATTTAATAAATACATTAAATAAATTAATTAAAAATAATTTTATGTATTAAAAATCATTTTAAATAATAATAAGGTATTTAATAATATTTTAAGTTATAAAACATAACTTTTAATATTTTAAGATAAGTTTCATTAATTATTAAATATTAATGATATTAGATTTATTTAGTAATTATATTATATAAATTAATTAAAAATGATTTTAATATTGTAAAAATCATTTAAAATGAAAATAAATAGTTTAAAAATATTTTAAGTTATAAAATATAACTTTTGATATTTAAAGGTAAATTTCATTACTAATTTAATATTAATGATATTAAGTTTATTTAATAATTATATTAAATAAATACTTTAAAAATGGTTTTATTGAATTAAAAATCATTTAAAAAGGAAATAAATGAATTAAAAATATTCTAAGTTATAATAAATGACTTTTTATATTTTGATAAATAATAAATTAATATTCTAATATTAATGGTAATTATTTAAAAATGATTTTTAATGTTTTAAATTTTTTTTTAAAGGTAATATTAATACTTTAAAAATATTTTGAGTTATTATAAATAATTTTAATATTTTGGCAATAGTTTTATTAATAGTTTAATATTAATTAAATATTAATGATAATATAATTAGTTAATATTTTAATCATTTAATAATGATTTTAGTGTTTGAAAATTCATGATAAAGTATAATTATTATTTAAAAATTATTATAAGGCTATGAAAAATAATATGATTGATATTTAAAATACCTAAACGAATATTGAACTACAGAATAGAGTCTTAGACTCGATATTTACCCGAAAAAGTCATCGGTATACCGAAATATTTTAGAAATTGATTTGGACTTAGATAATTTGACTAGATACGTGTTTGTTTATGATGTAATGATTGTTAAACATATGTGACAATGTGATTAGGTTATGTGCTGACTGCAATTAGCAGTACTATGTGATATGATATATTATTCTAATCGAACGAATGATCTTATTAATGATAGGTTTTGATATAAAAGATAGAACTAAGTTGCGTTATTGTAAGCAGCAGCTCAGGCAAGTATCTAAACATTATGCACTACTTTTATTTCGTGCAAACAGGTATATCATGTTATGCAAGTTTTTTAAACTTACTCCAATTATTATTGAGCAAGTATCTGATCTATTATTTACATTGTGCAAGTATCATACCTTTGCATTTCCTTTATGCAATGGACATGAGTAAGAAAGTTTCAGAATTATATTATTATTGTGCCAGATTATTAACTCTATTATTATTCATTCTGTTTCGAATTTTTGTATTCATACAAGTTCTTACATTATCCGATCATTGTATTATTGTATAATTTAGATATTTATTACGCTAGTTAATTAGTTTATAGGGTTAGACAAGTGTCCCCCACTTGGATAACCATTGTATTAATCATATGTTTATACATACTTATTGATTTCAAGTATGTATATGTTGACTTAAAAGCCGCCTAAGCTATTTGATTCACTTTAGACATAAAAATATTGTTGAACAAGATAGAACGTTATTGTATCTAACTGATTTTTTTGGTTCTGATTCTCGACTAAGTATGAACATCCCGAATATGGGAAAACTTTTGTGCACCTAAGGTGGATAGAGTGAACGATAATATCTTTCTTGCATGTAGTATTGATCAATACAAGGCACATTGGGCAGATCAACCTCGTGTCCATAAGTTATGACGGTTTGCGGATGAAGTTCTGCTAAACCCTAGCGAAAATGAAAAACAATGTTCAAAGTCTGTCGACTGATCTCCAGTTATAGTTTATACGTAGTTTCAAAGATTACATATGGAAGTGATATGTTTTTATTATTGGTTCAGCTTACTTCACAACTGTTGATTAATTGTAGAAGTGTCTTTCAAAGAAAATATTTAATTCTTTCAGCTAATATATATTGTTGTTATTACTTGCTGGGCAATCAAATGCTCATTCTTGCTTTAAATTTAAATGTTTTCAGTTAAGTATGATCAACCAGAAGGTTCAGGAAAGACCAAGGGGAAAGGAAAGCTGTTTGAATGAGATTTATATTATGTTGTGTAATAGTTATAGTTTATTAAGACAATGATATTTATTATCTATCATGTTATGTATTGTAGTAAAGGTTACGTACTTGGGATTAGACTTTGATATATGTAAATTAAGTTTGAATTTTATATTATTTTTATTATTATTAGTATTATTCAGCTTATAGAAATGGTATCGTGAAGCACCGAGTTCGGGTTTTAAGTACCCGGATTTGGGGGCGTCACAAGTTGGTATCAAAGCTTTAGGGTTAGAAACCTGAGGTTGAATAGACCTTAGGCTATAACCTTGGGACGTGGGGAAACGTTGAAAATACAGATAACTCATATAGAGTTTAAAAGAAGATGAATTGAATAAATTCATCGTTAAACAAAATAAAAGATAACTCTTATAAAACTATTAATTGATGTGTGTATATACTATATGTTAATCAAGATAGTTAGTGTGTAGATGTTATATGAGATAAGGATTAGCATACCCTCAGGTCGTAAAGAAGGAGTCAACCTCCATAATCGAGCCAATATCAAAGCCAATAGCTGAAATAGAGGCTCACATGGAAAGATACCTCAATGAGGTGATTATACAGGAAAGTGTAGTACCAGATCCAAAAATGATAGTATGACTGATAGGTAGAGTATAGTTACATGATAAAAGATCAAGCTCGAGTTCTTAAACTCACATTCTTGTGGTGAGTTCTTAAACTCATAAGGTGTGGAAGGTTTGACGAACTAGGTATAGTTATGTGAGAATGAATTATTGAGGATAATAGAAATATATAGAATGCTAAGTAATTGATCCTTAGTGAAGGCGTATGAAAAGAGTAGTGTTAGTGTTATTTGAATATATATGATTCTATGATGAGTATACTATAAGTATGTCTGTGTAAAGTAGTATTCTATATTTTTGTATAAGTTGTGGCAACTATTCCCGACTTTTATGTTACAAAGGGGATAACAGATGTTTAAAGCAGTATGTGTTATGCTATGAAAAGTACGACGGTATTAGTTAGATGAACATGATTTTATTTAATCAGATAATGTCGCCAAGACGTAAACGAAACCAAAAGGCAGAAGAACCTATCAACAAAGCTGGAGGACAACTAGACCCGACACAAAATTTTGTGAATATAGACGCTCAACCTATGCAAAATGGATCACCAGCCATGGGAAATCAGCCAAATAATTGATCGACAAACTTCAAAGACTTCAAGGCAATCGAACCGCCAGGATTTAGAGGATCAACTGACCTTGTAGAGATGTTTGTGACAGCTAGAGTAATGGATGGGCAAAAGACAGCTTTTGTCACCTATACGATGAAAGGGGAGACGAATTTTTGGTGGGAAGCAAATCAAGCTAGAGCCGGAGAAGAAAATAGTGGCAGTAAGACTGGGAAAAGAAAAAGAGATAATTTCGGGAATTCCAAAAGTAGGCCAGGAGGTGGAAAGAAACAGGTTGCGCAGTGTGGGAATTGTGGAAATAATCACTCGGGAGAGTGTCTTAAGGGTAAGTTTGTGTGTTACAAGTGTGGGAAGGAGGGACATATCTCTCCTAACTGCCCCAATCCAAGGATGAACAAGAGGTGTTTCAAGTGTGGATCAACGGAGCATAAGGTGAAAGACTGTCCGAAAAAGGGAGGGGATACAGGGAGCGTGAGTAAAGGAAAAGGCAGCGGGACTCTAGTGACAACGGAACCTACTTCAACAAACAAACCAACAGAATCAACCGCAAGAGTTTTCAATACGACGGTCTAGTATACGGTGGCAGCTGAGAATGCAACTCCAGGTATTATTCGTATAACTTGTATATTTCGATATATATGATTTTCCAATATATAATAAATTATTTTATAAAAATATTTTGAAGAAGGAATTTGAGTTCTCTTAGCAATCGAACCTTCGTTTAATTAGATAGACAAGCTTTATGTTGAATAGTTAAAGATCGGTTCGATCAAATCTGATCGAGATCTATTTGAAATGACTATGTATGCTATGTACCCTTGTAAGTATAAGCTTTAAAATGGTGATTATTCGGGACTAATCCTTATAAGGGAGGTGAATGTAATAACTTTGAATACTTTTTATATAAATAAATAAGAAATTTTGCATATTAATTTTTTTTATTTTAAAGATGAGAATACGTGTCAACTAATGTGTATGTATATATGTGATAAATAAAATTATTTATTTCATCAATAATTTCAAATAATTTTATTTTAGAATTATTGATCATTATAAAGTATATTCCTATAGTAATTAATTTTATAGTAGAAATGTCTTTATTATTTATTTTCTATGAAAATATGGTTTTTATATTATTTAAATAATATATGAAATGATTATTGGAATTATTATAATTACTATTTTATTATATGAATTTTAGTTCGAGTTTTAAGTTAATTATTTTAACTTAATTAATAATGTTATATATGAAAGATAAATCGGATATAAAATCCAAACCCTAATTTTGGATTTTGAGCTATGAATGAGAATAATAATATTATATTAGGTATAATATTATTTTTCGGTATTATAAATATATACAGTATATGTGTAGACTGATATTGGTTAGTCAATTATGGTGTATAACAACAAACCCTAGTATACTTGTCTATAAACCATAATTGGGAACTCAAAAAGCGGAAATTAAGGCTCAATTAGAAATTGTTTTATATGCATTATGTGCATATTATAGAATTAATGTTAATTAGATAAAACCCTAATTAATATTTGAAAGCCCTAATTTAAATATTTGAAACCCTAATTTGCTAATTAGAAACCCTAATTGCAAATTTTAGAAACCCTAATTATTATTTTAGCAAATTAAATTGTTAATTTGGGAACCCTAATGATAATTAAGGAACCCTAATTATTTAAACCCTAATTTTTATTAAAACCCCTAATTTAATTAGTATGTTTTAATTTAAAATTTTACTACACTTTAATTTTTAATTGTCCATACCCTAGTAATTATTTGGGAAACTTTAAGGTTAAAAATCTAGTGATTAAACCCTAGATTCAAGCACCTTGGACAAGAATACCCTTTGACTTATTTGTAAAATTACTAAAATACCCTTTTTGTCCCATTCTTGAATTATTGTTAGACAAATCTTATCCAAATCCTTCTAGCCACCCTAGTCTACCTAGCTATGAACCTACAAGCTACAAATCTCAGCCATGTGATCATCCAATACATTGCCTACATGTTATTTGTATAGATCAAGAGAGAGAAAATGTCACATTTATGCTAATTTGCACAAACACTCATCCTATAACTTGTCTCTCTAAAACCTCCAAAATTTCCTTACTAGATCAGTCATAAATCAAGCCCCACTATCACACTTAACAAATTAGCAGCAAAGAAATCAGATTTGCCCACAAAAAGGTATGAACCCTATTTTATAATCTGACCTTGATCTTATGTTTGATGTTAAAATTTTTGTGTTAAATATGTAGTATGGAGTCTAACAAAGTGATCTGAGTTGCTAGATGTTAGATCCATAACATCTAGATGCTCAAATTTGATGTTTTACAAAAACTCAAAAATTTTGTTTTTAAGGTCTGACAATGAATGTCAGACCATCTAGATCTCATCTTGTGCATGTAATTTGTTATGTAAAGGTTTAATCATGTAGTGTGATATGAGGTCTATAATCTAGAACTTGTATCAGGACCAGATCATGCTTATAATGTCAGATAATCACAGTCAAAGGTCGTTGACCGACCATGACTTTTTAAATCTGGGTAACCCAGAAACTTACCTAAAACATTCTGACATTAAGTTCTTAAGTACAGATCTCTCGTGTGTTTGTCGATTTATTTCTGTTTGTTGTTTAAATGTTATAGTATGGTCTATTTACTACATATAAAAGCTTTTATATAACCTAGATGACTAACATGATGTATTTGACAGACGGTCAAACCAAGTAGCTCGATCACGTTTCTGTTTTCTGGGTAACCCAGAAAACGTATGACCACCATCTCTGACATGGTTTGAACGGCATGGATCTAGAGATTTGTTTGTTGTTATGGTGTTTTTATGAAATAGATCTCTTCACCTACATGTTGGCTACAATCTGGAAACCTTAGATCACAAATATCATGCAAGTACAACAAGTTGTAGAAGACCAAATATGCATGCACGAAATGAAGAACAGTTCTGACAACGTTTTCAATAGCTTAGCTCGGTTTGATTAATTATGTTTAGTCTCTACAATGGATTGAAACATGTTCTCTGATAGTTTATCTAGAGCGTACCCGACGAAAACAAAAACATTTACCTTGAACAAATTGATGATTTAAGGTCAACAAAAGCGTTGATGAAACCATGACTAAAATTTTCAAGCGCCGTAAAACACATGATGAACATGTCGATGAAGTGATTTCAAAGATTTATATCTTGCTCATATGTTATAATCGACCGGATGTTGATTTACACTTGTAGTGTTACATGAGTACTACAAGATCACATTTATAGTTAGCCGAAAATTTACATATAACGAATTAAAGAATGTCAAAGAAGGTACCAAGCAGATCGATCGTTGTCGGTGTTCTTGAGCCTCAAGAACACCTATCATGACGAACAAAACTGTCGCTAAAGCCTTTAATGACGGATTTAATTATTTTGTTTTATAAATTAAAAAAATACATTAAAAATAGAAATAAATTCCTAAAATTATAAAATCGGTTTTAAAAATTATTTTAAGTAATAAAATTAACTTTTAATAATTTGACATATTTTTCATAAATATTAATATTTATTTGGATATTATTGGTATTTAAATTATTTAATAAATACATTAAATAAATAAATTTAAAATGATTTTTATGTATTAAATATCATTTTAAATAATAATAAGGTATTTAATAATATTTTAAGTTATAAAACATAACTTTTAATATTTTAAGATAAGTTTCATTAATTATTAAATATTAATGATATTAGATTTATTTAGTAATTACATTAAATAAATTAATTAAAAATGATTTTAATATTGTAAAAATCATTTAAAATGAAAATAAATAGTTTAAAAATATTTTAAGTTATAAAATATAACTTTTGATATTTAAAGGTAAATTTCATTACTAATTTAATATTAATGATATTAATTTTATTTAATAATTATATTAAATAAATACTTTAAAAATGGTTTTATTGAATTAAAAATCATTTAAAAGGAAATAAATGAATTAAAAATATTCTAAGTTATAATAAATGACTTTTTATATTTTGATAAATAATAAATTAATATTCTAATATTAATGGTAATTATTTAAAAATGATTTTAATGTTTTAAATTTTTTTTAAGGTAATATTAATATTTAAAAATATTTTGAGTTATTATAAATAATTTTAATATTTTGGCAATAGTTTTATTAATAGTTTAATATTAATTAAATATTAATGATAATATAATTAGTTAATATTTTAATTATTTAATAATGATTTTAGTGTTTGAAAATTCATGATAAAGTATAATAATTATTTAAAAATTATTATAAGGCTATGAAAAATAATATGATTGATATTTAAAATACCTAAACGAATATTGAACTGCAGAATAGAGTCTTAGACTCGATATTTACCCGAAAAAGTCGTCGGTACACCGAAATATTTTAGAAATTGATTTGGACTTAGATAATTTGACTAGATACATGTTTGTTTATGATGTAATGGCTGTTAAACATATGTGACAATGTGATTAGGTTTTGTGCCGACTGCAATTAGCAGTACTATGTGATATGATATATTATTCTAATCGAACGAATGATCTTATTAATGATAGGTTTTGATATAAAAGATAGAACTAAGTTGCGTTATTGTAAAGGCGGCAATTTCAGTAAGATATCTAAACATTATGCACTACTTTTATTTATTTCGATGCGAACGGTATATCATGTTATGCCAGTTTCCTAAACTTACTCCAATTATTATTGAGCAAGTATCTGATCTATTATTTACATTGTGCAAGTATCCTACCTTTGCATTTCCTTTTATGCAATGGACATGAGTAAGAAAGTTTCAGAATTATATTATTATTGTGCCAGATTATTAACTCTATTATTATTCATTCTATTTCGAATTTTTGTATTCATACAAGTTCTTACATTATCCGATCATTGTATTATTGTATAATTTAGATATTTATTCTGTTCGTTAATTCGTTTATAGGGTTAGACAAGTGTCCCCACTTGGATAACCATTGTATTTAATCATATGTTTATACATACTTATTGATTTCAAGTATGTATATGTTAACTTAAAAGCCGTCTAAGCTATTTGATTCAGCTAGACATAAAAATATTGTTGAACAAGATAGAACGTTATTGTATCTAATCAGATTGTTTTGGTTCGGATTCCCAACTAAGTATGAACATCCCGAATATGGGAAAACTTTTGTGCACCTAAGGTGGATAGAGTGAAGGATAATATCGTTCTTGCATGTAGTATTGATCAATACAGGGCACATTGGGCAGATCAACCTCGTGTCCGTAAGTTATTTATTTCGGTTTGCGGATGAAGTTACGCTAAACCTAAGCGAAAATGAAAAACAATGTTCATAGTCCTGTCAATCGATCGATCTCCGATTATAGTTTATACGTAGTTTCAAAGATTACATATGGAAGTGATATGTTTTTATTATTGGTTCAGCTTACTTCACAACTGTTGATTCGTTGTAGAAGTGTCTTTCGAAGAAAATATTTAATTCTTTTAGCTAATATATATTGTTGTTATTACTTGCTGGGCAATCAAATGCTCATTCTTGCTTTAAATTTAAATGTTTTCAGTTAAGTATGATCAACCAGAAGGTTCAGGAAAGACCAAGGGGAAAGGAAAGCTGTTTGAATGAGATTTATATTATGTTGTGTAATAGTTATAGTTTATTAAGACAATGATATTTATTATCTATCATGTTATGTATTGTAGTAAAGGTTACGTACTTGGGATTAGACTTTGATATATGTAAATTAAGTTTGAATTTTATATTATTTTTATTATTATTAGTATTATTCAAACATAGAAAATGGTATCGTGAAGCACCGAGTTCGGGTTTTAAGTACCCTTGATTTAGAAGCGTCACAAGTTGGTATCAAAGCTTTAGGGTTAGAAACCTGAGGTTGAATAGACCTTAGGCTATAACCTTGGGACGTGGGGAAACGTTGAAAATACAGATAACTCATATAGAGTTTAAAAGAAGATGAATTGAATAAATTCATCGTTAAACAAAATAAAAGATAACTCTTATAAAACTATTAATTGATGTGTGTATATACTATATGTTAATCAAGATAGTTAGTGTGTAGATGTTATATGAGATAAGGATTAGCATACCCTCAGGTCGTAAAGAAGGAGTCAACCTCCATAACCGAGCCAATATCAAAGCCAATAGCTGAAATAGAGGCTCACATGGAAAGCTACCTCAATGAGGTGATTATACAGGAAAGTGTAGTACCAGATCCAAAAATGATAGTATGACTGATAGGTAGAGTATAGTTACATGATAAAAGATCAAGCTCGAGTTCTTAAACTCACATTCTTGTGGTGAGTTCTTAAACTCATAAGGTGTGGAAGGTTTGACGAACTAGGTATAGTTATGTGAGAATGAATTATTGAGGATAATAGAAATATATAGAATGCTAAGTAATTGATCCTTAGTGAAGGCGTATGAAAAGAGTAGTGTTAGTGTTATTTGAATATATATTATTCTATGATGAGTATACGATAAGTATGTCTGTGTAAAGTAATATTCTATACTTTTGTATAAGTTGTGGCAACGATTCCCGACTTTTATGTCACAAAGGGGATAGCAGATGTTTAAAGCAGTATGTGTTATGCTATGAAAAGTACGACGATATTAATTAGATGAACATAATTTTATTTAATCAGATAATGTCGCCAAGACGTAAACGAAACCAAAAGGCAAAAGAACCTATCAACAAAGCTGGAGGACAACCAGACCTGACACAAAATTTTGTGAATATAGACGCTCAACCTATGCAAAATGGATCACCAGCCATGGGAAATCAACCAAATAATCGATCGACAAACTTCAAAGACTTCAAGGCAATCGAACCGCCAGGATTTAGAGGATCAACTGACCTTGTAGAGATGTTTGTGACAGCTAGAGTAATGGATGGGCAAAAGACAGCTTTTGTCACCTATACGATGAAAGGGGAGACGAATTTTTGGTGGGAAGCAAATCAAGCTAGAGCCGGAGAAGAAAATAGTGGCGATGGATCTGGAAAAGAAAAGAGATAATTCGGGAATTTCAAAAGTAGGCCGGGAGGTGGAAAGAAACAGGTTGCGCAGTGTGGGAATTGTGGAAATAATCACTCGGAGAGTGTCTTAAGGGTAAGTTTGTGTGTTACAAGTATGGGCCAGAGGGACATATCTCTCCTAACCGCCCCAATCCAAGGATGAACAAGAGGTGTTTCAAGTGTGGATCAACGGAGCATAAGGTGAAAGACTGTCCAAAAAAGGGAGGGATCTGAGGGGCGAGAAAGTAAAGGAAAAGCGATGGGACTCTAGTGACAACGGAACCTACTTCAACAAACAAACCAACAAAATCAACCGCAAGAGTTTTCAATACGACGGTCTAGTATACGGTGGCAGTTGAGAATGCAACTCCAGGTATTATTCGTATAACTTGTATATTTCGATATATATGATTTTCCAATATATAATAAATTATTTTATAAAAATATTTTGAAGAAGGAATTTGGGTTCTCTTAGCAATCGAACTTTCATTTAATTAGATAGACAAGCTTTATGTTGAATAGTTAAAGATCGGTTCGATCAAATCTGATCGAGATCTATTTGAAATGACTATGTATGCTATGTACCCTTGTAAGTATAAGTTTTAAAATGGTGATTCCGGGGACGGAATCCTTATAAGGGAGGGTGAATGTAATAACCTGAATATTTTTTTATATAAATAAATTTGAAATTTTGCATATTAATTTTTTTTATTTTAAAGATGAGAATACGTGTCAACTAATGTGTATGTATATATGTGATAAATAAAATTATTTATTTCATCAATAATTTCAAACAATTTTATTTTAAATTATTGATCATTATAAAGTATATTCCTATAGTAATTAATTTTATAGTAGAAATGTCTTTATTATTTATTTTCTAAGAAAATATTGTTTTTATATTATTTAAATAATATATGAAATGATTATTGGAATTATTATAATTACTATTTTATTATATGAATTTTAGTTCAGAGTTTTAAGTTAATTATTTTAACTTAATTAATAATGTTATATATGAAAGATAAATCAGATATAAAATCCAAACCCTAATTTTGGATTTTGAGCTATGAATGAGAATAATAATATTATATTAGGTATAATATTATTTTTCGGTATTATAAATATATACAGTATATGTGTAGACTGATATTGGTTAGTCAATTATGGTGTATAACAACAAACCCTAGTGTTACTGTCATAAACCATAATTGGGAACTCAAAACTGGAAATTAAGGTCGGTCAGAAATTGTGTTATATGCATTATGTGCATATTATAGAATTAATGTTAATTAGATAAAACCCTAATTAATATTTGAAAGCCCTAATTTAAATATTTGAAACCCTAATTTGCTAATTAGAAACCCTAATTGCAAATTTTAGAAATCTTAATTATTATTTTAGCAAATTGAATTGTTAATTTGGGAACCCTAATGATAATTAAGGAACCCTAATTATTTAAACCCTAATTTTTATTAAAACCCCTAATTTAATTAGTATGTTTTAATTTAAAATTTTACTACACTTTAATTTTTAATTGTCCAAACCCTAGTAATTATTCGAGAAACTTTAAGGTTAAAAATCTAGTGATTAAACCCTAGATTCAAGCACCTTAGACAAGAATACCCTTTGACTTATTTGTAAAATTACTAAAATACCCTTTTTGTCCCATTCTTGAATTATTGTTAGACAAATCTTATCCAAATCTTGCTAGCCACCCTAGTCTACCTAGCTATGAACCTACAAGCTACAAATCTCAGCCATGTGATCATCCAATACATTGCATACATGTTATTTGTATAGATCAAGAGAGAGAAAATGTCACATTTATGCTAATTTGCAAAAACACTCATCCTATAACTTGTCTCTCTAAAACCTCCAAAATTTCCTTACTAGATCAGTCATAAATCAAGCCCCACTATCACACTTAACAAATCAGCAGCATAGAAATCAGATTTGCCCACAAAAATGTATGAACCCTATTTTATAATCTGACCTTGATCTTATGTTTGATGTTAAAATTTTTGTGTTAAATATGTAGTATGGAGTCTAACAAAGTGATCTGAGTTGCTAGATGTTAGATCCATAACATCTAGATGCTCGAATTTGATGTTTTACAAAAACTCGAAAATTTTGTTTTTAAGGTCTGACAATGAATGTCAAACCATCTAGATCTCATCCTGTGCATGTAATTTGTTGTGTAAAGGTTTAATCATGTAGTGTGATATGAGGTCTGTAATCTAGAACTTGTATCAGGACCAGATCATGCTTATAATGTCAGATAATCACAGTCAAAGGTCGTTGACCGACCATGACTTTTCAAATCTGGGGAACCCAGAAACTTACCTAGAACATTCTGACATTAAGTTCTTAAGTACAGATCTCTCGTGTGTTTGTCGATTTATTTCTGTTGTTGTTTAAATGTTATAGTATGGTATATTTACTACATATAAAAGCTTTTATATAACCTAGATGACTAACATGATGTGTTTGACAGACGGTCAAACCAAGTATCTCGATCACGTTTCTGTTTTCTAGGTAACCCAGAAAACGTATGACCACCATCTCTGACATGGTTTGAACGGCATGGATCTAGAGATTTGTTTGTTGTTATGGTGTTTTTATGAAATAGATCTCTTCACCTACATGTTGGCTACAATCTGGAAACCTTAGATCACAAATATCATGCAAGTACAACAAGTTGTAGAAGACCAAATATGGTTGCACGAAATGAAGAACAGTTCTGACAACGTTTTCAATAGCTTAGCTCGGTTTGATTAATTATGTTTAGTCTCTACAATGGATTGAAACATGTTCTCTGATAGTTTATCTGAGATGTACCCACGAACGAAGCGAAAAACATTTACCTTGAGCAGATAATGATTTTAAGGCAACAAAAAGCGTTGGCCAATTACCATGACTAAAATTTTCTAGGCAGCCCAGAAACACTATGAACATGTCTGACAGTGATTTCAAAGATTTATATCTTGCTCATATGTTATAATCTGACCCAGATGTTGATTTACACTTGTAGTGTTATATGAGTACTACAAGATCACATTTATAGTTAGCCCAGAAACATTGCACATAACGAATTAAAGAATGTCAAAGTAGGTACCCTTGTGCACTGACTGTCAGTGTTCTTGAGCCTCAAGAACACCTATATCGACAGAAACTGTCGCTAAAGCCTTTAGCGACGGATTTAATTATTTTTGTTTTATAAATTCTGAAAAATACATTAAAAATAGAAATAAATTCCTAAAAATTATAAAATCAGTTTTAAAAATTATTTTAAGTAATAAAAATTAACTTTTAATAATTTGACATATTTTTCATAAATATTAATATTTATTTGGATATTATTGGTATTTAAATTATTTAATAAATCCATTAAATAAATTAATTTAAAATGATTTTAATGTATTAAAAATCATTTTAAATAATAATAAGGTATTTAATAATATTTTAAGTTATAAAACATGACTTTTAATATTTTAAGATAAGTTTCAATGATTATTAAATATTAATGATATTAGATTTATTTAGTAATTATATTAAATAAATTAATTAAAAATGATTTTAATATTATAAAAATCATTTTAAATGAAAATAAATAGTTTAAAAATATTTTAAGTTATAAAATATAACTTTTGATATTTAAAGGTAAATTGAATTACTAATTTAATATTAATGATATTAATTTTATTTAATAATTATATTAAATAAATAGTTTAAAAATGGTTTTATTGAATTTAAAATTATTTAAAAGGAAATAAATGAATTAAAATATTCGAAGTTATAATAAATGACTTTTTATATTTTTGATAAATAATAAATTAATATTCTAATATTAATGGTAATTATTTAAAATTATTTTTAATGTTTTAAAAATCATTTAAAGGTAACATTAATACTTTAAAAATATTTTGAGTTATTATAAATAACTTTAATATTTTGGCAATAGTTTCATTAATAGTTTAATATTAATTAAATATTAATGATAATAGAATTAGTTAATATTTAAATCATTTAATAATGATTTTAGTGTTTGAAAATTCATGATAAAGTATAATAATTATTTAAAAATTATTATAAGGCTATGAAAAATAATATGACTGATATTTAAAATATCTAAACGAATATTGAACTGCAGGATAGAGTCTTAGACTCGATATTTACCCGATAAAGTTGTCGGTACACCGAAATATTTCATAAATTGATTTGGATTTAGATAATTTGACTAGATACGTGTTTGTTTATGATGTAATGACTGTTAAACATATGTGACAATGTGATTAGGTTATGTGCTGACTGCAATTAGCAGTACTATGTGATATGATATATTATTCTAATCGAACGAATGATCTTATTAATGATAGGTTTTTATATAAAAGATAGAACTAAGTTGCGTTATTATGTTGCAGCAATGAAAATGAAGTATCTAAACATTATGCACTACTTTTATTTCGTGCAAACAGGTATATCATGTTATGCAAGTTTCCTAAACTTACTCCAATTATTATTGAGCAAGTATCTGATCTATTATTTACATTGTGCAAGTATCATACCTTTGCATTTCCTTTATGCAATGGACATGAGTAAGAAAGTTTCAGAATTATATTATTATTGTGCCAGATTATTAACTCTATTATTATTCATTCTGTTTCCAATTTTTGTATTCATATAAGTTCTTACATTATCTGATCATTGTATTATTGTATACTTTAGATATTTATTCTGTTCGTTAATTCGTTTATAGGGTTAGACAAGTGTCCCCACTTGGATAACCATTGTATTTAATCATATGTTTATACATACTTATTGATTTCAAGTATGTATATGTTGACTTAAAAGCCGTCTAAGCTATTTGATTCAGCTAGACATAAAAATATTGTTGAACAAGATAGAACGTTATTATATCCAACCATATTGTTTTGGTTCGGATTCCCAACTAAGTATGAACATCCCGAATATGGAAAACTTTTGTGTACCTAAGGTTGATAGAGTGAACGATAATATCGTTCTTGCATGTAGTATTGATCAATACAGGGCACATTGGGCAGATCACCCTCGTGTCCGTAAGTTATGATGGTTTGCGGATGAAGTTCTGCTAAACCATAGCGAAAATAAAAAACAATGTTCATAGTCTGTCGACTGATCTCCAGTTATAGTCTATACGTAGTTTCAAAGATTACATATGGAAATGATATATTTTTATTATTAGTTCAGCTTACTTCACAACTGTTGATTCGTTGTAGAAGTGTCTTTCAAAGAAAACATTTATTTCTTCCAGCTAATATATATTGTTGTTATTACTTGCTGGGCAATCAAATGCTCATTCTTGCTTTAAATTTAAATGTTTTCAGTTAAGTATGATAAACCAGAAGGTTCAGGCAAGAACAAGGGGAAAGGAAAGTTGTTTGAATGAGATATATATTATGTTGTGTAATAGTTATAATTTATTAAGGCAATCATATTTATTATCTATCATGTAATGTATTGTAGTAAAGGTTACGTACTTGGGATTAGACTTTGATATATGTAAATTAAGTTTGAATTTTATATTATTGTTATTATTATTAGTATTATTCAGCTTATAGAAATGGTATCGTGAAGCACCGAGTTTGGGTTTCAAATACCTGGATTTGGGGGCGTCACAGTCTAATCGTGTGAATTCCGGCGAAACTTTGTTACTTGAGATTTTTAAACCGTTCCAATTGGATTCAATCCGTCATACAAATATCTTGACATACATACTTCATTAACTTATAGTCATGATAAGTTATTACCTATTCTTTATGATTTTGCAACTTATTAAAGTATAAAATACTTATATTTCCATTTCATGACATATGTCTTATTTTTATATGACTTATTAATGAGTTAAGTCCTTTAATCATTATTCTTACATCTTATTAATCATACTAATTTTATTAATGTAAACATGTTATAAATTCTAACAAATTCTTATACTTTCATTATAAGTTCATAACTTATTTACTGAATGAATTTCTTATTAATAACTTATCCCAACTTATTAAGACTTAAGCCCTTTGATTCATTATTCCAACCTCTTCTTAGCATGCTTGTTCTACCAATACCCCCTTCTCTATCAATGGAAGAGAGAAAGAAACATGGTTTAAGATCACTTACTTTTGAATAACACTTGGTAAATCTTTAATCTCCTTCTTGATTCTTGAACTTCAAAGATTAACTTGCTAGCTTATTCTCACTTACTCTCTCTAACCAATAAGCTATAAGTTATTGGTGGAAAATCTAATAATAGAAGTCTAACTTTATAAGTGCTTAATCTCTCAACCAAATAAGCTCTCAACTTATGTGTTTATTGGATGAAAAACGAACAACCAACAAATGAAAACAAAGCTTGCTATTTATAGGATTTCTAAGGTTAGGGTAGTTTGGTCATTAGGCCATCCCACCTCCTTAATCACCTCCTTACTATTCCTAACTTAAGGCTTAAGTAAACTTGGCCACTAAGTCTACTTGCTCACCACAACACTTGGTCACCACACTTACTTAACCTCTAAGTTTGCTTGTTCATCACCTTGGATCATCCATGGGTTGCTCCATGGTTCTTATCCATTGGATACTTACTTGGGCTTAGGTTAATTAAATTAACTTCTACTTAATTATTTGGGATTGCACATTATTTTACTTTGGGCTTGTAATTAAACAATCATTGGGCTTGTTCATATAAACTCACATTGGACTTAACCATCCAATACTTGGGCTCACATAATACTAAACAAATTCTACCAATTCCTGTCTTTTGGCTTAAAGCCTTATAACATATATTATACGTATTAATCTCATATTTTAACTCGTATACTATTCACTATATACGATATACTATCATTCATACACATTCGTATAATACTTCATATCATACTCGTATTCATTACTTCGTATAATACCTAAGTATTATACGATCATTGTTTTAATTCATTACTCGTCGTACATTTTCTTCTCGTAAAGTCAATTTCCCTAAGCGTTAGGTTTTAAGTCCACAGGCAAACATAACTGAAATATTATTGGATATTCCATCTCACATCGATATTCTATCGTTACGTATTTCTCGAAAGTTCAAAAATAATTCCTGAGCAAAAATGCGTGAATAGTATTTTTCAGAAAATTTCTCGGAAAGCTTTTATTTTCGTCTTGAAAATTCAAACACTTTAATTGTACCACGTAGCCAAAATCCTATGATGTTCTTACATTTATAGGTCAGAGAACGACCTTCGATTATCTTGCTCCATAGATAATCAATTAAATTCATTTAATAAAAATAAAAATTTAATTCTCAAAAATCCGATTTTCTCGGGCGTTACATTCTCCCTCTTTATAAGGATTCTATCCCCAGAATCTCGCTAATAATACCTACACCACAGAGGATAATTTTCCTTTATTTTAATCTTGATTTCCCACAATGCTTCTTCGACATTGGCGTTCTTCCATTTGACCTTCATCGAAAGTATTATCTTTTCACAATGACTTATCACTTCCTGTTAACAATTTGAGTTGGAAGTTAAACACTTACTAACACATTTCGCTATTTTTATATCATCTCAGTTATCCTTTTAACTCGGACTTATATGGAACTTAAATTCCTCCCTCAAAATAAGGCTATACTTAGTCTTCTACTTATCCTGCATCATCTTCTTCATTCACTTGTACTCCTCGCTACCTAATTGTACTTAATTGACTCGGTCCATTATTGTGGATTGAGTCTATGTTTTGAATAACATTTCTATTGTTTTATTCTGTAATTTAAATTCTAACTCCACTCCCGCCATCTCCGTTATTAACTCATTCTGAGTCGTTAACATCGATAGTTTTCCATACCCTTCCTACTTAACGCGTCGGCTTCTACGTTTACCTTCCTTGAATGATATAAGATATCCCAGTCCTCTCTCTACTGCATATTCAACTCCTTCTATGGGGAGATATATCTCAGACTCTTAGAGTCCTTGTATATCTAACTTTTCTCCCCGTATAATTACTATCTTCAGATTTTTAATTCAAAAACTACAATCGCCAATTCTAGATCATAAGTAGGATAGACCTCCTCATAATCCTCTAACTGGCGTGATGCATACACAATGACATTGCCATGCTATAAGAGCACGCAATCATGTCATCTATGCGAACATCGAGATACAGTACAAAATTCCTTGTATCATCTGATAAAGATAATACAGGTGCGACAATTAACCTTTCTCTTAAATCCTGTGACGTTAATGGTACCTCCTCTTTCTTTCTTACTTCCAACCGACTATACCCCGTACACAAATCTATCTTTGGAAAAATTCTTTGCCCCCTCTCAACCCGACCAAATAGATCATCGATCCCGGGCCGTGGGTATTTATTATTAATCGCTAACTTATTCCTCCTACGATAGTCGATACATACGCCAAATGTAACGACTCCTCCTCTTCCTTAACACCAACCTAACTTGCGTCATGGTTCGAAAATAATAATGTCACGGTATTTTATTACCATAATTTACTACCTTAGATTTTCTGAGAAAACTAAAGGTTCACACTTTTCTTATAACAATTTATTATAGTTCTATGGTTAATCAACCCATTCATACCGAGAATTTCCTCAAATCCTCTCGACATTAATCGAAACTTATCTACCGATACTTGCTTACTTCTATTATTCATGAAACCATTTCCACAAATATAATTAACAAAAATTAATCCCTCCTCCTCTATCTTAATGTTTTAAAGGTATTTATAATCCCTTCCAGATAGACTCCTAGATAAGTCTTTCCACATGTCTTACACACCTCGATCCTTCACTTAAGATCCCCTTATCCCACTTCAGTATTTCCGGAGTTAAAAATTTATCTCTTTGGCATACTGCCACTACCATTCTCTACCTTGGTTCCTCCCTCTCTCTTGCTCTCATATTTTCCCTCTTTGTGGTATTGAGTCTACAACTCACTATCACCTTATGCTATAATCACCTTCTCCAGAATGATCCCATAGGAAACACTCTAGATCACCAAAATCCCACTATAGAGCTAAGGTTTCAGGCCTTGCTCCAACCTACGAGCCTTCACCTCTTCCGTGTCCACTTGATGTGAAACAAACCTTGCCAATTGATTTAAATTTGGTCGCGTACTGGGGAAATATCATATCCCCTTGCTTAAGTTCTAAGAATTCAATCTCTATCCTCCCTCACATATTTGTAGGGAAATAATTCTCAAAGAAAACCTTCTTGAATTGTTTCCACGTTACCGCATCTGTTCTAACCCCACCCTGGTGAGCCTTCTACCAAAAGTTGGCTTCACTCTTCCTCGTGTAAGTCAGAAAAGAAAAATTCTGCATCTCACCTACGCTTGTAATAACAAACACCTTCTCTATTTCTTTTACCCCGGTATGGGCCTCGATTGGGTCCATCGTTCCTTTGAACTCCGGCGGACCTATGCTTTTAAACTCTTTAAAGGTAATCGTTCTAGCTACCTTAGGTTTCATGGTACTCTACCCCTATTTGAGTAAATCACGGAAGTTAATAACTTAACGAACTCTTACATAGGGTTGTTTTGACCCATTAATTATCATTATGTGATTCCGCTTCCTTATTACGTTATCTTCTCCCAGGCGACATTTTTAGATTAAATAAAATTTCATTATTATCTATATACTTACTTCATTATTAATCGCCACATACCAAATCGCATCATAACAAATCATTTCCATGAAAACTTCATTATATTCATATGCTTCTTCATAGTTTGAAACTATTTACAATTTGTTTTCATAGACAAAACCTATTACATTTTCTATTCCGCAATTGAACTTCACAAAAGTTGGGATTTACAAAAAGACTACCCTTTAAAAGAGGGTTTTACGTCACTACACATATTTATAACTCTAGACTTCTAATAATGCATAATAGCATCCTTGTGCTTCTCATTCGCAATCGCCGCTACAGTATCCCGACTAATAGTATGACAGGTTTGTCCTTAATCATTGGAATAATAAGCAACCTTCAGCTTGAAATCCTTATATGCACTCTCATGGATGTAAGACATCCGTGCTATCTTCCGGTCCTTCTCCCCCAGTTCTCTACGAAGCTCATCGCCCTCCTTCTAAAAATCCCTAGCCTTATTTATCATGAGCACCTTCTGATCATGCTCTGACTCAAAATCGCTTCAGACTCCTTCGCTATATAAAGAGCACTAATCTCTTCATTACTGCTTTCACTTAACCGCACTTTCGATTTGCACATTCTTGTCAAGCGCTGCCAGATACAATGCTTCCATTGCATCTGGAGGTGATGACTCAAATGTCGGTACCACCGTAGTAACCGATGTTACCTCTCTTTCTTCCTTCATATCATTCATCATACTAAGGTATGACGATATATCCATCTCTCCATCTGAGTAGTCTTCCTCAGAAAAGTACTCCTCTGCCTTCGACTCCGCTAGAATCACTAATGGTACCTCCGCCACCGGCATAGGTACAGGCTCTACTCGGTTCACAAGCTCTTCACTCACCGCGTGTATATCTCTATACATCAAGCTATCGATTGACATCCTACAATAACATATATGTTGATTAGTACATAACACACAATAGTATAGGCACAAATAACATTTAATTTATTTAGGGTTACTTTCCATCTTTTAAATCTTTCGGTACTGAGTTTCATCAATACCTTATTGACTCATTCAACTTAAGTAAAGCTCGAGTTTACTTCCTTCGGACTATTCTTCCTTAACGAGGTTATTAGCCTAAGGTTCTTCCCCCCTTAAGTTTTATAACATAATGCTTTGATACCAACTGTGACGCCCCCAAATCTGGGTTTCTTTCAACCCGACAGATGGTGCTCCACGGTGCTACAGTTCACACAAACATTCAATTGAAAAAGCCTCAAAAGAACAAATATGTCTTATATATATTCCAAAATAATACTATCATTCCCCAGGTTCTTTATAACTGTTACATTTGTTCTTGTCATAATATCAAATATTATCATTACAAACCTATACTATTACATAGGTACGCTACAAGTTCTCTTTAGCCTTCACTTTATCCTTGTCGAATCCTTTGGTCATATCGTTTAAGCTGCAATCATATGGTTCAAGAAAGTGTGAGCATAATAAGCTCAGCAAGTACAACAATTTCATTTTTAAAAGCATGCTTGAAACATAGGAATCGTATATCTTCAATAACTGGATGATAATTACGAAGTACTATCAATAATTCAAAATAGCTGTCCTTTTCCTTCAAAACATTTTACAATAACAATATTCATTAATTCTGGTTCAAGACGTGAACGTCTTATAGTTTCTTTGAAAAGGACAACCCGACACGAAGTCCGTATGTAAGACCCCGAATTTTATGAAATAAAAGTATTCAATTGTTCTTATAATACCTATTCAGTAAATGGTTAAATTGATAAAAGGTTAAAGTTAAGGGTGATATATGAATTTTTTCAAAATACACAAGTGGTTATAAAATATTCATTGTTGTCGGGGAATATTCATTTGGTCGTGGAATATTCTTTACGCTTGGGGAATATTAATTTGCGGCAGCCGACCATTTGTAGGCCCCATAACGGATAACTATCGGATAAAGAAAATGACAAATTTGATTTTTTATAAATAACGACGTAATCGTTACCGTTAACACTGTTGGAATACCCGGTGGTTAAAATACAGTAATACGCGTTATTGCACAGTAGCACACGGTATTGCATAGTCTTTTTAAAATTATTGATTCTTACGTAAGAAGGCACTACTCAATAATTATTACAGTAATTACTGTTTAATATTTTATTTTTATTGGATCAATAATTACTGCGTTGATATTTTATATTATTGTTGTTTCAATAATTGTCACTGCACAATATTTTCCATTATCAGATCAATAATTCATATTAATTGAATAATATTATTAGATAACATTATTGGCAATGTCTAGAAAGTTCTGTCAAGGAGAGGTTTGGTCACCAAATTGCGTGCCAGTAAGGATAAATCCTTATTGGAAAGCCCCCTCTTTCCTGGGAACTGCTTGGTTGTCATTATTGTGATTCTGTAATATTATTTATGAATAATTAATTATTGATTTATATGATAAGGGAATATTTATTTTATGTGGATATAAATAATGGATATATTTATTTTTATGTGGATAAAAATTAAGGAATTAATGTTGAGGTGTTTTATCAGTATTTTGTCGGTGTGGAGGTATTAAAAATCATCCGTTTGTGGATTTCGGATATTTTTGGTTTGGAATTTAGAAAAACTCAAAGCTAAAAAGTTGTAGAGAATTCGATTTCAGTCAGAATGGACATAAAATTTGTATTTTTCTGATAACCGGGCTATTTTCTATGAATTATTGAAGTTTTGAAAAATAAAATGATTTTTATTAAATTTATGGGTGGGACCCACTTTGGTTGGTGTCAATAACATGTGGGCTGCTAAAATTTTCAGAATTGAGGGGCTGATGGCTTTCAAAGCATGCGTAGAAAGAGTGAGAATAAATAATAATATTTTATTATTTTAGTCTCCTTTGGCGTTCTAGTATTTTCCTATAAATAGGTGCTTATGTTAGAATTGAAAATCACACCAGAAACATAATTTTTCTCTCTCTATATTATCAAGCATATTTTTGTTAGTATTTAGATATCTTGAGTGTTGCTATCGGCGACGCAAGTTAGATTCAAATAAGTATATCCGATATTCAAGTCGAAATCTTGCTTTTTTTGAGGTAAAGATTTTAAGGGTTATTATGTTTTTCAGTTCATTACTTCTTGACCTTGAAAATTTCTGAAAAAATTGAAAATGATATTTTGATGAGTTTTATTGATTGTGTCCAAAATGGTGATTTTGGATGTATAGATTAAGAGTTATGAATTTTACGGAAAAGACTATTTCAAAATTAACAGCTTATAACTCCCTGTGGTTAACTCCAAAATTGATGAATTTTTTATTGAGAGTACATCTATATAATATCAGTGTACTCTGTAAATTTCGGAATTTTTGGACAAGAGTACAATTTATGATAAATGTCTAAATATTCGGCGGTTTTGGCCATATGAAAATAGTAAATGAATTTTAAAATTACGAGAAAATATATGTTCAATATGGGACTATATTCTACTAAATCCCAGAAAAGAAATATTTTTGGAACTGATTTGTTATTTTTCATGAAAATGGTCTAGTTATGAGTAAAAGAATTAAATATGTTATGTGAAGTAAGAAAATTGGAAAATATGATTTTATGGCTTGAGAATCATATATGAGGTATATGCAGATTTTTTATGAGGGTTTTGGTTATTAGTGATGAAATCTTATGAGTTTGGAATTTTAGGATGATTAAATGCATTATTTAGTAAAGTGTAAACAATTAAAATAAATTGTTTATAAGTTTAAGAAATGTTATTTCAATATCATTATACCGAAATATTGGTATGGATTTTATTGTGGAATTTCTACCTTTTTGAGTCGGGTTTACTATTCACGAGTTACTATTCATGAGTTACTATTCATGGGTACTATTCACGACAAAATTGGTTTATTTTTCTGATCAAATTATAGTTGAGTTATGAATATTACTCTTGAGATTAAATCTATATGTTGATTATATTATTTTTATTATCATATATAACATTTTTATAACCATAATGATGATATTAATTTCTCTTGGACTTGAGTGTAAAGATGGGCAGATTATTGGTATGATCATGACTATGGGTTCTCTTTGGCCGATGGTCTGAAAGTTGAATTATTGATTTGGTATGATCGTGACCATTGAATTTATAATTGAATATCTTTAGCTTAAGTGCAAAGGTGAAATGATCAACATGGTTATAATTATTGTTTATATAAATTAAAATGATTTTATATTTCTTTGAGATAATAATATATTTGGCTGTAGTGCAAATATGAATCTGTTGATGAATATATTTGGCTTCAGTGCAAATATGAATATTGAGGAATATCTTTGGCTTTAGGTGAAAAGATGAATTGTTGATGAATATCTTTGGCCCGTAGTGTAAAGATGACATGTTGTTGAATATCTTTGGCCAGTAGTGCAAAGATGAACAGGTGTTGAGATGAACATGACCAACTGGTGATACAAATGAATATCTTTGGCCGTAGTGCAAAGATGAAGTTATTAGTATGATTATGAACAGGAAATGTCATTTGGTGTAACCATGATCTTTGATGTTTCAGGTAAAGATAGGTGATGAAAATTATCTTCGTCCTGGATGAGAAGAGGAATTTAGAACTACAATTATGATTATGAGTTATTCATATGATTGTGGATGTTGATTGATGTTACAGGGATAAAATATTGTTAGTGGATTTTTAACATGGAGAAAATAATAGACTTTATAGTCTATTTGACTCTTCTAATGGATTGCTCGTTCCGCTGCAACTATGGTTGAAATTTTTATCATCTACCATATGTTCTAAATCTCTGATTTATTATTGATGAAGGCTATTGATAATTTAATTATCTTTAGTCATGATATTCTTTACTGAGATAGTTGTGCTCACCCTTTTGCTTCACAATTCCTTTCAGGTAATAAGAGTGTAGCTGGGTCGAGCGAGGGTAACAGGGGAATAGAACGGTGGTCATCATTTAGTAGTTATATTTAGTGAATCAACTAGGGTGAGGCGAACCCAACGTTAGAAGGGTGTTTTGCCACTATCATACAAGATGTCTAATGACATACAACCTTGTGTCATCATAAGACAAGGATGTGCACATCCACTTACTGAGTATATCTACGCGCACTACCTATATGATCTTGGTGTTTGTTTGAAGTATAATTCTCAATTAGAGACAGTGGAGATAATGATATGTCAAGAGAAAACTCACCATTGGGAAGAATATGATAGTAATTGTAACGCCCCCAAAATTAGGTATACATAACCCATCTTGGGTCGCCAGATACATGGTACATAATTCATATACAACTTACTAATACAATTGTCGTGTACAATACGACAAAATATAAACTGTGAGTTTGAATACAATTATTGTCTACTAGAGATTATACAAACTCAAAAGGAGTCCTCATTATAATTATTATCACACTATTTCACAAAATAGTGAGGACTACTAATGATATCCTCTGGACCATCACTCCGTTCCCCGACTCGTCCCAGCTATATTCTCATTTCCTGAAGAGAACAGTGAAAGAAAGGGTGAGCTCAACTAGCCCAGTAAGAAATATTATGACTAAGATAATGCAGAATAAATTATCATTAGCCTCCAACAATGTTAAACTGATAAAATACAATAGACATCAAGTTTAGTCATGCGGTGAACAAGCAAATCATTAAAAGAGTCAAGTAGAGAATAGAATCTACTATCTTTTATGATTTAAAAATTTTCATCACTTTTATTCTTTGAGACTCATTTCGATAAATAATCCACATCATTAAATCATCCCTCACTACTGAGCCAGGATATTCTTTAGTATCACGACCACCACGAATTATCCATACTGTGAGCAAAAATTAATTGTGTTTTCATCAATCGGTCCCGATCATGCCATAAAACAATTCATCTTTGCTCCCTTGGTCAAGAGAATGCATAGCCATAATCATACCAAAAACTGTCCATCAATGCACTACGGGCCAATGAGGACTTTTAATTTTCACATCATTTGTAACATTACGGTCATGATTATACCAAATAATCCCTGGTCATAATCATACCAAGTCTATCTTTGCACTACAGGCCACAGATGACTTTCAACATAACATAAACATGAGGATGATGACAATGATATAAGAATTCAATTAAACAAGTTCAAGAATTTATTTGTCCAGGAACCAATAACGTCCAAATTGTCAACATGATACTGATTTGTAGAGTAAAATGCAAGAATGCTCAGAAGAATATTTCCACGAAAAGATCTTTGGATGAAGCGCCAAATATCGAGGATATTCCCTAATTTCATGGAGTACAAAAAGTCAAAATTTTAATCAACGAGTATAATCTACCGAATGGAATAACAAAGATATCACCATGCATGTGGTACTTTGCATGACGGTTATTTCAACAGAATAATAATAACGGAACGGTGTCAGTGAAATTCACCGCAAGCGGGATGTTCCAACATAATAATAAATGCGAATAATAAATGATGGAACCAGAATCAAAGGCGTATAGCATAGACAAGATATTTTGACAGAATAATAAAGACGGAATGATAAAAATGGAACCAGGTCCGACGTATAGCACAGACAGGATATTCCGGCGAATAATAAAGATGTAATAATAGAAGAATGTCACCAAGTATAGGGTAGCCCAGCGTGTCTGAGTTATTCCAACGAGCAATAAAGAAATGGAATAATGAAGTTCTCTTCTTGAATACAAAAGAATAATATCCCTTACTGTAAAATAATACTTGATATCGAGTAGTGAAGTAGCGAGAAAACTTTTCTTCTATCTCTCATAGTTTCTCTCTCTAGAGTTCAAAGAATTAAATAAGAAAATAATGAAGGAATGAGCTTCTATTTATAGAAAAATGGAATGCATAGTAACTAATCCATGGGCGGTCAGTTGATTTACATTAATCGACGGTCCATATTTAAAAAAATCTTTTAAGTAAAATATAATATATTCTATTTATATAAAAGATTTTTATTATGCAAACACTATCTTGAAAGCACTATGCAAACACTATGCATAATAAAATATAATATATTCTATTTATAGAATAACTTTAATAAAGTATTACATTTTTATATAAAAAGATTTTACTATACAAAATACTATGCATCATAGAATATAATATATTCTATTTATAGAATAACTTTAATAAAGTATTACATTTTAATATAAAAAGATGTTTCTATTTTATTATGTGAATAAAACAAAACTTCTAAATCAACAATAATTGAATCAAATAATGTGAGATACTTATGTCAAACTAACTATTGTAGCAATAATTGAACAAAAGCGAGTGACTTCTCACATAAATATCAATAATTAATACCGTGTTACTACTACTTGCAACAACGCAGATATTCTTGTACTTTTACTACTGAGTAGTTCAACAAGTATCAATCGGTAAAACTTCCGCCGTTATTTTCAATAAAATATTTTTGTCGTTTTCTCAATCCGAAATGATAATTCCGTTATGTAGGTCCACTGAATGATTGTCTTGTCGTCTGCGAATATTTCTTGTTTAATCTGAATATTCCCCACCAATCGAATATATCTGAAAACTTGCATACTTTGCAAAATTTATAAATATTACCCACAACTATAACATTATCTCAAATTCACACCATAATATAAAAAAAATTATTTCGAGAAAATTAATTCTTTATTCATAAAATCTGGGGTTTCATAATTCTCGTTTTTCTTTGGGATCTATTGGGTCAACCAAGGATAATTCTGTTGCCATATGATATCTATCATAACCTAGACGCATGGCCTCCCATGTACGAAGGTTTTCTTGAGCACTTCCCAAAGATTCTAATTTCTAAAACAGTTTTTGACTATACATTTATGTAAGGTGTCATTGTGACGTGCTATCCAAGGTTGGGATGAGAGTCACAGTTGGTATATATTTGTATCCAAACTCACACCATATGTGTTGTTGTATTTTGCATGACAATTGTTGTAATAAAGTTGTAGTTATTTTCTGTACCATGTATTTGGCAACTCAGAATGGGTTGGATGGAATGGACCTATTTTGGGGTTGTCACATTTGGTATCAGAGCTTAGGGATATGGTCTCTGGCGGAGATCGGGAATATAACTAGGAGGGAGAGATGAGTAAATCCTTCGCTAGTGTGTCCTACCTAAGCTTATTTGTTGGTCGTCGTAATATCGGGATATTATGTGATATGTTAATTTGTTTAATTAACCCTTGTTTTATGGTAGTATTTGAGAATGGCTGCTGAGAATGTTAACAATGGAGTAAATGAGGGCCGTGGGGATACCTCTAATCACCAACCGGGATAATGTGATGTTAAAGCGAAGAAGGAATTAGAGAAATCTATGTGGTGGTGAAGAATTGATAGTTGCACTTTTCGAGATGGTCATGAGGTAACAAAATGAGAGTGAGGAAGAAGAGGAAGAAGAGGTACCTGAGGAGAATTTATTAGAGGTATTATATGATCAAATGTATAATTTCAAAATCGTATACATGAGTTAGAAGAGCAGGCTGAAGAACGACAGACGATCGTGGAGTAAAAGGTTGCAACCATTCAAGCTTGTGTTACCCGATATGTGATGCTTGAACAGAAGCATTCTTTTGCAGAGTATAAGATGATAAAGATGGAATCTGAGCTGAAAGAAGAACAAACTGAACGAGTGAGAATAAGTGATGCATGGGCAAAAGTCATACGACATGTGGATATTGGGGAAAGAGATGTTCGATCTAAGAAGGCTAAAATAGATGATATGAATTTCTCTTTTTGGAAAGCAATTGGGAGAATCCAACATCGAGTTTTGAATTACCCTATACATAGCGGTCAACCTGAATTCGATATGGATCGAAGATTGATGATTCAAATAATGAAATAGGAGTACGAAGAGGCAGTTGAGAGTGGAATATGCCCTATAGAAAAGTATATTCCAACGATAGTGATGACACCAAATGCTGCCCCAGACAAGTCAAAGCCGAGTAGTTTGAGGGATAGCGGTTGTCGTGACTTCCCAACAAATGAGGAACCCACATGAAGTTATCACGGGAGATGAGCAACGGAGAAATCATGATGACCCGGGAGATAAAATCTGAAATGAAAGCAAGGTATTCTCAACTTTTGAAATACGGGTATGTAAATTTAGAGACGAAAATTTCATAAGGAGGGGAGATTAGAAGACCGAAATTTTATGAAATAAAAGTATTCAATTTTCTTATAATAACTATTCAAGAAATGGTTAAATTGATAAAAGGTTAAAGTTAAGGGTGATATATGAATTTTTTTCAAAATACGCAAGTGGTTATAAAATATTTATTGTTGTCGGGGAATATTCGTTTGGTCGTGGAATATTCTTTACAGCTTAGGGGAATATTCTTCGTATGTGATAAGCGACCATTTGTGGGCCCCATAATGGATAAGCTATGGGATAAAGAAAATGACAAATTTGAGTTTTTATAAATAACGGCGTAATCGTTCTGAATTAACATTGTTAGAATTCTAGTGGTTAAAATCTGATGTCTGGCGTTATTGCTGGCGATAGCTTACCTGTATTGCAGCACAAGTATTTTTGAAATTATTGATTCTTACGTGAAGAAGGCACTACTCAATAATTATTACGATAATTCTTTATTCAATATTTTATTTTTATTGGTTCAATAATTGTTGCGTTGATATTTTATATTATTGTTGTTTTAATAATTGTCACTACACAGTATTTTCCATTATCAGATCAATAATTCATATTAATTGAATAATATTATTAGATAGCATTATTGGCAATGTCTAGAAAGTTACATCAAGGAGAGGTTTGGTCACCTAATTGCTTGCGTCGATGAGGATAAATCCTTATTGAAAGCCCCTCTTTCTGAGGCGCCCTGCGTTTGTCATTATTGTGATTCTCAGAATATTATTTATGAATAATTAATTATTGATTTATATGATAAGAAAATATTTATTTTATGTGGATATAAATGATGGATATATTTATTTTTATGTGGATAAAAATGGAGGAATTAATGCTGAGGTGTTTTATCAGTATTTTGTCGGTGTGGAGGTATTAAAAATCATCCGTTTGTGGATTTCAGATATTTTTGGTTTGGAATTTGGAAAAACTCAAAAGTACAAAGTTGTAGAGAATTCGATTTCAGTCAGAATGGACATAAAATTCGTGTTTTTCTGATAACCGAGCTATTTTCTATAATTTATTGAAGTTTCGGAAAATAAAATAATTTTTATTAAATTTATGGGTGGGACCCACTTTGGTTGGTGTCAATAACATGTGAAATTTCTTGAAATTTTCAAATTGAGGGGTGATGGCTTTCAAAGCATGCGTAGAAAGAATGAGAATAAATAATAATATTTTATTATTTTAGTCTCCTTTGGCGTTCTAGCATTTTCCTATAAATAGGTGCTTATGTTAGAATTAAAAATCACACCAGAAACATAAGTTTTCTCTCTCTATATTATCAAGCATATTTTTGTTAGTTTTTAGATATCTTGAGTGTTAGTATACGACGCAAGTTCGTTCAGCATTGTATCCGATATTCAAGTCAGAAATACCGCTCTTTTGAGGTAAGGGATTTTAAGGGTTATTATGTTTTTTAGTTCGTACTTCTTCCGACCTTCAGAAAATTTTGAAAAAATTGGAAGTGATATTTTGATGAGTTTTATTGATTGTGTCCAAAAATGGTGATTTTTGGATGTATAGATTAAGAGTTATGAATTTTACGGGAAAATACTATTTTAAAAGTAACCGCTTATAACTCCTCGTGGTTAACTCCAAAATTGATGAAATATTTATTGGGAGTACATCTATATAATATTAGTGTACTATGTAAATTTTGGAATTTTTGGACAAGAGTACAATTTATGATAAATGTCTAAATATTCAGCGGTTTTGGCCATATGAAAAATAGTAAATGAATTTTAAAAATTCTTAGAAAAATATATGTTCAATATGGGACTATATTCTGCTAAATCCCAGAAAAGAAATATTTTTGGAACTGATTTGGTATTTTTTATGAAAATGGTCTACTTATGAGTAAAAGAATTAAATATGTTATGTGAAGTAAGAAAATTGAAAAATATGATTTTATGGCTTGAAAATCATATATGAGGTATATCAGATTTTTTGATGAGGGTTTTGGTTATTGGTGATGAAATCTTATGAGTTTGGAATTTTAGGATGATTAAATGCATTATTTAGTAAAGTGTAAACAATTAAAATAAATTATTTATAATTTTAAGAAATGTTATTTCAATATCATTATACCGAAATATTGGTATAGATTTTATTGTGGAATTTTTACCTTTTTTGAGTCGGGTTTACTATTCATGAGTTACTATTCACGGGTACTATTCATGACAAAATTGGTTTATTTTTCTCACCAAATTATAGTTGAGTTATGAATATTACTCTTGAGATTAAATCTATATGTTGATTATATTATTTTTATTATCATATATAATATTTATATAACCCTAATGACGATATTAATTTCTCTTTAACTTGAGTGTAAAGATGGGTAGATTATTGGTATGATCATGACTATGGGTTCTCTTTGGCCAGTAGTACAAAGTTGAATTGTTGACTGGTATGATCGTGACCATTGAATTTATAATTGAATATCTTTAGCTTAAGTGCAAAGGTGAAATGATTAACATGGTTATAATTATTGTTTATATAAATTCTGAAATGATTATATATTTCTTTGAGATAATAATATATTTGGCCTGTAGTGCAAATATGAACTGTTGATGAATATATTTGGCTTTTACTGCAAATATGAACTGTTGATGAATATATTTGTCCTGTAGTTCAAATATGAACTGTTGAGGAATATCTTTGGCCTGTAGTGCAAATATGAATTGTTGATGAATATCGTTGGCCCGTAGTGCAAAGATGACATGTTGTTGAATATCTTTGGCGATGGTGCAAAGATGAACAGTGTTGAGATGAACACTGACCAACTGGTGATATATGAAATGAATATCTTTGGCCGTAATGCAAAGATGAAGTTATTAGTATGATTATGAACATGAAATGTGATTTGGTGTAACCATGATCTTTGATGTTTCAGGTAAAAAGATAGGTGATGAAAATTATCTTCGTCCCTCCTTGAGAAGTGGAATTTAGAACTACAATTATGATTATGAGTTATTCATATGATTGTGGACCAGAATTGTTGATTGATGTTACAGGGATAAAATATTGTTGGTGGATTTTTAACATGGAGAAGATAATAGACTTTATAGTCTATTTAACTCTTCTAATGGATTGCTCGTTCATTTATGACTATGGTTGAAATTTTTATCATCTCCCATATGTTCTAAATCTCTGATTTATTATTGATGAAGGCTATTGATAATTTAATTATCTTTAGTCATGATATTCTTTACTGAGATAGTTGTGCTCACCCTTTTGCTTCACAATTCCTTTCAGGTAATAAGAGTGTAGCTGGGTCGAGCGAGGGTAACAGGGGAATAAAATGGTGGTCATCATTTAGTAGTTATATTTGGTGAATCAACTAGGGTGAGGTGAACCCAACGTTGGAAGGGTGTTTTGCCACTATCATACAAGATGTTTAATGACATACAACCTAGTGTCATCATAAGACAGGGTTGTGCACATCCACTTACTGAGTATATCTACGCGCACTACCTATATGATCTTGGTGTTTATTTGAAGTATAATTCTCAATTAGAGACAGTGGAGATAATGATATGTCAAGAGAAGACTCACCATTTGGAATAATATGATAGTAATCTTCTCATTTTTCTTTGGGGTCTATTAGATTGACCAAGGATAATTACGTGGCCATATGATATCTATCATAACCTAGACGCATGGCCTCCCATGTACGAAGGTTTCCTTGAGCACTTCCCAAAGATTCTAATTTCTAAAACAGTTTTTTGACTATACCTTTATGTAAGGAGTCATTGTGACGTGCTATCCAAGGTTGGGATGAGAGTCACAGTTGGAATATATATGTATCCAAACTCACAGCATATGTGTTGTTGTATTTTGCACGACAATTGTTGTAATGAAGTTGTAGTTGTTTTCTGTACCATGTATTTGGCAACTCAGAATGGGTTGGATGGAATGGACCTATTTTGGGGTTGTCACACCGTAAGTCCGGCATATCTTACGAGCACTTCTAGGTGATCAGCCTATAGTACTCTATGTTGATCAACACTAAATCCATTAAACGTTTGTACCTTTAAGTTGTGGCAACCTCACGTGCCCATCGAATACTCGATGAAAATACATTTGTTTATTCATATTCAGGCTTACCTTGAATCTGTACCAATTAGTTGGCGTAGGATAGCGTTAGCAATTCTATATTGAAAGACTTGTAAACAGTTCAATCAATCTATCAAGATTAGTCTAGCCAAGCTAAAACTGGCATCGACTCTTTCTTCAAAACCATACATGCATCTCATAATGTGAATCATTTGAAAACCTGGATAACACGAAGGTTAGATAAGTGTTTAAGAAAAACTTGCCTTCGTAAATACGCTACAAATTATAATTACGTTTCCTTTGAGTCTTTCTGATCTCTACAACACACATAATCACATAACATACCACACTAGGACATGAATGAACATACATAGTTCCTAAAGAATCTTACCCTTCTTCTCAATCTAACCCCGTATTAGATTTGTTATTTATTGGTTTTGGCTTTCCGTCATTCTTTTACATCATTCTTACCCACTTCGTTCCTTTCTATAACTTAATTGAAATTATTTCATTAATACAACTCGGTTCAAGTTAATTATCCTTCCTCACGGCTTAATAACGTCCTTACGTTATTTAATCGAAACTCGGTTGTCATTGATTAAGTACACTTATTGTACATCGTTCTTGTTCACATTTGACTTATCTTCAACCTTTATTATATTACTTAAGGTCTATAACACCCTTAATGATGTTGCGTTAAGTTAATTATTAATTTAATTCACTATTCATACACTTCTCCTTCTCTTTACATTCAAAACCTTTCTTCTCTATCTATTACCTAGTACTGGCGCTATGGCGCCAGCTTTTGTTCTGTACCTCGCGCTGCGACGTGGCACTCTTGGTTCCAAAAATCCGGTCTCGGCGCTGCGACGCCATGCCTAGTGCATTATTGGTAAGTATTCTGCCTTTTCAAACTAACAGGGGCTAATGTCCGGTTTCTGTTGCGACGACCACCATTCTCGCCTTGAGTCGTCATGTGCAGGCTAGACTCTGTGTATCAGACAATTTTGACAGATATTTCTTTTAGTGAGATTCCCGGCCTCGCAACTTCTTCGTTATAAGTCCGAATTGGCTCGTTCAAGAGTCTACGGTTCACAAATTACGTACTCTATGCGTTCATGCAAAAATTTTATCTATTCGACTTCGTTTGATAAAAATTCACCTATTAGTCTATTTTTAATGAAAACGATAAACATTCGTGAACGTTCAATGCTCGTTTCTTCGTTCTAAGTCGGAATCCGGCCATTTTCAAGTACGCAACTCTATAATGCCAAATAAGACTTGTCTCCATTGGAAACCAACATTTCCAAGCTAAATATCAAAATTCGACTTCCATTTCAAGAATTTCACAAATTCGACGATTGTCGTCTAATCGTGTGAATTCTGGCGAAACTTCGTTACTTGAGATTTTAAAACCGTTCCAATTGGATTCAATCCGTCATACAAATATCTTCACATACATACTTCATTAACTTATATTCATGATAAGTTATTACCTATTCTTGATGATTTTGCAACTTATTAAAGTATAAAATACTTATATTTCCATTTCATGACTTATGACTTATTTTCATATGACTTATTAATGAGTTAAGTCCTTTAATCATTATTCTTACATCTTATTAATCATACTAATTTTATTAATGTAAACATATTACAAATTCTAACAAATTCTTACACTTTCATTATAAGTTCATAACTTATTTATGAATGAATTTCTTATTCATAACTTATCCCGCTTATTAAGACTTAAGCCCTTTGATTCATTATTCCAACCTCTTCTTAGCATGCTTGTTCTACCAATACCCCCTTCTCTATCAATGGAAGAGAGAAAGAAACATGGTTTAAGATCACTTACTTTTGAATAACACTTGGTAAATCTTTAATCTCCTTCTTGATTCTTGAACTTCAAAGCTTAACTTGCTAGCTTATTCTCACTTACTCTCTCTAACCAATAAGCTATAAGTTATTGGTGGAAAATCTAATAATAGAAGTCTAACTTTATAAGTGCTTATTCTCTCAACTTATGTGTTTATTGGATGAAAAACTAACAACGAACAAATGAAAACAAAGCTTGCTATTTATAAGATTTCTAAGGTTAGGGTAGTTTGGTCATTAGGCCATCTCACCTCCTTAATCACCTCCTTACTATTCCTAACTTAAGGCTTAAGTAAACTTGGCCACTAAGTCTACTTGCTCACCACAACACTTGGTCACCACACTTACTTAACCTTTAAGTTTGATTGTTCATCACCTTGGATCATCCATGGGTTTCTCCATGGTTCTTACCCATTAGATACTTACTTGGGCTTAGGTTAATTAAATTAACTTCTACTTAATTATTTGGGATTGCACATTATTTTACTTTGGGCTTGTAATTAAACAATCATTGGGCTTGTTCATATAAACTCACATTGGACTTAACCATCCAATACTTGGGCTCACATAATACTAAACAAATTCTACCAATTCCTGTCTTTTGGCTTAAAGCCTTATAACATATATTATACGTATTAATCTCATATTTTAACTCGTATACTATTCACTATATACGATATACTATCATTCATACACATTCGTATAATACTTCATATCATACTCGTATTCATTACTTCGTATAATACCTAAGTATTATACGATCATTGTTTTAATTCATTACTCATCGTACATTTTCTTCTCGTAAAGTCACTTTCCCTAAGCGTTAGGTTTTAAGTCCACAGATGAAATATTACGTTTTTCATAACTAAAATATTATTGGATATTTCATCTCACATCGATATTCTATCGTTACATATTTCTCGGAAGTTCAAAAATAATTCCTGAGCAGAAATGCGTGAATAGTGTTTTTCAGAAAATTTCTCGGAAAGCTTTTATTTTCGTCTTGAAAATTCAAACACTTTAATTCTACCACGTAGCCAAAATCCTACGATGTTCTGACATTTCTAGGTTGTAGAATGACCTTTGATTAGCTTGCTCCATAAATAATCAATTAAATTCATTTAATAAAAATAAAAATTTAATTCTCAAAAATCCGATTTTCTCGGGCGTTACATGCATTGGTTAAACCAAATGACATGACTAGAAACTCGTAATGACCATACCGAGTTTTGAATACCGTCTTTGATACGTCTTCTGGCCTCACCTTTAGCTAATGATAACCACTCCTCAAGTCTATCTTTGAAAAATACCTCGCACCCTTCCATTGTTCGAACAGATAGTCGATTCTCGGTAACAGATATTTATTTTTAATCGTGGCCCTATTCAATTCTTGATAGTCAATGTAGAGCCACATCGATCCATCTTTCTTCTTAAAAAATAACACTGGCGCTCCCCATGGCAATACGCTCGGCTGGATATACTTCTTATCGAGCAATTCTTGCAATTGCACCATCAACTCTTTCATCTTTACTAGGGCCATTCTGTATGGTGCCTTATATATCGGCCATGTTCCTGGTACTAAGTCAATCACGAACTCAATTTGTCGATCTGGCGAAAGACCCGGCAAATCGTCTGGAAATACGTCTGCAAAATCTCTTATGATTGGTATCTCTTCTAACTTCGCACTTTTCTTCTGTGTATCAACTATGTAGGCTTAAGTATCCTACACATCCTTGTCTTAACAACTTCTTGGCTTGCATCACCGTCAGACAACTTGCTTGTCGAGGTGATTTGTTGCCATAGAACACAACCTTTGACGGAGTCATAAGGTTAACACAGTTTCTTTGGCTATCAATTACTACTCCGTGATTAAATAACCAATCCATTCCCAAGATAACATCAAACTCACCCAGTCTAATTGGTATCAAGTGTAACGCCCTGAGAAAATCGGATTTGTGAGAATTAAATTTTTATTTTTATTAAATGAATTTAATGGATTATTTATGGAGCAAGCTAATTGAAGGTCGTTCTATGACCTAAACATATCAGAATGTCGTAGTATTTTGGCTACATGGTAGAATTAAAGTGTTTGAATTTTCAAGACGAAAATAAAAGCTTTCCGAGAAATTTTTCAAAAAACACTATTCACGTATTTCTGCTCGGAAATTATTTTTGAACTTCCGAGAAATACGTACTGATAGAATATCGATGTGAGATGGAATATCCAATAATATTTCTGTTATGAAAAATGTAATATTTCGCCTGTGGACTTAAAAACTAACGTTTAAGGAAAATGATTTACGAAAAGGAAATGTAATGTGATAAATGAATTAAGCGATGATCGTATACTACGTAGGTATTATATGAGTAATGAATACGAGTATGATACGAGGTATTATACGAGTATGTATGAATGATGGTATATCGTATATCATGATTTAGTATATGAGTTAGAATACAATAATTATACGTATAATACGTTATAAGGCTTTAAGCCAAATGTAATGGATTTGTTGAATTGTGTAGGAAATATATGTATTGTCCAATAGGATTAATTATAAGGCCCAAATGTAGGAGATGGTTAAATCCAATATGAATTAATATAAAAATCCAAAGTAATTTAATGTGCAAGCCTAAGTGTTTGTAATGTAAAGCCCAAAGATTTATTAATGCAAGCCCAATGTTTGTTTAATTACAAGCCCAAAGTAAAATTATGCTAGAAGCCCAAATGATTAAGTAAGTTAATTAAGCTTAGGCCCAAAGTTATTATCCAATGGGTAAGAACCATGGAGCAACCCATGGATGATCCAATGTGATGAACAAGTAAACTTAGAAGCTAAGTTAGTGTGGTGATCACACAAAGTGCATTAATGTGATGACCAAGTAAAGGAAGTAAGGAGAAAGTAATCTTAAGTGCTAAGCAATAGATAAGTTAAGTAATAAGCAAGTAGCTTAATAGTTAAGTAAGTGTGTGTGGTGGAGCAAAAGTACCTTTATGTGATGAGCAAGTAGACTTAAGGATTAAGCAAAGAATAAGTTAAGAAAACTTAATGGCTAAGTGTTGTGATGATCAAGTATATGTGGGGAGCAAGTTTACTTGATTAATAAGCTTGGAATAGTAAGGAGGTGGAGGGATTAATGACCCTTATGCCCTAACTTTGGTTTGCCTATAAATAGCAAGCTTAGATTTCATTTGCTAGTTGTTAGTTTTTCATCCAACAACTCATAAGTTGAGAGCTTAATGGCTTGAGAGAATAAGCACTTATAAAAGCTAGACTTCCTTTGTTAGATATTCAAGAAGCAAGAAAAAGATTAAGACTTAGCAAGTGAACATTAAAGAGTAAGTATTCATAAACCTTGATTTTCTTTCTCTTCCATTGTTAGAGAAGGGGGTATTTGTAGAACTAGTATGTTAAGGAATGATAAACAAAATGGCTTAAGTCTTAATAAGCCGTAATAAGTCATGAACAAGTCATTTCTACTTATATAAGTTATGAACTTATGAAGATCTTGTAAGAACTTGTCATATGATAATGGTGATAAAGTTAGTAGGAACTTAATAAGAAATTGTAAGAACTTGTAACATGTTTACATTAATGGTACTAGTATGATAAGAAGATGTAAGAATAATGATTAAAGGACTTAACTCATTAATAAGTTATATGAAGATAAGACATAACTCATGAAATGGAAATATAAGTATTTTATACTTTAATAAGTTGCAAAATCATCAAGAATAGGTAATAACTTATCATGAATATAAGTTAACAAAGCATGTATGTCAAGATGATAGTATAATGGATTGAATCCAAGTGAAATGGTTTAAAAATCTCAAGTAACGAAGTTTCGCCGGAATTCACACGATTAGACGACGATCGTCGAATTCGTGAAATTCTCGGAATTGAAATCGAATTTGATATTGAGCTTGGAAACATTGGTTTTCAATGGAGACAAGTCGTATTTGTCATTATAGAGTTACGGACTCAAAAATGGTCGAATTCTGACTTAGAACGAAGAAACGAGCGTTGAACGTTCACGAACATTTATCGTTTTCGTTAAAAAGGGACTAATAGGTGAAATTTTAGCAAACGAAGTTGAATAGATAAAATTCTTGCATGAACGCATAGAGTACATAATTTGTGAACCGTATGCTCTTGAATGAGCCAATTCAGACTTATAACGAAGAAGTTACTAGTCCAGGAATCTCGCAAAGTTGACAAAACTATCTGTGGCTTAGAGTCCGCTCATGGCGACTCAGCTTAAATGACCGTATGCTGATGGCCAAAGTGAGCTTCAGACTCACAAACTTCAGCGCCACAACATGATAGTTAACAAAGGGACTCATGTATGGCAGCTCAGAAGTTCGGTCTCCAAGCCCTAATAGGCGACATAGCAGTATGGCACAACAAAAGATCATCACCGGTCTTGTGTGAACGCCATCTTAAAAGCTAATTTGAAAAAGAATGGTTTCAAGTAAAGATGAAGGGAAATTGTTTAGTAACGAACTAAGGAACTTAATCATACATAATTAAGTTATAATTAATCCTTAAGTATGATTACTTAGGGTTAAAGAAAGTCAATTGAAGATGAACGTGAACGATATGCAACAAGTATACTTAACCAATGACGATCGAGTTTCGAATGATAATGTAAGGACGTTAGTAAGCCGTGAGGAAGGATAATTAACTCGAACCGAGTTGTACTAATGAAATAACTTCACTTAAGTTATGGAAGAGACAGAAGTCGGTAAAAATGATGTAAAGAATAACGGAAAGCCGGAACCAATAATAACAAATCTAATACGGGATTAGATTGAGAAGTAGGGTAAGATTCTTTAGGAACTATGTATGTTCATTCATGACCTAATGTGGTATATTATATGATTATGTATTGTAGAGATTGTAAAAACTCAAAGGAAACGTAATTATTCGGTAGCAGACGCTGAAGGCAAGTTTTTCTAAACGCTTGTCTAACTCTCATATTAGCCAGGTTTTCAAATGATTCAAGTTATGAGATGCATGGATGGTTTTAAAGAAAGAGTCGATGCCCGTTTTAACTTGGCTAGACTAATCTTGATAAGTTGATTGATTTATTTACAAGTCTTTCAATATAGAATTGCTAACGCTATCCTATGCCAACTCTTTGGTACAGATACAAGGTAAGCTTGAATATGTATAAATAAATATATTTTCATCGATTATTCGATGGGCACATGAGGTTTCCACAGCTTAAACGTATACACGTTTAATGGATGTAGTGTTGATCAACATAGGGTACTATAGGCTGATCACCTAGATGTACTTGTAAGCTATGCCGGACTTACGGACTTCGTGCCGGGTTGTCCTTTTCAAAGAAACTATAAGACGTTCACGTCTTGAACTAGAATTGATGAATTGATGAATATTGTTGTTGTAAAATGTTTTGAAGGAAAAAGGAAAGCTATTTTGAATTATTGATAGTACTTCGTAACTATCATCCAATTATTGAAGATATACGATTCCTATGTTTCAAGCATGCTTTTAAAATGAAATTGTTATACTTGCTGAGCTTGTTATGCTCATTCTTGCTTGAACCATATGAATGCAGCTTAGACCGAATGGACCGAAGGATTCTACAAGGATAAAGAGAAGGCTAAAGTGAACGTGTAGATTGCCTATGTAATAGTATAGGTATGTAATGATAATATTTGATATTATGACAAGAACAAATATAACGGTTATAAAGAATGTGGGGAATGGTAGTATTGTTTTGGAATATATATATATAAGACATATTCATTCTTTTAAGGCATTTCAATTGAATGTTTGTGTGAACTGTAGCACCGTGGAGCACCATATGTCGGGTTGAAAGATACCCGGATTTGGGGGCATCACAGATTGGTATCAAAGCCTTAGGTTATAAAACTTAAGGGGGGAAGAACCTTAGGCTAATAACCTCGTTAAGGAAGAGAAGTCCGAAGGAAGTAAACTCGAGCTTTACTTAAGTTGAATGAGTCAATAATGTATTGATGAAACTCAGTATCAAAAGATTTAAAAGATGGAAAGTAAACCTAAATAAATTAAATGTGATTTGTGCTTATACGATTCTGTGTTATGTACTAATCAACATATGTGTTATTGTAGGATGCCGATCGATAGCTTGATGTATAGAGATATACACGCGGTGAGCGAAGATCTTGTGAACTAAGTAGAGCCTGTACCTATGCCGGTGGCGGAGGTACCATTAGTGAATCTAGCGGAGTCGGAGGCAGAGGAGTACTTTTCGGAGGAAGACTACTCAGAGGGAGAGATGGATATATCATCATACCTTAGTATGATGAATGATATGGATGAAGAAAGAGAGGTAACATCGGTTACTACGGTGGTACCTACATTGGAGTCAACACCTCCAGATGTAATGGAAGCATTGTATCTGGCGGTAACATTGACAGAATGTGCAATCGGAGTGCAGTTAGTGTAATCGAGTGAAGAGATTAGTTATCTCCATGAAGCTAAGATGTCTGCAGAGTAGATTTTGAGTTAGAGCACGATAAGCGGTGCTTATGGCGAGCAAAAGTAGGAATTTGAAGGCGAGGTCAATGAGCTTCGTAGAGAACTGGGGGAAAAGGACCGGAAGATAGCACGGATGTCTTACATCCATGAGAGTGCACATAAGGATTTCAAGCTGAAGGTTGCTTGTTATTCTATTGAGTCAGGTCAAACCCATCATATGATTAGTCGGGATACTGTAGCAATGATTGCAAATGAGAAACACGAGGATGCTGTTATGCATTATTAGAACATTAGAGTTATAAATATGTGTGTATTGATGTAAAGCCTTCTTTTGTATAAAAGGGTAGTCTTTTTGTAAATCCCAACTATTGTGAAGTTCAATTACGGGATAAAAATGTAATAGCTTTTGGCTATGAACGTAAATTGTAAATAGTTTCAAACTATAAAGAAGCATATGCATATAATGAAGTTTTCATGGAAATGATTTGTTATGATGCGATTTGGTATGTGGCGATTAATAACAAAGTAAGTAAATAGATAATAATGAAATTTTATTTAATCTAAAAATACCGTCAAGGAGAAGACAACGTAATCAGGAAGCGAAATCAAGTAATGAAAATCAAATGGGGTAAATACAACCCTATGCAAGAGTTCGTTAATTTATTAACGGTTGCATTTAACTAAACTAGGGGTAGAGTACCCGTTGAACCTAGGTTAGCCAGAATGACTACCTTTAAAGAATTTAAAAGCGTAGGTCCGCCGGAGTTCAAAGGAACGACGGACCCATTAGCAGCCCGGACATGGGTAAATGAAATAGAGAAAGCGTTTGTTATTATAAACGTAGGTAAGGCGTAAAAGACTCCTTTTGCAACTTACATGATAAAAAGGGAAGCTAACTTTTGGTGGGAGGCTTACCAGGGTGAGACTAGAATAAATGTGGTAACATGGGAACAATTCAAGAAGGTTTTTTTCGAGAATTATTTCCCTACAAGTATGCAGTGGAGGAGAGGAAGGCTTGTAGGTTTGAGCAGGGCCTGAAACCCTGGCTCTATAGTGAAATTTCTGTGTTCTAGAGTGCATCCTATGGGACCATTCTGGAGAAAACAATTATAGCAGAGGGTGGTAGTGAGGCATTAACCCAATACCACAAAGAGAGAAAAGATAAGAGTAAGGGAGAAAGAGGAACTAAGGCAGAGAATGCCGGTGGCGATTATGAAAAAAAGAAGAGTTTTAACTCCGGGAATCTTTGGAGGGGGAACAAAGGGAATCCTAAGCGTAGTATCGAGGTATGTAAAGCATGTGGAAAGACTCATATAGAAGTTTTTCTAAAAAAAAGGAAATCAATTTGTTATAATTGTGGACATGAGGGTCATATGATACCCAATTGTCCTAATCCTAAGAAAAACCATAGTTGTTTTGTATGTGGGTCGTTGGACCACATGGTAAGAAATTGCCCAAAGAAGGGGTCGGAGAAAAGTAAAGGTGTTAGTAGTGGTAAGTTAGTCGTGATGCGATTGCATCATTGATTTAATAACAGTATCACTTGGTCCAATACAATGAATGCTTATGTGTTGTTTGATTGGAGTGCTACTTTTCATTTATAGTATGAGAGTTTGCTAAATGATTAAGTTCATTCTCGAAAGGGATTATAAATACCTTTATACGTTAAGGTAGAGAATGGGGAAATAACTTTCGTTAATTATATTTGTGGAAATGGCTTCATGAATAAGGAATGTAAGTAAGTATCGGTAGATAAGTACCGATAAAATTAAGAGAATTTGAAGTACTTCTCGGTATGAATGGGTTGATTAACCATAGAACTTTAATAAATTTTTAGAATAAAAGTATGAATCTTCGGTTTTCTAAATCTAAGGTAGTAATTTACGATAATAGAATACCGCGACGCTCTTGTTGTCTAACTATAACGCAAGTTAGAAGGATGTTAATGAAGAGGATGAGTCGTTACTGTTACGTATCGACTATCGTAATAGGAGTAAGTTTGCGGTTAAGAATAAATACCAATGGCCCAGGATCGATGATCTATTTGATCAGTTGAAGAGGGCAAATAATTATTCTAAGATAGATTTGCGTATGGGGTATAGTCGGTTGAAAGTAAGGAAGAAGGAGAAGGTACTTAACATGACATTCAGGGATTGTTACAGTTATGACAAGTTTCTGGTTATGTCAATTGGGTGGACTAATGTACGAAAGCTAGATTTTTTCGTAAGAGGCGCCAAGTAAGTCGGTGGAAAATTGATAGGTACCCTTATGAGGTGCTTTGTTTGAAAGTACCATTAGCGTCACAGGTTGGTATCGAAATGAGAAGTGAGAAAAAATTGTTTTCAGGAAATAAAATAGGAAGTTAAGTGAGGTACCTGTATTGTCTCTATCAGATGATATAGGGAATTTGGTAGTGTATCTCGATGTTTCACATAGATGACGAGGTTGCGTGCTTATGTAGCATGGCGAAGTCATTAGGTATGCATCACGCCAGTTAATGGATTATGAGAAGGTTTATCCTACTTATGATCTATAATTGGCAGCTGTAGTTTTTGAATTAAAAATTTGAAAATAGTATTTATGCGGTGAGGAGTGTGAGATATACACGAACTCTAGGAGTCTGAAATATGTCTTAACATAAAAGGAGTTGAATATGAAGTAGAGAAGGTGATTAGATTGGTTAAGAGGTTATGACTGTGATATATTATATCATACATGGAAGGTAAAAGTAGTAAACGACGCGTTAAGTAGGAAGGGTAGGGAAAAGCTATTGATGTTAACGACTCAGAATGAGTTAATAACGGAAATGGCGAAAACGGAGTTAGAGGTTAAATTATGGAATGAAGAGGTAGAAATGTTATTCACAACGTAGACTCAATCCACGATAATGGAATGAGTTAATTAAATACAACTAAGTAACGAGGGATGTAATTGAATGAAGAAGATGATGCAGGATAAGTAGAAGACTAAGTATAGTCTTATTTTGAGGGAGGAATTTGAGTTCCATATAAATATAAGTTAACAGAATAAACTAAGATGATATATAGATCGCGTAATGTGTTAATAATTGTTTAACTTCCAACTCAGATTATTGATAGGAAATGATAAGTCATGTGAATTAAGATAATACCTTCGATGAAGGTGAAATAAAAGAACCCCAATGTCAAAGAAGCATTGTGGGAACTCGAGATTAAAATAAAGGTAAAATTATCCTCTGTGATATAGGTATTATTAGCGAGATTCTGGGGACAGAATCCTTATAAGGAGGGAAGAGTGTAACGCCCCGAGAAAATCGGATTTTTGAGAATTAATTTTTTTTTATTAAATGAATTTAATGGATTATTTATGGAGCAAGCTAATTGAAGGTCGTTCTATAACCTAAACACATCAGAACGTCGTAGTATTTTGGCTACAGGGTAGAATTAAAGTGTTTGAATTTTCAAGACGAAAATAAAAGCTTTCCGAGAAATTTTTCAAAAAACACTATTATCGCATTTCTGCTCGGGAATTATTTTTGAACTTCCGAGGAATACGTAATGATAGAATATCGATGTGAGATGGAATATCAAATAATATTTCAGTTATGGAAAATGTAATATTTCGCCTGTGGACTTAAAACCTAACGTTTAAGGAAAATGATTTACGAAAAGGAAATATAATATGATAAATGAATTAAGAGATGATCGTATACTACGTAGGTATTATATGAGTAATGAATACGAGTATGATTCGAGGTATTATACGACTATGTATGAATGATGTTATATCGTATATCATGATTTAGTATATGAGTTAGAATACAATAATTATACGTATAATACGTTATAAGGCTTTAAGCCAAATGTAATGGATTTGTTGAATTGTGTAGGAAATATATGTATTGTCCAATGGGATTAATTATAAGGCCCAAATGTAGGAGATGGTTAAATCCAATATGAATTAATATCAAAATCCAAAGTAATTTAATGTGCAAGCATAAGTGTTTGTAATGTAAAGCCCAAAGATTTATTAATGCAAGCCCAATGTTTGTTTAATTACAAGCCCAAAGTAAAATTATGCTAGAAGCCCAAATGATTAAGTAAGTTAATTAAGCTAAGGCCCAAAGTTATTATCCAATGGGTAAGAACCATGGAGCAACCCATGGATGATCCAATGTGATGAACAAGTAAACTTAGAAGCTAAGTTAGTGTGATGATCACACAAAGTGCATTAATGTGATGACCAAGTAAAGGAAGTAAGGAGCAAGTAATCTTAAGTGCTAAGCAAGAGATAAGTTAAGTAATATGAAAGTAGCTTAATAGTTAAGTAAGTATGGTGGACAAGCAAAGTACCTTTCTGTGATGAGCAAGTAGACTTAAGGATTAAGCAAAGAATAAGTTAAGAAAACTTAATGGCTAAGTGTTGTGATGATCAAGTATATGTGGGGAGCAAGTTTACTTGATTAATAAGCTTGGAATAGCAAGGAGATGGAGGGATTAATGACCCTTATGCCCTAACTTTGGTTTGCCTATAAATAGCAAGCTTAGATTTCATTTGCTAGTTGTTAGTTTTTCATCCAACAACTCATAAGTTGAGAGCTTAGTGGCTTGAGAGAATAAGCACTTATAAAAGCTAGACTTCCTTTGTTAGATAATCAAGAAGCAAGAAAAAGATTAAAACTTAGCAAGTGAACATCAAAGAGTAAGTATTCATAAACCTTGATTTTCTTTCTCTTCCATTGTTAGAGAAGGGGGTATTGGTAGAACTAGTATGCTAAGGAATGATAAACCAAAGGGCTTAAGTCTTAATAAGCCGTAATAAGTCATGAACAAGTCATTTCTACTTATATAAGTTATGAACTTATGAAGATCTTGTAAGAACTTGTCATATGATAATGGTGATGAAGTTAGTAGGAACTTAATAAGAAATTGTAAGAACTAGTAACATGTTTACATTAATGGCACTAGTATGATAAGAAGATGTAAGAATAATGATTAAAGGACTTAACTCATTAATAAGTCTTATGAAAATAAGACATAAGTCATGAAATGGAACTAGTATTTTATACTTTAATAAGTTGCAAAGTCATCAAGAATAGATAATAACTTATCATGAATATAAGTTAACAAAGCATGTATGTTAAGATGATAATATAATGGATTGAATCCAAGTGAAATGGTTTAAAAATCTCAAGTAATGAAGTTTCGCCGAAATTCACACGATTAGACGACGATCGTCGAATTCGTGAAATTCTTGGAATGGAAGTCAAATTTGATATTGAGCTTGGAAACATTGGTTTTCAATGGAGACAAGTCGTATTTGTCATTATAGAGTTGCGGACTCAAAAATGGTCGAACTTTAACTTAGAACGAAGAAACGAGCGTTGAACGTTCAAGAACGTTTATCATTTTTGTTAAAAAGGGACTAATAGGTGAAATTTTAGCAAACAAAGTCGAATAGATAAAATTCCTGCATGAACGCATAGAGTACGTAATTTTTTAAACGTAGGCTCTTGAATGAGCCAATTCTGACTTATAACAAAGAAGTTACGAGTCCGGGAATCTCACAAAGTTGAAAATCTGTCAAAACTATCTCAGGGCTCAGAGTCCGCCATGTACACCGCGACTCAAGCTTAAATGAAATGGGCCATGCATGCATGCCAAAGTGAGCTTCAGACTCGCAAACTCAAGGCCAAATGATGCAATTGTTAACAAAGGACTCATGTCGCAGTCAATATGGAGTCCTGTCTCCAAGCCTTAATGGGTGATGCAAATGTGCACACACAACAAAGGATCACCGGGCATGAAAGGCCAAATCTTAAAAAGCTAGGCGAGAAAGAATGGTTTCAAGTAAAGATGAAGGGAAATTGTTTAGTAACAAACTAAGGAACTTAATCATACATAATTAAGTTATAATTAAACCTTAAGTATGATTACTTAGGGTTAAAGAAAGTCAATTGAAGATGAACGTGAACGATATGCAATAAGTATACTTAACCAATGACAATCGAGTTTCGGATGATAATGTAAGGACGTTAATAAGCCATGAGGAAGGATATTTAACTTGAACTGAGTTGTACTAATGAAATAACTTCACTTAAGTTATGGAAGAGACAGAAGTCGGTAAGAATGATGTAAAGAATAACGGAAAGCCGGAACCAATAATAACAAATCTAATACGAGATTCGATTGAGAAGTAGGGTAAGATTCTTTAGGAACTATGTATGTTCATTCATGACCTAATGTGGTATATTATGTGATTATGTAATGTAGAGATTGTAAAAACTCAAAGGAAACGTAATTATTCGGTAGCAGATGCTGAAGGCAAGTTTTTCTAAACGCTTGTCTAACCCTCGTGTTAGCCAGGTTTTCAAATGATTCAAGTTATGAGATGCATGGATGGTTTTAAAGAAAGAGTCGATGCCCGTTTTAACTCGGCTAGACTAATCTTTATAAGTTGATTGATTTATTTACAAGTCTTTCAATATAGAATTGCTAACGCTATCCTATGCCAACTCTTTGGTATGGATACAAGTTAAGCTTGAATATGTATAAACAAATATATTTTCATCGATTATTCGATGGGCACATGAGGTTTCCATAGCTTAAACGTATACACATTTAATGGATGTAGTTTTGATCAACATAGGGTACTATAGGCTGATCACCTAGATGTATTTGTAAGCTATGCCGGACTTACGGACTTCGTGCCGGGTTGTCCTTTTCAAAGAAACTATAAGACGTTCACGTCTTGAACCAGAATTGATGAATATTGTTGTTGTAAAATGTTTTGAAGGAAAAAGGAAAGCTATTTTGAATTATTGATAGTACTTCGTAACTATCATCCAGTTATTGAAGATATACGATTCCTATGTTTCAAGCATGCTTTTAAAATGAAATTGTTATACTTGTTAAGCTTGTTATGCTCATTCTTGCTTGAACCATATGAATGCAGCTTAGACCGAATGGAACGAAGGATTCTACAAGGATAAAGAGTAGGCTAAAGTGAACGTGTAGATTGCCTATGTAATAGTATAGGTTTGTAATGATAATATTTGATATTATGACAAGAACAAATATAACAGTTATAAAGAACCTAGGGAATGGTAGTATTGTTTTGGAATATATATAAGACATATTCGTTCTTTTGAGGCATTTCAATTGAATGTTTGTGTGAACTGTAGCGCCGTGGAGCACCATATTTCGGGTTGAAAGAGACCCGAATTTCGGGGTGTCACATCAAGTCTACCCTCATCTCTTGACCCTTTAAAACCACTATACAATTCTTATATATGAATCTAACAGGAATCACTTCCCTATTTGCAATCTCTAAGCTAAATGGATAATCTAATTCTTCTTGAGGCAAATCTAAGTTTTCAGCAAATTCATCGGATATAAATGAACAAGTAGCACCCAAATCAAATAGTACATAAGCATTAATACCATTAATCGAAATGATACTTGACACCACATCTTTAGACTGAACAGCATCCTGCATAGTCATATTGAAAGTTCTCGCATGAAGTTTCATTGACTTGGTCTTTGGTCCATGATAGTCAATGCACCACCACCGTTGTTGTTTCCTTTTCCTCTACTTGCACTTCCCGCTGGCGTTCTAGGCCAATCACGAGCCATTTGATCCTTCGAATCGTAGGTAAAACATGTTCCTTTCTTTGGGCTAAAATAGTTCGGTGCAATGTGTCCCTCCTGACTAAAGTTGAAACACACCCGTTTTCCCTTCAAACATACCCCAGTATGATTCTTTCGACATATAGAACAAGATTCAAACTTTTTCTTCTGCTGACTTCCTTGCTTTCCTCCCGTACTCGAGTTTTTGTTCCACTTCCTCTTCTGATTGTTACTTCCAACATTACTTCCACCAGCCTTATTTTCACTATCATTCTTCATCTTCTTATGTCCTTGATTGTACTTGGTCAAGGCATCGCTTCCACCTTCTGCGATAATGGCCTTTTCCAAAGACAAATTAAAATGTATTTAATCGAACATTGAAACCTTGCTATCGTACCGTGGTTTTAATCCTTGTTCGAACCTACTCGCCTTAAGCTCATCCGTATTGACTTGATAAAAGACAAACCTTGCCAACTCGTTAAACTTCGAAGCATATTATGGCACTGTCATGGTTCCTTGTTCCAGTTCAAGAAATTGCACCTCCAACTGATTCTGAGAACTCACTGGAAAGTACATTTCGAAAAACATATCCTTAAATCTATCCCACGTTATCACTCCTTGTCCCCCACGAACCTTATTTTTTTGCCACTAGTAGCTAACTTTGGACTTCCGCGTGAACGTCGCGAATGTAGTCTTCTGATCTTCGTTAACTCTAGCAACATCAAACACCTTCTCCATTTCCATGATCCAGGTTTGGGCTTCCACTGGATTCATAGACCCTTAAAACTCTGGTGGTCCAATCGCTTTGAATTCCTTGAAGGTCGTAACTTGAGCTTGCAGTTGATTCGCAAGTGCTCCAGTAAACAGAGTTACCAACTACTGAATCGGATTAGCGTTGGCCTCATTGTTATTGTTAGTAGACCCCTCAGGAGGTGGTTGTTGACGTGGTTGTCTTCTTCTAGGAGGCATTTTTATTAAAATATATGCTTATTAGTTCATTTATTCAACTCCCTGAATGTTTTAAAGTTTAACATTAAACATTCTAAGATTAAAGCTATAACACAACATTTCAAATAACTTTGATATTTTATTCATTCATAATACTTTAAAACATATAAAAGATAACATATTTTCTATTAACATCCAATTTCCTAAACTAAACAAGCTTCAGGATTACATACTCATACTACCACTTTATTCATCTAAAAATAAGGGATTTAAAACTTTATTTATTCACATAAATAACCACATATTATTATCACTCTTATTTTCTATCTATGCATATTAAGACGTCGTAAGGCTTCTTCTACGCTCCTCCTCCATGATGCGATATGTCGTCCTACGATCCATCACGAACCACGGTGAGTCTTCAAATTGAGGCGGTTAATAATAGACTCGATCCTGGGCCTTATCAATCACAGAATTAAAGGCATGATCCATTTCGTTCATTTTGGCCTTCTTCACTTGGACTGTAGCCTTAGCACGGTCTGCACGTTGAGTCACCTTCATCCAAGCGTCCTCTGCTCTTGCACGCTTAGTTGATTCCTCTTTGAAGTCATCTTTTAATTTCCAATGTCAGTCTTCATCTTCTCGTTCACTGCCAACAGATCTTCATTATGACCCTTAGTATGAACTAAGTCCCACTCTGTGTTTCCAAGTTTTGAGTTAAGTTCCTGAATCACTACATCCTTCTGCTCCATCGCAGAGTGATGCATATCAACCAACTCTTTCAGTTCCTCTACATTATCCTATAACTCTATGTTACGGTCGTACAAAGCATCATACATCTCAGCCGATATGGCGTTTGGTGGAAACTCCATAGGATCCTCTTCCTCATCATCCTCCTCTATCCCCTCAAAATTATCCTCCTCAGGATCGGTCACAGGCTCATCCTCCTGAATCAACTGTTCCCGCACAACGTGAATATCCTGGGGTTCGCCATCTCTAGGTATCTGAGGTATCACCTCCCTAGCTGGACTGGATCATCCTTCATCAGACATCCTGACAACAAAATATTTAAAGTTATACTTAGCCTTATCGATACTCGCGAGCACATAAGTTATTAACACATAGCACATAATGTCTTTTATTGTTTAGTTTCAATGGATGCCTTAATCCATTCAGTTAAACCCGATAAGAGTTAAACACCACTATATTTTCTGACTTCTTAAAGGTTACTTCCAAAAGTTTCTCCCACCTAAGGTTCATAACCTAAAGCTTTGATACCAACTTGTGACACCCCCAAATCCAAGTACTTCATTCCCCTAGAATTTGGTGCTCACTATCAAAATAATTACATCTAACTACCCATAATAAAGGATAAAACATTAATTAATTTAAACAATAATCTCTCCCATTAAAGGGTTACATCCTCTCATGAACAATCTCAGGTAATCGAACCTTAATTTATTACATAAGTTTGCGGAAAACATCATAAAAGAAAATAAGTCTTATAACATCATGCATTTATATAAATTCTAAATAACTCTTCAACACTTGGACATCTTGCCATTTCCTTTGCTAGTAGATGGCTCATCGACTCTTTCAGCTTTAGATGCAATGTTAATTGCAAGAGTGAACAAACAATTGCTCCTGATATAAAGAGTAGTAGTAATAACAACATGAGAATGAATAATGAATGCTGAACAATAATGAACTTGTTCTACGAATCCAAAAATAGAAAACAAGTTCAAATTTAATATCTTAGGGTCTTAAGACCACGAACTATGTCTTCCGTATTTAGGTATTATTACCTCAACCTTAACAGTCATTTAGACTATACAGACTCTTCTTAACGTACTTAGGGGGATTAGCCCTTTGTACCATATATTGTGCACAAACATCTAAACGTTACACGTACAAAATCCCCTATGTTAGGGTTGTTCCTCTCAGTTTGAATTTCGAATTTCTGCACTAAAGAAAGTTTAGTTTGGAACTAGCTTATCAGTGTTTCTAGAATTTTAGAACACTATTCAATTATAAATTAATGAAATCAATACAAGTTTACTTATTACTTGAAGGTTTAGTACAAGAATATAGAATTGAACAAGGTTATCAAAGTTAAAGACCGAATAACAACAATGTACAATTGAATAACCATGGAATACATTCAAAGTGCTATATTCAAAAGAGTTAGAACAATCTCATTTGAATCGATGTACTAGAATAATATATGCTTTGAATAATAATATCACGATTTAGAAAAGTAAAACTTGCTCGAGATAATAATGAGTAAACCTTGCTGAATAATTAGTAGCATAGGTTAGGGATATTTGCTCAATAAAAGATTAAGATAAGAAACTTGCATTAATTAACAAAAGAATGAAGTTAGAAAGCTTGTTCAATGTAAAGAGTTAAGGTTTAGAAACTTGCCTTGTATGTAAGCAACATAAATGTAATATTCGCCGATTACCCTACATATATCGTTGAAATTGCAACAATAATTAGTTGTATGAATATTAGCTTTAGGGTTTAAACCATCATTTAGGTTATAACCTTAATTCTGCACCTAACCATGTTGGTTAACATCATTAACGCCTCTGAAATCTCATTACGATCCAACATAACTTAATCGTTCATCTCTAACTTTTGCAAACATCAGTTTTAGTTTCATTATATAACTCAATTAACAATCACTTAAAAATCTTTTACACTTTATATTACAACACCTTACAATCTGTTATTGTAGTTTTTATTATGTCTTAACATCATTAACATGCTTGCTTAGCTAACATAAGTCCATTACACACGACTGCAAATAAAGGCGTAAGTCATCGCTCAGCTCATGGCACAACGCAGCTGCGTTGTCCCAAGGCACAATCAACGCCAAATATGATTGCTCCATTTTGGCTCACGTAATGCAAAGCAGCAACAAGGCCACGCACGAATAAAAAAAAAGAAGCAGACTCATTACTTTAAGCGGTCACCCATCTCAACCCAATTCCTACAGAAATCATGAAACCTAGCAACTAAAACTTTGTAATAGCATAGTTATACATGTCATACACCATTCTAACTACATAAACATCACATATACACAAATTTGAGGAATCAAAACCCCCAATTTCCAAATTTCTTCATTTTTTACATATTTAGCAAAATCGATCGTCACGAATTCGTTTCTTAATCAATTGACATGATTCGAACTACGCCACTTTCATTTCTTAAGATACTAACATAATCCAACATCAATTTTTAGATTCTCATACATATTAAACATGAAATTTTGTACTTTATTAAGCCATTTTTCATGTATAAACACTGTTATTTACTTTTCTCCCTACAAACCCAAATTAAATATATTTAATCATCAAATAACACTCATATAAGTTGATTAACAGATTATAAACCACATACATAAATGTATAAATCCCATGTTATAAGAAATTTACAAAAGATAATCATAGAAACTCAAAACATAGTATTAGAAAGAAAATATACCTTTAATTTTACGCCCCTAAATTCAGGTACTTGAAACCCGAACTCGGTGCTTCACGATATCTTTTCTATGAGCGGAATAATACTAATAATAATAACAATAATATAAAAATCAAACTTAATTTAAATATATCAGAGTCTAATCCCAAGTACGCAACCTTTACTATAATTCCTTACATGATAGATAATACATATCATTGTCTTAATATAGTTTAACTATTACAAAACATATCATTACCCATATTCTGTTTGCTTTCCTTTTTCCCTTGTTATTGGCCGAACCTTCTAGCTGTTCACACTTAGCTGAAAACATTTAAATTAAGCAAGGATGAACATTTGAGTGCCCAACAAGTAATAACAATTATAAATATAATTAGTTGAAAGAATTAAATGTTTTCTTAATACATCACTTCTACAATGATTCAATAGTTGTGAAGTAAACTAAACCGATAATAATAACATAACAACTCTATATCACATTTTTGAAACTACGTATTGACTATAAATAGGGTTAAGGTGACATACTATGAACATTGTTTTTAAATTTTCGATAAGGTTTAGCAGAACTTCATCTGCAAACCGTCATAACTTACGGGCACAAGGGTGTACATCCCATGGGCCCTGTATTGATCAATACTGCAAGCAAGAACGATATTATCGTTCACTCAGTCCGCCTTGGGCGCATAAAGGTTTTTCCTTATTCGGGATGTTTATACTTAGTTGGGAATCCGAACCAAAACAATTTGATTGGATACAACAAGGTTTTATCATAATCAACGATATTTCTAAATCTGTGTCTAGCTGGTCAAATAGCTTAGACAGCTTTTACTTAACGTATACATATGGGGGATCAATATATATATATCAACATGTGATTAAATTCAATGATTATCCAAGTGGGGACACTTGTATAACCATATTTAGAAATTAATGAGCAAATATATATATGAATTATATAATATAATATCATGTTTATAAACAATGATCACATATATTATATATAACAATAGGGTCAGTAATCTAGCATAATAATAATATAATTCTGAAACTTTCTTACTCATGTCCATTGCATAAAGAAAATGCAAAGGTAGGATACTTGCATAGTCTGCTGCTTATAGTACGCAACTTAATTTTATATTTTATACCAAAACCTATCATCATTAAGATCATTTTATCGATTAGAATAATATATCATACCACACAATACTGCTTATTACAGTCATCACATAACCTAATCACATTATCACACATATTCAATAGTCATTGAATTACAAACAAACATTAATATAGTCAAAATATATAAGTCTAGATCAATTTCTGAAACATGTCGGTGTACCGACGGCTTTATTAGGTAATTATCGAGTCTGAGACTCTATCATGTAGTTCAATATCTGTAAGTATCAGTCATATTATTTTTAAATGACTTATAATAATTTTTAAACATTTATTATAATTTATCATGATTTTTCAAACACAGGGATCAATATTAAATGATTTAAATATTAAATAATTCTATTATCATTAATATTTAATTAAAAAATAAACTATTAATGTAACCATTGCCAAAATATTAAAGTTATTTATAATAACTTAAAATACTTTTAAAGTATTAATATTACCCTTTAAATGATTTTTAAAAGAATTTAAAATCATTTTAAATAATTATCATTAATATTAAAGTATTATTTATCAAAATATTAAAAGTCATTAATTATAACTTAAAATATTTTTAATTCATTTATATCATTTTTAAATGATTTTTAAAGTAATAAAACCATTTTAAAACTATTTATTTAAAATAACTATTAAATAAATTTAATATCATTAATATTAAATTATTAATGAAATTATCCTTTAAATATTAAAAGTTATATTTTATAACTTAAAATATCTTTAAACACTTTATTTTCATTTAAAATGATTTTTATAATATTAAAATCATTTTTAAACTAATTTATTTAATATAATTATTAAATAATTCTAATATCATTAATATTAAAATATTAATATTTTTCATGACAAAATATCATAAGTTATATTGTATAACTTAAAATATTTTATAATCCTTTAAATCATTTTTATATAATTTTTAAATCATAAATTATATTTTTCATAATTTATTTAATACATTTATTAAATAACAATAATATCATTAATATTAATTAATTAATGAAAATTTATCACAAAATATTAAAAGTCTTTAAAAATAACTTAAAATATTTTCTTATATCATTATATAATTTTAAATAATTTTTATGTATTAAAATCATTTTAAATAACTTATTTAATATTTTAATTAAATAAATTAATAACCTTTAATATTCCAAAAATATTAAATATTTATGAAATATATTCAAAATAATTAAAAACTAATTTTTGGACTTTAAAATAATTTTTAATAATTTATTTTGTATTTTTCATAATTAAAAACTATTTTTTTCTATTTATTTAATAAAAATAATTAATTTTGGAAATAAACTGTAGCTAAAGATTGCATATAACGACAGAACCGTCGCTATAGGTGTTCTTCATGTTCTCGAGCCTGCCTAGAAATTCATAGACAGCTATCAAGGTACTGAGTTTGACCGATTTTGATTCTTTGTTAAAACAAGTTCTAGACCATCTTAGACATTGATCATGTAGTATTGATGTAATACTACATGATCCAACCTTTATCAAGGCCATAGCTTCAATCAAATGCAAGATCTAAGTTCCCAAATATGATGTCAGAGCTGATCTGGGTTTTCTGAGTAACCCAGAAAACCAGACAGTTTTATGATGCTATATTGAAGGTCAATTTCTTTTAGATTCAGATCATCAAGATATTGTTATTATGGTTCAAGGCTGTACTACTTATGTCAGGTAACACATATGTAACATTATTTCAGTCAGAGTACAAAACAATCTTCAGATTTAATCTGGTCAAACCTTGTCAGAATGTTTATGCTAACAATTTTTAGAAATTCTAGAAAATGGTTTTTGTGATCATTTCAATCACTCTGACCATCCACTAAATCCATCCCATTTATTATTTAAGTGATATAAACGCATAACTTTAAAGTCCATATAAAATACCATAACACTTATATAACAACAAGAACAAAGAAACAAACAACAGAAAGATTTAAGGGGATGAACTTACTGTTAGAGCGTTCTAGGTAGTTTCTAGGCTGCCCAGATTTAATTGGTCATGGTCGGTCAACGACCTTTGACCATCAATAACTTCCAATCGGTTCATGATCTGACTTTGATTCAAGTACCAGATGAAAGATCTCATAACAGACAACATTTTTAAATATTTAAACAACAAAAAAACATAACAGACTGAGATCTACAGGGTCCGACATTCGTTGTCTGACCACACAAAAAAATTCCCTAGAATTTTGAAAACACCACTTTCGTGTATTTAAATGTTATGGATCTATCAAATACCAACCCAGATCACTTATTTACACATCATACAACATATACAAACACAAAATCATAACATCTAACATGTCATATCAAGATCAGATTTTTGGTTTAGGTTTTATACCTCTCATGATCAATTCTTGATTTTAGGCTCTTGATTGGTTATGAGCAGTAGTGGGGCAGTGTTTTGGGACTGGTATACATATATATTTCGTAGATGTTAGGGAGAGAAGGTCTTGGATGATGGTTGTGAAAAAATAAGGCAAATAATGAGACTTTTTTTCTCTCATATTCTATATAAATGTGTCTTGTAATGTATAATGATGATATAAGTGGTTGATATTTGCTGATTTAAGTCACATGTGGTGGTTAGATTAGGTTACCAACTCCCATCTTGGCAGGATTTGCATGCTAGCCCCAATTATGCAAGAGGGGTAAAATTATCATTAGCCTAAGGATTTTAATGCCACTATTGTAACTTGGCAAACCCTTAGGGTTTGACCCTAAGGTTTAGCATGAAGATTTGTACGATTTCAATTTAGGGTTTACTATAAAAACTTTAGTTTTAAAAATTGTAATTAGGGTTTCTTGAAATAGTTTAGATTTTCAATTAATAAAAACTTGCTAATTAGGTTTAGGTCCAATAATTAACATTAAACATTCTAATTTTGCATTTAGGGTTTCTGCACTTGACAATTAGGGTTTTTAAATATTATTTAGGATTTTCAAAATTAGGGTTTTTAATTACTAATTAGGGTTTTCCATAATTAGCATTAAATTCTATAATAAATATTATATACAACATAACACGATGGCTTAACAGATTTTAAAGTTTTAATTGACTTACGAACTAGGGTTTATAAAAATATTGCTAGGGTTTTCTTGATTTGCTAATTAGGATTTCTAAATATTAACTAGGGTTTACCTAATTAATCATAACATTATATAATATACAACATAAATCATATATCACAGTTATAACACAGTCTCGAATTTCCCATTTTAATTTCACAATAGGGTGAAACAAATTAATGCTAGGGTTTGGTCATGATACAACATAATTGAACAACCATTATTAGTGCACACATATACAGTACATATTTATAGCACTGAAAAATTAAAATATAATTAATATTATATTATTATTCTTATTCCTTGATCAAAATCCAAAATTAGGTTTTGGATTCCATATTCTAATTTTCTTGCATATACATACCATTATTAATTTAGTTATAATAATTAACTTAATTAAACCTGAAATAAATTCATATAATAAAATAATTATTATAATAATTATATAATCATTTCATATATTATTTAAATAATATAATAATCATATTTTCATTGAAAATAATTGATAAAACATTTCTACTAAAAAATTAATTATTATAAGAATTTAAGTTATAATGATCAATAATTCTAAAATAAAATTATTTGAAAATAGTCATGTAATAAATAAATTTTTATTTATCACAAATATGCATACACATTACATGGCACATATTCTCACCTATAAAAAAAAATTATACGCAAAATTTCTGATTTAATTATATAGAAAATATCGGGTTATTACATTCACCCTCCCTTATAGAGATTCCGTCCTCGAAATCACCATTTTAAAACCTATACATACCAGAGTACATAGCATACACAATCATTTTTAAGTAGATCTCAATCAGAATTGATCGAACCGATCTTTAACTATTTAGCAAAAAGCTTATCTATCTTATTAAACGGAAATTTGATTTTTAAGAGAACTCAAATTCCTCCTTCAAAATTTCTTTATAAAATAATTTACTATATATATAAGAAAGTCATATATAAGAAAAAAATTTGTTCGAATAATACCTGGAGTTGCATCCCCGACTGGTACCAAATCCTGAATAGTCATGTAGAAGACTCCTGCGGTTGGTTCTGTTGGTTTGTTTGTTGAAGTCGGTTCCGTTGTCACCAATGTCCTGCTGCCTTTTTCCCTATTCACATTCCTTGCCTCCCTTCTCCTTCTTGGACAGTTTTTCACCTTATACTCCATTGACTCACAAATAAAACACCCACTATACATTCTTAGATTGCGGCAGTTGGGAGAGATATGTCCCTTCTGCCCACACTTATAACAAATAATCTTACCCTTTAAACATTTTCTCGAGTGATTCTTTTCACCATTCTTACTCTGCACAACTTGTTTCTTTCTAACTTCTAGCCTATTTCTGGTAATCTTGAAATTATCTCATTTCCTTTTTCCAGTCCTACTACCACTACTCCCTTCTCCGGCTCTATCTTGATTTGTCTCCCACCAATAATTCGCCCCCTTTTTTATCGTATAGGTGGCAAAAGCTGTCTTTTGCCCCTCCGTTATCCTAGCTATCACGAACGCTTCTACCGAATCAGTTGATCCTCAAAATCTTGACGGTTCGATTGCCTTGAAGTCTCTAAAGTTTGTCGATTGATTATTTGGTTGATTTCCCTCGGTTGGTATTCCGTTCTGCATAGCTTGAGCGTCCATATTAGCAAAATTCTGTATCAGGTCTGGTTGTCCTCCAGCTTCATTGACAGGTTCTTCTATCCTTTGGTTTCATTTTTGTCTTGGCGACATTATCATAAATTATTCTTTATTAACTTACATTCTAAACCTTATCGTATACACTTAACATATAACGCAAAATTTTCTACTCAAATAATCATGTACTCAAAATATTAGATTTTGAAAACTTGGTATACTGAATTAACCAGTGATCAGATAAATAATTACTATCTTTATACAAAACTTATTTCAATAATCCCATATAGATTCAGAGTCATAGAACTTGACATACCATAACACATTCTATTTTAAACATCAGTTATCCCTATTGTGACTCAAAAGTAGGGAATCGCTTCCATAACTTATACAAAAGTTAAGAGTATTATATTACACAGACATACCTATCATTTACACCACATAAAATCATACATATTTAAGTAATACTAATACTACTTATTTCTTACGCCTTCACTAAGGATCAATTTCTTCGTATTCTATATATTCCCATCCTCAATAATCCATTCACACATAACTATTCCCAGTTCGTCAAACCACACTCATGAGTTCAGGAACTTTCCATAACCATATGAGTTTAAGAACGTATCCTAGTCAGACCTTTGGCGTCCATTCGCTGAGGGGTTCAAAAATTTCATATAATTATAAGTCATGAACTTACCATAAGTATGAGTTTTAAGAAATCGAGCTTGACTATATATTCTTTAACTATACTCTACCTATCAATTACACTTATCGTTTCTGGGTCCAATACTATATTTTCCAAATCAACCACCTCATTGAGGTAGCTTTCAATGTGAGCTTCTATTTCAGCTATTGGCTTTGACATTGGCTCAGTTATGGAGATCGGCTCCTTCTTTACGATCTAAGAGTATCCTAATTCTTTCTATCAGACATCTACACACATAAATTATCCTGATTAGTATATAATATATACATACAGCAAATAATAGTTTTATATACGTTATCTTTTTTTTACGATGAATTTATTCAATTCATCTCCTTATAAACTCTATATGAGTTATTTGTATTTTCAACATTTTCCTCTATTCTAAGGTTATAGCCTAAGGTCTTTCCCACATAAGGTTTCTAACCCTAAAGCTCTGATACCATTTTGTGACGCCCCCAAATTCAGGTACTTGAAACCCGAACTCGGTGCTTCACGATACCATTTCTATGAGCAGAATAATACTAATAATAATAACAATAATATAAAAATCAAACTTAATTTACATATATCAGAGTTTAATCCCAAGTACGCAACCATTACTATAATTCCATACATGATAGATAATTCATATCATTGTCTTAATACAGTTTAACTATTACAAAAGATACCATTGAATATATTCTGTTTGCTTTCCTTTTTCCCTTATTATTGGCCGAACCTTCTAGATGTTCACACTTAGCTAAAAACATTTAAATTAAGCAAGGATGAGCATTTAAGTGCCCATCAAGTAATAACAATTATAAATATAATTAGCTGAAAGAATTAAATGTTTTCTTGATACATCACTTCTACAACGATTCAATAGTTGTGAAGTAAACTAAACCGATAATAATAACATAACAACTCTATATCACATTTTTGAAACTACGTATTGACTATAAATAGGGTTAAGGTGACATACTATGAACATTTTTTTAAAATTTTCGATAAGGTTTAACAGAACTTCATCTGCAAACCGTCATAACTTATGGGCGCGAGGGTGTACATCCCATGGGCCCTGTATTGATCAATACTGCATGCAAGAACGATATTATCGTTCACTCTGTCTGTGACGCCCCCAAAACAGGTATACATCACCCATCTTTGGTCGCCAGATACAAGGTACTGAATACAAATACAACTTAATTATACAACAGTCGTGTAAAATACGACAAAACATAGGCTGTGAGTTTTAATACAAATATTGTCATTTAGACAATATCTACACTCAATGGAGTCCTCATTACATTTATTATCACACTATTTCACATAATAGTGAGGACTACTAATGCACCATCTAGGACCATCACTCTGTTCCCCGACTAGTCCCAAATTTACGCTCTCATTTCCTGAAGAGAACGGTGAAAGAAAGGGTGAGCTCAACTAGCCCAGTAAGAAATATTATAACTAAGATAATGCAAAATAAATTATCATTAGCCTTCAAAAATGTTAAACTGATAGAATATAATAGACAACAAGTTTAACTGCAGCGGAACAAGCAATCCATTAGAAGAGTCAAGTAAAGTATAAAATCTACTATCTTCTATGCTTTAAAAAGTTTTTCATCAACTTTATCGCTGAGACTCAGATTAATAAATAAAATCAAATCATCCCTGCACCACGGCCAAGGATATTCATGTAATCATCAATGGTCATGACTATATCGAATAATCCCTGGTCATAATCATACCAACAACTGTCCAACAATGAATTACAGGCCAATGAGGACTTTTACCACATCATTCGTCACATTACGGTCATGATTATACCGAATAATTCATGGTCATAATCATACCAAGTCCATCTATGCACGTAAGCCAAAGATGACTTTCAACATAATATAAGCATGAAGATGATGACAATGACATAATAATTCAATAAAACAAGTTCAAGAATAAATTTTAAAGATTAATAAGTTAATTTATCCTGAACTCAATAACGTCCAAATTTTCGACATGATTTTGCTTTGTGGAGTAAAATTCAAGAATACACAGAAGAATATTTCCATGAAAAGATACTGGATAAAGCGAAAATATCCAGGATATTCTCCTAATTTCATGGAGTATAGAAGCCAAAACTTTAACCAACTAAGTATAATAGAATATATGAAACTGCAAATGGATTTTTACCCGCCATGCGGTAATCCACGTATACCGATCATTTTCATAATTTAATAAGGAATGAATACAAAGGATCATTCACCATGCATGTGGTAATCCACATAGACAGGTTATTCCAACAGGATAATCCAGAATGGAATAACAGAAGGATTCACCATTCGTGCGATAGACTACATGCATGTTATTCCCAATGAATAATAATAAATAATGGAACCAGTCCCAACTTTAAAATGCACGCATGTGATATTCCGATAGAATAATAAATAATGGAACCGGGAATGGAACCAGTCCCATTAAACGCATGCATACGATATATTTTGACGAATAATAAATAATGGAACTGTGTCCAGGCGTAAACGCACAAACAAGATATTCCGACAGAATAATAAAGAATGGAATATTAGAAGAATTTCACCATGTATGCGGTACTTCACATAAACAGGTTATTCCAACAGAATAATAAGAATGGAATAACAGAAGAATTTCACCATGTATGCGGTACTTCGCATATACAAGTTATTCCAACATAATAATAAAGAATGGAATAACAAAAGAATCTCACCATGTATGCGATACTTCGCATATACAGGTTATTCCAACATAATAATAAAGAATGGAATAACAGAAGTTCTCTTCATGAATACGAAAGAAATAATACCCCTTTACGAGTACAACAAATAATATCCCTTACCATAGAAGAAACTAGATATTGGAGTAGTGAAGTAGCAGAATACTTTTCTTCTTTCTCTCTATAGTTTCTCTTTCTAGAGTTTCAGTGAATTCGTAAGAAATAATGAAGGAATGAGCTTCTATTTATAGGAGAATGGACTTAATAGTAACTAATTCATAAACGGTCCAGATTGATTTACTTTTAAACGGACGGTCCATATTGATTTAATATTAAAACTTAAAGCAACGGTCCATACTGATTTACTATTAAAACTTTAAACCAGCGATCCATATTGATTTATTATTATAACTTCAACCAACGGTCTGAAAAATTATCACATCTCCTTATGGAATAATATTGTACCCAAAAATGATTTGGACCGAAAAGAAATATATTTTTTGGGCGAATAGTACTTCGAGAATAGTACCCTGTGAATAGTACCCCAACACGAAAAGTGTCTCAAATACCCAAGTGAACAATACTAGAGTGAATAGTAACCCGTGAATAGTAACTCATGAATAGTACTCTGACATGAAAAGTGTCCTAAATACCCGAGTGAACAATACTAGAGTGAATAGTAACTGGGAGAATAATAACTCGTGAATAGTACTTCGACATGAAAAGTTCCCCGAATACCCGATTGGTCAATATAACCTCCAGACATCAATTATTATCAAAATAAATGTCGTTTTCTACTAACACTAATAATCCTAACACAATGGAACTATCAAGTTCATCTTTAATTAACATGAACTTATTCATCATTAATATTATAACTCATAATATTTAACAACCACGTCGTTCCTAGGAAAGAAGGGCTTTCCGATAAGGATTTTTCCTTATTGGCGCGTAATTAGGTGACCAAAACTATCCTTGACAAAACTTCTATACATTGTCAATATTGCAAATAATAATATGAATAACTTTATCGTCTCAATTATTAATTTTATAATATAACATATTATACAGATGATACTGTGATAATAATTGAATCAATAATATGAGAGATATGATGCAGCAATTACTGTAGCAGTAATTGAGTATAACTAAGTGACTTCTTACGTAATAATCAATAATCAATACCGTGTGCTACTATGCAACCACGCGTATTACTGTACTTTTACTACAGGGTAGTTCAACAGTTTTAACGGTAACACCTCCGTCGTTATTTTTCTAAAAATATTTTTCTCGTTTTCTCAATCCGACAATAATTCTGTTGTAGGGTCCACCAATAATTGTACCGTCGTACGGATATTCCCCGACAAAAAGAATATTCCCCGACCAATCGAATATTATACAACAACTTGCATATTTTGCAAAATTTATAAATATTACCCACAACTACAACATTATATCAAATCCACACCATAATAAAAAAAATATTTCGAAAAATTTAAATCTTTATTCATAAAATTTGGGGTCTCACACTGTCCGCCTTGCGCGCATAAAAGTTTTCCCTTGTTCGGGATGTTCATACTTAGTCGGGAATCCGAACCAAAACAATTTGATTGGATACAACAAGGTTTTATCATATTCAACGATATTTATAAATCTGTGTCTAGCTGGTCAAATAGCTTAGACGGCTTTTACTTAACGTATACATTTGGGGGATTAAATACAATGATTATCCAAGTGGGGACAATTGTATAACCATATTTAGAAATTAAAGAACAGAATATATATCTAAATTATATAATATAATATCATGTTTATAAACAATGATCGGATATATTATATATAACAATAGGGTTAGTAATATAGCATAATAATAATATAATTTTGAAACTTTCTTACTCATGTCCATTGCATAAAGAAAATGCAAAGGTAGGATACTTGCCTAGTCTGATGCTTACAGTACGCAACTTAGCTTTATCTTTTATACTAAAACCTATCATCATTAAGATTATTCTATCGATTAGAATAATATATCATACCACATAATACTGCTTATTGCAGTCAGCACATAACCTAATCACCTTGTCACACATATTCAACAGTCATTGAATTATAAACAAACATTAATACAGTCAAAATATCTAAGTCCAGATCAATTTCTGAAACATGTCGGTGTACTGACGACTTCATCGAGTAATTATCGAGTCTAAGACTCTATCCTGTAGTTCAATATCTGTAAGTATCAGTCATATTATTTTTAAATGACTTATAATATTTTTAAACATTTATTATAATTTATCATGATTTTTCAAACACCAGGATCATTATTAAATGATTTAAATATTAAATAATTTTATTATCATTAATATTTAATTAATATTAAACTATTAATGAAACCATTGCCAAAATATTAATGTTATTTATAATAACTTAAAATACTTTTAAAGTATTAATATTACCCTAAATGATTTTTAAAAGAATTTAAAATCATTTTAAATAATTATCATTAATATTAAATTATTATTTATCTAAATAATTAAAGTCATTAATTATAACTTAAAATATTTTTAATTCATTTATATCCTTTTTAAATGATTTTTAAAGTAATAAAACCATTTTAAAACTATTTATTTAATATAATTATTAAATAAATTTAATATCATTAATATTAAATTATATAAGAAATTATCCTTTAAATATTAAAAGTTATATTTTATAACTTAAAATATATTTAAACACTTTATTTTCATTTAAAATGATTTTATAATATTAAAATAATTTTTATACTAACTTATTTAATATAATTATTAAATAATTCTAATATCATTAATAATAAAATATTAATAATTTTCATGACAAAATATCATAAGTTATATTGTATAACTTAAAATATTTTTATAATCCCTTAAATCATTTTTATATAATTTTTAAATCATAAATTCTATTTTTCATAATTTATTTAATACATTTATTAAATAAATTTAATATCATTAATATTAATTAATTAATGAAAATTCATCAAAAATATTAAAAGTCATTAAAATAACTTAAAATATTTTCTTATATCATAATATAATTTTAAAGGATTTTTCATGTATTAAAATTATTTTTAAATAATTTATTTAATATTATAATTAAATAAATTAAATACCTTTAATATTCCAAAATATTACATATATATGAAATATATTCAAAATAATTAAAACCTAATTTTCTGACTTTAAAATAATTTTTAATAATATATTTTTATTTTTAATAATTAAAAACTAATTTTTTCTATTTATTCAATTGAAATAATTAATTTTGAAAATAAACTGTCATGAAGATCGCCTATAGCATAAGCGTAACCGCCATCATATAGGTGTTCTTCATGTTCTTGAGCCTCTTGAGAAATTCATGTATGCAATATCAAGGTCTTTGGTTTGACCGATTTTTATTCTTTGTTAAAGCAAGTTATAGACCATCTTAGACATTGATCATGTAGTTTTGATGTAATACTACATGATCCAACCTTTATCTAGGCCATAACATCAATCAAATGCAAGATCTAAGTCCCTAAATATGATGTCAGAGTTGATCTGGATTTTTTGGGTAACCTAGAAACCCAGACAGTTTCATGATCCTATATTGAAGGTCGATTTCTTTTAGGATCGGATCATCAAGATATTGTTATTAAGGTTCAAGGTTGTAGTACTTATGTCAGGTAACACATATGAAACATTATTTCAGTCAGAGTACAAAACAATCACAAGATTTAATCTGGTCAAACCTTGTCAGAATGTTTATGCTAACAATTTCTGGAAATTCTAAAAAATGGTTTTGGTCATGGTCATGGTCAACGACCATGACCATCAATAACTTCCAATCGGTCCATGATCTAACTTTGATTCAAGTACCAGATGAAAGATCTCATAACATACAACAATTTTAAGCATTTAAACAGCAAAAAAACAAACAGACTGAGAGTTACAGGGTCTGACATTCGTTGTCAGACCGCAAAAAAAATAATTCCCCAGAGTTTTGAAAACACCAATTTCGTGTATTTAAATGTTATGGATCTATCAAATACCAATCCAAATCACTTAGTTACACATCTTACAACATATTAAAACACAAAATCATAACATCTAACATGTCAATCAAGATAATATTTTTAGTTTATGTTTTTTACCTCTCATGATCAATTCTTGATTCTAGGCTCTTGATTGGTTATGAGCAGTAGTGGGGCAGTGTTTTGGGACTGGTATACATATATATTTCGTAGATGTTAGAGAGAGAAGGTCTTGGATGATGGTTGTGAGAAAATAAGGTAAATAATGAGACTTTTCTCTCTCATAATTTGTATATGTGTCTTGTAATGTATAATGCTGATCCAAGTGGTTGATATTTGCTGATTTAAGTCACATGCGGTGGTTAGATTAGGTTACCAACTCCCATCTTGGCAAGATTTGCAAGCTAGCCCCAATTATGCAAGAAGGGTAAAATTGTCATTAGCCTAAGGATTTTAATGGCACTATTGTAACTTGGCAACCATTAGGGTTTGACCCTTAGGTTTTGACCCTTAGGGTTTAACCCTAAGGTTTAGTACAAAGATTTGTAGGATTTCAATTTAGGGTTTACTGTAAAAATTTTAGTTTCAAAAATTGTAATTAAGGTTTCTTGAAATAGTTTAGGTTTTCAATTAATAAAAACTTGCTAATTGGGTTTAGGTCAACTAATTAACATTAAACATTCTAATTTTGCAATTAGGGTTTCCCCACTTGACAATTAGGGTTAATATAGAAAATTAGGGTTTATAAATATTATTTAGGGTTTTCAAAATTAGGGTTTTTAATTACTAATTATGGTTTTCCATCATTAGCATTAAATTCTACAATACATATCATATACAACATAACACGATGGCTTAATAGATTTTAAAGTTTTAATTGACTTATGAACTATGGTTTATAAAATTATTGCTAGGTATTTCTTGATTTGGTAATTAGGATTTCTAACTATTAATTAGGGTTTACCTAATTAATCATAACAATATATAATATACAACATAAATCATATATCACAGTTATAACACAGTTTCGAATTTCCTATTTGAATTTCACAATAGGGTGAAACAAATTAATGCTAGGATTTGGTCATGATACAACATAATTAAACAACCATTATCAGTCCACACATATACAAGATACATATTTATAAAGATCAAAAATCAAAATATAATTAATATTATATTATTATTCTTATTCCTCGATCAAAATTCAAAATTAGGGTTTGGATTCCATATCCGATTTTCTTGCATATACATACCATTATTAATTTAGTTATAATAATTAACTTAATTAATCGAAATAAATTCATATAATGAAATAATTATTATAATTATTCTATAATCACTTTATATATTATTTAAATAATATAATAATAATATTTTCATTGAAAATAATTAATAAAATATTTCTACTATAAAATTATTTATTATAAGAATATAAGTTATAATGATCAATAATTATAAAATAAAATTATTTAAAATAGTCATGTAATAAATAAATTTTTATTTATCAAAATTATGCATATACATTACCTGGCACATATTCTCACCTATAAAAAAAAATTATACGCAAAATTTCTGATTTAATTATATAGAAAATATCGGGTTATTGAAAGTAGTATGCACACAAGCCAATCATGTTTGATGATAAAGCATATACTTTAAATAATCTTATTCATTTATTAATAAAAAGTATTAATTTATTAAAGGCTTTGAATTATCTACATGATCTTTGTTTTATAATATGTGATAAACCCATAGTTTTAAGCAATGCTTTTAGAATAATGATGATGATCATTCTAATGAGATCTAAATTCTTAGAAAGTTTAAAAACTAAAATAGTTCCCAATCATTGGATTACTAAATTGGGGATTAGTGAATCCGGATAGATTGGTACATACGTTGCTTGCTCATTGTATGAGGATGATTGATCTCATGATCATTTGTGTGGAGACACTAAAGCAAGTATGTAGGTGCTTATTAGAGAATAAGTTCACTTTGACGTGGCTCGCTAAGGAATACCTAATGGAGTTTTATTTGCTGTCAATAGAAATTCCTGTAGTGATAGTAGTACAAGTAATCCTTGGACTTGAGATCATCATAGTATCTTGTGTATAATGAGTTATACTTTGACTTATTCCTTAAGACCCTTAGGGTATATCAAAGGGTATGCTTGGGTATAATAAGTTGTATATGGAGATAATGTATGATCAATAAAGAATCTACCACTTCTAATAAAAGAAGAGAAATGTCCTATGTGATTCGATAAATGACAACCCAATGAGTCCTTGGCGGTTAAGGCGAATGAAATTAGAAATGAGTTTCTAATTTGCATTATTTGAGTTGTGCATTTAAGGATCGAAATACATATAATTAAATAAAATAAGACTTGACAAAGTAATTCCATGTCTTATATTTAATTGGGACATTGTATGGTGGAAGGATTGAATTATGACGGTAACTATTTACTCAAAGGTTCTTTAATGATTAATGTTGAAATCTATATTATCTAGAAAGTCGTTGATCGCTAGGAGGCTTATCCCTATTGTAGAATAAATATTATTTATTTAAATAAATTAATTATTTAATTTATTTATTTAAATAAGATTAGAATTGTTCTAATTGATTTATTCACAACCTAGGTTTAATATGGAGAACCTAAAGGGTTACACCATAAAAGGAAGAATAATTATTTAAGAAGTTAATGGCATAATCGTAATAATATGTTAAGTATATTTAATCTATGATGATAGAATAAATTAAATAGCTTAATATTTATTATTTAATATTTTAGAAATATTAAATATAAATTAATAAGAGGAGTCTTATTAATATTATTATAATTATTATTATTTTAATTTCTAAAAGAGTTTAGGAATTAATTTAATATAAGTACTCTCATTTATTCCTAATTGGATTAGGAAGGAAAATTAGTTAAAAGAGTTTAATTAATTATCCCTAATAAGATTAGGGAGCTTAATTAATTAAAAGAATTTAATTAATTAAATAAATCCCAATTCCTTAATTGTGAAGGTGGGTTGCCCACATCTATAAATAAGAGGAGTCTTATTATGGGTGGTGGTGGTTGTTGACTTTTACAACATACGTTATTTCAATTGTTGGGAGAGTACACCCTTTCTATAGAGATAAAAAACTAGGGTTGAGCCAATACCCCTTCTTCTTGAATCATTATTATTCCTTGGTGGATCACCTCTAGAGGCCAAACATATGGGTGGCTAACGTTGATCAAAGGAAGGAACAAAACCCCGGTGGATTCAAGTTGAACGCGAAAGGATTTGGAGGTGAACTTGTACCTGAGGAAGCTCGATCTTCAAGGGTATGATTTTATTCTTTATCTTTTCGTTTAATTAATAATTGTGCATAAAGGGTGATCCGGGTTTATGGTTTGTAAATTTTTAAACTCGATTTTACGCTTTAGCATTTTTATGCAATTAGATTGCGTTCTTGAATATTACAAACCTAACGAAAGGTATCGTGAGCCAAACCTTTATACTGAATTATTAATTTTTTAATTTGATATGTATATTGATATGTGTTTAGAACAATTTTATTGGGCATAATTTTATTAGATAAAATTTATTAAAAAAAAAAAAAAGGAGCCAAAAATTATATATTTTTTTTCATGATTTGTTGAAAAGAAATGATTATTTAATATCCTTGATTCATGTGTCTTCGAGAGCAACTATAATAATATATATAATATATATATATATATATATATCAATCCTACTCACTTGCTAGTTTTCACGTGAATGCTAGTTTTCCGTAATATATATATATATATATATATATATATATATATATATATATATATATATATATATATTATATATAATCCCTGCCTCGATTTTGTTAACAGGATCGATAAGAATGAACTTAGATAAGTAGTCATATTATATATATATATTATATATATAATACGGTTATTATTATATTATATATATATATAATATAATATTTAAATTATTTTATAATTAAAATAAAAGTTTATTTTAATTTTAAAATAAAATTTTATTTTAATATTAAAATAAAAAGGTTTATTTTAATTTTAAAATTAAATTTTATGCTAACTAATTAGAGTTGGAATTGGATTCCATGATAACTAATTGGAGTTGAAATTGGATTTTATTTTTCCTTAAATAAAGGAGTTTATTTAGATATGAAATAAGATTTCATATTATTCAAAATAAAAGAGTTTATTTGTGAATAGGAAAGAAAATCATGTTTCCTTAAATAAAGGAGTTTATTTAGATATGAAATAAGATTTCATATTATTCAAAATAAAGGAGTTTATTTGTGAATAGGAAAGAATATCCGTGTTTCCTTTAATAAAAGATTTTTTTTACATGGAATTGATTCCATAATTAATTAAAATAAAAGAGTTTATTTTAATTAAAGATTTTTTTTTCATGGAATTGATTCCATAATTAATTAAAATAAATGAGTTTATTTTGATTAAAGATTTTGATTAAAATAAAATAGTTTATTTTATTTAAAATTGGATAAATTAAAATAAAATAGTTTTATTTTGATTTAAATTTGGATTAAAATAAAGGAGTTTATTTTGATTCAAAAATTAGATTTTATACTAACTAATTTTGCCCATTAAATGATATCAATATATATATATTAAATGTTTATTATTCATAAGATGAATGTTATTTATCGATGCATATGATGATGTGTATGATAATAAATGGGATTGATTATGGACTATCGACCAAATGCGATTGGATTTTATTTTAGTTGGATGCATGAATGTATGAGTTTTATTAAATGGGGTCTGCGTACTTCGCCTTCTCTAATTTTTTCTTAATGTAAATTCTATTCCCCTCCTATGTAATTCCCTCGATCACGATCAAGGTTTCTATTTATTTTAAATAGTTTTGTAATAGGAATAGTTAGAATTATTTTGAAGAATTAGCGATCAAGGGGCAAGGCGCTTGAAGACCCGTTTGTAATGGAGCCCGGTTTAAATGTAATAGTTATATTTAAATATGATTTCTTGCACCCCTAGGGTTTGACCTTTTGGTTCACTTGGTGGCTCTAGTGAACCAAACTAGAATAAAAGTCCATAATCAATCCGAGTAGAATATAGTATTCTATATGTGCATGCTTATACTATATATATATTATATATTATGCAAACATGCTTCAGCATGTTCATTAATATAACGCGTATTTTATATATATATATGCATACGCTGCGCTAAACAAGATGAGACAAATTAATAACAAACCCTCAATTTTTTATATTAAGTCCTAAGCGCTCAAAGATATTTGGAATATCGAACGTCGACTTCTAGCATGATAAAATTAATAGAGTATTAAATATTTAATATGAGTTTGTTGTGTCACCACAAGGCAAGTATTAAGTATTTAAGATGTTAATTTATCACATTTGATGCTTATAAAGAAAATTGAACAATATTATTTTGTTGTGTCACCACAAGGATGATATTTTTCTTTTTGAATATATGGAGTGCTAGGTCGGACTTAACTTGGATAATTTTGATTCGGATGTGCCACCACTTGATCAAAATAATCTAAGAGGCAAAATACAAGGAGTTGCATAGTTGATGTAATTGACAAAAGTTGTCTACCTATTTATTTATATATAGTTTGTTGTGTCACCACAAGGCTATATACATTTGAAATGGGATCCTTATTCTCACTAGCAAATCTTTAATTAGATTTTGCCGAACTATATAAGTGAGGGTAATATAGTTTGAAGAAAATAGTGAGAGATACCAATTTAAAACAAGACCTACTTTATTTTGGTAATTAATAAAAGAATATATGTTAAAATATTGTTAATTACTAATTCATTTACAGAATTTTACAATGTCTAAAATTACTATCACTGCGAAGCATATTAGATGCTAAATTAACCAGACCGAATTAAACGGATTGGTTAAGGAATTTGAGAATAGTTCTCATGGCTAAAAAAAAAGAAGCTATCTTATATCCTTAATATGCCTATCCCTGCAATGGTTGCAGATAATGCCTCTGAGGAAGAGATTGCTACTTTTAGAAAGTGGCAAAATGATGCACAGTTGGCTCAATGCATCATACTCGCATCCATGAGTAACGAGCTTCAGTGTCAGCATGAAACTATGGATGCTCCTACTATATTCCTGCACATCAAGTAGTTGATGGTGAGGAAAGTAGGACTGATAGATATCAGATATCTAAGGAGCTCTTCCGATCTAGAATGGCCAATGGCACTATAGTACAAACAAAAGTTCTTAACATAATCAATTTGATTGATCAATTAGGATAACTGGTTTTGTCATGGATGGAGAGTTGATCCAAGATTTGATCTTGCACTCATTCCTGGACTCCTCTCACAATTGTTGTGAATTTTTCATATGAACGAGTTAGATATCAGCCTCGCTGATTTGCTTAACATATTAAAAAATGTTGAGAGTCACTTTCCAACCAAGAAAGATCAAGTCTTACTGGTAGGGGCCAAAGTATCTTCTGAAAGAAGAACGATTCAATGAAGGTAAATAGAAAGGCATAAACAAAGGATAATAAGAACAAAACTGATACGGATAGCAAAGGAGTTTGCTTCCACTGCAATAAGCCTGGACACTGGAAAGAAACTACGAGAAGCATCTTACAGAGGCTAACCAAAGAAGCTTAGTGAAGTTTCAGTTATAAATACAAATTTGTTCATGATTTAAAATAAATTTTTCTTTAAGTCAAGGTTCTACTTGGGTATTGGATACCAACTTTGGTTATCATAAATATAGATTTATGAAAGGACCAAACAGAAGTAGAAAGCTAAACAAATATAAGTAATCCTATGTGCGGGAAATGTAACAAAGGTTGCTACATTAGCCATAGAAACTTATAGTTTAGCAATGCCTATGGGAAAATCTATTAAGTCAATAAGTTGTTATTATATTCTAGTTCTTGTTAAAAATATTATTTCCATTTTATTGTTGGACAATGAAATCCTTGGTATTATAATTAAGAACAATTGTTGTTCTATTTATAATAATAATGTTTTGTATAGAACTAGAATATTACTTAATAAATTTTGTATAGTTGACTTACATGAAAATTATTTTGCATATTGAACAAATTAGTATAAGAAAAAGGAGATGATCATTCAAAAAGTTGAATGTGTGTATTTGCTGAAATACAAGTATGAATTATTTGAAAGGTTCAAAGAATTCAAAAGTGAAACAAATTGCCAAAGTATTAGGATTCTTTGATCGGATCAAGGAAGGAATACTTGTGCAATAAGTTTTTAGATCATCTCAAATGGTTTTTCTCATAATGGACACATCTTGATACGCAATAATTGATTGATGTATCTGAATGAAAAATCGTACCTTGTTGGACATGGTGCGGTCCAAAATAATTTTACCGACATTCCAGTATCCTTCTAGGATAATGTCCTAGAAATGGTCGCATATCTCACGAAAATGGTAACCTCAAAATCCATTTAAGACTCCATAAAAGTTATGGACGGGAGGATTCCTAATCTTAAGTTTGTTAAGATAAGGGGTTCCAACTTATGTGAAAAGGTTTCAAAAGGATAAGCTTGGGACAAGATTTGACAAGTGTCGATTTGTGGGACATCCTAAAGTAAGTTTAGGGTATATGTTCTATAATTCTACTTAGCAAAAGGTGTTTGTTGTAAAACACGCTGCCTTCTAAGATAAAGGTGTTTATCATTGAAGGGGCTAGTGGGAGGATAATAGATCTTGAAGAGTTCAAGAACCACAAAATACTATAAGTCAAATAAGAGGAACCTGTAGATAGACCTATTATACCACAACTGAATCATAAATATGGAATAGTACCAAAGATACCTAGGAGGTATGGATTCATCATGGATGATGATGATGAGGTACGCATCATAGAAGATGATGATCCAGTTACATACGTGAGGTAAGTGTTGTAGACACTCAGAGAAATGGATTAAAGCAAGTTTCTTAAATATGGAACATTCATTTTGATGAGGCAATCAAAAGAGTTTGATTTTATCAAATATAAGAATGAACCTAGTGTGTACAAAAGGGTCAGTGGGAGCATCGTGACATTCCTAGTACTATATGTTGATATACTACTTGATAAGGAATGACATACTAATGCTACAATCAAGAATGATAAAGTTGTTCTAAACATTCCTCCATGAATGGTTTGGAAGAGTATCTTAATTGGGGATATAAATCTATATAGATAGATTTAAAAGGATGTTCAACTTAACCCAAGGAACGTATATTCATTTGATGCTAAAGTCGTTTAGCATGGCAAACTCCAAGAGATGTCTCATGTCGATGAGCTATGGAGTGTATCTCTCCTAATAGTCCCCACAGACTCCAAAAGAGAGATCACATGAGTAACTATCATGCATGCAATGAAATGTACGAGACCTGATGTTGATCAGTCATATTATGGAGAAGTTCACTATGAGTCAGTGAAAAACATCTTAAAGTGCTTAACCGACACTAAGGATGTAATCATATTCATGGTGGGTCTAAATTAAAACTAAAGGGCTTAACAGACTTAAGTTTTTCAGACAGACCAAGACGACAGAAAATCCACTTTAAGGTAAAGTGTTACCTTGAACGGTGGTGCAGTGAATTGGAAAGGTTCCAAACAGCAAAGAGTTGTTGGTTTAGTGATAAAGACAAAGTATATAACTATAAATGAAGCTGCAAGTTGATTGTTTGGATTAAAAGTTCATTTCAGAACTAGGAATAGTTCCTAAGTCTCATCTTGGATCTAAACATGTGTTGTGGCACTTTCATTTGATTATTAGAATCATTGAAAGATGAGAAATCACTATAGAGATAGTGGACTCTCATGAACAACATTACATATCCATTAACTAAAGCTTATCCAACAGTAGGATAATCGTCACTTAGAGAAGAAGAGTATGAGTTACCATGACGATTGGCTTTAGTGCAAGTGGGAGATTGAAAGTAGTATGCACACAAGCCAATCATGTTTGATGATAAAGCATATACTTTGTAACAATCTTATTCATTTATTAATAAAAAGTATTAATTTATTAAAGGATTTGAATTATCTACATGATGCTGTTTTATAATATGTGATAAACCCATAGTTTTAAACAATGCTTTTAGAATAATGATGATGATCATTCTAATGAGATCTAAATTCTTAGAAAGCTTAAAAACTAAAATAGTTCCCAATCATTGGATTACTAAATTGGGGATTAGTGAATCCGGATAGATTGGTACATACGTTGCTTGCTCATTGGATGAGGATGATTGATCTCATGATCATTTGTGTGGAGACACTAAAGCAAGTATGTAGGTGCTTATTAGAGAATAAGTTCACTGAACGTGGCTCGCTAAGGAATACCTAATGGAGTTTTATTTTCCTGTCAATAGGAATTCATGTAGTGATAGTAGTACAAGTAATCCTTGGACTTGAGATCATCATAGTATCTTGTGTATGATGAGTTATACTTTGACTTATTCCTTAAGACCCTTAGGGTATATCAAAGGGTATGCTTGGGTATAATAAGTTGTACATGGAGATAATGTATGATCAATAAAGAATCTACCACTTCTAATAAAAAAGAGAAATGTCCTATGTGATTCGATAAATGACAACCCAAAGAGTCCTTGGCAGAAGCGGCGTAATGAAATTAGAAAGGAGTTTCTAATTTGCATTATTTGAGTTGTGCATTTAAGGATCGAAATACATATAATTAAATAAAATAAGACTTGACATAGAATTCCATGTCTTATATTTAATTGGGACATTGTATGGTGGAAGGATTGAATTGTCATTTAACTATTTACTCAAAGGTTCTTTAATGATTAATGTTGAAATCTATATTATCCGGAAAGTCGTTGATCGCTAGGGAGGCTTATCCCTATTGTAGAATAAATATTATTTATTTAAATAAATTAATTGTTTAATTTATTTATTTAAATAAGATTAGAATTGTTCTAATTGATTTATTCACAACCGGTTTAATATGGAGAACCTAAAGGGTCGCACCATAAAAGGAAGAATAATTATTTAAGAAGTTAATGGCATAATCGTAATAATATGTTAAGTATATTTAATCTATGATGATAGAATAAATTAAATAGCTTAATATTTATTATTTAATATTTTAGAAATATTAAATATAAATTAATAAGAGGAGTCTTATTAATATTATTACAATTATTATTATTTTAATTTCTAAAAGAGTTTAGGAATTAATTTAATATAAGTACTCTCATTTATTCCTAATTGGATTAGGAAGGAAAATTAGTTAAAAGAGTTTAATTAATTATCCCTAATAAGATTAGGGAGCTTAATTAATTAAAAGAATTTAATTAATTAAATAAATCCCAATTCCTTAATTGTGAAGGTGGGTTGCCCACATCTATAAATAAGAGGAGTCTTATTATGGGTGGTGGTGGTTGTTGACTTTTACAACATACGTTATTTCAATTGTTGGGAGAATACACCCTTTCTATAGAGATAGAAAACTAGGGTTGAGCCAATACCCCTTCTTCTTGAATCATTATTATTCCTTGGTGGATCACCTCTAGAGGCCAAACATATGGGTGGCTAACGTTGATCAAAGGAAGGAACAAAACCCCGGTGGATTCAAGTTGAACGCGAAAGGATTTGGAGGTGAACTTGTACCTGAGGAAGCTCGATCTTCAAGGGTATGATTTTATTCTTTATCTTTTCGTTTAATTAATAATTGTGCATAAAGGGTGATCCGGGTTTATGGTTTGTAAATTTTTTAAACTCTGATTTTACACGTTTCCGCATTTTTATGCAATTAGATTGTGTTCTTCAATATTACAAACCTAACAGTTATTACATTCAACCCTAGTTGTATGCTAGCAAGAGACGGTGACTCTTTCTCAAAACCACTGTGATTCCTCCTTCTCTAAAATCTCCATGTTTCTTCTTCTCTCCAAACCCTCTCTGTACTTGGCTTAAAAATAAAAGACGCTTACAAATAAACTGAAGACTCCCCACGTTCATCAGTTATGTAAAACCCCAACTTTTATGAATAAAGAATAATTTTCTCAAAATATATTTTTGAATATTATGGTGTGGATTTGATATAATGTTATAGTTGTGGGTAATATTTACAAATTTTGCAAAGTAAACAAGTGGTTATATAATATTCGATTGGTCGGGGAATATTCGTTTTAACAGGGAATATTCGATGACGACGGCAAGACAATCATTAGTGGACCCCATTAACGGAAGTATTATTGTCGTAGTTAGAAAACGCATGTAATTATCTTTTATAAAAATAACTACGAAAGTGTTACTGTTAAACCGTTGAACTACCCTAGTAGTAAAAGTAAAAGAATGTCTGGCGTGGTTGCATAATAGGATATAGTATTGATTATTGATGCTTACATGAGAAGTCACTCTGTTATTCCCAATTATTGCTACAGTAATTGTTGCACCATGTCTCTTATATTATTGATTCAATTATTATCACAGTATTGTAGACACTCAAAATTTTATGTACACCTGTCACTAACATTGCAGGAGGACAGATTCTTCTTTCAAGAGGGAACCCTAGAAGACAATCCATATCCATTCCGGATACTACCGGAAGTTCAGCATCAACCCCATAACACACACTGGGAGTAACAACTCCAACCTCGGAGATAACCCCGAGGCGTGAGGACACAATACCGGAACACACACCGGAGGAGACCGATTAATCTTGGAGATAACCCCAAGGTATCCAGTCTCAGTCCCAATCATGGGAATAGCTACAAACCTTGGTTATCATCCCAATGAATGCAGTTCCGGCGATAATTCCAGAAATGGTTGTTTCAAATACAACCAGCTTCAATCTCGGTGCTCACAACGAGCCACTCAGTACCATACCCAGAGATAACACCGGGAGGATAGGCACACCTCAGAGTTGACACTGAGGACTTTCAACACTTGCAGCAGTCCAATCTCAGGGAAGCACTGAGCAACGTCTGCTTTATTAGCCCAAACCGGCGATAACACCGGTGAGGGGCAACCTCGTCATCTTGCCAACGCGATGCCACATCACGTCGTCTCAACATTTTATACACACATCTCTACACAACGATGTCCCACAAGAATCAAGGAAAACCAATCCCGAGTGACTATTGTGCGGGGTAACAGATAGAATTTGAAGCTTGAAGATCGGAGGGCATCGTCCCATCTTCAATGACTTCGTACAAACTCTAATCCTATGCCATTGTACAACTCTCAACAACGGCGGTTTGAAATAGGTCCTATATACCTCAGTCAGATGCCAGAATTAGAATTCTGAAAGTTCGAGCGGACATTACAAAGGTCTGCGAGTGCACGCATTCACTGAGACGACCCAACTCGAGAACACACGGCAACCTTCGGGTACACTGCGGCTCCCCCCTCTATAAATAGAGGGCTTGGGGTGGCCATTTTGAGAAGGTACAGAGCGAGGAAGCCTTATCAAATTTGCTCCGTACTTGCAATATACTGAGTGCTTTCCCATTTTAAACACCTGTGAGCTCATATATAGCTATTTTTGTACCTACAAAAGCGAGTGTTTACCTACTTTAAAGATATAGAAGTCTTCTTTGGTAGCCCACTGTAAGACTTCTCACACACTTTAAAGTCTTTCTCTTCATCTTTGCACACACCCTTCTTCATGTTGAGAGTCGTGTTGCGTGAGTTAGCCCGGACTTCGGTCCGTGGTTTTATTTCAATTTGTATATACATATATATATATATATATTATATATATATATATATATGGACTAACTTTATCGAGTTATGCCTCAATTGAGCATAGACTTCGGTCTGGAGCGTTTATTTGCTCTTATATATATATATATATATATATATATATATATATATATATATATATAAATCTGTGTCGAACTTTGTTCGATGAGCCTGAACTTCATTTGGGCGTTCTATCGCTTTAATATATATATATATATATATATATATATTCGTGCTCTGTCCGATGAACTGTGTGCTGGGACTGCATTACGATGAGCCTGAATTTTACATCCGGGTATACGTTTACGATTAGGGCTCATCGAGCAGTCCGACACACAGCTCATCTGACACAGCCTGCTCTAATATATATATATATATATATATATATATATATATATATGAATCAAGTATCGAACTCGCTCAATGAGCTCGATTTTACATCTGAATGCGTTTATTGCTTATATATATACATATATATATATATATATTGTCCGACCAGGAGTTTACTTCGTGGTGGTTGATCTCTTTTACAACTTTATTTACGTTTTGTCATGCCAGGAGTTCACTTCGTGGCAGTTTATTTCCTTGTACAACTTTATTTACATTTTGTCCCACATGGAGTTTCCTCCGTGGTAGTTGATAGCTTTTACAGCTTTATTTACATTTCTGATCCCCCATGGAGGTGCTTCGTGGTTGGTGATCATGTCCGTATATATATATTTATAGCTTATATATATATATATATATATATATATATATATATATATTACTACTTTTATATAAATTGCGGTATCATGTGTGCCTAGGAATCATGTGATCACAGATTCAACCTATTGGATCTAGATTCGGTTCCCGTGATGGACATTTTCAGCTGTAAGCAGCTTGTAAATTATTCTGCGGTGTCCGAATTTCCTCAGATTGTTATCATACCCACGAGGAAGTCGACATTATTTGTACATTATTTTCTTATAGAAGCTTCGCATCTTGGAAATAAAATCAATCAAGCCGAACACTTAATAAAATGGAAGTATAAAAGGTCTCAATTACTATTGAGCATCAGGGTTTGAGAAACCTCTTTTATAAAACATCACTGCCATATCTTGCTAAATACTGAATTTTTACATAAATTCAAATCCTGTGTATATAGGTGCGAACGAGGCCTCGCACTACTTCCAAATAACAGCACATTGACCCACACACACACACATATTCAGATAATAGTTTCTTAAAAAGAGGCGGTCACTATGGTAACACGGATGTCGGGGGGTGCCTAACACCTTCCCTCCGCATAACCAAGTCCCCGGACCCTAATGAATCTTGGTTTCACCGACCCATTTAGCAGTGTTACATCACTGGGTCAATGTGCAAACCTTTTCTCGGTTGTGTTGGTACAACCATTTAAAAAATCAACTGGCGACTCTTAACAGTCCATCGTCGACATTATACATGTCGGACCTTTTTCACTTGTTTTTTCAAACAAATCTCACCTAAAATGAGAACACCAAAGAACAAGTAATCTGAAAGGACTTCTAAAAATCTGGACGTCGACAGTGGTGGCGACTCACTGGGACTCCAAAGAGGAGGACTTAAGCCGTTATTACAATCTTTTTAAAATTGTTATATGCTTATGTGTGAATGTTGCATTTACATTTATGACGAATGTGTACGAATGCATTTTCTTATTGCACTTAGTGCCTCGCACCATATCTGCTTGTGATATTAGTGCTTCGCACATGTCATCATTTTCATACGGTGAGACGCGATGTATGTGAATGTATGTTGTGTGGTCCCTCCACCAGGAGGCTATCCCATCGGTGTTTGATTACTGGACTCGTGGGAAGACTGATTCCCCGAGGCTCAGGAAAGGCACCACCCAAATTAGCTTTAGTTGAAAGACCGAATTAATTTCCCGTTGAGTAAATTGCGAGGATTTGGGAACCTTCATGCCAAAAAGCCGCGAGAGTAACCTAAGATAGGTCAGCCTCTGATAAATCCAAAATGGAGGAAAGTCTATTCATGTTTTCTCATTATCAATTACTTGTAAGCACAATTACTTGTGATTTCATTCCATATCTATCTCAATGTAATGAGAAATATGAAGAAATGTGTACACATACATATTTTAATTAACGTGCTACAAACAGATGACATCCGTTTTGCAGGATAAAATTCCTAGAACAAACGCATCACATACCATGTTAATTTACATTCCCTAAAGACTAAACTATGCAAGTCTTTTGCAGGGAACCAATTGGACCTACTACCCGGTCAAAATCTAAAAAGGCTGCAGGCCTACAGTCAATCATGTCGTCATCTGACCAGACTAACCTTAATCCAATTTCTCGCAAAGAATTTGATGGATTAAGCAAACAAATTACAGATTTGGCTATTCTACTCAAAGAACTACACCAGTCTACTCAGGGTCAAAAAATACCCGTACATGTTGAATCCTTTACACAAGGGGGAAACCAAGTCATTACAATACCTGAACTGCAGTTGGATACGACCAACAAAACTCATGATGCTGCCCATCTCACCAGAGATCCAGACACCGGCGACATAAAAAATAAAGTCCTCCAAATGGAAGAGACCCTTCGTGCTATCAAAGGAATTGGAACACACGGGAGTGTTTCATATGCTGATCTTTGCATTTTCTCTGGTGTTCATTATCCAGAAAAGTTTAAAACTCCTGACTTCAAAAAATATGACGGGTTAGGAGATCCTTATACACATTTGAAGGTGTTTATTGGAGAACTCAGATCTTATACAGAGGACGAAAAGCTCAGAATGCAGCTGTTTCAAAAGACTCTAACTGGAGAAGCCCGTTCGTGGTAAACAAGATTAGATAACTCAAAGATCCATAGTTTGGAAGAGCTAGCATATGTTTTCCTCACTCAATACGGCTTTCAGTCTCAGATGGCTCCTGATCGGTATCAAATTACCAAGATCAAGAAATAGTTTAACGAGTCTTTCAGAGAGTATGCTTAAAGGTGGAGACGTTTGGCTGCCCAAGTTATTCCTTCCATGATAGAATCAGAAATGGTCATGACTTTTATAGACATACAAAAAGCTCTTTTCTATGAAAGAGTTTTAGCTGGCATCGGCAAACCATTTTCTGAAATGGTTAAACATGGGGAGATGGCTGAGATGGGATTGAAGTCCAGAAAAATTCAAGACCTTGCTGCACTCAAAGTTGTTGCTGATCACATCCAATCCGAAAATTATGGAAACAACCTCCGGAAGGTCCATAAAAGTGTTGACAATTTGGACATTATTAGTTCCTGGATAAAATAATTCTTGAACTTGTTTTATTGAATTCTTATATCATTGTCATCATCCTCATGTTTATATTTTGTTAAAAGTCATCTGTGGCCTATAGTGCATAGATGGACTTGGTATGATTATGACTAGGGATTATTCGGTGTAATCATGACCGTAATGTTACAAATGATGTGGTAAAAGTCCTCATTGGCCCGTAGCGCATTGATGGACAGTTGTTGGCATGATCATGACCATTATTGAATACACAAATATTCTTGGCCCGTAGTGCATGGATAATTGTGGTCGTGATAGTAAAGAATATCCTTGGTCATAGTGCAGGGGTGATTCGATGATGTGGATTATTTATTAAGCTGAGTACCAGCGATAAAAGTGATGAAAAACCTTTTAAATCATAAAAGATAGTAGATTTTATTCTCTACTTGACTCTTTTAATGGATTGCTTGTTTCACCTAGCAGCTTAAACTTGATGGTTGTTATATTGTATCGGTTTAACAACATTTGTTTGAAGGCTAACGATAATATATTCTGCATTATCTTAGTCATAATATTTCCTACTGGGCTAGTTGAGCTCACCCTTTTACTTTTATTGTACTCTTCAGGAAATGAGAACGTAGTAGAGACTAGTCGGGGAACGGAGTGACGGACAGATGATAACATTAGTAGTCCTCACTATTCTCTAAAATAGTGTAATAATAATTGTAATAAGGACTCCTTTTGAGTTTGTATAATCTCTAGTAGACAATATTTGTATTCAAACTCACAGTTTATGTTTTGTTGTATTGTACATGATAGTTGTATTATTAAGGTGTATTTAAATTTATGTACCATGTAAGTGGCGACCCAAGATGGGTGATATATACCTAATTTTGGGGGTGTCACAATAACTGCTTACTTTTCTGTACAGTATTAGCAGTTTATTTTGCCAGTATATGCTAACACTTTGTATGATCAAAATGTTTCATATATACTAAGGAAAACATATTTTGTTTCAGGACCCTGAATTTAGATGTGCCTATACTTGCTGATATGGTGCCTCTTCTCCACAAGGATTGTACCTTGGATGTAGAGATTAATTCATCCTTGATGGAAATACAGTATGACATTGAGGTGCCTCCAGAAATTCAAGAATGGGTCAAAGACAAACCTAAACCCAACCTTGATCAAACCACTTCCTTCAATCTCTGAACCTTAGAAAGCCCTAAGTTAATCCAGATTAGTTTAGACCTTACCCCAAACCAAAGGAATGACATTGTTAAGCTATTAACCCAATTCCAGGATATGTTTGCATGGTCTCACGAAGACATGGTGGGTTTGTCCACTAACATTGTTCTTCATCGTCTTCCCATTAAAGATGGATTTAAGCCAGTCAAGCAAAAGCTCAGGCGATTAAAACCTGAGTGGAGTTTAAAGGTAAAAGAAGAAATTGTTAAACAATTTCAAGCTGGCATTATCATGGTGTCAACATATCCTAAATGGATATCCAACATTGTTCCCGTGCCTAAACCCGGAGGGAAGGTGCGAGTCTGCATGGATTACCGGGACTTGAACAAAGCTTGCTTAAAAGATAGCTTTCCCGTGCCATTTATCCAAATTCTCATTGACAATACTTCTCAATACGACATGTACTCCTTTGCTGATTGCTTTGCGGGGTACCATCAGATCATGGTTGCTGAGGAAGATCGTGAGAAAATGGCTTTCATCACGCCTTGGGGAAACTTTTGTTATAAAAGGTTGTCATTCGGCCTCATCAATACCGGAGCCACCTATCAGCGAGCTATGATGTGACGCCCCCAAAATTAGGTATACGTCACCCATCTTGGGTCGCCACTTACATGGTACATAAATTCAAATACAACTTACTAACATAACTGTCGTGTACAATACGACATAAACTGTGAGTTTGAATACAAATATTGTGTACTAAATATTATACAAACTCAAAAGGAGTCCTCATTACAACTATTATCACACTATTTCACAGAATAGTGAGGACTACTAATGCTATTCTCTGGACCATTACTCCGTTCCCCGACTCGTCCCAGCTATGTTCTCATTTCCTGAAGAGAATAGTGAAAGAAAGGGTGAGCTCAACTAGCCCAGTAAGAAATATTATGACTAAGATAATGCAGAATAAATTATCATTAGCCTTCAACAATGTTAAACTGATAAAATACAATAGACAACCAGTTTAACTGCAGCGGAATATGCAATCCATTAAAAGAGTCAAGTTGAAAATAAAGTCTACTATCTTTTAGGTTTTAAAAGGTTTTCATAAATTTTTATCACTAAGACTCAGTTTAATGAATAAACCACAATATCTAATCATCCTCGTACTACTATCCAAGGATTTTCATCAAATTATCAATGGTCATGACTATACCGAATCACCCCTGGTCATAATCATACAAAAACTATCCATCACCGCATTACAGGGCCACTGAGGACTTTTATCACATCATTTATAACAAGCCATGATTATACCGAATGATCCCTGGTCATAATCATACTAAGTTCATCTATACACGTAAGCCATAATATAACATGAGGATGATGATAATGACATAATAATTCAATAAAACAAGTTCAAGAATTATTTTATCCAGGAATTAGTAACGTCCAAATTGTCAACAAGATACTGTTTTGTAGAGTAAAATTCAAGAATGATCAGAAGAATATTTCCATGAAAAGATACTGGATGAAACGCAAATATCAAGAATATTCTACTAATTTCATGGAGTATAGAAGTCAAAGTTTTAATCAACTGGGTATAATAAAGAATGGAATAACAAAGGAAATCACCATGCATGCGGATTGCAGATGTATAAAAGTTATTCCAATGTAAATAATAATAACGGAACCAAAGTCAAAATTCACACCGGCTGTGATGATCCAATGTAATAATAAATGCTGAATAATAAATAACAATGGAACCAATCCTGTAAAACACATGCATGTGATATTCCAAATGTAATAATAAATGCGAATAATATACAATGGAACCAGTGTCCGTGTAAAACACACGCATGTGATATTCCAATGTAATAATAAAGAATGGAATAATGTAAGAAGATCACCAAGTATAGGGATTTTGCATATACAGTTATTCCAATGTAATAAATAAGAATGGAATAATATAAGGATTTCACCAAGTATAGGTATATCACAGATACAAAGTTATGTATAGGGTATGCCACTTTTACATCAGTTATTCCAATGTAATAATAATGAATGGAATAATGTAAGTTCTCTTCATGAATAAGAAAGAATAACACCCCTTACGATACAACAAATAATATTCCCTACCTTAGAAGAACCGAATATTGGCAAAGTGAAGTAGCGTAATACTCTTCTTCTTTCTCTCTATAGATTTTTTCTCTATAGCTTCTCTCTATAATTTCTCTCTCTAGATTTTCAAAGAAATCGTAATAAAAAAATAATGAAGGAATGAGCTTCTATTTATAGGAAAATAGAATGCATAGTAATTAATCCATGAACTATCCAGTATTGATTTACTTTAATCTAACTATCCATATTTAAAGCAAAATCTTTTAAATAAAATATAATATATTCTATTTATATAAAAACATTTTACTATGCAAACACTATTCAACACTATGCAAAAACACAATGGAACACTATGCATAATAAAATATAATATATTCTATTTATAGAATAACTTTAATAAAGTATTCTGCTTTATATAAAAGATGTTTCGCTTTTATTACGTTAATATTACGAATAAAACAAAACGTCATTATCGCTATAATAATTCATATTATTAATCGACAATAATGGAATCAAACCGAGTGACTTCTCACATAAGCATCAATAATCAATACCGCAGCTACTATGCAACCACACGACATCGTACTTTTTACTACCGAAAGTAGTTCAACAAAGATCAACCAGTAAAACTTCCGCCGTTATTTCAATAAAATATTTTTGTCGCTTTCAATCCGACAATAATTACATTATGGGTTCACTAATGATTGAGCCAGTTATATTTAATATTCCCCGCTAAACCGAATATTCCCCACCAATCGAATATAATATAACCACTTGCATACTTTGCAAAATTTATAAATACTACCCACAACTATAATATTATCTTAAATTCACACCATAATATTAAAAAATTATTTCGACAAAATTTAAATCATTATTGATAAAATCTCGGGGTCTCACAATCTCCCTCCTTATGGAATTTCGTCCTCTAAATTAGGGTACGCACTGTATATGATAAGAGGTGAGGATACCTTGAATACCTTTATCGTTAAAAATATTAAATTCATCTTCTAATCCGCCAAAGATATTCATTAACAATTCATCTTTGCACTACAGCCAAAGATATACAAATCAGAAAAACCAATAATGCCGAGACGCAGCTTTAATAGTATCACGACGACCTTAATTATCTATGCACCAATCGCCAAGGATATTCGTGTTTTCAATTACTTTACTGATATGATTATACCGAATAATCCTCGGGTCATAATCATACCAAGTCTATCAATGCACTACTACCAAAGATAACTTTTACCACATCCATGAATTAATATTTCATTACGAGACTCAAATTTCAATAATTAATCCATATCATCGAATCATCCTCGCACTACGTGCCAAGGATATTCATTAGTATCACAACTATGAATTATCCATGCACTACTACCAAAGATAAATCGTGGTATTCATTCATTAGTATCACGACCACAAATTATCCATGCACTACGGCCAAAGATAATCGTATTCATTAGTATCACGACCACAAATTATCCATGCACTACTACTAAAGATAATCGTGTATTCATTAAGATCACGACCACAAATTATCCATGCACTACTACCAAAGATAATTGTGTATTCATTAGTATCACGACCATAAAATATCCATGCACTACTACCAAAGATAATCGTAGTATTCATTAGTATCACGACCACAAATTATCCATGCACTACTACCAAAAAGATAATCGTGTATTCATTAGTATCACCGACCACAAATTATCCATGCACTACTACCAAAGATAATCGTGTTTTTAATTTACTATGATTATATACCGAACAATCCGTGGTCATAATCATACCAAGTCCATCTATGCACTACAGCCACGTATGACTTTCAACATAATATAAACATGAGGATAATGATATAAAGAATCAATCAAATGAGATAAAGGATAAATATTAAACATTTATAATATAATTTATCCAGATTTAAGAATATCCCCATGTTATCAATCACTTAATAATCTCATAATCTAATATCATTAATATTATAATAATATTTTAATCACTTCTTAAATTTATAAACAATTTATCTCAATTGTTTACGCTTTACCATATAATGCATGTAATCATTCAAAAATGTCATACTCATAAGATATCATCACCAATTATCGATCCCTCATCAAAAAATATGCATATACTCTATATAGGATTCTCTAGCCATAAAATCCTATTTTCAACTTTGTTACTTCACATAACATATTTAACTCATATGTTCAGAATTAAACTATTTTCATGAAAAATACCAAATTAGTCCCAAAAATATTTCTTTTCCGGGATTTAGCATAATATAGTCCCATAATGAAAATATATTTTTCTCGAATTTTAAAATTCATTTACTATTTTTCAAAAATCAATTTCTAATTAATTCCTTAAGAAATTAGCTACCTCAAGTTTAACTCCAAAAATTCCCAAATCTTGGCAGGACCTTACACATGTTAACGTGAGCTTGCAGTTTAAATTTCATGGTCATCGGAGTTATAGAACTCCGGTTATAGCATTTTTCGTCGGAAAAAACTTAAATATTGAAATAGTCATAACTTACTCATTTTAAGTCAGAATGAGCTCATTTTTGGACAAGAGGTACTTTATAACATATACCTTCATGTCCCAAAAGGCCAGAATTTTTCTCATAATTTAAGTGGCCGAAACAGCCCCTCTAAAATCACGACAGCAGCTTTTTTTTTGGTTTTTGCAGCTTTGCACTCCTTTGCTAAAATCAGTTCACACAAAAATCTACAACACCTTTTCCAGTAATTCCACTTGGATTAGTTAGGTAACTCATAGATCTAACTCTAGGACTTGACCACACTAAAAAATACAAAATATAATAAGAGATTTGGTCAATTGAATTTCATGTTACGTTTTTCACCAAAATCTGATTTTCAACTCTTTGTGATTTCTAAGAAACTTTCATGTTTTCACATACTAACCAACATAACTCATCATAACACTTACTAATACCACGTATACCTATGATTTTCATTAGTCCAATGCTTTTATTATGACTTTCATCATAAACCACATAAACTGTTCATTTTAGTTGAAGAAATATTTGAGGGTTTAAGAAATGGGTTTTGTACTGGGGTCAATACAAAATTTGATTTCACGCTCTAAGTAGGCTAAGAAGTCTTCAAGAATATGCCAGGAAATTTATTAATAATAGAAATATCGTTCAAAACTGTGACTCTCATCCAAGACTTGGATAGTACGTCACATTGATACCAACTGTGACTTCTATCCCTTAACCTAGATAGTGCCTCACAATGATACCTATAAACTTGCCATCTTCATTCACGATGTCGCCTACAGAAAGTCTAGCTTCGGTGCATTCCACACAAGGAAGTCAACAACGAAAGGATCGGGGCTCTTTACTTATGGCTTGATATGACAATGATTGACTTTAGTGGTTTGGTTACTTTGAATTCGCATAACAGGTTGGTTAAGAGTATGAAAGCTAACAACCTTACAAAAACTCATGATGAGTATTTAACCAATCGATTTCTAAAGTCACATCAAAGATAAATATTTTCAAAGAGATAAGATCGAAGGTAACATGAAAATGTTTATTTGAATCAAACAAGATTTAAAAACAGTAGAGGTAACAAAGGCTCCTACTAACGAAGTTTCAACCAATAAGTCAAAGTTTAACTTCTTCGGAGTCAAATTTAAACGCCGAACACAACTAGTGAAATAATGAGTGGGTAGAATCGGTATCTAACACTGGTATAGACTTCGCAAGAGCTTATGATTAACTTACCCGTGATAATTTTATTCAGGTTCCTCGTCACGAGAAAAAAAAAACGCTCTCTCTTAAACTACCAGCTTTGGTTTGTCTGGGACAGCCTTTGGTGCCTCCATCCTAGTTGAATTTGTCTTCTAGAACGACAAAAAATCGAGCTAAGTGACCTTCTCTTCCACAATTATAACATGCTTTGACGACATGGCGCATTGACTGATCGATGTGTCCCTCTCCTCCGCATTTGAAGCATATGATAGGTGGTCTTTCTCCTTCCTTAACAACGGTCTTTGGTGTCTTTGGCGCCTTTCCATCATCATTAAATCTCCTTTTCTTGAAATGTCCTTTCTTATTGTTTTGGCCTCGATTACCACCGGCGGGTTACCATATCCGCCCGTTGATTCTCTCCACGCTTGTTGTCACCGCTTCGATGACTACTCTCACCGGTATTATAATTTTGCTTACCGCTTCTTTTAGTTATTGCGTTGACTCATTATCGCGCTCCACTAATCGAGCCCTATTTACAACATCTGAATAAAAACACGCTTTATGAGAAATAAGATGTTGATGTATCTCCGCTTCAAACCTCTTAAAAACATTCGCGCCATTCTCTCTTCATTATCCACCAAGTGGGACGAAAACCGTGATAACTCCGCAAATTTTGCCTCGTATCGCATTACCTGGCCATATTGTTTTGTTCCAACTTGATAAACTCCACCTCCTTCATGTGGCTGAATACTTTCGAAAGTATTTGTCGTTGAATGCCTCCTCGAACTTCTCCCAAGATATCTTCAAGACAAAGAAGTTGAGTACGCTTTTACCGATTTCCACTAATATCCGCCTCTCACAAGAACATAAAGGCGTGAAAGGAACCTTTTTTGCTCTCCTGAGCATCCCAAGACTTCAAATATCTTGGTAATCTACTTTATCCATGCTTCCGCCAGAAGTGGTTTTGGCTCTCCCTTAAACTCCGGTGGTCCCAGCTCCTTGAATTGTTTAGCGGTGACCGCCCGAGAGTTTTCCGTGTTTCCACCTACGTTTTGGACAAGAGTCGTTTTCGCCTGATGTTACATGAATTCTAAAAACATCTTAAACGTACCGTAGTTCGTCAATTGATCAGTGTTGTTGTTTACAGGAGGATTATCACCATCCTGTTGCACATTGTCCTGATTATTGATCTGTGGAGAATCAACAGTCTCCTGTGCTCCATTGCTATTCTCAACATTCTCGGATGCCATTTTCAAACACTGCCACAAAATAAGGGTTAATTGACATGTAACATATTATCACTATACTCTGACCGACCAATCAAATACCAAATAAACTTAGGTAGGTCATACTAGCGAAGGTATTCCTCGCCTCCCTCCTAGTACTATTCTCACATCTTAGCCGGGATCATATCCTAAGCTCGATACCAACCGCGACGCCTAAAATTTAGGTATACGCCACCCATCTTGGGTCGCCACTTACATGGTACATAAATTCAAATACAACTTACTAACATAACTGCTGTATAATACGACATAAAACGTGAGTTTGAATATAAATATTGTCTACTAGATATTATACAAACTCAAAAGGAGTCCTCATTACAACTATTATCACACTATTTCACGTAATAGTGCGGACTACTAATGCTATCCTCCGGACCATTACTCCGCTCCCCGACTTCGTCCCAAATATGTTTTCATTTCCAAGAGAACAAAGAAAGAAAGGGTGAGCTCAACTAGCCCAAGAAGAAATATTATGACTAAGATAATGCAAAATAAATTATCATTAGCCTTCAACAAAAAGTGTTAAACCGATAAAATACAATAGACAACCAGCTTTAATCATAGCCGAATATGCAATCCATTAAAAGAGTCAAGTAGAAAATAAAGTCTACTATCTTTTAGGTTTTAAAAGGTTTTCATAAATTTTATCACTAAGACTCAGCTTTAATGAATAAACCACAATATCTAATCATCCCTCGTATCACTACAAAGGATTTTCATCAAATTATCAATGGTCATGACTATACCAAATCACCCCGGTCATAATCATACCAAAAACTATCCATCACCGTGCATTACAGCCACCGAGGACTTTTATCACATCATTTATAACAAGCCATGATTATACCGAATGATCCCCCGGTCATAATCATACTAAGTTCATCTATACACGTAAGCCATAATATAACATGAGGATGATGATAATGACATAATAATTCAATAAAATAAGTTCAAGAATTATTTTATCCGGAATTAAATAACGCCCAAATTGTCAACAAGATAATCGCTTTTGTAGAGTAAAATTCAAGAATGATCGTAAGAATATTTCCATGAAAAGATATCGGATGAAACGCAAATATCAAGAATATTCTACTAATTTCATGGAGTATAGAAGTCAAAGTTTTAACCAACCGGGTATAATAAAGAATGGAATAACAAAGGAAATCACCATGCATGCGGTATCAGATGATGTGTTATTCCAATGTAATAATAATAATCTAACCAAAGTCGTGAAATTCACACCGATGTGATGATCCAATGTAATAATAAATGTGAATAATAATAAACAATGGAACCAGTCCTGTAAAACACACGCATGTGATATTCCAAATGTAATAATAAATGCGGAATAATAAACAATGGAACCAGTCCTGTAAAACACACGTATGTGATATTCCAATGTAATAATAAAGAATGGAATAATGTAAGAAGATCACCAAGTATAGGGGATTCCACAGATACACAAAGTTATTCCAATAGAATAAATAAGAATGGAATAATATAAGGATTTCACCAAGTATAGGGTATGTCATGATATCACAAAGTTATGTATAGGGTATGCCACTTTTACAAAGTTATTCCAATGTAATAATAATGAATGGAATAATGTAAGTTCTCTTCATGAATAAGAAAGAATAACACCCTTTACAGTGTACAACAAATAATATTCCCTACCTTAGAAGAACCTGAATATTGGCAAAGTGAAGTAGTAGCGAATACTCTTCTTCTTCTTCTTTCTCTATAGATTTTTCTCTATAATTTCTCTCTGAGTTTCAAAGAATTCGTAAGAAAATAATGAAGGAATGAGCTTCTATTTATAGGAAAATAGAATGCATAGTAATTAATCCATGAATGGTCCAAATTGATTTACTTTAATCGACTATCATATATTTAAAGCAAAATCTTTTAAATAAAATATAATATATTCTATTTATATAAAAACATTTTATTATGCAAACACTATGCAACACTATGCAAAACACTATGCAACACTATGCATAATAAAATATAATATATTCTATTTATAGAATAACTTTAATAAAGTATTTTGTTTTATATAAAAGATGTTTCGCTTTTATTATGTTAATAATACTGAATAAAACAAAACGTCATTATCGCTATAATAATTCATATTATTAATCGACAATAATGGAATCAAACCGAGTGACTTCTCACATAAACATCAATAATCAATACCGTAATAATACTATGCAACCACACGACATCGTAATTTTACTACCGAGTAGTTCAACAAAGATCAACCAGTAAAACTTCCGCCGTTATTTCAATAAAATATTTTTGTCGCTTTCTCAATCCGACAATAATTTCATTAGGGGTCCACCAATGATTGAGCCAGTTGTATGAATATTCCCTGCTAAACCGAATATTCCCTGACCAATCGAATATAATATAACCACTTGCATACTTTGCAAAATTTATAAATACTACCCACAACTATAATATTATCTTAAATTCACACAATAATATTAAAAAATTATTTCGACAAAATTTAAATCATTATTTATAAAATCTGGGGTCTCACATATGATGGCTCTTTTCCATGACTTAATGCACAAAGAGATTGAGATCTAGGTGGATGACATCATTGTCAAATCCCGGAAGGAGGATGACCATCTTAGAAAGTTGTTCAACAAGTTGCGTAAGTACAACTTGAAGTTGAATCCAGCCAAATGCGCCTTTGGAGTTAAATCAGGCAAGCTGCTAGGTTTTCTAGTCAGCCACAAAGGGATTGAGCTGGATTCTACCAAAATTTAGGCCATCATGGAAATGCCCATTCCTCAAATAGAAAAAGGAAATACGGGGATTTTTGGGAAGAATCAACTTCATTAATTGGTTTATCTCTCAACTCACAGCAACCTGTGAGCCAATCTTCAAACTATTAAGGAAGAACTCCTCCATGAAATGGAATGATGAGTGCCAAAATTCCTTCCTCACAATTAAAGAACAGCTGGTCAATGCTCCCGTGTTGGTACCACCCAGGGATGATGTTCCCATGTTCATGTACTTCACATCATAACTCGATAATGCCATGGGTCGTATACCGACGTAAAGACGATAAAGGCCAAGAACGAGTTATCTATTACCTCGACAAAAGATTCAGCAGCAGTGAACACAAGTACATTCTGATTGAGAAGACATGTTGTGCTTTAGTATGGGCTTCCATGAGGTTACAACATTACCTCCATGGTCACACAACCCATCTCATATCCCGCGTGGATCCTCTCAAATACGTGTTCAATAAACCCATGTTAAATTGCCAGCTGTCCAGATGACAGTTGATCCTACAACAATTTGACATCGTACATGTGACTCAAAAGTCCATCAAAGGTCAAAGAATTGCGGATCAACCGGCTGCCGCACCTTCAGAGGATTTCAAACCCTTGGAAACATATTTCCCCGATGAAGGAGTAACGATAGCCAAAGAATACCATCGATGCGATATCGCCAATCATGGAAGATGTATTTTGATGGAGTCATTAATATGGAAGGTTCGGAGCCGGAGCCGTTTCTAGTATCTCAAAAGGGGAGCGATATCAATCATTTGTCAAATTGCGCTTTATCGGCACCAACAATATAAATGAAAGTATGAAGGTCGTCTCATAGGGCTAAAACTTGCCTGCTCAATGGGCATCAAAGTGTTAATCGCCTTTGGAGATTCGAGTTGGTAATCGGACAATCCACCAGAACCTATCAAACCAAGGAACTACATTTGCTGCCCTACCATCGGAAAGTTTTACAGATGGTTTTGGAGTTCGAAGAAATCTCTTTTCTACACATTCCTCGTACTAGGAATGACTTTGCGGACGCGTTAGCAACTTTGGCCTCCTTAATTCGCATATCTGATAAGGAACACTTGCCAATCGTCATAATTTCCTTGCACAAGGCCCCATCTTATGGAAACTACGTTGGAGAAGTATCGGATGAGCTACCTCCCATCCATCATCCTTGGTATTAGCATATCAAGGAGTATCTACGAGATAGATCTACACCCGTTGAGGCGAGCTCGACTGAGAAAAGGCGGATCCATCGAATTGCTATGAAATTCTACCTGAGTGGAGATGCGCTCTACAAAAGAGATGCAGGACTAGGTCTCCTCAGATGTTTAGACAAAGATCAAGCCCAAAGGCTTATGGATGAAATCCATGGTGGAGTCTGTGGCCCTCACATTAGTGGCCCACTCCTTATCAAGAAAGTCCTCAGGACAAGACATTATTGGCTATCTCTCAAAGTTGATTACAATGACCACGTCAAGAGATGCTATCAGTGCCAGATTCATGGGAATGCTATACACGCCCCTCCACGGGGACTCCACAATATGAGTTCACCTTGGCCCTTCTCAATGTGGGGAATGGACTTTTCGGACCCATTGAGCCTAAAGCTAGTAATGGACATCGATTTATCTTCACCATGATTGACTACTTCACCAAGTGAGTAGAGGTAGCCTCCTTCCCCAGGGTTACCAAAGAAGTCATCATTGCTTTCATCAGAAATAATGTCATTTGTCGATATGGACAACCGGAGGTGATTGTGTCAGACAATGCTAAGAACCTCAACAATAAAATGATGGAGGAATTATGCAATAAATTCCACATCAAACATCTTAATTCTGTCATCTATTATCCGAAAATGAATGGTTCTGTTGAAGCGGCTAACAAAAACATCAAGAAGATTATGCAAAAGATGTCTTCCAACCACAAAGATTGGCCTGACCTATTGCCTCTTACTCTGTTAGCCTACAGAACATCAATGCGCACTTCCACTGGGGCAACCCCCTACGCATTAACCTATGGGATGGAAGCAGTGCTCCCCATAAAAGTTGAAAGGGAATCCCTTAGAGTGTTAATAGACACTCAGCTGGATGAAGACCAATGGGTATAAGACAGATATCACCAATTGTCTCTAATAGACGAAAGGCAAACCGCGACTATCTTCCATGATCAGTTATATCAACAAAGGATCGTCAGATCCTACAATAAAAAAGTTTGGCTACGACAGTTTAAACAACATGCCTTGGTTTTGAAGAAGATCATTGACAACCAAGATCAATCTAAGGGAAAATTCGATCCTAAATGGGAAGGCCCATTTGTTGTCAAGGAAGTATAGATAGGAGGCGCTCTCAAATTGCAAGAAATGGACGGCGATGAATTTCCACAACTCATCAACTTAGACGCCGTAAAACGGTACTATGTCTGAAGTAACCAGCAAACGCCCTGGTGTTGGATCATCAGATCTCCAGTCATTCCGGTTTTTTAACCCTTTACCATATACAACTCTTTCACACTTTGCCCCTCAGGGAAACATACTTTTAAAGCCAGCAGCCTGGTTTCTCTGCGTTCCTACGATTTAGGTCATCCCACTACAGAGTGAACCTCTCGCATTTGCAGTTTGGCTACCCATACATGGGATCAAACTTCTCATAACTGCAATTTATCCTCAACCTAGGATTAAACTTTCTCCTCCTCGCAATCTGACCTGCACATGGGATCACGCTTTTCCACTTGCCCTGAGGGGTGAAATACGTCGACCTGATCTCCTCTTCAATAGGAGTACGTAGGCAACCATTTCATATGGCCCAATCGTAATAAAACAAAAACAATAAAAACATTTCTACCCTCTTCTCCTCATAAAAACAAAAACAAATTCCTACACCATTTCTGCCACATACAACGTTGAACCTCTTACACCAGGTTCGAACTACGCAGACCTTATCTCCTCTTCAATAGGAGTACGTAGATAGCCATTCATGGTGCGGTCTCACCCCCTACTAAAACACAAACTATTGTCAATGGGTACTGGGATCATCTGTCAATCCACTACATTTCACTGGCTTCAGACCAAAGGGATGGAATTACCTGAACTCCTCCCAAATAGGAGATTCGGCGACCATCTAAGCTGCGGTCATACCTTGAAGAGCAACACCAGTCCATAAGAGATGGAATTAACTAGGCTTCTCCTAAATAGAAGTACTGGCGACCATCTGTGGTGCGATCAATCTCAAAGAGGAAAGCCAATCTCCTCTCCACATTTCCATGCAGAAACCAGTCCCAAGACACCAAAGATGGTAGGGATACATATAGATCAATGGTCCATTCTAAACTATCCAAAGACATCTCAATGTCCATCCCTCAAGGAGGAATTAAGAATACATCAAGATCGCAAGCCCTGAAGCAGCAGACAAAATATCAAGCAAGTAGCAAAGCATATCTAAAAGGGAAGTGATAAAAAAATATTTTCCCATCATATATATACTGTTGTTTGATATAAATAATGTAAATTGTACATGACAAAAAGGCTAAGCTAGTCTGTGCAGGAAAATACAAGCCCATCTACAAGTCAGGATATATGTGAGCTAACAAGCCCATCATGGCATCCCTCTCAGAAGAAGGAGGCAAAGTTGTGGTCTCCTGTACGAGAATGTCCACACGACCCAACAGATCTGCAGCCATCTGCATGGTGACCGTATGCTCATCAATGTAAGCGCTCATCTCTGCGATCTTGCCAGTGGTAAGGGACCTCACTACAGTACAATCTGTAACGGCTACTTCCTGGGCAGATATGGCACTATCCCGCTCAACTATCACTACATCTCTGGCTGATCTGGCCTCATCCCACTCAACAACAGCGGCATCTCTGCGAGCTAATGCCTCGTCTCTCTCTAACAGAGCTACGTCTCTCCCATCAAGGGCAGTCAACATCAAGGCTATAGCCTAATCTCTCTCGAAGGTCATCAGATGAAGACTCTGCTCAAAGTCTTGTCTTTGAGTCTTTGAATCACAACAAGATCGGTAATCTTGGGAGAATCTAGAAGAGATACTGGCAATCTAGTACCTAGCCCCTCCTCGATGTGGGAATCGATGTCCTCCATGGGCTCTATATCATCTGACTCACTATCCGGTACTGTGGATACTACCGCAGCCGATAAAATCTATGTCTCCATCCATGCAGAATACTCTGCAGAATAACCTGGATGACTAATAGAAAAATCAGCTATCTCACACTGATCCCAACATGCATGCACACGGGATCGGTCCTCTGCTGAAATATAGCGAGAAGCTGAACATTGACCTATCGGCCCCTTAAATATATCGAAAGGATGAAAGTCCTGGAACTGGTCAAACTGCGACATCATGGCCAGCGGGTGATAAGTAGTCACGCCCCTTAAACCAGTTAGAGGGAGATAGTCCATGCCCGGAGCATGAGTAATAAAGTTGTATGGTGAGTTGAGCCCCGAGCATGGTAATATGACAAATGGGTCTCTGATATCCGCCAAGAATGTGGACCAAGACATAGCATCTATGCACTCCGATGGCTGAAAGGAGTATGACATGGCTATATCGTGGGTGAACTAGTACCCATGCCATCTAAGAGTGCCAATTGGTCTCAAATGTGACATAAACCACACATATAGCATGACCGAGCTGCCCGTGAACACTCCTGTCGGGTAAGTGCAGAAGTAGGTGGCTGACCGCAGGGTCTCTGCTATGATCATAGGTATAATGGTACGACCCTCCCTGAGAGCTCTCACCACCATGATGACTCCGATGTCTATCTCATCCATGTACCGTGGCAAATGGACATACGATAGTACGCACAACAGCAGTACATCAACCCTGGCTAGACTCCAATGATCCTCCGGTGCGGTGAAATCCCCAGAATGTCATGAATAACTATCCTCAGAGCCAAATTTGTCAAACAAAAAATGCTGAGATATAACGTAGCTGGATGTAAGCTCATCCTGCACCACTCTGCACCTCAATCCAGTGAGGGTCATGAACCGTCGACTCATGTCCCTCAAAGCCATATGCACGCAAGATCATCCCCAAAATGGCAAGATCGTTAACCGTCTGCGAACTCCTCAGTAGAGTCAACTCATGGGTCCCAAATCGGAAAACATGCCTATCCGATACACAATGCTCCAGCATGCCATCCACAAATCTTGTGGGAACCTGAAACATCAACAGGGTCATGCTTTACTGCAACAAATGATCTACTACGTCACCACAATCTCGATGGTGACATCTCATCATACCATGATCAAGATAATTCATGCCACCAATGATGGTGGGGTGTGACGAACAAGAATTTTGTAAATTAATTTTAATATTTATTGGATTAAATAAATATTTTCGATGATTTAATTATTAGATTAAATAATTAATTGATGCAATTGTGGTAGATTAATTTAATTATATGTATTACATTTATTAAATTAATGTGGAGAATTTTTATTATCGAAGTATGTGATTATGTGAGTTTATTATATTAAAAGAAATATTTAATAAGCCTATTGGTTTTTTAATTAATTTAATTATTAATTAGATAGTTAATAATTTGGCATTATTTATTTATGAGAAATTATTATATTTTATTTAAAGTAAATTAAATAAAATATTAGATTTATTTTATAAGGAGTGTGACATTAATTAAAATATATTATAGAGGTTTTATTAAATTAAATGATTTTGTAATCTATCCTTGCTAAGCCAAACAAGGCCATAGGGGGAGTTATCAGCAGTTAACCCATGATTGGGCCAACTGACCACTTTGCGCTCAGTTTATTTAATTATTCGACGTCTTCTCTTCCTTTCTTTTCTTATTATTCTAAGTCTAGAAAATTATCACAGAGATAAAACTTTCAGAGAGAAATTGTGAGTTTGTGAAGGAGATTGAGAGTGAGGAATCTAACCCTACTAATTTATACCCTACAGGGTAATCTCCTCCTTCCCAATTTCTATTTTACGTTGTTAAGTTTCATGAATATGAGTTTCATAGTTTTTGATTTAAACCTCTGTAATTGGGATAGGAGTAATGATTATGGGTTGTATACACTACTAGAAATTCGACATATAGCGATGAGCTATAGCGACGGTCAGCACGGAACCGTCGCTATAGGGTATCTATAGAGACGGTCGGCACGAAACCGTCGGTATAGAGGTTTTTAAAGATAAAAACCTCCCACTTTCCCCCAAATCATTTTAGTATCTTCACTCTCTCTCGTTACAGACGAATGGTGCAGTAGTACTTAGTGTTTTGGTGCAGATGATGGTCAAAGGAGACGTTGGCGATCGTGACTGGAGTGAACAAGGGTTTAGGATATGCGACGATGGCGATCCTGTATGACTTTAGTTGGACATGTATTCAAAACGAAACACGTAACAACTCCGACTGAAGCTATAGAGTCGCCGATGATGATTGACACTGATAGAGAGTCGAAGATTATGATGGAAGCTATAGGTCGCACACATAACTCACTTTTGGGGCTAATCAAAGAAGTTGACAGAAGTTTCTAGGACTAATTTGAAGGTATTTTTAATGATCTGAAAATGGGTTTGAAACCCACTTTGAATTCGCGATTGTTGGCTATAGGAATTGAGCGCGATGTGGGTAAACAGGTAATAATTTTTTATTTGGGCTTTTTTTTACCCGTATTTCTGTATCAGTGGAGTATCGATCTATCGCTCACTACATGCGATTCAAATTTGTGATTCGTATTTATTCTTATACAAAGATCGATTCTACTACGATTATGAATTGATTCGGTTGTGCCGTAATGGTTGGTTTTTCTTCCATCATAAGTTTTGTCAATATGTTGTCTGTATTCATCTTTTGAAAGAGAATGTTAATCAAACTTTATATTTAGATTGTGGTTGCATGTATAACTGGGTATTCTTTAGCTTTCCCCAAATCAACACTACAAATATCAGAAAGCCTAAGTGCCCAACTGTTTATATTGGCCAATGTGTGGCATTATTATTTTTTGATATTGATATTGGAACTTTCACAGAAAAAAAATAAATTGCTGATCTTATATTGTCTCTGGCTCTGCTGTTAAACTTGTACTCTTACCTCCATACTCTGTTTAAACATTTGACTTGTAGAGAAAATTCCTAACAGTTCTGAATCATGTGAATTCTTCATAGTACTTTTAGTTTTATGTTGTTATTCGCCCTTGTACATAGAATTTAATTTTTAACTAGAACATGTTATACGATCATTGGGTTCTGATGTGAAATCTGGTGTTGAAACCTACATTGGGAAATCTCATCAAAAAATTAATAGTTATATATCTCATCATCTACTTGCTTTGTTTGTCTGTGTCCTATATATTGGAATTTGGGGCTTTGATGTCTTATATGTCTGCATCCTTTTTTGGTTTAAACTTCGTTTCCTCTTTAATCAATGAATAATCTTGAACAAAAAATTATTCAGTTGAATAATTTTGTTCATTTGTTGAAGAGTTTGCAGGCAGAAAAAGAGTTGGACATCGAGATGTTCAAGTCAGCTCTCTCTGAAGTTGATTCACAGCTAAAAAATCTTCCAGCCATAGCATAGGTAACTTATAGTTGCTTTTTCCGCTTATAGTGTTTCCTAATAGTTTTTGGGTGCTTCACTATTGTACTATCTCATTTTTCTTGTAAAATATATTTATCCAGTTACTATTGAGGACTATTGTACTATCTAGTTACTCTTTCAATATTAACAAGAGGATAATAGATCAGAAAGTTTGTGCTCACCTTTGAACATTTAAGCTTTTCATACGTGGATCTTAGACTTGCTTATTCTTGTTCATGGTCACAGAATTCTACTCAGAAAAGTAAGAAGGTTTTTGTTCACGTGCCTTCAGAAATTGCAGCTCACCTCGGTATTTCTATGTCTGAACCTAAGGTAGTTGCTTTGGAGGGAAACGAAAAGCCTGTGTGTCAAAATTGTGGGGGTATTGGTGCTATAATTTGTAAGTGCATGTTGCAATGCTTTATATTTACATTTACAACTTAACTTGAAAACTATTGTCTTACTTAAGTGCAGGCTGGTTCTGAGGCTCTCCCTTTCAGAAGTGCATTAAAAAATGTCATCTTTGGCAGGAGTTTTAGTTTAGATATTGAGATAACCCCTGGAGTAATTGAGAATAAGTGGGACCAAGATGGTAAGGCTTTTTCTATTTGAAGCTAAGGGTATTCCTTTGACATAATGTCTAATTTTGAAGCTTTCATCTTATCTTGGACACTTGCAAAATTAATATTGTTAACAGATGCAATCGTTGTTTAATTCAAAATATGTTGCCCAAATATAGTTTGAACAACAGTTTATATATTATTGTTGTTTGAACCGTGCGTTAGATTCATATCGATGAATATTTGTCTATTTTATGTCTTCATTTTTGTGTCCTGAATAAGTTCTTGGTCTCTTGCTTGGATCAGAATTTGAGAACAAAATTTCTTGGTCTCTTGCGAGGATCTAACATATTACGTTACATAGCTGTTTCTAGACAATATAAAAAGTAATACATATTACATGTGACCTCCCTTTCTATTTCTGTTATCTAACATATTGCGTTACATAGTTGTTTCTAGACAATCTGTATTTCAGTTGCTTATATGGTAAGCAGTTGCCATGTGACTGTTAAATTATGGCTAGAAGTTATTATGAATCAATAGTATTTTCCTTTTGTAGGCAGATGTTGTTTAATAACAATAAAAGGGCAGCAGTGATTAGTTGGATGACAGGTCTCTTTTCTGCATCACATGTCTTTTATTGTTTTATAACAATAAAAGGGTAGCAGTGATTAGGCAGATGTTGTTTGTAGGCACATTTTCTTCTCGAAAAGTACATATTTGAGGCATGTTGAAACTATAACTTCTACATTTCTTATGAGATATCTAACCTTTTCTAATATGTTATTCTTCTTGTTTCAGGTTTCAGTTGCTCTTTTACTATTTTGTCCTGTTTACATGATAGATTTTCTTGCTGAGACAGTAAAGCTACTTCCAAAAATGGAACATCGTTCACCATATTCGAGTTCAGATTGTAAAAGTTATTAATTTTGTAATGTGAATGATTATGTAATGTGAATGATAATTTTGGAACAGCGTTCACAAAATTATGTAATTTTGTAATGTGAATGATTATGTAAAAGTTATTAATTATTCAACAATTATATTGTAATGTTGTAATGTGAATGATTTTAAATGATGTATATAATATTTATTATATTTTATTTTATATTGTATTTGTGTTTGTTGAATAAATGTGTATTATTAATTAATTTTTTTTTTAAATATGAAAAGGCTATAGCGACGGTCATCGACCGTAGCTATAGTGTTCTATAAATCACATCTCTATAGCGACGGTCACCGAGCGTCGCTATAGACATCTATAGCTACGGTCATGACCGTAGCAATAACTCTCAACGACTGTTAGTAAAGAGCAAATACACGATTTTGACATGACCTATAGCTAGGGTCGGTGACCGTCGCTATAGGCCAAAAGACCGTCGCTTTAGGCTTTACCGACGGGTTCTATGGCGACGGTCAGCGACCGTCGCTAAAACTTTTAGCGATGGTCTTTTGGCCTATAGCGAAGGTCGGCGACCGTCGCTATAGGCTGATTTTCTAGTAGTGATGTGTTATGTCATATCAAATCGTATTTGATTATATATTTATTATGTAGACCATATCATCAGTATCATAAAACATGTCGTTATACGATGACTTGTTATTTCAAAATTTACAGAGTTTGGGTTATGGCCTTATGGCCTTATACGTGATTTTAGTATGTCAAACATAAATGTTTTCGTAAAATTTACACTCTTATTTTATTATGTATGTTGATACAAGAGACCAAACTTTAAACGAACGGATTCGGTGTTATAACGAATCCGTAGTGTTAAATTTCATGTATTATTTTCAAAACCTTCAAGAACATCAAGAACAGTGAAAATTGCATGCTTTAATTCTATAATTAAGTGTTTAAATTGGTTAAAGTCACTCTATAAATGTTGGGTAATGATTATGTGTGAATTATATCATGTGGGTATATCTAAATTCGAGTAGAAAATAAGAAATTGGTAGAAATTGGCATGTTCTGCGATTTTTCGCGAACAACCATTTCTCAGAATCGGTATCATTGGCAATGCTAATACCGCTCGCTTTATTTCCCATGTCAATCGCCATCAAATGCATAAATAATGTTGTTCGTCATGGCATATTACTTGGCCATTATTAATATACCTTGTGGCCATGCAGCAATACCAAGACCTAAGATAAACGTAAGCGTGTAAACGCCACTCTGTAGAATGTCCAGAAATGAATTATTTTTTTTTAAGTCTAGCAATGTGTTAGTAACTTAATGTAATGAACATAGAAATATGTTAAAATTATAATAAGATGATAAAATAGATGTTTAACATGGAAATAACATAATTGCATGTGGATTGAATTATTGAATACATAATTAACTTGTTATTTGTGAAGTGTAATTTATGTGACAATGAATGTGATAATTTGACTAAGTATAGTCATAATTCGAGTTAGACAAAAAGAATGAACGTTTGATGATTAGTTAAGTTATAATAACTGGTATTGTGAATATAAATAGTATGTAAGATTTAATTCAAGGAACGTGTTTTATTAACGTATAATCTACGCACGAGGCAAGTTTCCTACCCCTACTTGTTATCATTGTTCAAGTTTATTATTTACCTTGAGTAAATTATCATTACTATTATTCAAGTTTGAATTGTTATATTAAAGATTGATTATCCTTTCAAAGTATGAATTGTTATACAATATTTGTTCTATTATATACTTCTTGAGAATATTATTCAATTTGAATATCATTATTGTTGAACCATGTTAGACTAGCGAGTCCTTATTGATTCAACTAGTCCATAGTTGATGAACATTCTAAATTTCAGAACCCTTATTGAATTATCCAAACCAAACTTCCTTTGGTGCGGACTCGAATGTCAAACTGAGATGAACAACCCTGCAAAGGGATTTACTTCTGCGTTAGCGTTAAGATATTGTGCATGTGATGGGTACTAAGTATTGATCCCCTAAGTACGAGTAGAAAGGTCCATAGTCTTATGACTGTTAAAGGTTTCAAGTATAACCCTTGATAACCTAGGACATAGTTCAAGGTCTTATGACCCTCAGAAATCTTTTGATTCTTGTTATTCATTCTTGATTCAAAAGTTGAGCTTTTATTTTAGAAGTTATTATTTCTCTCATATGTTATTATTCATTGTTATATTGTTATACTTGTGGGCATTCGTGCTCACTCTTGCGTAATAATAACATTGCAGTTAAGAACGAAAGAGCAGACGAACCTTCCACTAGTAAAGGCTAGGGCAAGCTAAGTAAGTAATTAAGACTGATTATTTATGTGATGTAATTAGAATTGATGTTACTTAAGACTTATTGTTTATATTTCCGCACAGATGTTTAAGGTTAGTTTAACATGGGATTGTATTATTATTCGGATGTTGTAGCCCTTAAGGGGAAGATTTTATTTCTATCTATTGCATGGTTTGCATTTATTATGGGTAGATAGATAGATGATATTTGTACAGTGAACACCAAATCCTGTGGAATTGAAGTACCCAGATTTGGGAGTGTCACATGGGGTATGATCAATACGGCTAACGGTCGAAGAAGACATCTGTACGGACCGCGTTATAAGACCATCCAGGGGTCAATGTTGAATATCTCTGGACATACATACATATATGCATAGCATGATATATGCATTGCAGATAATAGATGGCAATATGATATAGGGAATGAAAAACTGCGCAAACATTCCTAAGTATATCAACATCTAATATATCATCTCTGTACAGCTACAAATACAGGGAAATGGGGCACAGACGCCTAACTACTAACAGAGGCCTATCAAAAGATATAGCAAGAATGAGTCACAGCCACCCAATAGCTAACAGAGGCCTATCAAAAGATATAGCGAGAATACACATCAGAAGAAGACAATGGTGTCAATATCTACATCATCAATCCTGTCCACCTGATGTAACTCCTCCTGAGTCACTGGATCTCTATCAACATGGATGTCAGGCCTATATAGAGGAGAATCTATACCGAAAAAATCGAATGGGTCATCTGAGGGACCAGCGCCCGAGCTGGAAGGATCAAACGAATCTGCCTCTGCCGGATCTCTGCCCAAATGCTGGATAAAGAAATGTGCCTGGTCTAGTCGCCGGGTCAAACTGTCAATCTGTGTCACATGAGTCAGATCTCAGACACAGGCTACCCAATTCGTCATCATCACGGATCCTGGAACCATAACCCCCATGAACTGAGTGGTGCGGGACTGGGCTCCAATGGTACGAGGGAACCACCAACGCTGTAACATCTCTTGTGTGCAAGGACCCTTTGATAATGTATAGCCGTCAAACCCCAACAATGGGATATCAGTGACGGGTGACTGCGATACAGGCCAATAACGCCTGGCAGGAGGCAAGATCGGCATACGAATCTCCCCTGCGGTGCTCCTAATAGCACGCTCTCCTAAATAGAGCTCCCATCTTCCATCTATAAAGAGAGGAACTCTTCGGGTGGAGATCACATACTCGACACCAGTCGGGTACCCATCCTCAAATCCGATGGCCAAATGTTCCCCAAAATAGGAAATCCATGTAATGATATCAGCTGTCAACAACTCCAGCTGCATGCGGCAATGAGTGAAACCCTCAGCTATAGGGACCTCCGTCAAAATAGAATGATGCCATCGTCGTCCTCGTGGATAGGTATCTAAACCTAACACACTCACAGGACGCAAGCATGAGAGCCTCTCATAGGCCCAAAACTGCTAACACAATGGCAAAACATCTGCGGTCAGTAAATACTCTAAATCTATAAATGGGAAATGACAAGAGAAATACTCACCAGCAGAAATGGGTAGAATCCTAGCCAAGCCTCAGTCAAACCATGTGAGCGCATATGCATGCCCCAGAGGAAATAGGCAAAGGTGTAAGAACCCCAATCATACTCTCCAATACGGTCCATATGACGCGTGGCTCTGATCAAAGTGAACGACGTCGTAGAAGAGTTATCTGCTATGAAGCAGCCTCTAATGATCATCATGAACAATCGCCGAAGAATGCGATCCCTGACTCTGACATCATCATGCATGAGCTCACTCAAAAGCCCGCTCATAGCATCTTCGCTCAAAAGACCTGCACGGACAGTCCTGCCTTTGAGCGCCTCCGCCGGAACTCCTAACAAGTATCTGACGGCAGTAGGGGTAATATTCACCATGCAAGGCACTGCCTCCCCTCCAAACTCCATACCTGTGATAAACCAGCAATCCATCGACGTCATCATCACCTCACAGTCCAACAGATGGAGTGACTGAGTTTGATGAAACCATCGCTTAGATAATGCCCTGAGGTAACCCCAGGAACAACGACGGGGAAGGATGGAGAAGAATGCCTCGAATCCCCAATCATGCACTACCGCTCTGTAATCAGGATGAAGAGCCTGATACAGGGAGTGTATACTAAACCAATTCCCTCGAGGCTGTGTGAAGCCGGGAACCTGCGTGAAATGCAGATCAACATCAAAATCCTTTAATCCTCATCAATAGGAAGGAAGGAAAATCAAGATCTAACGTCATACCTCGTTAGCATGCAAGTACATCGAGGGATGTCTGCTCAAGTCACCCAGAAGCCCTGGATTTGCCACCTGAATACAAGGGAGCTCCCTATGGGAAACATGTGCAGCAGGAGCGGGGTCCTCAATTGGAATATCATCATCCTCATCCTCAATGTCTGGCACGTCACCCCGGACTGGACGAATCACGGCCTCCACCAATTGAGGAGGCTGTCTGACAGAACGGGGTCGAAGCACTTTAGAAGTCCTTCGTCGTATACCAGAAGTGGTTCTGTGGGAACTACTCGGCTGATCCGGATCCATAATATCTGGACAACAAGTCTCCAAATCACCTCAGAAAGGGTGTGGTATTTCCTTACCTGGAGCTTTTTAAAATGTATTTTATGACTACATGCATGCATGCATTACTTTAACATACATCTATAGTGGAGTTAAAATTATATGACTAATTAAATGCCTATATTTTAAAAAAAATTGCCATAGTCCCCTTTGAAAATAGGACTATCCACATGCACATAGGCGTGACTAGGTGGCCATTCAGTAGCACACCTTCCCCAAAGTCATATACATAATGTATGCATTAAAAATCAAAATCATGAATGCATAAGTTTAACCTTAATATCAGGAGTACTTTGCCTTTCTACCTTTTGCTCATTGGACCTCAAATAGGACAAAAATAGCAGAAAAGGTGCCAATTTGACTGTCTCAAAAGTCAAATTTTTTTACATCATTATGTTCAGCATGGTTTAATACTAACATTTAATATGTTGAATATTTTTTATCAAGTCATTTGTGCATACATAATCACTACTATGTGTTTAGATGCATTTCATGCGATAACGCAATTTCCAATGGATAAAAACTGGAAAAAAATACATACATACGTTACCAGGATAGTGCAGAACACTTGTACGGTGATAGAATTTGCAGAAAATAGCCCGAACACAGCAGATCTGAAGGAGGCTCTCCGATTTCCTTTGCGAGACAAGATAAAAATAACTTGTGAGACCAACCTGCTGGATTATAACATCCACGGTTGGCCGTAGGTCCATCTGCGGCTGAAGTAGGTGTTCATGCGGCACCCCTATATGGGTCCCACCTCTCCGGCTCAGTCTAGTTTGAGTTGCAAAGGAGTTTTTGTTAACTGAAAAAGTTAAATCGGGAATAAAAACACTACGCGATTGAGCAAAACAGCTTACAATCCTGGTCTTCTCAGATGAAACTTTGAGTCTCTACATCACTCATTGGTAGTCACCCGAACACGAGGTATACCCTGCCAATGATCTCATTTGTTAAAAATCACATCCGGCAATACCTTGTACAGGTCCAATACCGCCAACTCTGGGTCATTACCCTAAAGATCAACGTGGATCCCCGACGAGGGTTACAACGTGAAGCCCTGGCAGGGGGTTACAACGCACATTCAGCCGTTGACACACATATCAATGAAGGTCAAGCATCCTTGACGTTATCTCAGCCAATGGCGATGAAACCTATCGAAGCTCGAGAGCTATTCGAGGATTTCATGCTCGATTACTCATATTCCCCAGCGGATACCTGATGGGGGTTACAACGCGGTTTGCCATTGATTCACACGTCAACGAAGGTCAAGCAGCCTTGATAATGTTCCCCACAGGGTGTTCATCCGTTGATTCACATGTCGGTGAAGTACACGTCAACGAAGGTCTGGTAGCCCTGACGGCATTTGATGTTGGCAGTAAATCCAATAGAATCTTGACATGTCCTGGCGATACCAACTAGGAAAGGTCAACATCATCAAGGAGGATCGATGATGAAATATGTTATACACATCCTCAAACAGACCAAACTTTATCCCCACAGATCTCTTTCATATAAGAGGTACATCTTCAGGATCAAGTCGTTATCAACGATCCAAGAATTTGGTGTTAACCCCAACATCAACATCCTAACATATTCGGATTACACATCAAATTTGGTCATCATTGCCAATCCCCAGTTGAAGCAATAGGGAGCCAACAATCATCCCCAGCATGTTGGGCAACAACCCCGTACACATGCATCATATATTTGCATCATGTTTTTACATGATATCATGTTTGTCTTGTTGTATTTCAAGCGTCTAGGATTCTTTATCCTACTCATGCATCGCATTGCATGAGTATGATAAAGAGGGGCATATGTAGACACTCAAAATTTTCTGTACACCTGTCACTAACATTGCAGGAGGACAAATTCGTCTTTCAAGAGGGAACCCTGGAAGACAATCCATATCCATTCCGGATACTATCGGAAGTTCAGCATCAACCCTAGAACACACACTGGGAGTAACAACTCCAACCTCGGAGATAACCCCGAGGCATGTGGACACAATACCGGAACACACACCGGAGGAGATCAATTAATCTCGAAGATTACCCCGAGGTATTCAGTCTAAGTCCCAATCATGGGAATAGCTACCAACCTTGGTGATCATCCTAATGAATGCAGTTCCGGCGATAACCCCGAAAATGCTTGTTTCAAATGCAACCAGCTTCAATCTCGGAGCTCACAACGAGACACCCAGTACCAAACCTGGAGATAACACCAGGAGGACAGGCACACCTCAGAGTTGACACTTAGGACTTTCAACACTTGCAGCAGTCCAATCTCAGCGAAGCACTGAGCAACGTCTGCTTTATCAGCCCAAACCAGCGATAACACCGGTGAGGGACAACCTCGTCATCTTGCCAACACAATGCCACATCACGTCGTCTCAAAATTTTATACACACATCTCTACACATTGATGTCCCACAAGAATCAAGGAAAACCAATCCCGAGTGACTATTGTGCAGGGTAACGGATAGAATTTAAAGCTTGAAGACCGGAGGGCATCGTCCCATCTTTAATGTCTTCGTACAAACTCTAATCTCATTCCATTGTACAACTCTCGACAACAGAAGTCCAAAATAGGTCCTATATACCTCAGTCGAATGCCCGGATTGCAATTCTGAAAGTTCGAGCGGACATTACAGTGCCCGAGTGCATGTACTACGAGACGACCCGACCTGAGAAACCCGAGACATTACAGTGCCCAAGTACACGTACTACGAAACTCAGGTACACCTGCGGCTCAACCGTAGGTACACTTGCGGCTTCCTCCTCTATAAATAGAGGGCTTGGGGTGGCCATTTTGAGAAGGGAAAGAGCGAGGAAGCCTTGTCAAATTTTCTCCGTACTTGAAATATACCGAGTGCTTTCCCATTTTAAACACTTGTGAGCTCATATATAGCTACTTTTGAACCTGCAAAAGCCAGTGTTTACTACTTTAAAGATATAGAAGTCTTCTTTGGCAGCCCACTGTAAGCCTTCTCACACACTTTAAAGTCTTTCTCTTCATCTTTGTGCACATCCTTCTTCACGTTGATAGTCGTGTTGCGTGAGTTTGCCCGAACTTTAGTCCGTGGTTTTATTTCAGTTTGTATATACATATATATATATTATATATATAAATATATTTATATATATGGACTAAAATTATCGAGTTATGCCTCGATTGAGCCTGAACTTGATGCAGATATATATATATATATATATATATATATATATATATATATATATATATATATATATATATATATATATATATATATATATGATAAGCCTGTGACTTGACTTGATGCCCGAGCGTTTCTTTGCTTAATATATATATATATATATATTAAGCGTGTGGACTACATTCGATGAGCACAGATTTTACATCCTAAGTGCGTTTACTCGCGATGAGCACGGATATATATATATATCCTATATATATATATATATATAACGTTGTCGAATTCGCTTTTTACATATATATATATATATATATATATATATATATATATATATATTGTCCCTCCCGAGTTTACTTAAGTGGTGGTTGATCGCTTTTACTGACTTTATTTACGTTTAAATCTGCTGAGAGTTCACTTACGTGGCGAGTTGATTGCTTTATACAACTTTATTTATATTTTGTCCACCTAGAGTTTCTTCTATGGTGGTTGATAGCTTTTACTGACTTTATTTACATTTACGATCCCCCATGGAGGTGCTTCGTGGTGGTGATCATCATATACATATATTTATATTCTGACTTATATATATATATATATATATATATATATATATATATATATATATATATATATCTGCTTTCGCTTTCATATAAATTATGGTATCATGTTACTTTAGGAATCATGTGATCACAGATTCAACCTATTGGATCTAGATTCGGTTCCCGTGATGGACATTTTCAGCTGTAAGCAGCTTGTAAATTATTCTGCGGTGTCTGAATTTCCTCAAATAGTTATCATACCCACGAGGAAGTCGGCATTATTTGTACATTATTTTCTTACAGATGCTTCGCATCTTGGAAATAAAATCAATCAAGCCGAACACTTAATAAAATGGAAGTGTAAAAGGTCTCAATTACAATTGAGCATCAGGGTTTGAGAAACCTCTTTTATAAATCATCACTGCCATATCTTGCTAAAAATTGAATTTTTACATAAATTCAAACCCTGTGTATATAGGTACGAACGAGGCCTCACACTACTTCCTAATAACAACACATTGACCCATACACACACACATTCAGATAATAGTTTCTTAAAAAGAGGCTGTCACCGTGGTAACACGATTGTCGGAGGGTGCCTAACACCTTCCCTCCGCATAACCAAGTCCCCGGACCCTAATGAATCTCGGTTTCACCGACCCATTTAGCAGTGTCACATCACTGGGTCAATGTACAAACCGTTTCTCGGTTGTGTTAGTACAACCATTTAAAAAACCAACTGGCAACTCTTAACAGTCCATCGTCGACATTATACATGTCGGACCTTTTTTACTTATTTTTTCAAACAAAATCTCACCTAAAATGAGAACACCAAAGAACAAGTAACGGAAACGGACTTCTAAAAATCCCGACGTCGACAAGTATCATCTGTATAATATTTATTATTATTAGATCAATAATTGAGACGACAAAGTTATTCATATTATGATTTGCAATATTGATAATGTCTAGAAGTTCTGTCAAGGAGAGGTTTGGTCACCTAATTCTACGCCAATAAGGAAAAATCCTTATCGAAAAGCCCCCTCTTTCCTGGGAACGACCTGGTTGTTAAATATTGTGAGTTATAATATTAATGATGAATAAGTTCGTGTTGATTAAAGATGCATGAAATTGATAGTTCCATTGTGTTGGAAATATTAGTGTTAGTGGAAATCGACATTTATTTCGATAATAATTGATGTGTGGAGGTTATATTGACCAGTCGAGTAATTAATCGGATAAATGAGCAATTAATTGCTATTATTTCACATGCTTATAACTATTTGTTCACATAAATGAAATATTAATTCACATTATTTACTATTAGGGGAGGTGGTGCAAGTTTGATAATACTTGGAGGACTAAATTAAAAATGAAGAAAAAGTGGAAGGTATTATACTAAAATATTTCGAGCCCCAAAACGTGCAATTATCAAAACTATATTTTCCTATAAATAGAAGCTCATTCTTCTTTCATTCTCACCAATTCACTAAGTCTCACAAGAGCAATTATTATAGAGATAAATTGTAGAGAGAAAGAAGAGGAGAAGTCTGCTACCTCACTATTATAGTATCCAGTTTCTTCTAAGGTAAGGGGTATTATTTCTTTCGTATTCATGAAGAGAGTTATTTTCTTTCAATACTCGTAAGGGTTGTTATTCCATTATTTATTATTCTGTTGGTATAACTTGTGCATGCGGTTACTATCGCATGCACAGTGAATTCTTACATTATTCCATTCTTTATTATTACATTTGGAATAACATGTACATCGCTGGCCTATCGCATGTATGGTGAATTCTTCTGTTATTCCATTCTTTATTATTCTATTGGAATAACCTGTCTATGTGGACTACAACATGCATGGTGAATGATCCTTCGTATTCATTCCTTATTAAATTGAGGAAATGGTCTGTCTACGTGGATTACCGCATGGCGGGCAAAAATCCATTTTTCAGTTTCATATATTCTATTATACTGTGTTGATTAAAGTTTTGGCTTCTATACTCCATGAAATTAGTAGAATATCCTAGATATTTGCGCTTCATCCAGTATCTTTTCATGGAAATATTCTTCTGAGCATTCTTGAATTTTACTCCACAAAACAGTATCATGTTGATAATTTGGATGTTATTGATTTCAGAATAAATTAAATTATAAATTATTAAAAATTTATCCTTGAACTTGTTTTATTGAATTCTTATATCATTGTCATCATTCTCATGTTTATAATATGTTGAAAGTCATCTGTGGCCTGTAGTGCATAGATGGACTTGGTATGATTATGACCAAGGATTATTCGGTATAATCATGACCGTAATGTTACAAATGATGTGGTAAAAGTCCTCATTGGCCCGTAGTACATTGATGGACAGTTGTTGGAATGAATATGACCATTAATGAATACACGAATATCCTTGGCCCGTAGTGCATGGATAATTTGTGGTCGTGATACTAATGAATATCCTTGGCCGGAGTGCAGGGATGATGTGGATTATTTATTAAGCTGAGTCTCAGCGATAAAAGTGATGAAAAATCTTTTAAATCATAGAAGATAATAGATTTTATTCTCTACTTAACTCTTCTAATCACTACAAAAAAATAGGGCTTCAGCAACAACCAATTTTCGTTGCTAAAGGTGCCAAATTTCGTTGCAAAAGGGTTTTTGCAACGGCTTTAATGTCGTTGTGTCTTTCGTTACGCAATGAGCGTTGCTAATTGTTTCGCAACGAACATTTTTTTTCATTGCCAAAAGTAATACATTTTGTTGTAGGGTTTTCGATACAAAAACGCACAGCGAAAATTAAAATTTTAAGCAATTTCGAAACCCTAAACAGGATCCATGCGAAAATCAATTAACTCAGTGGTTAGAAATTATACTGATTGTGAAAATAAAATTGATGCGCTCGAATCTCCAACGCAATCCAAATGAATCGTGCCTCTAAGGTATCCACACGAACGCCCCGCGAACCGTCGTATGATCTGCAGTAAAAAGGAACTGTAGTACTAGCCACCAAGGATGAGGATTTCGAAACTGTTTCTCTCTAGTCTCTCTCTAAGAGCGGCTAGAGTTTTGGTTTATGAATATTACCCTAAGTGGCTACTATATATCATATATATAGTAGTTAAAAGGTATTAATAAAAAACTTATTTCATAAAATCTGAATTTATATATATATATATATATATATATATATATATATATATATATATAAGTCTTAATTAAGTCTTACTTAATTAATATACATATATACAATTATCCTTTTAATTTAAATTTGTGATTTAAATACTATTAATCATATTAATATATTTAAATCATTAAAATTTAAATTAATTCCCTTTTAAATTACGTTCTATGTGTGTGACCCTATAGGTTATAATTACGTTGGCAATAATTTTTAAATCATATTATAAAATTATAAACAGTGAGCGATGTGACGCCCCCAAAATAGGTATACATCACCTATTCTGAGTCGCCAAATACATGGTACAGAACATAAATACAATCTTAATTATACAACAAGAGAGCTGTGAGTTTAAATACAAATATTGTCTTCTAGACAATATCCACTCTCAGAATGAGTCCTCATTACATTTATTGTCACACTATTTAATAGAATAGTGAGGACTACTAGCTAATACTATCATTCGGACCATCACTCCGTTCCCCAACTCATCCCAGCTACGTTCTCATTTCCTGAAGAGAACAGTGAAAGAAAAGGTGAGCTCAACTAGCCTAGTAAGAAATATTATGACTAAGATAATGCAGAATAAATTATCAGTAGCCTTAAACAGTGTTAAACTAATACAATATAACAAACATCAAGTTTAACTGTAGCAGAAACAAGCAATCCATTAGAAGAGTCAAGTAGAGAATAAAATCTACTATCTTTTATGATTTAAAAGGTTTTTCATGACTTTTATCGCTGGGACTCAGCTTAATAAATAATCCACATCATCGAATCACCCCTGCACTATGACCAAGGATATTCTTTAGTATCACGACCACAATTATCCATACACTACGGGCCAAGAATATTTGTGTATTCATTAATGGTTATGATCATGCCAACAACTGTCCATCAATGCACTATGGGCCAATGATGACTTTTACCACATCATTTGTAACATTACGATCATTATTACACCGAATAATCCCTGGTCATAATCATACCAAGTCCATCTATGCACTACAGGCTACATATGACTTTTAAAAAAATATAAACATGAGGATGATGACAATGATATAAGAATTCAATAAAACAAGTTCAAGAATTAATTTATTTAATAATGTCCAAATTGTCAACATGATACTACTTTGTAGAGTAAAATTCAAGAATGCTCAGAAAAATATTTTCATGAAAAGATATTGGATGAAGCGTAAATATCAAGGATATTCCACTAATTTCATGGAGTATAGAAGTCAAAACTTTAACCAACTGAGTATAATAAAGAATGGAATAACAAAAGAAATCACCATGCATGCGATGATTTCGCATGAGCGAGTTATTCCAATGAATAAATAAATAACGGAACGTGTCAAAGTAGATTTGCACCGACAGGATGTTCCAACAGAATAATAAAGAATGGAATAACAACAGAAATCATCATGCATGCGGTAGTTCGCATAGACAGGTTATTCCAACAGAATACTAATAAAGATTTTAATCAGTCCCAAGATAAAATGCATGCAAAGATATTCCAATGTAATAATAATAAAGATGTAACCAGTCCCAGTAAATGCATGCAGGCATGGATATTCCAATGTAATAATAATAAAAAAGACGAAACCAGTCCCACAGAAAACGCATAGAGAGGATATTCCAACAGAATAATAAAGACGGAAAAATAGAAGAATGTCACCAAGTATAGGGTAGCCCGCGTATACAGGTTATTTCAACAAAATAATAATGAATGGAATAACATAAGTTCTCTTCATGAATACAAAAGAATAACACCCCTTACGAGTACAACAAATAATATTCCCTACCTTAAGAAGAAGAGTACTGGATATATAAGTAGTGAAGTAGCAGAATACTTTCTTCTTTCTCTCTATAGTTTATCTCTCTAGAGTTTTAGTGAATTCGTAACAAAATAATGAAGGAATGAACTTCTATTTATAGAAAAATGGACTGCATAGTAACTAACTCATGAACGGTCCAAATTGATTTAATTTAATCTGACGGTCCATATTTAAAGCAAAATCTTTTAAATAAAATATAATATATTCTATTTATAATCTAATAAAACGAATAACTTTATAAAAGATTTTACTATGCAAAACACTATCGCAGTACTATATACAAACACTATGCATAATAAAATATAATATATTCTACTAATTGTCTAATAAAATAGATAACTTTATAAAAGTATTACATTTTTATATAAAAAGATTTTACTATGTAAAACACTATGCGATACACTATATGCAACACTATGCATAATAGAATATAATATATTCTATTTATAGAATAAATTTATAAAAGTATTCTTTTTATATAAAAGATTTTACGTATTATTACATTAATAATACCAACAAAAACCGAGTGACTTATCACGTAAGCATCAATAATTAATACCATGTGCTACTATGCAACCACGCCAGATTCGTTGTTTCTTTTAACACCGGGTGTTTCAACAGCTTAATTGTAAAAACTTCCGTAGTTATTTTCATAAAGTATTTTTGTCATTTTCTCAATCCGACAATAATTCCGTTGTGGGGTCCACCAATTATTGTGCCGTTGTACGAATATTTCCTGTTAAAACGAATATTCCCCGACCAATCGAATATTATATAACAACATGCGTACTTTGCAAAATTTATAAATATTACCCACAACTATAACATTATATCAATTACACTCCATAATATTCAAAAATAATATTTATAGAAAATTTATCTTTATTCAAAAATTTGGGATTTTACAATCTCCCCTTCTTATGAAATTTCGCCCTCGAAATTAGGGTACGTACCTGGTATATTGAAGAGGTAAGGATACCTTGATTTAATTTCAGATTCTAAGTCCCAAGTCATTTCCTCAACATCGTGGTTTCTCTACAAAACTTTGACTTGAGGTATAACCTTGGAGCGTAGAATATGTTCCTTCTTATCCAAGATTTGAACAGGAACCTCTTCATACGTTAAATCTTCCGCTATTTCGTCCGGTTCTAACTCAATAATGTGGTTCGGGTCTTCCACATATTTACGTAACATGGATATGTGAAAAACGTTATGAACACGAGACATACTTGCAGGTAAAACGAGTCTATAGGCCACAGTTCCTACTCGATCGAGGATTAAAAATGGGCCAATGAATCGAGTATTGAGCTTTCCTCTCTTTCCAAATCTCGTAACTCCTTTCCACGGAGCAACTCGTAACAACACATAATCTCCTATATCGAATTCCACATCCTTTCGATGAAGATCAACATAACTCTTTTGTCGATCTTGTGAGGTTTTTATACGTTTCCGGATCATTTGAATCTTTTCTGTAGTCATACGTACAAACTCCGGTCCTAACAACGTTGCTTCACTCACCTCATCCCAGCATACTGGAGAACGACACTTTCTTCTATACAACGCTTCGAATTGAGCCATGCCAATACTTGTTTGATAACTGTTGTTGTAGGAAAACTCCACCAATGGTAAGAACTTGTCCCAACTTCCCTTAAAATCAAGGACACGGAGTCTTAATAGATCTTCAAGAGTTTGAATAATCCTCTCCGACTGTCCGTCCGTCTAAGAATGATATACCGAGCTAAATCGTAAATCTGTGCCCATAGCTTTCTACAAACTAACCCAAAATCGTGAAGTGAATCTTGGGTCTCGATCAGAAACTATGGATACTGGCATACCATGCAGTCTTACAATCTCGTTTATGTACATACGAGCAAGACGTTCAAGTGTATAAGTTTCTCGTATCGGTAAGAAATGAGCAGACTTGGTCAATCTATCACTAATGACCTAAATCGCATCTATACCTTGAGAAACCTTAGGAAGACCGGTAACGAAATCCATGGTAATGTGCTCCCACTTCCATTCTAGAATTTCAAGTAGTTGCAATGGACCTTTTGGTACTTGATGCTCCACCTTGACTCGTTGACACGTTAGACAACTTGAGATAAACAGCGCTATCTCTCTCTTCATATTGCCCCACCAAAATGTATGTCGAAGATCATGATACATTTTGGTACTCCCAGGATGGATTACAAACGGTGTGTTGTGCGCCTCCATCATGATTTTATATTTTAAATTAGGGTCGTTCGGAACACAAAGTCTGGAGTTGACTTGAAGTATTCCTTCTTCATCGATTCTTGCTTCCGGCATAGCACCTTCTTGCACTTTCTTCCTCATACGCATTAGCTCCAGGTCTGTAGCTTGAGCAGCTTTAACTTTATCAATTAAAGTCGGTTCTACTCGTATGTTCGCCATCATCACATGGGTCCGTGGAGTCTTTAACTCTATTTCCATCCTTTGCAAGTCACACAAAATGGGCCTTTGCGTTGTCAATATTGCACTCATACCCGCATATGATCTTCTACTACATGCGTCAGCTACCACGTTCACTTTTCCAAGATGGTATTGGATGGTATGATCATAATCTTTCAACAGTTCAAGCCAACGTCGTTGTCACATGTTGAGTTCCTTTTGAGTGAAGAAATATTTGATGCTTTTATGATCCGTAAAGATCTCCATTTTTTTCCCTTACAAGTAGTGCCTCCAAATCTTTAGTGCGAAGACAACAGCCGCCAACTCTAGATCATGAGTAGGATAATTCCTCTCATATTCTTTGAGTTATCGTGAGGCATGGGCTATGACTTTCCCATGTTGCATGAGAACACATCCTAACCCTTTGCCCGAAGCATCACTATAGATGACAAATACCTCCGAACCAGATGGTATTGTCAGAACAGGTGCTGAAATGAGTCTCCTCTTGAGTTCTTGAAAACTCTTCTCACATTCCTCGCTCCAACCGAACTTTGTATCCTTCCGAGTCAGCTGAGTTAGTGGAGTAGCGATTCGAGAAAACCCTTCTACGAATCTCCGATAATAACCAACTAAGCCGAGAAAGCTACGTACTTCGATCACTGATTTAGGTTGCTCCCATCTTTTAATAGCTTCAATCTTTGCTGGATCAACAGATATTACATGACTTGATACCATGTGCCCAAGGAATGCTACTTCCTCAAGGCAGAACTCGCATTTCTTTAACTTGGCATAAAGCTTGTATTCACGAAGCTTTTGGAGTATCAGCCTCAAGTGTTGCTCATGATCTTCACGGCTTTTGGAATAAATAAGGATGTCATCAATAAAAACGACCACAAAGTGATCCAAATATTCCTTGAATACTCGGTTTATCATATCCATGAAGGCAGCAGGAGCATTAGTCAATCCAAAGGACATGACTAGGAATTCATAATGCCCGTACCGAGTTCTGAAAGCCGTCTTTGGAATGTCATCAATTCTAATCTTCAATTGGTGATATCCGGAACGAAGATCAATCTTTGAAAAGAATTTGGCTCCTTGCAACTGGTCAAACAGGTCATCAATACGTGGCAATAGGTACCTATTTTTGATGGTGACATGATTCAACTCCCGATAATCAATACAAAGTCGCATACTCCCATCTTTCTTCTTCACGAATAGAATAGGAGCACCCCAAGGAGAAATACTAGGACGAATAAAGCCAATGTCTAACAATTCCTGCAGTTGAGTCTTTAACTCCTGAATTTCAATAGGAGCTATTCGATATGGGGCTTTGGAAATGGGTTTTATACAGGGTTCAAGGTCGATACACTCTGGGGGTAGGCCAAGAAGTTCTTCAGGGAATACGTCAGGAAATTCATTAACAATAGAAATATTATTCAAAACTGACGTATTTTTGTTTAGATCCGTGACATGAGCTAAGAAAGCTTGACATCCGTTTTTCAATAAACGAATAGCTTTATGGCTTGAGATGACAGTGATTGATTTTAATGGTTTGGTTGCTTGAATTCGCATAATAGGTTGGTTAGGAATATGAAAGCTAACAACCTTACGAAAACAATCAATTTTTGCATGATGAGTACTTAACCAATCAATCCCTAGAATCACATCAAATGCAAGTATTTTCAATGAAATAAGATTGACAGGTAATGTAAGGGTACCGATTTGAACCAAACAAGACTTATAAACAGTGGATGTAATGAAGGTTTCTCCCAATGGAGTTTCCACAAATAAGTCAAAGTCTAATTTCACCGGAGCTAAATTTAATCGTTGAGCGCAAGTAGGAGAAATAAAAGAATGGGTAGAATCAGTATCAAATAAGGTATAGACTTCGCTAGAGTTTATGATAAGCTTACCCGTGATGACCTCGTTCTGGTTCCTTGCTTTCTGGGAGGTCACAACAAATGCTCTCCTTTGCACCACCGGCTTTGACTTTTCTGGGACGGCCTTTGGTGCCTCCATCCTAGCTGAACTTGTCTTCAGTGAACGACAAAATCGGGCTAGGTGACCTTCTCTTCCATAATTATAACACGTTTTGGATGGCATCGCACAGTTTGGTCTGATATGTCCCTCCCCTCCGCATTTGAAGCATATGATAGGTGGTCGTTCTCCTTCCTTAACCACAGTTACTGGTGCTGGCATCTTTTCATCATTGTTAAATCTCATTTTCTTGAAATGTCCATTTTTACTGTCTTGGCCATGATTACCACCGAAGTGGCTACCATTTCTGGTATGTTGATTCCCTCCACGTTTGTTGTCACCGCTTCGATGATCGATACCACTTACCGTATTTTCATACTTTACCGTTTGCTTTCTCTTGGTTGCGTTGACTCGTTAGCGCGCTCCAATAATTGAGCCCTATTTATAACATCTGAGTACAAAAAAAGTTTATGAGAAATAAGATATTGACGTATCTCTGGTTTTAAACCTCTTAAAAACATTTGCGTCATTCGCTCCTCATTATCGACCAAATGGGATGCAAACTGGGATAACTCCGTAAATTTAGCCTCGTATTGCAACACGGTCATATTGTTTTGTTCCAACTTGATAAACTCCACCTCTTTCATATGACAAATACTCTCGGGAAAGTACTTGTCGTTGAATAGCACTTGGAACTTTTCCCAAGACATCTTGAGTCGCGTCGGTGAGTGCGTTTCTGATTCCCACCGTGTCTGCCTCTTCACGCAACATGAAGGTGGCGAAGGGGACCTTTTGCTCCTCGGAGCATCCCAAGACATCGAATATCTTGGTGATCTGCTTTATCCATGCTTCCGCCTTAAGTGGTTTTGGCTCTCCAATAAACTCCGGTGGTCCCAGCTCCTTGAACTATTTAGCAGTGACCGTCTGAGAGTTTCCAGTGTTTTCACCTACATTTTGGACAGGAGCCGCTCTCGCCTAATGTTGCATGAATTGCATAAAGCCTCTAAACAATCCATCATTCATCATTTGGTCAATGTTGTTGTTTGCATGAGGATTGTCGCCTTCTTGATGCACATTCTCCTGATTATTGATATGTGGAGACTCAACGGTCTCTTGTGCTCCATTTCTATTTTCAACATTCTCGGATGTCATTTTCAGATACTGCCACAAAACAAAGGTTAATTAGCATATAACATATTTTCCCTATACTTTGATCGACCAATTAAATACCAAATAAACTTAGGTAGGTCATACAAGCGAAGGAATTCCCCATCTCTCCCCTCCTAGTTCTAGTCTTGCATCTCAGCCGATGATTATATCCCTAAGCTTTGATACCAACTGTGATGCCCCAAAAATAGGTATACATCACCTATTCTGAGTCGACAAATACATGGTACAGAACATAAATACAATCTTAATTATACACAAGAGAGCTGTGATTTTAAATACAAATATTGTCTTCTAGACAATATCCACTCTCAAAATGAGTCCTCATTACATTTATTGTCACACTATTTAACAGAATAGTGAGGACTACTAGCTAATTCTATAATTCGGACCTTCACTCCGTTCCCCGACTCGTCCCAGCTACGTTCTTATTTCCTGAAGAGAACAGTGAAAGAAAGGGTGAGCTCAACTAGCCCAGTAAGAAATATTATGACTAAGATAATACAGAATAAATTATCATTAGCCTTAAACAGTATTAAACTGATACAATATAACAAACATCAAGTTTAAGTGTAGCGGAAACAAGCAATCCATTAGAAGAGTCAAGTAGAGAATAAAATCTACTATCTTTTATGATTTAAAAGGTTTTTCATGACTTTTATCGTTGGGACTCAGCTTAATAAATAATCCACATCATCGAATCACCCCTGCACTACGGCCAAGGATATTCTTTAGTATCACGGCCACAATTATCCATGCACTACGGTCCAAGAGTATTTGTGTATTCATTAATGGTCATGATCATGCCAACAACTGTCCATCAATGCACTACGGTCCAATGAGTACTTTTACCACATCATTTGTAACATTACGGTCATGATTACATCGAATAATCCCTGGTCATAATCATACCAAGTCCATCTATGCACTACAGGCCACAGATGACTTTCAAAAAAAATATAAACATGAGGATGATGACAATGATATAAGAATTCAATAAAACAAGTTCAAGAATGCTCAGAAGAATATTTCCATGAAAAGATACTGGATGAAGCACAAATATCAACGATATTCCACTAATTTCATGTAGTAGAGAAGTCAAAACTTTAACCAACTGAGTATAATAAAGAATGGAATAACAAAAGAAATCACCATGCATGCGGTATTGCCCATAGGCAAAGTTACTCCAACGTAATACTAAATAACGGAACCAGTCGCCAGATTACGCAAGCGGCTGGATGTTCCAACAGAATAATAAAGAATGGAATAACAACAAAAATCACCATGCATGCGGTACTTCGCATAGACAGGTTATTCCAATAGAATACTAATAAGGATGGAGTCAAGTCCGGCGTAAAATGCATGCATGTGATATTCCAATGTAATAATAATAAAGAGGCGGAACCGGTCCCAGGCATAAAATGCATGAACATGTGATATTCCAAATGTAATAATAAAGACGAAATAATAGAAGAATGTCACCAAGTATAGGGTAGCCCGCGTATGCAAGTTATTCTAACAGAATAATAATGAATGGAATAACATAAGTTCTCTTCATGAATACAAAAGAATAACACCCCTTACGAGTACAACAAATAATATTCCCTACCTTAAGAAGAAGAGTACTGGATATATAAGTAGTGAAGTAGCAGAATACTATCTTCTTTCTCTCTATAGTTTATCTCTCTAGAGTTTTAGTGAATTCGTAAGAAAATAATGAAGGAATGAGATTCTATATTATAGAAAAATGGACTGCATAGTAACTAACTCATGAACAGTCCAGATTGATTTACTTTAATCTGACGGTCCATATTTAAAGCAAAATCTTTTAAATAAAATATAATATATTCTATTTATAATCTAATAAAACGAATAACTTTATAAAAGATTTTACTATGCAAAACACTACGAACACTATCTAACACTATGCATAACAAAATATAATATATTCTAATTATTGTCTAATAAAATAGATAACTTTATAAAAGTATTCTTTTTATATAAAAATATTTTACTATGCTAAACACTATGCAGACACTATACAACACTATGCATAATAGAATATAATATATTTTATTTATAGAATAACTTTATAAAAGTATTCTATTTTATATAAAAAGATTTTCTGTATTATTATATTAATAATACCAACAAAACTGAGTGAGTTATCACGTAAGCATCAATAATTAATACCGTGTCCTACTATGCAACCACGCGTATTACTGTACTTTTAACACCGGGTGTTTCTACAGTTAACGGTAAAACTTCCGCCGTTATTTTCATAAAGTATTTTTGTCGTTTTCTCAATTCGACAATAATTCCGTTGTGGGGTCCACCAATGATTGTGCCGTTGTACGAATATTCCCTGTTAAAACAAATATTCCCTGACCAATCGAATATTATATAACAACTTGAATACTTTGCAAAATTTGTAAATATTACCCACAACTATAACATTATATCAATTACACTCCATAATATTTATAGAAAATTTATCTTTATTCAAAAAGTTGGGGTTTTACAAGCGACATCTAGTAATGCATCACTGCTACCCAAGTAATAATAAGATCGATGATTCGATGCAACCTTTTCGTGACCAATGTTTCAATGTAATTTAATCCTTTTAACTTTAATATCCTAGATTAAACTCGAGTCATGGAATGTGTCATACTCTTCATAATTTAATCTCAGTTTTTCTTGATCAATGAGTAGACTATATGAAACAAATCACTATTTGAGCATGGCCATGCATTTCATAGTTCTACTCAATCAAGAGGCCTATGGATATCACCCCTAATATATAGGATGGTTAAATTCCATCTATATCACTCATATTCCTCACACGATTCATGATGTACCCAATAATCACCTTTATAGTCCACCCTATTAAAGGTGACAGTTGATGATATCAAAATACATAAATTCCTGTGTAGAAATATAGTGATTTCAGGTCGAAAGACCATTACATCACTGTCACTATGAGAATTAATAATGACACTTCACATAATGCTCCACATAGAATTTTCACGCTGGGTCTGTCCAGTACATCGTTCTCTAACATGTACCTATGCATTGACTTAATATCTCATATATTTATGACCAATGAGATTTGGTCATTAGTCAATCCACATAGTAGTCTTAATGCATCATTGTTGTCCCATCAACAATGATACTCAACTAGGGACATTTAAGAACAATGATACTAATTGTAATTATATAATCTCATGTTCAAGTCACATACTTACAACTATATAATTTGTATCAATATTCTAAGGATTTTTATTATGTTAACATTTATATAACGCAATAAATAAAACCATAATAAAATTATTCATTTATTCAATCAAATATAATATCAAAACGTTAAGCAATTATATCAAATAATTGGCCTCTAGGGAATAAACTTTAACATTTGCAATGAAATTTGGCTTTCGTACAAAGACATCGATTCTTTATCAACAAAATTTATTGTTGCAGAATAATTAAAATTTCATTTCTAAAAACTCCATTTCGTTGCAAAAGCCTGCTAATTAGCAACGAAATGAAATCTTTTTTTTTTGCAACGACCATGCATTTTCGTTGCAATTGACACCATTTTGCAACGACATTTTTCGTTGCAGTAAATTATGAAAATTGTTGCCTAAGCTTGCTTTCGTTCCGGAATGTAAACTTTTTAGCAACGATTTTCGTTGCTGATTATATTATTTGGCAACAACATTATGCTGAATCAACAACGAAAATGTTTGTTGCTGGTTATTTTTCAATAACAACGAAAGTCGTCGATTAGCAACGACATTATATGTTGCCGTTTCTTTATATGTGCAACAAAATTTGATATGATTTGCAACGATAAAAATGTTGCCTTTTATATTAGTATTAGCAACAATATACTCTTCGTTGTTATTAGGTTAATTTTTTATTGCCAAATATAACAACGAAAATTTGTTGCTAAATGTATAAAAAATTGTTGCTATATTAAAACTTGTTCAATGCTTTGGTAACGAATTATATTGTTGCCAAATCAAAATATGACATTCTTTTTGTGTACCTGGCTGGCTCAATGTCCCCATAGCAAATAATGACAAAATTACAAAAAACTAAAATATTATTAACTTAATAAAACCATCCACTACAAAATCATTCATTATCTTTACAATTAACCATCTAAAGCTATCACAGTTCTTCAATCAAAGTATATATATACATATATAGAGAGAGTACACTTCATAATTTCGTCCCTTGTCTTCCGTAAACGTAGCACGAAAATTTGATACCCAATATTGTAAGGCAGGTCGTAGAAGCAGTCTTCCTGCACATTTAAAAATAATAGCAAGTCATGGAAATGAAGCAAATAGGTCACTAGAGGCACTTAGTGCCAAAATCAATGCACAAAGACAATAGAGTTATTACGTGGTACTAATGTACACCGTATTTCTCATAGGCAGAAAAAGACAAATAGGCAATCACAATATCGTTTGCTACAAATCCAAATAGAAAAAGAACCTTCAGTGCGACTATATGATTGCTCCATCCAGTGTATGGTTTCTGACAAAAAGAACAAATTTTAAACCAATATAGATGTATCAAACACACCGACTGCGATATTTGCTTCTTTGATCAGCAGAGGCTCAGGATAAAGCTTCTTTAGGGCTCAAAACCATATCATCATCTATACTGAGCTTCGTCTTTAGATCATCAGGCAATGCCTAAAGATTGGTTTGATTTGGACAAAACAGAACAAACGATGCGTATAATCAGTCAAAAATTTCATTCCATAACATCATTGACGATTCAGCATTCACAAGATAGAAAGAACATGCAATCACACGAGTACAAGGACAAATTAAATATGGACTATAAGCAAAATCTTAAGTCCGAGTCAATAATGTGATACCTGAACATACTTGCGATTAATTTGCTCTAACCAATCACTTTTCACACACACCCATTCATCAGAAAAGACATGACTATTTCTTTTGAGAATGGTCGCAATTGTGTATCCTAAAACCATTAGCCCCCCGAGAAGGCGCACACTAACTTCGAAAGTAATTCTAGGTGATATGATGAATGGACTATCTGTAACCCATTCTGAAAAAAATTGAGTACTACGGACAATGGTATACCCAGCAGAGTACAAGCAATTTGCTTACAATCCCGTCTAAGTATGGTGTCAGGATCTCTGGTGTACAACTTTCGCTGAAATTTAGCACTTGAAGCAGTATGCACCTGCAACATATAACACAAATGCTAATGGATGAAATAGATTATGTTAGCAGTACAGTGAAGGGAGAAAAGACTAACACGATCCTACAAAATCATGGTACAAATTCGAGGCTCCAACATAATACAATTCACAAGCAGCATGTAATCCTCCACGAAACGAATAACCTTTAATTTTAATAGCTGTTTTAACTAACTGTGCAACTCGAATTCATATTATCTACTCACATGTAAAGTTATGAAGGTATATGGAAACACATAATCACAGGAGCATGATTGAACACTTCCAATTGAATACAAAAAGTAAGACATTAGAGTACTGTTGAACCATATTGTGGCACATACCTGAGAATCGTAGGAATAATTAGGAAGTGAAAGGCCCACTATATCAAACACTTGATTGCTTCCTCTCCATATACAACGGAAACCAAACCAAGTAGTTGTTACTTTGCAAGTATGTGCTTGAGCACTTGTTGTTGAGAATTGGACACTGGAAATCCTTGCTGGATACGTCTAAACAGCAGGAGAGCTAATAGTTTAGCAATATAAATTTATTTGGCAGCTTATGATTAATAGAAACATGAGATTTCTCATCTTTTCTCATAGAAGATTATAGGATTATTTCTTCACCTTTACTTTTCACATACCACATCTACCTCACAATCTCAATAAATGCTGACATTATGTATAAATTAGAAGACATTTATTCATCCATGTTCACATAGAAGAGTAGATAAGCTTCTGTTTTCCTAATAATTAAAATACCATTTTCCTTAGCAACACAACCCTAGTAGAGAAGCTTCTATTTTCTTTGTATTTTCTAGTCTGGAAAAACAAAGAGACACAATAGCTACTTCTAAATTTTTACATGCTTTCATAACCAGACACAAAAGAGGGTCCTCCAACAAAACTTAACCTTCCATTTCAGGAAAAATATCACAAATTGCACTTAAATGATATTTAAACAAATCAAACTTTCTCGACTCTTAAACTTTCCAACAAACTTGTCATGTTAAGACATAATGTCAAATTTCCCCTCGAGTATGTTTTGCATGTTTTTTCATGCTTAAAGTTATCAAAATCAAATGTAGTTTCTTAGAGCAATACAAATGACAAAAATATATAAGAACATGTTTTACGAATAATCAAAAAATTACCAAAAGTTTTATATATTACTATTGAACTTAATCAATCAAAGTAAAAACAATCTACCAAAGAAAACCCCTAGAGATATTAAAAGAAAAATCAATGATTAAGGAGTGAATTGCTTATTGAAAATAAAATTTCCTCTGATCTTGATCATCATAAACAAAGAATTGCAACCATTTGGTATTACTACTTCTATTTTTTTGTTTCTTTTTATAGTGGAAGGCAAATTTACCATTCCGTATTGCTATTGATTTCAGATTTGAGGACTCTGTTTGGTTAATAGAAAATGGTCTCTAGAAATCTTTTTGCAAAGAATAACTTACGGAGTTGAACGTGGTAAATGCAGCAGCAAGGACACATCTATGAGTTTAAACTTCAACCCTTTAAGTTAATACATAATTTAACTTGTCCATATTATCTCAAAGGCTTTCAATACTTCATGTGTCATTTTTTCTCACTAATAAATTGGACTGTAGATATTAATTATTATTACTATATATGAATAAATAACCTTACTTGAAGAGTTCTTAATTAGAGTTGAAACTTCACAGTGATGTTAAAGATTAAAATTTTAAAAATATATTATACATATTTGTATACAAATTATGACAGATAGTTATTAATGATAATTCTGTAATCGCTATTTCCTACACACCCAAAAAAATATATTGCATTGTACCAGAGATTAAAAAGGTGTGTTTAGAGTTCAAATTGACCAACTCTTATGTGGATCCAAATATTCCATTTAACCCTTTGCTCTTTCCCTACAACCTTCATTATCATATCAAACATTCAAATAGTCAAACTTTTCAGACCACGCACGAACTCAGTGACGTTCCAAAAAAAAGAGTTTGATAACAGTTAAAAAAGTCTTTCGAAGTAATATTATATGTAAAATTATTATTTCAAAATTTAAAGATAAATTTAAATTTAAATTTTAGGATATTAAATATAACAAACTGAAATAAATAATTCTTTTGTAAAACAAAAAAAATTAATATTTGAGTATTTGTAATATGTTCCACAAAAAGAGTCATAATTATTATAATTTTGTTTATTGTCAATTTATAATATTTTAAAATTTAAATTATTGTAACTTAATATTTTAATTAATACAATTAATATTTTAAATTAATTAAAATTATTATTAAGAATAATTTTTATTAAAATAGTAATTACATTACAATTTGAATTGTAGTATACTATAAATGAAAGAACAAACTCAAACTTAAATCTTTTTGTAGAACATATGAGGGTTTTTTTGTCACGATCAATGTATGAAATTTTAAAGTTGTAACGTAGTGTAAAGTTATTTACTTTATAGTTTATTATTAAAAAAAATAGTCAATATTGTAAGTTACATAAAAAGTGTTATTAAAAGTAAATTTATTACGATAAAATTTTTAATGTATTTATATTACAATTTATATTAACCACAATTAATTCTAAAAAAATTATTTAGAACTAAACAGTAACCAATTTTATCCAGAGTTTAAAAATATCCAAATTGTCAACATAATAATGCTTTGTAGAGTAAAATTCAAGAATAATATTCTTGTATCAAAAATAATTTGGACAGAAAAGAAATATATTTTTTGGATGAATAGTACCCCATGAATAGTACCATGTGAATAGTACTTCGGGAATAGTACCTTATGAATAGTACCCCGACATTAAAAGTACCCCAAATACACGAGTGAATAATATTCGGGTGAATAGTAACCCGTGAATAGTAACTCGTGAATAGTACTCTGACATGAAAAGTGCCCCGGATACCCGAGTGAATAATACTAGACTGAATAGTAACTGGGTGAATAGTAACCCGTAAATAGTAACTCATGAATAGTATTCCGGTATGAAAAGATCAATAATTATCAGGAAAGCTCATAATAATATTTCCATGAAAAGATACTGGATGAAGCGCAAATATCAATGATATTCTACTAATTTCATGGAGTATAGAAGCAATACTTCAACATAATGAGTGTATAATTAGGAATACGAGATGAAATAATATTACTCACATACTACATTGTATGGAAGAAAATATTATTCCTATGAATACTGAACAAAATAATATCCCTTACCCCAGAAGAAGACTGGATACTGGAATAGTGAGGTAGCAGACTTCTCTTCTCCTTTCTCTTTATAGATTCTCTCTTTATAGCTTCTATATCTATAATTTCTCTTGTGAGATTTAATGAATTGGTGAGAATGAAGGAAGAATGAGCTTCTATTTATAGGAAAATATAGTTTCGATAATTGTACGTTTTGGGGCTCAAAATATTACAGTATAATACATTCATCTTTTCCTTCATTTTTAATTTAGTCCTGCAAGTATTATCAAACTTGAACCACCTCCACTAATAGTACATCAAGTGAATCAATAGTTCAATCGTGTGAATCAATAGTTCTATACATGTGAAAATACAAATTACAGTATAGTACCTCCATTTATACCTCCATTTTTAACTTAGTTATGCAAGTATTATCAATCTTGCACCACCTCCCCTAATAGTACATGAAAGTGAATCAATAGTACACACATGTGAACAAATAGTTATAATCATGTGAATTAATAGCAATTAATTGCTCATTTATCTGATTAATTACACGATTGGTAAATATAACTTCCAGACATCAACTATTATCGAAATAAATGTCGATTTCTACTAACACTAATAATCCCAACACAATAGAACTATCAATTTCATCTTTAATCAACACGAACTTATTCATCATTAATATTATAACTCACAATACTTAACAACCAGGTCGCTCCCAGGAAAGAGGGGGCTTTCTGATAAGGATTTCTCCTCAGTGGCGCAAAATTAGGTGACCAAACCTCTCATTGACAGAACTTCTAGACATTGTCAATATTGCAACTTTGTCATCTCAATTATTGATTTAATAAATATTATGCAGATGATACTGTGACAATAATTGAATCAATAATATGAGAGATATGATGCAAAGAATTATCAGAATAATAATTCAAGATAAGCGAGTGACTTCTTACGTAAGCATTAATAATCAATATCGTGTGCTACTATGCAACCACGCGTATTACTGTAATTTTAATACCGAGTAGTTCAACAGTTTTAACAGTAACACTTTCGCCCTTATTTTTATAAAAAGATAATTCTGTCGTTTTCTAACTACGACAATACTTCAATTATGGGGTCCACCAATGATTGTCTGCATTTAATATTCCTGTTAAAACAAATACTCCCAAAATCGATCGAATATTATATAACCACTTGCTTACTTTGCAAAATTTGTAAATATTACCCACAACTATAACATTATATCAAATCTACACCATAATATTCAAAAATATATTTCGAGAAAAATAATCTTTATTCATAAAAGTTGGGGTCTTACAGATACCATTACTATTCTTCTTTTTATGTTTTATTTTGGACTTAAAAATATGTTCATGATTTAAGTTACTCCTCTCGCCTAAGAATAAAAGTTCTTATTATTTTATGTAATCTCAAGTTAAATATTTACTTATATTAAATAATCTATTTTTATGCAATAATTTGTGCGTAATATCCTTTCTATTAAATGTCATAATTTTATTTTTTATAAATATTTATATAATATCACTAGTCATGTATTAAAAAATATGCAATTAGATGAGAATTTAAATATGAATAATTTTATCATTTGACATTTTTTTTAAATTCGCATAAAATCAATCATCACTTTCATTCTCAGATTGAGGGAGTACTTGTAAGTATATCCTACTTCTATCTAGAAATAGGAAATATTGGGAAGTATAGATATAATAATCAGGTTTGATGAGGTTGGGTTTATTTGCGTCGAAAGCTCGGAACTAACATGCTTAGCAATCGGTTGTCACTAGTACTATTTCAACAACCATAATCTATACCGTTGATCGCAATATTGGATGACACAGATTGAAATGGATTTTCCCCTGCCGCTACAGGTTGTAGCGACATGAGAATTTACTCATTTTCCCATCATTTTCTCATGTGCTACATTGTCTACCGCTACAAGTTATAGCGGTAGTTTAGTTAACTAATAAATTAGAATGGCTCAGTGGTAGCTTAATGGCCCAATAACCCATCGGTCTTAGGTTTGAAACCTAGCTATGATGTTTTTTCTTTTATGTTATATTTTTTGTGTATTAGATAAATTTTATTACCATCTATATATATATACCTATCTTAAATCTTTACATTAAACTAAATATAAATAAAGTTACTATGAAGAACTTCCTTGACGTATTCCCTGAAGAACTTTCTAGCCTACTCCCAGAGCGTAAAATTGAATTTTGTATCGACCTTGAACCCGGTATAAACCCCTTTCCAAAGCCCCATATCGAATGGCTCCTATTGAACTTCAGGAGTTAAAGACCCAACTGCAGGAATTGTTAGACATCAATTTCATTCATCCTAGTACGTCTCCTTGGGGTGCTCATGAACTATTCGTAAAGAAGAAAGATGGGAGTATGCGATATTGTATTGATTATCGGGAGTTGAATCATGTCACCATCAAAAATAGGTACCCATTGCCACGTATTGATGACCTGTTTAACCAGTTGCAAGGCGCCAAATTCTTTTCAAAGATTGATCTTCGTTCCAGATATCATCAGTTAAAGATTAAAACCGATGACCTTCCAAAGACGGCTTTCAGAACTCGGTACGGGCATTATGAATTCCTAGTCATGTCCTTTGGATTGACTAATGCTCGTATTGCCTTCATGGACATGATGAACCGAGTATTCAAAGAATATTTGGATCATTTTGTGGTCGTCTTTATTGATGACATTATCATATACTCCAAAAGTCGTGAAGATCATGAGCAACACTTGAGGCTGATACTCCAAAAGCTTCGTGAAAACAAGCTTTATGCCAAGTTAAAGAAATGCGAGTTCTGGCTTAAAGAATTAACATTCCTTGGGCACATAGTATCAAGCAATAGAATATCTGTTGACCCGGCAAAGATTGAAGCAATACAAAGCTGGGAGCAAACCTAAATCAGTGACCAAAGTACGTAGCTTTCTCGGCTTAGCTGGTTATTATCGGAGATTCGTAGAAGGGTTTTCTCCAATCGCTACTCCATTAACTAAGCTGACTCGGAAAGATACAAAATTCGGTTTGGAGCGAGGAATGTGTGAAGAGTTTTCAAGAACTCAAAAGAAGACTCATTTCAAAGACTGCGATAATACCATCGACTTTGGAGGATTTGTCATCTACAGTGATTCTTCGGGCAAAGGGTTAAGATGCGTTCTCATACAACATGGAAAAGTCATAGTATATGCCTCTCGACAACTCAAAGAATACGAGAGGAATTATCCTACTTATGATTTAGAGTTGGCAGCTGTTGTCTTCGCACTTAAAATTTGGAGGCATTACTTGTATGGGGAGAAAGTGGAGATCTTTACGGATCATAAAAGCCTCAAATATTTCTTCACCCAAAAGGAACTCAACATGCGGCAAAAAGCGTTGGCTTGAATCATTGAAAGATTATGATCATACCATTCAATACCATCCCGGTAAAGCGAACGTAGTAGCTGACGCATTGAGTAGAAGATCATATGCGAGTACGAGTGCGATATTGTCAACGCAAAGGCCCATTTTATATGACTTGCAAAGGATGGAGATAGAGTTAAAGACTCCAGGGACCCACGTGATGATGACAAATATACGAATAGAACCAAATTTAATCGATAAAGTTAAAGCTGCTCAAGCTACAGACCTGGAGTTGATACGTATGAGGAAGAAAGTACAAGAAGGTGCTATGCCGGAAGCAAGAATCGATGAAGAAGGAATACTTCGAGTCAAATCCAGACTTTGTGTTCCTAACAACCCTAATTTAAAGTATAAAATCATTATGGAGGTACACAACACACCGTTTGCAATCCATCTTTGGAGTACCAAAATTTATCTTGATCTTTGACATACATTTTGGTGGAGCAATATGAAGAGAAAGATAACAGAGTTTATCTCAAGGTGTTTAACTTGTCAACGAGTCAAGGCGGAGCATCAAGTACTAAAAGGTCCATTGCAACCACTTGAAATTCCAGAATGGAAGTTGGAGCACATTACCATGGATTTCGTTACTGGTCTTCCCAAGGTTTCTCAAGGCATAGATGCAATTTGGGTCATTGTTGATAGATTGACCAAGTCTGCTCATTTCCTACCTATACGAGAAACTTATACACTTGAACGTCTTGCTCGTATGTACATAAACGAGATTGTAAGACTGTATGGTATGCCAGTATCCAAAGTTTTTGATCGTGACACAAGATTCACTTCAAGATTTTGGGTTAGTTTGCAAAAAGCTATGAGAACGGATTTACGATTTAGCTCGGCATATCATCCTCAGACGGACGGGCAGTCGGAGAGGACTATTCAAACTCTTGAAGATCTATTAAGACTCTGTGTCCTTGACTTCTAGGGAAGTTGGGACAAGTTCTTACCATTGGTGGAGTTTTCCTACAACAACAGTTATCAAGCAATTATTGTCATGGCTCCATTTGAGGCGTTGTATGGAAGAAAGTGTCGTTCTCCAGTATGCTGGGATGAGGTGGGTGAAGCAAAGTTGTTGGGACCGGAGTTGGTATGTATGACTACGAAAAATATTCAAACGATTCGACAACGTATAAAAACCTCACAAGATCGACAAAAGAGTTATGTTGATCTTCATCGAAAGGACGTGGAATTCGATATTGGAAATCATGTGTTGTTGTTGCTCCATGGAAGGGAGTTACGTGATTTGGAAAGAGAGGAAAGCTCAACTCTCGATTCATTGGCCCATTTTTAATCCTTGATCGAGTAGGAACTGTGGCCTATAGACTCGCCTTACCGCCAAGTATGTCTCGTGTTCATAACATTTTACACATATCTATGTTACGTAAATATTTGAAAGACTCGAACCACATTACTGAATTAGAACCAGACGAGATAGAGGAAGATTTAACGTATGAAGAGTTACCTGTTAAAATCTTAGATAAGAACGATCATATTCTATGCTCCAAGGTTATACCTCAAGTAAAAGTTTTGTGGAGAAACCACGATATGGAAGAAATGACCTGGGAGTTAGTATCTTAGATGAAGTCAAGATATCCTCACCTCTTCGATATACCAGGTACGTACCCTAATTTCGAGGCTGAAATTTCATAAGAAGGGGAGGTTGTAAGACCCCAACTTTTATGAATAAAGAATAATTTTCTCGAAATATATTTTTGAATATTACGGTGTGGATTTGATATAATGTTATAGTCGTGGGTAATATTTACAAATTTTGCAAAGTAAGCAAGTGGTTATATAATATTCGATTGGTCGGGGAATATTCGTTTTAACAGGGAATATTCGTACGATGACACAATCGTTGGTGGATTTCACAACGGAAGTATTGTCGTAGTTAGAAAACGACATAATTATCTTTTTATAAAAATAACGGTGAAAGTGTTACCGTTAAACTGTTGAACTACCCGGTAGTAAAAGTACAGTAATACGTGTGGTTGCATAGTAGCACACGGTATTGATTATTGATGCTTACGTGAGAAGTCACTCAGTTATACTCAATTATTACTACAATAATTGTTTCATCATATCTCTCATATTATTGATTCAATTATTATCACAGTATCATCTGCATAATATTTATTATTATTAAATCAATAATTGAGACGACAAAGTTATTCATATTATTATTTGCAATATTGACAATGTCTAGAAGTTCTGTCAAGGAGAGGTTTGGTCACCTAATTGTCCGCCAATAAGGAGAAATCCTTATTGAAAATCCCCCTCTTTCCTGGGAACGACCTGGTTGTTAAATATTGTGAGTTATAATATTAATGATGAATAAGTTCGTGTTGATTAAAGATGAAATTGATAGTTTCATTGTGTTGGGATTATTAGTGTTAGTGGAAATCGACATTTATTTCGATAATAATTGATGTCTGGAGGTTATATTGACCAATCGGGTAATTAATCGGATAAATGAGCAATTAATTGCTATTATTTCACATGCTTATAACTATTTGTTCACATGAATGAACTATTAATTCACATTATTTACTATTAGGGGAGGTGGTGCAAGTTTGATAATACTTGCTGGACTAAATTAAAAATGAAGAAAAATAGGAAGGTATTATACTGTAATATTTTGAGCCCCTAAATGTGCAATTATCAAAACTATATTTTCCTAAAAATAGAAGCTCATTCTTCTTTCATTCTCACCAATTCACTAAGTCTCACAAAAGCAATTATTATAGAGAGAAATTATAGAGAGAAAGAAGAAGAGAAGTCTGATACCTCACTATTATAGTATCCAGTTTCTTCTAAGGTAAGGGGTATTATTTTTTTCGTATTCATGAAGAGAGTTATTTTCTTTCAATACTCGTAAGGGTTGTTATTCCATTCTTTATTATTATGTTGGAATAATCTGTCTATGCGGTCTATCGCATGCCTGGTGAATTCTTCTGTTATTCCATTCTTTATTATTCTGTTGGAATAACATGTCTGTGCGGTCTATCGCATGCATGGTGAATTCTTCTGTTATTCCATTCTTTATTATTCTGTTGGAATAACATATCTATGTGGACTACTGTATGCACGGTGAATGATCCTTCGTATTCATTCCTTATTAAATTGTGGAAATGATTTGTCTACGTGGATTACCGCATGGCGGGCAAAAATCTATTTGCAGTTTTATACTCAGTTGGTTAATGTTTTGGCTTCTATACTCCATGAAATTAGTAGAATATCCTGGATATTTGCGCTTCATCCAGTATCTTTTCATGGAAATATTCTTCTGAGCATTCTTGAATTTTACTCCACAAATATGTTAACATTTTGGACGTTATTGATTTCTGGATAAATTAAATTATAAATCTTTAAAAAATTATCCTTTAACTTGTTTTATTGAATTCTTATATCATTGTCATCATCATCATGTTTATAATATGTTGAAAGTCATCTGTGGCCTGTAGTGCATGGATAGACTTGGTATGATTATGACCAGGGATTATTTGGTATAATCATGACCGTAATGTTACAAATGATGTGGTAAAAGTCCTCATTGGCCCGTAGTGCATTGATAGACAGTTGTTGGCATGATCATGAACATTGATGAATACACGAATATCCTTGGCCCATAGTGCATGGATATTTTGTGGTCGTGATACTAATGAATATCCTTGGCCAGAGTGCTGGGATGATGTGGATTATTTATTAAGCTGAGTCTCGGTGATAAAAGTGATGAAAAACCTTTTAAATCATAGAAGATAGTAGATTTAATTCTCTACTTGACTCTTCTAATGGATTGCTTGTTCCGCTGCAGTTAAACTTGATGTTTGTTATATTTTATCAGTTTAACACTGTGTAAGGCTAACGATAAATTATTCTGCATTATCTTAGTCATAATATTTCTTACTGGGCTAGTTGAGCTCACCCTTTCTTTCACTGTTCTCTTCAAGAAATGAGAATATAGCTGGGATGAGTCGGGGAACGGATTGATGTCCAGATGGTTGTTTTAGTAGTCCTCACTATTCTATAAAATAGTGTGACAATAAATGTAATGAGGACTCCATTGAGTGTGGATATTGTCTAGATGACAATATTCTTATTATAACTCTTAGATTATGTTTTGTCGTATTTTACACGACTGTTGTATAATTAAGTTGTATTTGAATTTTTTACCATGTATTTGGCGACTCAAGATGGGTGATGTATACCTATTTTGGGGGCGTCACAAGTTATGTTAGGCCAAAAGCCATAAGGCTGTGTTTGGCTACATAAAATTCCCTCATACTAGATTATTTTAATTATATTATATTATATAGTTACTTTTGTCACACTTGATTTTAGTTCATTTAAATGGCTTTAGCTTAATTAATTTAAATAACTTATAATGGTAATTATAATAATTTTTATTATAATTATATTTATGAATAATAAATAATTACATATCTAATTTAAATTATTAAATTAGACCAAACCATTATTTTATTTAATTTACTTATTTTCTTAAATATTAAGCAATTGATTTAATTTAATTATTTCCTTAAATTAAATCCTTCAGATAAAATTAACATTATTAAATTTAATTAACATTAATCAATTTAGTTACTAAATTAATTCACTACAATTCATCAATTATTTATTTCCCTCAATAAATAAATTATTTAAAATATTTATTTAATTCAATAAATATTTAAATTAAAATACAAATTTCTCAGTCGTTACAAAACTTGAACTGTGCATCCTTCTTCAATAAACTGCAAAGTGGCATTGTTATCTTGGAGAAATCTTTAATGAATCTACGGTAAAAGCCTGCATGTCCTAGAAAACTTCGAAAACCTTTTACTGAAGATGGTGGCGACAAATTCTCAATAGTCTCTAATTTGGCTCTGTCCACCTCAAGTCCCTTCTTCGATACCTTATGTCCCAAAATTATTCCTTCTTGTACACCAAGTTCATCTCAACACATCTTCTCAATACCATCACTAAATTTTCCAGACATAAATCAAAAGAATCCCCAAAATACTGAAAAATCATCCATAAATGTAATAACCGAATATTTTCAATATAATTAAATAAGAAATTTTGCATATAAATTTTTTTATATATAAAGGTGAGAATATGTGCCAAGTAAAGTATATGTATATATGTGATAAATAAAAATTATTTATTACTATTGATCATTATAGATTATATTCTTATAATAAATTTTGTAATAAAAACAGTTATTATTTATTTTTCGTGAATATATGATTTTTAGGATTTTGATGATAAGTAATGAATACACTCTTAGATTTGCAATATCACTCTCGTGGACATTAATTCATGTCGTATAAAATGAGTTTAGCGGTGAAAGTTGGCACGAGCTCGGTTACACCGATCTTGGCAGACTGTCGTCGTGCATGCAATGCCTTGCCGTCTCAAGAAACCTAAATCAGCAGTAATTGCCAAAGGGTCGATTGGAGAAAATTTATTTTTCTACTTTAGAATTTAAATGGAATAATTATGTGATGTGTGACATTGATTAACCATGAAATAAAGTATGTTATGATTGACGAAGGAAATATTAAGTAAACCATTAATTGATATTAATTAATTGTAGAAGAATATTGATTTCTGGGAAATTAATTGATAATATGTTATTACTATTATTTACAATATATCTATAAATATAATAAGAATTATTTAGATAATTAATGATTATGGAGATCCATAAATACATTAACCGATGATGATTGGAGAAATTAATTTTGGTGTTAACTAATCAAAGAAGTGAATAATTTATTTAATTAACATAAAACGAATAAGTTATTAATATAATAAGATTTTATTGACTATTATGTGCATGTGAGCAATATTATATGACTATACTATATAGTGTAGTGCGACTTTTACGTGATTGCATAGTGAGTTTTATTGAAACTATATGGTATATGTATATCGTGAAATGTGTAAGTAACCATATATTAAGGTCTATTAAAACTATAGGGTATTCATGAAGGTGTATGTGACAAAATGTATGTGGGTATATATTAAAATAATATACTATGAACATATTGTAAGCTATTATTTTAATAAAGTATATCGGTGAGATAAAATATACATGTACTATATGTATGTTACATTGCCATATTACATCTACTACCTTGAAATATTAAATATGTAAATCGTATTGTGACATTAGATTATAACTAAGGTATGGTTGATATTGGTATACTATATAACATAAGAGTAGGAAATTGTATAAGTGTTACAAGATTGCTAAGTATTTGGGTTATCCCAAATTTAGTGTCCAAAATGCTCCCTATTTTCACATTCACGTGAACTACCAAAAAGGCTAAGGCCTATTATCTCCTCCTTCTTCCAAGCTCAAGCTAGCAATCTAGGTGATGATTATGGGGGAAGTGGGAATAATGATGCAAACCAACTACCAATTACCAACTCCTTGATAACCTTCATGCAATTCTTCCATCCTTTGGTTTGATTTCTTGGACAATGGCTTGGCATGGTCAAGGAATTCTCTATAAATTGAACACTTCCCTTCATTATCTATGTTGCTTGAATTATCTGATAATTTGTTAAGTGTGAGATTGAGGGCATACTAGTATTCTAAGCAAATGGAATTTCATTTGGAGCAAGTTCATTGCACATTTCAAAGGTATAATTCCATCTTCCTTGCTTCCATTTCATTCTCTGTAAAAAAATGGAGTTTGAGTTCTTGAAATTCAAATTCTTAATTATGTGGAATTAGATGATGATGAGGTTGGTTAATGTTTAATTAGTTGTTATATAATCATACAAGCCTGTTTAAACTGATATGTGGATATTTAGAATCAAGTTTGTGTATAATTGTTGTGGTTGGGTTAAAGTTCTGCCGAAGCAAACTGTTCTTGGCTTGAACCGAACACTGCAGCGAGCTCTGCCGGATTTACACGAGGCGTTAAATAGCAGCTACGCCAATCTGCTTTCCGACTTTTACTTTATGTTAAAAATTTGATCAATGTTAGTCAATTATTATGACTTAAACTAGCTGAAAATATGTGTAATAAGTAAATATAAGTATAGTTAACCTAATGAGAGCATATTTAGATTAGCATACATGATTAACGAAGGAGTAGAGTTTAAAATGGATTTAGGACTTTAGAAAGGAACTTGATATGTATGTATGCTATGTTTATATTCTGACTTTGCAAGTATGTTAGTATGATTTGGAAAGGCTTGAATAACCCGTTAACTTGGTTTCATATGATTCATAGTTCTTTGCTCATGACCACTTTATTTAGGATTTGTATTAAAGAAGTTTGAAGTTGGTAAAGTGAGCTAATATGCATGACTACTACATACTCTATATTCTGACCTTGTGAGCATGATAACATGACTTGACTACATATGATTAGAGCCTTAAAGTTGTCTTGAATGTGTTAAATTTCATTGTTCAAGCTTAAAATAGTTGTAAAAGTAAACTTAAACATATTTTCTAAATATAGTTGCATCACATAAATGTTTAGATTCTATAGGATTAAGAGGTCACGATACGTCTATAATATCCCTATACATGATCCATATGTATTGAACATGGAGAACCTACTAGTAATTTACTAAGGAAAATATGAGAATGTTAACATACTACTTTAGAAGCTAGAATCTGACTTATATGAGCATGTTTGATGATACTTTTAGACGTACTAATGTATCATGCGTATACGCCTACGATGTTAAGAGTGTGAAATCAAGTTAGAACTAAATAAAGCATGTTTTCAAAATAATAACTAGAATAGTTACACATATGTGCTATGAATACTCACAAGCATGCCAAATATGAGTTATACCACTATCTTGAATGTTTAGAACACAAGAATGTTAGACTTAGTGGTTTCATGACCTTGAATGGCCTTAACTTGTTGAAATGTTAAACTTAGAACCATGTTATGAAAGTAGGAAACCTAGATTGACTTAAGAACCAAGGAATGACTGTTGTCATGATAGTATGTATGTTGTGTTCTTGCTGGACAGAAACCACAAGGCAAAAACTAAGTCTTGGCTTGGCCAGAGGGATACGCAGCTGTGCCAACCCTAGGCCTAGCCTTAGCGCAGCTGCGCTAGTCTGAAATCTGAGATAGTGTTATCTGATTTTTGACAGTTGACTTATATGATGCCTATATTGCTAGAAGTTGTTTAAAACCTACTAATACATGTATATATGTGAGGATTAAGTAATAATATGGTGTTTGTCTTGTAAAAGGAAAGTCCATGGGAAAAAAGGACTTAACCTTGAGCATTCTTAAATTGCTTATGAAATAACTAGATAATTGATTTCGTGGTAAACATATAAGCTGATTTTATACCATATGTGCATACTTAAATCATGTCGAGCTTGATTAACGAATGTGTTAGCTAATGAACATCTTATACTTATAATACGCTATAAATAGGATTCGAGAGTGTTGATTTATTAACGTGGATAAACTACACTTAAGGAAAGTATCCGAACTCTACTCTTATTGTGCAAGTATCTTACCTTTGCATTTTCTTTATGCAATGGACATGAGTAAGAAAGTTTCAGAATTATATTATTATTGTACTAGAATATTAACCCTGTTGTTATATATGTTATATCCGATTATTGATTATCAACATGGTACTATATTGTAATTCAGATATATATATTCTGTTCGTTATTTTCTAAACATGGTTATACAAATGTCCCCACTTGGATAGTTATTGTATTTAATCACATATTGAAATATATATATATATATATATATATATATATATATATATATATCGATCGATAGCAGTATGTATACATGAAGTAAGAGTCGTCCAAGCTATTTTACCAGCTAGACACAGATTTAGAAATATCGTTGAATATGATAAAACCTTTTTATATCCAATCAAATTATTTTAGTCTGGATTCCAGACTAAGTATGAACATCCCGAACATGGGAAAACTTTTATGCTCCCAAAGCGGACAGAGTGAACGATAATATCGTTCTTGAATGTAGTATTGATCAATAGAGGGCATAACAGGCTGATCACCCCCCGTGCCCGTAAGTTATGACGGTTTACGGATGAAGTTCTGCTAAACCTATTCAAAAATTAAGAACAATGTTCATAGTACGTCGCCTTAACCCTATTTATAGTCAGTACATAGTTTTAAATTTTTTATAGAGAGTTGTTGTTATTATTATCGGTTCAGATTACTTAACAACCATTGATTTATTGTAGAAGGGTAGTACAAATAAAACATTTAATCCTTTCAGCTAATATTTATAATTGTTATTACTTGTTGGGCACTCAAATGCTCATCCTTGCTTAAATTAAATGTTTTCAGTTAAGTATACCCAACTAGAGGGCTCTGCCAAGAACAAAGGGACATGAAAGCTGTCAGAATAAGTTTGTGTTATCCTATGTAATAGCTAGACTTAAATAAGATGGTGTTATTTATTTTCTATCATGTATTAAAATGTTTTAAGGTCGCGTAACTAGGATTTAGAAAACTCTGATATGTAAATTAAGTTTGATATTTATGACATTATTATTATTATTTCCCTCAAAGAAATGGTATCGTGAAGCACTGAATTTGGGTTTCAAGTACCTAAATTTGGGGGCGTCACAGGTTGGTATCAGAGCTTTAGGGTTAGAAACCATAGGTGGGAGTAGACCTTAGGCTATAACCTTATAGTAGAGGATAACGTTGAAGGTACAAATAACTCATATAGTGTTTAAAAGGAGATGAATCGAATGAATTCATCGTCAAACAAAAATAAAAGATAACTTATATAAAACTTTTACTTGCTGTGTGTATATATTATATGCTAATCAGGATAATTTATGTGTAGATGTCAGGAGGAAAAGGATTATGATACCCTAAGATCGTAATGAAGGAGCCAATATCAAAGCCAATAGCTGAACTAGAGGCTCATGTTGAAGATAACCTTGATGAGATGATCATTTTGGAAAATATAGTACCGGACCCAGAAACGTTGGAACTAACAGATAGTGATTCAGACACTAAAGTTGAAGCTGATCAAGCATCAACGGAGGTACAGAATCTGAGGAACAAGGTTTCTTCTTTAGAAAAGCTGTTGAATAGTCAGCTGCGAAAAGCCTTACTAGAAACAATGGAAGAACAAGATAAGCTTAAGATCCAAATTGATAAAATGAGAGCCACAATCAACATATCGTGTGCAACTCCGAGCAAGAAGGGGAAAAGAGAGATAGAAGGCCACGACTTAGGAAAATTCGATAAGAAGAAATGGAAAAACAATATGTTATCTTTGCGGTTATGAAGGACATACCACTATTTATTGTCCCGACTATAAACCAGGTGCATATTTTATCTAGGGATTAAAAGGTCATCGGCGAAAGGTTGTCCAGGATCAGGAAAAAGCGTAGTGAATAAGTAGTATAAGTACTATTTGAATATGTGTGTTCTATGATAAGTATGTCTGTGTAATAATTCTAACTTTTGTATAAGTTGTAGTAGCGATTCCCGACTTTTGTGGTTACAAAGGGATATCGGATGTTTAAAATAGTATGTGCTATGCTATATACTATGAAATAGTTGAATGAATATAAATCTATGGTTGATTAATGAAATAGGTTTGAAATATTAAACTTATACGATAAGGTTTAGAATGTAAGTTAATAAAATATAGGTTTTGTTTTATTTAACCAGAAAATGTCGCCAAGACGTCAAACTTGAAACCAAAGGGCAGAAGAATCTATCAACAATGCTAGAGGACGACAACCAGACCTAATGCATAATTTCACAAACATGGTAGCTCAAGCCATGCAGAATGGAATGCCGGCCGCGGGAAATCAACCAGACAATCGATTTGAAAACTTCAAAGATTTTATGGCCGTAGGACCGCCAGAATTTAGAGGTACCACTGACCCGATAGAAGCCCAAACTTGGGTTAAGGAAATAGAAAAAGCATTTGTAGTCGCTAGGGTAGATGAGGGGCAAAAGACAGCTTTTTCCACCTATATGATGAAAGAAGAGGTGAATTTCTGGTGGGAGGCGAATCAAGCTAGGACCGGAGAAGGAGTGATAGCATGGACTAGGTTTAAGACGCTATTCTTTGAGAACTATTTGTCAGCTAGTGTACATGCTAGGATGGAGGTGAAGTTTTTGGAATTGAAGTAGGAGAACTTGACAGTTGCGGAGTATTCCGCAAAGTTCAATGAGTTAGCTAGGTTCGCTCCGCACCAAGTGGACACGGAGGCTAGAAAGGCAAGGAGGTTTGAGCTTGGCCTAAAACCCTGACTCTACAATAAGGTGGTGGTGTTGTAGATTAATACGTTTTTCGCACTCTTAGAAAAGTCTATCATAGCGGAAGGGGAAAGTGAGGCCATGAGTCTCTACAATAAGTAGAGAAAGAATAAGGGTGAGGGAGCTGGGAAGGTAGAAGTAGGGGTGAGAAAAGGAAATGGAACAATTTTGGAAATGTCCAAGTCAAGCAGGAAGGCGTGAAAAAGCAGGTTGTGCAGTGTAAGAATTGTGGGAAGAGTCATTCAGGAGAGTGTCTTAAAGGAAAGTTTGTGTGCTACAAGTGTGGGCATGAGGGACATATATCTCCTAACTACCCCAATCCTAGGATGAGCAATGGGTGTTTTCTGTGTGGATCCACAGAGCATAAGGTGAAGGACTATCCAAAAAGGAGAATGGATATAGGGAGCGTGAATGCGGGAAGAGGAAGTGGAACAATGGCGATAATGTGACACCCCCAAATCCCGGTACTTCATTACCTCAAGATTTGGTGTTCACGTAATCAAAACATTCATTTATAACTACCCAATCATAAATAAAATTGAATAATAAACCTGCCCATACAGGAATTACATAAAATAAAATCTCCCAGGTTATCTAACCTTTACAAACAATCATTCATGCGGAAAATTTAAAATAAACTTCATTACAATCTTTAAATCAAGGTCTGATAATAAACCTATCAAACTATTACAAGTCTTCAGAACTTGTTCGTATTTCCCTTTCCTTTACTGGTGCTAGTTTCGTCACCCTTTCCATCGTTAGCTATAAGGATTTTACATGCAAGAGTGAGCAAACAAGGCTCACTTGAAATATCAATGAATAAAACTTTTACATTCTTTGCCCATTCAGGGGCTCAATAGAACTGAACAATAAGTTCTATTAACTTCTTATACGTTCCTTGCCTATTCAGAGGCTTAAAAGAATTGAAACATTCCTTGCCCATTCAGGGGCTCAATAGAATTGAACAATAAATTCTATCAACATCTTAAACATTCAACTGAGGGTCTAATGACCACGAACCTTGTCCATAGTTATAAGTAATCTTTTAACTTTAACTTTTACAGTCATACGACTATAATGACTTAAAGTTACCTAGGGGGATCAACCCTTCGTACATGTATTATATACAAACATTTCAGCGCAAAGTACAAAACTAAGCGTAACCCCTATAAATAGGGTTGTTCATCTCAGTATTTTGAGTACAAGTCTGTCCCAAAGATAGTTTGGTTTGGATACACGTCAAGGTAATTTGGAATTCAACGGACATCAACTAAGGATTAGTTGAATAAAAGATAATAACACTATGTTATTAAATAATCCTGACTAAATAAACATTTCGTTCTAAGTTCATGCTTTAGGGATAATCTAATAGCATAATCATTGAATAACACATCATACCTTGCTTTGAATAACATTAAGCTAAGGTTACATCTTAGAATTTAATATCAAGCATGCACAATAAATAATAACTTGAACGACAAACTGGTTCAACAGAATAAAGGTACTTGCATGCTAATATAACAAGTTTAGAGTTAAGAAAAACTTGCATAATCATAATAACTATCTCCACGAAAGTGTAGAGATGGGAATCTTGTATAATCATAAATAGCTAAATACAATCAAGTTGATTAATGAAAATAATAGATTTAGAATCTTGCTCAATTATAGAGTTAAAGAACTTTCATAAACACAACAAACTAACTCAACGAAAGTATGGAGTTAGAGAACTTGCCTTGTACGTAGATTAAACCGTTATAATCCAAATCATAATTATCCTATATACATATGTTAACATGACATAATCAGTCAGTAACAATATACTATATCTCTACATCACGTATGCTTTGATTCTAAATTGCATAATCAAATTCTATCCATTAAAACTAATAACAATATTTGTTAATTAGTAATTCCATGTTCACTCATAGTACTAACATACTATAATACCAGAAATACATACTCGACATTTATCATATATCATTCCATTAAAATATCAGACTTTTGTGCAAGATAAAAGTCGTTTATGAACTTTCATTAAGTGGCCGCATACATTCCAGAGTTTGAATTAATGGTATATTATTGCGGCTGCAGATGTGGCGCCCCATGGAGATTTATATAGGGACTTCGTGGTTTGTATGAAGTTCGGCGCTCGGCGTTGACTTGATCTTGTGCACAAGAAAAAATCCGGTCAAGGCTGATTTTGGCGCTAAGGCGCAAAACTTCGAGATAGGGCGTGGATTTTGGCGCTGGTGCGCCGAAACTCACAGAAGCAAAATGAAGAACATAGCCAAAGCTACAGTCTTAATTTCCAACAATAATTAACCCCAACTAACATGTATAACTTCACGTAATTACACATAAATACTAACAATCATCCATAAGCTAATTATTAACAATTTAACAACGATTTTAGGAACAACGATTTTATCTTAAAAACCAAGATTTTAAAACTCAAAACTCCATTGATGATATATCTTGATACATTGACTGTAATTCCATGCTTATAACCAAATTAATACCTTTGAAATACAAGCATACCAATATATAGCCCAATTAACATGTATAGTTCAATTTCTCAGTTAGCATACAATTATATATATAACCTTTGATATATTCTACACTCAAGTTCATACTCACACGTTTTCACTGTGAAAACCAATTTCTTGAATATGTAATTTAGCATACCATCATATTTATATATTAAACATACAATTATATATATAAATATTTATATGCTAGTATAACAATTATAACAACAAAACACGTAATTCCCTAACCAATTATACCAACATAGCTTATACAGAAATTTTGGTAAAACTCTTACACACAGTGATATACCAGAAAACAAAGACTACCAAGTTCATAGGAAAATGGCTTAAAACATATCTACGTACATACGTTAAGGTTTTAGAAACCTACCTTTTTGTTGCTTTAGAAAACTTGTAAATCACTGGTGAAAATTTTGACAATCTCAGAGCTTTCCTCTCTCTGTCTCTCTCTCTCAACTATCTCAAACAACTTAAAATTTTGATTAGGCTTAAGCCAAAATAGCATATACGTAACTAAAATAAAACAACGTATTAGCTTAAAACGTACAAAACCGACGCCACACTTATTACCCTAATAATATATCGGTTACAATATATATATATATATATATATATGTTATTATTTACTTAATAATTTAAATTCAAAAGAAAATCAAAAGCCATAAGGCTTTGTTTGGCAAACCATTTCAAAATAAAGGATTAATATACTTACACATTGTTTGGCAAAACTAAATTAAAATTACTTAAATTTATTTTAATAACTTTTTATAACATAACTATTTGTCATACTTTATTTAATAACAATTTATTAAATAATTCACTTAATCACTTAAGTCAATCCACATAACACATTAATTATTTAACAAATAAATAATTTACTAAATAAACTCAACAAATTGAACAATTATTTATTCAATAATAAACACATCCAATAAATATTTATATAAATCAATAAATATTTATAATTTACACTTAAAAATATGGAATGTTACAGATAACAGGACCAACTTTAACAAAATCAACTACAAGAGTCTTCAACATGACAGTTCAGGATACCGTAGCAGCCGGGGATGGAACTTCAGGTATTATTCGTATGAATTATATTTTCGTATATACGATTTTCTTAAATATATGTAAATTATGTTATAAAGAAATTTTGAAGGAGAAATTTGAGTTCTGTTAGAAATCAGATTTCCGTATAATCAAATAGACAAGTTTTATGTTGAATAGTTAAAGATCAATTCGATCGAATTTGATCGAGATCTACTTGAAAAGATTGTGTATGCTATTTTCCCTAGTATCTATAAGTTTTGAAGCGGTGATTCCGGGGACGGAATCCTTATAAGGGAGGGTGGATGTAATAACCCAATATTTTCAATATAATTAAATAAGAAATTTTGCATATAAATTTTTTTATATTTATAAAGGTGAGAATATGTGTCAAGTAAAGTATATGTATATATGTTATAAATAAAAATTATTTATTACTATTGAGCATTATAGATTATATTCTTATAATAAATTTTGTAATAAAAACAGTTATTATTTATTTTCCGTGAATATATGATTTTTAGGATTTTGATGATAAGTAATGAATACACTCTTAGATTTGAAATATCACTCTTATGGACATTAATTCATGTCGTATAAAACGAGTTTAGCGATGAAAGTTGGCACAGTGCTCGGTTATACTACTTTGAGTATTTGTCGAGTTACAAGCAATGCCGTGTTGTCTCAATGAAAGATAAAATCAAGCGCAATTGGTGCGATGGTTAGTTGGAGAAAATTTATTTTTCTACTTTAGAATTTAAATGGAACAATTATGTGGTGTGTGACATTGATAAACCATGAAATAAAGTACGTTATGATTGACGAAGGAAATATTAAGTAAACCATTAATTAATATTAATTAATTGTAGTAGAATATTGATTTCTTGGAAATTAATTGATAATATGTGATTACTATTATTTACAATATATCTATAAATATAATAAGAATTATTTAGATAATTAATGATTATGGAGATCCATAAATACATTAACCAATGATGATTGGAGCAATTAATTTTGGTGTTAACTAATCAAGTGAATAATTTATTTAATTGACATAAAACGAATAAGTTATTAATATAATAAGATTTTATTGACTATTATGTGCATTTGAGAAATATTATATGACTATACTATATAGTGTAGTGTGACTTTTACGTGATTACATAGTGAGTTTTATTGAAACTATATAGTATATGTATATAGTGAAATGTGTAAGTAACCATATATTAAGGTCTATTAAAACTATAGGGTATAAATACATCATGAATGTGTATGTGACAAAATGTATGTGGGTATATATTAAAATAATATACCATGAACATATTGTAAGCAATTATTTTTAATAAAGTATATCGGTGAGATAAATTATACATGTACTATATGTATGTTACATTGCCATATTACATCTACTACCCTGAAATATTAAATATGTAAATCGTATTGTGACATTAGATTATAACTAAGGTATGGTTGATATTGGTATACTATATAACATAAGAGTAGGAAATTGTATAAGTGTTACAAGATTGCTAAGTATTTGGGTTGTCCCAAATTTAGTGTCCAAAATGCTCCCTATTTTCACATTCACGTGAACTACCAAAAAGGCTAAGGCCTATTATCTCCTTCTTCTTCCAAGCTCAAGCTAGCAATCTAGGTGATGATTATGGGGGAAGTGGGAATAAATATGAAAACCAACTACCAATTACCAACTCCTTGATAACCTTCATGCAATTCCTCCATCCTTTGGTTTGATTTCTTGGACAATGGCTTGGCATGGTCAAGGAATTCTCTATAAATTGAAAACTTTCCTTCATTATCTATGTTGCTTGAATTGTCTGATAATTTGTTAAGTGTGAGATTGAGGGCATACTAGTATTCTAAGTAAATGGAAGTTCATTTGGAGCAAGTTCATTGCACATTTCAAAGGTATAATTCCATTTTCCTTGCTTGCATTTCATTTTCTGTAAAAAAATTGAGTTTGAGTTCTTGAAATTCAAATTTTTAATTATGTGGAATTAGATGATGATGAGGTTGGTTAATGTTTAATTAGTTGTTATATAATCATACAAGCCTGTTTAAACTGATATATGGATATTTAGAATCAAGTTTGTGTATAATTGTTGTGGTTGGGCTAAAGTTCTGCCGAAGCAAACTGTTCTTGGCTCGAACCAGTGCACGCCAGTAGTTTACGCGCCGATTTACATTTACATCGAGTATGCAAGCATTGCGCCGATCTTTGTTTCGACTTTTACTTTCTATTAAAAATTTGATCAATGTTAGTCAATTATTATGACTTAAACTAGCATGAAAATATGTGTAATGTGTAAATATAAGTAGGGAAATGATATTTCCACAATAGTTTTTGATATTTCCACACGAAAAGTGTCGCTATAGATCCTATAGAGACTATTTCTACATCTACAGTGACACTTTGCGTGTGGAAATATCAGAAATTGTTGTGGAAATATCGCTTGCCTATAAGTATAGTTAACTTAATGAGAACATGTTTAGATTAGCATACATGATTAATGAAGGAATAGAGTTTAAAATGGATTTAGGACTTTAGAATGGAACTTGATATTTATGTATGCTATGTTTATATTCTGACTTTGCAAGTATGTTGGTATGATTTGGAAAGGCATGAATAACCCGTTAACTAGGGTTCATATGATTCATAGTTTTTTGTTCATGACCACTTCACTTATGATTTCGTGGTAAACATATAAGCTGATTTTGTACCATATGTGCGTACTTAAATCATGCCAAGCTTGATTAACAAATGTGTTAGCTAATGAACATCTTATTCTTATAATATGCTATAAATAGAATTCGAAAGTGTTGATTTATTAACGTGGATAAACTACGCTTAAGGAAAGTATCCGAACCCTACTCTTATTCTGAAAGTATCTTACCTTTGCATTTTCTTTATGCAATGGACATGAGTAAGAAAGTTTCAAAATTATATTATTATTTTACTAGAATATTAACCCTATTGTTATATATGTTATATCCGATTATTGATTATCAACATGGTACTATATTATAATTAAGATATATATATATATACACCTATCGATACCAGTATGTATACATGAAGTAAGAGTCGTCTAAGCTATTTGACCAGCTAGACACAGATTTAGAAATATCGTTGAATATGATAAAAACTTTTTTATATCCAATCAAATTGTTTTAGTTCGGATTCCAAACTAAGTATGAACATCCAGAACATTGGAAAACTTTTATACGCCCAAGGTGGACAGAGTGAACGACCAGAGGGCTCTGCCAGGAACAAAGGGAAAGGAAAGCTGTCAGAATAAGTTTGTGTTATCTTATGTAATAGCTAGACTTAAATAAGATGGTGTTATTTATTATCTATCATGTAATGAAATGTTTTAAGGTCGCGTAACTGGGATTTAGAAAACTCTGATATGTAAATTAAGTTTGATATTTATGACATTATTATTATTATTATTCCGCTCAAAGAAATGGTATCGTGAAGCACTGAATTCAGGTTTCAAGTACTTTATTTTGGGGGCGTCACAATAAATACCTCCACATTATGCTCCACTATATCTGAAAAGATAGCCATCATACATCTCTGAAAAGTGGATGGGGCATTGCACAGACAAAAAGACATCCTTATGAAAGCAAAAGTACCATACGGACATGTAACAGTTATCTTTTCCCGGTCCTGGAGCTTTAACAATCTGATTGTAGACTGAATACACGTCCAGAATTCAATAAAACTCATGACCCGTTAGTCTATCCAACATCTGATAGATAAATGACAATGGGAAATGATCTTTCCTTGTAGCTTTGTTAAGTCTGCGATAATCTATGCAGACTCTCCACCCTGTTACTGTTCTTGTTGGAATCAACTCATTATTTTCATTAGATAGTATGGTCATACCACCCTTCTTTGGTATACACTGTACCGGGCTAACCCACGAGCTATCTGAAATCGGATAAATAATACATGCATCCAGCCATTTCAACACTTCCTTCTTAACCACTTCCTTCATGATTGGATTAAGTCTTCTTTGATGTTCCATTGAAGGCTTGTTATCATCTTCCAGGAAGATCTTATACTTATAGAAAGATGGGCTGATCCCTTTTATATCTGCGATAGTCCACCCAATTGCTGACTTGAACTCCTTGAGGACTCTTAGCAGTTTTTCTTCCTAAAAAGATGTTAGTGCAGAAGAAATAATCATAGGTAATTTTTAATTTTCATTTAAAAATGCAAACCTCAAATGGTCTGGAAGTGGTTTCAACTCAAGTTCTGGAGGTGTTTCAAGAGATGGCTTTAATTTCACTGATGACTCTCCATCTTTCTTTAATGGCTCAACAGGAGTCTTAAACTTCTGGAACTGTTGAGTTGTGTCAAGTATATGAACAATTTCTTTAATCTCCTCATCATATATTTTTAAATTTCCCACAATAGTATTTCTCAAAGGTTCATGATCCACCAAGTTCTTTACTTCATCGTTTAGTACCTTTTCCACCAAATCCACCCTGAAGTATTCCTCTTCATCTGTCAGAAATTTCATTGCCTTGAATTCATTGAAAATAACTTCCTGATCATGTACTCGCATTATTAGTTCCCCTTTCTGCACGTCTATCAAGGTTCTTCTTGTGGCTAGGAATGGCCTTCCAAGAATGATCAAGATACTTATGTCTTCTTCATAGTCTAATATGATGAAATATGTCGGAAAGATGAATTTATCCACTTTAACCAGTACATCTTCCACAATCCCCCGTGGATAAGTGATAGATCTGTCAGCTAGCTGTAAAGAAATATGTGTCAGCCTTAGAGCCGACAATCCCGACTGATTAAATACTGACAACGGCATCAAATTGATACTTACCCCAAGATCACAGAAGCATTTGCTGAAGCTCATCTGTAAGACCCTAACTTTTATGAATAAAGAATAATTTTCTCTAAATATCATTTTGAATATTATGGTGTGGATTTGATATAATGTTATAGTTGTGGGTAATATTTATAAATTTTGTAAAGTAAGTAAGTTGTTATAAAATATTCATTTGGTCGGGGAATAATCTTTTTGTCGGGGTATATTCGTACGATGACACAATCATTGGTGGACCCCACAATAGAATTATTGTTGGAGTTAGAAAACGACATAAATATCTTTTTATAAAATAACTGCAAAAGTTTTACCGTTAACTGTTGAAATACCTGGTGATAAAAGTACAGTAATACGCGTGGTTGCATAGTAGCACACAATATTAATTATTGATGCTTATGTAAGAAGCCACTCAGTTATACTCAATTATTGCTATAGTAATTGTTGCATAATATCTCATATTATTGATTCAATTATTATCATAATATCATCTGCATAATATTTTATATTAATTAATTAATAATTGAGATGACAAAGTTATTCATATTTTTATTTGCAATATTGACGATGTCTAGAAAGTTATGTTGAGGAGAGGTTTTGTGACACCCCCAAAATAGGTATACATCACCCATCATGAGTCTCCAAATACATGATACAAAATTCAAATACAACTTAATTATACAACAGTCGTGTAAAATACGACAAAAATAATCTAAGTGTTTTAATAAGAATATTGTCATCTAGACAATATCCACACTCAATGGAGTCCTCATTACATTTATTGTCACACTATTTTATAGAATAGTGAGGACTACTAAAACACCCATCTGGACATCAATCCGTTCCCCAACTCATCCCAGCTATGTTCTCATTTCCTAAAGAGAACAGTGAAAAAAAGGGTCAGCTCAACTAGCCCAGTAAGAAATATTATGACTAAGATAATGCAGAATAATTTATCATTAGCCATCAATAGTGTTAAACTGATAAAATATAACAAACATCAAGTTTAACTACAGCGGAACAAGTAATCCATTAGAAGAGTCAAGTAGAGAAATAAATCTACTATCTTCTATGATTTAAAAGGTTTTTCATCACTTTTATCGCTGAGACTCAGCTTAATAAATAATCCACATCATCCCTGCACTCCAGCCAAGGATATTCATTAGTATCACGACCACAAATTATCCATGCACTACGGGCCAAGGATATTCATGTATTCATCAATGGTCATGATCATGCCAACAACTGTCCATCAATGCACTACGGGCCAATGAGGACTTTTACCACATCATTTGTAACATTATGGTCATGATTATACCGAATAATCCCTGGTCATAACCATACCAAGTCCATCTATGCACTACAGGCCATAAATGACTTTCAACATATTATAAACATGAGGATGATGACAATGATACAAGAATTCAATAAAACAAGTTCAAGGATTAATTTTTAAAGATTTTTATTTTAATTTATCCTAAAATCAATAACATCTAAATTGTCAACATGATACTGTTCTGTAGAGTAAAATTCAAGAATGCTTAGAAGAATATTTCCATGAAAAGTTACTGGATGAAGCGCAAATATCCAGGATATTCTACTAATTTCATGGAGTATAGAAGCCAAAACTTTAACCAACTGAGTATAATAGAATATATGAAACTGCAAATGGATTTTTTCCCGCCATGCGGTACTCCACGTAGACAGATCATTTCCACAATTTAATAAGGAATGAATACGCAGGATCATTCACCATGCATGCGGTAGTCCACATAGACAGGTTATTTCAACAGAATAATAAAGAATGGAATAATAGAAGAATTCACCATACATGCGATAGACCACACAGAAAGGTTATTCCAACAGAATAATAAAGAATGGAATAACAGAAGAACTCACTGGCATGCGATAGATCATATGATGTGTTATTCCAATGTAATAATAAAGAATGGAATAACAACCCTTATAAGTATTGAAAGAAAATAACTCTCTTCATGAATACGAAAGAAATAATACCCCTTACCTTAGAAGAAACTGGATATTGGAATAGTGAGGTAGCAGACTTCTCTTCTTCTTTCTCTCTATAATTTTTCTCTATAATAATTTCTCTTGTGAGACTTAGTGAATTGTTGAGAATGAAAGAAGAATGAGCTTCTATTTATAGAAAAATATAGTTTTGATAATTGCACGTTTTGGGGCTCAAAATATTACAATATAATACTTTCCTCTTTTTCTTCATTTTTAATTTTGTCCTGCAAGTATTATCAAACTTGCACCACCTCCCATAATAGTAAATAATGTGAATTAATAGTTCATTCATGTGACTTAATAGTATAATCATGTGAAAAAACTAATTAAAGTATAATACCTTCATCTATACCTCCATTTTTAATTTAGTCATCCAAGTATTATCAATCTTGCACCACCTCCCCTAATAGTACATGAATGTGAATCAATAGTACACACATGTGAACAAATAGTTATAAGCATGTGAAATAATAGCAATTACTTGCTCATTTATCCGATTAATTACCTGATTGGTCAATATAACCTCCAGACATCAATTATTATCGAAATAAATGTCGATTACCACTAACACTAATAATCCCAACACAATGGAACTATTAATTTCATCTTTAAGCAACACGAACTTATTCATCATTAATATTACAACTCATAATATTTAACAACCACGCCGTTCCCAGGAAAGAGGGGGCTTTCTGGTAAAGATTTCTTCTTATTGGAGCGCAATTAGGTGACCAAACCTCTCCTGGAAAGAACTTCTAGACATTGTCAATATTGCAAATAATACTATGAATAACTTTGTCGTCTCAATTATTGATTTAATAATAATAAATATTATGCAGATGATACTATGACAATAATTGAATCAATAATATGAGAGATATGATGCAGCAATTACTGTAGCAATAATTGAGTATAACTGAGTGACTTCTCATGTAAGCATCAATAATCAATACCGCATGCTACTATGTAACCACGCGTATTACTGTACTTTAACTGTCGGGTAGTTCAAAAGTTTAACGGTAACACTTTCGCCGTTATTTTTACAAAAAGATAATTCTGTCATTTTCTAACTAAGACAATACTTTTGTTGTGGGGTCCACCAATGATTATGTCGTCGTACGAATATTCCATGTTAAAATTAACATTCCCCGACCAATCGAATATTATATAACCACTTGCTTACTTTGCAAAATTTGTAAATATTACCCACAACTATAACATTATATCAAATCCACACCATAATATTTAAAAATATATTTCGAGAAAATTATTCTTTATTCATAAAAGTTAGGGTCTTACAACCTCCCCTTCTTATGAAATTTCGTCCTCAAAATTAGGGTACGTACCTGGTATATCGAAGAGGTGAGGATATCTTGACTTCATCTCAGATTCTAACTCCCAGGTCATTTCTTTCACATCGTGGTTTCTACACAAAACTATGACTTGAGGTATAACCTTGGAGCATAGAATATAATCCTTCTTATCCTAGATTTTAGCAGGTAAATCTTTATACGTTAAATCTTCCTCTATCTTGTCTGGTTCTAATTCAATAATGTGGTTATGGTCTTTCACATATTTATGTAACATAGATATGTGAAAAACGTTATGAACACGAGACATACTTGGCAATAAAGCGAGTCTCTAGGCCACACTTCCTACTCGATCGAGGATTAAAAATGGGCTAATGAATCGAGGGTTAAGCTTTCCTCTCTTTCCAAATCTCGTAACTCGCTTCCATGGAGCAACACGTAACAACACATGATCTCCAATATCGAATTTCACGTCCTTTCGATGAAGATCGACATAACTCTTTTGTCGATCTTGTGAGGTTTTTATACGTTGTCGGATCGTTTGAATCTTTTCTGTAGTCATACGTACCAACTCTGGTCCCAACAACATTGCTTCACCCACCTCATCCCAAAGATCTTTGGAGAATGACACTTTCTTCCATACAACGCCTCAAATGGAGCCATGCCAATACTTGCTTGATAACTGTTGTTGTAGGAAAACTCCACCAATGGTAAGAACTTGTCCCAACTTCCCTTGAAGTCAAGGACACAGAGTCTTAATAGATATTCAAGAGTTTGAATAGTCCTCTTCGACTACCCGTCCATCTGAGGATGATATGCCGAGCTAAATCATAAATCCGTGCCCATAACTTTTTGCAAACTAACCCAAAATCTTGAAGTGAATCTTGGGTCTCGATCAGAAACTATGGATAATGGCATACCACGCAGTCGTACAATCTTGTTTATGTATATATGAGCAAGACGTTCAAGTGTATAAGTTTCTCGTAAAGGTAGGAAATGAGCAAACTTGGTCAATCTATCAACAATGACCCAAATTGCATCTATGCCTTGAGAAACCTTGGGAAGACCAGAAACGAAATACAATGTAATGTGCTCCCACTTCCATTCTGGAATTTTAAATGGTTGCAATGTACCTTTTGGTACTTGATGCTCCGCCTTGACTCGATGACAAGTTCAACACCTTGAGATAAACTCCGCTATCTCTCTCTTCATATTGCTCCATCAAAATGTATGTCGAAGATCACGATATATTTTTGTACTCCAAGGATGGATTGCAAACGGTGTGTTGTGTGCCTCCATCATGATTTTATACTTTAAATTAGGGTTGTTAGGAATACAAAGTCTGGAGTTGACTCAAAGTAATCCTTCTTTATCGATTCTTGTTTTCGGCATAGCACCTTCTTGTACTTTCTTCCTCATACGTATTAGCTCCAGGTCTGTAGCTTGAGCAACTTTAACTTTATCGATTAAAGTTGGTTTTACTCGTATATTCACCATCATCATGTGGGTCCCTGGATTCTTTAACTCTATCTCCGTCCTTTTCAATGCTCTTCTACTCAATGCGTTAGCTACTACGTTCGTTTTACCAGGATGATATTGAATGGTATGATCATAATCTTTCAACAGTTTAAGCCAACGTCGGTGCCGCATGTTGAGTTCCTTTTGGGTGAAGAAATATTTGAGGCTTTTATGATCCGTAAAGATCTCCACTTTTTCCCCATACAAGTAATGCCTCCAAATTTTAAGTGCGAAGACAACAACTGCCAACTCTAAATCATGAGTAGGATAATTCCTCTCATATTCTTTGAGTTGTCGAGAGGCATAGGCTATGACTTTCCCATGTTGCATGAGAACGCATCCTAACCCTTTGCCCGAAGCATCACTGTAGATGACAAATCCCTCCGAGTCATATGGTATTGTCAGAACAGGTGCTGAAATGATTCTTCTCTTGAGTTCTTGAAAACTTTTCTAATATTCCTTGCTCTAACCGAATTTTGTATCTTTCCAAGTCAGCAAAGTTAATGGATTAGCGATTCGTGAAAACCTTTCTACAAATCTCCGATAATAACCAGCTAAGCCGAGAAAGCTACGTACTTCGGTCACTGATTTAGGTTGCTCCCAGCTTTGTATTGCTTCAATCTTTGTCGGGTCAACAGATATTTCATGACTTGATACTACGTGCCCAAGGAATGCTACTTCTTCAAGCCAGAACTCGTATTTCTTTAACTTGGCATAAAACTTGTTTTCACGAAGCTTTTGGAGTATCAGTCTCAAGTGTTGCTCATGATATTCACGAGTTTTGGAGTATATGAGAATGTCATCAATAAAGATGACCACAAAATGATCCAAATATTTCTTGAATACTCGGTTCATTATGTCCATGAAGGCAGCAGGAGCATTAGTCCATCCAAAGGACATGACTAGGAATTCATAATGCCCGTACCGAGTTCTGAAAGCCGTCTTTGGAATGTCATCGATTTTAATCTTTAACTGATGATATCCAGAACGAAGATCAATCTTTGAAAAGAATTTGGCGCCTTGTAACTGGTCAAACAGGTCATCAATACGTGGAAATGGGTACCTATTTTTGATGGTGATATGATTCAACTCCCGATAATCAATACAAAGTCGCATACTCCCATCTTTCTTCTTTACGAATAGAACAGGAGCACCCCAAGGAGACGTACTAGGACGAATGAAACCGATGTCTAACAATTCCTGCAGTTGGGTCTTTAACTCCTGAAGTTCAATAGGAGCCATTCGATATGGGGCTTTGGAAAGGGCTAACCCTAAAGAATCACATTTATCTGCTATAAAGAGGATTTTCAAGTATCTCAAGGGTACACCTTACTTGGGGCTTTGGTACCCCAAGGAATCCTCATTTGAACTAACAGGATACACAGATGCTGATTTTTCAGGATGCAAAATAGATAGAAAGAGTACCAATGGTACCTGTCAATTGCTATAAAACAGACTTGTGTCCTGGTTTAGAAAAAAGCAAAACTCAGTGTCTACTTCAACTGCAGAAGATGAATACATTCTTTCTTTGGCATTTCTTGTTGTGTTTCGAGATCCTATGGATGAAAAATCAGCTAGCTGATTATGGGTTTGATTTCAAATCTATTCCCATTCACTGTGATAACACAAGTGCCATAACAATAACTCATAATCCTGTTATGCATTCTAGGACTAAGCATATAGAAATAAGGTATTACTCCATTAGGGATCATGTGCAAAATGGAACTATATCTTTATAATATATCCCTACTGAAAATTAACTTGTTGATGTTTTTACAAAACCACTAGATGAATCCAGATTTAATAAGTTAATAAGTGAGCTAGGCATGCTAAATCTACAACGATAAAATATATGCTCTAGATTGTGCCAACCATAACAGATACAAAGGCTAAACTCAAAATCGTATACATGATCAAGGAAAGTCCTCGATCGTAGAGTTGAAAAGACAAAACTACCTCAACGATCATAGCAAAGACTCAACCATCGTAGTACAGACTCAACGATGACAAAAGCCCCATCAACAAAGCAAGAATGCACACTATGATGATAAGCTTCAAAACGAAGCAATCCCTCTAATAAGCGCCTTAGGAACAAACCTAACCATTGAATCACTCCAAGAGGTTGGCCCTTCCTGAGTTACCTTAAAAGACTGTATGTCAACAACTTATCACAAGGATCCAGTCAGACTGGACGGTCGTAGATTAGACTCGATGATCGTAGCTCAGACACGACGAATGCTGGACAGACTCGATAATCGTAGCTCAGGCTCGACGATCGTAGCTCAGAAACGACGAATGTTGAACAGACTTGACGATTGTAACTCAGACTCGATAAATGCAAAGCAGACTCAATGATCACAAAACTACCTCAACGATCATAGTCCTCCCTAAGGACACATCAGCTTTGCTGGAGTCATGGAAAAATCAGTACAATCCTTATCAGTCATGTTGCCTCTTTTTTAGTTCTAACAAAAGAACTCTAACTTATGCAAGCATACATGTGTCAACAAGCAATACAGAGCAAGTAAAGTATCGATCCCACAGAGAAAGTTGTTTAATTTAAATCACTATACATTTATTAAATCACTATATTTATATGCTCAAACTAATGTCTAAGATTGGTTTGTTACTCGAATCGTAAATAACAACTAAAACAATAATAACGACGAAATAAATCAAACCTAGAAATAATGGGATCCTAATTTCATTTAATATTTCATTTAATCACCACTATCATGCATGACTTGTTCACATATCATAGGAAAGTAGCCAAGAGCACTAAAAGAGTCATAGCCATTTTTCAATGCACTATGACCTACTTACTCAACATCCACAAATGATAGATTCTATGTAATCATCAATATAACCAAAATCACTATATGTCTATGTGAAATTGCAACTATATTGAATTTAAGTTCAAGCCCTTATTCTAACTCATACGGTGAAACAGTATATGTCTATCTGGTTCACGAAATACACAAGCCATATAAAATAACCCCATATATGTATACTATCATGATTATAATCCATACTTGTATGTTCATTGTCAATTCCATACAAGTTCTGAAACGAATGGTGATCAAGCATTCATACATGCAAAACAATCATGATAGACATCCCATATAATATGTAAAACAATCCATCATTCAAACATGCAATCAAACTATATATTAAAATCCGTTAGAATCCCATAATGGAGTTTAGTTCATGACTAAACCAAAAGCCATTATGGGATCAAATCAAAACATGATTAATAAACGAATAATTGAAAGATGAAAGGTAAAAATAATCAAATCCAATTACTGAATATAATTCACTATTCAAATCCTCATATGAATCCAGCAAATACTAATAATAATCCACTCTGGTAGAAAATCCCAAGAAGAAGTAGAAAAGTAGAGTTTTTGGTCTCCTTCTGCGTTGGAATCTCTCCCAGAGAGTAAACCCTAATTACGATGTTAAAAATACGTCAAAACTGAATAATACTTAAATTCTCTGACACCAATCAGATATATCATTTTAAAAACCAATTACAACCATTTTAATTAAACATTAAAATAAACAGCTCAGCAGTGATTAAGCATCGCACGCGGCTGTGCGCTACCCTAGTGTAATCCTCGCACAGGCGCGCGACTTGCAGTGTGTCATGATGTCAAGTTAGGTTCTTACGTTGGCGCGCGTTCCCATGCTTGTCCTGCCGCGCGGCTTCTGCACTTTTGAATCCTGGTTCTGCTGCTGCACTGATCTTCTCCTGCTGCTCATTTCTGTGTTCATCCCTGATGAGTCTCTGCTCCACTTGATTCTTATACCACGCCGCCTCAGCTTCATGCATCCATTCGCCTCATGCCCTCTAAGTCCACCAAATTAGGTCATTTCCTGCACTTTTTCACCAAAAGGAGTTTTAAGTATATGCAATGCAAACTAACATGAAATGCAGCTAAAACATACTAAAATGTACTTGAGATGGGCATAGTTCGCTTGAATTGGTACTCCGTAAGTAGGTATAAAACCCACTTATCAAATACCCCCAAACTTGAACTGTTTCTTGCCCTCAAGCAATGCGTACTAATGAACAATGAAAATGCAGCTATATTACTATGCAACTAAATTATGATGCAACTAATCTCACATTGTCCCAACTATCATAGAAATTCAGTCCAAAATGCCTCAGCGAATTTTTCTAGATTCAAGAATATAGATTCAAACCAAACTGTAGGCATAATGTCATACACTCAGATAATTCATCAATGCTATAGATATGTTGTGTGTGTGTGTGTGTGTTCTGTTCACCAAAACTTGATTTAAGCAAAGAATACACATACTAGACTGCTCAAAACAAAAAATTATAGATTAATGCAAGAATTATGTATATATATGCAACAAAGATTATTCCAACATATCAAAAAAAACTGAGGTTCAACAATGGGTTTAACTGCTTTATTTTTACTCACGAGGGCAATTTTTCGCAATTTCTCGCGGTGTTTATTGCTAGTTTTCTTTTCTTCTTTTTTTTTCACATGACTGTGAAAAGTCTTACTCCATTAGGCAACACTGCTACCCCTTAGCGAGCTTTCGACTAACGACTCCCAGACCATGAAAGACCTTAGGTCGCTAGGTGTAGAGACAATCCCCTTGGGCGTACTTACTCAAGTAGCCAAGGCCCCGAAATAAGACTAGCCACGTTATTACTACATATTTTTTTTATACACAAATACCCATGGGTGTGGTACACCACTCGTTCAATCCTTCAACTTTGTAATAGTAGCATGAGTGATTGAGTGGCTTGGGTGCTGCAGCTGCTCATTATTCCATTGGACTCCTTGTTGAGTACAGAGCATGTGTGACGCCCCCAAAATAGGTATACATCACCCATTCTGAGTCACCAAATACATTGTTCAGAAACATCTACAACTTCATTAATACAATTGTCTTGCAAAATACGACAACACATAAACTGTGAGTTTAAATACAAATATTGTCTTCTAGACAATATCCACACTCAAATAAGTCCTCATTAAAATTATTGATACACTATTTGACAAAATAGTGAGGACTACTAAAACAACTGTCTTGATCCATTACTCCACACCCCGACTAGTTCCCGCTATATTCTCGTCTCTTGAGAAGAAAATTGGAACAAAAAGGAAAAGGGTGAGCTCAACTAGCCCAGTAAAGAATATTATGACTAAGATAATGTACAACAAATTATCCTTAGTCTTCAACAGGGAAAAATCTGATAGAATACAATAGACAACAAGTTTTAGATCAACAATCTGCAGTGAAACAACAATTCATTAGAAGAGTTAAGTAGAGAATGAAATCTATTATCATCTATGAATTTAAAAGTCCATCATCGATATTTTATCCCTGTAACATCAATCAATATACATCATAAATCAAATATTCATTTTTGCACTACAGGCCAAAGATATTCATCTGTTGGTCATGTTCATCTCAACACCTGTTCATCTTTGCACTACGGGCCAAAGATATTCATCAGTTGGTCATGTTCATCTAAACACCTGTTTATCTTTGCACTATGGGCCAAAGATATTCATCAGAAAATCATTCATCTTTGCACTACAGGCCAAAGATATTCAGTAATATCATCATTTAGGACTGAGGATGATGAAAAATATTTTAAATGAAACGAATCCAGTGAAACAAAAGAACAAATATTAAGGATTCGTACTTTACATAATCCAATTTCAAAAAATACTTCATAAATAATCAGAGTAGAGTAAAATTCAAGAATGAAGACCAAAACATAGATCCAATCCAAGATAGGAATCATAACAGACGATCTTGGACACAGAAAATAAAATTTATTTTTTCTGTGAATAGTGCCATATTCGTGAATAGTGCTCGTGAATAGTGAATAGTAAAGGGAATAGTAACTCCGACACTAAAAGATAGAAATTTTATAAAAAAAATCATCATGCTTCCTGAATAGTACTCGTGAATAGTAACTCATGAATAGTAACTCGTGAATAGTAACTCATGAATAGTAACCCCACATGAAAAAGTTCCAAATTTGATAAAAATTTCCAACCAATATTTTGGCATAATGATATTGAAGAAATAATATCATTTTTTTAAAAAAATAATAATATCCCTTACCTCACAAAAACAGTACTTCTAACTGGAATACTGGATATAGTGCTGAAAGAACTTACACCGTATAACAATACTCAAAGTACTAAAATACTCACAAAATACGTTCGATATTATAGAGAGAGAAAGAGAGAGAGAAAACTTTAGTTTCTGGTGTGATTTTCAATTCTAACGTAAGCACCCTATTTATAGGAAATTGCTTAATAAATGAAGGTAAAATTTAATATAATAATATTATATATAAACAAATTTCCTCGCCCACTTCTTGAATCAATTAAAGAAACTACATCACATGCAAGACCCACAATTAATGACAAAAACATTTTTCATATAAAGAAATAATTAAAACTTCCAAAAATAAATTATTTCAGAACTTTAATAATTCATAATAAATAGCCCTTTTATCAAAAAATTCAAATCTTGCGAGTTTTTATAGGAAATTCAATTCTCTACAACTTTGCAGAAGAAAGATTTTCCAAATTCCAAATGCGAAATTGATCAAAATCCACATACACAGACGATTTTACAAAGCTATAATCAAATTTCATCGAGAAATGGGGTCCACCAAACACAAAAACATGTGTTAATCATTTAATGCAACAAAATACTCTTCCTCCTCATATAATCATATATCAAACATTCATTATAAAATATCATCATTATTATATTATAATAATATAATAAAATATTATTTTATCAAAAAAGATAAAATATCAATTTTCAACAATTGTCACTTTAAAAATTTTCTCCATCTATATCCACATAAAATAAATATTTTCCTCATCATATAAATTAATAATTAATTATTCACAAATAATATTACAGAATCAAAATATTGACAACCAGGTAGTTCCCAGGAAAGAGGGGGCTTTCCAATAAGAATTTCTCCTTACTGGCGCGCAATTAGGTGACCAAACCTCTCCTTAGACCGAATTTTCTAGACATTGCCAATAATATTTTCTAATAATATTATTCAGATAATATGAATTATTACTTTGATAATGGAAAATACTGTGTAATGACAATTATTAAAACAACAAGTAATATAAAATATCAACGCAAAGAATTATTGAATCAATAAAATAAAATATTGAGCGAAGAATTACTGTGTAACAATTATTGAGTAGTGCATTCTTACGTAAGAATCAATAATTGGTGCAATACTGGTAATACTCTTGTGCAACAACACGTACATCGTGTTTTAACCACCGGTATTCCAACGAGTGTTAATTGGTAACAATTACTGTTGTTATTTATAAAAACTCAAATTTGTCGTTTTCTTCATCGACGCTATTCTTACATTATATGGGGCCCACAAATGGTCACTTGTGTTAAATGCGAATATTTCCCGACAGAAAGAATATTCCACGACCAAACGAATATTCCCCGACAACAATAAATAGTAATTATAAGAAAATTGAATACTTTTATTTCATAAAATTCAGGGTCTTACAGCATGGCTACCACAGATGCATGCGGAATAGTCCCAGTTCTGCTCCCTAGCATATAACGCAACATGTTTTGATGAATTAAATGGCCTACGTCAATGTACTTGCCTTTGATGATTCCCCACAAAATAATAGCACGCTCAGTGGTTATTGCACTGTAATGAGCTGACGGAACTAGCTTTGCACAGATAAACAGTTTCAATGCTTGGGCATATCGATTCAATGTGGACGATGGAAACGATTTTGGTTCAGTTGTCCCTACCTTATACTTCCATTTGGCGCCCGGAATACGCAAATCAGTAATCACAACTGCTAGATCCGTTTCTAAATATGCACCTTCTATCCAATTGGCAGGCCCGATGGGTGGTACGTCATATATGTTAAATATTTCTCTGATCGCTGAAGGTCAAAAATCCACCTGCTCTTCTCGAACCAGCGTTATGCCTGCTGTTATCATCTCCTCAACATTCGCATAAAATTCTCTAAAAATCCCCATGGGGATAGGCGTAGGAGATGCATCGAAGCCAACCCATCTCTTTCTCAGATCATATACGAGTTGGCCATCCATCCTTTCTCGGTAGAAGTCCCCGTTCCTTCACAAAAGATTTGGCCACACTCTGATAATAGTCCTGTTGGGCCTCCAAACTAATAAATTTATTCTCGTCCAAGACATCCTCTTCTTGGTTATCGGAGGAAGATGCAGATGAAGAAGAGATGGAGATTACGCGTGCTCTTTTTGGACCCATGTGCGGATGATAGAGAGAATGCAGAGGAATTATTGATGAGCATACCCCCAAACTTACTGCTACACAACCCAAGCAGAACCCTAGATTTATGCCAGGAAGGAGATTTTGTGGGTATGAACATTTGTGAGAGTTGATGAGTCTTATGAATATGGGAGAATAGAAGAATACGCTTCTATTATATCAGCTGAGAGACCCAATTAGACAATGACTCGGATTTTATACTTTTAAAAATATTTCCACGTCTACTATTGGGCGCGGCCGCGCGTCCTTGTAATGGTTTTCAAGTGCAGGCGCATGAGTGGCATTACTGGTATGAGATATATAGTCTTGTGGTAGCTTGATCTTGATCTTGTAATCATTCTTGCGACATCACACGACCTTCTACTTTCTCGCATTCTTTGAAGTTTACTCCCAACCTGACTACATGAGATTTCACTTTAAGATTCCTGCAGCACACCATATACCCGTATCAATGTGTGAATTCTAAAATAAGCATAAATGAACAAGTAGATTCTATACAATACTAAAATAATGTCCCATGCATACTCTATTACACACATACTTATGCTCACATAGCTCTCTATTACTAATGAAATAAAGATGAACTAGCTAAATACACTAGTGAGTAAATAAAAGGAAAATAGAGATAGAGATAATGGGTTGTCTCCCATCAAGCGCTAAGTTATAGTCAGTTAGCTTAACTGTCTCGGATGCTCATGTTGAAGAAAGAATTGAGGCGAATTTCTGTTTGTCTACCTCACCACCAAAGTAATGCTTTAAACGCTGTCCATTCATCTTAAAAGGCTTGTCTGGCAACGTATCAAATACTTCAATTGCACCATGTGAAAAAACAGTTTTCACTGTAAATGGTCCTGACCACCTCGATTTCAGCTTCCCGGAAAAAAGTTTAAGTCTGGAGTTATAAAGCAAAACCCTTTGTCCCGGTTCAAATGCTCTCTCAATGATTTTTTGGTCATGCCATTTCTTCACTTTCTCCTTATACAGCTTCGAATTCTCGTATGCCTGCAATCTGAATTCATCCAACTCATTGAGTTGGTGTAGGCGTTTCTCCTCGATAGCTTTCAAATCAAAATTTAGCTTTCGAATTTCCCAATATGCTTTATGCTCAAGCTCCATAGGAAGGTGGCAGGATTTTCCATACACGAGCTGAAAAGGTGACATACCCAACGGTGTCTTATATGTCGTCCTATAAGCCCATACTGCATCATCTAACTTCAATCACCAGTCCTTCCTCGTGGGATTCACAGCTTTCTCCAGGATTCTCTTAACTTCTCAATTAGACACTTCAGCTTTGCCATTCATTTGTGGGTGATATACTGTTGCAATGCTATGATTCACCCTATATTTAGCCAACAAAGTAATTTGAAAGCGCTCTGTTGTAAAAGTGGCCTTTATCCACATTGATGATAGCCCTTGGAGTCCCAAACCTCGTGAAGATACTTCTGTGTAAGAATCTGAGGATGCCCTTGGCATCATTTATCGGAAGAGCTGCCACTTCTACCCATTTCGAGACATAATCTACATCGAGCATAATGTAGAGATTTTTGCAGGAAGAAACGAAAGGCCCCATTAAATCAATTCCCCATACATCAAAAATTTCTACTTCCAATATTGTATTAAATGGCATTTCATTCCTTTTAGAGATGTTCCCCAGTCGCTGACATCTATCACACCGCTGGACAAAACTGTATGCATCCTTGAAAATTTTTGGCCAGTAGAATCCTGCTTGTAGTATTCTAGCCGATGTTCTTTCACCACCATAGTGACCGCCATACACAGTAGAGTGACCATCCTGCAGAATCCCCTCGGTCTCGCTATACGGAATACACCTTCTTATAACTTGATCAGAACATTGTTTAATAAATAAGGCTCATCCCATATATACCATTTGACTTCATGCAAAAATTTCTTCTTTTGATAACCCACCAAATCAGAAGGTAGCATCTTACTCACCAAGTAGTTTGTGTAGTCTGCAAACCATGGCACTTCCCCTTTCACCACAAACAACTGTTCATCTGGAAAGGATTCATTGATTAAAACCTTGTCATCTGTCTCCCTTTCCGGATTCTCAAGTCAAGATAAGTGGTCCGCCACTTGGTTTTTAGTGCCCTTCCTGTCCTTGATTTCCAAATCAAAGTCCTGCAGTAATAAAATCCATCTGATCAACTGAGGCTTTGCATCCTTCTTCGCCCCTAAATGTCGAATTGTGGCGTGATTCGTATACACTATCACCTTTGTGCCGATTAAATATGCTCGAAATTTATTAAAGGCGTACACCACTGCCAATAACTCTTTCTTCGTGGTGGTGTAGTTCAACTGTGCATCTGTAAGGGTCTTGCTGGCATAATAAATAACATGAAACATCTTCTCTTTCCTCTGCCCCAAAGCAGCCCCTACGACGTAATCACTGGCATCACACATCAGCTCAAATGGCAAATCCCAATCTGGTGCAGTAATAATTGGTGTTGATGTTAATTTCCCTTTTAGGTGCTCAAATTTCGACACGCAAGCCTCATCAAAGTTAAAATGCGCATCTGTGAGACCCCAGATTTTATGAATAAAGATTTAAATTTCTCGAAATATTTTTTTGAATATTATGGTGTGAATTTGATATAATGTTATAGTTGTGGGTAGTATTAAATTTTTTTTCAAAGTATGCAAGTTGTTGTATTATATTCGATTGGTCGGGGAATATTCATTTTAGCAGGGAATATTCATACAACGGCGTAATCATTGGTGGACCCCACAACAGAATTATTGTCGGATTGAGAAAACGACAAAAATATTTTTATTGAAAATAACGGCGGAAGTTTTACCGTTAATACTGTTGAACTACTCGGTAGTAAAATGAATACTGGCGTGGTTGCATAAGAGCACACGATATTGATTATTGATGCTTACGTGAGAAGTCACTCAGTTTTGCTTATTTTATTGATCCCCATTTACCTATTTTTAAAAATAATCGGTAGAAAATATTTAAAGGTCGGGCCCATATGTGGGGGCCACACGTGGGGCCCATATGTGTTGAAAAACTGGTTTTAGAAATGGGGGTAGGAGGGAATTACGTATAGGGGAGGGAGTTAATATATATAAGTATGTGATGTGTGTGTATATATATATGTATATATTGTGTGTGTGTGTGTGTGTGTGAGTGGGAAATGGTGGAAAAGAAGTGAGAATGATGTGTGTGGATGTGGATGTGTGTGATGTGGACATGTTGGTGGGAAAGTAAGAAATGTGTATGTGAGTGGTGAAGTGTGTGAATATATATATATATATATATATATATATATATATATATATTGAATGAGTGAGTGGATATTGGTGGGAGGGGAACATATGGGCCCCACGTGGGAGAAAATGAATTTGGGAGAAAGGAATCTAACAAGTTGTTCACGGGTGGGTGAGTTTTCCTTTTGAGCATGTGTGGGTTTATATATATAGATATATATTATATTTGTTTGATTTAATCTTATTGGAGGAAGGCTTGACTTTTGCAACCATAGGTTATCAAATTTCATTCGTGAATTGCATAAGCTGTTATGTCCGTGATTTTTTTTTCTCAAACAGTATCCCTTAAATTTTCCTATAAATAGGATGCTTAGTTAGAATTGAAATCACAACAGAAATTCAGAGAAATTCTCTTCTATAATCTTGAGCGTATTTCTTTAAAGTTTTAAGAAGCTTTGAGCGTAGTGCAAGTTTTCTTCAAGAATATCCTCGCCCTACCAGTCGGAATACTCTTCTTTTACGGTAAAGGATATTATTTGTTGTACTCGTAGGGGGTGTTATTTCTTTTGGTATTCACGAAGAGAACTATTTTCTTTAAATACTCGTAGGGGGTATTATTTCTTTTGTATTCATGAAGAGAACTTCTGTTATTCTATTCTTTATTATTACATTGGAATAACTCAGTCACGCTGAGCTACCCTATACTTGGTGACATTCTTCTATTATTCCGTCTTTATTATTCTGTTGGAATATCCTGTCTATTCGTTTTACTCCGGACCTGGTTCCGTCTTTATTATTCTGTTGGAATATCACATGCATGCATTTTACATGGGACTGGTTCCGCTCTTTATTTTTCCATTTGGAATATCACGTCTCAGCATGCGTTTCTGTGGGACTGATTTTGTCATTATTAGTATTCATTGGAATAACTTTTATCATGCTAAATCTCTTGCATGCATGGTGATTTACATTGTTATTCCATTCTTTATTATTCATTTGGAACATCCTGCTTGCAAATTTACTTTGACCGTTCCGTTATTTAGTATTCTGTTGGAATAACCTGTCTATGAGAAGTACCGTATGTATGGTGATTTCTTTTGTTATTCCATTCTTTATTATACTCAGTTGGTTAAAGTTTTTACTTCTATACATGAAATTAGTGGAATATCCTTGATATTTGCACTTCATTCAGTAACTTTTCATGGAAATATTCTTCTGAGCATTCTTGAATTTTACTCTACAAAGAAGTATCATGTTGACAATTTGGACGTTATTAGTTCCTGAATAAATTAATTCTTGAACTTGTTTTATTGAATTCTTATATCATTGTCATCATCCTCATGTTTATATTTTTTTGAAAGTTATCTGTGGCATGTAGTGCATAGATGGACTTGGTATGATTATGACCAGGGATTATTCGGTGTAATCATGACTGTAATGTTATAAATGATGTGGAAAAAGTCCTCATTGGCCCGTAGTGCATTGATGGACAGTTTTTGATATGATTATGGCTATGGATTCTCTTCGGCCAAGGGTACAAAGATAAATTGTTTTATGGCATGATCAGGACCGTTGATGAAAACATGATTATCTTTGGCCCGTAGTGCATGGATAATTCATGGTCGTGATACTAAAGAATATCCTTGGCTTGTAGTGCAGGGATGATTTGATGATGTGGATTATTTATTAAGCTGAGTCTCAGCGATAAAAGTGATGAAAAACCTTTTAAATCATAGAAGATAGTAGATTTTATTCTCTACTTGACTCTTCTAATGGATTGCTTGTTCCGTTGCAGTTAAACTTGATGTTTGTTGTATTGTATCAGTTTAACACTGTTGAAGGCTAACGATAATTTATTCTGCATTATCTTAGTCATAATATTTCTTACTGGGCTAGTTGAGCTCACCCTTTTGCTTTCATTGTTCTCTTCAGGAAATGATAACGTAGCAGGGACTAGTCGGGGGAAACAAAGTGATGGTCCTAGATGGTGCATTAGTAGTCCTCACTATTCTGTGAAATAGTGTGATAATAAATGTAATGAGTTCCCCATTGAGTTTCTATATTGTCTAGATAACAATATTTGTATTAAAACTCACTGCAAATGTTTAGTCGTATTTTACACGACTGTTGTATAATTAAGTTGTATTTGAATTTTGTACCATGTATTTGGCGACTCAAGATGGGTGATGTATACCTATTTTGGGGGCATCACAGTTGGTATCAAAGCTTAGGGATATGATCCCTGGTTAGGAAGTGAGAATAGAACTAGGAGGGGAGAGACGGGAAATTCCTTCGGTAGTATGACCTACCTAAGTTTATTTGGTATTTAATTGGTCGGTCAGAATATAGGGATAATATGTTACATGTCAATTAACCTTTGTTTTGTGGTAGTATCTAAAAATGACATCCCAGAATGTTGAGTATAGCAATGGAGCACAGGAGACCGTTGATTCTCCACAGATCAATAATCGGGACAATGTGCAACAGGATGGCGATAATCCTCCTGTAAATAACAATACTGAGCAATTGACGAACGATGGTACGTTTAGGAGCTTTTTAGAATTCATGCAACATCAGGCGAAGGCGGCTCCTGTTCATAATACAGGAGGAAACAATGGCAACCCACGGTTGGTCACCGCTAAGCAATTCAAAGAGCTGGGACCACCTGAGTTTTTGGGAAAGCCAGAACCACTTAAGGCGGAGATGTGGTTAAAGCAGATCACCAAGATATTTGATGTCTTGGGATGCTCCGAGGAGCAAAAGGTTCCCTTTGTCACCATTATGTTGCGTGAAGAGGCAGATCACTGGTGGGAATCTGTAAAATGTACCCAGCCTGACGCAGTCAAGATGTCTTGGAAGAAGTTCCAAGAGCTGTTCAATGACAAGTACTTTCCCAAAAGCATTCGTCATGAGAAGGAGGTGGAATTTATCATGTTGGAGCAAAACAACATGACCGTGTCACAGTACGAAGCCAAGTTTGCCGAGTTGTCCCGATTTGCATCCCACTTGGTTGATAATGAAGAGGGAATGACGCAGATGTTTTTAAGAGGTTTGAAGCCGGAGATACGTCAATATCTTATTTCTCATGAACTGTGTTTGTATTCAGATGTTGTAAATAGGGCTCAATTAGTGGAGTGCGATAACGAGTCAACGCAACCAAAAGAGAGCAGCCGGCAAAATGATAATACCGGTGATAACAGACATCAAAGCGGTGACAATAAACATGGAGGGAATCAACATGCCAGAAATGGTAACCACTTCGGTGGTAATCATGGTCAAAACAATAAGAATGGACATTTGAAGAAGAGAAGGTTCAACAATGACGTGAAGTCGTCTGCACCGTCACCCGTTTCAAAAGAAGAAGAACGACCAACGGTCGTATGTTTCAAATGCGGTCAGGAGGGACACATCCGTCCAAACTATACGCAGCAATCCAAAACGTGTTTTAATTGCAGAATAGAAGGTCACCTAGCTCGATTTTATCGTATGGTGAAGTCAAGTTCAGCTGGGATGGTGATGCCAAAGGATGTCCCAGACAAACTAAAGCCGGTAGTTTTAAGAAAGAACATATTTTTTTCGTGACAAGGAACCTGAATAAAATTATCACGGGTATGTTAGTTATAAACTCTTGTGAAGTCTATACCGTGTTAGATACCGGTTCTACTTACTCTTTTATTTCACCTAGTTGTGTTCAATGTTTGAAGTTAACTCCGGAGAAGTTAGACTTTGACATATCTGTTTAAACTCAGTTGGGAGAAACCTTCGTTATATCCACTATTTATAAATCTTGTTTAATTCAAATTGACACTTTCACGTTACCTGTCCATCTTATCTCTTTGAAAATACTTACCTGTGATGCAATTTTAGGAATCGATTGGTTAACTACTTACTCATCATGCTTTTCGTAAGGTTGTTAGCTTTCATATTCCTAACCAACATGTTATGCGAATTCAAGCAACCAAACAACTAAATTCAATCATTGTCATATCAAGCCATAAGTACAGAGCCCCGGTCTTTTCGTTCTTAACTTTCTTATGTGGAATGCACCGAAGCCAAACTTTTCATAGGAGACGTTGTGAATGACGATGACAAGTTGATAGGTATCAATGTGATGTGTTATCTAAGTCTTGGATGAGAGTAACAGTTTTGAATGATATTTCTATCGTTAATAAATTTCCTGACGTATTCCTGAAGACTTCTTAGCCTACCCCTAGAGTGTGAAATCAAATTTTGTATTGACCCCAGTACAAAACCCATTTCTTAAACCCTCAAATATTTCTTTAATTAAAATGAACGTATCATGCGCCAAAGACGTTGGCTCGAGCTGTCGAAGATTATGATCGTACCATTCAATATCATCGTGGAAAATCGAACGTGGTAGCCGACGCGTTGAGTAGAAGATCATATGCGTTTACAAGTGCGAATATACGAACCCACGTGAAGATAACGAACATACGAGTAGAATCGACTTTAATCGACAAAGTTAAAGCCGCTCAAGCTACATACTCAGAGCAGATGAATGAAGAAGGTTCAAGAGGGCGTTATGCTAGAAGCAAGAATCGACGAAGAGAGGAAATCTCAACCCTCGATTTAATTGACCCATTTGAAATACTTGATCGAGTAGGAACTATGGCTTATAGACTCATTTTACTGCCAAGTATTTCGCGTGTTCATAACGTTTTTAACGTATCAATGTTACGTAAATATATGGTCGACCCGAACCACATTATTGATTTAAAATCGAACAAGATAGCGGATGATTTAACGTATGAAGATGTATCTGTTAAAATCCTGGAATATATTCTACGCTTAAAGGTTATACCTCAAGAGTTAGAATCTGACGAAGTGTCCTCATCTGTTCAGTATACCATGTACGTACGTAAATTTCAAGGGTGAAATTCCATAAGGAGGGGAGATTGTGAGACCCTAGATTTTATGAATAAAGATTTAAATTTCTCGAAATATTTTTTTGAATATTATGGTGTGGATTTGATATAATGTTATAGTTGTGGGTACTGTTTATAAATTTTTCAAAGTATGCAAGTAGTTGTATTATATTCGATTGGTCGGGAAATATTCATTTTAGCCGGGAATATTCGTACAACGACGCCATCATTGGTGGACCCCACAACAGAATTATTGTCAGATTGAGAAAACGACAAAAATAACAAATATATTAATTTCTTTATATAAAATAACAAATATTTTTATAATTCTTTATATAACAAATATATTAATTTCTTCCCACTTTAATTTAAAATATTAATTCTTTACGATATTTTATATCCTATTTTATATAACAATAGCATATATTTGTTATATAAAGAATTAACAAATATTTTTATAATTCTTTATTTGCTATTTTTATAAAAATATTTTATATTCTTTATTTGTTATTATAAAATATTTGTTTTTATAAAATATTTGTTTTTATAAAATATTTTATATTTTTATTTGTTATTTGTTATTATAAAATATTTGTTTTTATAAAAATATTTGTTTTATAAAATAACAAATATTGTTATAAAAAATAGCAAATAAAGAACTTGTGCCACTATTTGATTTTTATATGTTAGGAAGAGGTTGTGCTTTTTAGTATTTTTTATTTTTTTTACAAGTAGTAAGAGCTTGTCCTATTATATTTTTTTTTTTTTTTACAAGTAGTAAGAGCTTGTCCGGTTTGATTTTTTTTATTTTTTTTTTAAGTAGGAAGAGGTTGTCTTTGGTTTGGATTTTTTTTTTTATATGTGTTGGTATGTTTATCTTGCCTATCGTATTATTAATATTAAAAATTGCTTTTAGTTAAACAAACTAACATGTTGACTATGGTGGGGTCCTCATATTAAAATAAAAAGCTAAGAGTTATTATCTTAAACTTGGTATATTATGTTTCAATCTTAGCCTTCCAATAAGTTTATCAACGGTCCAAAAGGGGTGTTGCAAGGTACCCATAGCAACCTTGCTATGGAAGGGCTCCTATATATATATATATATATATATATATATATATATATATATATATATATATATATATATATATATTAGCGTAATGTGTTGGACTACATTCGATGAGCACAGATTTTTATATCAAAGTGCGTTTACTTGTTTTTATATATATATACTTATATATATGAACTGTGGTCAAACTACATTCGATGAGGTTTGGATTTTACATCCTAAATTGCATTTATCGCTTTATATATATATATATATATATATATATATATATATATATCATCCCACACTGAGTTTTCTTAAGTGGCGCTTGATCACTTTATAGCTTTATTTATGTTTTGTCCTACACAGAGTTTCCTCCGTGGCGGTTGATAGCTTTTAACGACTTTATTTACATTTCGATCCTCCATGGAGGTGCTTCGTGGTTGGTGATCTTGTATATATATATATATTTACGACTTTTATATATATCACCGCCATCGCTTTCGTATAAACTACGATATTTTGTGAGCCTAGGAATCATGTGATCACAGATTCATCCCATTGAATCTAGATTCGGTTCCGTGATGGACATTTTTCAAATATGGCGACTTGTAAATTATTCTCTGCGATGTCCGAATTTCTCGGATGGTTTCCATACCCACGAGGATGTCAACATTATTTTGTATATTATTTTTTTTACGGATGCAGCGCATTCGTCAAAATAAAATCAATCCAAATTGATCGCTTAATAAAAATGGGAGTGTAAAAGGTCTCAATTCCTATTGAGCATCAGGGTTTGTAAAAACCTCTTTTATAAAACATCAGTGCCATATCTTGCTAAAAATTAATTTTTTACATAAATTCAAACCCTGTGTATATAGGTTCGAATGAGGCCTCGCACAACTTCCATATAACAACACATTGACCCACACACACACACACACTCAAATAATAGTTTCTTGAAAAGAGGCGGTCACCGTGGTAACACGGATATCGGGGGGTGCCTAACACCTCCCCCCCGCATAACCAAGTCCCCGGACCCTAAACGAATCTCGGTTTCACCGACCTATATATCAGTGTCACACCACTGGGTCAATGTGCAAACCTTTTCTTGGTTGTGTTGGTATAACCATTTAAAAAAACCAACTGGCGACTCTTAACAGTCCCATCGTCGACATCATACATGTCGGACCTTTTTCACGTGTTTTTTCAAACAAATCTCACCTAAAATGAGAACACCAAAGAACATGTAACGGAAAGGGACACACAAAAATCCCGACGTCGACAGGTGACGACTCTACTAAGGACTCTAGTAAGAGGACTTAAGCCACTATTAAAATCTTTTAAAAACTATTATCTGCTTGTATGTGGATGTTGCATTTACATTTGATGCATGTGTACGAATGCATTTCGTTATTGCACTTAGTGCTTCGCACCATAACTGCTTGTGATATTACTGCTTCGCACTATAAACTACTTGTGATATTAGTGCTTCGCAAATGTCATCATTTCATACGGTGAGACGCGATGTATGTGAATGTATGTTGTGTGGTCCATCCACCAGGAGGCTATCACTCGGTTGTTTGATTCTTGGACTCGTGAGAAGCTTTGATTCTCCGAGGCTCGGAAAAGGCACCACCCAAATTCGCTCCAGTTGAAAGACCGGATTAACTTCCCGTCTAGTAGATTGCAATGGTTTGGGAACCTTCATGCCAAAAATCCGCGAGAGTAACCTAAGATAGGTCAGCCTCTGATAAACCCAAAAACGGAGGAAAGTCTCTTCATGCTCTCATTTTAATTATTTGTAAACACAATTACTTGTAATTTCATTCCATATCTATCTCCATGTAATGACAAATATGAAGAAATGTATACACATACATATTAACATGCTATAAACAGCTGACACCCGTTGTGCAGGATAAGAACTCCTAAAAATGGGCACATCACATAGCATGTTATTGTATACATCCCCTAAAGACTAAACTATGCCAGTCTTTCGCAGGGAATCAATCGGACCTACTACCCGGTCAAAGTCCAAAAAGGCAACAGGCCTATAGTTAATCATGTCGTCATCCGACCAGACTGAATGTAATCCAGTTTCTCGCAAAGAATTTGATTGATTAAGCAAACAGATTATCGATTTGGTTGTTCTACTTAAAGAATTACACCAGTCTACACAGGGTCAGAAAATACCCGTACATGCTGAATCATCCACACAAGGGGGAACCCAGGCCATTACAATACCTGAACTACAGTTGGATACGACCAACAAAATTCATGATGCTGCCCATCCCACTGGAGATCCAGACACTGGTGACATCAAAAAGAAAGTCCTTCAAATGGAAGAGACCCTTCGCAGTATCAAAGGAATTGGAACACACGAGAGTGTTTCATATGCTGATCTGTTTATTTTTCCTAGTGTTCATTACCCAGAAAAATTTAAAACTCCTGACTTTGAAAAATATGACGGGTTAGGAGATCCTTATACACATTTAAAAGTATTTATTGGAGAACTGGGATCTTATGCAGAGGATGAAAAACTCTGAATGCAATTGTTCCAAAAAAGTCTAACTGAAGAAGCCTTTTCGTGGTACACAAGATTAGACAACTCCAAAATCCACAGCTGGGAAGAGCTAGCACACGCCTTCCTCACTCAATACAGTTTTCAAACTCAGATGGCTCCTGATCGGTATCAAAATACCAGGATCAAGAAACAGTCTAACGAGTCTTTCAGAGAGTATGCCCAGAGGTGGAGACACCTGGCTGCCCAAGTTAGTCCTGTCATGACAGAGTCATAAATGGTCATGACATTCATAGACGTACAAGAAGCTCCCTTCTATGAGAGAGTTTTAGCCGGCATCGGCAAACCATTTTCTGAAATGGTTAAACATGGGGTGATGGCTGAGATGGGATTGAAGTCAGGAAAGATTCAAGACCTAGCTGCACACAAAGCTATTGCAGACCACATCCAATCTGGAAATTATGGGAACAACCCCTGGAGGGTCCATAAAAAGAAGAAGAAGATGTTTCCCTGATACTACAGGGGCAAAAAGGCAATCAAAATATGCCCATTCAAAGGGGAAACTACACTCCCTTTCCAGCTCAGCCTGCAAACCCTCCAGTACCAAAAGGTGGAGAATTCAAACGCCATCGAGTGTTTACACCCTTAGGGGATACCCTCGAGAACATTTTAAATCTTCTAACGACACAGAAGAAAATCACGCATCTTCTTCCACCAGCCAGCCATAATGGATGGGGTTTCAACTGCTAGAAAATGTGGTTATCATGCCGGGGTACCTGGACATGATACTCAGGATTGTTGGGCCTTGAAACACAAGATCCAGGACCTAATAGACAACGGGGAGATCGTAGTCACCAAACTCGATCAGCCTTATGTGCAAGACAACCCTCTTCCTCAACACAAAGAAGAAGAGGTCAACATGATCAATTGGAGCAATGGACAGAATTCCAACTTCAAATGTGAATCTTCCTGACCCTCAAAGACGATGATGACGATGATGGGATTATGCCAAGTACCAATTCACAATGGAACGAAGATCAAAGCTCTCGACAAACAAATTGAGCAATCATGGGCTGGCTGACTTATCAAAGATCAAGTGACTCGGCGATTAATCGGCCAGAGCATGCCGGTCTCCTACCTATTGTCATGAATATTCCTCGTCATTTTCGTAAAATGAAATCTTTGGAAGATAAAGTGACGAAGAGAGCAAATGCCAAAGCCCGTCTGGATTTCGCTAACAAAAGGGAATTCACCTATCTGGGCCAACCTATGGAGGAAATTCTTCATATGTTAATCAATGAAGGAAGGATCAGTTCACTTCTACCTCCAATCAACCCCGTTAAAGGACTGTATAACTCGATGGAGTATGTCAATACCATTCACGATCTCATGGGTCACAAAGACAAGAATCTTTGGCACTTCGCCACCTTATTCAAAATCTAATCGACAGTGGTGTACTGCGCTTGATAGATAACGACACTGTGTTACGAGCAAGTGAGAATGCAGGCACTACTAAGTGGAAAAGTGTGGTAGCAGTTATATCCACTGAAGCTGAGGGGATTAATACTTTACTCACAATGCCAATAATTCAGCTCTAATGAGGAAACGATCCTTTGAAAGTGGCCGCTCCCGAGCCAATCAACTTGCCATGCAGAGCATAATATTCTATTGTTTGCTTGTGCAAGGTTCCATGGAATTATGGAGAAGGTGAAGGATCCACCTCACATACAACTGCTGCTGTAAGACCCCAAATTATTAATAAATGAAATTTATTTTCCTCTATTTATTATTTTGAAATAGTAAGGGTCAATTTGATTAATGTGGATAGTTATGGGTAAAATACGCAAATATTTCGAATAAGCAAGTGGTTATAAAATATTCATTATTGTCGGGGAATATTCGTTTGGTCGTGGAATATTCATACTGTCGGGGAATATTCGTACGACGGCGCAGTCTTTTGTGGGCCCCATAACGGAAAGCGATTGGATGAAGAAAACGACAAATATAAGTTGTTTTTAAATAACGGCGTAGTTGTTATCGTTAATACTGTTGGAATACCCGGTGGTTAAAACACACTAATACGCGTTGTTGAACAGTAGCACACGGTATTGCACCAATTATTGATTCTTACGTAAGAAGGCACTACTCAATAATTGTTACAATAATTCTTCGCTCAAGATTTTATTGATTTAATAATTCTTTGCATTGATATTTTATATTCTTTGTTGTTTCAATAATTGTCATTACACGTATTTTCATTATCGAAGCAATAATTCATATTATCTGAATAATATTATTAGATAACATTATTGGCAATGTCTAGAAAGTTACGCTCTAAGGAGAGGTTTGGTCACCTAATTGCAAGCGCCAATGAAGGAGAGATCCTTATTGGAAAGCCCCTCTTTCTGAGGAACCGCACGGTTGTCAATAATGTGATTCTCAGTAATATTATTTGTGAGTAATTAATTATTGATTTATATGATGAGGAAAATATTGATTTTATGTGGATATAGATGGAGAAAATTTTAAAATGACAATTGTTGAAAATTAATATTTTATCTTTTTCTAATAAAATAATTCATTTAAATATATTATTTTAATAATATATTAACTGATGATATTTTTACAATGAATGTGGGATATATGAGTATATGAGGAGGAAGAGTATTTTTGTTGCATTAAATGATTAACACATGTTTTGTGTGTTTGGTGGACCCCATTTCTTGAATCAAATTTGATTATAGCTTGTAAAATTGTCCGTATGTGGATTTCTTTGGCAATTTCTGCTTGGAATTTGGAAAAACTTTCTTCGTAAAGTTGTAGAGAATTGAATTTCCTATAAAAACTCGCGTGATTCGAATTTTTCTGATAAAAGAGCTATTTATTATGAATTATTGAAGTTACAAGCTCAAAATAATTGATTTTTGGAAGTTTTAATTATTTATATCAACAAAACGTTTTTATTGTTTTGGTTGGCCCCCATGTGTTGTAAACATGCTGATTTCAGGAGTCTTGGTTGGCGTAGGAATATATATATAATATATTATTATTATATTAAATTTTACGCTTTGGTGTTCTAAGCGATTTCTATAAATAGGTGCTTAGGTTAGAATTGAAAATCATACCGAAAACCGATATTTTCTCTCTCTATATTATCGAGCGTATTCTTGTGAGTATTTTGAGTATACTTTGAGTATTGCTATACGGTGCAAGTTCAAGTCATAGCCTATATCCGGTGTTTCAACTAGAAGTACTGTCTTTCGAGGTAAGGGATGTTATTTTCTTCTCAAATGATATTATTTCTTCAATATCATTATCTTGGAAATATTGGTTGGAACTTTTTATCAAATTTGGAACTTTTTAAGTCCGGGTTACTATTCATGAGTTACTATTCACGATTTATTCATGAGTTACTATTCACGAGTTACTATTCATGAGTTACTATTCACGAGTTACTATTCACGAGTACTATTCATGAAGCGTGAAGATGTTTTTGTGGAATTTCTATCTTTTGGTGTCGAAGTTACTATTCACGTATACGGCACTATTCACGTATACGACACTATTCACGAATACGGCACTATTCACCGAAAAATGAAAATTTTTCTTTTCATCTAAAATATCTATTCTGGATACTAGCTTTGATTGTATCCATGTTTTGATCATTCTTGAATTTTACACCACTGTGATTATTTTTGAGGTATTTTTGGACGTGGATAAAACAAAGTACGAATCCTTAATCCTTAATCTTTGTCATTTTGTTTCACTGGATTCGTTTCTTTAAAAATATTTTTCATAATCTTCAGTCTTAAATGATGATATTATGGAATATCTTTGGCTGTAGGTCTGAAGATGAATGATTTCAAGAATATCTTTGGCCCGTAGTGCAAAGATGAACAGTGTTTAGATGAACATGACCAATCGATGAATATCTTTGGCACAGTGCAAAGATGAATATTTGATTCGGATGTATGTTGATTGATGTTACGGGATAATAAAAGATAGAGCGATTTAACTTTTAAATTCATACATAGAAGATAGTAGTTGCATTCTCTACTTAACTCTTCTAATGAATTATTATTTCATTCATGCGAATATTGGTTTAAAAACTTGTTGTCTCTTGTATTCTATTAGTTTTTTTCCCTGTTGAAGACTAATGATAATTTGTTGTATATTATCTTAGTCATAATATTCTTCTTGGGCTAGTTGAGCTCACCCTTTTCCTTGTTGTTCCATTTTTCTTCTCGGGAGGCGAGAATGTAGCGAGTACGAAGTCCAGGTATGGAATGAAGGTTCTAGAGAGAGTTGTTTAGTAGTCCTCACCATTTTTGTAAAATAATGTATCAATAAATATGATGAGGATTTATTTGAGTATAGATATTGTCTAGAAGATAATATTTGTATTCAAACTCACAGTTTTACTGTTGTAATAATAAAGTTGTAGTTGTTTATGTACCATGTATTTGGCGACTCAGAATGGGTTGGATGGAATGGACCTATTTTGGGGGCGTCACAGCTGCAGTGTCGAAGGAAAATCCACTGTATCTACCCCATGGGGTGACGAAGTCTACCACCAAATCAAAGGGGAAAATACCCATGGAGAAGATTGAAAACTTCCTCCACGCTGTGGGTCATAATGAAGCTATGGTGGTTTTAAGCTTGAAAGAAGCTCCACAACAAATATCAATTTTAGACTTGGTCCTAACTTTCGAGAATCACCGGAAGGTCTTGTTAAAGGTTTTGAAGAAGCCTATCTCCCGACATCAGTGGATACGGAAAAATTTCAACATATGGTTGATCACATTTTCAATAACAATGTTATATCCTTCACTGATGACAACATACCGCCCGAAGGGACCAGTCATTGCAAACCATTACACATCGCGGTCTTGTCCTCCAGATATATGGTAGCTGGAGTCTTAATAGATGGGGGTTCATCTCTGAATATCTGCCCATACGCTACCTTGGTGAATATGAATGTCAATCTCAACAGAATTCGGAGTAGCCATACTATCATCAAAGCTTTTGATGGAGCCCGCCGTAACTCGATCGGAGTAATTGAGCTGCGATTCGAAATTGGTCCTCACACATTCTGCATATCTTTCCATGTGCTCAAGATAGATTCGAGATACAACCTACTATTGGGACGACCATGGATTCATATGGCTGGGGCAGTCCCCTCCACTCTTCACCAACAGTTGAAATACATCATCAACAATAGCCTGGTCACAGTCAACGCTGAACCAGAAATTCCTCAGCACGTAGACATGCCATTCATCAATGCCAATGCCGATGTGGAACCAGTCAGTTTTCATGCTTTGGAAATAAGCAACACCTAATACCACACTATTGGAGCACCCTTGCCCGAACCTAAGATCTCTGCCAAGGTGATGTCAACCACTCAAGAAATGATGTCTTTAGGTCATAAACTGAAAAAGGGTTGGGTAAAGATTGCCAAGGTATTAAGTACCCCATTCGATTAACCAAGCAAGCTGGAACAGCTAGACTAGGCTTTTCTGCCAGCTCTAGTCACAGGAATCCTCATAAGCATCATCAGATTCCTTCAGCTTCAACCATGTGGCGTTTGGCTTTGCCTTCAAACTCTGAGTTCGCACAATCTCTAGTAAAGGTGCCAGCCAATGTAATGGCTATGTTATTTCCCAAGCCGGTACCGGTGAAGGAAAAATAAATCGTTGTTCTAAATCCCGCAGTAGAAGAAGAGGAACGGAGAATCAAACAAGACGTCATACGGATGATGTCTGGTATACGCATCATCATTAATGATGAACATACCAACAGATACACCCCAGACAATGATTGCCCAGACGTAATGGCCATCATTCCGGACAGGGAGGATGATAACAATCCCTCCATCACTGCGGTCCACCCGGACTTTAACCTTGCCAATAGGGACAAAATTCCTTGCTTTGGTCGACGAGGGTAAAGCGGGCAGAAACTCTTTCTGCCTTGTAGATATAATAACTGCTTACTTTTTTGTACAGTATTAGCAGTTTATTTTGCCAGTACATGCTAACACTGTGTATGATCAACGCATTTCATATATACTAAGCAAAAGCATATTTTGTTTCAGGACTCTGAATTTAGATGTGCCTGTACTTGCGGATACGATGCCTCTCCTACACAAGGATTGTACCTTTGATGTAGAGATGAATTCGGCCTTGATGGATATACAGGATGACATTGAGGTGCCTCCAGAAATTCAAGAATGGGTCAAAGACAAACCCTAACCCAACCTTGATTAAACCACTTCTTTCAATCTCGGAACCTTAGAAAGCCCTAAGTTAATCCAGATTGGTTCAGACCTTACCCCAAACCAACGGAACGATATGGTTACGCTATTAACCCAATTCCAGGATGTGTTTGCATGGTCTCATGAAGACATGGTGGGTTTGTCCATTGACATTGTCCTTCATCGCCTTCCCATCAAAGAGGGATTTAAGCCAGTCAAGCAGAAACTCAGGCGATTGAAACCAGAGTGGAGTTTAAAGGTGAAAGAAGAAATTGTAAAACAATTTCAAGTTGGCATCATCATAGTGTCTACATATCCTGAGTGGAATTCCAACATTGTGCCTGTACCTAAACCTGGAGGGAAGGTGTGAGTTTGCGTGGATTACCGGGACTTGAATAAAGCTTGTTTAAAAGACAGCTTTCCCGTGCCATTTATCCACATTCTCATTGACAATACTGCGTAGTACGACATGTACTCCTTTGCTGATTGCTTTACGGGGTACCATCAGATCATGGTTGCCGAGGAAGATCATGAGAAGACTGCTTTCATCACTCCTTGGGGAACGTTTAGCTATAGACGGTTGTCATTCGGCCTCATCAATGCCGGAGCTACCTATCAACGAGCTATGATGGCTCTTTTCCACGACTTAATGCATAAAGAGATCGAGATCTACGTAAATGACATAATTATCAAGTCCAGGAAGGAGGATGACCATATAGACCATTTTAAAAAGTTGTTCAACAGGTTGCGTAAGTACAACTTGAAGTTGAATCCAGCTAAGTGCACCTTTGGCGTTAGATCAGGCAAATTGCTAGGATTTCTAGTCGACCACAAAGGGATAGAAATTGGATCCCCGCCAAAATCCAAGCCATCACGGAAATGCCCATTCCTCAGACAAAGAAGGAAATACGGGGATTTTTGGGAAGAATCAACTTCATCAGTAGGTTTATCTCCCAACTCACAGCAACCTACGAGCCAGTCTTCAAACTATTAAGGAAGAACTCCTCCATGAAATGGAATGATGAGTGCCAGAATGCCTTCATTACAATCAAGAAACAGCTAATAAAAGCTCATGTCTTGATACCACCCAGGGACGATATTCCCCTGTTCATGTATCTGTCCGTAAGTGATAATGCCATGGGCTGCATTCTGGGACAGAAATACGACAGAGGCCAAGAACGAGCTATCTATTACCTCAGGAAAAGGTTGAGCAGCAGTGAGCACAAGTACACTCTGATCGAAAGGATGTGTTGTGCTTTAGCATGGACTTCCATGAGGTTACAACATTACCTCCATTGTCACACAACCCATCTCATATCCCGCGTAGATCCTCTCAAATACGTGTTCAATAAACCCATGTTAAATTGCTTACCGTCTCCGGGATGGCGATTGATCCTACAACAATTTGACATCGTATATGTGACTCAAAAGTCCATCAAAGGTTAAGGAATCGCGGATCAACTGGCCGCCGCACCTTCAGGGGATTTCAAACCCTTGGAAACATATTTCCCAGATGAAGGAGTAATGACAGTGCAGCAACACCATCAGTACGATACGCGCCAATCATGGAAAATGTATTTTGATGGAGCTGTTAACTGAAAGTAATATGCACACAAGACAATCATGTTTGATGATAAAGCATATACTTTGTAACAATCTTATTCATTTATTAATAAAAAGTATTAATTTATTAAAGGCTTTTAATTATCTACATGATGCTGTTTTATAATATGTGATAAACCCATAGTTTTAAGCAATGCTTTTAGAATAATGATGATGATCATTCTAATGAGATCTAAATTCTTAGAAAGCTTAAAACTAAAATAGTTCCCAATCATTGGATTACTAAATTGGGGATTAGTGAATCCGGATAGATTGGTACATACGTTGCTTGCTCATTGGATGAGGATGATTGATCTCATAATCATTTGTGTGGAGACACTAAAGCAAGTATGTAGGTGCTTATTAGAGAATAAGTTCATTTGAACGTTGGCTCATTAAGGAATACCTAATGGAGTTTTACTTGCTGTCGATAGGAATTCTGTAGTGATAGTAGTACAAGTGATCCTTGGACTTGAGATCATCATAGTATCTTGTGTATGATGAGTTATACTTTGACTTATTCCTTAAGACCCGTAGGGTATATCAAAGGGTATGCTTGGGTATAATAAGTTGTACATGGAGATAATGTATGATCGATAAAGAATCTACCACTTATATTAAAAGAGAAATGTCCTATGTGATTCGATAAATGACAACCCAAAGTAGTCCTTGGTCAAGGCGATTGAAATTAGAAAGGAGTTTCTAATTTGCATTATTTGAGTTGTGCATTTAAGGATCGAAATACATATAATTAAATAAAATAAGACTTGACAGTAATTCCATGTCTTATATTTAATTGGGACATTGTATGGTGGAAGGATTGAATTGTACGGTAACTATTTACTCAAAGGTTCTTTTATGATTAATGTTGAAATCTATATTATCCGGAAAGTCGTTGATCATTGGAGAGGCTTATCCCTATTGTAGAATAAATATTATTTATTTAAATTAATTAATTGTTTAATTTATTTATTTAAATAAGATTAGAATTGTTCTCTAATTGATTTATTCACAACCTAGGTTTAATATGGAGAACCTAAAGGGTCACACCATAAAAGGAAGAATAATTATTTAAGAAGTTAATGGCATAATCGTAATAATATGTTAAATATATTTAATTTAATCTATGGTGATAGAATAAATTAAATAGCTTAATATTATTATTTAATATTTTAGAAATATTAAAATAAATTAATAAGAGGAGTCTTATTAATATTATTACAATTATTATTATTATTTTAATTTCTAAAAGAGTTTAGAAATTAATTTAATATAAGTACTCTCATTAATTCCTAATAAGATTAGGAGGAAAAATTAGTTAAAGGAGTTTAATTAATTATCCCTAATAAGATTAGGGAGCCCATTTAATTAAAAGAGTTTAATTAAATAATACCTTATTTTAATAGGGTTACTTGATATCTTTATAAGAGGAGTCTTATATCAGATATTAAAACTACGACATAATTCAAATTTGTTGGAGAGTACGTTCTTTTCTATACAGATAGAAAACTAGGGTTTGAGCCAAAACACCCATCTTCTTGAATTTTCTTCTTCCTTGGTGGATCACCTCTAGAGGCCAAACATTTGGGTGGCTAACGTTGATCAAAGGAAGGAACCAAACCCGGTGGATTCAAGTTGAACGCGAAAAGGATTGGAGGTGAACTTATACCTGAGGAAGCTCGGATCTTCAAGGGTATGTTTATTATTCATATCTTTTCGTTTAAATTAATAATTGTGCATAAAGGGTGATCCGGGTATATAGTTTGTAAAAAATTTAAACTCTGATTTTTACACGTTTCCGCACTATTTATGCAATTTGATTGCGTTCAAGAATATTACAAACCTAACAGTGGCATCAGAGCCAAACCTTTATGCAAATTATTAATTATTTTAATTTGATATGTATATTGATATGTGTTTAGAACAATTTAATTGGGCATAATTTTATTGTATAAAATTTTTTTTAAAAAAAAAAGTGCCAAAATCTTTTTATTCCTTGAAAATTTGATTCATGAATCCTGAAGCAAGTTACTTTATAATACCAACGGAAGTACTAAGATAAAGGTGTGTTCGGTAAAAGGGAATCACGTGCTTAAAAAAAAAAGTTTCAAGGAAATTTTAAATGTTGCACGGAAATTCGGATATATATATATATATTATAATATTCGGTTATTATTATTATTATATATATATTTTCATTTATTTTATAATTAAAATAAAAAGTTTATTTTAATTTTAAAATAAAAGATTTATTTTAATATTAAAATAAAAGAGTTTATTTTAATATTAAAATAAAAGAGTTTATTTTAATATTAAAATAAAAGAGTTTATTTTAATCTTAAAATTAAATTTCATGCTAACTAATTAGAGTTGGAATTGGATTCCATAATAACTAATTGGAGTTGAAATTGGATTCTAGATTTCATATTATTCAAAATAAAAGAGTTTATTTGTGAATAGGAAAGAGAATCCTAATTTCCTTAAATAAAGGAGTATATTTAGATATAAAATAAGATTTCATATTATTCAAAATTAAGGAGTTTATTTGTGAATAGGAAAAGAATTAGTGTTTCCTTTAATATTTTTTTTTTTTCATACATGGAATTGGATTCCATAATTAATTAAAATAAAGGAGTTTATTTTGATTAAAGATTTTGATTAAAATAAAATAGTTTATTTTATTCAAAATTAGATAAATTAAAATAAAATAGTTTTATTTTGATTTAAATTTGGATTAAAATAAAGGAGTTTATTTTGATTCAAAATTAAATTTTATACTAACTAAATTTGCCCATTAAATGATATCAATATATATATTGAATGTTTATTATTCATGATATGAATGTTATTTATTGATGCATATGGTGATGTGTATGATAATAAATGGGATTGATTATGGACTATTGACCAATGTGATTGGATTTTATTTTAGTTGGATGCATGAATGTATGAGTTTTATTAAATGGGGTTGCGTACCCTCGTCTTCTCTAATTATTTCTTAATGTAAATTCTAACTCCTCCTATGTACTTCCCTTGATCTACGATCAAGGTTTCTATTTATTTTAATTAGTTTTGTAATAGGAATAGTTAGAATTAATTTTGAAAAATTGGAGATCAAGGAACAAGGAGCGCTTGAAGACCCGTTTGTAATGGAGCCCGGGTTAAAATGTAATAGTTATATTTAAATATTATTTCTTGCACCCCTAGGGTTTGACCTTTTGGTTCACTTGGTGGCTCTAGTGAACCAAACTAGAATAAAAGTCCATAATCAATCTAGGTAGAATATAGTATTCTATATGTGCATGCTTATACTATATATATTATATATTATGCAAACATGCTTCGCATGTTAATTAATATGACGCGTATTTTATATATATATGTGCATGCGCGCTAAACAAGAAGAGACAAATTAATAACAAACCCCTCAATTTTTATATTAAGTCCTAAGCGTTCAAAGATATTTGGAATATCGAGCGTAAGCCTTCTAGCATGATAAAATTAATAGAGTATTAAATATTTAATATGAGTTTGTTGTGTCACCACAAGGCAAGTATTAAGTATTTAAGATGTTAATTTATCACATTTGATGCTTATAAAGAAAATTGAACAATATTGTTTTGTTGTGTCACCACAAGGATGATATTTTTCTTTTTTTAATATATGGAGTGCTAGGTTGGACTTAACTTGGATAATTTTGATTCGGATGTGCCACCACTTGATCAAAATAATCAAAGAGGCAAAATAAAAGGAGTTGCATAGTTGATGTAATTGACAAAAGTTGTCTACCTATTTATTTATATATAGTTTGTTGTGTCACCACAAGGCTATATACATTTGAAATGGGATCCTTATTCTCACTAGCAGATCTTTAAATTAGATTTTGCCAAACTATATAAGTGAGGTAATATAGTTTGAAGAAAATAGTGGGAGATACCAATTTAAAACAATACCTAAATTATTTTGGTAATTAATAAAAGAGTGTATGTTAAAATGTTGTTAATTACAAATTCATTTACAGAATTTTACAATGTCTAAAATTACTATCATTGCGAAGCATATTAGATGCTAAATTAACGAGGCCAATTAAACGGATTGGTTAAGGAATATGAGAATAGTTCTCATGGTTTGAAAAAGCTATCTTATGTCCTTAATAATGCCTATCCCTACAATGGTTGCGAATAATGCCTCGAGGAAGAGATTGCTACTTTTAGAAAGTGGCAAAATGATGCACAATTGGCTCGATGCATCATGCTCACATCCATGAGTAACGAGCTTGGCGTCGGCGATGAAACTATGGATGCTCCTACTATATTCCTGCACATCAAGTAGTTGATGGTGAGGAAAGTAGGACTGATAGATATCAGATATCTAAGGAGCTCTTCCAATCTAGAATGGCCAATGGCACTATAGTACAGACAAAAAGGTTCTTAACATAATCAATTTGATTGATCAATTAGGACAACTGGTTTTGTCATGGATGGAGAGTTCAGCCAAGATTTGATCTTACACTCACTCCCGGACTCCTTTCACAATTGTTGTGAATTTTTCGTATGAACAAGCTAGATATCAGCCTCGCTGATTTGCTTAACATGTTGAAAAATGTTGAGAGTCACTTTCCTACCAAGAAAGACCATGTCTTACTGGTAGGGGCCAAAGGATCTTCTGAAAAGAAGAACGATTCTAAGAAGGTAAATAGAAAGGCAAAAAAAAAACAAAGGATAATAAGAACAAAACTGATACGGATAGCAAAGGAGTTTGCTTCCACTGCAATAAGCCTGGACACTGGAAAGAAACTACGAGAAGCATCTTGCAGAGGCTAACCGAAGAAGCTTAGTGAAGTTTCGGTTACAATACATTTTTTGTTCATGATTGAAATAAATTTTTCTTTAAGTCATGGTTCTACTTGGGTATTGGATACCGACTTTGGTTATCATAAATATAGATTTATGAAGGGACCAAGCAGAAGTAGAAAGTTAAACAAAGATAAGTAATCCTATGTGTGGAAAATGAAGCAAAGGTTAACGCATTAGCCATAGAAACTTATAGTTTAGCACTGCCTACTACGGGCAAATCTATTAAGTCAATAAGTTGTTATTGTATTCCAATTCTTGTTAGAAATATTATTTCCATTTTATTGTTGGACAATAAAATCTTTGGTATTATAATTAAGAACAATTGTTGTTCTATTTATAATAATATTGTTTTGTATAGAATCTGAATATTACTTAATAAATTTTGTATACTTAACTTACAGGAAAATAATTTTGCATATTGAACAAATTAGTATAAGAAAAGGAGATGATCATTCAAAGAGTTGAATGTATGTATTTGTTGAAATACAAGTGTGAATTATTTGAAAGGTTCAAAGAATTCAGAAGTGAAACAAATTGGCAAAGTATTAAGATTCTTTGATTAGATCAAGGAATAAATACTTGTGCAATAAGTTTCTAGATCATCTCAAATGGTTTTCTCATAATGGACACATCTTGATACGCAATAATTGATTGATGTATCTGAAAGGTAAAATCATACCTTGTTGAACATGGTACGATCCAAAATGATTTTACCGACATTCCAGTATCCTTCTAGGATCATGTCCTAGAAATGGTACGCATATCTACGAAAAGGTAACCTCAAAATCCATTTCAAGACTCCATAAAAGTTATGGACGGGGAGGATTCTAATCTTAAGTATGTTAAGATAAGGGGTTGTCCAACTTATGTGAAAAGGTTTCGAACGATAAGCTTGGGACAAGATTTGACAAGTGTCAATTTGTGGGACATCCTAAAGTAAGTTTAGGGTATATGTTCTATAATCCTACTTAGCAAAAGGTGTTTGTTGCGAAACATGCTGCCTTCTAAGATAAATGTGTTTATTATTGAAGGGGTTAGTGGGAGGATAATAGATCTTGAAGAGTTCAAGAACCACAAAACACTATAAGTCAAATAAGAGGAACCTATAGATAGATCTATTGTACCACAATCGAATCGTAAATCTGGAATAGTATCGAAGATACCTAGGAGGTATGGATTAATCATGGATGATGATGAAGAGGTACACATCATAGAAGATGATGATCCAGTTACATACGATGAGGTAAGAGTTCTAGTGTGTACAAAAGGGACAAGATTAGGGCGCCAAGTGACATTCCTAATATTATATGTTGATATACTACGGATAAGGAATGACATACTAATGCTACAATCAGAAAAGATAAAGTTGTCTAAACATTCCTCCATGAATGGTTTGGGAAGAGTATCTTAATTGGGGATAAAATCTATATAGATAGATACAAGAGGATGCTCGACTTAACCCAAGGAACGTATATTCATTTGATGCTAAAGTCGTTTAGCATGGCAAACTCCAAGAGATGTCTCATGTCGATGAGCTATGGAGTGTATCTCTCTTAATAGTCCCCACAGACTCCTGAAAAGAGAGATCGCATGAGTGACAATCATGTATGCAATGAAATATACGAGACCTGATGTTGATCAGTCATATTATGGAGAAGTTCACTATGAGTCAGTGAAAAACATCTTAAAGTGCTTAACCGACACTAAGGATGTGATCATATTCATGGTGGGTCTAAATTAAAACTAGAGGGCTTAACAGACACAAGTTTTTCAGACAGACCAAGATGACAGAAAATCCACATTAAGTTAAAGCGTTATCTTGAACAGTGGTGCAGTGAATTGGAAAGGTTCCAAACAGCAAAGAGTTGTTGGTTTAGTGATAAAGACAAAGTATATAGCTATAAATGAAGCTGCAAGTTGATTGTTTGGATTAAAAGTTCATTACAGAACTAGGAATAGTTCCTAAGTCTCATCTTGGATCTAAACATGTGTTGTGGCACTTTCATTTGATTCTTAGAATCATTGAAAGATGGGAAATCACTATAGAGATAGTGGACTCTCATGAACAACATTACATATCCATTAACTAAAGCTTATCCAACGGCGGGATAATCGTCACTTAGAGAAGAAGAGTATAAGATACAATGGCGATTGGATTTAGTGCAAGTGGGAGATTGAAAGTAATATGCACACAAGCCAATCATGTTTGATGATAAAGCATATACTTTGTAACAATCTTATTCATTTATTAATAAAAAGTATTAATTTATTAAAGGCTTTTAATTATCTACATGATCTTTGTTTTATAATATGTGATAAACCCATAGTTTTAAGCAATGCTTTTAGAATAATGATGATGATCATTCTAATGAGATCTAAATTCTTAGAAAGCTTAAAACTAAAATAGTTCCCAATCATTGGATTACTAAATTGGGGATTAGTGAATCCGGATAGTTTGGTACACACGTTGCTTGCTCATTGGATGAGGATAATTGATCTCATAATCATTTGTGTGGAGACACTAAAGTAAGTATGTAGATGCTTATTAGAGAATAAGTTCACATTGAGCGCATTGGCTCGCTAAGGAATACCTAATGGAGTTTTACTTGCTGTCAATAGGAATTCTGTAGTGATAGTAGTCTGAAGTGATCCTTGGACTTGAGATCATCATAGTATCTTGTGTATGATGAGTTATACTTTGACTTATTCCTTAAGACCCTTAGGGTATATCAAAGGGTATGCTTGGGTATAATAAGTTGTACATGGAGATAATGTATGATCAATAAAGAATCTACCACTTCTATTAAAAGAAGAGAAATGTCCTATGTGATTCGATAAATGACAACCCAGTAGTCCTTGGCTAAGGCAGAATGAAATTAGAAAGGTGTTTCTAATTTGCATTATTTGGAGTTGTGCATTTAAGGATCGAAATACATATAATTAAATAAAATAAGACTTGACAGTAATTTCATGTCTTATATTTAATTGGGACATTGTATGGTGGAAGGATTGAATTGTATAGTAACTATTTACTCAAAGGTTCTTTTATGATTAATGTTGAAATCTATATTATCTAGAAAGTCGTTGATCGCTAGGGAGGCTTATCCCTATTGTAGAATAAATATTATTTATTTAAATAAATTAATTGTTTAATTTATTTATTTAAATAAGATTAGAATTGTTCTAATTAATTTATTCACAACCGGTTTAATATGGAGAACCTAAAGGGTCACACCATAAAAGGAAGAATAATTATTTAAGAAGTTAATGGCATAATCGTAATAATATGTTAAGTATATTTAATTTAATCTATGGTGATAGAATAAATTAAATAGCTTAATATTATTATTTAATATTTTAGAAATATTAAATATAAATTAATAAGAGGAGTCTTATTAATATTATTACAATTATTATTATTATTTTAATTTCTAAAAGAGTTTAGAAATCAATTTAATATAAATACTCTCATTAATTCCTAATAAGATTAGGAGGGAAAATTAGTTAAAGGAGTTTAATTAATTATCCCTAATAAGATTAGGAGCCCATTTAATTAAAAGAGTTTAATTAAATAATACCTTATTTTAATAGGGTTACTTGATATCTTTATAAGAGGAGTCTTATATCGATATTAAAACTACGACATAATTCAAATTTGTTGGAAATGCGTTCTTTTCTATACAGATAGAAAACTAGGGTTTGAGCCAAAACACCCATCTTCTTGAATTTTCTTCTTCCTTGGTGGATCACCTCTAGAGGCCAAACATTTGGGTGGCTAACGTTGATCAAAGGAAGGAACCAAACCCGGTGGATTCAAGTTGAACGCGAAAAGGATTGGAGGTGAACTTGTACCTGAGGAAGCTCGGATCTTCAAGGGTATATTTATTATTCATATCTTTTCGTTTAAATTAATAATTGTGCATAAAGGGTGATCCGGGTATATAGTTTGTAAAATTTTTAAACTCTGATTTTTACAAGTTTCCGCACTATTTATGCAATTTTATTGCGTTCAAGAATATTACAAACTTAACATTAACATGGAAGGTTACGGGTGGAGCGAGTTCTATTATCTCGATCTGAGGGAGCGATATCCTTCTATCAAATTCTTGTTTATCGGCACCAATAATACGGTGAACCGAGTATGAAGGTATATCTAATGGGGCTAAAACTTGCACATTAGTTGGGCATCGTGCGATTAAGCATCCTTGGAGATTCGGAGTTGGTAATCAGACAATCCACCGAAATCTATTAAACCAAGGAACTACATTTGCTGCCTTACCATCGGTAGGTTTTGAAGATGGCTTTGGAGTTCGAAGAAATCTCCTTTCTACATGTTCCTCGTAATAGGAATGATTTCGCGGATGCGTTAGCAACTTTAGCCTCATTGATTCGCATATCGAACAAGGAACACTTGCCAAACGTCACAATTGCCCTGAACAAGGCCCCAGCCTATGGGAATTATGTTGGAGAAGTATCGGATGAGCTACCTCCCATCCAACCTCCTTGGTATCAGCATATCAAGGAATATCGGCTAGATGGATCTACACCCCTTGAGGCGAGCCTGACTGAGAAAAGGCGAATCCATCAACTTGCTATGAAGTTCTACCTAAGTGGAGATGCACTCTACAAAAGAGATGCAGGACTAGGTCTCCTCAGGTGTCTAGACAAAGATCAAGCCCAAAGGCTAATGGGAAATCCATGGTGGAGTCTGTCATGAGTGGCCCCCTCCTTGTCAAGAAAATCCTCATGACGGGACACTATTGGCTATCTCTTAAGGCTGATTGCAACGACCACGTCCAAAGATGCTATCAGTGTCAGATTCATGGGAATGCTATACACGCCCCTCCACGTGAACTCCACAATATGAGTTCTCCTTGGCGCTTCTCAATGTGGGGAATGGACGTTATCGGGCCCATCGAGCCTAAAGACAGTAATGGTCACCGATTTATCTTCACCATGATCGACTACTTCACCAAGTGGGTACAAGCAGTCTCCTTCCCCAGGGTTACTAAAGAAGTAATCATTGCTTTCATCAAAAACAATGTTGTTTGTCGATATGGACAACCGGAGGTGATTATGTCAGACAATGCTAAGAACCTCAACAAAAAAATGATGGAGGAATTATGCAGTAAATTCCACATCAAACAGCTTAACTCTGTCATCTATCGTCCGAAGATGAACGGTGCTGTTGAAGCGGCTAATAAAAACATTAAGAAGATTATGCAAAAGATGTCTACCAACCACAAAGATTGGTTTGACCTATTGCCTTTGACTCTGTTAGCCTACGGAACCACAATGCGTACTTCCACTGGGGCAACCCCCTACGCTTTAACCTATTGGATGGAAGCAGTGCTCCCCATAGAAGTTGAGATGGAATCTCTCAGAGTGTTTATCGACGCTCAGCTGGATGGAGACCAATGGGTACAAGATAGGTATCACCAATTGTCTCTAATAGACAAAAGGCAAACCGCGGCTATCTTCCATGGTCAGTTATATCAGCAAAGGATAGCCCGATCCTACAACAAAAATGTCCGGCTACGGCAGTTCAAACAACATGACTTGGTTTTGACAAAGATTCTTGACAACCAGGATCAGGCTAAAGGAAAATTCGTTCCTAACTGGGAAGGCCCGTTTATTGTCAAGGAAGTATTGACAGGACGTGCTCTCAGATTGAAAGAAATGGACGGCGATGAATTTCCACAACTCATCAACTCAGACACCGTGAAACGGTATTATGTCTGAAGTGACCAGCAAACACCCTGGTGCATCATCATCAGGTCACCAGTCATTTCGGTTCTTTAACCCTTTACCACATACAACTTATCTACACTTTGCCCCTCAGGGAAACGTACTCTTCAAGCCAGCAGCCTGGCTTTCTCCTTCAGCCTTTTACATACATTACGGTCATCCCCGTGTGATTGAACCTCTTGCGTTTATAGTTTGGCTACCAATTTTCTGGGATCAAATTTTTCACCTGCAGTTTATCCTCAACCTAGGATTAAAGTTTCTCCTCCCCGCACTCTGGCCTGTACATGGGATTACGCTTTTCTTCTCCCCTTGAGGGGCGAACTATGTCGACCTAATCTCCTCTTCAATAGGAGTACGTAGGCAACCATTTGATATGGCCCGGTCGCAATAAAACAAAAACAACAAAAACCTTTCCGCCCTTACATAAAACAAAAATAACCAAAAATATTCCTACACCATGTCATCCATATCTGACGTTGAACCTCTTACACGAGTTCGAACTCACGCAGACCTTATCTCCTCTTCATAGAGTACGTGGCGACCATTTATGGTTCAGTCTCACCCCCTACCAAAACACAAACCATTGTCAACTGGTACTGGGATCCTCTTTCAATCCACTACATTTCATTCGACTTTAGACCAAAGGGATGGAATTACCTGAACTCCTCCCAAATAGGAGATTCGACTACCATCTAAGCTGCGGTCATGCCTTGAAGAGAAATACCAATCCATAAGAGATGGAATTAACTAGGCTTCTCCTTAATAGAAGTACTGGCGACCATCTGTGGTGTAGTCAATCTCAGAGAGGAAAGCCACACTCCTCTCCACATTTCCATACAGAAACAAGTCCCAAGACACCAAAGATGGTAGGGATACATAGATCAATGATCCATTCTGAACTATCCAGAGACAACTCAATGTCCATCGACCCAGGAGGAATTCAGAATACATCAAGACCACAAGCCCTGAAGCAGCAGGCAAAATATCAAACAAATAGCAAGGCATATCTAAAAGGGAAGTGATCCAAAAATATATTTCCCTGTCATATATAATGTTGTTTGATATATATACAATATAAATTGTACATGACAAAATGGCTAAGCTAGCCTGTGCAGGTAAATACAAGCTCATTTACAAATCAGGGTATATGCGTGCTAACAAGCCCAACATGGCGTCCCTCTACAAAGATGGAGGTGAAGCTGTGGTCTCCTGTACGAGAATATCCACACGACCCAACAGATCTATAGCCATCTGCATGATGACCATATGCTCATCAATATAAGCGCTCATCTCTGCGATCATACCAGTGGTAAGGGACCTCGTTGCAGTACTATCTGTGATAGCCACATCCCGGGCAGATATGTTGATATCCCGCTCAACTACCACTGCGTCTATGGCTGACCTGGCCTCATCACGCTCAGCGACGGCGAGATCTCTACGAGTCAATGACTCGTCTCTCTCTAATAGGGCGGCGTCCCTCACATCAAGAGCAGTCGACATCATAGATCGAATCTGATCTCTCTCAAAGGTCATCAGATGAAGACTCTGCTCTAAATACTGTGCCAAGTGCTGAATCACGAAAGTACTAGTACTAGGAGAATCCAGAAGAAATGCTGGCAACCCAGCAGTGGGCTCCTCCTCGATGTAGGCATCAATGTCCTCCATAGGCTCTACATTGTATAACTCGCTCTCCGGTACTGCAAATACTACTGCAGTCGATAAAACCTCTGTCTCCATCCATGTAGAGTACTCTGCGGAATAACCGGGACGACTGACAGGAAAAGCAGCTAGCTCACGCTGATCCCAACAAGCGTATACACGGGATCGGTCCTCTGCTGAGAGATATCGAGAAGTTGAACGCTAACCTATCCCCCCCTCGAAAGGATGAAAATCTTAAAACTGGTCGAACTGCGACATCACGGCCAATGGGTGATAAGTAGTCACGCCCCTCAAGCCAGCCAAAGGGAGGAAATCCATGCCCGGAGCATGAGTAATGAAGCTGTATGGTGAGCAAAGCCCCGAGCACAACAATATGCTAAATGGATCTCTGATATCTGCCAAAAATGCGTACCAGGACTGAGCATCTATGCACTGCAATGGCTGAAAGGAGTATGACATGGCCACATCGTGGGAGAAGCAATACCCATGTTGTCTAAGGGTACCAACCGGTCTCAAGTGTGACATAAACCACACGTACAACATGACTGAACTCCCTGTGAACACTCCTGTAGGATACGTTCAACAATACGATGCCGACCGCAGGGTCTCTGCTACGATCATCGGTACAATGGTACGACCCTCTCTAAGAGCTCTCACAGCCATAATAACACCAATGTCTATCTCGTCCATATATCGTGGCATATAGACATACGATAGTACGCACAACAGCAGTACATCAACTCTGGCCAAACGCCAATGGTCCTCCGGTGTGGTGAAATCCCCGGCATATCGTGAATAGCTATCCTCTGAACCAAATCTGTCGTACAGAAAATGCTGGGATATCACATGGCTAGATGTCATCTCGTCCTGGACTACTCTACGCCTCAATCCTATGAGAGTCATGAATCATCTACTCATGTCTCCCAAAGCTAGATGCAAGCAAGGTTTATCTAAAGGCAACATCGTAAAATGTGCATACTCCTCCATAGTAGGGGTCAACTCATGGCCGCCAAAACGGAATACCTGCCTATCAAGTAGCCAATGCTCTAGCATCCCATCTACAAATCCTGCAGGAACCTGGAAAGGCAATAAAGTCATGGTATGCTGCAGCAACTAAGCTACGGTCACCCTATCTGGGGGTGACATGCTATCATACCACGATCGTATACCTAATGCCACCACTGACGGTGGGGTATGATCTATACGGCTAACTGTCGAAGAAGACATCTGTGTGGGCCGTGTCATAAGACCATTCAGGGGTCAATTCTAAATATCTTTGGACATACATACATATGCATAACAGATAATGGATGGCAATATGATATAGGGAATGAAAAACGGTGCATACATTCCTAAGTATATCATCATCTAATACATCAGCTCTATACAGCTACAAATAAATGAAAATGGGGCACAGACGCCCTACTGCTAACAGAGGCCTATCAAAAGATATAGCGAGAATGGGGAACAACCACCCAATATCTAACATAGGCCTATCAAAAGATATAACGAGAATATACATCAGAAGAAGACCAGGGTCTAGATGTCCACATCCTCAATCCTGTCCACCTGATGTAACCCCTCCTGAGTCACTGGATCTCTATCAACAGGGATGTCAGGCCTATAAAGAGGAGGATCTGCGCCGGAAAAACCAAATGGATCGCCTGAGGGGCCAGCACCTAAGCTGGAAGGAACAAATGACTCCACCTCTACTGGATCTCTGCCCAAATGCTGAATAAAAACATGTGCCTGGTCCAACTGTCAGGTCAAACTATCAATCTAGGTCAGATGAGTCGGAGCTTGGACACAAGCCACCCAATCCATCATCATCAAAGATCCTGGAACCATGTCCCCCATAAACTGTGTGGCACGGGACTAGGCCCCAATAGAACGAGGGAGCCACCAACGCTGGAATATCTCCTGAGTACATGGACCCTCGGATAAATCAAAATCGTCAACCCCCAACAATGGAATATCCGTGACGGGTGACTATGATACAGGCCAATGACGCCTGACAGGAGGCAAGATCAGTATACGAATCTCCCCTGTGGTGCTCCTAATAGCACGCTCTCCTAAATAGAGCTCCCAGCCTCCATCTATGAAGAGAAGAAATCTCTGGGTGCAAATCAAATACTCTACTCCAGTAGGGTGTCCATTCTCAAAACCGATGGTTAAATGATCCCCTGAGTATGGAAGCCATGTGATGGCGTCGTGTCAAGAAACTCCAACAAGATACTGGCGGTGGCCCGAAGCCCTCTCGAATCTGAGGACCTCTAGAAAAATAGAATGGTGCCATCGTCGTCCTCGTGGATAGGTATCTAAGCCTAACACACTCATGGGACGCAAACATAGAAGCCTCTCATAGGCCCAAAACTGCCAACACAATGGCAAAACATCTGCTATCAGTAAACACTCTTAACCTATGAATGGGAAAAGACAAGAGAAATACTCACCAGCAGAAAATGGGTAAAATCCTAGCCAAGCCTCGGTCAAACCCTGTGAGCGCAGATGCATGCCCCGGAGGAAATAGACAAAGGTGTAATAGCCCCATCATCTTCATCTATACGGGTCCCACATCGCGTGTGGCGGCTGACCAAAGCGAAAGATATAAGTGGGCGAAGTTATACGCTATGAAACGACCTCGAATGATCATCGAACAATTGCATGAGAACGCGATCCTCGATCCCGACATCATCGAGCATGGGCTCACTCAATAGCCCGCTTCATAACATCTACGCTCAAAAGGACACGAACAGACGATCCCGCCTTTGAGCACCTCCGCCGAACCCCTAATAAGGATCTAACGGCGGTAGGGGTAATATTAAGCCATGCAAGGCAATCGGCTCCCCTCAAAACTCCATACCTATGATAAATCGCCAATCCATAGGCGTCATCATCACCTCGCAATCCAGCTGGTGGAGTGACTGAGTCTGATGAAACCATCGCTCAAACAATGCCCCTGAGATAACCCCAGGGACAACGACGGGGAATGATGGAGAAGAATGCCCCAAATCCCCACTCATGCACTACAGCTCTATAATCAGGATGAAGCGCCTGGTACATGGAGTGGATGCTAAACCAGCCCCGAGGTAATTTGTAAAAACACGGAACTCGCATGAAATGCAGATCAACATTAGAACCCTTTAATCCGTATCAATAGGAAAGAAGGAAGATGTAAGACCCCAACTTATTATTAATGAAATTTAATTTTCTCTATTTATTATTTTGAAATAGTAAGGGTGGATTTGATTAATGTGGATAGTTATGGGTAAAATACGCAAATATTTCAAAATAAGCAAGTGGTTATAAAATATTCATTGTTGTCGTGGAATATTCGTTTGGTCGTGGAATATTAAATCTTGTCGGGAATATTCGTATGCGACATGCAAGACCATGTATGGGCCCCATAACTGAAAGCGATTGGATGAAGAAAACGACAAATATAAGTTGTTTAAAAATAATCTACGTAGTTATTCACAGATTAACACTATTGGAATACCCTTGGTTAAAAACATAGTAATACTGCGTTGTTGCCAAGATGTAGCACACGGTATTGCACCAATTATTGATTCTTACGTGAAGGCACTACTCAATAATGGTTACGATAATTCTTCGCTCAATATTTTATTGAGTTAATAATTGTTTGCGTTGATATTTTATATTCTTTGTTGTTTCATAATTGTCATTACACAAGATTTTTATTATCGAAGCAATAATTCATATTATCTGAATAATATTATTAGATAACATTATTGGCAATGTCTAGAAAGTTACATCTAAGGAGAGGTTTGGTCACCTAATTGCGGCCACCAAGATGAAAGAAATTCTTATTGGAAAGCCCCTCTTTCCAGAGGAGCGCACAGTTGTCAATATTGTGATTCTCAGTAATATTATTTGTGAATAATTAATTATTGATTCATATGATGAGAAAAATATTAATTTTATGTGGATATAGATGGAGAAAATTTTATTGTGACAATTGTTGAAAATTGAAATTTTAACTTTTACGATAAAATAATTCATTTAAATATATTATTATATTTTAATAATATAATAATGGTGATATTTTTATAAGGAATGTGGGATATATGAGTATACGAGGAGGAAGAGTATTTTTGTTGCAATAAATGTTTAAAACATGTTAAACATGCTCGGTGGACCCCATTTATTGATCGAAATTTGATTATAGCACAATAAAATCGCCTGCTTTGTGGATTTCTTTCAATTTCTCTTTTGAATTTGGAAAACTTTCTTCTGCAAAGTTGTAGAAATTGAATTTCCTATAAAAACTCATGAGATTCAAATTTTCTAATGAAAGGGCTATTTATTGTGAATTATTAAAGTTCAAGCTCCTAAATAATTAATTTTGAAGTTTTAAATATTTTTAATAAGAAAACGTTTTTTTTGAGTTAGGCAAGGTGAGTCACTCTTGGTGGCTGATGGTTTGAATCAGATTTTGGGTGCGTAGGAATTTAATAATTATATATTAATATTTTATTAAATTTTACGCTTTGGTGTTCTAAGCAATTTCCTATAAATAGGTGCTTAGGTTAGAATTGAAAATCACACCGAAAATCAAGTTTTCTCTCTCTCTCTATATTATCGAGCGTATTCTTGTGAGTATTTTGAGTTTACTTTGAGTATTGCTATATGGTGCAAGTCCAAGTCATAGCTTATATCCTCAGGTTTTAAATTTAAAGACTTGATCTTTCGAGGTAAGGGATATTATTTTTTTTAAGTAATGATATTATTTCTTCAATATCATTATGTTGAAATATTGATCCAAGTTTTTATCAAATTTGGAACTTTTGGTGTCGAGTTACTATTCACGTGTACTGGCACTATTCACGATATCGACACTATTCACGAATACTGCACAATTCATCAAAAATGAAAATTTTTCTTTTCGTCCAAAATATCTATTCTAGATACTAGCTTTGATTGTATCCATGTTTTGATCATTCTTGAATTTTACACCACCTGCGATTATTTTGAGGTATTTTTGGGCGTGAATAAAACAAAGTACGAATCCTTAATCCTTAATCCTTGTCATTTTGTTTCACTTTGGATTCGTTTCTTTAAAATATTTTTTTCATCATCTTCATCTTAAATGATGATATTATGGAATATCTTTGGCACGTAGATGCAAAGATGAATAGGTGTTTAGATGAACATGACCAATCGATGAATATCTTTGGCACAGTAGTGCAAAGATGAATATGTGATTCCAGATATATATTGATTGATGTTACAGGGGATAAAAGATGAGACGATGAACTTTTAAATTCCTACATGGAAGATAGTAGTTTGCATTCTCTACTTAACTCTTCTAATGAATTATTATTTCATTGCGAATATTGATTTAAAATTTGTTGTCTATTGTATTCTATTAGATTTTTCCCCGTTGAAGACTAACGGTAATTTGTTGTATATTATCTTAGTCATAATATTCTTTCTTGAAAGCTAGTTGAGCTCACCCTTTTCCATTTTGTTCCATTTTTCTCGGGAGGCGAGAATATAGCGAGTGCGAGTGGGGGTATGGAATGAAGGTTCTAGAGAGAGTTGTTTAGTAGTCCTCACCATTTTGTAAAATAATGTATCAATAAATGTGATGAGGATTTATTTGAGTATAGATATTGTCTAGAAGATAATATTTGTATTTAAACTCACAGCTTTTCTTGTTGTAATAATAAAGTTGTAGTTGTTTCGCATACCATGTATTGACAACTCGTAATGGGTGATGTATACTATTTTGGGGGCGTCACGGTTGGTATCGAGCTTAGGGATAGGATCTCTGGCGGAGATCGGGAATAGAACTAGGAGGGAGAGACGAGTAAATCCTTCGCTAGTGTGTCCTACCTAAGCTTATTTGTTAGTTAGGTCAAGATATAGGGATATTATGTGATATATTGATTTCCTTAATTAACCCTTGTTTTATGATGATTTGAGAATGTCGAATGAGAATATTAACAATGGAAATGAGACCGTGGAGACGCCTTTGTACTCACCAACGAGGAGAACGTGCAACAGTGGCAATGTTCCTCCTGTGAATAACACCATTGAAGCGAGATGATGAACGAGGGATGTTTAGAAGCTTTTTGCGGTTCATGCAAAAATCGAATTTAGGAGACTCGTGTTCAAAATACAGGGAGAAATGATAGCAATTCACGGGTTGTCACACCCAGCGGTTCAAAGAGTTGGGACCACCAGAATTTAAAGGAAAACCAGATCCGATCATGGCGGAAACATGGGTCAAGTAAATTACCAAGATATTCGATGTCTTGGGATGCACGGAGAAACGAAGGTTCCATTCGCCACCTTTATGTTCCGTGGCGAGGCGGATCACCGGTGGTGAGTCTCGAAGCGTACCCATCCAACACTTTTCGGCATGTCTTGGGAGACATTTTAGAAGCTATTTAATGACAAATACTTTCACGAAAGTGTTCGTCATATGAAGGAAGTGGAGTTCATCGATTGGAACAAAACAACATGACCAGGTGTCTCAATCTGAGGCAAAGTTTGCGAGTTATCGTGTTTGCACCTCATTTGGTGGAGAATGAGGAACGATGACGCGGATGTTTACGAGAGGTTTGAAACCCGGCGATACGACAATATCTCATTTCTCATAAATTTTCTCTCTATTCGGATGTTGTAAATAGGGCTCAATTATTAGAAGCGAGATAACGAAATACAGTCCAACGAGGGACCATAACCGAGGATCGTACCGAGATAACAACAATGTAATAATGATAACCAAATGGAGAAAGAAAGCAGACGGACAAAAATGGTAACCACTCGGTGGTAATCATGGCCATGAAAATAGAAGAAGCGAGTCGGAGGAGATTTTAAAGAGAGAGATTTAACAACGACCATGTGAAGACGACAATGCTGCAAGCAAGAATCGGTTCTAAGGGAGGAGAACGACCACCCATTCATATGCTATAAATGCGGAAAGAGGGACATATCACCAAACCGTCCTACAATTTCAAGGTATGCTATAATTGTGGAAAGGAAGGACATATCGCTTCGAGATTGTATGGTAGCGAAACCTAGTTCAATGAGGCGGTGACTCAAAAGACGTCTAGAAAAGTCAAAGTCAACGATTCCGGGAAGAGCGTTTGTTGTGATCGGGTCATAATGCGAGAAACCCAAACGAGGTGATCACGGGTAAGCTATTTATAAATTCTTGCGAAGTTTATACCTTACTTGATCTGGGTGCTACCCATTCATTTATCTCTCCTGCATGTGCTCAACGTTTAAACTTGACTCGGAGAAATTTGACTTTGACCTATCTGTGGAAACTCCGTTAGAGAAACTTTCATCACATCCACCATTTATAAATCTTGTTTGATTCAAGTTGGCACCATTACCTTACCATTGACCTTATCTCTTTAAAGATACTTGCTTTTGATGTGATTTTAGGGATTGATTGGTTAACTACTCATCATGCCAAAATTGATTGTTTTCGTAAGGTTGTTAGTTTTCATATTCCTAACCAACTTTGTTATGCAATTCAAGCAACTAAACCATTAAAATCAATCACTATCCTATCTAATCATAAAGCTATTCGTTTATTGAAAAGCGGATGTCAAGCTTTCTTAGCCCATGTTATGGATTTGAAAAAGACACGCCAAATTTGAATAATATTCCCATGTTATTAACTTTCCCGACGATTTTCTGAAGAACTTCCTTGGTCTACCCCGTAGCGTGAAGTTGAATTCTTTATTGATCTTGAACTCGGTACAAAGCCCATTTCTAAAACCCCATATCGAATGGCTCCTATTAAACTTCAGAGTTAAAGGTCCAACTACAGGAATTGTTGGACATCGGTTTCATCTCGTCCTAAAGACATCTCCTTGGGGTGCTCTGTTTTTTATTCAAAGAAGAAGAAAGACGGGAGTATGCGACTTTAGATTGACTATCGGAATTGAACCATGTCACCATCAAGAATAGGTATCCTCTACCTCGTATTGATGACTTGTTTGACCATTCTTGCAAGGGGCACAATTCTTTTCAAAATCGATCTTAGCTTACGGATATCATCACCAAGATTAGAACCGAGGATATTCCAAAGACGCCTTCCTAACTTCGGTATGGGCATTATGAATTCTTAGTCATGTCTTTCGGACTAACTAATGCTCCTGCGGCTTTCATGGATATGATGAACCGAGTATTCAAGGAATATTTGGATCAATTCGTTGTTGTATTTATTGATGACATCCTCATATATTCCAAAAGCCGTGAAGATCATGAGCACCATTTGAAGCTGGTACTCCAAAGGCTTCGTGAAAACCAACTATATGCCAAATTGAAGAAATGCGAGTTCTGGCTTGAGGAAGTAGCATTCCTTGGGCACGTGGTGTCGAAACATGGAGTATCCATGGACCCGGCGAAGATTGAATCAATACAAAGTTGGGAGCAACCAAAGTCGGTGACCGAAGTACGTAGCTTTTTGGGCTTAGCTGGTTATTATCGGAGATTCGTGGAAGGGTTTTCTCGAATCGCTACTCCATTAACTCAGCTAACTCGGAAGGATACAAAATTCGTTTGGAGCGAAGAATGCGAGAAAAGTTTCCAAGAGCTTAAGAGGAGACTTATTTCTAAGACTGTTCTAACAATACCATCTGGTTCGGATGGATTTGTTATCTACAGCAATTCTTCAGGCAAAGGGTTAGGATGTGTTCTCATGCAATGTGGGAAAGTCATAGCCTATGCCTCGCGACAACTTAAAGAGTATGAGAGGAATTATCCTACTCATGATCTAGAGTTAGCGGCCGATCGTTTTCGCTAAAGATATGGAGGCACTATCTATATGGGGAGAAAGTGGAGATATATTCAGACCATAAAAGCCTTAAATATTTCTTCACTCAAAAAGAACTCAACATGCGGCAGCGACGTTGGCTCGAGCTATTGAAAGACTACGACCACACTATTCAATACCATCCTGGAAAAGCGAACGTGGTAGCTGACGCGTTGAGTAGAAGATCATATGCGGGAACGAGTACGATGATGTCAAGTACACGCATAAAGCCAACTTTAATAGAAAAAGTTAAGGTTGCTCAAGCCACCGACCCGGAGCTGATGCGTATGAAGAAGAAAGTACAAGAAGGAGCTATTCTAGAAGCGAGAATTGATGAAGAAGGAATACTTCGAGTCCACTCTAGACTTTGTGTTCCTAACGACTCTGAATTGAAGTACAAGATTATGATGGAGGCACACAATACACCATTTGCAATCCATCCTGGAAGTACTAAAATGTATCGTGATCTTCGACATACATTTTGGTGGAACAATATGAAGAGAGAGATTGCAAAGTTTATCTCGATGTGTTTAACTTGCCAACGTGTAAAGGCGGAGCATCTAGTACCTAAGGGTCCGTTGCAACCACTTGAGATTCCAAAATGGAAGTGGGAACACATTACCATGGATTTCGTTACGGGTCTTCCTACGGTTTCTCAAGGCATCAATGCTATTTGGGTTATTGTTGATAGATTAACCAAGTCTGCTCATTTCTTGCAGATACGGGAAACTTATTCACTTGAACGTCTTGCTAGTATGTACGTGAATGAGATTGTGAGGTTGCATGGCATGCCAGTATCCATAGTTTCGGATCGTGACCCAAGATTCACTTCAAGATTTTGGGTTAGCTTGCAAAAAGCTATGGGCACGCAGATTTGCGATTTAGTTCGCATACCATCCCCAAACGGACGGACAATCGAGAGAGGACTATTCAAACTCTTGAAGATTTATTAAGACTCACGTGTCCTGAGACTTCAAGGGTAGTTGGGATAAGTATTTACCATTGGTGGAATTCTCCTACAACAACAAATTATCGAGGCATGTATAGGTGTGGCTCCATTCAAGCATTATATGGACGAAAATGTCGTTCTCGAATATGTTGGGATGAGGTGGGTGAAGCAACATTGTTGGGACCCGAGTTAAGTACGTATGACAACCTGAAAAGATTCAAATGATTCGACAACGATACAAACGGCACAAGATCGACAAAGAGTTATGCGGATCTTCATCGAAAGGACGTGGAATTTAGTGTAGGGATCATGTATTGTTGCGAGTTGCTCCATGGAAGGGAGTTACAAGATTTGGGAAGAGAGGAAAGCTCATCCACGATTTATTGGTCCATTTCAAATTCTTGACCGAAGTAGGAAATGTAGCCTATAGACTTGCGTTACCTCTAAGTATGTCTCGTGTTCATAATGTGTTTCATATATCGTATTTCAGAAATATATGAAAGACCCGAACCACGTTATAGAATTAGAATCGGACGAAATAGCCAAGACTTAACGTATGAGGAGGTACTGTCAGATCTTGGATAGGAAGGAGCATGTCCCTACGCACAAAGGTCATACCACAAGTTAAAGTTTTGTGGAGGAATCATGCTATAGAGGAAATGACACGGGAATTGGAAATCGAAATGAAAGTGAGGTATCCTCACCTTTTGAAACACTGTGTACGTCACGTCGATTTCGAGGACGAAATTTCATAAGGAGGGGAGGTTGTAAGACCCCAACTTATTATTAATGAAATTTAATTTTCTCTATTTATTATTTTGAAATAGTAAGGGTGGATTTGATTAATGTGGATAGTTATGGGTAAAATACGCAAATATTTCAAAATAAGCAAGTGGTTATAAAATATTCATTGTTGTCGGGGAATATTCGTTTGGTCGTGGAATATTAAATCTTTGTCGGGAATATTCGCATGCGACAGACACAAACCATGTGGGGCCCATAACGAAAGCGATTGGATGAAGAAAACGACAAATATAAGTTGTTTAAAAATAATAGCTTGCCGTAGTTATTACCAATTAACACTATTGGAATACCCGTTGGTTAAAACACACGATGTCTGGCGTTGTTGCCAAGATGAGCACCAGTATTGCACCAATTATTGATTCTTACGTAAGAAGGCACTACTCAATAATGGTTACGATAAATTACCGCTCAATATTTTATTGAGTTAATAATTGCTTTGCGTTGATATTTTATATTGTTGTTGTTTCAATAATTGTCATTACAAAGATTTTTTATTATCGAAGCAATAATTCATATTATCCTAATAATATTATTAGATAATATTATTGGCAATGTCTAGAAAGTTACGTCTAAGGAGAGGTTTGGTCACCTAATTGCGGCCAAAGAAGAAGAAATTCTTATTGAAAGCCCCTCTTTCTGAACCGCTGCTCGGTTGTCAATATTGTGATTCTCGTAATATTATTTGTGTATAATTAATTATTGATTCATATGATGAGAAAAATATTAATTTTATGTGGATATAGATGGAGAAAATTTTTATTGTGACAATTGTTGAAAATTGAAATTTTATCTTTTTCTGATAAAATAATTCATTTAAATATATTATTATATTTTAATAATATAATAATGGTGATATTTTTACAACGAATGTGGGATATATGAGTATACGAGGAGGAAGAGTATTTTGTTGCAATAAATGTTTAAAACATGTTAAACATGCTCTGGTGGACCCCATTTATTGACCGAAATTTGATTATAAACTTGTAAAATCGCCCGTTTGTGGATTTCGGTCAATTTCTCTTTGGAATTTGGAAAAACTTTCTTCTGCAAATTTGTAGAGAATTGAATTTTCTATAAAAACTCGCGAGATTCGAATTTTCTGATGAAAGGGCTATTTATTGTGAATTATTAAAGTTCTGAAGCTCCTAAATAATTAATTTTTGAAGTTTTAAATATTTTTAATAAGAAAAACATTTTTTTTGAGTTAGGCAAGGTGAGTCACTCTTGGTGGCTGATGGTTTGAATCAGATTTTGGGTGCGTAGGAATTTAATAATTATATATTAATATTTTATTAAATTTTCTGCTTTGGTGTTCTAAGCAATTTCCTATAAATAGGGTGCTTAGGTTAGAATTGAAAATCACACCAGAAACTGAAGTTTTCTCTCTCTATATTATCGAGCGTATTCTTGTGAGTATTTTGAGTATACTTTGAGTATTGCTATACGGAGCAAGTCCAAGTCATAGCCTATATCCCTGTTTCAAATTATAAGTCTTGATCTTTCGAGGTAAGGGATATTATTTTTTTTCGTAATGATATTATTTCTTCAATATCATTATGTTGAAATATTGATCTGAAGTTTTTATCAAATTTGGAACTTTTGGTGTCGGAATTACTATTCACGTATACGGCACTATTCACGTATACGACACTATTCACGAATACGGCACTATTCATCGAAAAATGAAAATTTTCTTTTCGTCCAAAATATCTATTCTGGATACTAGCTTTGATTGTATCCATGTTTTGATCATTCTTGAATTTTACACCATCTGCGATTATTTTTGAGGTATTTTTGGGCGTGAATAAAACAAAGTACGAATCCTTAATCCTTAATCCTTGTCATTTTGTTTCACTTTGGATTCGTTTCTTTAAAATATTTTCATCATCTTCGATCTTAAATGATGATATTATGGAATATCTTTGGCACAGAGTGCAAAGATGAATGATTTCTGAAGAATATCTTTGGCACATGAGTGCAAAGATGAACAGTGTTTTAGATGAACATGACCAATCGATGAATATCTTTGGCTGTAGTGCAAAGATGAATATGTGATTCCGGATATATATTGATTGATGTTACAGGGGATAAAAGATGACGATGAACTTTTAAATTCATACATGGAAGATAGTAGTTTGCATTCTCTACTTAACTCTTCTAATGAATTATTATTTCATTACGCTAATATTGATTTAAAATTTGTTGTCTATTGTATTCTTTTAGATTTTCCCTGTTGAAGACTAACGATAATTTGTTGTATATTATCTTAGTCATAATATTCTTTATTGAGCTAGTTGAGCTCACCCTTTTCTATTTTGTTCCATTTTTCTCGTGGAGGCGAGAATATAAATGCGAGTACGCAGTCTGGGTATGGAATGAAGGGTTCTAGAGAGAGTTGTTTAGTAGTCCTCACCATTTTTGTAAAATAATGTATCAATAAATGTGATGAGGATTTATTTGAGTATAGATATTGTCTAGAAGATAATATTTGTATTTAAACTCACAGTTTTACTGTTGTAATAATAAAGTTGTAGTTGTTTCTGTACCATGTATTGACAACTCAGAATGGGTGATGTATACCTATTTTGGGGGCGTCACAGAAGATAAAGTCTAACGCCATACCTCGTTAGCGTGCAAGTACATCGATGGATGTCTACCCAAATCACCCAGCAACTCTGGGTTCACCACCTGAATACTCGGAAGCTCCCTGCCAGGGATATGTGCAGCAAGAGCGGGATCCTCAATATCCACCTCCTCGTCCTCGACGTCTGGAACATCTACCTAGATAGGACGTATCACAGCCTCCACCAACCGACGAGGCTGTCTGACAAAACGAGGACGAGGCACTTCAGAAGCCCTCCGCTGTTCGCCATAAGCGGTTCTATAGGAACTGCTCGGCTGATCCGGATCCATAATATCTGGACAACAAGTCTCCAAATCACCTCAGAAAGGGTGTGGTATTTTCCTACCTAGAGCTTTTAAATGCATTATCTGACTATATGCATGCATGCATTTACTTTAACATATAATGGAGTTAGAATGCATGACTTCCCAATGCCTACATTTGGAAAAATTTTGCCATAGTCCCCTTTAAAAATAGGACTATCCACATGCACACAGGCATGTCTAGGTGGCCATTCAGTAGCACACTTGTCCCAAAGTCATATACATAATATATGCATTAAAAATAAAAATCATCATGTATAATGCCAACCTCAATGCTAGGAGTACTTTACCTTTCTAACTTTTGCTCATTGGACCTCAAATAGGACAAAATATAGCTGAAAAAGGTGCCAATTTGACTGTCTCAAAAGTCGAATTTTTTCACATCATTATGTTCAGCATGGTTTAATTCTAACATTTACTATGTTGAATATTTTTTATCAAGTCATTTGTCCATACATAATCACTACTTTGTGTTTAGATGCATTTCGTGCGATAACTCACAATCCAACGGACAGAAACTGGAAAAAAATACATGCATACGTTACCAGGATAGTGTAGAACACTTGTACGGTGACAACATTTGCAGAAAGCAGCCCGAACTCAGCAGATCTGAAGAAGGCTCGCGGTTTTTTCTAAGCGAAGTGAGTTAGAAATGAACTTGCGAAGGAAGGCTACAGGATTTATCATCCACGCAGGTGCACCTGAGGCTCCTCTATGTGGGTCCCACCCCTCCAGCTCGGTCTAGTTCGAGTTGAAAATGAGTTCTTACGGGCTAGAAATGTCAAATCGGGAATAAAAATGCCACGCGATTAAGCAAAACAGCATACAATCCTGGTCTTCTCAGATGAGACTTTGAACCTGTACATCACTCATTGGTAGTCACCCGAACACAAGGTATACCTTGTCAATGATCCCTTTTGTCACAAATCACATCTGACAATACCTCGTACAGGTCTGATGCCGCCAACCCCGGGTCATTACCCTAACTAGGTGCCCGACGGGGGTTACAACGTAGGTCCCCGACGGGGGTTACAATGTGGGTCCCCAATGGGGGTTACAACATAGATTCTCGGTGGGGGTTACAACACGTTCATCCGTTAGCATGTCTATCAACGAAGGTCAAGCAGCCTTGACGATATTCCAGCCGATGGCAATTAAACCAATCGAAGCAGTGAGAACTATCCGGGTGTTACGTACTTACTCATGCATCCCCAATAGATTCCCGACGGCAGTTATAACGTATATCTCCGGCGGGAGTAGCAACGCATGCTCAGCCATTGACACACATATCAACGAAGGTCAAGCAACCTTGACGTCATTTCAGCCGATAGTGTTTAAACCTATAAGAACTATAGAGCTATTTGAGGTTTTCATACCCAACAGCTCTTATTCCCTAGCGGATCCCTGGCGGGGGTCACAATGTAATGCTCCGTTGATCTACACGACAACGAAGGTCAAGCCACCTTGACAATCTACAGCCGTTGATTTACACGTCAACGAAGGTCAGACATCCCTGACAACATTTGATGTTAGCAGTAAATCCAGCAGGATCTTGACATGTTCTGGCGATACCAACCAGAAAAGGTCAATGTTATCAAAGAGGATAGATGATGGAATATGTTATACACATCCTCAAATAGATCAAGCTTTATCCCCATAAATCTCTTACATGTAAGAGGTACATCGTCATGATCAAGTCGTTATAAAAAACACAGGGATTTGGTGATAACTCCAACATCAACATCCTAATAGATTAAACACACCCTCGGATCTGGTCAAGATATTGCCAATCCCAAATGAAACAACAGGTTCCAAAGAATCATCCCCAAAGATGTTGGGCTATAACCCCATACACATGCATCATATATTTGCATCATGTTGCTATCCATATTACCATGTTTATATTGTTGCGTTTCAAGTGTCTAGGATTCTTTATCCTACCCATTCATCGTCATGCATGAGTATGATAAAGAGGGGCATGTTTGCACATTGACCAGTGGTGTGACACTGATATACGGGTCGGTGAAACCGAGATTCGTTTAGGGTCCGGGGACTTGGTTATGCGGGGGGAAGGTGTTAGGCACCCCCCGACATCCGTGTTACCACGGTGACCGCCTCTTTTCAAGAAACTATTATCTGAGTGTGTGTGTGTGTGTGGGTCAATGTGCTGTTATATGGAAGTTGTGCGAGGCCTCGTTCGAACCTATATACACAGGGTTTGAATTTATGTAAAAATTCAATTTTTAGCAAGATATGGCATTGATGTTTTATAAAGGGGGTTTTCAACCCCGATGCTCAATAGGAATTGAGACCTTTTACACTCCCATTTTTATTAAGCGATCGACTGGATTAATTTTATTTTGACGAATGCGAGGCATCCCTACAAAAATAATGCTGACTTCCTCGTGGTAATGGAAACCATCTGAGGAAATTCAGACATCACAGAATAATTTACAAGCTGCTTACAGCTGAAAAATGTCCATCACGGGAACCGAATCTAGATTCAATGGGATGAATCTGTGATCACATGATTCCTAGGCTCACAAAATACTGCAGTTTATACGAAAGTAATAAGCAGGTATATATATAAAAGCTATAAATATATATATACAGACAAGATCACCAACCACGAAGCACCTCCATGGGGGATCAGAAATGTAAATAAAGCTATTAAAAGCTATCAACCGCCACTTGAGGAAACTCTAAAGTGGATAAAACATAAATAAAGTCAGAAGTGATCAATCGCCATGAAGAAAACTCCAGCGGAGATGACAATATATATATATATATATATATATATATATATATATAAAGCAATAAATTCACCGGATGTAAAATCCGGGCTCATCGAATGAGTTTGACCACGCTTCATATATATAAGTATATATATATATATAAAAAATAAACGCTACCGGATATAAAATCCGTGGCTCATCGAATGTAGTCCCACACATAGTTAATATATAAATGTATATATATATATATATTAAAGAAATAAACGCTCCAGACCAAAATCTAGGCTCATCGAACAAATTTTGACACACAGTTCATATATATAAATGTATATATATATATATATATATATATATATATATAAAAGGCAAGTAAACGCTCCAGACCAAAGTCTAGGCTCAATTGAGGAATAACTCGATAATGTTAGTCAATATATATATATATATATATATATATATATATATATATATATATATATATGGAATGAAACCACTGAAACCACAGATCAAGTCCGGGCAAAAGCAAGCAACACGACTCTCAACGTGTAGAAGGGTGTGTGCAAAGATACAGAGTAAGACTCTAAAGTGTGTGAGAAGGCTTACAGCTGACTGATAAAAAAGGCTTCTATATCTTTAGAGTGGGTAAACACTTGCTTTTGTGGGTACAAAAGAGGCTATATATAAGCTCACAAGTGTTTGAAAGTTGGAAAATACACTGTCTGGCGAGTGCAGAGCAAATTGTGCAGGGTTTCCCCGTCTTTTTTCTCTTAAAAATCAGCAACCCAAGCCCTCTATTTATAGGCATATGAGCCGCAGGTGTACCTGCGGCTCAGCCGCAGGTGTACCAGAGGCGGGTCGGGTCGGCCCGGATTTATCGGGTCTGATCATCTTGAAGTACGTGCACTCAAGCACTGTATTGTCCACTCGGATTTTCAGAAGTGAAATTCGGGCATCCGTTTGAGGTATACAGGACCTATTTCGGACTGCCGTTGTCGAGAGTTGTACGATGACATGGGATTAGAGTTTGTGAGAAGTCATTGAAGATGGGACGATGCCCTCTAGTCTTCAAGCTTTAACTTTCCTCCGTTACCCCGTACAATAGTCACTCGAGATTGGTTAGCCTTGTCGGACATTGTTGCGTAGAGATGTGATGTGGCATCGCTTTGGTCAGATGACAATGTTGCCCCTTACCGGTGTTATCGCCGGGTTGGGCTAATAAAGCAGATGTTGCTCAGACTTCGCTGAGATTGGACTGTTGCAATTGTCGAAGGTCCTCATTGTCATCTTTAAGGTGTGCCTGTCTTCCCGATGTTATTACCGGGTTGGTACAGTGCATCTCGTTATGAGCGCCGATATTGAAGCTTGTGGCATTTGAAACAAGCATTTTCGGGGTTATCTCCGAAACTGCATTCCTTGGGGTTATCACCAAGGTTGGTGGCTATTCCCATGGTTGAGAGTGAGACTGGATACCTCAGGGTTATCTCCAAGATTAATCGGTCTTCTCCGGTGTGTGTTCCGGTATTGTATCTGCAGGTCTCGGGGTTATATCCGAGGTTGGATTTGTTACTCGCAGATTGCGATCCGGGGTTGAAACTGAACTTTCGGTAGTATCCGGTACGGGTTTGGATTGTCTTTCAGGGTTCTCTCTTAAAAGACGAATCTGTCCTCCTGCAATGTTAGTAATAGTAGTACAGAAAATTCTGAGTGTCTACAATTCCATTCTTTATTATTCTGTTGGAATAACCTGTATATGCGGGCTACCCTATACTTGATGACATTCTTCTATTATTCCGTCTTTATTATTCTGTTGGAATATCCTGTTTGTGCATTTTACGCCGCACTGGTTCCGCCTCTTTATTATTCTCATTGGAATATCCTCGTCACATGCAGGCGTTTTACGTCGGACCGGTTCCGCTCTTTATTATTCTGTTGGAATATCCCGTCTGCATACGCTTTTCGCCGGACTGATTCTCGCATTATTAGTATTTTGTTGAATAACTTTGCCTATGCTAAGTACCGCATGCATGGTGATTTCATTGTTATTCCATTCATTATTATTACATTGGAACATCCTTTAGGTCGTAATTTCGCTTTGACTTCGGTTCCATTATTTAGTAATCTGTTTGAATAACCTGTCTATGCAAAGTACCACATGCATGGTTATTTCTTTTGTTATTCCATTCTTTATTATACTCAGTTGGTTAAAGTTTTGACTTCTATACTCCATGAAATTAGTGTAATATCCTTGATATTTGCGCTTCATCCAGTATATTTTCATGGAAATATTCTTCTAAGCATTCTTGAATTTTACTCTACAAAGAAGTATCATGTTGATAATTTGGACGTTATTAGTTCCTGAATAAATTAATTCTTGAACTTGTTTTATTGAATTTTTATATCATTGTCATCATCCTCATGTTTATATTTTTTTTAAAGTCATTTGTGGCCTGTAGTGCATAGATGTACTTGGTATGATTATGACTAGGGATTATTCGGTGTAATCATAACCGTAATGTTACAAATGATGTGGAAAAAGTCCTCATTGGCCCATAGTGCATTGAAGGATAGTTTCTGGTATGGTTATGACTATGGATTCTTTTTGGCCAAGGGTGCAAAGATGAACTATTTTATGGCATGATAAGGACCGTTGATGAAAAAATGATTATCTTTGGCCCGTAGTGCATGGATAATTCGTGGTCGTGATACTAAAGAATATCCTTGGCCTGTAGTGCACGGATTATTTGATGATGTGGATTATTTATTAAGCTGAGTCTCAGCGATAAAAATGATAAAAAAAAACCTTTTAAATCATAGAAGATAGTAGATTTTATTCTCTACTTGACTCTTCTAATGGATTGCTTGTTCCGCTGCAGTTAAACTTGATGTTTGTAATATTGTATCAGTTTAACACTGTTGAAGGCTAACGATAATTTATTCTGCATTATCTTAGTCATAATATTTCTTATTGGGCTAGTTGAGCTCACCCTTTTGCTTTCATTGTTCTCTTCAGGAAATGAGAACGTAGCAGGGACTAGTCGGGAGAAACAGAGTGATGGTCCTAGAGGGTGCATTAGTAGTCCTCACTATTCTATGAAATAGTGTGATAATAAATGTAATGAGGACCCCATTGAGTTTGTATATTATCTAGATGACAATATTTGTATTAAAACTCATAGCATATGTTTAGTCATATTTTACACGACTGTTGTATAATTAAGTTATATACCTATTTTTGGGGCGTCACAACATCCTTATCTAATAAACTGCATAGTGGTTTAGTTATCTTGGAGAAGTCTTTGATGAATCTGCGGTAGAAACCTGCATGTCCCAGAAAGGTGCGAACACCTTTTACCGAAGTAGGTGGTGGCAATTTCTCTATAGTTTCCAGCTTTGCCGTATCTACCTCAAGTCCTTTCTTCGATACTTTGTGTCCCAGTATGATTCCTTCTTGTACCATAAAATGTCATTTTTCCCAGTTTAGTACTAGATTTATTTCACCACACCGCTTCAAAACCATCACAAAATTTTCAAGGAATAGATCAAACGAGTTCTCAAAGACTGAGAAGTCATCCATAAATACTTCCACATTCTGCTCCACCATATCTGAAAATAAAGCCATCATGCATCTCTGAAACGTGGCTAGAGCATTGCACAACCCAAAAGACATTCTTCTGAAGGCGAATGTGCCGTACGGACATTTGAAAGTTGTCTTTTCCTGGTCTTCTGGAGCTATCATTATTTGATTATAGCCCGAATATCCATCCAGTAGGCAATAGTACTCATGACCTGTTAATCTGTCCAACATCTGATCAATGAATGGGAGTGGAAAATGATCTTTCCTTGTAGCTTTGTTGAGCCTGCGGTAGTCCATGCTTACTCTCCACCATGTCACTGTTCGTGTTGGAATCAACTCATTATTCTCATTAGTCACTATGGTCATGCCACCCTTTTTCGGTACACACTGCACTAGGCTCATCCATGAGCTATTTGAGATCGGATAGATTATGAACGCATCCAACCATTTTAGTACCTCTTTCTTAACCACTTCTTTCATTATCGGATTAAGTCTCCTTTGTTGCTCAACTGACGGCTTACTTTCATCTTCCATCAGGATTTTATGCATGCAAAACGAAAGGCTGATCCCTTTGATATCTGCTATGGTCCAACCAATAGCTGATTTGAACTCTCGAAGCACTTGTAGCAATTTTTATTCCTGAAAATATGTTAATGCAGAAGAAATAATCACAGGTAGCTTTGAATCTTTATTTAAAAATGCATACCTGAGATGTTCTGGAAGTTGTTTTAATTCAAGTTCTGGAGGTGTCTCAAGAGATGGCTTTAATTTTACTGAGGATTCTCCCGCTTTTGTCAATGGCTCAACAGGTGTTCTAAATTTTCTGACTTGTGGAGTGGTATCCAGATATTGCACAAATTCGTCAAGTTCCTCGTCCTCCAAATCTGAATTTTCAGCAATTACACTCCTCAAAGGTTCATCATCCACTCGACTCTGTACTTCATCAGATATGACCTGATCCACCAAATCAACCAGGAAACATTCATCTTCATATGCTGGAAACTTCATAGCTTTGAAGACATTAAAGGTGACCTCTTGATCATGAACACGCATAGTGAGTTTCCCCTTCTGTACATCTATCAGAGTCTTTCCTATGGCTAAGAATGGTCTTCCCAGTATGATTGGTATATTTTTGTCTTCCTCGTAATCCAAAATAATGAAGTCAGCCAGAAAGATAAATCTATCCACCTTCACTAATACATCTTCAACAATTCCCCGTGGATATGTGATTGATCTGTTAGCTAACTGGAAAGAAATGTTTGTTGGCCATGGATCTGGTAATCCCAATTGATTGAATACTGACAAAGGCATAAAATTTATGTTTGCCCCAAGATCACACAAACATTTTTCAAAATTCATCTTCCCGATTGTGCACGGGATTGTGAAACTGCCCAGATCCTTCAGCTTTGGGGGTAACTTCTACTGAAGTACTGCACTGCATTCTTCTGTCAATGCTACTGTCTCAAATTCGTCTAATCTCCTTTTCCTTGATAGTATACCCTTCATAAACTTTGCATAGCTTGGCATTTATTCCAATGCCTCGGCGAAAGGTATATTCATTTGCAGCTTTTTAAATACCTCCAAAAACTTGCTGAATTGCTTATCTTCCCTTTTCTTATTTAATCTCTACGGATACGAAACTTGAGTATGAATTGGTGGTACTGAACTCTTAAGCTTCTCATCTGAACCTGCTTTATCTTTCTTTTCCTGCTGAACCTCAGACTTTTCCAGATTTTCTTTCTCAGTAGCTGGCTCCTCTGCCTTTCGCTTCGTACCGCTGACCTCCTCTTGTCAACAGCGTGGTAGCCATGACGTCAATATCTCTGCTTATTTTCCCAGATCTTAATGTGATTGCTTGACACTGTTCTTTCCCTTTTATTCTTGGATTTGTCTCTGTATTACTTGGCAATGAACCCTAGGGCCTGTTGGTAAGCATGTTTGCCATCTACCCCATTTGAGTTTCCAGATTCTTAATAGCCACTGCTTGGCTTTTGATCATAACCTCTGTATTTTCCATGTATTTCATCATCATCTCCTCTATTTCTAATTTCTTTTCTTGCTGAGGTGCAGCTGGAGTGTGATGTTGTTGTTGTTGTTGAGAAAATCCTGACAAAAAAGGTGGTCTAGGATTAAACTGTGGCTGCGCTGGTTGTGACTAAAACTGATTATTTGATTGAAATTGATTCTGCTGATTCCCTTGGTTATTTGACCAACTGAAGTTTGGATGATTTCGGTTGTTCGGGTGATATGTGTTCTAAAGTTGTCCTTGATCTTTCCTGTAGTTGTTCATATTCTGCACTGACTCTGAGCTGATAGCGCATTGATCCGTCGAGTGTGACCCCGCACAAATCTCACATATGAAGGCAACCGTCTTCGTTTAACCTTCTACCAATGTATCTATTTTCTTTGCCATGGCTTCCATCTGTGCTGACAACTGATAATAACATCTACCTCCAACACACCTGCAACTTTGGGTTGTGGCATCTGAGATGTAGGATTTTGAAAATCGTTTGATCCCATTGTCTCGATAAGGTTATAGGCTTCTTCATAGCTTTTTGCCCATAATGCCCCTCTTGCAGCTGCATCTACAATCGGTCTCGACTGCCATCCCAATCCATTATAGAACGTGTTGATCACCATCTAATCTGGCATACCGTGATGTGGACACTTCCTCGGCATTTCTTTGTATCTCTCACATGCTTCATATAAGGACTCGCCCTGTTGTTGCTCAAATTGAGAGATTGTTGTCCTCATCTTTGCAGTCTTAGCCATTGGGAAGAACTTAGCTAAGAACTTATGTGCTAAGTCCTCCCATGTAGTTATAGATCCTGCTGGCAAAGAATGAAACCAACTTCTTGCTTTATCCCTCAATGAGAATGGGAATAGCCTAAGTCTGATAGCATCCTCCGTCGCACCGTTGTATCTGAATGTATCACAGATTTTGATGAAACTCAACAGGCGTTCATTCGGATCATCTGTAGTGGCACCCCCAAACTGCACCGAATTCTGTACCATCTGAATAGTGCCCATTTTTATCTCGAATGTATTGGTTGCTATCGCTGGTCTGATGATGCTAGACTGTAGTCCATTAATATTGGGCATGGAATATTCCTTCAGAGCCCTATGCTCCTCTCTTTGCTCTTCTCCTTGTGCCTCAGCTGCCATATTAGATGTCATACTTTCTATGTGACGCCCCCAAATCTGGGTACTTGAAACCCGAACTCGGTGCTTCACGATACCATTTCTATAAGCTGAATAATACTAATAATAATAACAATAATATATAATTCAAACTTAATTTACATATGCATCAAAGTTACTCCCAGGTACGAGACCTTTAAACATTCATTACATCATAGATAATAAGTATCATTGTCTTAATAAACTTTAACTATTACACAGAATATTATAAATCTCATTCAAACATCTTTCATTTCCCTTTGTTCTTGCCTGAACCTTCTTGTTGATCATACTTAACTGAAAACATTTAAATTTAAAGCAAGAATGAGCATTGGATTGCCCAGCAAGTAATAACAACAATATATATTAGCTGAAAGAATTAAATGTTTTCTTTGAAAGACACTTCTACAACGAATCAACAGTTATGAAGTAAGCTGAACCAATAATAATAACATATCACTTCTATATGAAATTTTTGAAACTATGTATTGACTATAACTGGAGATCATTCAACATACTATGAACATTGTTTTCTATTTTCGAAAAGGTTAAACAGAAATTCATCTGTAAACCGTCATAACTTACGGGCACGGGGGGTGATCAGCCCGTTATGCCCTGTATTGATCAATACTACATGCAAGAACGATATTATCGTTCACTCTATCCACCTTAAGTGCACAAAAGTTTTCCCATATTCGGGATGTTTATACTTAGTCGGAAATCCAAACCAAAACAATCTGGTTGGATACAATAACGTTCTATCTTGTTCAACATTATTTTTTTATGTCTAGCTGAATCAAATAGCTTAGACGGCTTTTAAGTCAACGTATACATACTTGAAATCAATAAGTATGTTTCAACATATTATTAAATACAATGGTTATCCAAGTGGAGAAACTTGTCTAACCCTATATACGAATTAACGAACATAATAAATATCTGAATTATACAATAATATAATAATCTGATAATGTAAGAACTTGTATGAATACAAAGATTGGATACATAATCAATAATAATAGTGTTAATAATTTGGCACAATAATAATATAATTCTGAAACTTTCTTACTCATGTCCATTGCATAAAGTAAATGCAAAAGTAGGATATTTGCCTGAGTTGTTGCTTACAGTAAAGCAACTTAGATTAATCTTTTATACAACGACTTATCAGTAATAAGATCATTCGTTCGATTAGAATAATATATCATGTCGCATAGTACTGCTAATTACAGTCTGCACATAACCTAATCACATTATCACATATGTTTAACAGTTATTGATTCACTAACAAACAAATATCTAGTCAATTTATCTAAGTCTAGATCAATTTCTGAAATATTTCGGTGTACCGATGGCTTTATCAGGTAAATATCGAGTCTAAGACTCTATCATGTAGTTCAATGGTCATTTAGATATTTTAAATATCAGTCATATTATTTTTCATAGCCTTATAATAATTTTCAAATAATTATTATACTTTATCATGAATTTTCAAACACTGAAATCATTATTAAATGATTTAAATATTAACTAATTCTATTATCATAAATATTTGATTGTTATTAAACTATTATGAAACAATTGCCAAAATATTAAAGTTATATATAATAACTCAAAATATTTTTAACGATATTATTACCCCCTTAAATGATTTTTGAAAACATTTAAAATCATTTTAAATAATTACCATTAATATTTAAGTATTAATGTACTATTTATCGAAATATTAAAAGTCATTAATTAAAACTTAAAATATTTTAATTCATTTATATCCTTTTAAATAATTTTTAAATTATTAAAACCATTGTAAAACTATTTATTTAATATAATTATTAAATAAATTTAATATCATTAATGTTAAATAAATATCATTATGATTAAATTATTAATGAAATTATCCTTTAAATATTAAAAGTTATATTTTATAACTTAAAATATCTTTAAACACTTTATTTTTATTTAAAATGATTTTTCTAATATTAAAATCATTTTTACATTACTTTATTTAATATAATTATTAAATAAATCTAATATCCTTAATATTAAAATATTAATATTTTTCATGACAAAATATCAAAAGTTATATTTTATAACTTAAAATATTTTTATAATCTCTAAATCATTTTATATAAATTTTAAATCATTAATTCTATTTTCCATCATTTATTTAATATCTTTATTAAATAACTTAATCATCATTAATATCTAATTAATAATGAAAATCATCACAAAATATTAAAAATTATAGAAAATAACTTAAAATATCTTTTTATATCATAACATATTTTTAAATGATTTTTCATGTATTAAAATCATTTTAAATAATTTATTTAATATTATACTTAAATAAATTAAATACCTTTTATATCCCAAAAATATTAAATATTTATGAAATATACTTAAAATAATTAAAAACTAATTTTCTGCCTTTCAAATAATTTTTAGTAATTTATTTTATATTTTTTAATAATTAAAACTAATTTTCTCTATTTATTTAATTAAAATAATTAATTTAGAAATTAAACTGTCGTTAAAGGTACATTAGGCGACAAAACTGTTGCTAATGATGTTCTTCATCATACCCAGAAAACTAATGTCAGATTTCGAGTGTGGTACTTTGACTAAGATTTCAGATCTGATCGTGGTGTTGCTAGACTATCTAATGATTCAGTATGCAGAACTAATGTAATACTACCATATACAACAACAATCATGGTCATAACATGCATCAAATAAACGATCTAAGCTAACCAAAACACTGTCAGAGCTGTTCTTCATTTCTGGGTTTGCCTAGAAATGAAGAACAGTTCGACTGTTCACTTTTGAGCTCCCACTACATGATGATCGTGGAATATTTTTGTGATCTAAAAGTTCCAGGTTGTAGACCACATGTAACTAAATAGATCTATTACAAAACATCACTAAAACAACAACACAAAAAGAAGATATAATCTGGTCAAACTATGCCAGAGAAACTATTCTTTATGAATCTGGGTTTTTTCCAGAAACTAATAAGGCTAGTGGTCAACCCTAGTTTGACCACCCATATCTTTGATCATGTAACAGAATTGGTTGTTCTATGGGTTTTAAGATGTAGTATTCGTGTAAAACTATACGTCTATAACAATAACATGGCCTAAAGAATTACAAGGAGCAAGATCAGAGGCCATCAAAATGCCTGTCAGACTTTCTAGGCAAATTCTGGGCTTCAAGAACAGCCAGTCAATGCCGGTCAACCCACTTTGACCTTAAATAACTTTTAATCTATAACAGATATGAACCTGATTCAAGTTCCAGATTCAAGATCTCCTGACAGAGTACAATTACAAAGTTTTAAAACACAAAAAAACATAACAGATCGAGATCTATGGGACCTGACATTCACGGTCAGAACCTTATTTTCAAAAATTCCAGATTTCAAAAATCATCAAATTTGAGCCTCTAGATGTTATGGGTTTAACATCTAGCAACCCAGATCATTGATTAACACCCTATACAACATATTAAACACAAAAAAATTTACATCTAACATAAGATCAAAAGTCAACTTTCTAGATTAGGGTTTACCTCTTATGCTCCAATTCTGATTTCTATGCTTCTGATTTGAGGTCGGTGTTCGTGGGGCTTGATTTGTGACTGATCTAACACTACAATTTCATGGGTTTGGTCTTGAGAGAGTATGGCTAGGTATTTGTGAACAAATTAGGCCAAAATGATGATTTTCTCTCTCTTAAATTTAGCAAATCATGTATGCAATATATGGGATGGCTGATCATGTGATGTGTTATAGATTGTAGGCTCATAGGTAGGTCTAGGGGGTGGCTGGCCAGATCTTGCAAAGATTTGGCTAGCAATAATTCAACAAATAAGACAAAAGGGTATAATTGTAATTTTATTTTAATCTCAAGGGTATTATTGTCCAAGGTGCTTGAATCTAGGATTTATTCACTAGATTTTACATCTTAAAATTTCCCAAATAATTACTAGGGTTTGGACAATTAAAAATTAAAGTGTAATAAAATTTTAATTTTAAACACACTAATTAAATTAGGGTTTTAATAGAAATTAGGGTTTTTAATAGAAAATTAGGGTTTAAATAATTAGGGTTCCTTAACATCATTAGGGTTCCCCAATTAACAATTCAATTTGCTAAAATAATAATTAGGGTTTCTAAAATTTATAATTAGAGTTTTCAAATATTAATTAGGGTTTTCTCTAAGTAACCTTAATGATACACAAAATTCATATAACACAATTATTACTCTATCTTAAACTCATAACCGAGTTTAACAATCAGGGTTTAATAACACGATATGAGGGTTATGACATAATTTACCACAATTGACCAACCATTATCAGTCTCCACATTTACAGTACATATTTATAGCACTGAAAAATCAAAATATAATTAATATTATATTATTATTCTCATCCCTTGATCAAAATCCAAATTTAGGGTTTGGATTCCATATCTGATTTATCTTTCATATACAACATCAATAATTAAGCTAAAATAATTAACTTAAAAATTACGAACAAATTCATATAATAAAATATTTATTATTATAATTCTAATAATCATTTCATATATTATTTAAATAATATAAAATTATGTTTTCATGGAAAATAATTAATAAAAACATTTCTGCTTACAAAAATTAATTACTATAAGAATATAATTTGTAGTGATTAATAATTCTAAAATTATTTATAGGTAATAAATATATTTTCATTTATCATACATTACTTGACACATATTCTCATCATTAAAAAAAAATTATATGCAAAATTTCTTATTTATTTATATGCAAAATATCGGGTTATTACATTCTAACTGTGCTTGTAAATTTCTATGAACACTCGCTTTCCAACCTCTCCCGTTTATGTTGTCCTGAACAGGTGTTATGTCGGGGTTGGATGATCATGCGTCTTGTAAAAAATTTATCCAAATTCCTGAAACAAAAACAAAAACTGAAATGAGATAAGACTAAAATTGTCTAAGTCATACAATATAGTTTAAAACTAATGATAATAATAATAAATTAAACACTTTTCCCCGGCAACGACGCCAAAAACTTGTTGCCTCTTTTTTAGTTCTAACAAAACAGCTCTAACTCATGCAAGCATACATGTTTCGACAAGCAATACCGAGCAAGTAAAGTATCGATTCCACAGAGAAAGTTGTTTAATTTAAATCACTATATTTATATGCACAAACTAATGACTAAGATTGGTTTGTTACTCGAATCGCAAATAACAACTAAAACAATAATAACGACAGAATAAATCAAATCTGGAAATAATGGGATCCTAACTTCATTTAATATTTCATTTAATCACCACTATCATGCATGATTTGTTTACATATCACAGGAAAGTAGCCAACAACACTAAAAGAGTCATAGCCATTTTTCAATGCACTATGACCTACTTACGCAACATCCACAAATGATAGATTCTATGTAATCATCAATATAACCAAAATCACTATATGTCTATGTAAAATTGCAACTATATTGAATTTAAGTTCAAGCCCTTATTCTAACTCATACGGTGAAATAGTATATGTCTATCTGGTTCACGAAATACACAAGCCATATAAAACAGCCCCATATACGTATATTATCATGATTACAATCCATACTTGTATGTTCATTGTCAATTTCATACAAGTACTGAAACGAATAGTGATCAAGCATTCATACATGCAAAACAATTATGATAGACATCCCATACAATATGTAAAATAATCCAGCATTCAAGCATGCAATCAAACTACATATTAAAATCCGTTAGAATCCTATAATGGAGTTTAGTTCATGACTGAACCAAAAGCTAATATAGGATCAAATCTAAACATGATTAATAAACGAACAATTAAAAGATGAAAGGTAGAAACAATCAAATCCAATTGCTGAATATAATTCACTATTCAAATCCTCATATGAATCCAGCAAATACTAATAAGAATCCACTCTAATAGAAAATCCCAATAAGAAGTAGAAAAGTAGAGTTTTTGGCCTCCTTCTGCGTTGGAATCTCTCCCAAAGAGTAAACCCTAATTACGATGTTAAAAATACGTAAAAACTGAATAATACTTAAATTCTCTGACACCAGTCAGATATATCATTTTAAAAACAAATTACAACCATTTTAATTAAACATTAAAATAAACAGCTCAGCAGTGATTAAGCATCGCACGTGGCTGTGTGCACCCCCAGTGTAATCCTCGCGCAGCGTAGAATCTTGCAAGTGTCATGATGTCCAATCGGGTTATCGCTTGGTGCGCGCGCTCCCATGCTTGTCTGCCAGCGCACCGAAAGCGGCTTCACGCACTTTTGAATCTCGGTTACTGCTGCACTAATCTGCTCCTGCTTCTCATTTCTTTGTTCATCCCTACTGAGTCTCTATTCCAACTTGATTCTCATACCACGCCGCCTCAGCTTGTGCCTCGCTTCATGCGTCCATTCGCCTCGTGCCCTCTAAGTCCACCAAATTAGGCCGTTTCCTGCATTTTTTTCACCAAAAGGAGTTTTAAGTATATGCAATGCAAACTAACATGTAATGCAGCTAAAACATACTAAAATGTACTTGAGATGGGGATAGTTTACATGAATTGGTACTCCATAAGTAGGTATAAAAGCCACTTATCAAGTCAAAATCGTAGAGCCAAGCCAAAGTCGACACCTGTACCGCTAAGCAAAATATAGAGAGGGAAGTTAAATGTACTCTTTGAAATCGTATTTTTGAAAATCAGAAGTTCAAAAGATAATCTCTCTCATCCTCTCCCAAAGCAAAAACCCTAAATCAGAAGAAAGCTTAGTCAAATCTCATTTCTAGCAAGAAAATCAATGGCGACTTCCAGTGTAATCTCTGGCTACAGACTCTGTTTTTGATGAGTTCAAAACAGCTCAACCTAAATTTCACAAGACTCTGGCGCTATTGAAGAAGGCGGGTCTCGAAGATGCTTTGGGCATAGACACATTGATCTATCCCAAGCTAGTGAAAGATTTCTACAGGAATAATGAAATTAAACACGACACCATCACTACGAGAGTAAAGGATGTGTAAATTAGTCTGAAGGCTGAAGACATCAACCTCGCCCTAGGTCTCAAAAATGAAGGGCATTCGTTCATAGACAGAATGGGTTTCCAAGAGGGACTCAAAAGAATGCATCACAAGAAACTCCCCTCTGTGAAAGGGTACAAGAAAAAGGAGTTCCCACAGAGGTATGAATTTCTAGCCGATATAGTTGGGAAATGTATATGCTGCAAGAGCTCAGGTCATGACTTTGTGAATGAAGTACAACTTAAGCTCATGACTGCCATTTGTTATGGAATACAACTCAACTACGGAGCCCTATTGCTCGAGTGGACTGGTAAGTGGATCATCAACACAAAGAAGTCAAAAAGCCATCAAAAGATGCTCTACGGGAGATTCATAAGCATCATTCTATAGTCTGCTCTAGGAGACAAAATTGGGGATGAAGAAGGAGAAGCTATCAACCCAAACAGACGTGTGACCCAGAAATTATTTCAAAATTGGAAGAGGAACCCAACTGAGTATGTTCGCATGATTACCGAGTCCAGTGGAAGAATTGGTGATCTGAAGGACTCAAGCCTTCCAGGAAATATCTCTGTTGTCAAGGAAATCCAAGAAGAAGAAGAAGCAAACAAAGGAGAACCCTCTGTCCTTGTAAGAAAAAGTAAGGACGAGAGGAAGCTTAAGGCTAGGATGGAAGAAGAACCCCAGGGAACCACAACTGATAAACAAACAGAGTCCTCTGACATTGAGACTTTAAGGATCCTGAGAAAGAAGCAACAACAAGCTGAGGCTGAAGAAGATAGAGCCACTATATTTCAACTGCTGGAGAAAAATAAAATCAGCGACAAACCCAAAAGGCCTTCCATCTCCTCAATCGTAGAGTCTCAACTGATCGTAGAGACCAGACCAAGCATATCAGGCAAGGAGTGGCTACATCAAGCATATTGGCTTACCAACAGGACAAAACTGAGGTTCAAGAAAGTCCTGAGGCTGTGGCTCTGTGACATCCCAGATTTTTAGAAATTATAAATGAGAATTTTATAAATAAAAGTATTATTTATGAGATATGTTGGGTGTGAGTATGCGTATGTCATATATTGTAGAATATGTGAATTGATGTGAAGAGAATGTTATATATTAATTTTAATATATATAAATACTTAATTGAATTATTTATTGAGTTAAATAAATAAATTTTGTTTTGATTATAGAGTAATGTAATAAAGTGTAGCAAATTAATTAAATGAATATTTAGTATTTAATTTAATTAATATAATAATTTTATAAAGTTATAGTTCTAATTTAATTAAGATAATTAAATTAGATGAGTTATGTGATGATTGTTACACAAAATTATAATTAACAAGTAAATATAATTATGTGACAATTTGATGAGATTGATTGATCTTAAGTTATTGATTAATTAAAATAATGAGTATTTTCCAAACATGGTCTTAGACTTTTCAAGTTCAAATTGGTGTAACCTATGTATTAACTAGTAATTAGTATATCTAATAATTACTAGGAGTTACATATATTATATATTACTAGTATTGTATATTATATGTATATACTACAAGATAGTATGTTAGTTTTAGAAAACAAACCAAAGAAAGAAGAAGAGAGTTAGAGGGAGTTGTAGGAGAAGAAGAAGAGGAAGAAAAAGAAGAAGAAGAAGGGAAAGCGTTGAGAAGACAAAACAAGCCCCATCATCATCATCATCTCCATCTCTCTCTTAAATTCATACTAATAAAGTTATAATCTAAATTCCTTGTTTTAATTATATTTTTATGTTCTTTATAATTTAGATAATTGTTATGTAGAAGTTGTATTGAGAAATTGAGAGAGATGGAGAGAATAGAGGAATTGAGATGAGCTAGAAGAAGAAGGAAAAAAAAAGAAGCTAGAAGAAGATAACTTCTAAACTCTTATTTAATCCTTGATTTTTTTGGGTAGATTTATGTTCTAGGGTAGTAGATCATGCTTAATCTGTTTGTATTTGTTTAATCTTGGATTATCAAGAATCAAACAAAAGGATTCAAGACAGAAAATGAAATGGAAAGAAAATTTGAAGAACAAAATTCGTAGGTTTTTAGTAATTGTGGACATATCTTGTGAAATTCATACCTTTTTGGGTATAATGAGTTAAAAAGTGAGCCTTATATCAAATCGAAGATATGGAAGTAAGCTATATTCTAAAAGTGGAATCACATGAAAACTTTTTGTAGATTTCTTGCAATGTCTGTTTTAGTAAGGCTGGTACGAAGGGAAAATAATCTGTCTAGAAAATTAAAACTGTTACGGTTTCTGACTTTGAAAAATTCATATAAATTCGTGTGTTTTGAATCTGAAGAAACTTAAAACTGTAAAGTTGTAGATATGGAAGTTTACTAGCTAGACTCGTGAGATTGATCTATTTTATAGAAGGGATCATGTCCGAAATAAATTGTTTAGTAAGGATGTCTAGAAAATGAAATTTTCTAGACTAGTTGATGAATTATAGAATCAGGTTTAGATGGATAAGGGTCTGACTTTAAGGCCTAGATGAGGTTGTAGTACACTGAGTAAGGGTTAATTCTATATAAGAAGGAACAAAAACGGACATGTAACGAAAGAGATACGTTAAAAACGAAAACAACGTTTTGTTAAAGAAATTGTGAAGATGAGTTTTATAATTATGTTTGAATTAAGATTTTGGGTGATGGTATATTTTGATGATTAAAAATATGTTTTGACATATGTAATGAATATAGATAGGTGTTATCATATTCTATGCATAATTAACCATTTAAGATCAAGAGTTGAGATAAGTTAATGTGTGCACATAACGTGCTCGATAAAATGCCTAAAAGTAATAGTGTTTCTAAACTTTGGTATACAAAGTGTCTAACTAATGGCTAATATTGGATATCTAAGTATGAAAAGATGATAATACAAGAATAATAATGGAAAGAAATCGAAAAGGGTAATTTTTGATTTATGAAGGAAAATTAAGCATGTAAACAATGTGTTGAATATGCATTTTTGAAACCAAATTGGTTAAATAAAATGGTGTGATATACGCACATTAAACTACAAGTGCGATAGTCTAGCATGTGTGGTGATGAAAATGAAAATAAAACCGAGTTGCATACAAAATAGTTAGATGTCTATAAAGACATTATAAAGGATAATAAGATAACGTAAGGTCTTAGAATAAATTTGACCATGAGATTGAGTATTGATTTTATTTATTATCAATCTCACATACAATGTAGGTTGTGCAAGGACGCAAAGTATTAGCGTGTTAGTAAAACGCCGATAAAGGCAAGTCTTTCAGTTCCTTTTTGCTATGTGAACTTGATGATGATTTGCTTTAAAATTTTAGTGTATGATGTATTATATATGTCAAAAGTATGAAATGTGAAAGTCAATCTATGACTATGATGATTGAACTCTGAATGTTGATTGAGTAAGGAACTCAATCTTTATAGTTATTATGTGAACTATAACATGTATGCTATGTTTTTTTATGAATATTCTTGTATGTTGAGCATGTTATTATGTACACGTGATGCATGAAAAGCTGTTAGATTTTCTTTGAAATTTTGTCGAGCTCATTCTTGCAAATAACCATTTTTGCAGATTCAGGAATTGAAGGTAACGCTATGTGCTACTTGATTGTTATGGATCAAAAGTGATATATGAAGATTTAATATCCTAGCTAAGTTGTTATTCTTGTAAACCATGTCTAATGTTACGAATAATGTATTAATGTTGAATTGTAATATTGTTTTGCGAATGTAAACTATTGTAGTATAAAAATGATTCTGAGATATTGAGATGTAAAGGTTGAAAGTTTTGGGAATGAGGATAGTTTGTAATAGAAAATTTTTATTAATTTGCAAATTTCAATGGTTGTTTTATCGTTTAATGATGTAAAATTAGAGGTTAAATGTATTATTAACGACCGAAGTCGAGAATTAAATTTTATGAATTTTGGGGGTCGTTACAGTTGGTATCAAAGTTGTAGGTTATAAACCTTAGGTAGGAGTACCGTAGGCTATAACCTTAGAGAAGGAATGTGAAGATAATGAAAGAATAAGCTCAGATAGAGTTTGAACAATAAGAAGTAATTTAAGAAATTTATAAAAAAGGGATTAAAACATGCGTAAAAGGATTCAAAAAAGAATCTCGCAGAGTTATAAGGAATATGAATGTGGGGTTACCCAACTCCAATAATAAGGATGTAAAGTGATAATAAATAGAGAATGTCTATAAAAAGAGAATGATAAAAAAGTTAAGAATAGAGAGTTATATCTAAGTAGTACAATTGTACTCTTTCGTAGTTGATGTATGGTATCTGGGCTAAACGATTCCTTCATAGAGCGAAGGTATATACGAACTAGCAACTCAGAACCTAGTTTGTTGGTTATTTGTGGGAAACCACTCAGCGTACCATATTAAAACTGGTAGAGACTCGATGTGTACCAAGTATATAAAGTGGATACGTATGATGAAAGTGTAGACCTTGAATGAAATGTTGAGCAATGTAAATGAAGTTATAAATTCTTAAAGGAATAATTGTTATATAAACAAGAAGATTCAAAGAAGAATCTTGAAGAGATATAAAGATAAGAAATGGGAGTTTCCTAACTCCAAAAGCCAAGATAACAAATAATGTCGTAAATGATGAAAAAGAGAAAGAAAGAGGATCGTAAAACAAAACGATCACGAGTTAAGAAAAGAATTTTAAGGGAAATGATTATAGAATAAGTGAAAGTAGTATGCACACAAGCCAATCATGTTTGATGATAAAGCATATACTTTGTAACAATCTTATTCATTTATTAATAAAAAGTATTAATTTATTAAAGGCTTTTAATTATCTACATGATGCTGTTTTATAATATGTGATAAACCCATAGTTTTAAGCAATGCTTTTAGAATAATGATGATGATCATTCTAATGAGATCTAAATTCTTAGAAAGCTTAAAACTAAAATAGTTCCCAATCATTGGATTACTAAATTGGGGATTAGTGAATCCGGATAGATTGGTATATACGTTGCTTGATCATTGGATTAGGATGATTGATCTCATGATCATTTGTGTGGAGACACTAAAGCAAGTATGTAGGTGCTTATTAGAGAATAAGTTCACTGAACGTGGCTCGCTAAGGAATACCTAATGGAGTTTTACTTGCCTATCAATAGGAATTCTGTAGTGATGATAGTAAGACAAGTGATCCTTGGACTTGAGATCATCATAGTATCTTGTGTATGATGAGTTATACTTTGACTTATTCCTTAAGACCCTTAGGGTATATCAAAGGGTATGCTTGGGTATAATAAGTTGTACATGGAGATAATGTATGATCAATAAAGAATCTACCACTTCTAATAAAAGAAGAGAAATGTCCTATGTGATTCGATAAATGACAACCCAAAGAGTCCTTGGCAAAGGCGAATGAAATTAGAAAGGAGTTTCTAATTTGCATTATTTGAGTTGTGCATTTAAGAGTCGAAATACATATAATTAAATAAAATAAGACTTGACAGTAATTCCATGTCTTATATTTAATTGGGACATTGTATGGTGGAATGATTGAATTGTATGGTAACTATTTACTCAAAGGTTCTTTTATGATTAATGTTGAAATCTATATTATCTGGAAAGTCGTTGATCGCTAGGGAGGCTTATCCCTATTGTAGAATAAATATTATTTATTTAAATAAATTAATTGTTTAATTTATTTATTTAAATAAGATTAGAATTGTTCTAATTGATTTATTCACAACTAGCTTTAATATGGAGAACCTAAAGGGTCACACCATAAAAGGAAGAATAATTATTTAAGAAGTTAATGGCATAATCGTAATAATATATTATGTATATTTAATTTAATCTATGGTGATAGAATAAATTAAATAGCTTAATATTTATTATTTAATATTTTAGAAATATTAAATATAAATTAATAAGAGGAGTCTTATTAATATTATTACAATTATTATTATTTTAATTTCTAAAAGAGTTTAGGAATTAATTTAATATAAGTACTCTCATTTATTCCTAATAGGATTAGGAGGGAAAATTAATTAAAGGAGTTTAATTAATTATCCCTAATAAGATTAGGGAGCCCATTTAATTAAAAGAGTTTAATTAAATAATACCTTATTTTATTAAATAAGGTTACTTGATATATTTATAAGATGAGTCTTATATCAGATATCAAATATACGACATAATTCCAATTTGTTGGAGAGTACGCCATTTTTCTATACAAATAGGAAAAACTAGGGTTTGAGCCAATACCCCTTCTTCTTGAAAATTCTTTTTCCTTGGTGGATCACCTCTAGAGGCCAAACACATGGGTGGCTAACGTTGATCAAAGGAAGGAACCAAACCCGGTGGATTCAAGTTGAACGCGAAAGGATTTGGAGGTGAACTTGTACCTGAAGAAGCTCGATCTTCAAGGGTATGATTTTATTCTTTATCTTTTCGTTTAATTAATAATTGTGCATAAAGGGTGATCCGGGTATATGGTTTGTAAAAAATTTAAACTCTGATTTTACTCGCTTTCGCTTATTTTTGCAATTTGATTGCGTTCTTGAATATTACAAACCTAATAAAGGGCATCGAGCCAAACCTTTATGCTAATTATTAATTGCTTTAATTTGATATGTATATTGATATGTGTTTAGAACAATTTAATTGGGCATAATTTTATTGTATAAAATTTATTAAAAAAAAAAATTCGCAAAATACTTGATTTCGCTTATTTCACGTGATACTGCCATGCTAAATAGCGAATTTTTTTTTCTTCTTGCTGCCATGTTAATCCTTTGAATCACGGAAAACAAAAAAAAAAAAAATCGGCAGCAGGAGCAACAAAGCTATGCCATGCACGTGACAACCGAATTCTTATTCTTAATTAGTAACATGTTACCGAAAAAGAGATGCAGGAATTCACGGAAATAATCTAACCGCACGGCATTTAAAAAAAAAACACAAATTCTGGTGATTTCTGATGGACTTGCATGGTGCGGATCATGTGAACAAGGATCTTTGAATTCTCGGGTCACGTGGCATGATCGCAGAAGTTACATGATTCAAGTATAAATACTTATATATTATATATATATAAATTACTAGTAATACTTATATTTTATATATATATATTATTTATATATATATATATATATATATATATATATATATATATAGTAATAATTTTAGAATTAAAATAAAAGTTTATTTTAATCTTAAAATAAAAGGTTTATTTTAATATTAAAATAAAAAGTTTATTTTAATTTTAAAATTAAATTTCATGCTAACTAATTAGAGTTGGAATTGGATTCCATGATAACTAATTGGAGTTGAAATTGGATTCTATTTTTCTTAAATAAAGGAGTTTATTTTGATATGAAATTAGATTTCATTTTATTCAAAAATAAAAAAGGTTTAGTTGTGAATAAGAAAAGAATCACTCTTTCCTTAAATAAAGAAGTTTATTTAGATATGAAATAAGATTTAATATTATTCAAAATAAAGGAGTTTATTTGTGAATAGGAAAGATAATCCGTGTTTCCTTTAATATTTTTTATTACATGGAATTGGATTCCATAATTAATTAAAATAAAGGAGTTTATTTTGATTAAAGATTTTGATTAAAATAAAATAGTTTATTTTATTCAAAATTGGGTAAATTAAAATAAAATAGTTTTATTTTGATTTAAATTTGGATTAAAATAAAGGAGTTTATTTTGATTCAAAAAAATTAGATTTTATACTAACTAAATTTGCCCATTAAATGATATCAATATATATATTAAATGTTTATTATTCATGAGATGAATGTTATTTATTGATGCATATGGTGATGTGTATGATAATAAATGGGATTGATTATGGACTATTGACCAATATGATTGGATTTTATTTTAGTTGGATGCATGAATGTATGGGTTTTATTAAATGGGGTCTCACAGACCTCGCCTTCTCTAATTATTTCTTAATGTAAATTCTATCTCCCTCCTATGTACTTCCCCTTGACTGCTGATCAAGGTTTCTATTTATTTTAAATAGTTTTGTAATAGGAATAGTTAGAATTAATTTTGAAGAATTAGAGATTAAGGAACAAGGAGCGCTTGAAGACCCGTTTGTAATGGAGCCCGGGTTTAAGTGTAATAGTTATATTTAAATATTATTTCTTGCACCCCTAGGGTTTGACCTTTTGGTTCACTTGGTGGCTCTAGTGAACCAAACTAGAATAAAAGTCCATAATCAATCCGGGTAGAATATAGTATTCTATATGTGCATGCTATACTATATGTATATATTATATATTATGCAAACATGCTTCGCATGTTTATTAATATGACGCGTATTTTATATATATATGTGCATGCGCGCTAAACAAGATGAGACAAATTAATAACAAACCCCTCAATTTTTTATATTAAGTCCTAAGCGTTCAAAGATATTTGGAATATCGAACGTCAAGCTTTCTAGTATGATAAAATTAATTAGAGTATTAAATATTTAATATGAGTTTGTTGTGTCAAAGACAAGGCAAGTATTAAGTATTTAAGATGTTAATTTATCACATTTGATGCTTAGAAAGAAAATTGAACAATATTGTTTTGTTGTGTCACCACAAGGATGATATTTTTCTTTTTGAATATATATGGAGTGCTAGGTTGGACTTAACTTGGATAATTTTGATTCTGATGTGCCACCACTTGATCAAAATAATCTAAGAGGCAAAAGAAAAGGAGTTGCATAGTTGATGTAATTGACAAAAGTTGTCTACCTATTTATTTATATATAGTTTGTTGTGTCACCACAAGGCTATATACATTTGAAATGGGATCCTTATTCTCACTAGCAAATCTTTAATTAGATTTTGCCGAACTATATAAGTGAGGGTAATATAGTTTGAAGAAAATAGTGGGAGATACCAATTTAAAATAAGACCTAATTTATTTTGGTAATTAATAAAAGAATGTATGTTAAAATGTTGTTAATTACAAATTAATTTACAGAATTTTACAATGTCTAAATTACTATTATCACAGAAGCATATTAGATGCTACATTAACCTAATCAATTAAATGGATTGGTTAAGGAATTTGAGAATAGTTCTCATAGTCGAAAAGCTATCTTATGTCCTTAATCGCCTATCCTCGCAATGGTTACGATAATGCCTCTAAGGAAGAGATTGCTACTTTTAGAAAGTGGCAAGATGATGCACAGTTGGCTCAATGCATCATACTCGCATCTATGAGTAACGAGCTTCAGCGTCAGCATGAAACTATGGATGCTTCTACTATATTCCTACACATCAAGTAGTTGATGGTGAGGAAAGTAGGACTGATAGATATCAGATATCTAAGGAGCTCTTCCGATCTAGAATGGCCAATGACACTATAGTACAGACAAAAGGTTCTTAACATAATCAATTTGATTGATCAATTAGGACAACTGATTTTGTCATGGATGGAGAGTTGAGCCAAGATTTGATCTTGCACTCACTTCCGGACTCTTTTCACAATTGTTGTGAATTTTTCATATAAACAAGCTAGATATCAGCCTCGCTGATTTGCTTAACATGTTGAAAAATGTTGAGAGTCACTTTCCAACCAAGAAAGATCAAGTCTTACTAGTAGGGGCCAAAGGATCTTCTGAAAAGAAGAACGATTCAAAGAAGGTAAATAGAAAGGCATAAACAAAGGATAATAAGAACAAAACTGATACGGATAGCAAAGGAGTTTGCTTCCACTGCAATAAGCATGGACACTGGAAAGAAACTGCGAGAAGCACCTTGCAGTGGCTAACCAAAGAAGCTTAATGAAGTTTCGGTTACAATACAGTTTTTGTTCATGATTGAAATAAATTTTTCTTTAAGTCAAGGTTCTACTTGGGTATTGGATACCGACTTTGGTTATCATAAATATAGATTTATGAAGGGACCAAGCAGAAGTAGAAAGCTAAACAAATATAAGTAATCCTATGTGTGGAAAATGAAGCAAAGGTTGCTGCATTAGCCATAGGAACTTATAGTTTAGCAATGCCTACAGGCAAATCTATTAAGTCAATAAGTTGTTATTGTATTCCAATTCTTGTTAGAAACATTATTTCCATTTTATTGTTAGACAATAAAATTTTGGTATTATAATTAAGAACAATTGTTGTTCTATTTATAATAATAATATTTTGTATAGAACCGAATATTACTTAATGGATTTTGTATACTGATTTACGTGAAAATAATTTTGTAAATTGAACAAACTAGTATAAGAAAAGGAGATGATCATTCAAAGAGTTGAATGTGTGTATTTCTTTGAAATACAAGTGTGAATTATTTGAAAGGTTCAAAGAATTCAGAAGTGAAACAAATTGGCAAAGTATTAAAATTCTTTGATTAGATCAATGAATAAATACTTGTGCAATAAGTTTTTAGATCATCTTAAATGGTTTTCTCACAATGGACGCCTCTTGATACACAATAATTGATTGATGTATCTGAAAGGAAAAATCATACCTTGTTGAACATGGTACGGTCCAAAATGATTTTACCGACATTCCAGTATCCTTCTAGGATCATGTCCTAGAAATGGCTGCATATATACAAAAAGGTAACCTCAAAATCCGGCCCCAAGAATCCATAAAAGTTATGGACAGGGAGGATTCCTAATCTTAAGTATGTTAAGATAAGGGGTTGTCCAACTTATGTGAAACGGTTTCAAAGGATAAGCTTGGGACAAGATTTTACATGTGAAGAATTATGGGACATCCTAAAGTAAGTTTAGGGTATATGTTCTATAATTCTACTTAGCAAAAGGTGTTTGTTACGAAACACGCTGCCTTCTAAGATAAAGCTGTTTATCATTAAAAGGGCTAGTGGGAGGATAATAGATCTTGAAGAGTTTAAGAACCACAAAACACTATAAGTCAAATAAGAGGAACACGTAGATATGACCTATTGTACCACAACCGAATCATAAATGGAATAATCTCAAGATACCTAGGAGGTATGGATTCATCATGGATGATGATGATGAGGTACGCATCATAGAAGATGATGATCCAGAGTTACATGCGATGATGTAAGACTTCTAGTGTGTACAAAAGGGTCAGTGGGAGCATCGTGACATTCCTAGTACTATATATTGATATACTACGGATAAGGAATGACATACCAATGCTACAATCAAGAAAGATAAAGTTGTCTAAACATTCCTCCATTAATGATTTGGAAGAGTATCTTAATTGGGGATAAAAATCTATATAGATAGATTTAAGAGGATGCTCGACTTAACCCAAGGAACGATATTCATTTGATGCTAAAGTCGTTTAGCATGGCAAACTCCAAGAGATGTCTCATGTCGATGAGCTATGGAGTGTATCTCTTAATAGTCCCCACAGCACTCACGAAAGAGAGACGTCGCATGAGTGACAATCATGTATGCAATGAAATGTACGAGACACGATGTTGATCACCATATTATGAAGAAGTTCACTATGAGTCGCTGAAAAACATCTTAAAGTGCTTAACCCACTAAGGATGTGATCATATTCATGGTGGTTCTTAATTAAAACTAGAGGGCTTAATGACTCAAGTTTTTCGAGACATGCACCAAGATGACAAAAATCCACTTTAAGGTAAAGTGTTACCTTGAGCAGGTAGTGCGATGAATTGGAAAGGTTCCAAACAAAGAAAGAGTTGCCGGTTTAGTGATAAAGACAAAGTATATAGCTATAAATGAAGTCGCAAGTTGATTGTTTGGATTAAAAGTTCATTACGTAACTAGGAATAGTTCCTAAGTCTCATCTTGGATCTAAACATGTGTTGTGGTACTTTCATTTGATTATTAGAATCATTGAAAGATGGGAAATCACTATAGAGATAGTGGACTCTCATGAACAACATTACATATCCATTAACTAAAGCTTATCCAACTGCAGGATAATCGTCACTTAGAGAAGAAGAGTACGAGATACCATGACGATTGGATTTAGTGCAAGTGGGAGATTGAAAGTAGTATGCACACAAGCCAATCATGTTTGATGATAAAGCATATACTTTGTAACAATCTTATTCATTTATTAATAAAAAGAATTAATTTATTAAAGGCTTTTAATTATCTACATGATGTTGTTTTATAATATGTGATAAACCCATAGTTTTAAGCAATGCTTTTAGAATAATGATGATGATCATTCTAATGAGATCTAAATTCTTAGAAAGCTTAAAACTAAAATAGTTCCCAATCATTGGATTACTAAATTGGGGATTAGTGAATCCGGATAGATTGGTACATACGTTGCTTGCTCATTGGATGAGGATGATTGATCTCATGATCATTTGTGTGGAGACACTAAAGCAAGTATGTAGGTGCTTATTAGAGAATAAGTTCACTGAACGTGGCTCGCTAAGGAATACCTAATGGAGTTTTACTTGCCTGTCAATAGGAATTCTTGTAGTGATAGTAGTACAAGTGATCCTTGGACTTGAGATGATCATAGTATCTTGTGTATGATGAGTTATACTTTGACTTATTCCTTAAGACCCTTAGGGTATATCAAAGGGTATGCTTGGGCATAATAAGTTGTACATGGAGATAATGTATGATCAATAAAGAATCTACCACTTCTAATAAAAGAAGAGAAATGTCCTATGTGATTCGATAAATGACAACCCAAAGAGTCCTTGGCAATAAGGCGTAATGAAATTAGAAAGGAGTTTCTAATTTGCATTATTTGAGTTGTGCGTTTTAAGAGTCGAAATACATATAATTAAATAAAATAAGACTTGACGAATTCCATGCCTTATATTTAATTGGGACATTGTATGGTGGAAGGATTGAATTGTATGGTAACTATTTACTCAAAGGTTCTTTTATGATTAATGTTGAAATCTATATTATCCGGAAAGTCGTTGATCGCTAGGGAGGCTTATCCTATTGTAGAATAAATATTATTTATTTAAATAAATTAATTGTTTAATTTATTTATTTAAATAAGATTAGAATTGTTCTAATTGATTTATTCACAAGGTTTTAATATGGAGAACCTAAAGGGTCACACCATAAAAGGAAGAATAATTATTTAAGAAGTTAATGGCATAATCGTAATAATATGTTATGTATATTTAATTTAATCTATGGTGATAGAATAAATTAAATAGCTTAATATTATTATTTAATATTTTAGAAATATTAAATATAAATTAATAAGAGGAGTCTTATTAATATTATTACAATTATTATTATTTTAATTTCTAAAAGAGTTTAGGAATTAATTTAATATAAGTACTCTCATTTATTCCTAATAGGATTAGGAGGGAAAATTAATTAAAAGAGTTTAATTAATTATCCCTAATAAGATTAAGGAGCCCATTTAATTAAAAGAGTTTAATTAAATAATACCTTATTTTATTAAATAAGGTTACTTGATATCTTTATAAGATGAGTCTTATATCAGATATCAAATATACGATATAATTCTAATTTGTTGGAGAGTACGCCCTTTTTCTATACAGATAGGAATAACTAGGGTTTGAGCCAATACCCCTTCTTCTTGAAAATTCTTTTTCCTTGGTGGATCACCTCTAGAGGCTAAACACATGGGTGGCTAACGTTGATCAAAGGAAGGAACCAAACCCGATGGATTCAAGTTGAACGCGAAAGGATTTGGAGGTGAACTTGTACCTGAGGAAGCTCGATCTTCAAGGGTATGATTTTATTCTTTATCTTTTCGTTTAATTAATAATTGTGCATAAAGGGTGATTAGGGTATATGGTTTGTAAAAATTTTAAACTCTGATTTTACTCGCTTCTGCTTATTTTTGCAATTTGATTGCGTTCTTGAATATTACAAACCTAACAATAAGATCACGACGTGGTCTGTTTAAGTTATAAAAGAAAGATGGTCTATAATGTTTGAATAATTATAGCTTAATGCTATGAAGATGGTGTACTATGAAAAAGTATGAGATAACTCATGAAGAGTTATTGATAATGTGATACGAGGAATTCGTATTGAGCAAAGAGCAAGTTAAGAGTAAGATAGAGTTAGGTGGAATTTCAATTGAGGACTCATGTGATGGCTGAGTTGTACAAATCTTTGTATGGGCGAGGGTTTTGTGCTTGCACTCAGTTTATCATATTGATAATCATTGGAATGTTGGTGTTATTATTATCTATATATATGTGAAAAAGGTGATTCTTTTCTCATATGTATGTTTGATAGTTAGAAACTATTAAGATTAGATGATATTATTAGGATTAGGCGCGGTTCTTAAAACTAATGCATATGGTAAGTTCATGACTCATAATAATATGTTATGTTTTGAATCCCTCAGCGAATGGACGCCTATGGTCTGACTAGGATAAGTTCTGAAACTCATATTATTGTGGCAAGTCCTGAACTTCCAATGTGCGGTGAGTTTGATGAACTGGGGTATAATTAAGTTATGAATGGAGTATTGAGGATGATAGGAATAGATAGATCTTTTAAGCAATGGATCATTAGAAAAAGTGGAGTTGATGGTGGAAGCATAGGTATTCTAAATCTACTAGCTATGCTAGACTTTTGAAATTTATTGACTTCGTGCTGATGTTTACACTTCTTTTTTCTTGAAAAACATTGGATCAAATGATTGAACCAATGAGTTTTAACAACAATACTGTTATTCGTATGTCTATGCTAATTGTTTCGGCTAGACAAAAATGATTTGCAATATATTAAAATGTATTTTATATCATTAATGCATCATGTAACCTGGTGCAAAGATGATAAAAATGATGGAGTCATCAATGCAGTATTTGTGACGCCCCCAAAATTAGGTATACGTCACCCATCTTGGGTCGCCACTTACATGGTACATAAATTCAAAAACAACTTACTAACATAACTATCGTGTACAATACGACATAAACTGTGAGTTTGAATACAAATATTGTCTACTATATATTATACAAACTCAAAAGGAGTTATTATTACAACTATTATCACACTATTTCACAGAATAGTGAGGACTACTAATGCTATCCTCTGCACCATTACTCTGGTTCCCAGACTCGTCCCGGCTATGTTCTCATTTCACGAGAGAAAAAAGAAAGAAAGAAAGGGTGAGCTCAACTAGCCCGATAAAAATATTATGACTAAGATAATGCGAGAATAAATTATCATTAGCCTTCAACGATGTTAAACGATAAAATACAATAGACAACAAGTTTAATCTGCGGTGGAATAAGCGATCCATTAAAAGAGTCAAGTAGAGAATAAAGTCTACTATCTTTTAGGTTTTAAAAGGTTTTTCATCAATTTGTTATATTTGAGACTCGACTTTAATAAATAATCCACATCATCGGATCACCCCCTTTCTGACCAAGGATATTCATCAAATTATCAATGGTCATGACTATACCGAATCACCCCTAGTCATAATCATACCAAAAACTATCCATCAACGCATTACAACAGCCACTTTGAGGACTTTTATCACATCATTTATACAATGATTATACTAGAATGATCCTTGTCATAATCATACTAAGTTCATCTATGCACGTAAGCCAAAGATAACATAATATAACATGAGGATGATGACAATGACATAATAATTCAATAAAACAAGTTCAAGAATTATTTAATCCGTGAATTATTAACGTCCAAATTGTCAACATGATCTTTTTTTTTGTAGAGTAAAATTCAAGAATGATCGTAAGAATATTTCCATGAAAAGATCTTTGGATGAAACGCAAATATCAAGGATATTCTACTAATTTCATGGAGTATAGAAGTCAAAGTTTTAACCAACCGGGTATAATAAAGAATGGAATAACAAAAGAAATCACCATGCATGCGGTATTGCATGATGGGCGAGTTATTCCAACGAGAATAATAATAACGGAACCAAGTCGTGAAATTCACAATCGGCGGGATGTTCCAACAGAATAATAAAGATGGAACCGGATCCGGTGTAAAACACACGAGATAGGATATTCCAACTAGAGAATGATAAAGATTTTAACCGAGTCCCCCAGTAAAACACACGATGCAGGATATTCCAAATGTAATAATAAAGAATGGAATAACAGAAGAAGATCACCAAGTATAGGGGATTCCACGTATACAGGTTATTCCAATAGAATAAATAAGAATGGAATAACATAAGGATTTCACCAAGTATAAGGTATGCCGCATATACAGGTTATGTATAGGGTATACCACTTTTACAAAGTTATTCAACGTAATAATAACGAATGGAATAACGAAGTTCTCTTCATGAATAAGAAAGAATAACACCCTTACTGGTACAACAAATAATACCCTTACCTTAGAAGAACCGAATATTGGCAAGATGAAGTAGCGAGAATACTTTTCTTCCTTCTCTATAGTTTCTCTCTCTAGAGTTTGGTGAATTAAGTGAAAAATAATGAAGTACTAGGCCTCTATTTATAGAAGATTTCTAGCTTAGCACTTGCCATGTGAAAAGGCAAGTGGCTTGACGACTGGTGATGTGAAAAGAAAAGTGGTTTGACGCCTGTAATGTGAAACGACAAGTGGTTCGACTCCTGTAATGTGAAACGACAAGTGGTTTGACGCTTTTATAATGTGAAACGACAAGTGGTTCGGCCTTTGTAATGTGAAACGACAAGTGGTTCGACGCTTTGTAATGTGAAACAACAAGTGGTTCAACTGGCCTTTGCGTAAAGGTAATTACTATCGACGTGAAGGTAATTACTATTCACAAAGGTAATTACTATTGACGAAGAGACTCTTAGATAATGACATATGGGGCCCCATAAAATAATCAAACTTACCACAACCGTCTCATAATGGACTCTTTATATACATTAAGGATTGAATAAATATTACCACAAATCATTTTATTTTTAATCAACACATTTTTTAATCTTTCAACAATTATTAATCATTTATAACTTGTCGTCTCAATTAATAATATAACATATTATACGGATGATCTTTGTGATAATAATTGAATCAATAATATAAGAGATATGATCAAGCAATTCTCGTAGCAATAATTGAGCATAATGAGTGACTTCTCACGTAACCATCAATAATCAATCTGCAGTACTACTATGCAACCACGCCAGACATCGTTCTTTACTTTACCACCGGGTAGTTCAACGGTTTTAACGGTAACACCTCCGCCGTTATTTTTATAAAATATTTTTTGTCGTTTTCTCAATCCGATAATAATTACATTGTGGGGTCCACCAATGATTGAGTAGTTATGCGAATATTCCCTAACAAAAAAGAATATTCCCAGGCAAACTAATATTTTATAACAACTTGCATACTTTGCAAAATTTATAAATACTACCCACAACTATAATATTATCTCAAATTCACACCATAATATTAAAAATTATTTCGACAAAATTTAAATCTTTATTGATAAAATATGGGGTCTCACAATCTCCCTCCTTATGGAATTTTGCCCTCGAAATTAGGGTGCGTGCACTGGTATGATAAAGAGGTGAGGATACCTTGAATACCTTTATCGTTAAAAATATTAAATTCATCTTCGCAATCCTACCAAAGATATTCATTAACAATTCATCTTTGCCTTACAGCCAAATATACTATACAATCAAAAAACCAATAATCTTTGAGACTCGACAATAGTATCACAACCACGAATTATCCATGCACTCTTGGCCAAGGATATTCGTGTTTTCAATTACTACGTGATTATCTTAGAATAATCCTCGGTCATAATCATACCAAGTCTATCAATGCACTACTGACCAAAGATGACTTTTACCACATCCATGAATTAATATTTCATTGCTAAGACTCAGCTCAATAATTAATCCACATCATCGAATCATCCCTGCACTACAGGCCAAGGATATTCTTTAGTATCACGACCACAAATTATCCATGTACTACGTGCCAAAGATAATCGTGTATTCATTAGTATCACCACCACAAATTATCCATGCACTATGTGTCAAAGATAATCGTGTATTCATTAGTATCACGGCCACAAATTATCCATGCACTACGACCAAAGATAATCGTGTATTCATTAGTATCACGACCACAAATTATCCATGCACTACGGCCAAAGATAATCGTGTATTCATTAGTATCACGACCACAAATTATCCATGCACTACGTGCCAAAGATAATCGTGTATTCATTAGTATCACGACCATAAATTATCCATGCACTACTGACCCAAAGATAATCGTGTTTTCAATTACGGTTATGATTATACCGAAACAATCCTCGGTCATAATCATACCAAGTCCATCTATGCACTACTGAAAAACGAGATATAACTTTCAACATAATATAAACATGAGGATAATGATATAAAGAATCAATCAAATGAGATAAAGGATAAATATTAAACATTTATAATATAATTTATCCAGGATTCAAGAATATCCCCATGTTATCAATCACTTAATAATCTCATAATCTAATATCATTAATATTATAACAATATTTTAACCACTTCTTAAATTTATAAACAATTTATCTCAATTGTTTACGCTTTACCATATAATGCATTTAATCATTCAAAAATGCCATACTCATAAGATATCATCACCAATTATCAAATCCTCATCAAAAAAATATGCATATATTCTATATAGGATTCTCTAGCCATAAAATCATATTATCAACTTTGTTACTTCACATAACATATTTAACTCATATGTTCGTAACTAAACTATTTTCATGAAAAATACCAAATCAGTCCCAAAAATATTTATTTTCTGGGTTTTAGCATAATATAGTCCCATAATGAAAATATATTTTTCTCGGAATTTTTAAAATTCATTTACTATTTTTCAAAAATCAATTTCTAATTAATTCCTTAAGAAATTAGCTACCTCAACTTTAACTCCAAAAATTCCCAAATCTTGACAGGACCTTACCCATGTTAACGTGAGCTTCCAGTTTAAATTTCATGGTCATCGGAGTTATAGAACTCCGGTTATAGCGTTTTTCGTCAGAAAAACCTAAATATTGAAATAGTCATAACTTGCTCATTTTAAGTCAGAATGAGCTCATTTTTGGACAGGGGGTACTTTATACCATATACCTTCATGTCCCAAAAGGCCAGAATTTTTCTCATAATTTAAGTGACCGAAACAGCCCGTCTAAAATCATGGCAGCAGCTTTTTCAGTTTTTGCAGCTTTGCACTCCTTTGCTAAAATCAGTCCACACAAAAATCTACAACACCTTTTCCAGTAATTTCACTTGGATTAGTTAGGTAACTTATAGATCTTAACTCTAGGACTTGACCACACTCAAAAATTCAAAATATAATAGGAGATATGGTCAATTGAATTTCATGTTACGTTTTTCACCAAAATCTGATTTTCAACTCTTTGTGATTTCTAAGAAACTTTCATGTTTTCACATACTAACCAACATAACTCATCTTAAAACTTACTAATACTTCATATACCCATGATTTTCATCAGTTCTATACTTTTATTATGACTTTCATCATAATCCACATAAACAGATCATTTTAGTTGAAGAAATATTTGAGGGTTTAAGAAATGGGTTTTTGTACTGGGGTCAATACAAAATTCGATTTCACGTTCTAGGGTAGGCTAGGAAGTCTTCAAGAATACGCCAAGAAATTTATTAATGATAGAAAAATCATTCAAAACTGTTACTCTCGTCCAAGACTTGGATAGTACGTCACATTAATACCAACTGTGACTTCTATCCTTTAACCTGGATAGCACCTCACAATGATACCTATCAACTTGCCATCTTCATCCACGACGTAAGCCTACGTAAAGTCCGGCTTCGATGCATTTCATACAAGGAAGTCAACAACGAAAGGATCGGGGCTCTTTACTTATGGCTTGATATGACAATGATTGACTTTAGTGGTTTGGTTACTTTGAATTAAGACAACAAGTTGGTTATGAATATAAAAGTTAACAACCTTACGAAAAAGCATGATGAGTAGTTAACCAATTGATTCCTAAAATCACATCAAAGGCAAATATTTTCAAAAAAATAAGATCGACAGGTAACGTTAAAATGTTTATTTGAATCAAACAAGATTTAAAAAAATAGTAGCGGTAACGAAGGCTCCTACTAACGAAGTTTCAACCAATAAGTCAAAGTTTAACTTCTTCGGAGTCAAATTTAAATGTTGAACACAACTAGGTGAAATAAAAGAGTGGGTAGAATCGGTATCTAACACGGTATAGACTTCGAAGAGCTTATGATTAACTTACCCGTGATAATTTTATTCGGGTTCCTCGTCACGAGAAAAAAATGCTCTCTTTAAACTACACTGGCTTTGGTTTATCCGGGAATGACCTTTGGTGCCTCCATCCTAGTTGAATTTGTCTTGATGGCAATGGCAAAATCGAGCTAAGTGACCTTCTCTTCCTCAATTATAACATGTTTTGGATGGCATGGCGCGCCGGATGATGTGTCCCTCTCCTCATTTTGAATCATATGATAGGTGGTCTTTTTCCTTCCTTAACAACGGGTGCTGGTGCTGACGTCTTTCCATCATTGTTGAATCTCCTTTTCTTGAAATGTCCATTCTTATTGTTTTGGCCCTGATTACCACCGAAGTGGTTACCATATTTGGCCTATTGATTCCCTCCACGCTTGTTGTCACCGCTTCGATGACTACTCTCGCTGGTATTATAATTTTGCTTACCTCTCTTTTAGTTCAAGTTGACTCGTTATCGCTCTCCACTAATCGAGCCCTATTTACAACATCCGAATAAAAACGCAGTTTTATGAGAAATAAGATGTTGACGTATCTCTGGCTTCAAACCTCTTAAAAACATTCGCGCCATTCTCTCTTCATTATCCACCAAGTGGGACGCAAATAGTGATAACTCCGCAAATTTTGCCTCGTATTGCGACACGGTCATATTATTTTGTTCCAACTTGATAAACTCCACCTCCTTCATGTGGCGAATACTTTTAGGAAAGTATTTGTCGTTGAACAGCTCCTGGAACTTCTCCCAAGATATCTTGATCTGACAAAGAAGTTGAGTACGTTTTGGAATTCCCACCAAGTCTGCCTCTCCGCATGACATAAAGGTGGCAAAAGGAACCTTTTGCTCCTGGAGCATCCCAAAACATCAAATATCTTGGTAATCTGCTTTATCCATGCTTCCGCCGAAGTGGTTTTGGCTCTCCTTAAACTCCGGTTGTCCCACTCCTTGAATTGTTTAGCGGTGACCGCCGAGAGTTTTCCGTGTTTCCACCTACGCTTTGGGACATGATCGCTTTACCGATGTTGCATGAATTCTAAAACTTCTTAAACGTATCAAGTCGTTCATCAATTGATCGGTGTTGTTGTTTTTACGGAGGATTATCGCCATCCTGTTGCACATTGTCCCGATTATTGATCCGTGGAGAATCAACGAGGTCTCGTGCTCCATCATTATTCTCAACATTCTCGGATGCCATTTTCAAACACCGCCACAAAATAAGGGTTAATTGACATGCAACATATTATCACTATACTCGATCGACCAATCAAATACCAAATAAACTTAGGTAGGTCATACTAATGATTCCCCCGTCTCTCTCCTCCTAGTACTATTCTCACATCTTAGCCGGGGATCATATCCTAAGCTCGATACCAACTGTGACGCCCCCAAAATTAGGTATACGTCACCCATCTTGGGTCGCCACTTACATGGTACATAAATTCAAAAACAACTTACTAACATAACTGTCGTGTACAATACGACATAAACTGTGAGTTTGAATACAAATATTGTCTACTAGATATTATTCAAACTCAAAAGGAGTCCTTATTACAACTATTATCACACTATTTCACAGAATAGTGAAGACTACTAATGCTATCCTCTGGACCATTACTCCGTTCCCCGACTCGTCCCAGCTATGTTCTCATTTCCTGAAGAGAACAGTGAAAGAATGGGTGAGCTCAACTAGCCCAGTAAGAAATATTATGACTAAGATAATGCAGAATAAATTATCATTAGCCTTCAACAGTGTTAAACTGATAAAATACAATAGACAACAAGTTTAAACTGCAGCGGAATAAGAAATCCATTAAAAGAGTCAAGTAGAGAATAAAGTCTACTATCTTTTAGGTTTTAAAAGGTTTTTCATCAACATTATAGTTGAGACTAAAGCTTTAATAAATAATCCACATCATCGAATCACCCCGCACTTTTCTGACGAGGATATTCATCAAATTATCAATGGTCATGACTATACCGAATCACCCCTAGTCATAATCATACCAAAAACTATCCATCACCGCATTACAGGAATACCGAGGACTTTTATCACATCATTTATAACAAGCCATGATTATACCGAATGATCCTCATCATAATCATACTAAGTTCATCTATGCACGTAAGCTAAAGATAACATAATATAACATGAGGATGATGACAATGACATAATAATTCAATAAAACAAGTTCAAGAATTATTTAATCCGTGAATTATTAACGTCCCAAATTATCAACATGATCTTTGTTTTGTAGAGTAAAATTCAAGAATGATCGGAAGAATATTTCCATGAAAAGATCTTTGGATGAAATGCAAATATCAAGGATATTCTACTAATTTCATGGAGTATAGAAGTCAAAGTTTTAACCAACCGGGTATAATAAAGAATGGAATAACAAAAGAAATCACCACGCATGCAGATTACTTGTGATGCATAGACAAAGTTATTCAAATGAGAATAATAATAATCTAAACTGGTCGTGTGAAATTCACACCGACGGATGTTCCAATGAATAATAAAGATGGAACCAGATCCGATGTAAAACACACGATAGGATATTCCAACAGAATGATAAAGACGGAACCAGTCCTGTAAAACACACAAATAGGATATTCCAATGTAATAATAAAGAATGGAATAACGTAAGAAGATCACCAAGTATAGGGGATTCACAGACATCTGAGTTATTCCAATGAATAAATAAGAATGGAATAACATAAGGATTTTACCAAGTATAAGGTATCGCATATATACAGTTATGTATAGGGTATACCACTTTTACAGGTTATTCCAACAGAATAATAACGAATGGAATAACAGAAGTTCTCTTCATGAATAAGAAAGAATAACACCCCTTACGGGTACAACAAATAATACCCCTTACCTTAAAAGAACTGAATATTGGCAAGGTGAAGTAGCACAATACTTTTCTTCCTTCTCTCTATAGTTTCTTTCTCTAGAGTTTCAGTGAATTCATGAAAAATAATGAAGCACTAGGCCCTTATTTATAGAAGATTTCTAGCTTAGCACCTGCCATGTGAAAAGGCAAGTGGCTTGACGACTGGTGATGTGAAAAGAAAAGTGGTTTGACGCCTGTAATGTGAAACGACAAGTGGTTCGACTCCTGTAATGTGAAACGACAAGTGGTTCGACGCCTGTAATGTGAAACGACAAGTGGTTCGACGCCTGTAATGTGAAACGACAAGTGGTTCGACGCCTGTAATGTGAAACGACAAGTGGTTCGACGCCTGGTAAAGGTAATTACTATTGACGAAGGTAATTACTATTCACAAAGGTAATTACTATTGACGAAGAGACTCTTAGATAATGACATATGGGGCCCCCATAAAATAATCAAACTTACCACAACCGTCTCATAATAGACTCTTTATATACATTAAGGATTGAATAAATATTACCACAAATTATTTTATTTTTAATCAACATATTTTTTAATCTTTCAACAATTATTAATCATTTATAACTTGTCGTCTCAATTAATAATATAACATATTATACAGATGATACTGTGATAATAATTGAATCAATAATATAAGAGATATGATGCAGCAATTACTGTAGCAATAATTGAGCATAGCTGAGTGACTTCTCACGTAAGCATCAATAATCAATACCGTGTGCTACTATGCAACCACGCGTATTACTGTACTTTTACCACCGGGTAGTTCAACAGTTTTAACGGTAACACCTCCGCCGTTATTTTTATAAAATATTTTTGTCGTTTTCTCAATCCGACAATAATTCTGTTATGGGGTCCACCAATGATTGAGTAGTTATCTGAATATTCCCTAACAAAAAGAATATTCCCCGACCAAACGAATATTTTATAACAACTTGCATACTTTGCAAAATTTATAAATACTACCCACAACTATAATATTATCTCAAATTCACACCATAATATTAAAAATTATTTCGACAATATTTAAATCTTTATTGATAAAATATGGGGTCTCATAGTATTACCTAGTGTTGGATGTGATCTAAGGATCGTCAGCCCACTATGGTATGATGTAGTATGATAAAATCACCAAATAACGGAATCCTCAACTGAATTTGTAAATACAAAGGTCTTGTATCGTATCGTCATAAAAGATTTTTGAGATTTCTTTGAGATATGAGAATACATATGTATGTATGTATATGTATATTTTGGTTGATTTCCGAATTGTTGTAGAGGTCTATGCTATTTGATTCAGCTAGACAAATATTGAAAGATGTTCATGAAATTCAAGACTTTCTTGAGAAGTTATGCCAAACTAAATTGTTTTGGTATGGATTCAGATGTTGAAAAGCTGAGATGAACAACCCTATTATTAGGGGCTGCGCTTAGTTTTATACTTTGTGCTGAAATGTTTGTATACAATACATGTACAATAGGATGATCACCTAGAGTACTTGCGGAGGGTGTTTTCAGTCTTTGTGATTGATAAACATTCTGCCAAAGAGGGTTTAAAGTGTGAAGAACCGGGGATGAAGCACTATTAAACCTATAGAATAGAGTTCATGGTCTTGTGACCCTCAGCATGATTTGGAATCTTTTAAATTCCTGAGTTATTCATACTACTTCCCAATTATTGAACAATTATGGAGGATTCTTGTTATTCTGCAAGATGGAAGTGAAAAAGGAAAGTATTCCTTAGAAAGAAGTAAGTCGTAAAATGCGACACTGAATGATGGATATGTTGAATAAGTGAGAAAAGAAATTTTGAAGTGAGAAGGATGTGAGTTATCAAAGAATAATGTGAAACTTTTAATAAAAAAGTTTAATAATTGTAGAATGATGTTTGTGGAAAGAAAGTGGTTATAGAAACCAATGAATGAATGAAGTAGTGACGTAAAAATCTACTTTGATAGATTAAATGAATAAAGATTAATAAATCAATAAATAAAAAATAATTCGAGGATAAAATTCTTAAAAGAAGGGGTGAATGTAAGGTCCCGAGAGTTTGATCATATAATATAAGATAATGATCCTTAGAGAAAGATAATGAACGGTTCAAAGATTATGTAATACTCAAATATAATTGAGTCTAAGTAAATATTAATAAATAAAACTTATAAGAATTTATTATCAAGAATCGTAAGAGTAGAAAATATAAAACCTATATTAAGGTAATGTGTTGAAGTTATTCAATGAATAGATTTGAGGAAAACCTGAGTAAGGTAGGGTTTCGGTGATTCCGAGGACGGAATCCTTATAAGGAGGGGAGGATGTGACATCCCAGATTTTTAGAAATTATAAATGAGAATTTTATAAATAAAAGTATTATTTATGAGATATGTTGGGTGTGAGTATCATATGTATGTATATATTGTAGAATATGTGAAATGATGTGAAGAGAATGTTATATATTAATTTTAATATATATAAATATTTAATTGAATTATTTATTGAGTTAAATAAATATATTTTGTTTTGATTATAGAGTAATGTAATTAAGTGTAGCAGATTAATTAAATGAATATTTAGTATTTAATTTAATTCATATAATAATTTTATGTTTTAGTTCTAATTTAATTGAGATAATTAAATTAGATGAGTTATGTGATGATTGTTACACAAAATTATAATTAACAAGTAAATATAATTATGTGACAATTTGATGAGATTGATTGATGCTAAGCTATTGGTTAATTAAAATAATGAGTATTTGCCAAACATGGTCTTAGGCTTTTCAAGTTCAAATTGGTGTAACCTATGTATTAACTAGTAATTAGTATATCTAATAATTACTAGGAGTTACATATATTATATATTACTAGTATTGTATATTATATGTATATACTACAAGTTAGTATGTTAGTTTTAGAAAACAAACCAAAGAAAGAAGAAGAGAGTTAGAGAGAGTTGTAGGAGAAGAAGAAGAGGAAGAAAAAGAAGAAGGGAAAGCTTTGAGAAGACAAAACAAGTACCATCATCATCTCTATCTCCCTCTTAAATTCATACTAATAAAGTTATAATCTAAATTCCTTGTTTTAATTATATTTTTATGTTCTTCATAATGTAGATAATTGTTATGTAGAAGTTGTATTGAGAAATTAAGAGAGATAGAGAGAAATAGAGGAATTGAGATGAGCTAGAAGAAGAAGAAAAAAAAAAGAAGAAGCTAGAAGAAGGTAACTTCTAAACTCTTATTTTATCCTTGATTTTTTTGGGTAGATTTATGTTCTAGGGTAGTAGATCATGCTTAATCTGTTTGTATTTGTTTAATCTTGGATTATCAAGAATCAAACAAGAGGATTCAAGACAGAAAATGAAATGGAAAGAAAATTTGAAGAACAAAATTCGTAGGTTTTTAGTAATTGTGGACATATATTGTGAAATTCATACCTCTTTGGGTATAATGAGTTAGAAAGTGAGCCTTATATCAAATCGAAGATATGGAAGTAAGCTATATTATGAAAGTGGAATCACATGAAAACTCTTTGTATATTTCTTGCAATGTCTGTTTTAGTAAGGCTGGTACGAAGGGAAAATAATTTGTCCAGAAAATCAAAACTGTTACGGTTTCTGACTTTGAAAAATTCATATAAATTCGTGTGTTTTGAATATGAAGAAACTTAAATCTGAAACGTTGTAGATATGGAAGTTTACTAGCTAGACACGCGAGATTGAGCCATTTTATAGACCGGATCATGTCCGAAATAAATTGTTTAGTAAGAATGTCCAGAAAATGAAATTTTCTAGACTAGTTGATGAATTACAGAATCTGGTTTAGATGGATAAGGGTCTAGCTTTAAGGCCTAGATGAGGTTGTAGTACACTGGGTAAGGGTTAATTCTATATAAGAAGGAACAAAAACAAACATGTAACGAAGGAGATACGTTAAAAACGAAAACAACGTTTTGTTAAAGAAATTGTGAAGATGAGTTTTATAATTATGTTTGAATTAAGATTTTGGGTGATGGTATATTTTGATGATTAAAAATATGTTTTGACATATGTAATGAATATAGATAGGTGTTATCATATTCTATGCATAATTAACCATTTAAGATCAAGAGTTGAGATAAGTTAATGTGTGCACATAACGTGCTAGATAAAATGCCTAAAAGTAATAGTGTTTCTAAACTTTGGTATACAAAGTGTCTAACTAATGGCTATTGGATATCTAAGTATGAAAAGATGATAATACAAGAATAATAATGGAAAGAAATCAAAAAGGGTAAATTTTGATTTATGAAGGAAAATTAAACATGTAAACAATGTGTTGAATATGCATTTTTGAAACCAAATTGGTAAAATAAAATGGTGTGATATACGCACATTAAACTACAAGTGCGATAGTCTAGCATGTGTGGTGATGAAAATGAAAATAAAACCGAGTTGTATATAAAATAGTTAGATGTCTATAAAGACATTATAAAGGATAATAAGATAAAGTAAGGTCTTAGAATAAATTTGACCATGAGATTGAGTATTGATTTTATTTATTATCAATCTCATATACAATGTAGGTTGTGCAAGGACGCGAAGTATTAGCATGTTGGTAAAACACCGGTAAAGGCAAGTCTTTCAGTTCCTTTTTGTTATGTGAACTTGATGATGATCTGCTTTAAAATTTTAGTGTATGATGTATTATATATGTCAAAAGTATGAAATGTGAAAGTCAATCTATAACTATGATGATTGAACTATGAATGTTGATTGAGTAAGGAACTCAATCTTTATAGTTGTTATGTGAACTATAACATGTATGTTATGTTTGTTTATGATTATTCTTGTATGTTGTGCATGTTATTATGTGCTACATGATGCATGAAATCTGTTAGATTTTGCTGAGCTGTCGAGCTCATTCTTGCAAATAACCATTTTTGCATATTCAAGAATTGAAGGTAACACTATGTGCTACTTGATTGTTATGGATCAAAAGTGATATATGAAGATTTAATATCCTAGCTAAGTTGTTATTCTTGTAAACCATGTCTAATGTTTCGAATAATGTATTAATGTTGAATTGTAATATTGTTTTGCGAATGTAAACTATTGTAGTATTAACATGATTATGAGATATTTAGATGTAAAGGTTATAGGTTTTGGGAACGAGGATAGTATGTAATAGAAAATTTTAATTATTCCACAAATTTCAATGCTTGTATTATCGTTTAATGATGTATAATTAGAGGTTAAATGTATTATTAACGACCGAAGTCGAGAATTAAATTGTATGAATTTTGGGGGTCGTTACAGGCTCAGCCTAAAAAATCAAGGAGAAAGCTGGTCATGAAATACATCCTTGAGAATGAAAAAGTGCTCAAGAAGGAAGCAAAGAGTGTAGTTGCCAAAGAAGAATTGTCCAGAGCAAGTCAAGAGGACAATGCTCCAGCTGAGGGGGAGATCCCTGAAGTTCTCCTAATAGAGAATACACCAGCTGAGGGGGAGACGCTTGAAGCTCTAGAAGATGCTCCAGCTGAGGGGGAGTTTTTGAGCTTACAAGAAGATGATCAATTTGAGGGGGAGCCTCAAGATATCTCCATGGCAGAAGAAGAGGTCCCTGCCAGAAATGAAGAAGAATCAATGCAAGAACATCAAGAGACCATTGAGATAATGGAATCCTCCCATTAGAACAGAGAAGAGGAAGAAGATGAAGATGATCTTGAGATCACTAGTGTGGGTAAGGATGGGTATAGAAGCTATCTCTACAATCAGATGTTCTCTTACCTACCCATGATGCCATATCATCAAGCCCAAATCCTAAACTCTTGGGATCACATGTTCTGGAACTTTAAAGAGTATCCAGCCATCTCAGTACTAGCCAATGGATTCCCAGGAAGATTCACCTTTGCCAAGAAGTTACTTACCAACAACTCTTCCTCAAAGGATAAACCTGAGGTATTGTCTATCCCAACCCTCTTGAGTTAATCACTTGCTATCATCCTCATTTAGCCATTTTATGAATTCCCGATGGTTGGAAGTGATACTTCATCCACTAAATCAATTTCAGGTTATAGAATCCCAAAATTACATGGCGAGGAACCAAATCTGATCAACTTCATATTGCTCCCTCAAACTATCATTTCTACGATCACGAACTCTAGCCCCATTCCGTCTCTTCACCTCAAATCGTAGAGTCACCAAACACAAAACATCCCGACCCGAGGCCCTCCATCATATATTTCATCTTCCTCCTCAAATGAATATTTTAATCTTGATCTTGCTCTACTCTCCCTGCAAGATCAATCCCAAAAACATTCCTCCATTCAACAATCCTCAACCCGGTGATATACTCCCAAATCGCCCGAAAGATGACTTGAAGGAAGCATCAAAGAATATGGTCAAGAACATAGAAAAAGCACGAAACTCACTAAGACCTCATTCATCTCCTAAGATCAAATGATCACTGCTGCAAATAATCTCCCTGGCACTATGAACGCTGAGATTACAAAGAAGTTGAGGGAAATTATCCAAGAAATTCTTCAAAGCATGAAGGACAAAGATGAGATTCACTTCCAGATAGCCACTAAACAAAGAGAGGTTGTTCTTGAAATGCATAAATGTTAAGAAACACAAAATAATCTTATACTGAAGAACATTATCAACCTGAAAGCTTTAGTCAAAGAATTCCAGAAAGCTTATATAAATCAAGAACAACAGACTGACGTTGTTCTAACTGCCTTCCGAAACAAAGAAGCTAGATCTGAATCCCTGATCAAGGAAAGTCAAGAGGACATTGCTCAAACACAAAGCCAACTCAACGAGCTTGTCCAAGGAGTAAATCGACTTTTTGCAGACATTCAAACCCTTGATGCTTACATAAAGGGGGGAGAATAAAGGGAAAGGAGTTCAAGGAGGCCAGGGAGGCCAGTGCAGAGGAAGAGGAGGTAAACAAAGCCAAGAAAGGGGTAGAGGACAATTTCACGCTCAAGCGTCAAGAAGCTCTCCTGCAAGACAATTCCACTAACAGACTCAACGATCTGATCAGCAGGAAATCTTAATGGCTCAGCCATTAAGGAGTCAAGGGCCAGCCACTAGTTCTCACAATGTGACCACTACAAGCTTAAGAATGCCAATTGGATATCCTGCATTCATGAATAGGCATGATCACAACCCTTAATAAGTCCAAGTGAAATTTGGAAGAGTTAGCTAGAAGGGATGAAGCTAGCGAGAAAAGAAGAAATTTGAGGAGTATGCCAATCCTCGAGTAAAAGATCAAAGAAATAGAGATAAGTAAAAGCTTAAATTCTTATTGATGTAAAGCTAAATTATAATACTCTTCAATTATCAATAAATTCATGCTTATTCTCTAGAGAAATTTCGACTTCTCCTTTGAAATACTAAGTCATGTTTAAATTTCCTAAATGCATCTGACACTAATAATCATGACAACAAATCTCCTTGGTTATGTCAACATCAAATAGGGGGAGATTGTTGGGAGAATGCATATTATGATTTGATGTTTTAATGTATATGCTCATGATTATTTGTAAAGTCCTTCAAGTAATATATGTACAAGGACTTAGTGATAGATCAAATTGTTAGGTTGATCTAAGCTCTTAACGTGTATCATTCTATAATTGAATGTATAGATAGAAAAGATCAAAGCTATTAGGTTGATCGTGAGATGTAATAGACAGGTTTCGAAGAAATCGCAGTTTATCAATTTGATCAACATTGCAGAAGTTAAGGCAGAAATGTAGAGCTTAAAAGAATGTAGTGAGTCTACCTTGAAGGGCCTCTTTGGAAATCGTAGAGTGGTCCTAACGTTTGTCGAGCCAACTCAGAGATCGTAGAATGCCCTCGAAAACGTAGAGTTTACAACTCAAGCAAACGAAGATCGTAGTGTGCAAAGACTTAAGAGAAATTGAAGTGCTCTCGGCTAATAGCATCAGACCAGGCACCAAGGCGACAAGTCATCACGATCTGAATCGTAGAGTACCACGATCTGAATCACAGAGTATCACGATCTGAATCGTAGAGTATCATCTGTCTTGTGTCAGAAATGTCAAGCCTCATGATTTGTGTGAAGACAGACTTCAACATATGAGGAATGGATTTTAAACGTTGCAGTACTCACCAGTCCCAAAGTCATAAGAAATATCCTTAGTATGCAACAAAGAAGCGTATTGAAGAAGCTAAGGAAAGTACCATGGGTAAGGGGGAAAACACATTTTCAGGTGTTAGGTGAGAAAGCAGTCTGCTGTGTCAGTGGGCCAAAATGCAATTCAGAAGATGTGCAGAAAAGTCTCTGTGACAACCCAAAAATTCGGATTGTCCAGAATTTAGGTTTAAATAATTAATTATTAATAAAATGAATTTTTATTAATATTTTTATGTGCTATGTGTTTATTAATCGTTCTATAACCTATGATGATTATAAATCAGGAGTATTCTGGCTACGAGCTAGATTGAACGAACAAGAATTTTCAAGACGAAAAAAAAAATTTTCCGAGAACAAAATATTTTTGGGGAAAAAGACGAAATAGGCACTATTCATCCGTTTATGCTCGGAGAGTTATATTGAAATTCCGAGAAGTTATTGATTACGTTTAATTTTGAGACGTGATGGAATATTCAAAAATATTTGGGTTCTGAGAATCGCGGTTTTTGAACTATCGCACGAAACCCGAAAGACGGAAGCACGAAGCTTCCGGGAGAAGCCACGGGAATAGTAAGTAGGTTAACTAAGGAGGTGGAAGTAGTAGACTTAAGTATTAAGTAAACTTAAGTGTTAAGTAAACTTAAGAATTAAGCAAACTTAAAGGCTAAGTAGACTTAAGTGTTAAGTAAACTTAAGGAGTAAGTTAACTTAGTCCTTAAGTAATGAATAGTAAGGAGGTTAAGGGGGTGAAATTACAATTTTGCCCTAGCTTTGGAAAATCTATAAATAGGAAGCTAGATTTCATTTAAATGAGATTTTGAAAATCCTACACTAGAGAGAGAGAGAGAGGATTCAGATGGAGAGGGAGGAGGAAGAGCTTGAGCATGATTGATCTGATCGAAAGTGTTCGTGAAATAGAAAAGCTCGCAAATCGCCGGCTTTGTCTAGCGGGAGAAAAATATGAAGAAGAGGTAATCTAAAACCTAGCTTCTAATAGATTTTTCTTTAAGTTTAACATGTTTGAAACCTAACTTAATGAAGATAAGAAGAAGATAAGGTGAGCGATGATTTCATATGGTTGAAATCATGAGAAAACAAAGAAATAAGAATTAGAAATTTAGTTTATAAATTTCTTAAGGAAGTATAAGATTTGTAATGAATTAGAGCGATCCGAATGGATTATATGAATAAGTAGGTGAAATAAATAAGGAATAATGTTCTATAACATCAAATTCCAATAAAAAGTGGAATCGTAATCCAAAATATCGATTAAAACGAAGAACGAACGAAGAACATGAAGAACACGCGAAGAACACGAAGAAAGTTGTTGATGGACAAATTTAAAACCATCGTAGGATAATTGTTGTTGATGGACAAGTATAAAACCATTGTGTATAAGTTAGTTGCATATTGTTTGGTTATGAATAGTAGAAACGTTCATGAAGAACGGATTAAAACTTAGCTATAACGAAGTTATGGCGAAAATTTTGTAAAAGTCAAACGAGAATTATAAAGTTAGTAAATGAACCCGAACGTGTACGGTTTCATAAGAAAGTAAGAGAACATAGAAAATGTGAGTCGTGGACTCATGAACGAGCGAGTTCCGAGTTCGGATGACCAAATTACGGATGAATGAACGAAGAGAGTTAAAAACATAAAATGAACAAAGGGTGAAAATCAAGCCAATCAAATGGCACGTTAACAGATTTATATTGAATTTCTGCTCGATGGGTATTCAAGTACGTAAGATAAGGAAGAGAATGGCTTTGGAACGACCTCGTTCCGAGTTATAACGAAGAAGTTATGAGATTGCGAAGTAAGCATCTCAATTTGGATTTAACACTTAGAGAAATTTTCTAGGGTTAGGGCTCAGCCGCTGGCCTTTCATCATGCTTATAGAGTGGCGGCAGCGCGCCGAGGCCAAAGTCGAGTTACGCTAACTCACACATGATGCGAGATAACAAAGGGAGTGGCGCTACGGCGCCAGTGTTGAGAAAAAGCCAGAGATGAGCTTTTAACTGTTCAGCTCTTGAGGGAAATGTAAGGGACGATAAAGAATATAATATTCAACTAATGTAACTCTTAATTAAGTGATGTAAACCTTTATTAAAGGTTGAACATATAGATTAAACAAGATTAAATGACAAAGAATTTAATCACGGGATTACGTAACCGATGTCCAGGGACCGTAGTCGCAATAAACGAACCTGAGGTATTGCTATGGTTGTGATTCCTTAGACGTTGAGTGACGAGGGTAATGAATAACATTTCAATGTTATGTCATGATAATGGGTTATAAGTGTGAATCATATAGAAGCTGTAAACACAATGTCGTTGCGATGGACGCTTGGTCTTAACATACAACGATCAGTATGGCTTTGACACTAAGAACGAGTAATGAACATGGGCTTCATGTAAAGGATAACAAAAGTATTAATAGTATATGATTTACCAAGAAAGCCTTAATGAATAGTAATAAGATTAATGAAAGCCGAAGGTGAGTCAGATAAGAATGCTAATCATCCAAGATGATGAACGTATGAGTAAGACATCTCAAGTATGTCATAAAAGCCGTAAAATCGGTAAAGGAAGTTAGTCGCGTAAACTTATATTGCAAAACGCGAACCCTAAGAAATAAAGCTAAGTTTAAACCCATACGCAAGTTCAATATCGACTAATTGGTGTTTATGTTTTCTCCTTATGTGTTATATAGGAATTGGAATGAAAGCGATTCGGCGTAATAGGTATGAAACATGCGTAAAGGCAATTTTCTAACTTCATTCATATTACATGAATACTAGTTTCATAAACTTCTCGGATGTTGTACTTGAGAAGTCTTGTCTATGTGCATATGTGCGATGTATGTACAATGTGTTAGAAACGTATGAGGCCTTGAGCCACAATTTGAACACTTGGTGTTTCTATGATATGTTCAACATTTCTATGATTGAAACATTCAATATAAGTATGTTCTATTTATACATGAACCGTTATTATTAAGTCTGTACTAATTATTCTAGCAGAGACGTGATGTGTATGAAAAAGGTAGAGGAATGAAAGTATTTTAAAGTGAAAATGACTGATGTTTTAAAATGATAGGAATCGAGACTATTCCTATTATTCAAGCTGCTTCATAACCTTTGTTCGGTTATAGAACTCCTAAAGAAATGTTTTAATTCTGAAGTTGTTTGTTCAACTGTTCTGACTTGTTGGGCAATTGAATGCTCACACTTGCTTTAAATGAAAAAAAAAACAATTTTCAGCGATCAAGGTTAGAAGAACATAAGGATCCCGTAAAGATCAAGCTGATGGTCTCCAGATGAATTGTCATTCAGAGTGTGAAGGTAGCGAGAAGATCAAGTGAAGACTTGTAATTTAGAAAGATGAATTGAATTTTAAACTAGTTTAAGGAACAGTTATGTATCCTTGGTCACAGATAAAAGTCACTCTTGTAAGATGAAATGAATAATGTATTTATTATTATTTGTAATGAAAAAGGTTATATGGTTTCCAGAACCTGGGATTTAAGAGTGTATGTTGTTATATTTCGGTATATAATGATGTATGTTGGATGAAGGATGTACTCGTGACGTACGGAATTCAGGTGTGAAGATAGACCGGATTTCAGGGTGTTACAGTCTCCATCAAAGATCAGAAAGGTTAAACGCATTTAATGCTTCAACGGATGGATCCAACGGATAGTTTTTGAAGATAACATATATGTAAATCAAGCAGATGAGAGAGAAGCAAGCATTGAACAAACAACGTGAACAACTCTCAAAGCTCAACTCAACGATCTGAGAAACAGAAGAGCTTGCTCAGCTACTCAGTTCTTTCGAACAAGTTCTTAAACAGCAACTGAGTAGCAACCATCAAGAACTCAACATCTACCAATCAACTGAAGAAGAGTACCAAGTCTGCTGGACTTGAAGAGTTCTAAGTGAACTATAAGAGAGCCAAGTCTGCTAGACTTGAAGAGTTCAAGAGTGAACTATAAAGTTCCTAGACTGCTGGTCTAGAAGGAATCTGTGTGATTCAAAAGTTGTAAGAGACATCCTTAGTGGATTTCCTACTCGAGGCGTAGAAGAGTGGACTAGGAGCTTTAAGTGCTCTGAACCACTTAAAATGACTGTGTCTTTTACTTTCATACGATAACTGCTATATCTGCCATAACTGCTATAACTACCTCACTTTCATAACTCCACTACTTCGTAAAAGAGATTAAAACAAACATTAATTCCGCTAAGTTTTAATCATCATCAACGAACAAGTTTAAAACGAAAAGATTATTTTTAAATATCTATTCAACCCCCCCCCCTTCTAGATAACTATTGTGCCAACTAGGAACTAACACATTCCATCGTTCATCATTTGGTCAGTGTTGTTGTTTACATGAGGATTGTCGCCTTCCTGATGGATATTATCCTGATTATTGATCTGTGGAGACTCAACGGTCTCTTGTGCTCCATTGTTATTCTCAACATTCTCGGATGTCATTTTTAAATACTGCCACAAAACAAGGGATAATTGACATGCAATATATTATCCCTATACTATAACCGACCAATTAAATATCAAATAAACTTAGGTAGGTCATACTAGCGAGGAATTCCCCGTCTCTCCCCTCCTAGTTCTAGTCTCACATCTTAGCTAGGGATCATATCCCTAAGCTTTGATTCCAACTATGACGCCCTCAAAATAGGTATACATCACCCACCTTGAGTAGCCAAATACATGGTACAAAATTCAAATACAATTTAATTATACAACAGTCGTGTAAAATACGACAAAACATAATCTAAGAGTTTTAATAAGAATATTGTCATCTAGAAAATATTCACACTCAATGCAGTCCTCATTACATTTATTGTCACACTATTTTATAGAATAGTGAGGACTACTAAAACAACCATCCAGATAGTCGATCCGTTTCCCACTCGTCCCATCTATATTCTCATTTCACGAAGAAAACGGTGAAAGAAAGGGTGAGCTCAACTAGCCCGATAAAAATATTATGACTAAGATAATGCGAAATAATTTATCGTTAGCCTTGGCAGTGTTAAAGCGATAAAATTTAACAAACATCAAGTTTAAGCTGCGGTGGAACAAGCGATCCATTAGATGAGTCAAATAAAGAATAAAATCTACTATCTTCTATGATTTAAAAGGTTTTTCATCACTTTTATTACTTGAGACTCGACATTAAATAATCCACATCATCCACGCACTACGGCGAGGATATTCATTAGTATCACGACCACAAATTATCCATGCACTACGGGCGAGGATATTTGTGTATTCATCAATAGCGAAGATCATGCCAACAAGCATCCATCAATGCACTACGGGCGATGAGGACTTTTACCACATCATTTCTAACATTACGGTCCATGATTATCTATAAGAATAATCCATGGTCATAATCATACCAAGTCCATCTATGCACTTTCTGAAGCCACGATGACTTTCAACATATTATAAACATGAGGATGCACTACTACAAAATCGTAAATAGACAACGCAGCGAAAAAAAGCGTTGTGGTTTGATCGAGAAAAAATATCATGGTTAAGGGTGTTATCTATTTGACACCCTTGCACAACGTTTTTAAAACGTTGTAGTTGAGCACATTACACAACATTTTTAAGAAAAAAAATGTTGTAGATTTGTTATCCAAAAATTAGCAGATGCTTAAAAACGTTGTAGAAGGTATTATTCCACAACGTTTTCTGGATAAAATTGTTGTTGTTTAGTATATCAGACAACGTTTAAGCACATTTACACAACGTTTTTAAAATGTTGTAGATTAAAAAAAAAAGAACAAAAAAAGTTGTGGTTCACCTACATTACCAATGCACCTGCAATATGCTAATGCTATGATATATAACTAAAATGACTAAATTCTCATTTAAATTTAAAGCCAAAATATATCAACCATTCAAAATGCATTCCAATAATACCATTCGTTTATAGTTTCAAATTACTACATCCACAAAATATATACCAAACTATCTATATATACAAGTTACATGAACTAATAAACTTATGTAAAGCACCAAGTTACAGAGCTAATTGTAATGTTTGCTACCAACTTAACAACCAGCAGTTTGTGAAAGTTTTAGGAAAAGATTTTGGTACTAAAGACCTTTCATCACAAAAAATAATTGCTCCACGAAGCTAGCGATCGAAAGGTGGCCTTTGTTGTACCTTTAAAGTTCTTCAATGTTCTAGACAGCTCGCGTTTGGCCATTGCAATTTCTAACAAAGAGCTCTATGAAAACTGGTCATGTTTGAGAGGTCCACCCTTCCTGAACTCATTAAAAGGTGTAATTTGCTAGAAACCCACGGGAGGGTCGAGGCATATCCACCCATTGACCTTGTTATCTTTGTTCTCACACATGTATTGGTACTTTTCATCAACCTGCTCATCAACAAATCAATTACTGAAAATACATATATGGGCCATATGGCTAGTGAAAACTAGTAGTATATATATGGAAAGGTACATATTCCGCATGTAACTGGTAATACATACATGGCTAATGAAAACAAGACTACCTATTGGGATTGAAACATAACCATTTAAAGGAAGAAGAAGGTTAAAAAAGTATATCCCCAAGGAATGCAGCACAAGCTCCTGACTTCGATTTGAAAACATTGGCATGTATGGTTATAACAAAAGCAGATTACATTTTGTCGGTGAGCGATCAACCTTATGCCTAGTGTTAACAAATAGAACACTCTGGGTAATGGCTTAAGTCTCATATAGATCACAGGCTTATTCATGAATTTCCTTGTGATTTCAAGAGCCTTAGGAGAAAACCCCAACCTGAATTTTGGGTGGTAGCAACTCGAATATATCATATAGATCTAACAAGAATAAGTTGAACGTTAGAAAACATGAATCCACTTTTAAGTGGAAAACAATCTGAATTCAGTATTACTGAACACAATTGCTTTTCTAGTTTTAATGAAACATCTAAACAAGTAGATATCCCAAACCAAAATGTGTTGAACAAAATACTAAAAGCATAAAAAAAATCAGTCATTTACATATTTAGTTGAGATATTTTTGTTAAGAAGATATTCTCCAAGACATGAATCCCATACCCTTTAATGATTAGACAAAGAGCAAACGACCACATTTGACAATTTTGGCTAACACAGACAAAAAAAAATAACAAATGAGCACATACTGAGATCATGAGAAGAAGCGAATACGATCCTTGAAACCTCTTGAAAGCATTTCATCCGCTTCATCCGGTACAAACATCTTGATGTAATCTGGATGTAGTGGCTACCTCCATGACATGTCAAACTCACGGCGGGGAGTACCAACAATATCATGGACTCCACTCGAGAGAATCTTTGATCTTCCCGAAAATTCTGCTTTATCTGCAGATGGCCCATCAAGTAGTCAAAAAATGAATATGTTTTAATGCAGTTATCTCATGAAGCCCCTGACTTGACAAACAGGTTTGGAAGAAAATAAATAAGGAAAAGAAAAATAGAAACATGGTTAGAATCTCCTTTACCGTAAGCATATATGCCTCTCAGAAGGTTTTCTTGCAATCCCATGTGAAGAATTCTTCTCCATCAACCCCAAGTCTTCTCCAACCAATTCATACACCAAACACAAATATATCATTTTCAAGGAAGCTAAAATGCTTATTCTTCATAAGAAGGTCAACAATAAAGGATAAAGAAAAAGAACATATTAGTATGTAAGTAGTAAACCAAAAGGCAAATCTACTTTATTTATTGAGCAGCTACAATAAACTGAAATTAACTCGGGCTTAATATATCATAAATTTAAATTATGACAAAATCGTTAATTGTGCAGGTTCTAATGCTTAATGAGATTGTAGTATGTAGCTCACATACCATGACATAGTTGATTCCAGTTCCCATCTTCACGACTTTATCTGGATGGTAATTGAAGACATGATCAACAATGTATGTAACACCCAAGAATTTTGAATTTTCAATGAATTAAATTTTTATTTGATTATGTGGATTAAATGAATTTAATTGAGTTATTATGTGAGTAAGATGTTGAAGGTGGTTCTACATGACCTAGAATGTGTAGATGTGGTTAGTATTACGGCTTTGTGCTAAAATTAATTGTTGTGAATTATGAAGACAAGAGCGAAGGTTTTCTAAGATTGTTTAACGTAAAAACACTATTCATCAGATGGCGTTCGGACTAGGGTTTGAAATTGAGGAAAGCAGCGTAATGTTAGAATATGGCGATATTATGAAAAATCCAATAATATTACCGTTATGGCAAACAAAGTTTTACTTTCTGGGACTTAAAACCTAAGGGTTTGTGAAAGAGGTTTAGAAAGGGAAATGTAATGCGTATAGTCGTTTGATTATTATCGTAAGGAATATGAGTATTATACTAGTATGTATCTGAGTATGGTATGAAGAATAGTATGACGTATATATCGTGTGAGTATCTGGCGTAGAATACAAGTTGTATTATTAGAGTATGAGTTAAGGTTTTATCGATCCATTGGACTTGGATTAATAAACAAGTCCATGAATTAAGTATCTGAAGCCCAAGTCGAGGCCCGATATTAGATTGGTTAAAGCCCAATGTTAATTAATGTCGAAGCCTAATCCAAAGAATTAAGCCGAGTGGGTTGAACCCGGTGGGTTAAGGGTGGGTAAAACCATGGGGCAACCCATGGGGGATAACCAATGGGCAAGGTCTTGTAAGCCACTTGGTGTCTGAAGCAAGTGTCACTTAGTCACCAAGTATTTTGCTTGGTGACAAAGTTGTAAATAAGCGAGGAGGTGCTAAATTGGACCATTTGCCCCTCATTGTATTTTCTATAAATACAAGGCTTAGGTTGAGCTTTTGTGGTTTTACAAAGATTGACCAACATATATTGAGACGAGAGAAGAGATTGAAACACTAAATTCTTCTACTTCGAAAAAACCAATAGACGTTTATCAAGAACGTTAACTACTTCATAGGTAAATTCCTATAAACCGTAATCTTCATCCTTTTCCATTTCTTTCTCATAGAAGAATCGTAGATTAGTGGAGAGCGTTTATTGTAAAGGCCTATTAATGACCAAATCATGGATAGGTCTTGACCAAATAGAAATCGTAAGTGTTTACGGAAGTAGAAAATATGGAAAGTCTTGAACGTGAACTTAGTTATAATTGAACGTTTTGGAAATTGTTGTAGCTAAGGTATGTGCATCTTGATTTGGGTAGGATGTAGATATGAAGTCCATGGAGTATTCCATGTGGTTTGGCATAGAGAACATTAGTAACGAAGTTATGGCGGATTTTGCGAAAATAGACGTTAAATGTCGAAAACGTATAAAGTCCAGATTAAGGGTCAAAAGTTGTCGTGTGACTTGAAAATGTCGGTTTCCAATGTCAACATGTGAGATAAGGTAATTAAGAGTCGTTGGCGAAAGAATCGTCGCATTCCGACTTATAACGAAGAAAAGCAGTATTGAGCGGGCAAAAAGCGTTAAGCGAGCGCTAAAAATGAACTTAAAGGTGAATTCAGAGTTAGCAGATTCAAAAGGTGAAATTCTTATCTGAACACGTAAAGGATGTAATTTGTGACTTGTAGGAATTCGAATGGGTTAATTCGGATGTAAAACGAACAAATTAGGAAGCCGAGAGTTTTGCTAAAAAACAAAATCTGTTTTTGGCTAAGCGGGTGCCTGAGACTTCGTGTGCATGACTGAAAACTAGTACAAAGTGGTGGCGCCATGACTTTGAGACTCGGCCGAAATAACACCTTCTAACTTTCGCGTCATGGCCTTGCCGATGGGAAAAAGTTGACCAAGTTAGGTTTAGTTCCATTTTAAATGTAGACCTAAAGTAAGATGTTAAAAGGTACTTAAAGTACACAAGAGACTTACTTTAAAACACTTATAAGATGTTAATGTAAGAAGAACGGGTAAGGTTTAATGGAAATTAAACGAAGAACACAAATACGTAATGAGTGAACCGTGAACGACGTTCAACGTTGTTAATTAACCATTTATGATCGAATGTCGGTTAAGGATGAAAGAACGTTAATGAACGTGACGAAGTATAAAGAGTTGAATCAACTTTAATAACGAAGTTAAAACAAGTAAGACCTAGAAGAGAAAGAAGTTGGTTAGAACCGTAAAGTGAGTTTGTTTGATAACTAATTACAGTGTGCTATGTGAATGTATCATGTAGATCCTGTAAAGACTGAGAATAGTTGAAATATATATTCGAAGACGCTTGAAGGCAAGTCTTTCTTAACGCTTGTCTGACCTTCGTGTTAGTCAAGTTTTTACGTGATGCATGTTATACAATGCATGAATAGTAAATAGAAAAGAGTTGATGCCTGTTTTATTTTGGCTAGACAAGTATTGAAGAGTTGATTGATTTATTACAAGTCTATTAATGTAGAAGCTATTAGCGCTTATCCTATCTTAAAGTATTTGGTATGGATGAGAAGGAAAATTTGTCTATGAACAAACAAAAGTATTTTCATCGATTATTCGATGGACACGCTTGAGGTTGCCAAATGTTAAGCGTAAATCGTTTAACGTAAAAGTGTTGATCAACATAGAGTATAATAGGTGATCACCTAGAAGTGCTCGTAATTTAAAGGCAATTGGATGGCCTTAGTGCTTGGGATATCCTTTTCAAGTATGAAAATGAAAAAGAGTATGTTCATGGTCTATTGGCCAGGTTCATCATTTCTAAAGCTATTATTTATGCTCTTGGAATTATTGTATGAAAGTATTAGTCAAATGTTTCATAATGCTTCATAGATAATTGTTGAGATATAGAATTAAAGCATGTATTTGTTGAGGTGATATTCATATGATTAGTTGTTAAGACTTCTTTGAGCTAGTTATGCTCATTCTTGCTTGAACCATATGTTTTGCACCTAAAAGCGAAACGAGCGTGGAGTTCTCACGAGAGATAAAAGCGAGGCTAAGATGGACAATTAATCGTCTGTAATAGACTAGTATATTTGTATGTAATATACTTATGAAGAACAACGAATGTATTGAGTTATGAACCCGAAAGTATTTATTACAAATGTAATACAAAGATAGTAATTACATTCATTTTGTTGTTATCTCAATGGAATGAATGTATGGATTGTAGTAATGTCGTGGAGCACCATACATCCGGGTTAGAAGATACCCAGTTTGGGGCGTCACAGGTTGGTATCAAAGCATTAGGTTATAAAACTTAAGGGGGGAAGAACCTTAGGCTAATAACCTCGTAGGAAAGGAAGAGTATGAAGAAAGTTAACTCGAGTCAAATAAGTTAATAAGGTATTGAGGAAACTCAGTACCAAAAGATTTAAAAGATGGAAAGTAACCCTATATGGATTAAATGTGATTTGTGATTATATTATTGTGTATTATATACTACTCAATTTGTTATGTGTTATTGTAGATGTCGGTTGATAGCTTGATGTATAGGGATATACATGTGATCAGCGAGGAGTCCGTGAAACGAGTTGAGGCGATGCACATGCCTATATAGCGAGACATACACCATAGTGATTCTAGAAGAGTCAGAGCCTGAGGAATATTACTCGGAGGAGGATTATTTGGAGGAGACCATGGGGATAGCATCATATTTGAATATGATGATTGATATGGAGGATGACATAGAGGTAACATAGATTAATACGGTGATGCATGCCCTAGAGTCTACACCTATTGAGACTATGAGGGCAATGTACCTCTCGATTGCTTGGCCAAGTAACGTCTGACTACCTGATATGGTGCGACACTAGAAGGAAGAGATCGATGATCTCTATGGAGCGAAAAGAGTCTGCAGAGTCAGACTATGAGATAGAGAACGATGAGAAAGTGCTTATGGCTGACAAGGCCCAAGACTATAAGAACGAGGTCATAGAACTTCACAAGAAACTGGTTGAAAAAGACCATAAGATAGCACGAATGTCATATATAAATGACGGTCATATACGAGATTAAAAAGCTTAAGATAGTTTGTTATTCTATTGAGTCGGGAGACGGACTCCACATACTATAAGTTGAGATATTGTGTCGATTTTGGCAAACCGAAGTATGAGAATCTTTGTTAGGCGATATTAGGAGTAGTATGATAAGTACTTTTGTGTAGTGACGTAAAACCCTCTTTTGTATAATTAAAGGGTAGTCTTTTGTAAATCCCAATTTTGTAGAAGTCGATTCTTGGGATGTATATGTAATAGCTTTTGGGCTATGTAAAAGCAACTTGTAAATAGTTTTGAACTATGAAGAAGCATTTTAATATAAGGAAGTTTTATTTTAAATTTGCTTTGTTGTGTATGAGTTATTACCCAATTGTTTGACAACTAATAACGAAGTAAGTAAATAAGTAATAACGGAACTTTATTTATTTAATCGAAATGCACTTGAAGAAGACAACAACGTAACGAAGAGGTGGAATTGTATAATGAGAATGAGGGGTCCTAATAACCCAATGAAAGAGTTCGTTAATTTATTAACAATGCATTTAACAAAGCTGGGGGTAGAGCACTGCGGGACCTAGAGTAGACGACGACTACTTTTAAGGAATTTAAAAGTGTAGGTCGACTAAATTTAAAGAACAACGTACCCAATGGAGGCCAGACATGGGTCGAGGAAATAGAAAGTTGTTTGTTATTACAAAGCGTGGTTGAAGCATAAAAGACCTCTTTTGTGACCTATATGATGAAGGGGAAGCCAACTCTTGGTGGGAGGCTCACCGGGGGTGAAATTTGGAAGCGAGAAGTTGTTACATGGGAATAGTTTAGGAAGGTATTCTTGAGAACTATTTCCCTACTAGCATCTGAGGAGAATGGAGATTAAGTTCTTAGAACTTAAGCGGAGGACACGACTTTTCCCCAATATGCGGACAAATTCAATGAATTGGCAAGGTTAAGCTCCACACCAAGTGGACACGGAGGAGAGGAAGGCTCATAGGTTTGGCGGGGCCTAAAACCCTAGCTCTATAGTAGAATATCTGTTTTTTAGAGTGCTTCTTACAGGGACCATTACGGAAAAGCGATAATAGCGGAGGGTGGTAGCGAGCGTTGACCCAATACCACAAAGATATGAAGAATAAGAGTAAGGAGAGGGAGGAAATAAGGCGAGAGGTTGCCGGTGGAAGTGGCAATATGCCTAAGAGGAAGAATTTTAACCACAGGAATCTTTGGGGCAAAACAAGGGGATCTAAGCGGAGGATGGGCATGTAAGACATGCGGTAAGACTCATCTAGAGTCTGCACGAAAGGAAGGCTGGTTGTTATAAGCGTAAGGCGGGGAGGGTCATATATCTCCCAACTATCCTAATCTAAGAAAAGCGGGGATATTTTGTTTGTGGGTTGGTAGACCACATGGCAAGAAATTGCCCAAAAAAAGGGGCGGAGGGTAGTAAGGGTTCTAGTAGTGGTAATTTAGTCATTATTGGACCAACACCATCAGTGGGTAGACCCTCAGCCCGAATGTTTAATATAATGATCAAGATGCGGTTGCATCAACGGATGTAGTAGCATGTATCATTCCAGTCAAAGAAATGAATGCTTATGTGTTATTTGACTCGAGTGCTACTTGTTCTTTTATAGCATGTGGATTTTCTCAGCAATTGGGATTAAATCCTGAAAAGTTAGAAATACCTTTGGACGTTAAGGTAAAAAACGAGGAGATAATTCCCATTGAACACATTCATAGGAATTGTTTCGTAGATATCATGGGTAATAGATTTTCGGTAGATCTTTTAGAAAGAGTGTGAACCTAAGGCTTCCTAAGAAACCTGGGGTGGTGTTTTATGGAAATAGATCACCGGGACGTTCTTGTTGTCTAACCATGACACAAGCTAGGAAGATGTTGAAGAAGGGGTGTAAGGGTTATACGTATGCATGTGGTGGATACCCAAGTGGTAACATCATTGGAGCAGATAGCGGTGGTACAAGAATTGCGGATGTATTTACGGAGGAGTTACGGTATTTAGCGGGATAGGGATGTAGAGTTTGTGATTGATTTGTTGCCAGGTACGACACCAGTTTCAAAGGCACCGTATAGGATGACGCCAGTTGAGATGAAGGACTTAATGGTTCAGTTACAAGAACTATTAGATAGAAAGTACATTGAACCAAGTGTGTCACCGTGGGGAGCACCAGTGTTGTTTGTAAAGAAAAAGGACGGATCGTTACGACTTTGTATCGACTATCAAGAGTTGAACAAGTTAACGATTAAGAATAAATACTCGTTGCCGGGATCGATGATCTATTTGATCGATTAAAAGGAAATGATATTTTCTAAAATAAATTTCTTGCACGGGTATCGGCAACTAAAGTGAGAAAGGAAGATATACCTAAGGCGGCGTTGAGAACTTCGTTATGGGCATTACGAGTTTTTGGTTATGTCGTTTGGGTTGTGAATCATGCTAACGGCATTCATGGATATGATGAGCAGTGTTCAAACAATATTTAAACCGGTTCGTCGTAGTGTTCATTGATGATATTCTAGTCTATTCCAAGGCGCGGAAGATCATCTTGAACATCTAAGAATAGTGTTGGAAACCCTACGGAGGAGAAGTTGTATCACGAAATTCACTAAGTGTGAATTTTGGCTCGAAACAGTCTTGATTTCTAGGACATGTTATAGACAAAATGGCATCTCAAGTAGATCCGGTGAAGGTGGAAGCGATGAATGAGTGGGAGCAACCGAAAATGCCGACCGAGGTTAGGAGTTTTCTAGGGTTAGCGGGATACTATAGAAGGTTCATTCAGGACTTTTCAAAATTAGCTACTCCGCTGACAAATCTGACAAGGAAGTCAATGAAGTACGAGTTAACAGAAAAGTGTGAGCGTAGTTTTCAAGAACTAAAACGAAGGTTGAGTGAGGCACCTATATTATCTTTACCAGATGATACGGGGAATTTTATAGTTTATATCAATGCTTCACATAGAGGACTAGGTTATGTGCTTATGCAGCATGGCAAGGTCATTCATTGTATCGTCGCGTCGATTAAAAAGATTATGAGAAGGTCTATCCTACTCACGACCTAGAATTGGCAGCTGTGGTGTCTAAAATATATCTTCACACAGAAGGAGTTGAACATGAGGCAGAGAAGGTGGTTAGAATTGATTAAAGATTACGATTATGATATCTTATATCATCCAGGAAAGGCAAATGTAGTAGCGAATGGCGTTGAGTCGGAAGGGTAGAGAGAAACTGTCAATGATAACGACTCAGAATGAGTTAATAACAGAGATGACGAGGATGGAATTAGAAGTTAAGCTACCAAGGGAAATGAGGGAGATGTTATTTGCAATAGAAACTTCGACCAGCGATAGTGGAGCAGGTTAAGGAAATCAGATTGAGTCTTGAAGAATGCGGCAGATGAAGAAGATAATGAAGGATGAAGTGCAGACTAAGTATAACCTTGATAAAGAAGGTTTACTTCGTTTTGAAGGAAGAATTTGGGTTCCAAATAATTCCAAGTTGAAGGAAGAGATTATGTGCGAGGACCATAGTTCAAGGTACTCGATACATCCTAGTAGTACTAAGATGTATCAAGACCTTCGTCAGAACATTTGGTGGCCGAACATGAAGAGGGAGATTGCAGAATATGTTAGTTAGTGCTTAACTTGTCAGAAAGTTAAAATTTGGACACCAAAAGACCAAGTGGTGATACAAGCCTTTGGAGATTCCGGAGTGGACATGGGAGCATATCACCATGGACTTTGTGGTGGGACTTCAACGACTAGAAAAGGATCACGATCTTTATTTGGGTAATAGTGGATCGGTTAACTAAATCGGCTCATTTTCTACCAATAGGAGTTAGGTATAACCTACAACAGTTAGCTAAGCTTTATGTCAAAGAAATCATTTCTAGACATGGAGTACCTGTTTCGATTGTCTCCGATCGTGATCCACGATTCACGTCAAACTTTTGGAGGAGTTTGCAAAAGCAAATGGGAACACAGTTGAGATTGAGTACGGCGTATCATCCACAGACGGATGGGCAAAGCGAATGGACAATTCAAACGCTAGAAGATATGTTAAGATCTTGCGTTATGGATTTCAAGGGGAGTTTGGACGAACATCTACCGTTGGTAGAATTCACTTACAACAATAGTTTTCACGCTAGTATAGGCATGCCGCCTTACGAAGCGTTGTATGGAAGGAAGTGTAGAACACCACTTTGTTGGGATGAAGTAGGTGAACGTCGAATGTTGGGACCTGAGATGGTACAACAAACGGCAGACATGGTAAAGCTGATAAGAGTTCGATTAGTAGCGGCTCAAGATAGACAACGGAAGTATGCAGATCCTCATCGAGAGAAGAGGGAGTTTGAAGTAGGGTCTTATGTCTTTCTAAAAGTATCGCCTTGGAAAGGGAAGATACATTTTGGAAAGAAAGGGAAGTTAAGTCCGAGGTTTGTAGGACCTTTTGAGATTTTAAGAAGGGTAGGAGAGGTAGCTTATAAAGTAGCCTTACCTCCGAAATGGAAAGAATACACATATGTTTCACGTGTACATGTTGCGTCCTTATAAACGGACTATAAGCATGTAATAGAGTATGAGTCTATTCAAGTAGAAAAAGACTTAGCGTATGAAGAACTTTCGATTGATTATTGATATGAAGGAACAAGTCTTGAGAAATAAAGTAATACCTTCCATAAAGGTAATTTGGAGTAACCACGATCTTTGAAGAAACAACGTGGGAGCTCGAAAGTAAAATGAAGGAAAAGTTTCCTCATTTGTTTATGTAAAATGGCGAGATTACGGGGACGAGAATCACAGAAAGTAAATATGCACAAGCCAATCATGTTTGATGATAAAGCATATACTTTGTAACAATCTTATTCATTTATTAATAAAAAGTATTAATTTATTAAAGGCTTTTAATTATCTACATGATCTTTGTTTTTATAATATGTGATAAACCCATAGTTTTAAGCAATGCTTTTAGAATAATGATGATGATCATTCTAATGAGATCTAAATTCTTAGAAAGCTTAAAACTAAAATAGTTCCCAATCATTGGATTACTAAATTGGGATTAGTGAATCCGGATAGATTGAGTACATCGTTACTTGCTTTCATTGGATGAGGATGATTGATCTCATGATCATTTGTGTGGAACACTAAAAGCAGTATATGTAGGTGCTTATTAGAGAATAAGTTCAACGAGCATTGGCTCATTAAGGAATACCTAATGGAGTTTTATTTGCTGTCATTAGGAATTCCTGTAGTGATAGTAGTCTGAGTAATCCTTGGACTTGAGATCATCATAGTATCTTGTGTATGATGAGTTATACTTTGACTTATTCCTTAAGACCCTTAGGGTATATCAAAGGGTATGCTTGGGTATAATAAGTTATACATGGAGATAATGTATGATCGATAAAGAATCTACCACTTCTAATAAAGAGAGAAATGTCTATGTGATTAGATAAATGACAACCCAGTAGTCCTTGGCAATGAGAATGAAATTAGAAAGGAGTTTCTAATTTGCATTATTTGAGTTGTGCATTTAAGAGTCGAAATACATATATAATTAAATAAAATAAGACTTGTGATAATTCCATGTCTTATATTTAATTGGGACATTGTATGGTGGAAGGATTGAATTATGCGGTAACTATTTACTCAAAAGGTTCTTTAATGATTAATGTTGAAATCTATATTATCTGGAAAGTGGTTTGATCGTTGGGAGGCTTATCCTATTGTAGAATAAATATTATTTAAATAAATTAATTGTTTAATTTATTTATTTAAATAAGATTAGAATTGTTCTAATTGATTTATTCACTATAGGTTTAATATGGAGAACCTAAAGGGTCACACCATAAAAGGAAGAATAATTATTTAAGAAGTTAATGGCATAATCGTAATAATATATTATGTATATTTAATTTAATCTATGGTGATAGAATAAATTAAATAGCTTAATATTATTATTTAATATTTTAGAAATATTAAATATAAATTAATAAGAGGAGTCTTATTAATATTATTACAATTATTATTATTTTAATTTCTAAAGAGTTTAGGAATTAATTTAATATAAGTACTCTCATTTATTCTAATAAGATTAGGAGGTTAAATTAATTAAAGAGTTTAATTAATTATCCCTAATAAGATTAGGGAGCTTAATTAATTAAAAAAATTAATTAATTAAAACCCAATTCCTTAATTGTTAAGGTGGGTTGCCCACATCTATAAATAAGAGGAGTCTTATTATGGGTGGTATGGGTTGTTGACTTTAACAAAGTGCGTAATAATTCCAAGTTGTTGGGAGTATGCCTTTTACATAGAGATAGAAAACTAGGGTTTGATCAAAACACCCCATCTTCTTGAATTCTTATTATTCATTGGTGGATCACCTCTAGAGGCCAAACATATGGGTGGCTAACGTTGATCGAAGGAAGGAACCAAATCAGGTGGATTCAAGATTGAGCGAAAGGATTTGGAGGTGAACTTTAATACGAGGAAGCTCGATCTTCAAGGGTATGATTTATTCTTTATCTTTTCGTTTAATTAATAATTGTGCATAAAGGATGATCCGGGTTTATGGTTTGTAAATTTTTTAAACTCTGATTTTTACACGCTTCCGCATTAATTTTGCAATTTGATTGCGCACATGAATATAACAAACCTAACAGTGGCATCAGAGCCAAACCTTTATGCGAATTATTAATTGTTCAAATTTGATATGTATATTGATATGTGTTTAGAACAATTTAATTGGGCATAATTTTATTGTATAAAATTTATTTATAAAAAAAAAAAAAAAAAAAAAAAATTAGCGAATTTTTTTTCTGATTTTTTTTTACTTTGGAAGGAAGTATTCACTTTTATGAAAAGGCATGGCGCGGAGCTTGTTACTTTTTGGAAGGGATCACGTAGTCCCTTTACGAAATGAAAAAAAAAAATGGCATGGAAAGTTAAAAATCAAAATTCTGCAAGCAGGTAGCTTCTCTTTTTCTTTTTTTTAAAGGAATTACTAGTGATTACTATATATATATATATATATATATATAACATATCTTATATATATATATTATATTAGGTATTAATATATATATATATATATATATATATATTATTATATATACGGTTAATATATATATATATATATATATATTATTCTCAATAATTTTATAATTAAAATAAAAGTTTATTTTAATTTTAAATAAAAAGTTTATTTTAATTTTAAAATAAAGATTTTATTTTAATTTTAAAATTAAATTTCATGCTAACTAATTAGAGTTGGAATTGGATTCCATGCTAACTAATTGGAGTTGAAATTGGATTACATATTTCCTTAAATAAAAGAGTTTGTTTAGATATGAAATAAGATTTCATATTATTCAAAATAAATGAGTTTATTTGTGAATAGGAAAAAGAGAATCCTAATTTCCTTAAATAAAGGAGTTTATTTAGATATGAAATAGGATTTCATATTATTCAAAATAAAGGAGTTTATTTGTGAATAGGAAAAGAATATCAAAGTGTTTCCTTTTAATTAAAGATTTTTTTTTACATGGAATTGGATTCCATAATTAATTAAAATAAAAGAGTTTATTTTAATTAAAGATTATTTTTTTTTTACTTGGAATTGGATTCCATAATTAATTAAAATAAAGGAGTTTATTTTGATTAAAGATTTTGATTAAAATAAAATAGTTTATTTTATTCAAAATTAGATAAATTAAAATAAAATAGTTTTATTTTGATTTAAATTTGGATTAAAATAAAGGAGTTTATTTTGATTCAAAATAGATTTTATACTAACTAAATTTGCCCATTAAATGATATCAATATATATATTAAATGTTTATTATTCATAAGATGAATGTTATTTATTGATGCATATGATGATGTGTATGATAATAAATGGGATTGATTATGGACAATTGACCAATGTGATTGGATTTTATTTTAGTTGGATGCGTGAATGTATGGGTTTTATTAAATGGGATTCTGCGTACCTCGTCTTCTCTAATTTTTTCTTAATGTAAATTCTATTCCCTTCTATGTACTTCCCTTGATTACGATCGAGGTTTCTATTTATTTTAAATAGTTTTGTAATAGGAATAGTTAAAATTAATTTTGAAAAATTGGAGATCGAAGAAGCAAGCGTTTGAAGACCCGTTTGTAATGGAGCAGGGTTTAAATGTAATAGTTATATTTAAATATTATTTCTTGCACCCCAAGGTTTGACCTTTTGGTTCACTTGGTGGCTCTAGTGAACGAAACTAGAATAAAAGTCCATAATCAATCCGGGTAGAATATAGTATTCTATATGTGCATGCTATACTATATATATTATATATTATCTTGAACATGCTTGTGTGTTCATTAATATATTATTTTTTATATATATATGCATGTACAGCTAAACAAGATGAGACAAATTAATAACAAACCCTCAATTTTTTATTATTAAGTCCTAAGCGTTCAAAGATATTTGGAATATCGAGCGTCGCCTTCAACATGATAAAATTAATAGAGTATTAAATATTTAATATGAGTTTGTTGTGTCACCACAAGGCAAGTATTAAGTATTTAAGATGTTAATTTATCACATTTGATGCTTATAAAGAAAATTGAACAATATTGTTTTGTTGTGTCACCACAGGATGATATTTTCTTTTTTGAATATATGGAGTGCTAGGTTGGACTTAACTTGGATAATTTTGATTGGATGTGCCACCACTTGATCAAAATAATCTAAGAGGCAAAATCTGAGGAGTTGCATAGTTGATGTAATTGACAAAAGTTGTCTACCTATTTATTTATATATAGTTTGTTGTGTCACCACAAGGCTATATACATTTGAAATGGGATCCTTATTCTCACTAGCAAATCTTTAATTAGATTTTTTAGAACTATATATAAGTGAGGTAATATAGTTTGAAGAAAATAGTGGGAGATACCAAATTAAAACAAGACCTAAATTATTTTGGTAATTAATAATAGAATGTATGTTAAAATGTTGTTAATTACAAATTCATTTCTGAAATTTTATAATGTCTAAAATTACTATCAACTGCGAAGCATATTAGATGCTAAATTAATCGGGCCAAAATTAAGCGGATTGGTTAAGGAATTTGAGAATAGTTCTCATGGTGAAAAAGTTATCTTATGTCATGTCGCTTTATCCTGCAATGGTTGCGAATGATACCTCTGAGGAAGAGATTGCTACTTTTAGAAAGTGGCAAGATGATGCCTGATTAGCTCGATGCATCATGCTCGTATCCATGAGTAACAAGCTTGACGTCGACTGAAACTATGGATACTTCTACTATACTCTCTTGCGTCAGTAGTTGATGGTGAGGAAAGTAGGGCCGATAGATATCGGATATCTAAGGAGCTCTTAGATCTAGAATGGCCAATAATGGCACTATAAATCTGACAAAAAGTTCTTAACATAATCAATTTGATTGATCAATTAGGACAACTGGTTTTGTCATGGATGGAGAGTTGAGCCAAGATTTGATCTTGCACTCACTCCGGACTCCTTTCACAATTGTTGTGAATTTTCATATGAACAAGCTAGATATCGACTTTGTTTGATTTGCTTAACATGTTGAAAAATGATGAGAGTCACTTTCAACCAAGAAAGACCATGTCTTACTAGTAGAGGCCAAAGGATCTTTTGAAAGAAGAAACGATTCAAAGAAGGTAAATGAGAAAAGGCAAAAACAAAGGATAATAAGAACAAAAGCGTCACGGATAGCAAAGGAGTTTGCTTCCTTTGCAATAAGCCTTGACCTTTGGAAGAAAGCTGCGAGAAGCATCTTGCGAGAGGCTAACGAAAAGAAGCTTAGTGAAGTTTGATTTAAATCTGATTTTGTTCATGATTGAAATAAATTTTTCTTTAAGTCGAGGTTCTACTTGGGTATTGGATCTGAGACTTTGGTTATCATAAATATAGATTTATGAAGGGACCAAGCAGAAGTAGAAAGCTAAACAAATATAAGTAATCCTATGTGCGGGAAATGTAGCAAAGGTTGCCATATTAGCCATAGAAACTTATAGTTTAGCAATGCCTACGGGAAAATCTATTAAGTCAATAAGTTGTTATTGTATTCTAGTTCTTGTTAGAAATATTATTTCTATTTTATTGTTGGACAATAAAATTTTTGGTATTATAATTAAGAACAATTGTTGTTCTATTTATAATAATAATGTTTTGTATAGAACTGGAATATTACTTAATGGATTTTGTATACTTGACTTACATGAAAATAATTTTGCATATTGAACAAATTAGTATAAGAAAAGGAGATGATCATTCAAAGAGTTGAATGTGTGTATTTCTTTGAAATACAAGTGTGAATTATTTGAAAGGTTCAAAGAATTCAAAAGTGAAACAAATTGACAAAGTATTAAGATTCTTTGATTAGATCGAGGAATAAATACTTGTGCAATAAGTTTCTAGATCATCTCAAATGGTTTTCTCATAATGGACACATCGTCTGTGATAATTGATTGATGTATTTGAATGAAAAATCGTACCTTATTGGACATGATGCGGTCCATAATGATTTTACTGAGCATTCCGGTATCCTTACGGGATAATGTCCTAGAAATGGGTGCATATCTACTGAAAATGGTAACCTCAAAATCCATTGAAGACTCCATAAAAGTTATGGACGGGAGGATTCTAATCTTAAGTATGTTAAGATAAGGGTTGTCAACTTATGTGAAAAGGTTTCAAAGGATAAGCTTGGGACAAGATTTTATAAGTGTCGATTTGTGGGACATCCTAAAGTAAGTTTAGGGTATATGTTCTATAATCCTACTTAGCAAAAGGTGTTTGTTGCGAAACACACTGCCTTCTAAGATAAAGGTGTTTATCATTGAAAGGGCTAGTGGGAGGATAATAGATCTTGAAGAGTTCAAGAACCACAAAACACTTTATAAGTCGAATAAGAGGAACCTATAGATGAACCTATTGTACCTGGCCAGATAAATAAATGCGGAATAGTCTTCACCAAGATACCTAGGAGGTATGGATTCATCATAGATGATGATGATGAGAGTGCAGCGTCATAGAAGATGATGATCGAGTTATATCTGATGAGGTAAGAGTTCTAGTGTGTACAAAAGAGGCGATTGGGGCGTCGTGACATTCCTAGTATTATATGTTGATATACTACGGATAAGGAATGACATACTAATGCTACAATCGATAAAGATAAAGTTGTCTAAACATTCCTCCATGAATGATTTGGGAAGAGTATCTTAATTGGGGATAAAATCTATATAGATGAATCTGAGAGGATGCTCGACTTAACCCAAGGCGTATATTCATTTGATGCTAAAAGTGTCGTTTAGCATGGCAAACTCAAGAGATGTCTCGTATCGATGAGCTATGGATGTATCTCTCTTAATAGTCCCCACAGACTCGAAAGAGAGATCATGAGTAACTATCATGTATGCAATGAAATATCTGAGACACGATGTTGATCGGTCATAATACGGAGAAGTTCACTTGTGAGTCGGTGAAAAACATCTTAAAGTTCTTAGCAAATTTTACTAAGGATGTGATCATATTCATGGTGGGTCTAAATTAAAACTAGAGGGCTTATGAGACTCAAGTTTTTCGAGACGGAGACCAAGATGACAAAAAATCCACTTTAAGGTGCGTTATTATCTTGAGCAGTGGTGCGATGAATTGGAAAGGTTCCAAGCAACAAAGAGTTCTTTGGTTTAGTGATAAAGACAAAGTATATAGCTATAAATGAAGGCTGCAAGTTGATTGTTTGGATTAATAGTTCATTCTGAACTAGGAATAGTTCTAAGTCTCATCTTGGATCTAAACATGTGTTGTGGCACTTTCATTTGATTATTAGAATAATTGAAGATGGGAAATCACTATAGAGATAGTGGACTCTCATGAACAACATTACATATCCATTAACTAAAGCTTATCTACTGACGGGATAATCGTCACTTAGAGAAGAAGAGTATAAGTTACCATGACGATTGGCTTTAGTGCAAGTGGGAGATTGAAAGTAGTATGCACACAAGCCAATCATGTTTGATGATAAATCATATACTTTGTAACAATCTTATTCATTTATTAATAAAAAGTATTAATTTATTAAAGGCTTTTAATTATCTACATGATCTTTGTTTTATAATATGTGATAAACCCATAGTTTTAAGCAATGCTTTTAGAATAATGATGATGATCATTCTAATGAGATCTAAATTCTTAGAAAGCTTAAAACTAAAATAGTTCCCAATCATTGGATTACTAAATTGGGATTAGTGAATCCGGGATAGATTGGTACATCGTTCTTGCTCATTGGATGAGGATGATTGATCTCATGATCATTTGTGTGGAACACTAAAAGCAAGTATGTAGGTGCTTATTAGAGAATAAGTTCACTTGAGCGTTGGCTCGCTAAGGAATACCTAATGGAGTTTTATTTGCTGTCGATAGGAATTCTGTAGTGATAGTAGTACAAGTAATCCTTGGACTTGAGATCATCATAGTATCTTGTGTATGATGAGTTATACTTTGACTTATTCCTTAAGACCCTTAGGGTATATCAAAGGTATGCTTGGGTATAATAAGTTGTACATGGAGATAATGTATGATCGATAAAGAATCTACCACTTCTAATAAAGAGAAGAAATGTCCTATGTGATTCGATAAATGACAACCCAGTGAGTCCTTGGCCAAAGCGAGAATGAAATTAGAAAGGAGTTTCTAATTTGCATTATTTGGAGTTGTGCATTTAAGAGTCGAAAATACATATAATTAAATAAAATAAGACTTGTGATAATTCCATGTCTTATATTTAATTGGGACATTGTATGGTGGAAGGATTGAATTATGCGGTAACTATTTACTCAAAGGTTCTTTAATGATTAATGTTGAAATCTATATTATACGGAAAGTCGTTGATCATTGGGAGGCTTATCCTATTGTAGAATAAATATTATTTAAATAAATTAATTGTTTAATTTATTTATTTAAATAAGATTAGAATTGTTCTAATTGATTTATTCTATTAGGTTTAATATGGAGAACCTAAAGGGTCACACCATAAAAGGAAGAATAATTATTTAAGAAGTTAATGGCATAATCGTAATAATATGTTATGTATATTTAATTTAATCTATGGTGATAGAATAAATTAAATAGCTTAATATTATTATTTAATATTTTAGAAATATTAAATATAAATTAATAAGAGAGTCTTATTAATATTATTACAATTATTATTATTTTAATTTCTAAAGAGTTTAGGAATTAATTTAATATAAGTACTCTCATTTATTCCTAATAAGATTAGGAGGTTAAATTAATTAAAGAGTTTAATTAATTATCCCTAATAAGATTAGGGAGCTTAATTAATTAAAAGAATTAATTAATTAAAACCCAATTCCTTAATTGTTAAGGTGGGTTGCCCACATCTATAAATAAGAGGAGTCTTATTATGGGTGGTATGGGTTGTTGACTTTAACAAAGTCGTAATAATTCCAAGTTGTTGGGAGTATGCCTTTTCTATAGAGATAGAAAACTAGGGTTTGAGCCAAACACACCCCATCTTCTTGAATTCTTATTATTCCTTGGTGGATCACCTCTAGAGGCCAAACATATGGGTGGCTAACGTTGATCGAAAGGAAGGAACCAAATCCGGTGGATTCAAGATTGAGCGAAAGGATTTGGAGGTGAACTTGTACTGAGGAAGCTCGATCTTGGTATGATTTATTCTTTATCTTTTCGTTTAATTAATAATTGTGCATAAAGGATGATCCGGGTTTATGGTTTGTAAATTTTTAAACTCTAATTTTTACACGCTTAGCATTAATTTTGCAATTTGATTGCATGCATGAATATAACAAACCTAACAAATCCATACGAAAATTTGAATTTTCAATGAATTAAATTTTATTTGATTATGTGGATTAAATGAATTTAATTGAGTTATTATGTGAGTAAGATGTTGAAGGTGGATTACATGACCTAGAATGTGTAGTCTGTGGTTAGTATTACGGCTTTGTGCTAGAATTAATTGTTGTGAATTATCAAGAGCGAGAACGAAGGTTTTACGAGATTGTTTTGCGTAAAAACACTATTTATCCGATGACGTTGAGCTTGTGTTTGAAATTAAAAGCAGCGTAATGTTAGAATATGGCGATATTATGGAAAATCCAATAATATTACCGTTATGGCAAACGAAGTTTTAAACTTACGAACTTAAAACCTAAGGGTTTGTGATAGAGGTTTTCGAAAGGAAATGTAATGCGTATAGTCATTTTGATTATTATCGTAAAGGAATATGAGTATTATACAAGTATGTATCACGAGTATGGTATGAAGAATAGTCTGACGTATAATCGATTATTATATGAGTTATTATCTGAAGAGAATCGTGAGTAATACTGGCGTAGAATCTGAGTTGTATTATTAGAGTATGAGTTAAAGATTTTATCGATCCAATTGGACATGGATTAATAACCAAGTCCAATGAATTAAATATCTGAAGCCCAAGTTAAGGCCCAATATTAGATTGGTTAAAGCCCAATGTTAATTAATGTCAAGCCCAATCGAAGAATTAAGCAGGTGGGTTGACCCGGCGGGTCGAGGGTGGAGGTAAAACCCATAGGGCAACCCATGGGAATAACCCATGGGCAAGGTGGGCGGCCACTTGGTGTCTGAGGTAAGTGTCACTTGGTCACCAAGTATTTTGATTGGTGACAAAGTTGTAAATAAGTGAGGAGGTGCTAAATTGGACCATTTGCCCCTCATTGTATTTTCTATAAATCTGAGGCTTAGGTTGAGCTTTTGTGGTTTTACAAAGATTGACCAACATATATTGAGAGAGAGAGAGAGAGAGCTAGAAACACTAAATTCTTACACTTCCAAGCAAACGATAGGCGTTTATCAAGAACGTTAACTACTTCAAAGATAAATTCCTATAAACCGTAATCATCATCCTTTTCGATTTCTTTCTCATAGAAGAATCGTAGATGAGTGGAGAGCGTTTATTGAGAAGTCCTATTATTGACCAAATCATGGATAGGTCTTGACCAAATAGAAATCATAAATGTTTACAGAAGTAGAAAATGTAGAAAGTCTTGAACGTGAACTTAGTTATAATTGAACGTTTTGGAAATTATTGTAGCTAAGGTATGTGCATCTTGATTTGGTTAATATGTAGATATGAAGTCCATGGAGTATTCCATGTGATTTGGCTTAAAGAACATAAGTAACGAAGTTATTGCGGATTTTGCGGAAATAGACGTTAAACGTTGAAAACGTATAAAGTCCGGATTAAGGGTCAAAAGTTATCGTGTGACTTGAAAACGTCGGTTTCCAATGTCAACATGTGAGATAAGGTAATTAAGAGTCGTTGGCGAAAGAATCATCGCATTCCGACTTATAACGAAGAAAACGAGTATTGTCACGACCGAGAAATTTGGATCTTATTGTAAAATGATTTTAATAAATTAAATAATAATAAAATCATATTCCATGTGTTATAAAGATGGTTGTCATTGTATAACCTATTGATGTTAGAATGTAAGTAGTATTTGAAATTTGCTTGGATGAATTAAAGTGTTTGAATTTCTAAGATGAAAATAAAAGTTTTTGAAAATTTACCAGAAAAACTATATTCATCGATATTTGCTCGGGATATAATTTTGGGTTTACGAGAAAAAGCGTAATAATGAAATAACAAGGTAAGATGGATTATGTAATAAAAATGTAGGTTAACCTTATAAAAGTTATAAAAGTTATAAACTTATTATAAGTTAACCTTGATATTAAGTATGAAAATATGAATTGGTAATGAGTTTATTAAGAGAAGTAATAAGGATGTAAAAGAACTTATACGATCCTATGAATCATAAGTAAAGTTATATGTTGAGAACATATAAAGAATGATGATTAAGAAACTTTAATTGTCATAAGTCATGAACAATAAAATCTTAAGTAGTTTATAATTTGACAAGTTATAAGCTCATGAAGAATAAGTCCAAAATCCAATAATGATTATAAGTTGTTGTAATAAGTAGGTTGAGATGTTTACATGATGAATGGAAGTCATTTGTAATGTTGAACAAATCATAAGAATGAAAATTTGCTGAAAATTGCACGGTTGGACGATAATCGTCGAATTCGTAAAATTCTCGGAATGGAAGTCAAATTTTGTGTTTGATCACGGAACCATTGTTTTCCAATGGAGTCAAGTCATATTTGGCATTTAAGAGTTGCGGACTCAAAAATGACCGGATTACGACTTAGAACGAAGAAATGAGCGTTGAACGTTCACGAACGTTTATCGTTTTCGTTAAAAATGAACCAATAGGTGTATTTTTAGCAAACGAAGCCAAATAGATAAAATTCTTGCATGATCATGTAGATTACATAATTTATGAATCGTAGGCTTTTGACTGAGCCAATTCGGACTTATAACGAAGAAGTTATGAGTCTAGGAAGTTCACAAAATTCACAAACTGAAATTGTTTTCTAGTGCACAGAGTTGGCGCATGCATGGCCTCAACCCAAAAAAGCAATCAGCGTCGCGATGTGTAATAATGTCAAAGTACATTGCAAGAGTTAATGCCCGTTATGAAACCATAGTATGAATATGTGGTATACAGCAAATACCATGACTAGATACAAAAATCTTCTAGAGAGTGGCGTGTACATGTGCCATTATTCAAAGTGGGACTTCATGCATGGCCAAGTCCGGACAATGCTAGTATAAGCTTTCATGCAACATGAAGATGTAAGTATAAAGCTTGGTGCCATGACTTGATCTCGAAACAAGAATGGTAATGAATATTTTTAAGTACAAAGAAAAGAAAGCTAATTGATTTAAAAGTATACACAACTTAAGGAATGTAATGTAACATTGTTTAAACTTTGTTAAACCTTAAGGATGTTGTATAAAGGTTGAGATAACCTAGTCAAATATAAATGCAAGGATAATGATAAACTGGAACGAATAGTAACTGAATCTAATACACAATTAGATTGAAATGAAGGGTATAATATAGTCATATACATACTTGATTATATGTGACCTAATGTAAGGCATTATGTGATCATGTATTGTAGATACTTGAAAGACTTGAACATAAAGTTAATATAGCGTAGCAAATGCTAAAGAAAAGTATTCTAACTCTTGTCTCAGTTCAATCTGAACAAGTTTTTGAGGTTCATGTATTCTTTCGAATTAATTAAGGTATGTTGAAGTTAAAGCCAATTCATTTGGCTAGACTTGATGTATTGACAATCAATTCATTTACTATCAAATGTTACTATCTTTAGTCAACTACTTGATGGTTTTCAAAAGAAGACTGAAATGTTAAACAAATGTTTTGTCGGTAAAATAGCGAGCGTGAGGGTTGCCAAATGCTTAAACGTGCATCGTTTAATGGATGTAGTGTTGATCAACATAGAGTACAATAGATTGATCACCTAGAAGTGCTTGTAAGTAATATCGACTTCTGGGACTTGCTTTCCGGTTGTCTTTTTCAATAAAGAATGAATACTCGAGGTCTCGACCAAGTGAATGTTTTACTAAATATTGTTGTTATTGTAAAACATTTTAGAAGAAAAGATGAAGTGCTATTTTGAATTATCAATAGTACTTCATAACTATTGTTCGATTATCAAAGATATCTGATTTGTATGTGACAAGCATGTTGTTATTAAATTGTTATACTTCTTTGAGCTAGTTATGCTCACTTTTGCTTGTACCATATGAATGCAATTAAGGTGAATGTCCCAAGGATCGAAAAAAGATAAAGGAAAAGCTAAAATGCGATTACTAAGTTGTCTTGTAATAGTATAGGTCTATTATTGTAATGTAATCGATATTATGACAAAGAACCTTTGTAATGGGTATAGAACACAGGAAATGTAAATATTACTTTAAATATATAGAAGTTATGTTCGTTCTTTGAGACTTTTCAATTGAATGAATGTATGAATGTTATGCAAAGATATAGCACCATCATGGGTGTTGGAAGATACACGGTTTGGGGAGCTACAAGTTGGTATCAAAGCCTAGGTTATAAAACTTAAGGGGAAAGTAGAACCTTAAGTCATAACCTTAAGAAAGAATAAAAAAAGTAAAAGATGGAAAGTAACTCTATAAAATGCATTATATTATGTTATGTATTTCTATTATTTTCTTGGCGTGTACTAATCAAACTATATTGTTTTATTATCGATGTCGGAGAAAATGATATGTATCTGATTTACATGTAGTCGTGAGAGATTCGGTTAATCGGGTAGAGATACTACCAAATCCATGTAGCAGATGAGAACTAGAGTTGATGACAATCGAGTCCGGAGACTCGGACGATTTAGACTACATGTCTATATTTGATGGCATGCTAGAAGAGGAGGTGGGCGTGATGTCCTTTGACCGGAGTTCCACCTATAGAGGACCGAGTTCCACCTCTTGAGGAAATGTCTGCGGGGAATCGATGAAGGCATTGTTTATGTCGGTATTGGATAGGAATGTCCATTCTTGCCAAGAGGTTAAGGAGTTGAAAGAGGAACTCAAGCGCCTGTGAGGATAAGGCTAGCATGGAGGGAATGTGGGAAGAAGAGCATGATGATAGAGTTCTAGCTAAGGACAAGGTCAGAGAGTGAAATGTGAAGTCTTTGAGCTCAGCGGGAGCTAAAGACTAAAAAGAGGAAGTTGGAGAGGATGTCCTATATTTATAGGAGTTCTCATATAGATTTCAATGACGGTAGTTGGATATCGAGATAGAAGCAAAGCGCGGACCCAGCACACTATCGGTGGGGATGTAATTGCTAGTCCGGCGATGAAGGATTTCGAGAATGCCCTCTGATAGATGTAGTCTAGCAATAGCTAGAATAGAATAAATATGTAAATATTATGTATCTAGTAGTGACGTAAACCCTCTTTTTGTATAACAAAGGGTAGTCTTTTGTAAATCCCAATTTTGGAAAGTAATTGCGGGATGGTAATGTAATCGGCTAAAAAATTTGGTAGCGTAAACAATGTAGTGTTAAACTACTGAGTTATGAATCAATATAAGTCTTTTATGGAATATGTTGAGTAATGAGTATGAGTTGTTGTTTTATTACAAATAATAACAAACCAACAAGAATAAAGTAATAATGATGTGTTGTTTTCTTATCGCCAAAATGCACCAAGAAGGAGACAACGAAATCGTAGCGCTAATGTTAACCAACCGGAGGGGTGGTCCATTAATCAATCAGAAACTTTGTTAATCTTTTAACAGTGCATTTAATAGAGCGAGGGCTAATGTACGTTATTCACCGAGTAGTAATCTGAGCTACTACTTTTAAGGATTTCAAAAGTGTTGGTCATGGGAGTTCATAGGAACTATGGACCTTATAAAGCCAGACTTGGGTAAAAGAAATTGAGAAAGCATTTGTAATAGTAAATGTTGAGGAGGGTCAAAAGGTTTCCTTTGCAACCTATTTGATGAAAGGAGAGGCCAACTTCACGGTGGGAGGCAAAGCGACTAGGGGCGAATATAGGAAACCTAACGTGGGAGAGGTTCGAGGAGATTTTCTTGAGAACTATTTTCCCACAGTATGCAAGGAGGATGGAGATGAGGTTTCTTGAATTGAGACAAGGGGATATGACAGTTCCCTAGTATGTTACCAAGTTTAATGAACTGGCACGATTCGATCCACATCAAGTGGACAGTGAAGTGAGAAAGGTTAGAAGATTCGACGGGGCTTGAAACCTTGGCTATATAGGCGAATCTACGTGTTACAAAAGTACTTCCTTTGGAACCATACTAGAAAAGGCAATAATTGCCAAAGGAGGGAATGAGGCTCTAAGCCAGTACCACAAGGATAAGAAAAAAAGGCAAGGTTGATGGAGGAACCAAGACCGAGGGAGCCAGTGGAAGTGGCAACGGTCAGAAGAGGAAGGGCTTTAACTCTGGGAATACCGTAGTAAAACAAGGGGACTCTAAGAGGAGGATGGAGGCCTATAAAACCTGCGGGAAGACTCATTTGGGAGTCTATCTCAAAGGAAAGGCAGTTTGTTATAATTGTGGACAGGAAGGGCACATTTCGCTTAACTGTCCAAATCGAAAGAAAAATCACGGATGTTTTGTATGTGGATCAATGACCACATAGCAAAAAACTGTCCAAAGAAGGGACAAAAGGAAATAAAGGGAACTACTAGCGGTAAGTTAGCTATTAGTGGTCCAACTTTCGGTAGGAAATCAATGGCCCGCACTTTTAACATAACGGTCCAAGATACGGTGGCATCAGCGGATGTAATTCTGGTATTATTACGATCAACAATATAAATGCATACGTCTTATTTGATTAAAATTGCTACTTGTTCATTTATAGTATGTGATTTTGCTAGGCGATTAGAATTATTTCCCAAAAATTGCCTATACCTTTAAACATTAAGGTAGCAAATGAAGAGATAATTCATGTTGAAGATATTCATAGGAGTTGTTGCGTAGATGTGCGTGGTAGTAAGTAAGTTATCGGTAGATTTAATCTGGAAATAAAGTTAGGAGAATTCGACGTAATTCTCAGAATGGATTGGTTGATTAACTATGGAGCAATTATAGATTGCCAAAAAAAATGTGTGAGCATCAGGACGTTGAAACAACCTCCTGTAGTATTTTACGGTAGTAAATTGCCGGGACGTTCGTGTTTCCTTACGATGACACAAACTAGAAAACTTTTAAGGAAGGGTTGTGTAGGTTACCTATGCCATGTTATTGATACCCAGAGAGTGGGAGCAACCATGGAACAAATACCTATAATAAACGAATTCATGGATGTATTTCCAAGTGAGTTATCGGGTTTACTACTGAACAGGGAGATAGAATTTGTTATAGACATTGTGCGAGGAGCGACACCAGTCTCAAGGCACTTTGTACCATATATAGCGCTTTGTGGAAATGTAAGAACTAATGGTTCAACTCTGAGAACTATTGGACAAAAAAGTACATTCAACCAAGTTATTTCTTAAGTGGGGGCACCGGTGTTGTTTATAATACCCATTCTTGCAGGATCGATGATCTCTTTGATTAATTGAAAGGGGCAAAGTATTTTTCTAAAATAGTTTTGACGACGGGGTATCATCGGTTGAAGGTTAGGAAGGAAGATGTACCAAAGGCGCATTCAGACTCGTTATGGTCATTCTGAGTTTACGGTGATGTCATTTGGGTTGTGAATGCACCAACTACATTTATGGATATGATGAGCAGTGTTCAAACTATATTTGGACAAGTTCGTCGTGATGTTTATCGATGACATTCTAGTCTATTCTAAGGCGCTAGAAGATCATGTCGAACACTTAAGATTAGTGTTGGAGACTAAGGAAGGAGAAGTTATATGTGAAATTCACAAAATGTGAATTTTGGTGGAAAAAGAGTGCGATTTTTAGGTCATGTCATTGACTAAGAGGGGATTTCAGTGGATCCAAATAAGGTGGAAGCGATAATGAATTGGGAACAATGAAAATGCCGAATTGAGGGTGCGGAGTTTCCTAGGGTTAGCGAAGTACTTATCGAAGATTTATCCAAGATTTTTCAAAGATAGCTACCTCGTTGACTAATTTAATAAGGAAGACGGTGAAATGCGTATGGATGGATAAATGTGAAGACAGTTTTCAAGAACTGAAGAAAAGATTAAGTGAAGCGCCTGTTTTGTCATTGCCAGATGACACAGGAAATTTTGTAGTGTATAGTGATGCTTCGTATAGAGGACTTGGTTGTGTGCTTATGCAGCACGACCAAGTCATTGAGTATGCATCTCGGCAGTTGAAGGATTATGAGAAAGTTTATCCTACTCATGATCTGGAACTAGCCGCTGTAGTGTTTGCCCTAAAGATATGGAGACATTATCTTTATGGGAAAAAATGTGAGATATATACGGACCATAAAAGTCTAAAGTATATCTTCACTCAGAAGGAGTTGAATATGAGGCAGAGAAGATGGTTGGAGTTGATAAAGGATTATGATTGTGAAATCCTGTATCACCTTGGAAGGGTCAATGTAGTTGCCGACGCCTTAAGTAGAAAGCGTCGGGAAAAGTTATCTATGTTAACGGCTCAAAATGAGTTAATAACAGAGATGGCTAGAATGGAAATAGAAGTCAAGATCTTAGAGTGATTGAATTGATTACTCTTCTGACGGATATGCAATCTACCATCGTAGAAAGAGTCAAGGAGGTACAACTCAAGACCAATGAGTGTTACCAAATGAAGAAGCGGTTATCCAAGAAGGAAGATACTAAGTATAGTCTTGATAATGAAGGATTATTAAGATTTGAGGGAATAATTTGGGTTCCGAATGAGACGGAATTAATGGAGCAATTGTTACAAGAAGTTCATAGTTCGAGGTACTTGATACATCCTGGTAGCACTAAGATGTATCAAGACCTTCGACAGAGTTTTTGGTGGCCAAACGTGAAGAGAGAAATAGTAGAGTATGTGAGTAGGTGCTTAACTTGCCAAAAAGTGAAGGATGAACATCAATGACCTAGTGACTTATTACAGTCATTGGAGATTCCAGAATGGAAGTGGGAGCATATCACGATGGACTTCGTGGTGGGACTTTCGATGACACAAAAAGGGTACGATTCGATTTGGGTAATAGTGGACCGGTTGACGAAGTCAGCTCACTTTTTGCCAATTAGGGTCAAGTATAACTTAGACCGGTTAGCTGAACTTTATGTTAAGGAAATCATTTCCAGACATGGAGTACCGGTATCGATTGTGTTAGATCGTGATCCACGATTCACATCGAACTTTTGGAAGAGTTTGCAAGAACATTTGGGAACGCAGCTGAGGTTAAGCACGGCTTATCATCCACAAACCGATGGGAAGAGCGAGAGAACAATTCATACGCTTGAAGACATGTTGAGGTCGTGCGTCATGGATTTCAAGGGTAGTTTGCATATAACAATAGTTATCATGCAAGCATAGGCATGCCACCGTACGAAGCTTTGTATTGAAGAAAATACAGAACACCATTATGTTGGGATGAGGTGGGAGAACGCCGGATGCTAGGACCAGAATTGGTACAACAGATAGCGGATGTGATAAAGTTAATTCGGACGCGTCTCGTCACAGCTCAGGACAAACAAAAGAAGTATACGGACTCACATAGACTAAGTCGAGAGTTTGAGGTGGGCTCGTATGTGTTTCTAAAGGTTTCTCCCTGGAAAGGAAAGATACGCTTTGGAAAGAAAGAAAAGTTAAGTCCAAAGTTTATAGGACCTTTTGAGGTGTTAAAACGAGTTGGAGAGGTAGCTTATGTGATAGCATTACCTCCAAACCTAGAACAAATACATAACGTGTTTCACGTATCTGTATTACGTCCATATAAGCCAGACTATAAGCATGTAATCGAGTATGAGCTGATTCATATCGAGAAAGACTTAACATATGAAGAGTCGCCGATGCAGATCATTGATAGAAAAGAACAAGTTCTGAGGAACAAAGTAATACCATCAGTAAAGGTATTATGGAAGAACCACGATGCTGAAGAAGCAACGTGGGAACTAGAAGAAAACATGAAGAAAAATTTTACTCATCTATTTGATTAAAGTAAGACGAGATTACGTGACGTAATCTTTATAAGGGGGAAGAATGTAATGGCCGAGAAATTGGATCTTATTGTAAAATGATTTTATTAAATTAATTAATAATAAAATCATATTCCATGTATGTTATCAAGATGGTTGTCATTGTATAACCTATTGATGTTAGAATGTCGTAGTAGTATTTGAGCTACGTGGATGAATTAAAGTGTTTGAATTTCCAAGATGAAAATAAAAGTTTTTTGAGAATTTTTTTGAAAAACACTATTCATCGGTATTTGCTCGGGATATAATTTTGAGTTTTCGAGAAATACGTAATGATGGAATAACAAGGTAAGATGGATTATGTAATAAAAATCTAGTTATGGAAAATGTAATAATTCACTTGTGGACTTAATTTATAAACTTTAAGTAAGGCGAAGTGGTAAGGAATAAGTAATAATTGTATAATACTTGGTATTGTTCAAAGTAATGAAAACGAGTATAATACGAAGTATTATACGAGTTGGTATGAATGATGAAATATCGTATATATTTTCTATATGAATTAGAATACGAAAATAATACATAAACTATATGTATATGTATTAAGAAATATTAATGGACTTGGAAGATTAATTAACAATTATATACTTTTGCAAGTGAATTAAAGGGAGAGGCCCAACTATTAGTTAATGAACCAACTAGTGTTTATTAAATGCAAAGCCCAAGGGTTGAATTAAGGCAAGCCCAAGCTGGAATCCATGAGTTGTATGACCCATGGGGCAAACCATATCAATATGGTTAATATGTGGTGATCAAGTTAAGAGTAATGGTCAAGACTTAAGAGTAATGACCAAGTATTAAGAGTAATGACCAAGATTTAAGGAGTAATGACCAAGACTTATGAGTGGCGGTCAAGCAAAGGGTTGGTTTTGTGTTAACCAAGTAATAAATAGTAAGGAGGTGGCTTAAGGAGGTGGGATGATTTAAAGACCAAACTACCCTAGCTTTGCAACTTCTATAAATATAGGAGGCTTACAAGCCATTTAACCCTTGTTCAAATAATCCAACATATTGCAAGTGCTTAAGTGTTAGAGAGAATAAGCTACACATAAGTCATTCGATAAGTAAGAAGAAGAAGCAAGCTACCTTACCAAGACTACACAAAAGTAAGACTTCTTCTCCATTATCTTTTATCTCTACCATGATAGGTTGATTAAGAAAAGATGGATTAAGAAACATGAATGATAAGAAACAAGAAGAATGAATAAGTCATGAACTTAAGCCACATAAGTTGGCAATAAGTCATTTGAACTAATAAAAGTTATAAACATATTATAAGTTAACCTTGAATGTTAAGTATGAAAATATGAATTGGTAATGAGTTTATTAAGAGAAGTAATAAGGATGTAAAAGAACTTATATGATCCTATGAATCATAAGTAAAGTTATATGTTGAGAACATATAAAGAATGATGATTAAGAAACTTTAATTGTCATAAGTCATGAACAATAAAATCTTAAGTAGTTAATAATTTGACAAGTTATAAGCTCATGAAGAATAATTCCAAAATCCAACAATGATTATAAGTTGTAGTAATAAGTAGGTTGAGATGTTCACATTATGAATGGAAGTCATTTGTAATGTTGAACAAATCATAAGAATGAAGATTTATTTTGAAATTGCACGGTTGGATTTATAATAGTCGAATTAAGTAAAATTCTCGGAATGGAAGTCAAATTTTGTGTTTGATCACGAAACCATTGTTTTCTAATGGAGTCAGGTCATATTTGGCATTTAAGAGTTGCGGACTCGAAAATGACCGGATTCCGACTTAGACCGAAGAAACAATATCGTTTTCGTTAAAAATGAACCAATAGGTGAATTTTTAGCAAACAAAGTCAAATAGATAAAATTCTTGCATGCTCATATAGATTACGTAATTTGTGAACCGTAGTCTTTTGAACGAGCCAATTCGGACTTATAACGAAGAAGTTATGCGTTCGGGAAGTTCACAAAATTCATAAACTGAAATTGTTTTCTAGTGCACAGAGTTGGCACCGCGGCGCCAACCCTAGGTAAAACGAGTCGTCTAGCAGATCATAATGTGATGTCAAAGTACTACGCAAGAGTTCACCGTAGAAATGAACCATAGTACAATATGTGGCGCAGCGCCATTTATGACAAAGACAAAAATCTTTTGGAGAGTGGCACCGCAAATATGCAACCATTAAGTAAGGACTCATGCATGCAGTAGCCAAGTCCCGGACAATGCTAGTATAAGCTCACAAGTATATGACGAGATGTAAGTATAAAAGCTGGCACCGCAGTCCTTGATCTCGTAACAAGAATGGTAATGAATGTTTTTAATTACAAAGAAAAGAAAGCTAATTGATTTAAAAGTAAACACAACTTAAGGAATGTAATGTAACATTGTTTAAACTTTGTTAAACCTTAAGGATGTTGTATAAAGGATGAGATAACCTAGTCAAATATAAATGCAAGGATAATGATAAACTGGAACGAATAGTAACTGAATCTAATACACAATTAGATTAAAATGAAGGGTATGATATAGTCATATATATACTTGATTATATGTGACCTAATGTAAGGCATTATGTGATCATGTATTATAGAGACTTAAAAGACTTGAACATAAAGTTAATATACCGTAGCAAATGCTAAAGAAAAGTATTCTAACTCTTGTCTCAGTTCAATCTGAACAAGTTTTTGAGGTTCATGTATTCTTTCGAATTAATTAAGGTATGTTGAAGTTAAAGCCAATTTATTTGGCTAGACTTGATGTATTGACAATCTATTCATTTACTATCAAATGTTACTATCTTTAGTCAACTACTTGATGGTTTTCAAAAGAAGACTGAAATGTTAAACAAATGTTTTGTCGGTAAAACGACAGGCACGTGAGGTTGCCAAATGCTTAAACGTGCATACGTTTAATGGATGTAGTGTTGATCAACATAGAGTACAATAGGCTGATCACCTAGAAGTGCTCGTAAGTAATATCGGGCTTACGGACTTGCTTCCGGTTGTCTTTTTCCAAAAAAGAATGAATACTCGAGGTCTCTGACCGAAGTGAATGTTTTACTAAATATTGTTGTTATTGTAAAACATTTTAGAAGAAAAGATAAAGTGCTATTTTGAATTATCAATAGTACTTCATAACAATTGTTCAGTTATCGAAGATATACGATTTGTATGTGTCAAGCATGTTGTTATTAAATTGTTATACTTGTTGAGCTAGTTATGCTCACTCTTGCTTGAACCATATGAATGCAGCTAAGACTGAACGTCCCGAAGGATCGAAAAATGATAAAGGAAAATCTAAGGTAGATTACTAAGCTGTCTTGTAATAGTATAGGTCTATTGTTGTAATGTAACTGATATTATGACAAAGAACCTTTGTAATGGGTATAGAACCTGGGAAATGTAAATATTACTTTAAATACATAGAAGTTATGTTCGTTCTTTGAGACTTTTCAATTGAATGAATGTATGAATGTTGTACAGTATAGCACCATTTGTCGGGTTGGAAAATGCCCCGGTTTTGAAGATATTGGGATTTGAAAAGCTAAACGCTATAAAATGAACTTAAAGGTGAATTCGAGTTAACGGTTTCAAAAAGGTGAAATTCTTATCTGAACACGATGAATGTAATTTGTGACTTGTAGGTTGAATGGGTCAATTTGGATGTAAAGCGAACAAATTCTGGCCGAATTTCGGTATGAAAATCTGTTTTTGGCTAATCGGTGTACACAGACTACACGTTGACCAAAACCAATATAAGATGTTAAAGGTACTTAAAATACATACTTCAAGACTTACTTTAAAACACTTATAAGATGTTAATGTAAGAAAAATGGGTAGGTTTAAATTTTGGAAACCTTAGATGTTAAAGGTACTTAAAGTACATACAGAGACTTACTTTAAAACACTTATAAGATGTTAATGTAAGAAGAACGGTAAGGTTTAATGGAAATTAAACGCGAAGAACACAAATGTAATCAACGTGAGCGATGTTCAATTAACCATTAACCATTTATGATCGAATGTCGGTTAAGGATGAAAGAACGTTAATGAACGTGACGAAGTATAAAGAGTTGAATCGACTTTAATAACGAAGTTAAAACAAGTAAGACCTGGAAGAGAAAGAAGTTGGTTAGAACCGTAAAGTGAGTTTGTTTGATAACTAATTATAGTGTGCTATGTGAATGTATCATGTAGATCCTGTAAAGACTGAGAATAGTTGAAATATATATTCGAAAACGCTTGAAGGCAAGTCTTTCTTAACGCTTGTCTGACCTTCGTGTTAGTCAAGTTTTTACGTGATGCATGTTATACAATGCATGAATAGTAAATAGAAAAGAGTCGATGGCTGTTTTATTCTGGCTAGACAAGTATTGAAGAGTTGATTGATTTGTTACAAGTCTGTTGATGTAGAATTGTTAACGCTATCCTATGCCGAGTATTTGGTATGGATGAGAAGGAAAATTTGTCTATGAACAAACAAAAGTATTTTCATCGATTATTCGATGGGCACGCGAGATTGCCAAATGTTAAACGTAAATATGTTTAACGTAAGAGTGTTGATCAACAGAGAGTACAATATGCTGATCACCTAGAAGTGCTCGTAAGTAAAGACGGATGGATGGCCTTAGTGCCGGATATCCTTTTCAAGTATGAAAACGAAAAGAGTATGTTCATGGTCTATTGACCGGTTCATCATTCCTAAGCTATTATTTATGCTCTGGAATTGTTGTATGAGAAGTATTAGTCAAATGTTTCATAATGCTTCATAGATAATTGTTCAAATATAGAATTAAAGCATGTATTTGTTGAGGTGATATTCATATGATTCGTTGTTAAGACTTGCTGAGCTAGTTATGCTCATTCTTGCTTGAACCATATGTTTGCAGCTAAAGCCAAACGAACGGAGAGTTCTAAGAGAGATAAAGGCAAGGCTAAGATGGATAATTAATCGTCCTGTAATAAACTAGTATATTTGTATGTAATATACTTATGAAGAATAACGAATGTATTCGGTTATGAACCTGGGAAAGGATTTATTACAAATGTAATACAAAGATAGTAATTACATTCATTTTGTTGTTATCTCAATGGAATGATTGTATGGATTGTAGTATTGTGGAGCACCATCTGTCGGATTGGAAGATACACAGATTTGGGGGCGTCACAATGTACGACTTATCATCAGCTGATAAAGGATAACAAGTATAATAAACCTAATTAATAATACTAAATTGGTAATATATACTCGATATGTCTTCACTCAATCTTGGAGTTGCCTGCAAACCAAAATTACTTTACAAGCGCATACATGCATGTATAAAGAGAGATGCTCAGAGGCTAAATTAGTAGGCAATATTTATCCAAGTAATAAGACTTTGCTGTCCTTTGGGCATTGTGTGATCCATTGGCTTCCTTCCTGTTAAAAGCTCAAGAAGAACCACTCTGAAACTATAAACACCACATTTCTGAGTTATCTGCCCTGTCATGGCATACCTAAACCAAAACCCACAAGGACATGTAATCAAGATTTCATATGTATTCTCACTTATAACATGTAAGAGAATTGCCATGAGTCAATTTCTTATTTAACAAGTGGGAGCTTTATGTCTCAGCCTCTAGCCAGTTTAAATAATATAAATCAAGCTAAGTACCCAATTAATAACCCAACTAACGAAATGCACAAGCTGGGATCAACTACTGGTATAGTTTGTATGCAGCATAAAAGAACAAGTTTCATTTGTACGCAATTATTATCTTAATCATTAATAAATAAATTAAAATAGGTAAAATAGTAAGTCTCATTTTAGAAATGAAGTTTTTTTCCCAACAAAACTTGAGCACTAGCCCCTTGTGATCAACCCTTGTCTCTTCATTGCCTGAAAAAAAATGAAAAAAAAAAGTATTCTACTGTCTCCATCGCACGGTGAAAGGAAATAATAGTATACACTTGTGTAACTACATTAATTGTGGTTTGTTATACTAATGATAAGAACTATCTACTGATTTAGTTATTAGAATAAAGTTATTTTAATGGCATGAAGCAGTCGCAACTTCATGCCTTTCAAAGGGAACTTATACTAGCATTCAGTTATATACATCAAATAGCCAAAGGCCAGCATTTGAAGCCTTATTCCAATAATTTCACCAAATATCCTCTAGTGTTTTCCAGGTTAAAAAGTTTAGATATCCATGGTATATGACCAAAATTAAAAGCATTTAATGCACCCTCTAATCTTAATTTCCTGACTGGAAAAATAAGATATTTACAGACCTATGCAAAAAAGTAAAGCAGTTCATAGGCAAATCTATCTTGCATATTAACTCATGATCATAATAAGCGAACCAATCCTCCTGGTGCAAGAGACGCTAATTCACATCTCATATACCAAAAAATAGGACACGCGTACCCTAGTTTGCAAAAGTGGCAATATTGAAGGAGATCAAAACTCAAATTAGAACAGTGAGAGAAAACACAAGTTAATTACAATACCTTTTGGAGGCTGAGCTAGTTTCCGATTCTGAGGAGACGACATTTCTTTATTCAGTTGAGTTAATATATCCTCCATCGTGTTTTCCCTTTGTCATTCGAACAGCATGGTAAAAAGTCTTGGATCAACCTAGTAATTTGGTATCACATTAGCTTATTTTACAGCATATCATGGCATAAAACATAATCTGAGAACACAATACTTACAATACCAGTTTCCTGATTAACACAGCTCATGTTTATCCAAGTTTGAAACCTTACAATTTGGCGATTTATCGGGATATTCGGACCACGTAAAAGTTTCAAGCGATAGATGCGCCCTTCATGAACGATCTCGCATACATTTAATAAGAGTAAGAAATCAACACATTATGAGAATTAGAACAAAACAACATCGTAATAACAATAACACTTGTAACTTAACCTTTCATATTATTCATAAATTTCAATGTCTTTGAAGTAGTGTCGCCTATAACTTGCCTTGAGGAAGAATTAGCCTCTCATATTACATAAACATTTCGTCTCATGTGGGTTTGGTTCATGTGCGACTTTTAGAGGTTAAACACACTTGAGCAAACACAAGAGCTTATTTGGTCACAAAAGCAGGTAATCTGGCTTCAACAGAAAGCCTAAAAAATATGAGGTTGCGTTTGGAGCTCCAAACACCTCAAACATAATGCTTCAAACGCCCAAATAAGCCCTAAAACGAATGAGCAGAGTAAAATTATGCCTCTAAAAATGTAAAAATGCACAAACGCATTTAAGAAAATGCAAATGAAAGATGCAGACTGACGAGGGTTTCTGTTATTTCAAGTCTTGGAGAATAACACAAACATGAAAAAAATAAATGGCTTTGAGCCAACACTTGGGGCTTGTTCAAAGCATGCTCAAAATTCCAATAAGATCAAATTAACTATATGGTCATACAAAAATAATAGATTAACTCTTCTTTTCACCTCCGGTTGTCTTTTTCTTTGATGTTACCTACGAGTACAAGAAAGTTCCAAATATAGCAATGGTAGATCCAAGGGCATTCAAAGGCCTAATCAGATTCCTAAAAATTGGGGGAATATTGAATTGGGAAAACGAACAAAGCTTGAAAGAGACAGAAGCAGAGGGACAACGACAGTGGAAGAGAGGGACGGTGATGGGGAAGAGAGGCCACAGTCGAGAGGCAAGAGGCTGAGGAGTGAGGAATTTCAGATCTGGCATACAGAGATAGGAGAGAGAAGAAAGTATGGTCGTGTTTTAATTTCAAAATAGCTTCCGCGTTTTTATCAATTGCTCCGTGTATTTTGCATAAGATAACGTTTTTTAAAAAAAAAACGTTATCTAGTTAAAATAAAAAAAATACTCTTTTAAATAGATAACGTTTTTTTATATTTATCTACAACGTTTTATTAAAAAACGTTGTGAAAAAAAATATCACAACGTTATTTATAAAAACGTTGTGGTTTAAGTGTTGTCTATTTACTGTTTTGTAGTAGTGATGATGACAATGATATAAGAATTCAATAAAACAAGTTCAAGGATATATTTTTAAAGATTTATAATTTAATTTATCCTGAAATCAATAATGTCTAAATTGTCAACATGATACTGTTTTGTGGAGTAAAATTCAAGAATGCTCAGAAGAATATTTCCATAAAAAGAAACTGGATGAAGCGCAAATATCTAGGATATTCTACTAATTTCATGGAGTATAGAAGCCAAAACTTTAACAAACTGAGTATAATAGAATATATGAAACTACAAATGGATTTTTGCACGCCACGCCAGAATCCACGTAGACGCATCATTTCCATAATTTAATAAGGAATAAATACGAAGGATCATTCACCATGCATGCGGTAGTCCACATGATGCAAAGTTATTCCAATAGAATAATAAAGAATGGAATAACAGAAAAATTCACCATCCATGCGATAGACCGCACAGACAGGTTATTCCAACAGAATAATAAATAATGGAATAACAGAAGAGTTCACCAGACATTCGATAGACCACACAGACATGTTATTCCAAAAGAATAATAAAGAATGGAATAACAACCCTTACGAGTATTGAAAGAAAATAACTCTCTTCATGAATACGAAAGAAATAATACCCCTTACCTTAGAAGAAACTGGATACTGGAATAGTGAGGTAGCAGACTTCTCTTCTTCTTTCTCTCAATAATTTCTCTCTATAATAATTTCTCTTATGAGACTTAGTGAATTGGTGAGAATGAAAGAAGAACGAGCTTCTATTTATAGGAAAATATAGTTTCGATAATTGCACGTTTTGGGGCTCGAATTATTACAGTATAATACCTTCCTCTTTTTCTTCATTTTTAATTTAGTCCTGCAAGTATTATCAAACTTGTACCACATCCCCTAATAGTAAATAATGTGAATTAATAGTTCATTCATGTGACTTAATAGTATAATCATGTGAAAAAACTAATTACAGTATAGTACCTTCATCTATACCTCCATTTTTAATTTAGTCATGCAAGTATTATCAATCTTGCACCACATCCCTTAATAGTACATGAATGTAAATCAATAGTACACACATGTGAACAAATAGTTATAAGCATGTGAAATAATAGCAATTAATTGCTCATTTATTCGATTAATTACCCGATTGGTCAATATAACCTCCAGACATCAATTATTATCGAAATAAATGTTGATTTCCACTAACACTAATAATCCCAACACAATAGAACTATCAATTTCATCTTTAATCAACACAAACTTATTCATCATTAATATTATAACTCACAATATTTAACAATTAGGTCGTTCCCAGGAAAGAGGGGGCTTTCTGATAAGGATTTCTCCTATTGGCGCGCAATTAGGTGACCAAACCTTTCCTTGAAAGAACTTCTAGACATTGTTAATAGTGCAAATAATAATATGAATAACTTTATCATCTCAATTATTGATTTGATAATAATAAATATTATGCAGATGATACTGTGACAATAATTGAATCAATAATATGAGAGATATGATGCAACAATTACTGTAGCAATATTTGAGTATAACTGAGTGACTTCTCACGTAAGCATCAATAATCAATACCGTGTGATACTATGCAACCACTCGTATTACTGTTGACTACCGGGTAGTTCAACAGTTTAACGGTAACACTTTCGCCGTTATTTTTATAAAAAGATAATTCTGTCGTTTTCTAACTACGATAATACTTCCGTTGTGGGGTCCACCAATGATTGTGCCATCGTACGAATATTCCCTGACCAATCGAATATTATATAACCACTTGCTTACTTTGCAAAATTTATAAATATTACCCATAACTATAACATTATATCAAATCTACACCATAATATTCAAAAATATATTCCGAGAAAATTAATCTTTATTCATAAAAGTTGCGGTCTTACAGGTTTTGTCACCTAATTGCGCGCCAGAAGGGAGAAATCCTTATCAGAAAGCCCCCTCTCTCCTGGGAATGATCTGATCGTTAAATATTGTGAGTTATAATATTAATGATGAATAATTGTTGGAAGATTAAAAATGTGTGGATTGAAGATAAAATGATTTGTGTTAATATTTTTTCAATCTTTGATATAAATAAGAAGTGTGTTATGAGACGTTTGTGGTAAGTTTGGTTTAGTCCATTGGGGCCCATATGTCATCATCTAAGAGTTACTTTCGCCAATAGTAATTGCCTTTACCAAATGTCAAACCACTTGCCATTTCATATTACAGGCGTCAAACCACTTGTTGTTTCATATTACAGACGTCGAACCACTTTTCATTTCATATTACAGGCGTCGAACCACTTGTCGTTTCATATTACAGGCGTCAAACCACTTTTCTTTTCACATCACCAGTCGTTAAGCCACTTGCCTCTTCACATTTCACGGGCTAAGCTAGAAATCTTCTATAAATAGAAGCTTATTTCTTCTTTCATTCTCACCAATTCACTATGACTCACAAGAGAATTCTATAGAGAGAAAATCAGAGAGAAAGAAAAAGAGTATTTTGTTAATTACTACACTATTTCAGTATCCAATCTCCTACTAAGGTAAGGGGTATTATTTCTTTCGTATTCATAAAGGATGTTATTTTCTTTATACTCATAAGGGTTGTCATTTTATTCTTTATTAATCTATGGGAGTAACCTGTGTCTATGCGGATTACTGTATGCATGGTGTGACGGCCCCAAAACAGGTATACATCACCCATCTTGGTTCGCCAGATACAAGGTACTGAATTCAAATACAACTTAATTATACAACCGTTGTGTACAATACGACAAAACATAACATGTGAGTTTGAATACAAATATTGTCTACTAGAGAGTATAAAAACTCAAAAGGAGTCCTCATTACAATTATTATCACACTATTTCACAGAATAGTGAGGACTACTAATGAACCATCTAGGACCATCACTCTGTTCCCCGACTAGTCCCTGCTACGTTCTCATTTCCTGAAGAGAACAATGAAAGCAAAAGGGTGAGCTCAACTAGCCTAGTAAGAAATATTATGACTAACATAATGCAGAATAATTTATCGTTAGCCTTCAACAATGTTAAACTGATAAAATATAATAAATATCAAGTTTAACTGCAGCGGAACAAGAAATACAATAGAAGAGTCAAGTAGAGAATAAAATCTACTATCTTCTATGATTTAAAAGGTTTTTCATCACTTTTATCGCTGGGACTCAGCTTAATAAATAATCCACATCATCGAATCACCCCTACACTACGGCCAAAGATATTCTTTAGTATCACAACCACAAATTATCCATGCACTACGGGCCAAGGACATTCATGTATTCATTAATGGTCATGATCATGCCAACAACTGTCCATCAATGCACTACGGGCCAATGAGGACTTTTACCACATCATTTCTAACGTTACAGTCATGATTACAATCAATAATCCCTAATCATAATTATACCAAGTCCATCTACGCACTACTGCACCACGTATGACTTTCAACAAAATATAAACATGAGGATGATGACAATGATATAAGAATTCAATAAAACAAGTTCAAGAAATAATTTATTCAGGAACTAATAACGTTCAAATTGTCAACACGATACTTCTTTGTAGAGTAAAATTTAAGAATGCTCAGAAGAAAATTTCCATGAAAAGATAATTGATGAAGCGCAAATATCAAGGATATTCCACTAATTTTATGGAGTATAGAAGTCAAAGTTTTAACCAACTAAGTATAATAAAGAATGGAATATCAAAAGAAATCACCATGCATGTGATAGACCGCACAAGCAGGTTATTCCAACAGAATAATAAATAATGGAACTAGGTCCGGCGTAAAATGCAGAGACAGGATATTCCAACAGGATAATAAAGAATGGAATCAGGTCCGGTGTAAAACACATAGACAGGATATTCCAACATAATAATAAAGACTGAACCAGGTCCGACGTAAAACGCACAGACAGGATATTCTAACATAATAATAAAGAATAAAATAACAGAAGAATTTCACCAAGTATAGGGTAGCCCGCGTATACAGGTTATTTCAACAGAATAATAAATAATGGAATAACAGAAGTTCTCTTCATGAATACAAAAGAAATAATACCCCTTACGGGTACAACAAATAATATTCCCTACCTTAGAAGAAATTGGATATTGGAAAAGTGAAGTAACAAAATACTTTTCTTCTTTCTCTCTATAGTTTCTCTCTCTAGAGTTTCTGTGAATTCATAAGAAATAATGAAGGAATGAGCTTCTATTTATAGGAGAATGGACTGAATAGTAACTAATTCATGAACTGTCCAGATTGATTTACTTTTAAACGGACGATCCATATTGGTTTACTATTAAAACTTAAAGCAACGGTCCATACTGATTTACTATTAAAACTTTAAACCAACGATCCATATTGATTTACTATTATATCTTCTACCAACGGTCTGAAAAATTAGCACATCTCCTCATGGAATAATATTGTACCCAAAAATAATTTGGATCGAAAAGAAATATATCTTACGGGTGAATAGTACCCCGTGAATAGTAACTCGTAAATAGTAACTCGTAAATAGTAACTCGTGAATAGTAACTCGTGAATAGTAACTCGTGAATAGTAACTCATGAATAGTAACTCGTGAATACTACTCCGACACGAAAAGTGTCCCGAATACCCGATTGAACAATATATCCTCCAGACATCAATTATACTAACACAAATAAGTCCAACACAATGGAACTATAAAATTCATCTTTAATCAACACGAACTTATTCACCATTAATATTATAATTCATAATATTTAACAACCAGATCGTTCTCAGGAAAGAGGGGGCTTTCCGATAAGGATTTCTCCTTATTGGCGCGCAATTAGGTGACCAAACCTCTCCTTGACAGAACTTCTAGACATTGTTAATATTGCAAATAATAATATGAATAACTTTACCATCTCAATTATTGATTTAATAATATATCATATTATGCAGATGATACTGTAACAATAATTTAATCAATAATATGAGAGATATGATGCAAAGAATTCATCGTAGAAATAATTGAGTATAACCGAAAGTGACTTCTCACGTAAGCATCAATAATCAATATCAGTTCTCTACTACGCAACCACGCCAGACATCGTACTTTTACTACCGGGTAGTTGAATGCTTTTAACAGTAACACCTCCGCCATTATTTTTATAAAATATAATTTTTTCATTTTCTAACTACGACAATACTTCCGCTTGTGGGGTCCACTAATGATTGTCTTTGTCGTATGAATATTCCCTGTAAAAACGAATATTCCCCGACCAATCGAATATTATATAACCACATGCTTACTTTGCAAAATTTGTAAATATTACCCACAACTATAACATTATATCAAATCAACACCATAATATTCAAAAATATATTTCGAGAAAATTATTCTTTATTCATAAAAGTTGGGGTCTTACAACCTCCCCTTCTTATGAAATTTCTTCCTCGAAATTAGGGTACATGCCTGGTATGTCGAAGAGATGAGGATACCTTGACTTCATCTCAGATTCTAACTCCCAAGTCATTTCCTCCACATCGTGGTTTCTCAACAAAACTTTGACTTGAGGTATAACCTTGGAGCGTAGAACATGATCCTTTTTATCCAAGATTTTAACAGGTAACTCTTCATACATTAAATCTTCCTCTATCTCGTCTGGTTCTAACTTAATAATGTGGTTCGAGTCTTTCACATATTTACGTAACATAGATATATGAAAAATATTATGAACATGAGACATACTTGGCGGTAAGGCGAGTTTATAGGCCACAGTTCCTACTCGATCGAGGATTAAAAATTGGCTGATGAATCGAGGATTGAGTTTCCCTCTCTTTCCAAATCTCGTAACTCCTTTCCATGGAGTAATACGTAACAACACATGATCTCCTATATTGAATTCCACGTCTTTTCGATGAAGATCAGCATAACTCTTTTGTCAATCTTGTGAGGTTTTTATACGTTATCGGATTGTTTGAATCTTTTCCATAGTCATTCGTACCAACTCTGGTCCCAACAACGTTGTTTCACCTACATCATCCCAGCATACTGGAGAACGACACTTTCTTCCATACAACGCCTCAAATGGAGTCATGCCAATACTTGATTGATAACTGTTGTTGTAGGAAAACTCCACCAATGGTAAGAACTTGTCCCAACTTCCCTTGAAGTTAAGGACACAGAGTCTTAATAGATCTTCAAGAGTTTTAATAGTCCTCTTCGATTGTACGTCCATCTGAGGATGATATACCGAGCTAAATCGTAAGTCTGTGCCCATAGCTTTTTGCAAACTAACCCAAAATCGTGAAGTGAATCTTGGGTCTTGATCAGAAACTATGGATACCGGTATACCATGCTGTCTTACAATCTCGTTTATATACATACGAGCAAGACGTTCAAGTGTATAAGTTTCTCGTATCGGTAAGAAATGAGCAGACTTGGTCAATCTATCAACAATGACCCAAATCGCATCTATGCCTTGAGAAACCTTAGGAAGACCGGTAACGAAATCCATGGTAATGTGCTCCCACTTTCATTCTAGAATTTCAAGTTGTTGCAATGGAACTTTTGGTACTTGATGTTTCACTTTAACTCGTTGACAAGTTAGACACCTTGAGATAAACAGCGCTATCTCTCTCTTCATATTGCTCCACCAAAATGTATGACGAAGATAATGATACATTTTGGTACTCCCAGGATGGATTGCAAACGGTGTGTTGTGTGCCTCCATCATGATTTTATACATTAAATCAGGGTCGTTAGGAACACAAAGTCTGGAGTTGACTCGAAGTATTCCTTCTTCATCGATGCTTGCTTCCGGCATATCACCTTCTTGCACTTTATTCCTCATACGCATCAGCTCCAGGTTCTGTAGCTTGAGCAACTTTAACTTTATTAATTAAAGTCAGTTTTGTAAGACCCCAACTTTTTGAATAAAGATTAAATTTTCTTGAAATATATTTTTGAATATTATGGTGTGGATTTGATGTAATGTTATAGTTGTAGGTAATATTAACAAATTTTGCAAAGTACGCAATCATGATAGACATCCCATACAATATGTAAAATAATCCAGCATTCAAGCATGCAAAACAATTATGATAGACAATTATGATAGACATCCCATACAATATGTAAAATAATCCAGCATTCAAGCATGCAATCAAACTACATATTAAAATCCGTTAGAATCCCATAATGGAGTTTTGTTCATGGCTGAACCAAAAGCCAATATAGGATCAAATCTAAACATGATTAATAAACGAACAATTAAAAGATGAAAGGTAGAAACAATCAAATCCAATCGCTGAATATAATTCACTATTCAAATCCTCATATGAATCCAGCAAATACTAATAATAATCCACTCTAATAGAAAATCCCAATAAGAAGTAAAAAAGTAGAGTTTTTGGCCTCCTTCTGCGTTGGAATCTCTCCCAGAGAGTAAACCCTAATTACGATGTTAAAAATACGTAAAAACTGAATAATACTTAAATTCTCTGACAGCAGTCAGATATATCATTTTAAAAACCAATTACAACCATTTTAATTAAACATTAAAATAAATGACTCATCGATGATTAAGCATCGCATGCCATCAGCAAGCACACTTCAAAGTGTAATCCTCATGCACGACCCGTGACTTGCAGTGTGTCATGATGTCCAACCGGGTTATCACGCGGGTGCACGTTCCCATGCTTGTCCTGCCGCGCGGCCGAGCGGCTTCTGCACTTTTGAATCCTGGTTCTGCTGCTGCACTAATCTGCTCCTGCTGCTCATTTCTTTGTTCATCCCTACTGAGTCTCTATTCCAACTTGATTCTCATACCACGCCGCCTCAGCTTGTGCCTCGCTTCATGCGTCCATTCGCCTCGTGCCCTCTAAGTCAACCAAATTAGGCCGTTTCCTGCATTTTTTCACCAAAGGAGTTTTAAGTATATGCAATGCAAACTAACATGTAATGCAGCTAAAACATACTAAAATGTACTTGAGATGGGGATAGTTTGCATGAATTGGTACTCCATAAGTAGGTATAAAAGCCACTTATCAAGTCAAAATCGTAGAGCCAAGCAAAAGTCGACACCTGTACCGCTAAGCAAAATATAGAGAGGGAAGTTAAATGTACTCTTTGAAATCGTATTTTTGAAAATCAGAAGTTCAAAAGATAATCTCTCTCATCCTCTCCCAAAGCAAAAACCCTAAATCAGAAGAAAGCTTAGTCAAATCTCATTTCTAGCAAGAAAATCAATGGCGACTTCCAGTGTAATCTCTGGCTACAGACTCTATTTTTGACGAGTTCAAAACAGCTCAACCTAAATTTCACAAGACTCTGGCGCTACTGAAGAAGGCGGGTCTCGAAGATGCTTTGGGCACAGAAACATTGATCTATCCTAAGCTAGTGAAAGATTTCTACAGGAATAATGAAATTAAACACGACACCATCACTACGAGAGTAAAGGATGTGGAAATTAGTCTGAAGGCTGAAGACATCAACCTCGCCCTAGGTCTCAAAAATGAAGGGCATTCGTTCATAGAAAGCATGGGTTTCCAAGAGGGACTCAAAAGAATGCATCACAAGAAACTCCCCTCTGTGAAAGGGTACAAGAAAAACGAGTTCCCACAAAGGTATGAATTTCTAGCCGATATAGTTGGGAAATGTATATGCTGCAAGAGCTCAGGTCATGAGTCTGTGAATGAAGTACAACTTAAGCTCATGACTGCCATGTGTTATGGAATACAACTCAACTATGGAGCCCTATTACTCGAGTGGACTGGTAAGTGGATCATCAAAACAAAGAAGTCAAAAAGCCCTCAAAAGATGCTCTACGGGAGATTCATAAGCATCATTCTACAGTCTGCTCTGGGAGACAAAATTGGGGATGAAGAAGGAGAAGCTATCAACCCAAACAGACGTGTGACCCAGAAATTATTTTAAAATTGGAAGAGGAACCCAACTGAGTATGTTCGCATGATTACCGAGTCCAGTGGAAGAATTAGTGATCTGAAGGACTCAGGCCTTCCAGGAAATATCTCTGTTGTCAAGGAAATCCAAGAAGAAGAAGAAGCAAACAAAGGAGAACCCTCTGTCTTTGTCAGAAAAAGTAAGGACGAGAGGAAGCTTAAGGCTAGGATGGAAGAAGAACCCCAGGGAACCACAACTGATAAACAAACAGAGTCCTCTGACATTGAGACTTTAAGGATCCTGAGAAAGAAGCAACAACAAGCTGAGGCTGAAGAAGATAGAGCCACTATATCTCAACTGCTGGAGAAAAATAAAATCAACCACAAACCCAAAAGGCCTTCCATCTCCTCAATCGTAGAGTCTCAACTGATCGTAGAGACCAGACCAAGCATATCAGGCAAGGAGTGGCTACATCAAGCATATTGGCTTACCAACACGACAAAACTGAGGTTCAAGAAAGTCCTGAGGCTGTGGCTCTGTGACATCCCAGATTTTTAGAAATTATAAATGAGAATTTTATAAATAAAAGTATTATTTATGAGATATGTTGGGTATGAGTATGCGTATGTCATATATTGTAGAATATGTGAATTGATGGGAAGAGAATGTTATATATTAATTTTAATATATATAAATACTTAATTGAATTATTTATTGAGTTAAATAAATAAATTTTGTTTTGATTATAGAGTAATGTAATAAAGTGTAGCAAATTAATTAAATGAATATTTAGTATTTAATTTAATTAATATAATAATTTTATGTTATAGTTCTAATTTAATTAAGATAATTAAATTAGATGAGTTATGTGATAATTGTTACACAAAATTATAATTAACAAGTAAATATAATTATGTGACAATTTGATGAGATTGATTGATCTTAAGTTATTGATTAATTAAAATAATGAGTATTTTCCAAACATGGTCTTAGACTTTTCAAGTTCAAATTGGTGTAACCTATGTATTAACTAGTAATTAGTATATCTAATAATTACTAGGAGTTACATATATTATATATTACTAGTATTGTATATTATATGTATATACTACAAGTTAGTATGTTAGTTTTAGAAAACAAACCAAAGAAAGAAGAAGAGAGTTAGAGGGAGTTGTAGGAGAAGAAGAAGAGGAAGAAAAAGAAGAAGAAGAAGGGAAAGCGTTGAGAAGACAAAACAAGCCCCATCATCATCATCATCTCCATCTCTCTCTTAAATTCATACTAATAAAGTTATAATCTAAATTCCTTGTTTTAATTATATTTTTATGTTCTTCATAATTTAGATAATTGTTATGTAGAAGTTGTATTGAGAAATTGAGAGAGATAGAGTGAATAGAGGAATTGAGATGAGCTAGAAGAAGAAGAAAAAAAAAAGAAGCTAGAAGAAGATAACTTCTAAACTCTTACTTAATCCTTGATTTTTTTGGGTAGATTTATGTTCTAGGGTAGTAGATCATGCTTAATCTGTTTGTATTGGTTTAATCTTGGATTATCAAGAATCAAACAAGAGGATTCAAGACAGAAAATGAAATGGAATGAAAATTTGAAGAACAAAATTCGTAGGTTTTTAGTAATTGTGGACATATCTTGTGAAATTCATACCTTTTTGGGTATAATGAGTTAAAAAGTGAGCCTTATATCAAATCGAAGATATGGAAGTAAGCTATATTCTAAAAGTGGAATCACATGAAAACTTTTTGTATATTTCTTGCAATGTCTGTTTTAGTAAGGCTAGTACGAAGGGAAAATAATCTGTCTAGAAAATCAAAACTGTTACGGTTTCTGACTTTGAAAAAATTCATATAAATTCGTGTGTTTTGAATCTGAAGAAACTTAAAACTGTAAAGTTGTAGATATGGAAGTTTACTAGCTAGACTCGTGAGATTGATCTATTTTATGGATGGGATCATGTCCAAAATAAATTGTTTAGTAAGGATGTCTAGAAAATGAAATTTTCTAGACTAGTTGATGAATTACAGAATCAGGTTTAGATGGATAAGGGTCTGACTTTAAGGCCTAGATGAGGTTGTAGTACACTGAGTAAGGGTTAATTCTATATAAGAAGGAACAAAAACGGACATGTAACGAAAGAGATACGTTAAAAACGAAAACAACGTTTTGTTAAAAAGAAATTGTGAAGATGAGTTTTATAATTATTTTTGAATTAAAATTTTGGGTGATGGTATATTTTGATGATTAAAAATATGTTTTGACATATGTAATGAATATAGATAGGTGTTATCATATTCTATGCATAATTAACCATTTAAGATCAAGAGTTGAGATAAGTTAATGTGTGCACATAACGTGCTCGATAAAATGCCTAAAAGTAATAGTGTTTCTAAACTTTGGTATACAAAGTGTCTAACTAATGGCTAATATTGGATATCTAAGTATGAAAAGATGATAATACAAGAATAATAATGGAAAGAAATCGAAAAGGGTAATTTTAGATTTATTAAGGAAAATTAAGCATGTAAACAATGTGTTGAATATGCATTTTTGAAACCAAATTGGTAAAATAAAATGGTGTGATATACGCACATTAAACTATAAGTGCGATAGTCTAGCATGTGTGGTGATGAAAATGAAATTAAAACCGAGTTGCATACAAAATAGTTAGATGTCTATAAAGACATTATAAAGGATAATAAGATAAAGTAAGGTCTTAGAATAAATTTGACCATGAGATTGAGTATTGATTTTATTTATTATCAATCTCACATACAGTGTAGGTTGTGCAAGGACGCAAAGTATTAGCGTGTTGGTAAAACGCCGATAAAGGCAAGTCTTTCAGTTCCTTTTTGCTATGTGAACTTGATGATGATCTGCTTTAAAATTTTAGTGTATGATGTATTATATATGTCAAAAGTATGAAATGTGAAAGTCAATCTATGACTATGATGATTGAACTCTGAATGTTGATTGAGTAAGGAACTCAATCTTTATAGTTGTTATGTGAACTATAACATGTATGCTATGTTTGTTTATGAATATTCTTGTATGTTGAGCATGTTATTATGTGCTACGTGATGCATGAAAATCATTAGATTTTGGCCGAAATTGTCGAGCTCATTCTTGCAAATAACCATTTTTGCAGATTCAAGAATTGAAGGTAACGCTATGTGCTACTTGATTGTTATGGATCAAAAGTGATATATGAAGATTTAATATCCTAGCTAAGTTGTTATTCTTGTAAACCATGTCTAATGTTTCGAATAATGTATTAATGTTGAATTGTAATATTGTTTTGCGAATGTAAACTATTGTAGTATTAAAATGATTCTGAGATATTGAGATGTAAAGGTTGAAGGTTTTGGGAACGAGGATAGTTTGTAATAGAAAATTTTTATTATTTTGCAAATTTCAATGGTTGTTTTATCGTTTAATGATGTAAAATTAGAGGTTAAATGTATTATTAACGACCGAAGTCGAGAATTAAATTGTATGAATTTTGGGGGTCGTTACAGTTGGTATCAAAGTTGTAGGTTATAAACCTTAGGTAGGAGTACCGTAGGCTATAACCTTAGACAAGGAATGTGAAGATAATGAAATAATAAGCTCAGATAGAGTTTGAACAATAAGAAGTAATTTAAGAAATTTATAAAGAAGGGATTAAAACATGCGTAAAAGGATTCAAAAAAGAATCTCGCAGAGTTATAAAGAATATGAATGTGGGGTTACCCAACTCCAATAATAAGGATGTAAGGTGATAATAAATAGAGAATGTCTATAAAAAGAGAATGATAAAAAAGTTAAGAATAGAGAGTTATATCTAAGTAGTACAATTGTACTCTTTCGTAGTTGATGTATGGTATCTGGGCTAAACGATTCCTTCATAGAGCGAAGGTATATACGAACTAGCAACTCAGAACCTAGTTTGTTGGTTATTTGTGGGAAACAACTCAGCGTACCATATTACAACTGGTAGAGACTCAATGTGTACCAAGTATATAAAGTGGATACGTATGATGAAAGTGTAGAACTTGAATGAAATGTTGAGCAATGTAAATGAAGTTATAAATTCTTAAAGGAATAATTGTTATATAAACAAGAAGATTCAAAGAAGAATCTTGAAGAGATATAAAGATAAGAAATGGGAGTTTCCTAACTCCAAAAGCCAAGATAACAAATAATGTCGTAAATGATGAAAAAGAGAAAGAAAGAGGATCGTAAAACAAAACGATCACGAGTTAAGAAAAGAATTTTAAGGGAAATGATTATAGAATAAGATCACGACGTGGTCTGTTTAAGTTATAAAAGAAAGATGGTCTATAATGTTTGAATAATTATAGCTTAATGCTATGAAGATGGTGTACTATGAAAAAGTATGAGATAACTCATAAGGAGTTATAGATAATGTGATACGAGGAATTCGTATTGAGCAAAGAGCAAGTTAATGTAAGACCCCGAAATTTTTTAAATAAAAAGAATTTCCTTTATTTATTATTTTGAAATAGTAAGGGTTGATTTGATTAATGTGGATAGTTAAGGGTTAAATACGCAAATATTTCAAAATAAGCAAGTGGTTATAAAATATTCATTTTTGTCGGGGAATATTCGTTTGGTCGTGGAATATTCGTACTGTCGGGGAATATTCGTACGACGGCGCAGCCATGTGTGGGCCCCATAACGAAAAGCGATTGGATGAGGAAAACGACAAAGTTTGGGTGGTTATAAATAACGGCGTAGTTGTTACCGTTAAGACTGTTGGAATACCCGGTGGTTAAAATACAGTAATACGCGTGGTTGCACAGTAGCACACGGTATTGCACAGTATTGTTGAATTATTGATTCGTACGTAAGAAGGCACTACTCAATAATTGTTACAGTAATTACTGTTCAATATTTTATTTTATTGATTCAATAATTGCTGCGTTGGTATTTTATATTATTGTTGTTTCAATAATTGTCACCGCACAAAGATTTCCCATTATCGATCAATAATTCATATTATTTGAATAATATTATTAGATAACATTATTGGCAATGTCTAGAAAGTTCGCCTAAGGAGAGGTTTGGTCACCTAATCGCGCCGCCAAGAAGGAGAGATCTTTATTGAAAGCCCCTCTTTCTCGGAACCCGCTGGTTGTCATAAATGTGATTCTCAATAATATTATTTGTGAATAATTAATTATTGATTCATATGATAAGGAAATATTTATTTTATATGAATATAAATGATGGATTTATTTATGTGGTTATTAATGAAGGAATTAATGCTGAGATGTTTTATTTGTATTTTGTCGGATTGGAGGTATTAAAAGATCAAATCGGTGTTATTATAGCTTTATTGTGTGAGTTATAATATTTAATCCGACCGTTGGATCGTTGTAATTTTTGGATATGTTATACATATATAAGTTGAGTATATGTCTACAAATTTTGAACCGTTAAAATGAACGAATGATTTGTTATAAATTTTAAGAGGTGTTTGATTCTGAAAGTAGGGTTATAATTGATTTTGGTGGAAAATTCTAGAATTGAGTGGGCCCCACTTGTGGTTGGTGAAAAAATGTGCTGAATTTTATTTCAAATGTGGTGGGTGGCAATAGTAGCGGTAAAGCCATCGTGTAGCGTGTCAAGTCTGCTTTCTGGCTAACATTTTCCTATAAATAGAGGGCTAAGTTAGAATTGAAAATCACACCGTAAACAAAGTTTTCTCTTTTCTCTCTATATATTGAGCGTATTTTGTGAGTATTTAGATACTTTGAGAGTTGTGTTCAAGATAAGTTTCATTCAAAGATCACTTCCGACCTTTCCTTCCGGTAATCGATTCTTTGAGGTAAGGGATATTATTTTTTCAGAATGATATTATTTCTTCAATATCATTATCTTTGAAATGTTGATCTGAAGTTTTATCAAATTTGGAACTTTTTCATGCTCGGGTTACTATTCATGAGTTACTATTCACGAGTTACTATTCATGAGTTACTATTCACGAGTACTATTCATGAAGCGTGAAAATGTTTTTTTCAGGAATTTCTATCTTTTGGTGTCTGAGTTACTATTCACGATACTCTGACTATTCACGATATCTGACACTATTCATCGAAAAATAAAATTTCTTCTTTTCGTCCAAAACATCTATTCTGGATACTAGCTTTGATTGTATCCATGTTTTGATCATTCTTGAATTTTACACCACTATGATTATTTTTGAGGTATTTTTGGACGTGGATAAAACCAAGTATGAATCCTTAATCCTTAATCCTTGTCATTTTGTTTCACTGGATTCGTTCTTTAAAAATATTTTTCATCATCCTCAGTCTTAAATGATGATATTATTGAATATCTTTGGCCTTTAGTGCAAAAGATGAATGATTTCAAGAATATCTTTGGCTTCAGTAGTGCAAAGATGAGCAGTGTTTAAATGAATATGACCGATCGATGAATATCTTTGGCTGTAGTGCAAAGATGAATGATTTCAAGAATATCTTTGCTTCAGAGTAAAAGATGAGCGGTGTTTAAATGAACACGACCGATTGATGAATATCTTTGGCCTTTAGTGCAAAGATGAACAGTGTTGAGATGAACATGACCGATTGATGAATATCTTCGGCCTCAGAGTGCAAAAAGATGAATATTTGATTTGAGATGAATATTGATTGATGTTACAGGGATAAAATATTGATGATGGACCGTTAAATTCATAGATTATAGTAGATTTCATTCTCTACGTAACTCTTCTATGAATTATTATTTCATTTGCGAATATTGATCCTAAAACTTGTTGTCTATTGTATTCTATCGATTTTTCCTCGTTGGAGACTAACGATAATTTGTTGTATATTATCTTAGTCATAATATTCTTTACCGGGCTAGTTGAGCTCACCCTTTTCCTCGTTGTTCCATTTTTCTTCTCGTGGAGGCTAGAATGTAGCGAGTACTAGCTCGGGTATGGAATGAAGGTTCTAGAGAGAGTTGTTTAGTAGTCCTCACCATTTTTGTAAAATAATGTATCAATAATTATGATGGGGATTTATTTGCGTGTGGATATTGTCTGTAAGACAATATTATATTTCACACGACATTCAGATTATTGAAGTTGTAGTTTGCTTCTTGTACCATGTATTTGGCGACTCGTAATGGGTGTTGTGTATACCTATTTTGGGGCGCCACGGTTGGTATCGTAGCTTAGGATATGATCTCCGGCGAGATCTGGGAATAGAACTAGGAGGGGGAGAGACGAGTAAATCCTTTCGCTAGTGTGTCCTACCTAAGCTTATTTGTTAGTTGGTAAGTATATAGGGGATATTATGTGATTGATTTCCTTAATTAACCCTTGTTTTATGACAATTTGAGAATGTCGAATCGAGAATATTAACAGTGGAGTAAATGAGACCGTGGAGATGCCTGTACTTAATAACGAGGAGAACGTGCAACAGGCTGGCAATGTACCTCCTATAAATAACACCACTGAGCAAATGATGAACGAGGGGATGTTTAGAAGCTTTTTGCAGTTCATGCAAAATCGATTTAGGAGACTCGTGTTCAAAATATAGTAGGAGATGATAGCAATTCACGGGTGGTCACAAACAAGAAGTTCAAAGAGTTGGGACCACCGTAATTTAAGGGAAAGCCCGATCCGATCATGGCGGAAACATGGGTCAAACAAATTACCAAGATATTCGATGTCTTGGGATGCACGGAGGAAATGTAAGGTTCCATTCGCTACCTTTATGTTCCGTGGCGAGGCAGACATCGGTGGGAATCAGGAAGCGTACCCATCCACCGCACTCAAAGATGTCATGGGAGACGTTTTCAAATAGTTCAATGACAAGTACTTCCCGAAAGTATTCGGCTATATGAAGGAAGTAGAGTTTATTAGACCGAGCGTAATAACATGATTTGGTGTCCCAAAGACGAGGCGAAGTTCGCGGAGTTATCCGTGTTTGCACCTCATTTGGTGGAGAATGAGGAACGATGACGCGGATGTTTCGAGAGGTTTGAAACCCGATACGCCGTCGATATCTCATTTCTCATAAATTTTCTCTATTCGAGATGTTGTCAATGTGGCTCAAATGTTAGAGCGAGATAACGAGTAATGCTCAACCGAGGGACCATAACCGTGATTTTACCAAGATAGCGATCATCGTAATAACGATAATCACGGAGAAAGAAGAATATGGATTAAAGGCGGTAACCACTCGGTGGTAATCGTGGCCATGAAAATAGAAGAAGCGAGTCCTGGAGGAGATTTTAAAAGAGGAGATTCAACAACGACTATGTGAAGACGCCGCCGCCAAAGAGCAACCGGTTCCAAGGAGGAGAAAGACCATCGGTCATATGCTATAAATGCGGGAAAGAGGGATATATCACCAAAAACGCCCACAACAGCTTCAAGGTATGCTATAATTGTGGAAAAGAAGGACATATCGCCGAGATCATACGATATCGAAACCCAACCCAATGGGAATGGTGACTCGAAAGGATGTCCCGTAAAAGTCAAAGTCAACGATTCTTCGGAAGAGCGTTTGTCGTGACCGGTCAAAATGCGAGGAACCCGAACGGTTAGCACGGTTAGTTAATTATAAATTCTTGCGAAGTTTATACCTTACTAGATATCTGCTTCTACCCATTCTTTTATCTCTTTTGCTTATAACAACGTTTGAACTTGACTACGGAGAAATTAGACTTTGACCTATTTATGGAGAATCCGTTAGGAGAAACTTTCATTACATCCGTTGTTTAGAAATCTTGTTTGATTCAGTTGGCACTATCACATTATCTCGTTAACCTTATTTCTATAGAGATATTTGCTTTTGATGTGATTTTAAGGTTAACTACTCATCATGCCAAAATTGATTATTTTCGTAAGGTTGTTAGTTTTCATATTCCTAAGCAACTCCGTTATTCAATTCAAGCAATCAAACCATTGTAGTCAAACATTTTCATATCAAGCCATGAAGTCATTCGCTTATTACGGATGTCAAGTTTTCTTCATCCATGTTATGGATTTGAATAAAGACACGCCGATTTGAATAATATTCTTGTTGTTATTGATTTTTCCCGACGTATTTTCCGAACAATTTCTTGGTTTACTCCCAAAGACTGATATTAAATTTTGTATCGACTTTGAACCCGGTAGACAAAACTCATTTCTAAAATCTCATATCGAATGGCTCCTATTGAACTTCGTGAGTTAAAAATTCAACTATAGAATTTGGTACCGAGCCTTTATCTTGTGACTTCCTTTGTGGAATTCACCCTGCTTTACTCTCTATAGGGGACGCCATATTCGATGCGATAGTAAACTGATAGGTGTCATTGTGACGTGCTATCCAAGATTGGGATATGAGTCACAGTTGAGAGCAACCTAAGTCAGTAATCGAAATACGTAGCTTTCTAGGCTTAGTTGGTTATTATCGGAGAGTCGTTAAAGGATATTCTCGAATCGCTATTCCATTAACGTAGCTAACTCGTAGAGATACAAAATTCGAATGGAGCAAGGAATGTGGGAAGAACTTCGAAGAACTCAAGAGGAGACTCATTTCAGCACATGTTCTGACCATGCCATCCTGGAAAAGCGAACGTGGTAGCTGACGTGTTGAGTAGAAGATCGTATACAAGTACGAGTAATGATATTATCAAAGACTAATTTCAGATAATTTACAAATAATAGAGATGGAGATGAAAACTCTAGGTACCCACGTGATGATATACGAGTATAATCGACTTTAGTTAAAGCCGCTTCGAGCCACCGAATCTTGAGCCGATGATGCGTATGAAGAGGAAAGTACAAGAAGGAGCTATTCCTAAGCGAGAATTGATGAAGAAGGAATACTTGAGTTCACTCTAGACTTTGTGTTCCTAACGACTCGATTTGAAGTACAAGATTATGATGGAGGCACACAATACACCATTTGCAATCCATCTCGAAGTACTAAAATGTATCGTGATCTTCGGTATACATTTTGGTGGAATAATATGAAGAGAGAGATTGCAAAGTTTATCTCAATGTGTTTAACTTGTCAACGTAAAGGCGAGCAGCATCTAGTACCTAAGGGTCCGCTTGCAACCACTTGAGATTCCTAATGGAAGTGGGAACACATTACCATGGATTTTGTTACGGGTCTTCCTACGGTTTCTCAAGGCATCAATGCTATTTGGGTTATTATTGATAGATTAACCAAGTCCGCTCATTTTTACCGATACGAGAGACTTATTCCTTGAACGCCTTTCTCGTATGTACGTAAATGAGATTGTGAGGTTGCATGGCATGCTCAGTATCCATAGTTTTGATAGTGACCCAAGACTCACTTCATGATTTTGGGTTAGCTTGCAAAAAGCTATGGGCACGATTTTGCGATTTAGTTCTAAGATACCATCCCCAAACGGACGGACAATCGAGAGGACTACTCAAACTCTTGAAGATATATTAAGACTCGTGGTCCTAGATTTCAAGGGTAGTTGGGATAAGTATTTACCATTGGTGGAATTCTCATACAACAATAGTTATTAAACAAATATAGGCATGGTTCCATTCAAGCATTATATGGACAAAAAATGTCGCTCTCCAATATGTTGGGATGAGGTGGGTGAAGCAACATTGTTGGGACCCGAAAGTTAAGACGTATGACTCACCGAAAAGATCCAAATGATTCGACAACGATACAAACGGCACAAGATCGACAAAAGAGTTATGCGGATCTTCATCGAAAGGACGTGGAATTTAATGTAGGGGATCATGTATTGTCATGAGTTGCTCCATGGAAGGGAGTTACAAGATTTGGAAAGAGAGGAAAGCTCAATCCACGATTTATCGGTCCATTTCAAATTCTTGACCGAGTAGGAAATGTAGCCTATAGACTCGCGTTACCTCCGAGTATGTCTCGTGTTCATAATGTGTTTCACATATCGGTTTCAGTAAATATGTGAAAGACCCGAACCACGTTATAGAAGTTAGAACCGACGAGATAGTCAAGACTTAACGTATGAGGAGGTACTTGCCAAGATTTTGGATAGGAAGGAGCATGTCCTACGCCAAGCGGTCATACCACAAGTTAAAGTTTTATGGAGGAATCATGCTATAGAGGAAATGACCGGGAATTGAAACGGAAATGAAAGCGAGGTAATCTCACCTTTTCTAAACACTGTGTATCGTACGCCAATTTCGAGGACGAAATTTCATAAGGAGGGAGGTTGTAAGACCCTCAAATTTTTTAAATAAAAAGGAATTTCCTTTATTTATTATTTTGAAATAGTAAGGGTTGATTTGATTAATGTGGATAGTTAAGGGTTAAATACGCAAATATTTCAAAATAAGCAAGTGGTTATAAAATATTCATTTTTGTTTGGGAATATTCGTTTGGTCGTGGAATATTCGTCTCGTCTTGGGAATATTAGTATGACGACAAGAATAACCATGTGTGGGCCCCATAACGTAAAAGCGATTGGATGAGGAAAACGACATAAAGTTTGGGTGGTTATAAATAACGCATGAAGTTGTTACCGCTAAGACCGTTGGAATACCCTTGGTTAAAATACGAAGAATACGCTGGCGTCGCACAAAGAAGACACTTTACCAGATTGCACAAGATTGTTGAATTATTGATTCGCACGTAAGAAGGCACTACTCAATAATTGTTACAAGAATTATCTGCTCAATATTTTATTTTATTGATTCAATAATTGTCATATTGTTGGTATTTTATATTATTCTTGCTTCAATAATAGTCAACGCACAAATTTTCCCATTATCGATCAATAATTCATAATATTTGAATAATATTATTAGATAACATTATTGGCAATGTCTAGAAAGTTCGCTCTAAGGAGAGGGTTGGTCACCTAATTGCGCGCCAAGAAGGAGAGATCCTTATTGAAAGCCCCTCTTTCTGGGAACAAACTGGTCATCATAAATGTGATTCTCGTAATATTTTTGTGAATAATTAATCATTGATTCATATGATAAGGAAATATTTATTTTATATGAATATAAATGATGGATTTATTTATGTGGTTATTAATGAAGGAATTAATGCTTTGAGATGTTTTATTTGTATTTTGTCTGATTGAGGTATTAAAAGATCAAATCGGTGTTATTACAGCTTTATTGTGTGAGTTATAATATTTAATCCGACCGTTGGATCGTTGTAATTTTTGGATATGTTATACATATATAAGTTGAGTATATGTCTACAAATTTTGAACCGTTAAAAATGAACGAATGATTTGTTATAAATTTTAAGAGGTGTTTGATTCTTAAAAAGTAGGGTTATAATTGATTTTGGTGGAAAATTCTAGAATTGAGTGGGCCCCACTTGTGGTTGGTGAAAAATGTGCTGAATTTTATTGCAAATGTGGTGGGTGGCAATAGTAGCGTGTAAAGCCATCGTGTAGCAAAAGTCCGCTTTCTACGCTAACATTTTCCTATAAATAGAGGGCTAAGTTAGAATTGAAAATCACACCGTAAACAAAGTTTTCTCTTTCTCTCTATATTATTGAGCGTATTTTGTGAGTATTTAGATACTTTGAGAGTTGTCGCTCAAGATAAAGTTTCATTCAAAGATCACTTCCGACCTTTCCTTCCGGCAATCGATTCTTTGAGGTAAGGGATATTATTTTTTCAGAATGATATTATTTCTTCAATATCATTATCTTTGAAATGTCGATCCAAGTTTTTATCAAATTTGGAACTTTTTCATGTCTGGGTTACTATTCATGAGTTACTATTCACGAAGTTACTATTCATGAGTTACTATTCACGAGTTACTATTCACGAGTACTATTCATGAAGCTTGAAAATGTTTTTTATACGGAATTTCTATCTTTTGGTGTTTGAGTTACTATTCACGATACTGGACTATTCACGATATACGGACTATTCATCGAAAAATAAAATTTCTTCTTTTCGTCCAAAACATCTATTCTGGATACTAGCTTTGATTGTATCCATGTTTTGATCATTCTTGAATTTTACACCACTATGATTATTTTTGAGGTATTTTTGGACATGGATAAAACCAAGTATGAATCCTTAATCCTTAATCCTTGTCATTTTGTTTCAATCGATTCGTTTTTAAAAAATATTTTCATCATCCTCAGCCTTAAATGATGATATTGTTGAATATCTTTGGCCTTTAGTGCAAAGATGAATGATTTCTCAAGAATATCTTTGGCCAGAGAGCAAAGATGAAAGGTGTTTTAAATGAACATGACCGATCGATGAATATATCTTTGGCCCAGAGTGCAAAGATGAATGATTTCTCAAGAATATCTTTGGCCCAGAGTGCAAAGATGAGCAGGTGTTTAAATGAATATGACCGATTGATGAATATCTTTGGCCTTTAGTGCAAAGATGAACAGGTGTTGAGATGAACATGACCGATTGATGAATATCTTTGGCCTGTAGTGCAAAGATGAATATTTGATTTGAGATGAATATTGATTGATGTTACAGGGATAAAATATTGATGATGGACTGTTAAATTCATAGATTATAGTAGATTTCATTCTCTACGAACTCTTCTATGAATTATTATTTTCATTGCGAATATTGATCTAAAACTTGTTGTCTATTGTATTCTATCGATTTTTCCTCGTTGGAGACTAACGATAATTTGTTGTATATTATCTTAGTCATAATATTCTTTACTGGGCTAGTTGAGCTCACCCTTTTCCTTGTTGTTCCATTTTTCTTCTCAGGAGGCGAGAATGTAGCGAGTACTAGTCGGGGTATGGAATGAAGGTTCTAGAGAGAGTTGTTTAGTAGTCCTCACCATTTTTGTAAAATAATGTATCAATAATTATGATGGGGATTTATTTGCGTGTGGATATTGTCTAGAAGACAATATTATATTTCACACGACATTTGTATTATTGAAGTTGTAGTTTGCTTCTTGTACCATGTATTTGGCGACTCAGAATGGGTGTGTGTATACCTATTTTGGGGGCGTCACAGTTAAGAGTAAGATAGAGTTAGGTGGGATTTCAATTGAGGACTCATGTGATGGCTGAGTTGTACAAATCTTTGTATGGGCGAGGGTTTTGTGCTTGCACTCAGTTTATCATATTGATAATCATTGGAATGTTGGTGTCGCGCTATCTATGTATATGTGGTGAAAAGGTGATTCTTTTCTCATGTGTATGTTTGATAGTTAGAAACAATTAAGATTAGACAGATATTATTAGGATTAGGTGCGGTTCTTAAAACTAATGCATATGGTAAGTTCATGACTCATAATAATATGTTATGTTTTGAACCCCTCAGCGAATGGACGCCTATGGTCTGACTAGGATAAGTTCTGAAACACATATTATTGTGGCAAGTCCTGAACTTCCAATGTGCGGTAAGTTTAATGAACTGGGGTATAATTAAGTTATGAATGGAGTATTGAGGATGATAGGAATAGATAGATCTTTTAAGCAATGGATCATTACAAAAAGTGGAGTTGATGGTGGAAGCATAGGTATTCTAAATCTACTAGCTATGCTAGACTTTTGAAATTTATCGACTTCGTCTTTGATGTTTACACTTTTTTTTCTTGAAAACATTGGATCAAATGATTGAACCAATGAGTTTTAACAACAATATCATTATTCGTATGTTCATGCTAATTGTTTCGCCTAGACAAAAAATGATTTGCAATATATTAAAATGTATTTTATATCATTAATGCATCATGTAACCTGGAGCAAAGATGATAAAAATGATGGAGTCATCAATGCAAAGATTACTAGTGTTGGATGTGATCTAAGGATCGTCACCCCTACTATGGTATGATGTAGTATGATAAAATCACCAAATAACGGAATCCTCAACTGACCGTAAATACAAAGTATGGTATCGTACGCGTCATAAAAAGATTTTTGAGATTTCTTTGAGATATGAGAATACATATGTATGTATGTATATGTATATTTTGGTTGATGTCCGAGTTGTTGTAGAGGTTTATGCTATTTGATTCAGCTAGACAAATATTGAAAGATGTTCATGAAATTCAAGACTTTCTTGAGAAGTTATGCCAAACCAAATTGTTTTGGTGCGGATTCAGATGTTGAAAAGCTGAGATGAACAACCCTATTATTAGGGGCTGCGCTTAGTTTTATACTTTGTGCTGAAATGTTTGTATACAATACATGTACAATAGGATGATCACCTAGAGTACTTGCAGAGGGTGTTTTCAGTCTTTGTAATTGATAAACATTCTGCCAAAGAGGGTTTAAAGTGTGAAGAACCGGGGATGAAGCACTATTAAACCTATAGAATAGAGTTCATGGTCTTGTGACCCTCAACATGATTTGGAATCTTTTAAATTCCTGAGTTATTCATACTACTTCCCAATTATTGAACAATTGTGGAGGATTCTTGTTATTCTGCAAGATGGAAGTGAAAAAGGAAAGTATTCCTTAGAAAGAAGTAAGTCGTAAAATGCGACACTGAATGATGGATATGTTGAATAAGTGAGAAAAGAAATTTTGAAGTGAGAAGGATGTGAGTTATCAAAGAATAATGTGAAACTTTTAATAAAAAAGTTTAATAATTGTAGAATGATGTTTGTGGAAAGAAAGTGGTTATAGAAACCAATGAATGAATGAAGTAGTGACGTAAAAATCTACTTTGATAGATTAAATGAATAAAGATTAATAAATCAATAAATAAAAAAAATACGAGGATAAAATTCTTAGAAGAAGGGGTGAATGTAATGTCCTGAGAGTTTGATCATATAATATATGATAATGATCCTTAGAGAAAGATAATGAACGGGTCAAAGAATATGTAATACTCAAATATAATTGAGTCTAAGTAAATATTATTAAATAAAACTTATAAGAATTTTTTATCAAGAATCGTAAGAGTAGAAAATATAAAACCTATATTAAGGTAATGTGTTGAAGTTATTCAATGAATAGATTTGAGGAAAACCTGAGTAAGGTAGGGTTTTGGATTCCGAGGACTAATCCTTATAAGGAGGGGAGGATGTGACATCCCGCATTTTTAGAAATTATAAATGAGAATTTTATAAATAAAAGTATTATTTATGAGATATGTTGGGTGTGAGTATGCGTATGTCATATATTGTAGAATATGTGAAATAATGTGAAGAGAATGTTATATATTAATTTTAATATATATAAATATTTAATTGAATTATTTATTGAGTTAAATAAATAAATTTTGTTTTGATTATAGAGTAATGTAATTAAGTGTAGCAGATTAATTAAATGAATATTTAGTATTTAATGTAATTCATATAATAATTTTATGTTTTAGTTCTAATTTAATTGAGATAATTAAATTAGATGAGTTATGTGATGATTGTTACACAAAATTATAATTAACAAGTAAATATAATTATGTGACAATTTGATGAGATTGATTGATGTTAAGCTATTGATTAATTAAAATAATGAGTATTTGCCAAACATGGTCTTAGGCTTTTCAAGTTCAAATTGGTGTAACCTATGTATTAACTAGTAATTAGTATATCTAATAATTACTAGGAGTTACATATATTATATATTACTAGTATTGTATATTATATGTATATACTACAAGTTAGTATTTAGTTTTAGAAAACAAACCAAAGAAAGAAGAAGAGAGTTAGAGAGAGTTGTAGGAGAAGAAGAAGAGGAAGAAAAAGAAGAAGGGAAAGCTTTGAGAAGACAAAACAAGCACATCATCATCTCTATCTCCGTCTTAAATTCATACTAATAAAGTTATAATCTAAATTCCTTGTTTTAATTATATTTTTATGTTCTTCATAATGTAGATAATTGTTATGTAGAAGTTTTATTGAGAAATTGAGAGAGATGGAGAGAAATAGAGGAATTGAGATGAGCTAGAAGAAGAAGAAAAAAAAAAGAAGAAGCTAGAAGAAGGTAACTTCTAAACTCTTATTTTATCCTTGATTTTTTTGGGTAGATTTATGTTCTAGGGTAGTAGATCATGCTTAATCTGTTTGTATTGGTTTAATCTTGGATTATCAAGAATCAAACAAGAGGATTCAAGATAGAAAATGAAATGGAAAGAAAATTTGAAGAACAAAATTCGTATGTTTTTAGTAATTGTGGACATATATTGTGAAATTCATACCTCTTTGGGTATAATGAGTTAGAAAGTGAGCCTTATACCAAATCGAAGATATGGAAGTAAGCTATATTATGAAAGTGGAATCACATGAAAACTCTTTGTAGATTTCTTGCAATGTCTGTTTTAGTAAGGCTGGTACGAAGGGAAAATAATCTGTCCAGAAACTCAAAACTGTTACGGTTTCTGACTTTGAAAAATTCATATAAATTCGTGTGTTTTGAATCTGAAGAAACTTAAATCTGAAACGTTGTAGATATGGAAGTTTACTAGCTAGACTCGCGTGATTGAGCCATTTTATAGACCGGATCATGTCTGAAATAAATTGTTTAGTAAGGATGTTCAGAAAATGAAATTTTCTAGACTAGTTGATGAATTATAGAATCTGGTTTAGATGGATAAGGGTCTGGCTTTAAGGCCTAGATGAGGTTGTAGTACACTGGGTAAGGGTTAATTCTATATAAGAAGGAACAAAAACAAACATGTAACGAAGGAGATACGTTAAAAACGAAAACAACGTTTTGTTAAAGAAATTGTGAAGATGAGTTTTATAATTATGTTTGAATTAAGATTTTGGGTGATGGTATATTTTGATGATTAAAAATATGTTTTGACATATGTAATGAATATAGATAGGTGTTATCATATTCTATGCATAATTAACCATTTAAGATCAAGAGTTGAGATAAGTTAATGTGTGCACATAACGTGCTAGATAAAATGCCTAAAAGTAATAGTGTTTCTAAGCTTTGGTATACAAAGTGTCTAACTAATGGCTATTGGATATCTAAGTATGAAAAGATGATAATACAAGAATAATAATGGAAAGAAATCAAAAAGGGTAATTTTTAATTTATGAAGGAAAATTAAACATGTAAACAATGTGTTGAATATGCATTTTTGAAACCAAATTGGTAAAATAAAATGGTGTGATATACGCACATTAAACTACAAGTGCGATAGTCTAGCATGTGTGGTGATGAAAATGAAAATAAAACCGAGTTGCATATAAAATAGTTAGATGTCTATAAAGACATTATAAAGGATAATAAGATAAAGTAAGGTCTTAGAATAAATTTTACCATGAGATTGAGTATTGATTTTATTTATTATCAATCTCATATACAGTGTAGGTTGTGCAAGGACACGAAGTATTACCATGTTGGTAAAACGCCGGTAAAGGCAAGTCTTTCAGTTCCTTTTTGCTATGTGAACTTGATGATGATCTGCTTTAAAATTTTAGTATATGATGTATTATATATGTCAAAAGTATGAAATGTGAAAGTCAATCTATAACTATGATGATTGAACTATGAATGTTGATTGAGTAAGGAACTCAATCTTTATAGTTGTTATGTGAACTATAACATTTATGTTATGTTTGTTTATGATTATTCTTGTATGTTGTGCATGTTATTATGTGCTACGTGATGAGCTGTCGAGCTCATTCTTGCAAATAACCATTTTTGCATATTCAAGAATTTAAGGCAACACTATGTGCTACTTGATTGTTATGGATCAAAACTGATATATGAAGATTTAATATCCTAGCTAAGTTGTTATTCTTGTAAACCATGTCTAATGTTTCGAATAATGTATTAATGTTGAATTGTAATATTGTTTGGCGAATGTAAACTATTGTAGTATTAAAATGATTCTGAGATATTTAGATGTAAAGGTTTTAGGTTTTGGGAACGAGGATAGTATGTAATAGAAAATTTTAATTATTCCACAAATTTCAATGCTTGTATTATCGTTTAATGATGTATTATTAGAGGTTAAATGTATTATTAACAACCGAAGTCGAGAATTAAATTGAATGAATTTTGGGGGTCGTTACAGGCTCAGCCTAAAAAATCAAGGAGAAAGCTGGTCATGAAATACATCCTTGAGAATGAAAAAGTGCTCAAGAAGGAAGCAAAGAGTGTAGTTGCCAAAGAAGAACTGTCCAGAGCAAGTCAAGAGGACAATGCTCTAGCTGAGGGGGAGATCCCTGAAGTTCTCCTAATAGAGAATACACCAGCTGAGGGGGAGACGCTTGAAGCTCTAGAAGATGCTCCAGCTGAGGGGGAGTTTTTGAGCTTACAAGAAGATGATCAAGTTGAGGGGGAGCCTCAGGATATCTCCATGGCAGAAGAAGAGGTCCCTGCCAGAAATGAAGAAGAATCAGTGCAAGAACATCAAGAGACCATTGAGATAATGGAATCCTCCCATGAGAACAGAGAAGAGGAAGAAGATGAAGATGATCTTGAGATCACTAGTGTGGGTAAGGATGGGTATAGAAGCTATCTCTACAATCAGATGTTCTCTTACCTACCCATGATGCCATATCATCAAGCCCAAATCCTAAACTCTTGGGATCACATGTTCTGGAACTTCAAAGAGTATCCAGCCATCTCAGTACTAGCCAATGGATTCCCAGGAAGATTCACCTTTGCCAAGAAGTTACTTACCAACAACTCTTCCTCAAAGGATAAACCTGAGGTATTGTCTATCCCAACCCTCTTCAGAGTTAATCACTTGCTATCATCCTCATTTAGCCATTTTTATGAATTCCCACGATGGTTGGAAGTGATACTTCATCCACTAAATCAATTTCCAGTTATAGAATCCCAAAATTCTGTAACTGAGGAACCAAATGCAGTCAACTTCATATTGCTCCCTCAAACTATCAGCTCTACGATCACTAACTCTAGCCCCATTCCAGAGTCTTCACCTCAAATCGTAGAGTCACCAAACACAAACATCCTAACCCAGGCCCCTCCATCATATATTTCATCCTTCTCCTCAAATGAATATTTTAATCTTGATCTTGCTCTCTACTCCCTGCAAGATCAATCCCAGAAAACATTCCCTCCATTCAACAATCCTCAACCCAGTGATATACTCCCAAATCTGCCCACGAAAGATGACTTGAAGGAAGCATCAAAGAATATGGTCAAGAACATAGAAGAAAGCCTGGAAACTCACTAAGACCTCATTCATCTCCGGCCGAATCAAATGATCACTGCTGCAAATAATCTCCCTGGCACTATGAACGCTGAGATTACAAAGAAGTTGAGGGAAATTATCCAAGAAATTCTTCAAAGCATGAAGGAAAAAGATGAGATTCACTTCCAGATAGCCACTAAACAAAGAGAGGTTGTTCTTGAAATGCATAAATGTCAAGAAACACAAAATAATCTTATACTGAAGAACATTATCAACCTGAAAGCTTTAGTTAAAGAATTCCAGAAAGCTTATATAAATCAAGAACAACAGACTGACGTTGTTCTAACTGCCTTCCGAAACAAAGAAGCTAGATCTGAATTCCTGATCAAGAAAAGTCAAGAGGACATTGCTCAAACACAAAGCCAACTCAACGAGCTTTTCCAAGGAGTAAATCGACTTTTTGCAGACATTCAAACCCTTGATGCTTACATAAAGGGGGGAGAATAAAGGGAAAGGAGTTCAAGGAGGCCAGGGAGGCCAGTGCAGAGGAAGAGGAGGTAAACAAAGCCAAGAAAGGGGTAGAGGACAATTTCACGCTCAAGCGTCAAGAAGCTCTCCTGCAAGACAATTCCACTAACAGACTCAACGATCTGATCAGCAGGAAATCTTAATGGCTCAGCCATTAAGGAGTCAAGGGCCAGCCACTAGTTCTCACAATGTGACCACTACAAGCTTAAGAATGCCAATTGGATATCCTGCATTCATGAATAGGCATGATCACAACCCCTTGATAAGTCCAAGTGAGCTGGAAGAGTTAGCTAGAAGGGATGAAGCTAGCAGGAAAAGAAGGGCTGAGGAGTATGCCAATCCTCGAAGTAAAAGATCAAAGAAATAGAGATAAGTAAAAGCTTAAATTCTTATTGATGTAAAGCTAAATTATAATACTCTTCAATTATCAATAAATTCATGCTTATTCTCTAGAAATTTCAGCTGCTCACTGAAATACTAAGTCATGTTTAAATTTCCTGCAAATGCATCTAGACACTAATAATCATGACAACAAATCTCCTTGGTTATGTCAACATCAAATAGGGGGAGATTGTTGGGAGAATGCATATTATGATTTGATGTTTTAATGTATATGCTCATGATTATTTGTAAAGTCCTTCAAGTAATATATGTACAAGGACTTAGTGATAGATCAAATTGTTAGGTTGATCTAAGCTCTTAACGTGTATCATTCTATAATTGAATGTATAGATAGAAAACATCAAAGCTGTTATGTTGATCGCGAGATGTAATAGACAGGTTTCAAAGAAATCGCAGTGTATCAATTTGATCAACATTGCAGAAGTTAAGGCAGAAACATAGAGCTTCAAAGATTGTAGTGAGTCTACCTTGAAGGGCCTCTTTGGAAATCGTAGAGTGGTCCTAACGTTTGCCGAGCCAACTCAGAGATCGTAGAATGCCCTCGAAAACGTAGAGTTTACAACTCAAGCAAACGAAGATCGTAGTGTGCAAAGACTTAAGAGAAATCGAAGTGCTCTCGGCTAAGAGTATCAGACCAGGCACTAAGGCGACAAGTCACCACGATCTGAATCGTAGAGTACCACGATCTGAATCACAGAGTATCACGATCTGAATCGTAGAGTATCATCTGTCTTGTGTCAGAAATGTCAAGCCTCATGATTTGTGTGAAGACAGACTTCAACATATGAGGAATGGATTCTAAACGTTGCAGTACTCACCAGTCCCAAAGTCATAAGAAATATCCTTAGTATGCAACAAAGAAGCGTATTGAAGAAGCTAAGGAAAGTACCATGGGTAAGGGGGAAAACACATTTTCAGGTGTTAGGTGAGAAAGCGATCTACTTGTGTCATGGGCGAAATGCAATTGGAAGATGTGCGAAAAGTCTCTCAGGATAACCCAAAAATTCGGATTGTCCAGAATTTAGGTTTAAATAATTAATTATTAATAAAAGGAATTTTTATTAATATTTTTATGTGCTATGTGTTTATTAATCGTTCTATAACCTATGATGATTATAAATCGGGAGTATTCTGGCTACGAGCTAGATTGAACGAACAAGAATTTTCAAGACGAAAAAAAAAGTTTTCCGAGAACAAAATATTTTTGGGGAAAAAGACGAAATAGGCACTATTCATCCGTTTCTGCTCGGAGAGTTATATTGAAATTCCGAGAAGTTATTGATTACGTTTAATTTTGAGACGTGATGGAATATTCAAAAATATTTGGGTTCCGAGAATCGCGGTTTTTGAACTATCGCACGAAACCCGAAAGACGGAAGCACGAAGCTTCCGGGAGAAGCCACGGGAATAGTAAGGAGGTTAACTAAGGAGGTGGAAGTAGTAGACTTAAGTATTAAGTAAACTTAAGTGTTAAGTAAACTTAAGAATTAAGCAAACTTAAAGGCTAAGTAGACTTAAGTGTTAAGTAAACTTAAGGAGTAAGTTAACTTAGTCCTTAAGTAATGAATAATAAGGAGGTTAAGGGGGTGAAATGACTATTTTGCCCTAGCTTTGGAAAATCTATAAATAGGAAGCTAGATTTCATTTAAATGAGATTTTGAAATTCCTACACTAGAGAGAGAGAGAGAGGATTCAGATGGAGAGGGAGGAGGAAGAGCTTGAGCATGATTGATCTGATCGAAAGTGTTCGTGAAATAGAAAAGCTCGCAAATCGCCGGCTTTGTCTAGCGGGAGAAAAATATGAAGAAGAGGTAATCTAAAACCTAGCTTCTAATAGATTTTTCTTTAAGTTTAACATGTTTGAAACATAACTTAATGAAGATAAGAAGAAGATAAGGTGAGAGATGATTTCATATGGTTGAAATCATGAGAAAACAAAGAAATAAGAATTAGAAATTTAGTTTATAAATTTCTTAAGGAAGTATAAGATTTGTAATGAATTAGAGCGATCCGAATGGATTATATGAATAAGTAGGTGAAATAAATAAGGAATAATGTTCTATAACATCAAATTCTAATAAAAAGTTGAATCGTAATCCAAAATATCGATTAAAACGAAAAACGAACGAAGAACATGAAGAACACGCGAAAAACACGAAGAAAGTTGTTGATGGACAAATTTAAAACCATCGTAGGATAATTGTTGTTGATGGACAAGTATAAAACCATTGTGTATAAATTAGTTGCATATTGTATGGTTATGAATAGTAGAAACGTTCATGAAGAACGGATTAAAACTTAGCTATAACGAAGTTATGGCAAAAATTTTATAAAAGTCAAACGAGAATTAGAAAGTTAGTAAATAAACCCAAACGTGTAGGGTTTCATAAGAAAATAAGAGAACATAGAAAATGTGAGTCGTGGACTCAAGAACGAGCGAGTTTCGAGTTCGGATGACCGAATTACGGATGAGCGAACGAAGAGAGTTAATAACGTAAAATGAACAAAGGGTGAAAATCAAGCCAATAGAATGGCACGTTAACAGATTTATATTGAATTTCTGCTCGATGGGTATTTAAGTACGTAAGATAAGGAAGAGAATGGCTTTGGAACGACCTCATTCCGAGTTATAACGAAGAAGTTATGAGATTGCAAAGTAAGCATCTCAATTTGGATTTAACACTTAGAGAAATTTTTTAGGGTTAGGGCCTGGCGCCGCGGCGCTAGTCATGCCTTGTAGAGTGGCGCGGAAGCGCTGCATCGGGGTCGAGTTACGCTAACTCACACACGTGACGCGCGAGAGAGATAACAATGGAGGAAATACATACGCCATTGTTGGGAAAAAGCAAGAGATGAGCTTTTAACTGTTCAGCTCTTGAGGGAAATGTAAGGGACGATAAAGAATATAATATTCAACTAATGTAACACTTAATTAAGTGATGTAAACCTTTATTAAAGGTTGAACATATAGATTAAACAAGATTAAATGACAAAGAATTTAATCACGGGATTACGTAACCGATGTCCGGGGACCGAAGTCGCAATAAACGAACCTGAGGGATTGCTATGGTTGTGATTCCTTAGACGTTGAGTGACGAGGGTAATGAATAACATTTCAATGTTATGTCATGATAATGGGAGATAAGTGTGAATCGTATAGAAGCAGTAAACACAATGTCGTTGCGATGGACGCTTGGTCTTAACATACAACGATCAGTATGGCTTTGACACTAAGAACGAGTAATGAACATGGGCTTCATGTAAAGGATAACAAAAGTATTAATAGTATATGATTTACCAAGAAAGCCTTAATGAACAGTAATAAGATTAATGAAAGCCGAAGGTGAGTCAGATAAGAATGCTAATCATCCAAGATGATGAACGTATGAGTAAGACATCTCCGTATGTCATAAAGCCGTAAACTGGTAAAGGAAGTTAGTCGCGTAAACTTATATTGCAAGAACGCGAACCCTAAGAAATAAAGCTAAGTTTAAACCCATACGTAAGTTCAATATACGACTAATTGGTGTTTATGTTTTCTCCTTATGTGTTATATAGGAATTGGAATGAGCAGTTCAGCGTAAGCTGTAGCTGTGCATAAGGCAATTTTCCTAACTTCATTCATATTACATGAATACTAGTTTCATAAACTTCTCAGATGTTGTACTTGAGAAGTCTTGTCTATGTGCATATGTGCAATGTATGTACAATGTGTTAGAACGTATGAGGCCTTGAGCCACAATTTGAACACTTCGGTGTTTTTATGATATGTTCACTGTTCTATGATTGAGCTGTTCAATACAAGTATGTTTTGTTTATACATGAACCGTTATTATTAAGTCTGTGCTAATGATTCTAGCCAGACATGATGTGTATGAAAAAGGTAGAGGAATGAAAGTATTTTAAAGTGAAAATGACTGATGTTTTAAAATGATAGGAATCGAGACTATTCCTATCATTCAAGCTGCTTCATAACCTTTGTTCGGTTATAGAAGTCCTAAAGAAATGTTTTAATTCTGAAGTTGTTTGTTCAACTGTTCTGACTTGTTGGGCAATTGAATGCTCACACATGCTTTAAATGAAAAAAAAAACAATTTTCAGCGATCAAAGTTAGAAGAACATAAGGATCCCGTAAAGATCAAGCTGATGGTCTCCAGATGAATTGTCATTCAGAGTGTGAAGGTAGCGAGAAGATCAAGTGAAGACTTGTAATTTAGAAAGATGAATTGAACTCTAAACTAGTTTAAGGAACTGTTATGTATCCTTGGTCACAGATAAAAGTCACTCTTGTAATATGAAATGAATAATGTATTTATTATTATTTGTAATGAAAAAGGTTATATGGTTTCCAGAACCTGGGATTTGAGAGTGTATGTTGTTATGTTTCGGTATATAATGAAGTATGTTGGATGAAGGATGTACTCGTGATGTACGGAATTCAGGTGTGAAGATAGACCGGATTTCGGGGTGTTACAGTCTCTATCAAAGATCAGAAAGGTTAAACGCATTTAATGCTTCAACGGATGGATCCAACGGATAGTTTTTGAAGATAACATATATGTAAATCAAGCAGATGAGAGAGAAGAAAGCATTGAACAAACAACGTGAACAACTCTCAAAGCTCAACTCAACGATCTGAGAAACAGAAAAGCTTGCTCAGCTACTCAGTTCTTTCGAACAAGTTCTTAAACAGCAACTGAGTAGCAACCATCAAGAACTCAACATCTACCAATCAACTGAAGAAGAGTACCAAGTTTGCTGGACTTGAAGAGTTCTAAGTGAACTGTAAGAGAGCCAAGTCTGCTAGACTTGAAGAGTTCAAGAGTGAACTATAAAGTTCCTAGACTGCTGGTCTAGAAGGAATCTGTGTGATTCAGAAGTTGTAAGAGACATCCTTAGTGGATTTCCTACTCGAGACGTAGAAGAGTGGACTAGGAGCTTTAAGTGCTCTGAACCACTTAAAATGATTGTCTTTTACTTTCATATGATAACTGCTATATCTGCCATAACTGCTATAACTACCTCACTTTCATAACTCCACTACTTCGTAAAAAGAGATTAAAACAAACATTAATTCCGCTAAGTTTTAATCATCATCAACGAACAAGTTTAAAACGAAAAGATTATTTTTAAATATCTATTCAACCCCCCCCCCCTTCTAGATAACTATTGTGCCAACTAGGAACTAACACATTCCATCGTTCATCATTTGGTCAATTATGTTGTTTACATGAGGATTGTCGCCTTCCTGATGCATATTATCCTGATTATTGATCTGTGGAGACTCAACGGTCTCCTGTGCTCCATTGTTATTCTCAACATTCTCGGATGTCATTTTTAAATACTGCCACAAAACAAGGGATAATTGACATGCAATATATTATCCCTATACTATAATCGACCAATTAAATACCAAATAAACTTAGGTAGGTCATACTAGCGAGGAATTCCCCGTCTCTCCCCTCCTAGTTCTAATCTCACATCTTAGCCAGGGATCATATCCCTCAGCTTTGATACCAACTATGACGCCCTCAAAATAGGTATACATCACCCATCTTGAGTAGCCAAATACATGGTACAAAATTCAAATACAATTTAATTATACAACAGTCGTGTAAAATACGACAAAACATAAACTAAGAGTTTTAATAAGAATATTGTCATCTAGAAAATATTCACACTCAATGCAGTCCTCATTACATTTATTGTCACACTATTTTATAGAATAGTGAGGACTACTAAAACAACCATCTGGACCGTCAATCCATTCCCCGACTCGTCCCATCTATATTCTCATTTCCTGAAGAGAACAGTGAAAGAAAGGGTGAGCTCAACTAGCCCAGTAAGAAATATTATGACTAAGATAATGCAGAATAATTTATCGTTAGCCTTCAACAGTGTTAAACTGATAAAATTTAACAAACATCAAGATTAACTGCAGCGGAACAAGCAATCCATTAGATGAGTCAAATAAAGAATAAAATCTACTATCTTCTATGATTTAAAAGGTTTTTCATCACTTTTATCACTGAGACTCAGCTTATTAAATAATCCACATCATCCCTGCACTCTGGCCAAGGATATTCATTAGTATCACGACCACAAATTATCCATGCACTACGGGCCAAGGATATTTGTGTATTCATCAATGGCCAAGATCATGCCAACAACTGTCCATCAATGCACTACGGGCCAATGAGGACTTTTACCACATCATTTGTAACATTACGGTCATGATTATACCGAATAATCCATGGTCATAATCATACCAAGTCCATCTATGCACTACAGGCCACAGATGACTTTCAACATATTATAAACATGAGGATGCACTACTACAAAACTGTAAATAGACAACGCGGAAAAAACGTTGTGGTTTCAGTCAGAAAAATGTCGTGGTTAAGGGTGTTATCTATTTGACACCCTTGCACAACGTTTTTAAAACGTTGTAGTTAAGCACATTACACAACGTTTTTAAGAAAAAAATGTTGTAGATTTGTTATCCAAAAATTAGCAGATGCTTAAAAACGTTGTAGAAGGTATTATTCCACAACGTTTTCTAGATAAAAATGTTGTTGTTTAGTATATCAGACAACGTTTAAGCACATTTACACAACGTTTTTAAAATGTTGTAGATTAAAAAAAAAGAACAAAAAAAGTTGTGGTTCACCTACATTACCAATGCACCTGCAATATGCTAATGCCATGATATATAACTAAAATGTCTAAATTCTCATTTAAATTTAAAGCCAAAATATATCAACCATTCAAAATGCATTCCAATAATACCATTCGTTTATAGTTTTAAATTACTACATCCACAAAATATATACCAAACTATCTATATATACAAGTTACATGAACTAATAAACTTATGTAAAGCACCAAGTTACAGAGCTAATTGTAATGTTTGCTACCAACTTAACAACCAGCAGTTTGTGAAAGTTTTAGGAAAAGATTTTGGTAATAAAGACCTTTCATCACAAAAACTAATTGCTCCACAGAAGCTAGCAGTCAAAGGTGGCCACTGTTGTACCTTTAAAGTTCTTCAATGTTCTAGACAGCTCGCGTTTGGCCATTGCAATTTCTAACAAAGAGCTCTATGAAAACTAGTCATGTTTAAGAGGTCCACCCTTCCTGAACTCATTAAAAGGTGTAATTTGCCAGAAACCCACGGGAGGGTCGAGGCATATCCACCCATTGACCTTGTTATCTTTGTTCTCACACATGTATTGGTACTTTTCATCAACCTGCTCATCAACAAATCAATTACTGAAAATACATATATGGGCCATATGGCTAGTGAAAACTAGTAGTATATATATGGAAAGGTACATATTCCGCATGTAATTGGTAATACATACATGGCTAGTGAAAACAAGACTACCTATTGGGATTGAAACATAACCATTTGAAGGAAGAAGAAGGTTAAAAAAGTACATCCCCAAGGAATGCAGCACAAGCTCCTGACTTAGATTTGAAAACATTGGCATGTATGGTTATAACAAAAGCAGATTGCAAATTTTGTCAGTGAGCCACTCAACCTTGCGCCTAGTGTTAACAAATAGAACACTGGGTAATGGCTTAAGTCTCATTTAGATCACAAAGCTTATTCATGAATTTCCTTGTGATTTCAAGAGCCTTAGAGAAAAACCCAACCCAATTTTGGGTGGTAGCAACTCGAATATATCATATAGATCTAACAAGAATAAGTTGAACGTTAGAAAACATGAATCCACTTTTAAGTGGAAAACAATCAATTCAAGACATCGAACACAATTGCTTTTCTAGTTTTAATGAAACATCTAAACAAGTAGATATCCCAAACCAAAATGTGTTGAACAAAATACTAAAAGCATAAAAAAAATCAGTCATTTACATATTTAGTTGAGATATTTTTGTTAAGAAGATATTCTCCAAGACATGAATCCCATACCCTTTAATGATTAGACAAAGAGCAAACGACCACATTTGACAATTTTGGCTAACACAGACAAAAAAAAATAACAAATGAGCACATATAGATCATGAGAAGGGCGAATACCTGATCCTTGAAACCTCTTAAAAGCATTTCATCTGCTTCATCCAGTACAAACATCTTGATGTAATCTGGATGTAGTGACTGCCTCCGCAACATGTCAAACTCACGGGCAGGAGTACCAACAATATCATGGACTCCACTCAAGAGAATGCGCTGATCTTCCCGAAAGACTGCTGTTGTACAGATGGCCCATCAAGTAGTCAAAAAATGAATATGTTTTAATGTAGTTATCTCATGAAGCCCCTGACTTGACAAACAGGTTTGGAAGAAAATAAATAAGGAAAAGAAAAATAGAAACATGGTTAGAATCTCCTTTACCGTAAGCATATATGCCTCTCAGAAGGTTTTCTTGCAATCCCATGTGAAGAATTCTTCTCCATCAACCCCAAGTCTTCTCCAACCAATTCATACACCAAACACAAATATATCATTTTCAAGGAAGCTAAAATGCTTATTCTTCATAAGAAGGTCAACAATAAAGGCTAAAGAAAAAGAACATATTAGTATGTAAGTAGCAAAACCAAAAGGCAAATCTACTTTATTTATTGAAAGACTACAATAAACCTAAATTAACTCTGCTTAATATATCATAAATTTAAATTATGACAAAATCGTTAATCAGTGCGTGTTCTAATGCTTAATGAGATTGTAGTATGTAGCTCACATACCATGACATAGTTGATTCCAGTTCCCATCTTCACGACTTTATCTGGATGGTAATTGAAGACATGATCAACAATGTATGTAACGCCCAAGAATTTTGAATTTTCAATGAATTAAATTTTTATTTGATTATGTGGATTAAATGAATTTAATTGAGTTATTATGTGAGTAAGATGTTCGAAGGTCGTTCTATGACCTAGAATGTGTAGATGTGGTTAGTATTCTGGCTTTGTGCTAGAATTAATTGTTGTGAATTATGAAGACAAGAACGAAGGTTTTCTAAGATTGTTTGCGTAAAAACACTATTCATCCGATGACGTTCGGAGCTAGGGTTTGAAATTCAGAGAAACGCGTAATGTTAGAATATGACGATATTATGAAAAATCCAATAATATTACCGTTATGGCAAACAAAGTTTTCGCCTGCGGACTTAAAGCCTAAGGGTTTGTGAAAGAGGTTTCCGAAAGGGAAATGTAATGCGTATAGTCGTTTCGATTATTATACGTAAGGAATATGAGTATTATACTAGTATGTATACGAGTATGGTATGAAGAATAGTATGACGTATAATACGTGAGTAATACGCGTAGAATACAAGTTGTATTATTAGAGTATGAGTTAAGGATTTTATCCAATCCAATTGGACTTGGATTAATAAACAAGTCCAATGAATTAAGTATACAAGCCCAAGTCAAGGCCCAATATTAGATTGGTTAAAGCCCAATGTTAATTAATGTCAAGCCTAATCCAAAGAATTAAACCGTGGGTTGAACCAGCGGGTTAAGGGGTGGGTAAAACCCATGGGGCAACCCATGGGGATAACCCATGGGCAAGGTGCGCCGGCCACTTGGTGTGCAAGGCAAGTGTCACTTAGTCACCAAGTATTTTGCTTGGTGACAAAGTTGTAAATAAGCGAGGAGGTGCTAAATTGGACCATTTTGCCCCTCATTGTATTTTCTATAAATACAAGGCTTAGGTTGAGCTTTTGTGGTTTTACAAAGATTGACCAACATATATTGAGACAGAGAAAGAGATTGAAACACTAAATTCTTCTACTTCCAAGAAAACCAATAGACGTTTATCAAGAACGTTAACTACTTCAAAGGTAAATTCCTATAAACCGTAATCTTCATCCTTTTCAATTTCTTTATCATAGAAGAATCGTAGATTAGTGGAGAGCGTTTATTGTAAAGGCCTATTAATGACCAAATCATGGATAGGTCTTGACCAAATAGAAATCGTAAGTGTTTACGGAAGTAGAAAATATGGAAAGTCTTGAACGTGAACTTAGTTATAATTGAACGTTTTGGAAATTGTTGTAGCTAAGGTATGTGCATCTTGATTTGGGTAGGATGTAGATATGAAGTCCATGGAGTATTCCATGTGGTTTGGCATAGAGAACATTAGTAACAAAGTTATGGCGGATTTTACGAAAATAGACGTTAAATGTCGAAAACGTATAAAGTCCAGATTAAGGGTCAAAAGTTGTCGTGTGACTTGAAAATGTCGGTTTCCAATGTCAACATGTGAGATAAGGTAATTAAGAGTCGTTGGCGAAAGAATCGTCGCATTCCGACTTATAACGAAGAAAACGAGTATTGAACGGGCAAAAACGTTAAACGAACGCTAAAAAACGAACTTAAAGGTGAATTCCGAGTTAACGGATTCAAAAAGGTGAAATTCTTATACGAACACGTAAAGGATGTAATTTGTGACTTGTAGGAATTTGAATGGGTTAATTCGGATGTAAAACGAACAAATTAGGAAGCCGAGAGTTTTGCTAAAAAACAAAATCTGTTTTGGCTAATCGGTGCATGAGACTTCAAAATGCAAATACCAAAACTAGTATAGTGGTGGTGAAAGCATGCAGCTGAGACTCGGCCGAAAGTAACTGCTAACTCAAGCCGCAAATGCAAGCAAGAAGGGGGAAAAAGTTGACCAAGTTAGGTTTAGTTCCATTTTAAATGTAGACCTAAAGTAAGATGTTAAAGGTACTTAAAGTACACACCGAGACTTACTTTAAAACACTTATAAGATGTTAATGTAAGAAGAACGGGTAAGGTTTAATGGAAATTAAACGAAGAACACAAATACGTAATGAGTGAACCGTGAACGACGTTCAACGTTGGTAATTAACCATTTATGATCGAATGTCGGTTAAGGATGAAAGAACGTTAATGAACGTGACGAAGTATAAAGAGTTGAATCAACTTTAATAACGAAGTTAAAACAAGTAAGACCTAGAAGAGAAAGAAGTTGGTTAGAACCGTAAAGTGAGTTTGTTTGATAACTAATTACAGTGTGCTATGTGAATGTATCATGTAGATCCTATAAAGACTGAGAATAGTTGAAATATATATTCGAAGACGCTTGAAGGCAAGTCTTTCTTAACGCTTGTCTGACCTTCGTGTTAGTCAAGTTTTTACGTGATGCATGTTATACAATGCATGAATAGTAAATAGAAAAGAGTTGATGCCTGTTTTATTTTGGCTAGACAAGTATTGAAGAGTTGATTGATTTGTTACAAGTCTATTAATGTAGAACTGTTAACGCTATCCTATGCCGAGTATTTGGTATGGATGAGAAGGAAAATTTGTCTATGAACAAACAAAAGTATTTTCATCGATTATTCGATGGACACGCGAGGTTGCCAAATGTTAAACGTAAATACGTTTAACGTAAGAGTGTTGATCAACATAGAGTACAATAGGCTGATCACCTAGAAGTGCTCGTAATTTAAGACGGGTGGATGGCCTTAGTGCCGGATATCCTTTTCAAGTATGAAAATGAAAAGAGTATGTTCATGGTCTATTGACCGGTTCATCATTTCCTAAGCTATTATTTATGCTCTGAATTATCTGTATGAGAAGTATTAGTCAAATGTTTCATAATGCTTCATAGATAATTGTTCAGATATAGAATTAAAGCATGTATTTGTTGAGGTGATATTCATATGATTCGTTGTTAAGACTTGCTGAGCTAGTTATGCTCATTCTTGCTTGAACCATATGTTTGCACCTAAAGCCGAACGAACGTGGAGTTCTACGAGAGATAAAGGCAAGGCTAAGATGGACAATTAATCGTCCTGTAATAGACTAGTATATTTGTATGTAATATACTTATGAAGAACAACGAATGTATTCGGTTATGAACCCGGGAAAGTATTTATTACAAATGTAATACAAAGATAGTAATTACATTCATTTTGTTGTTATCTCAATGGAATGAATGTATGGATTGTAGTATCGTGGAGCACCATCTGTCGGGTTAGAAGATACCCAGATTTGGGGGCGTCACAGGTTGGTATCAAAGCATTAGGTTATAAAACTTAAGGGGGGAAGAACCTTAGGCTAATAACCTCGTAGGAAAGGAAGAGTATGAAGAAAGTTAACTCGAGTCAAATAAGTTAATAAGGTATTGAGGAAACTCAGTACCAAAAGATTTAAAAGATGGAAAGTAACCCTATATGGATTAAATGTGATTTGTGATTATATTATTGTGTATTATATACTAATCAATTTGTTATATGTTATTGTAGATGTCGGTTGATAGCTTGATATATAGGGATATACATGTGATCAGCGAGGAGTCCGTGAAACGAGTTGAGACAGTACCTGTGCCTATAGCAGACATACCTGTAGTGATTCTAGAAGAGTCAGAGCCTGAGGAATATTACTTGGAGGAGGATTATTTGGAGGAGACCATGGGGATAGCATCATATTTGAATATGATGATTGATATGGAGGATGACATAGAGGTAACATAGATTAATACGGTGATGCCTGCCCTAGAGTCTACACCTACTGAGACTATGAGGGCAATGTACCTCTCAGTGCTTGACCGTAACGTGCAACTACACAATATGGTGCAGCACCAGAAGGAAGAGATCAGTGATCTCTATGGGGCGAAAGAGTCTGCAGAGTCATACTATGAGATAGAGAACGATGAGAAAGTGCTTATGACTGACAAGGCCCAGGACTATAAGAACGAGGTCATAGAACTTCGCAAGAAACTGGTTGAAAAAGACCAGAAGATAGCACGAATGTCATATATAAATGACAGTGCGCACGATGATTTAAAGCTTAAGATAGTTTGTTATTCTATTGAGTCAGGACAGACTCCACATACTATAAGTTGAGATATTGTGTCGATTTTGGCAAACCAGAAGTATGAGAATGCTGTTAGGCAGTATTAGGAGTAGTATGATAAGTACTTTTGTGTAGTGACGTAAAACCCTCTTTTGTATAATTAAAGGGTAGTCTTTTTGTAAATCCCAATTTTTGTAGAAGTCAATTACGGGATGTATATGTAATAGCTTTTGGGCTATGTAAAGCAACTTGTAAATAGTTTTGAACTATGAAGAAGCATTTTAATATAAGGAAGTTTTTATTTTAAATTTGCTTTGTTGTGTATGAGTTATTGCCCAATTGTTTGACAACTAATAACGAAGTAAGTAAATAAGTAATAACGGAACTTTATTTATTTAATCAGAAATGCCGCCAAGAAGAAGACAACGTAACCAAGAGGTGGAATTGTATAATGAGAATGAGGGGGTCCTAATAACCCAATGAAAGAGTTCGTTAATTTATTAACGGCTGCATTTAACCAAACTGGGGGTAGAGCACCTGCAGGACCTAGAGTAGACGAACGACTACTTTTAAGGAATTTAAAAGTGTAGGTCAACCCGAATTTAAGGGAACAACGTACCCAATGGAGGCCCAGACATGGGTCAAGGAAATAGAGAAGTTGTTTGTTATTACAAACGTAGTGAGGCGCAAAAGACCTCTTTTGTGACCTATATGATGAAGGGGGAAGCCAACTACTGGTGGGAGGCTCACCAGGGTGGGGCTGGAGCAGAAGCTGTTACATGGGAATAGTTTAGGAAGGTATTCTTCGAGAACTATTTCCCTACTAACATGCAAGGGAGAATGGAGATTAAGTTCTTAGAACTTAAGCAGAGGGACACGACTTTTCCCCAATATGCGGACAAATTCAATGAATTGGCAAGGTTCGCTCCACACCAAGTGGACACGGAGGAGAGGAAGGCTCATAGGTTTGAGCAGGGCCTAAAACCCTAGCTCTATAGTAGAATATCTGTTTTTTAGAGTGCTTCTTACGGGACCATTCTGGAAAAGGCGATAATAGCGGAGGGTGGTAGCGAGGCGTTGACCCAATACCACAAAGATATGAAGAATAAGAGTAAGGGAGAGGGAGGAAATAAGGCAGAGGTTGCCAGTGGAAGTGGCAATATGCCTAAGAGGAATAATTTTAACCTTGGGAATACTGGGGCAAAACAAGGGGATCCTAAGCGGAGGATGGAGGCATGTAAGACATGCGGTAAGACTCATCTGGGAGTCTGCCTGAAAGGGAAGACTGGTTGTTATAACTGTGGGCAGGAGGGTCATATATCTCCCAACTATCCTAATCCTAAGAAAAGCCGGGGATATTTTGTTTGTGGGTTGGTAGACCACATGGCAAGAAATTGCCCAAAAAAAGGGGCGGAGGGTAGTAAGGGTTCTAGTAGTGGTAATTTAGTCATTATTGGACCAACACCATCAGTGGGTAGACCCTCAGCCCGAATGTTTAATATGACAGTCCAAGATGCGGTTGCATCAACGGATGTAGTAGCATGTATCATTCCAGTCAAAGAAATGAATGCTTATGTGTTATTTGACTCGAGTGCTACTTGTTCTTTTATAGCATGTGGATTTTCTCAGCAATTGGGATTAAATCCTGAAAAGTTAAAAATACCTTTGGACGTTAAGGTAGAAAACGAGGAGATAATTCCCATTGAACACATTCATAGGAATTGTTTCGTAGATATCATGGGTAATAGATTTTCGGTAGATCTTTTAGAAAGAGTGTGAACCTAAGGCTTCCTAAGAAACCTGGGGTGGTGTTTTATGGAAATAGATCATCGGACGTTCTTGTTGTCTAACAACCACCTACACAAGCTAGAAGATGTTGAAGAAGGGGTGTAAGGGTTATCCGTGTCATGTGGTGGATACCCAAAGAGTGGTAACATCATCGAAATGTATAATGCGTGGTACAAGAATTCGCAGATGTATTTCTGGAGGAGTTACCCGGTATTTCGCCGGATAGGGATGTAGAGTTTGTGATTGATTTGTTGCCAGGTACGGCACCAGTTTCAAAGGCACCATATAGGATGGCGCCAGTTGAGATGAAGGACTTAATGGTTCAGTTACAAGAACTATTAGATAGAAAGTACATTCAACCAAGTGTGTCACCGTGGGGAGCACCAGTGTTGTTTGTAAAGAAAAAGGACGGATCGTTACGACTTTGTATCGACTATCAAGAGTTGAACAAGTTAACGATTAAGAATAAATACTCGTTGCCCAGGATCGATGATCTATTTGATCAGTTAAAAGGGGCGAAGTATTTTTCTAAAATAAATTTGCGCACGGGGTATCAGCAACTGAAAGTGAGAAAGGAAGATATACCTAAGACGGCGTTCAGAACTCGTTATGGGCATTACGAGTTTTTGGTTATGTCGTTTGGGTTGACGAATGCGCTAACGGCATTCATGGATATGATGAACAGAGTGTTCAAACAATATTTAAACCAGTTCGTCGTAGTGTTCATTGATGATATTCTAGTCTATTCCAAGACGCCAGAAGATCATGCTGAACATCTAAGAATAGTGTTGGAAACCCTACGGAGGGAGAAGTTGTATGCGAAATTCACTAAGTGTGAATTTTGGCTCGAACGAGTGCAGTTTCTAGGACATGTTATAGACAAAAATGGCATCTCCGTAGATCCAGCGAAGGTGGAAGCAGTGAATGAGTGGGAGCAACCGAAAATGCCGACCGAGGTTAGGAGTTTTCTAGGGTTAGCGGGATACTATAGAAGGTTCATTCAGGACTTTTCTAAATTAGCTACTCCGCTGACAAATCTGACAAGGAAGTCAATGAAGTACGAGTTAACAGAAAAGTGTGAGCGTAGTTTTCAAGAACTAAAACGAAGGTTGAGTGAGGCACCTATATTATCTTTACCAGATGATACGGGGAATTTTATAGTTTATATCAATGCTTCACATAGAGGACTAGGTTATGTGCTTATGCAGCATGGCAAGGTCATTGCGTATGCGTCACGTCAGTTAAAAGATTATGAGAAGGTCTATCCTACTCACGACCTAGAATTGGCAGCTGTGGTGTCTAAAATATATCTTCACACAGAAGGAGTTGAACATGAGGCAGAGAAGGTGGTTAAAATTGATTAAAGATTACGATTATGATATCTTATATCATCCAGGAAAGGCAAATGTAGTAGCATACGCGTTGAGTCGGAAGGGTAGAGAGAAACTGTCAATGATAACGACTCAGAATGAGTTAATAACAGAGATGACGAGGATGGAATTAGAAGTTAAGCTACCAAGGGAAATGAGGGAGATGTTATTTGCAATAGAAACTCGACCAACGATAGTGGAACGGGTTAAGGAAGTACAAATTGAGTACCAAGAATGCGAAGCGATGAAGAAGATAATGAAGGATGAAGTGCAGACTAAGTATAACCTTGATAAAGAAGGTTTACTTCGTTTTGAAGGAAGAATTTGGGTTCCAAATAATTCCAAGTTGAAGGAAGAGATTATGTGCGAGGACCATAGTTCAAGGTACTCGATACATCCTAGTAGTACTAAGATGTATCAAGACCTTCGTCAGAACATTTGGTGGCCGAACATGAAGAGGGAGATTGCAGAATATGTTAGTTAGTGCTTAACTTGTCAGAAAGTTAAGGCTGGACACCAAAGACCAAGTGGACTGATACAAGCACTGGAGATTCCGGAGTGGACATGGGAGCATATCACCATGGACTTTGTGGTGGGACTTCCAACGACTAGAAAAGGATACGATGCTATTTGGGTAATAGTGAATCGGTTAACTAAATCGGCTCATTTTCTACCAATAGGAGTTAGGTATAACCTACAACAGTTAGCTAAGCTTTATGTCAAAGAAATCATTTCTAGACATGGAGTACCTGTTTCGATTGTCTCCGATCATGATCCACGATTCACGTCAAACTTTTGGAGGAGTTTGCAAAAGCAAATGGGAACACAGTTGAGATTGAGTACGGCGTATCATCCACAGACGGATGGGCAAAACGAATGGACAATTCAAACGCTAGAAGATATGTTAAGATCTTGCGTTATGGATTTCAAGGGGAGTTTGGACGAACATCTACCGTTGGTAGAATTCACTTACAACAATAGTTTTCACGCTAGTATAGGCATGCCGCCTTACGAAGGTTGCCAGATGGAAGGAAGTGTAGAACACCACTTTGTTTGGGATGAAGTAGGTGAACGCCGAATGTTGGGACCTCGAGATGGTACAACAAACGGCAGACATGGTAAAGTCGATAAGAGTTCGATTAGTAGCGGCTCAAGATGAGACAACTAAGTATGCGTATCCTCATCGAGAGAAGAGGGAGTTTGAAGTAGGGTCTTATGTCTTTCTAAAAGTATCGCCTTGGAAAGGGAAGATACATTTTGGAAAGAAAGGGAAGTTAAGTCTGAGGTTTGTAGGACCTTTTGAGATTTTAAGAAGGGTAGGAGAGGTAGCTTATGAAGTAGCCTTACCTCCAGAAATGGAAAGAATACACAATATGTTTCACGTGTCTATGTTGCGTCCTTATAAACCAGACTATAAGCAAGTAATAGAGTATGAGTCTATTCAAGTAGAAAAAGACTTAACGTATGAAGAACTTTCGATTCAGATTATTGATATGAAGGAACAAGTCTTGAGAAATAAAGTAATACCTTCCATAAAGGTAATTTGGAGTAACCACGATGCTGAAGAAACAACGTGGGAGCTCGAAAGTAAAATGAAGGAAAAGTTTCCTCATTTGTTTATGTAAGAGTAGCGAGATTCTGGGGACAGAATCCTGAAAGTAGTATGCACACAAGCCAATCATGTTTGATGATAAAGCATATACTTTGTAACAATCTTATTCATTTATTAATAAAAAGTATTAATTTATTAAAGGCTTTTAATTATCTACATGATGTCGCTTTTATAATATGTGATAAACCCATAGTTTTAAGCAATGCTTTTAGAATAATGATGATGATCATTCTAATGAGATCTAAATTCTTAGAAAGCTTAAAACTAAAATAGTTCCCAATCATTGGATTACTAAATTGGGATTAGTGAATCCGGATAGATTGGTACATACGTTACTTGCTCATTGGATGAGGATGATTGATCTCATGATCATTTGTGTGGAGACACTAAAGCAAGTATGTAGGTGCTTATTAGAGAATAAGTTCACCGAACGTGGGCTCGCTAAGGAATACCTAATGGAGTTTTATTTGCTCACAATAGGAATTCTCAGTAGTGATAGTAGTACAAGTAATCCTTGGACTTGAGATCATCATAGTATCTTGTGTATGATGAGTTATACTTTGACTTATTCCTTAAGACCCTTAGGGTATATCAAAGGGTATGCTTGGGTATAATAAGTTGTATATGGAGATAATGTATGATCAATAAAGAATCTACCACTTCTAATAAAAGAAGAGAAATGTCCTATGTGATTCGATAAATGACAACCCAAAGAGTCCTTGGCGTAAGGCGTAATGAAATTAGAAAGGAGTTTCTAATTTGCATTATTTGAGTCAGTGCATTTAAGAGTCGAAAATACATATAATTAAATAAAATAAGACTTGACAAAGAATTCCATGTCTTATATTTAATTGGGACATTGTATGGTGGAAGGATTGAATTGTACGGGTAACTATTTACTCAAAGGTTCTTTAATGATTAATGTTGAAATCTATATTATCCGGAAAGTCGCTGATCGCTAGGGGAGGCTTATCCCTATTGTAGAATAAATATTATTTAAATAAATTAATTGTTTAATTTATTTATTTAAATAAGATTAGAATTGTTCTAATTGATTTATTCACAACCTGGTTTAATATGGAGAACCTAAAGGGTCACACCATAAAAAAGGAAGAATAATTATTTAAGAAGTTAATGGCATAATCGTAATAATATGTTATGTATATTTAATTTAATCTATGGTGATAGAATAAATTAAATAGCTTAATATTTATTATTTAATATTTTAGAAATATTAAATATAAATTAATAAGAGGAGTCTTATTAATATTATTACAATTATTATTATTTTAATTTCTAAAAGAGTTTAGGAATTAATTTAATATAAGTACTTTCATTTATTCCTAATAAGATTAGGGAGGTTAAATTAATTAAAAGAGTTTAATTAATTATCCCTAATAAGATTAGGGAGCTTAATTAATTAAAAGAATTAATTAATTAAAACCCAATTCCTTAATTGTTAAGGTGGGTTGCCCACATCTATAAATAAGAGGAGTCTTATTATGGGTGGTATGGGTTGTTGACTTTAACAAAGCACGTAATAATTCCAAGTTGTTGGGAGTATGCCTTTTATATAGAGATAGAAAACTAGGGTTTGATCCAAAACACCCCATCTTCTTGAATTCTTATTATTCATTGGTGGATCACCTCTGAGGCCAAACATATGGGTGGCTAACGCCGATCAAAGGAAGGAACCAAATCCGGTGGATTCAAGATCGAACGCGAAAGGATTTGGAGGTGAACTTGCACTGAGGAAGCTCGATCTTCAAGGGTATGATTTATTCTTTATCTTTTCGCTTAATTAATAATTGTGCATAAAGGATGATCCGGGTTTATGGTTTGTAAATTTTTAAACTCGATTTTTACACGCTCTTAGCATTAATTTTGCAATTTGATCAAAGCATACGTGAATATAACAAACCTAATAAAGGGCATCGAGCCAAACCTTTATGCGAATTATTAATTGTTCAAATTTGATATGTATATTGATATGTGTTTAGAACAATTTAATTGGGCATAATTTTATTGTATAAAATTTATTTATAAAAAAAAAAAAAAAAAATTCGCGAATTTTTTTTTTTACCGATATTCACGTGGCTGCTGGAAGGGATCACGTAGTCCCTTTACATGAAAAGGCATGGCAGGAGCTTGTTACTTTTTGGAAGCATGTGCACGGTTTTTGACAAGTCAAAGAAAAAAAAAATGAAGCAACAGGAAAGTTCGGCCATATTGAAAATCAAAGTTACGAATTGGTTAACAAGCAACGTGGTAGCTTCTCTTTTTTCTTTTTTTTTTAAAGGAATTACCGTGATTACTATATATATATATATATATATATAATATATATACCGTATAATATTATATTCTAGATTAATATATATATATATATATATATATATATTATATATATACTAATAATATATATATATATATATATATTATTCTCAATAATTTTATAATTAAAATAAAAGTTTATTTTAATTTTAAATAAAAAGTTTATTTTAATTTTAAAATAAAGATTTTATTTTAATTTTAAAATTAAATTTCATGCTAACTAATTAGAGTTGGAATTGGATTCCATGCTAACTAATTGGAGTTGAAATTGGATTACATATTTCCTTAAATAAAAGAGTTTGTTTAGATATGAAATAAGATTTCATATTATTCAAAATAAATGAGTTTATTTGTGAATAGGAAAGAGAATCCTAATTTCCTTAAATAAAGGAGTTTATTTAGATATGAAATAGATTTCATATTATTCAAAATAAAGGAGTTTATTTGTGAATAGGAAAGAATATCCGTGTTTCCTTTTAATTAAAGATTTTTTTTTACATGGAATTGATTCTATAATTAATTAAAATAAAAGAGTTTATTTTAATTAAAGATTATTTTTTTTACTTGGAATTGGATTCCATAATTAATTAAAATAAAGGAGTTTATTTTGATTAAAGATTTTGATTAAAATAAAATAGTTTATTTTATTCAAAATTAGATAAATTAAAATAAAATAGTTTTATTTTGATTTAAATTTGGATTAAAATAAAGGAGTTTATTTTGATTCAAAAATAGATTTTATACTAACTAAATTTGCCCATTAAATGATATCAATATATATATTAAATGTTTATTATTCATAAGATGAATGTTATTTATCGATGCATATGATGATGTGTATGATAATAAATGGGATTGATTATGGACAATCGACCAATGTGATTGGATTTTATTTTAGTTGGATGCATGAATGTATGGGTTTTATTAAATGGGGTCTCACAGACTGCCTTCTCTAATTTTTTCTTAATGTAAATTCTATTCCCTCCTATGTACTTCCCTCGATCACGATCAAGGTTTCTATTTATTTTAAATAGTTTTGTAATAGAATAGTTAAATTAATTTTGAAAAATTGGAGATCAAGGAGCAAGGAGCGCTTGAAGACCCGCTTGTAATGGAGCCCGGGTTTAAATGTAATAGTTATATTTAAATATTATTTCTTGCACCCCTGGGGTTTGACCTTTTGGTTCACTTGGTGGCTCTAGTGAACCAAACTAGAATAAAAGTCCATAATCAATCCGTAGAATATAGTATTCTATATGTGCATGCTATACTATATATATTATATATTATGCGAACATGCTTCGCATGTTCATTAATATGACGCGTATTTTATATATATATATGCAATGCCGCTTAAACAAGATGAGAGACAAATTAATAACAAACCCCTCAATTTTTTATATTAAGTCCTAAGCGCTCAAAGATATTTGGAATATCGAACGTCGCTTTCTAGCATGATAAAATTAATAGAGTATTAAATATTTAATATGAGTTTGTTGTGTCACCACAAGGCAAGTATTAAGTATTTAAGATGTTAATTTATCACATTTGATGCTTATAAAGAAAATTGAACAATATTGTTTTGTTGTGTCACCACAAGGATGATATTTTTCTTTTTGAATATATGGAGTGCTAGGTTGACTTAACTTGGATAATTTTGATTCGGATGTGCCACCACTTGATCAAAATAATCTAAGAGGCAAAATACAAGGAGTCAGATAGTTGATGTAATTGACAAAAGTTGTCTACCTATTTATTTATATATAGTTTGTTGTGTCACCACAAGGCTATATACATTTGAAATGAGATCCTTATTCTCACTAGCAAATCTTTAATTAGATTTTGCCGAACTATATAAGTGAGGTAATATAGTTTGAAGAAAATAGTGGGAGATACCAAATTAAAACAAGACCTAAATTATTTTGGTAATTAATAATATAATGTATGTTAAAATGTTGTTAATTACAAATTCATTTACGTGAATTTTATAATGTCTAAAATTACTATCATCATGGGCATATTAGATGCTAAATTAATCGTAATCAATTAAACTGGATTGGTTAAGGAATTTGAGAATAGTTCTCATGGTCGAAAAGTTATCTTATGTCCTTAATACGCCTATCCTCGCAATGGTTGCGCATAATACCTCGAGGAAGAGATTGCTACTTTTAGAAAGTGGCAAGATGATGCACAATTGGCTCAATGCATCATTCTCGTATCCATGAGTAACAAGCTTCAAATACGACTGAAACTATGGATACTTCTACTATACTCCCCGCACGCCAAGTAGTTGATGGTGAGGAAAGTAGGACCGATAGATATCGATATCTAAGGAGCTCTTCCGATCTAGAATGGCCAATGGCACTATAGTATGCATAAAAAGTTCTTAACATAATCAATTTGATTGATCAATTAGGACAACCGGTTTTGTCATGGATGGAGAGTTGAGCCAAGATTTGATCTTGCACTCACTCCCTACTCTTTCACAATTGTTGTGAATTTTTCATATGAACAAGCTAGATATCGCCTTTTTGATTTGCTTAACATGTTGAAAAATGATGAGAGTCACTTTCCAACCAAGAAAGACCATGTCTTACTAGTAGGGCCAAAGGATCTTTTGAAAAGAAGAACGATTCAAAGAAGGTAAAATGTAAAGGCAAAAACAAAGGATAATAAGAACAAAACCGACACGGATAGCAAAGGAGTTTGCTTCCACCGCAATAAGCCTTGACACCGGAAAGAAATCATGAGAAGCATCTTGCAGAGGCTAACCAAAAGAAGCTTAGTGAAGTTTCTACATAATACGCTTTTTTGTTCATGATTGAAATAAATTTTTCTTTAAGTCAAGGTTCTACTTGGGTATTGGATACCGACTTTGGTTATCATAAATATAGATTTATGAAGGGACCAAGCGTAAGTAGAAAGCTAAACAAATATAAGTAATCCTATGTGCGGAAATGTAGCAAAGGTTGCCATATTAGCCATAGAAACTTATAGTTTAGCAATGCCTACGGAAAATCTATTAAGTCAATAAGTTGTTATTGTATTCTAGTTCTTGTTAGAAATATTATTTCTATTTTATTGTTGGACAATAAAATTTTTGGTATTATAATTAAGAACAATTGTTGTTCTATTTATAATAATAATGTTTTGTATAGAATCGAATATTACTTAATGGATTTTGTATACTGACTTACATGAAAATTATTTTGCATATTGAACAAATTAGTATAAGAAAAGGAGATTATCATTCAAAGAGTTGAATGTGTGTATTTGTTGAATACAAGTGTGAATTATTTGAAAGGTTCAAAGAATTCAAAAGTGAAACAAATTGGCAAAAAGTATTAAGATTCTTTGATTAGATCAAGGAATAAATACTTGTGCAATAAGTTTCTAGATCATCTCAAATGGTTTTCTCATAATGGACACATCTTGATACGCAATAATTGATTGATGTATTTGAATGAAAAATCGTACCTTATTGGACATGGTGCGGTCCATAATGATTTTACCGACATTCCAGTATCCTTCTGGGATAATGTCCTAGAAATGGGTGCATATCTAAGAAAATGGTAACCTCAAAATCCGGCCCCAAGACTCCATAAAAGTTATGGACAGGGAGGATTCCTAATCTTAAGTATGTTAAGATAAGGGGTTGTCCAACTTATGTGAAAAGGTTTCAAAGGATAAGCTTGGGACAAGATTTTATAAGTGTCGATTTGTGGGACATCCTAAAGTAAGTTTAGGGTATATGTTCTATAATCCTACTTAGCAAAAGGTGTTTGTTATGAAACACGCTTTCTTCTAAGATAAAGGTGTTTATCATCATTGAAGGGGCTAGTGGAGGATAATAGATCTTGAAGAGTTCAAGAACCACAAAACACTATAAGTCAAATAAGAGGAACCTATAGATAGACCTATTGTACCACAAACCGAATCGTAAATCGAATAGTACCAAGATACCTAGAGGTATGGATTCATCATAGATGATGATGATGAGGCACGATCATAGAAGATGATGATCCGAGTTACATACGATGAGGTAAGAGTTCTAGTGTGTACAAAAGAGACAAGGGGAGCGCGCGTGACATTCCTAGTATTATATATTGATATACTACTACGGATAAGGAATGACATACTAATGCTACAATCAAGAAAAGATAAAGTTGTCTCAAACATTCCTCCATGAATGATTTGGGAAGAGTATCTTAATTGGGGATAAAATCTATATAGATAGATACAAGAGGATGCTCGACTTAACCCAAGGAACGATATTCATTTGATGCTAAAGTCGCTTAGCATGGCAAACTCCAAGAGATGTCTCACGTGTCGATGAGCTATGGAGTGTATCTCTTTAATAGTCCCCACAGACTCCAAAAGAGAGATCACATGAGTAACTATCATGTATGCAATGAAATATACGAGACCGATGTTGATCACCATATTCGGAGAAGTTCACCGTGAGTCGCTGAAAACATCTTAAAGTTCTTAACCTAAGACTAAGGATGTGATCATATTCATGGTGGGTCTAAATTAAAACTAGAGGGCTTAATGCACTCAAGTTTTTCGTATTGCACTAAGATGACAAAAAATCCACTTTAAGGTACAGCGTTATCTTGAACAAAGGTGCAAAAGAATTGAAAGGTTCCAAACAAAGAAAGAGTTGCTTTGGTTTAGTGATAAAGACAAAGTATATAGCTATAAATGAAGTCGCAAGTTGATTGCTTGGATTAATAGTTCATTACGTAACTAGAATAGTTCCTAAGTCTCATCTTGGATCTAAACATGTGTTGTGGCACTTTCATTTGATTATTAGAATAATTGAAAGATGGGAAATCACTATAGAGATAGTGGACTCTCATGAACAACATTACATATCCATTAACTAAAGCTTATCTAATGTTGCAGGATAATCGCCACTTAGAGAAGAAGAGTATAAGTTACCATGACGATCGGCTTTAGTGCAAGTGGGAGATTGAAAGTAGTATGCACACAAGCCAATCATGTTTGATGATAAATCATATACTTTGTAACAATCTTATTCATTTATTAATAAAAAGTATTAATTTATTAAAGGCTTTTAATTATCTACATGATGTCGCTTTTATAATATGTGATAAACCCATAGTTTTAAGCAATGCTTTTAGAATAATGATGATGATCATTCTAATGAGATCTAAATTCTTAGAAAGCTTAAAACTAAAATAGTTCCCAATCATTGATTACTAAATTGGGATTAGTGAATCCGGATAGATTGGTACATACGTTGCTTGCTTTCATCGATGAGGATGATTGATCTCACGATCATTTGTGTGGAGACACTAAAGCAAGTATGTAGGTGCTTATTAGAGAATAAGTTCACCGAACGTGGCTCGCTAAGGAATACCTAATGGAGTTTTATTTGCCGTCAATAGAATTCTCAGAGTGATAGTAGTACAAGTAATCCTTGGACTTGAGATCATCATAGTATCTTGTGTATGATGAGTTATACTTTGACTTATTCCTTAAGACCCTTAGGGTATATCAAAGGGTATGCTTGGGTATAATAAGTTGTATATGGAGATAATGTATGATCAATAAAGAATCTACCACTTCTAATAAAAAAGAGAAATGTCCTATGTGATTCGATAAATGACAACCCAAAGAGTCCTCGGGTTAAGCGTAATGAAATTAGAAAGGAGTTTCTAATTTGCATTATTTGAGTTGTGGCATTTAAGAGTCGAAATACATATAATTAAATAAAATAAGACTTGACAAAGAATTCCATGTCTTATATTTAATTGGGACATTGTATGATGGAAGGATTGAATTGTACGGTAACTATTTACTCAAAGGTTCTTTAATGATTAATGTTGAAATCTATATTATCCGGAAAGTCGCTGATCGCTAGGGAGGCTTATCCCTATTGTAGAATAAATATTATTTAAATAAATTAATTGTTTAATTTATTTATTTAAATAAGATTAGAATTGTTCTAATTGATTTATTCACAACCTATTAATATGGAGAACCTAAAGGGTCACACCATAAAAGGAAGAATAATTATTTAAGAAGTTAATGGCATAATCGTAATAATATAAAGTTATGTATATTTAATTTAATCTATGGTGATAGAATAAATTAAATAGCTTAATATTTATTATTTAATATTTTAGAAATATTAAATATAAATTAATAAGAGGAGTCTTATTAATATTATTACAATTATTATTATTTTAATTTCTAAAAGAGTTTAGGAATTAATTTAATATAAGTACTCTCATTTATTCCTAATAAGATTAGGAGGTTAAATTAATTAAAAGAGTTTAATTAATTATCCCTAATAAGATTAGGGAGCTTAATTAATTAAAAGAATTAATTAATTAAAACCCAATTCCTTAATTGTTAAGGTGGGTTGCCCACGTCTATAAATAAGAGGAGTCTTATTATGGGTGGTATGGGTTGTTGACTTTAACAAAGTACGTAATAATTCCAAGTTGTTGGGAGTATGCCTTTTCTATAGAGATAGAAAACTAGGGTTTGAGCCAAAACACCCCATCTTCTTGAATTCTTATTATTCCTTGGTGGATCACCTCTAGAGGCCAAACATATGGGTGGCTAACGTTGATCAAAGGAAGGAACCAAATCCGGTGGATTCAAGATTGAACGCGAAAGGATTTGGAGGTGAACTTGTACCTGAGGAAGCTCGATCTTCAAGGGTATGATTTATTCTTTATCTTTTCGTTTAATTAATAATTGTGCATAAAGGATGATCCGGGTTTATGGTTTGTAAATTTTTTAAACTCTAATTTTTACACGCTTCCGCATTAATTTTGCAATTTGATTGCGCACATGAATATAACAAACCTAACAAATCCATACCAAGAATTTCGAATTTTCAATGAATTAAATTTTTATTTGATTATGTGGATTAAATGAATTTAATTGAGTTATTATGTGAGTAAGATGTTCGAAGGTCGTTCTATGACCTAGAATGTGTAGCTGTGGTTAGTATTCTGGCTTTGTGCTAGAATTAATTGTTGTGAATTATCAAGACGAGAACAAAGGTTTTCTGAGATTGTTTGCGTAAAAACACTATTTATTCGATGACGTTCGGAGCTTGGGTTTGAAATTCTGAGAAACGCGTAATGTTAGAATATGACGATATTATGGAAAATCCAATAATATTACCGTTATGGCAAACGAAGTTTTCGCTTGCGAACTTAAAACCTAAGGGTTTGTGATAGAGGTTTTCGAAAGGGAAATGTAATGCGTATAGTCATTTTGATTATTATACGTAAGGAATATGAGTATTATACAAGTATGTATACGAGTATGGTATGAAGAATAGTACGACGTATAATACGATTATTATATGAGTATTATACAAAGAGAATACGTGAGTAATACGCGTAGAATACGAGTTGTATTATTAGAGTATGAGTTAAGGATTTTATCCAATCCAATTGGACATGGATTAATAACCAAGTCCAATGAATTAAGTATACAAGCCCAAGTTAAGGCCCAATATTAGATTGGTTAAAGCCCAATGTTAATTAATGTCAAGCCCAATCCAAAGAATTAAACCGTGGGTCAAACCGACGGGTCAAGGGGTGGGTAAAACCCATGGGGCAACCCATGGGAATAACCCATGGACAAGGTGGGCCGGCCACTTGGTGTGCAAGGTAAGTGTCACTTGGTCACCAAGTATTTTGATTGGTGACAAAGTTGTAAATAAGTGAGGAGGTGCTAAATTGGACCATTTTGCCCCTCATTGTATTTTCTATAAATACAAGGCTTAGGTTGAGCTTTTGTGGTTTTACAAAGATTGACCAACATATATTGAGAGAGAGAGAGAGAGAGAGCTAGAAACACTAAATTCTTCTACTTCCAAGCAAACCAATAGACGATTATCAAGAACGTTAACTACTTCAAAGATAAATTCCTATAAACCGTAATCTTCATCCTTTTCGATTTCTTTCTCATAGAAGAATCGTAGATGAGTGGAGAGCGTTTATTGAGAAGTCCTATTATTGACAAAATCATGGATAGGTCTTGACCAAATAGAAATCATAAATGTTTACAGAAGTAGAAAATGTAGAAAGTCTTGAACGTGAACTTAGTTATAATTGAACGTTTTGGAAATTATTGTAGCTAAGGTATGTGCATCTTGATTTGGTTAATATGTAGATATGAAGTCCATGGAGTATTCCATGTGATTTGGCTTAAAGAACATTAGTAACGAAGTTATTGCGGATTTTGCGAAAATAGACGTTAAACGTTGAAAACGTATAAAGTCCGGATTAAGGGTCAAAAGTTGTCGTGTGACTTGAAAACGTCGGTTTCCAATGTCAACATGTGAGATAAGGTAATTAAGAGTCGTTGGCGAAAGAATCGTCGCATTCCGACTTATAACGAAGAAAACGAGTATTGTCACGACCGAGAAATTTGGTTCTTATTGTAAAATGATTTAAATAAATTAAATAATAATAAAATCATATTCCATGTGTTATAAAGATGGTTGTCATTGTATAACCTATTGATGTTAGAATGTCGTAGTATTTGAGCTGCTTGGATGAATTAAAGTGTTTGAATTTCCAAGATGAAAATAAAAGTTTTTCGAGAAATTTGCCGAAAAACACTATTCATCGGTATTTGCTCGGGATATAATTTTGGGTTTCTGAGAAAAACGTAATAATGAAATAACAAGGTAAGATGGATTATGTAATAAAAATGTAGGTTAACCTTATAAAAGTTATAAAAGTTATAAACTTATTATAAGTTAACCTTGAATGTTAAGTATGAAAATATGAATTGGTAATGAGTTTATTAAGAGAAGTAATAAGGATGTAAAAGAACTTATACGATCCTATGAATCATAAGTAAAGTTATATGTTGAGAACATATAAAGAATGATGATTAAGAAACTTTAATTGTCATAAGTCATGAACAATAAAATCTTAAGTAGTTTATAATTTGACAAGTTATAAGCTCATGAAGAATAAGTCCAAAATCCAATAATGATTATAAGTTGTTGTAATAAGTAGGTTGAGATGTTTACATGATGAATGGAAGTCATTTGTAATGTTGAACAAATCATAAGAATGAAAATTTGCTGAAAATTGCACTTCAGCTGATTTATAATCGTCGAATTCAGTAAAATTCTCGAATGGAAGTCAAATTTTGTGTTTGATCACTTTAACCATTGTTTTCCAATGGAGTCAAGTCATATTTGGCATTTAAGAGTCATGGACTCAAAATGACCGGATTCTTACTTAGAACGAAGAACGAAAGGCCGAACGCTCACGAACGCTTATCGCTTTCGCTAAAATGAACCAATAGGTGTATTTTTAGCAAACGAAGCCAAATAGATAAAATTCTTGCATGATCATGTAGATTACATAATTTATGAATCGTAGGCTTTTGACTGAGCCAATTCGGACTTATAACGAAGAAGTTATGAGTCTAGGAAGTTCACAAAATTCACAAACTGAAATTGTTTTCTAGTGCACAGAGTCAGCCATGCTACAACAACCCTAAGCAAAACGAAGTCGCGTCAAGCATGAAGGTAAACAAAGTCCGAAAGTACATTGCAAGAGTTCATGCCAGCAATACGAACCATAGTATAATATGTGGCGCCCAATTTCCATGAACAAAGACAAAATCTTCTAGAGAGTGAGTACAAATGCTGCCCATTAAGTAAGGACTCAAATACAAATAGCCAAGTCCGGACAATGCTAGTAAGCTCGTCATACCACAACGCAAGATGTAAGTATAAAAGTGAAAGCCGCAAATACCACCCTCGTAACAAGAATGGTAATGAATATTTTAAGTACAAAGAAAAGAAAGCTAATTGATTTAAAAGTATACACAACTTAAGGAATGTAATGTAACATTGTTTAAACTTTGTTAAACCTTAAGGATGTTGTATAAAGGTTGAGATAACCTAGTCAAATATAAATGCAAGGATAATGATAAACTGGAACGAATAGTAACTGAATCTAATACACAATTAGATTGAAATGAAGGGTATAATATAGTCATATACATACTTGATTATATGTGACCTAATGTAAGGCATTATGTGATCATGTATTGTAGATACTTGAAAGACTTGAACATAAAGTTAATATAGCGTAGCAAATGCTAAAGAAAAGTATTCTAACTCTTGTCTCACCTCATCTCAACAAGTTTTTGAGGTTCATGTATTCTTTCAATTAATTAAGGTATGTTGAAGTTAAAGCCAATTCATTTGGCTAGACTTGATGTATTGACAATCAATTCATTTACTATCAAATGTTACTATCTTTAGTCAACTACTTGATGGTTTTCAAAAGAAGACTGAAATGTTAAACAAATGTTTTGTCAGGTAAAATGACAGGCACGTGAGGTTGCCAAATGCTTAAACGTGCATACGTTTAATGGATGTAGTGTTGATCAACATAGAGTACAATAGGCTGATCAACTAGAAGTGCTCGTAAGTAATATCAGGCTTACGGACTTGCTTCCGGGTTGTCTTTTTCCAATAAAGAATGAATACTCGAGGTCTCTGACAGAAGTGAATGTTTTACTAAATATTGTTGTTATTGTAAAACATTTTAGAAGAAAAGATGAAGTGCTATTTTGAATTATCAATAGTACTTCATAACTATTGTTCAGTTATCAAAGATATACGATTTGTATGTGACAAGCATGTTGTTATTAAATTGTTATACTTGCTGAGCTAGTTATGCTCACTTTTGCTTGTACCATATGAATGCAGCTAAGACTGAATGTCCCGAAGGATCGAAAAAGGATAAAGGAAAAGCTAAGGCAGATTACTAAGTTGTCTTGTAATAGTATAGGTCTATTGTTGTAATGTAACTGATATTATGACAAAGAACCTTTGTAATGGGTATAGAACCTGGGAAATGTAAATATTACTTTAAATATATAGAAGTTATGTTCGTTCTTTGAGACTTTTCAATTGAATGAATGTATGAATGTTGTACAGTATAGCTCCATCTGTCGGGTTAGAAGATACCCGGATTTGGGGGTGCTACAAGTTGGTATCAAAGCCTAGGTTATAAAACTTAAGGGGAAAAGTAGAACCTTAAGTCATAACCTTAAGAAAGAATAAAGAAGTAAAAGATGGAAAGTAACTCTATAAAAATGCATTATATTATGTTATGTATTTCTATTATTTTACTGACGTGTACTAGTCAAACTATATTGTTTTATTGTCGATGTCAGGAGAAAATAATATGTATACAGATTTACATGTAGTCAGCGAGGATTCGGTTAATCGGGTAGAGATACTACCAAATCCCGTAGCAGTAGAACCAGAGTTGGTGACAATCGAGTCTGGAGACTCGGACGATTTAGACTACATGTCTATATTTGATGGCATGCTAGAAGAGGAGGTGGACGTGATGTCCTTTGACCAGGTTCCACCTATAGAGGACCAGGTTCCACCTACTGAGGAAATGTCTACGGGGGAATCGATGAAGGCATTGTTTATGTCGGTATTGGATAGGAATGTCCATTACTGCCAAGAGGTTAAGGAGTTGAAAGAGGAACTGCAAACTGCCCGTGAAGATAAGGCTAGCATGGAGGGAATGTGGGAAGAAGAGCATGATGATAGAGTTCTAGCTAAGGACAAGGTCCGAGAGCTGAAATGTGAAGTCTTTGAGCTCAAGCAGGAGCTAAAGACTAAAAAGAGGAAGTTGGAGAGGATGTCCTATATTTATAGGAGTTCTCATATAGATTTCCAGCAGCAGGTAGCTGGATATCAGATAGAAGCAAGGCAGACCCGACACACTATCAGTAGGGATGTAATTGCTAGTCTGGCCAGTAAGGATTTCGAGAATGCCCTACGACAGATGTAGTCTAGCAATAGCTAGAATAGAATAAATATGTAAATATTATGTATCTAGTAGTGACGTAAACCCCTCTTTTGTATAACAAAGGGTAGTCTTTTGTAAATCCCAATTTTTGGAAAGTAATTGCGGGATGGTAATGTAATCAGCTAAGGCTGGGTAACGTAAACAATGTAGTGTTAAACTACAAGTTATGAATCAATATAAGTCTTTTTATGGAATATGTTGAGTAATGAGTATGAGTTGTTGTTTTATTACAAATAATAACAAACCAACAAGAATAAAGTAATAATGATGTGTTGTTTTCTTATCAGCAAAATGCCGCCAAGAAGGAGACAACAAAATCAGGGCGCTAATGTTAACCAACCGGAGGGTGGTCCAGTTAATCCAATGCAGAACTTTGTTAATCTTTTAACTACCAGATTTAATAGAGCGAAATAATGTACCATATTCCTGGAGTAGTACGAGCTACTACTTTTAAGGATTTCAAAAGTGTTGGTCCGCCGGAGTTCATAGGAACTATGGACCTTATAGAAGCCCAGACTTGGGTAAAAGAAATTGAGAAAGCATTTGTAATAGTAAATGTTGAGGAGGGTCAAAAGGTTTCCTTTGCAACCTATTTGATGAAAGGAGAGGCCAACTTCTGGTGGGAGGCAAAGCAGCCTAGGGCCAATATAGGAAACCTAACGTGGGAGAGGTTCAAGGAGATTTTCTTCGAGAACTATTTTCCCACGAGTATGCAAGGGAGGATGGAGATGAGGTTTCTTGAATTGAGACAAGGGGATATGACAGTTCCCTAGTATGTTACCAAGTTTAATGAACTGGCACGATTCGCTCCACATCAAGTGGACAGTGAAGTGAGAAAGGCTAGAAGATTCGAGCAGGGCTTGAAACCTTGGCTATATAGACGAATCTCTGTGTTACAAAGTACTTCCTTTGGAACCATACTAGAAAAGGCAATAATTGCCAAAGGAGGGAATGAGGCTCTAAGCCAGTACCACAAGGATAAGAAAAAAAGGCAAGGTTGATGGAGGAACCAAGACCGAGGGAGCCAGTGGAAGTGGCAACGGTCAGAAGAGGAAGGGCTTTAACTCTGGGAATACCGTAGTAAAACAAGGGGACTCTAAGAGGAGGATGGAGGCCTATAAAACCTGCGGGAAGACTCATTTGGGAGTCTATCTCAAAGGAAAGGCAGTTTGTTATAATTGTGGACAGGAAGGGCACATTTCGCCTAACTGTCCAAATCCAAAGAAAAATCACGGATGTTTTGTATGTGGATCAACTGACCACATAGCAAAGAACTGTCCGAAGAAGGGGACAAAAGGAAATAAGGGAACTACTAGCGGTAAGTTAGCTATTAGTGGTCCAGCTCAGCCGGGGAAATCAATGGCCCGCACTTTTAACATGACGGTCCAAGATACGGTGGCATCAGCGGATGTAGTTACAGGTATTATTCTGATCAACAATATAAATGCATACGTGCTATTTGATTCGGGTGCTACTTGTTCATTTATAGTATGTGATTTTGCTAGACGACTAGAATTATTTCCCAAAAAATTGCCTATACCTTTAAACATTAAGGTAGCAAACGAAGAGATAATTCATGTTGAAGATATTCATAGGAGTTGTTGCGTAGATGTACGTGGTCGTAAGTTATCGGTAGATTTAATACCGATAAAGTTAGGAGAATTCGACGTAATTCTCAGAATGGATTGGTTGATTAACTATGGAGCAATTATAGATTGCCAAAAGAAATGTGTGAGCATCAGGACGTTGAAACAACCTCCTGTAGTATTTTACTAGAAATAATTGCCGGACGCTCGTGTTTCCTTACGATGACACAAACTAGAAAACTTTTAAGGAAGGGTTGTGTAGGTTACCTATGCCATGTTATTGATACCCATAGAGTGGGAGCAACCATGGAACAAATACCTATAATAAACGAATTCATGGATGTATTTCCAAGTGAGTTATCGGGTTTACTACCGAACAGGGAGATAGAATTTGTTATAGACATTGTGCCAGGAGCGACACCAGTCTCAAGGGCACTGTACCATATGGCACCTGTGGAAATGTAAGAACTAATGGTTCAGCTACAGGAACTATTGTACAAAAAGTACATTCAACCAAGTTATTCTTCGTGGGGGGCACCGGTGTTGTTTGTAATACCCATTGCCCGGGATCGATGATCTCTTTGATTAATTGAAAGGGGCAAAGTATTTTTCTAAAATAGTTTTACGGACGGGGTATCATCAGTTGAAGGTTAGGAAGGAAGATGTACCAAAGACTGCATTCAGGACTCGTTATGGTCATTACGAGTTTCTGGTGATGTCATTTGGGTTGACGAATGCACCAGCTACATTTATGGATATGATGAACAGAGTGTTCAAACTATATTTGGACAAGTTCGTCGTGATGTTTATCGATGACATTCTAGTCTATTCTAAGACGCTAGAAGATCATGTCGAACACTTAAGATTAGTGTTGGAGAGACTAAGGAAGGAGAAGTTATATGTGAAATTCACCAAATGTGAATTTTGGCTGGAAAGGGTGCAGTTTTTAGGTCATGTCATTGACTAAGAGGGATTTCAAAGGATCCAAATGCGAAGGTGGAAGCAGTAATGAATTGGGAACAACTGAAAATGCCGACTGAGGTGCGGAGTTTCCTAGGGTTAGCAGGGTACTATCGAAGATTTATCCAAGATTTTTCGAAGATAGCTACCTCGTTGACTAATTTAATAAGGAAGACGGTGAAATGCGTATGGACGGATAAATGTGAAGATAGTTTTCAAGAACTGAAGAAAAGATTAAGTGAAGCGCTTGTTTTGTCATTGCCAGATGACACAGGAAATTTTGTAGTGTATAGTGATGCTTCGTATAGAGGACTTGGTTGTGTGCTTATGCAGCACGACAAAGTCATTGCGTATGCATCTCGGCAGTTGAAGGATTATGAGAAAGTTTATCCTACTCATGATCTGGAACTAGCCGCTGTAGTGTTTGCCCTAAAGATATGGAGACATTATCTTTATGGGAAAAAATGTGAGATATATACGGACCATAAAAGTCTAAAGTATATCTTCACTCAGAAGGAGTTGAATATGAGGCAGAGAAGATAGTTCGAGTTGATAAAGGATTATGATTGTGAAATCTCAGATCACCTTGGAAGGGTCATCAGAGTTGCTTACGCCTTTAAGTAGAAAGCGTCGGGAAAAGTTATCTATGTTAACGGCTCAAAATGAGTTAATAACAGAGATGGCTAGAATGGAAATAGAAGTCAAGATGCCGAGTGATTCGGGGCAGTTACTCTTTACGACGGATATGCAATCTACCATCGTAGAAAGAGTCAAGGAGGTACAACTCAAGACCGATGAGTGTAACCAAATGAAGAAGCGGTTATCCGAGAAGGAAAATACTAAGTATAGTCTTGATAATGAAGGATTATTAAGATTTGAGGGAAGAATTTGGGTTCCGAATGAGACGGAATTAATGGAGCAATTGTTACAAGAAGCTCATAGTTCGAGGTATTTGATACATCCTGGTAGCACTAAGATGTATCAAGACCTTCGACAGAGTTTTTGGTGGCCAAACGTTGTGAGAGAAATAGCAGAGTATGTGAGTAGGTGCTTAACTTGCCAAAAAGTGAAGGATGAACATCAATGACCTAGTGACTTATTACAGTCATTGGAGATTCCAGAATGGAAGTGGGAGCATATCACGATGGACTTCGTGGTGGGACTTTCGATGACACAAAAAGGGTACGATTCGATTTGGGTAATAGTGGACCCATTGATGAAGTCGACTCACTTTTGCCAATTAGGGTCAAGTATAACTTGCACCTAAGTATTGAACTTTATGTTAAGGAAATCATTTCCAGACATGGAGTACCGGTATCGATTGTGTTAGATCGTGATCCATGATTCACATCGAACTTTTGGAAGAGTTTGCAAGAACATTTGGGAACGCAGCTGAGGTTAAGCACGTCTTATCATCCACAAACCGATGGGAAGAACGAGAGAACAATTCATACGCTTGAAGACATGTTGAGGTCGTGCGTCATGGATTTCAAGGGTAGTTGGGATGATCACCTACCACTAGTAGAGTTTGCATATAACAACAGTTATCATGCAAGCATAGGCATGCCGCCGTACGAAGCTTTGTATGGAAGAAAATACAGAACACCATTATGTTGGGATGAGGTGGGAGAACGCCGGATGCTAGGACCAGAATTGGTACAGCAGACAACGGATGTGATAAAGTTAATTCGGACGCGTCTCGTCACAGCTCAGGACAAACAGAAGAAGTATGCGTACTCACATAGACTAAGTCGAGAGTTTGAGGTGGGCTCGTATGTGTTTCTAAAGGTATCTCCCTGGATAGGAAAGATACGCTTTGGAAAGAAAGAAAAGTTAAGTCCAAAGTTTATAGGACCTTTTGAGGTGTTAAAACGGGTGGGAGAGGTAGCTTATGTGATCGCATTACCTCCAGACCTAGAACGAATACATAACGTGTTTCACGTATATATATTACGTCCATATAAGCCGGACTATAAGAATGTAATCGAGTATGAGCTGATTCATATCGAGAAAGACTTAACATATGAAGAGTCGCCGATGCAGATCATTGATAGAAAAGAACAAGTTCTGAGGAACAAGGTAATACCATCAGTAAAGGTATTATGGAAGAACCACGATGCTGAAGAAGCAACGTGGGAACTAGAAGAAAACATGAAGAAAAATTTTCCTCATCTATTTGATTAAAGTAAGACGAGATTCTGGTGACAGAATCTTTATAAGGGGGAAGAATGTAATGACCGAGAAATTCGGATCTTATTGTAAAATGATTTTATTAAATTAATTAATAATAAAATCATATTCCATGTGTTATCAAGATGGTTGTCATTGTATAACCTATTGATGTTAGAATGTCGTAGTATTTGAGCTACGTGGATGAATTAAAGTGTTTGAATTTCCAAGATGAAAATAAAAGTTTTTCGAGAATTTTTTTGAAAAACACTATTCATCGGTATTTGCTCGGGATATAATTTTGAGTTTTCGAGAAATACGTAATGATGGAATAACAAGGTAAGATGGATTATGTAATAAAAATCTAGTTATGGAAAATGTAATAATTCACTTGTGGACTTAATTTATAAACTTTAAGTAAGGCGAAGTGGTAAGGAATAAGTAATAATTGTATAATACTTGGTATTGTACAAAGTAATGAAAACGAGTATAATACGAAGTATTATACAAGTTGGTATGAATGATGAAATATCGTATATATTTTCTATATGAATTAGAATACGAAAATAATACATAAACTATATGTATATGTATTAAGAAATGTTAATGGACTTGGAAGATTAATTAACAATTATATACAAGTCCAAGTGAATTAAAGGGAGAGGCCCAACTATTAGTTAATGAACCAACTAGTGTTTATTAAATGCAAAGCCCAAAGGTTGAATTAAGGCAAGCCCAAGCTAGAATCCATGAGTTGTATGCCCCATGGGGCAAACCATATCAATATGGTTAATATGTGGTGATCAAGTTAAGAGTAATGGTCAAGACTTAAGAGTAATGACCAAGTATTAAGAGTAATTACCAAGATTAAAGGAGTAACGACCAAGACTTATGAGTGGCGGTCAAGCAAAGGGTAGGTTTTGTGCTAACCAAGTAATGAATAGTAAGGTGGTGGCTTAAGGAGGTGGGATGATTTAAAGACCAAACTACCCTAGCTTTGCAAATTTTATAAATATAGGAGGCTTACAAGCCATTTAACCCTTGTTCAAATAATCCAACATATTGCAAGTGCTCAAGTGTTAGAGAGAATAAGCTACACATAAGTCATTCCATAAGTAAGAAAGAAGAAGCAAGCTACCTTACCAAGACTACACAAAAGTAAGACTTCTTCTCCATTATCTTTTATCTCTACCATGATAGGTTGATTAAGAAAAGATGGATTAAGAAACATGAATGATAAGAAACAAGAAGAATGAATAAGTCATGAACTTAAGCCACATAAGTTGGCAATAAGTCATTTGAACTAATAAATGTTATAAACTTATTATAAGTTAACCTTGAATGTTAAGTATGAAAATATGAATTGGTAATGAGTTTATTAAGAGAAGTAATAAGGATGTAAAAGAAATTATATGATCCTATGAATCATAAGTAAAGTTATATGTTGAGAACATATAAAGAATGATGATTAAGAAACTTTAATTGTCATAAGTCATGAACAATAAAATCTTAAGTAATTAATAATCTGACAAGTTATAAGCTCATGAAGAATAATTCCAAAATCCAACAATGATTATAAGTTGTTGTAATAAGTAGGTTGAGATGTTCACATTATGAATGGAAGTCAATTGTAATGTTGAACAAATCATAAGAATGAAGATTTGTCGGAAATTGCACGGTTGGACGATAATAGTCGAATTCGTAAAATTCTTAGAATGGAAGTCAAATTTTTTGTTTGATCATGAAACCATTGTTTTCTAATGGAGTCAAGTCATATTTGGCATTTAAGAGTTGCGGACTTGAAAATGACCGGATTCGACTTAGAACGAAGAAACAATATCGTTTTCGTTAAAAATGAACCAATAGGTGAATTTTTAGCAAACAAAGTCAAATAGATAAAATTCTTGCATGCTCATATAGATTACGTAATTTGTGAACCGTAGTCTTTTGAACGAGCCAATTCGGACTTATAACGAAGAAGTTATGCGTTCGGGAAGTTCACAAAATTCATAAACTGAAATTATTTTCTGGTGCACAGAGTTGGCACCACGGCGCCAACCCTAGGTAAAACGAGTCGCGCTGCAGTGCGTAACAGTGTCCGAGTACACTGCAAGAGTTCACCGTAGCGCGAACCATAGTACAATATGTGGCGCCGCAGCGCCATGTACAGTACAAAAATCTTCTGGAGAGTGGCGCCGCAGCGCGGCCCATTAAGTAAGGACTCACGCCGCAGCGCCAAGTCCGGGACAATGCTAGTATAAGCTCGCGCGCGCAGCACGAGATGTAAGTATAAAGCTGGCACCGCAGCGCCAGTCTCAGAACAAGAATGGTAATGAATGTTTTTAAGTACAAAGAAAAGAAAGCTAATTGATTTAAAAGTAAACACAACTTAAGGAATGTAATGTAACATTGTTTAAACTTTGTTAAACCTTAAGGATGTTGTATAAAGGTTGAGATAACCTAGTCAAATATAAATGCAAGGATAATGATAAACTGGAACGAATAGTAACTGAATCTAATACACAATTAGATTTAAATGAAGGGTATGATATAGTCATATACATACTTGATTATATGTGACCTAATGTAAGGCATTATGTGATCATGTATTGTAGAGACTTGAAAGACTTGAGCATAAAGTTAATATACCGTAGCAAATGCTAAAGAAAAGTATTCTAACTCTTGTCTCAGTTCAATCTGAACAAGTTTTTGAGGTTCATGTATTCTTTCGAATTAATTAAGGTATGTTGAAGTTAAAGCCAATTCATTTGGCTAGACTTGATGTATTGACAATCAATTCATTTACTATCAAATGTTACTATCTTTAGTCAACTACTTGATGGTTTTCAAAAGAAGACTGAAATGTTAAACAAATGTTTTGTCGGTAAAACGACAGGCACGTGAGGTTGCCAAATGCTTAAACGTGCATACGTTTAATAGATGTAGTGTTGATCAACATAGAGTACAATAGGTTGATCACCTAGAAGTGCTCGTAAGTAATATCGGGCTTACGAACTTGCTTCCGGGTTGTCTTTTTCAAATAAAGAATGAATACTCGAGGTTTCTGACCGAAGTGAATGTTTTACTAAATATTGTTGTTATTGTAAAACATTTTAGAAGAAAAGATGAAGTGCTATTTTGAATTATCAATAGTACTTCATAACTATTGTTCAGTTATCGAAGATATACGATTTGTATGTGTCAAGCATGTTGTTATTAAATTGTTATACTTGTTGAGCTAGTTATGCTCACTCTTGCTTGAACCATATGAATGCAGCTAAGACTGAACGTCCCGAAGGATCGAAAAAGGATAAAGGAAAAGCTAAGGTAGATTACTAAGTTGTCTTGTAATGGTATAGGTCTTTTGTTGTAATGTAACTGATATTATGACAAAGAACCTTTGTAATGGGTATAGAACCTGGGAAATGTAAATATTACTTTAAATATATAGAAGTTATGTTCGTTCTTTGAGACTTTTCAATTGAATGAATGTATGAATGTTGTACAGTATAGCACCATCAGTCGGGTTTGAAGATACTTGGGATTTGGGGGCGCTACAAGTATTGAACGGGCGAAAACGCTAAACGAACGCATAAAGATGAACTTAAAGGTGAATTCCGAGTTAACGAATTCAAAAAGGTGAAATTCTTATACGAACACGTAAAGTTGACCAAAACATAAGATGTTAAAGGTACTTAAAATACATACCGAGACTTACTTTAAAACACTTATAAGATGTTAATGTAAGAAGAATCGGGTAAGGTTAAATGGAAATTAAATGAAGAACACAAATACGTAATGAGTGAACCGTGAACGATGTTCAACGTTGGTAATTAACCATTTATGATCGAATGTCGGTTAAGGATGAAAGAACTTTAATGAACATGATGAAGTATAAAGAGTTGAATCGACTTTAATAATGAAGTTAAAACAAGTAAGACCTGGAAGAGAAAGAAGTTGGTTAGAACCGTAAAGTGAGTTTGTTTGATAACTAATTACAGTGTGCTATGTGAATGTATCATGTAGATCCTGTAAAGACTGAGAATAGTTGAAATATATATTCGAAGACGCTTGAAGGCAAGTCTTTCTTAACGCTTGTCTGACCTTCGTGTTAGTCAAGTTTTTACGTGATGCATGTTATACAATGCATAAATAGTAAATAGAAAAGAGTCGATGCCTGTTTTATTCTGGCCAGACAAGTATTGAAGAGTTGATTGATTTGTTTCAAGTCTGTTGATGTAGAACTGTTAACGCTATCCTATGCCAAGTATTTGGTATGGATGAGAAGGTAAGTTTGTCTATGAACAAACAAAATTATTTTCATCGATTATTTGATGGGCATGCAAGGTTGCCAAATGTTAAACGTAAATATGTTTAACGTAAGAGTGTTGATTAACATAGAGTACAATTGGCTGATCACCTAGAAGTGCTCATAAGTAAAGACGGATGGATGGCCTTAGTGCCGGATATCCTTTTCAAGTATGAAAACGAAAAGAGTATGTTCATGGTCTATTGACCGGTTCATCATTCCTAAGCTATTATTTATGCTCTGGAATTGATGTATGAGAAGTATTAGTCAAATGTTTCATAATGCTTCATAGATAATTGTTCAAATATAGAATTAAATCATGTATTTGTTGAGGTGATATTCATATGATTCGTTGTTAAGACTTGCTGAGCTAGTTATGCTCATTCTTGCTTTAACCATATGTTTGCAGCTAAAGCCAAACGAATGGAGAGTTCTAAGAGAGATAAAGGCAAGGCTAAGATGGATAATTAATCGTCTTGTAATAGACTAGTATATTTGTATGTAATATACTTATGAAGAACAACGAATGTATTCGGTTATGAACCTGGGAAAGGATTTATTACAAATATAATACAAAGATAGTAATTACATTCATTTTGTTGTTATCTCAATGGAATGATTGTATGTATTGTAGTATCGTGGAGCACCATCTATCGGATTGGAAGATACCCAGATTTGGGGGCGTCACAATGTACGACTTATCATCAGCTGATAAAGGATAACAAGTATAATAAACCCAATTAATAATACTAAATTGGTAATATATACTCGATATGTCTTCACTCAATCTTGGAGTTGCCTGCAAACCAAAATTACTTTACACGCGCATACATGCATGTATAAAGAGAGATGCTCAGAGGCTAAATTAGTAGGCAATATTTATCCAAGTAACAAGACTTTGCTGTCCTTTGGGCATTGTGTGATCCATTGGCTTCCTTCCTGTTAAAAGCTCAAGAAGAACCACTCTGAAACTATAAACACCACTTTTCTGAGTTATCTAACCTGTCATGGCATACCTAAACCAAAACCCACAAGGACATGTAATCAAGATTTCATATGTATTCTCACTTATAACATGGAAGAGAATTGCCATGAGTCAATTTCTTATTTAACAAGTGGGAGCTTTATGTCTCAACCTCTAGCCAGTTTGAATAATATAAATAAAGCTAAGTACCCGATTAATAACCCAACTAACGAAATGCACAAGCTGGGATCAACTACTAGTATAGTTTGTATGCAGCATAAAAGAACAAGTTTCATTTGTACTCAATTATTATCTTAATCATTAATAAATAAATTAAAAATAGGTCAAATAGTAAGTCTCATTTTAGAAATGAAGTTTTTTTCCCAACAAAACTTGAGCACTAGCCCCTTGTGATCAACCCTTGTCTCTTCATTGCCTGAAAAAAAAAGAAAAAAAAGTATTCTACTGTCTCCATTGCACGGTGAAAGGAAATAATAGTATACACTTATGTAACTACATTAATTGTGGTTTGTTATACTAATGATAAGAACTATCTACTGATTTAGTTATTAGAATAAAGTTATTTTAATGGCATGAAGCAGTCGCAACTTCATGCCTTTCAAAGGGAACTTATACTAGCATTCAGTTATATACATCAAATAGCCAAAGGCCAAATTTCAAGCCTTATTCCAATAATTTCACCAAATATCCTCTAGTGTTTTCCAGGTTAAAAGTTTAGATATCCATGGTACATGACCAAAATTAAAAGCATTTAATGCACCCTCTAATCTTAATTTCCGGACTGGAAAAATAAGATATTTACAGACCTATGCAAAAAAGTAAAGCAGTTCATAGGCAAATCTATCTTGCATATTAACTCTTGATCATAATAGACGAACCAATCCTCCCGGTGCAAGAGACGCTAATTCACATCTCATATACCAAAAAATAGGACACGCATACCCAAGTTTGCAAAAGTTGAAATATTGAAGGAGATCAAAACTCAAATTAGAACAGTGAGAGAAAACATAAGTTAATTACAATACCTTTTGGAGGCTGAGCTAGTTTCCGATTCTGAGGAGACGACATTTCTTTCTTCAGTTGAGTTAATATATCCTCCATCGTGTTTTCCCTTTGTCAATCGAACAACATGGTAAAAAGTCTTGGATCAACCTGGTAATTTGGTATCACATTAGCTTATTTTACAACATATCATGGCATAAAACATAATCGAGAACACAATACTTACAATACACGTTTCCTGATTAACACAGCTCATGTTTATCCAAGTTTGAAACCTTACAGTTGGTGATTTATCAGGATATTCCGCACTCACGAAAAGTTTCAACTGATAGATGCGCCTTCATGAAATGTATCCGGCATACATTTAATAAGAGTAAGAAATCAACACATTATGAGAATTAGAACAAAACAACATCAGAATAACAATAACACTTGTAACTTAACCTTTCATATTATTCATAAATTTTGAATGTCTTTGAAGTAGTGTCGTCTATAACTTGCCTTCAAGGAAGAATTCGTCTCATGTATTACATAAACATTTCGTCTTATGTGGGTTTGGTTCATGTGCGACTTTCAGAGGTTAAACACACTTGAGCAAACACAAGAGCTTATTTGGTCACAAAAACAGGTAATCTGGCTTCAACAGAAAGCCTAAAAAATATGAGGTTGCGTTTGGAGCTCCAAACACCTCAAACATAATGCTTCAAACGCCCAAATAAGCCCTAAAACAAATGAGCAGAGTAAAATTATGCCTCTAAAAATGCAAAAATGCACAAACGCATTTAAGAAAATGCAAATGAAAGATGCACGATCGATTTAGGTTTCATTAATTCAAGTCTTGGAGAAAAACACAAACAGGAAAAAAATAAATGTCTTTGAGCCAACACTTGGGGCTTGTTCAAAGCATGCTCAAAATTCCAATAAGATCAAATTAACTATATGGTCATACAAAAATAATAGATTAACTCTTCTTTTCACCTCCGGTTGTCTTTTTCTTTGATGTTACCTACGAGTACAAGAAAGTTCCAAATATAGCAATGGTAGATCCAAGGGCATTCAAAGGCCTAATCGATTCCTAAAAATTGGGGAATATTGAATTGGGAAAACGTCTAAAGCTTGAAAGAGAGATGTAAGGAGGGGACAAATGACGATGGAAGAGAGGGACTAGAATCGGGAAGAGAGGCCACAATGAGAGGCAAGAGAGGTGAGGAGTGAGGAATTTCAGATCTGGAATACAGAGATAGGAGAGAGAAGAAAGTATGGTCGTGTTTTAATTTCAAAATAGCTTCGTGTTTTTTATCAATTGCTCCGTGTATTTTGCATAAGATAACATTTTTTTAAAAAAACGTTATCTAGTTAAAATCAAAAAAATACTCTTTTAAATAGATAACGTTTTTTTATATGTATCTACAACGTTTTATTAAAAAACGTTGTGATAAAAAATATCACAACGTTTTTTATAAAAACGTTGTGGTTTAAGTGTTGTCTATTTACTGTTTTGTAGTAGTGATTATGACAATGATATAAGAATTCAATAAAACAAGTTCAAGGATATATTTTAAAGATTTATAATTTAATTTATCCTGAAATCAATAATGTCTAAATTGTCAACATGATACTGTTTTGTGGAGTAAAATTCAAGAATGCTCAGAAGAATATTTCCATAAAAAGAAACTGGATGAAGCGCAAATATCTAGGATATTCTACTAATTTCATGGAGTATAGAAGCCAAAACTTTAACAAACTGAGTATAATAGAATATATGAAACTACAAATGAATTTTTGCCCGCCATGCGGTAATCCACGTAGACAGATCATTTTCATAATTTAATAAGGAATAAATACGAAGGATCATTCACCATGCATGCGGTAGTCCACATAGACAGGTTATTTCAATAGAATAATAAAGAATGGAATAACAGAAGAATTCACCATCCATGCGATAGACCGCACAGACAGGTTATTCCAACAGAATAATAAATAATGGAATAACAGAAGAGTTCACCAGACATTCGATAGACCACACAGACATGTTATTCCAAAAGAATAATAAAGAATGGAATAACAACCCTTACGAGTATTGAAAGAAAATAACTCTCTTCATGAATACGAAAGAAATAATACCCCTTACCTTAGAAGAAACTGGATACTGGAATAGTGAGGTAGCAGACTTCTCTTCTTCTTTCTCTCTATAATTTCTCTCTATAATAATTTCTCTTATGAGACTTAGTGAATTGGTGAGAATGAAAGAAGAATGAGCTTCTATTTATAGGAAAATATAGTTTCAATAATTGCACATTTTGGGGCTCGAATTATTACAGTATAATACCTTCCTCTTTTTCTTCATTTTTAATTTAGTCCTCCAAGTATTATCAAACTTGTACCACATCCCCTAATAGTAAATAATGTGAATTAATAGTATAATCATGTGAAAAAACTAATTACAGTATAGTACCTTCATCTATACCTCCATTTTTAATTTAGTCATGCAAGTATTATCAATCTTGCACCACATCCCTTAATAGTACATGAATGTAAATCAATAGTACACACATATGAACAAATAGTTATAAGCATGTGAAATAATAGCAATTAATTGCTCATTTATTCGATTAATTACCCGATTGGTCAATATAACCTCCAGACATCAATTATTATCGAAATAAATGTTGATTTCCACTAACACTAATAATTCCAACACAATAGAACTATCAATTTCATCTTTAATCAACACAAACTTATTCATCATTAATATTATAACTCACAATATTTAACAATTAGGTCGTTCCCAGGAAAGAGGGGGCTTTCTGATAAGGATTTCTCCTATTGGCGCGCAATTAGGTGACCAAACCTCTCCTTGAAAGAACTTCTAGACATTGTCAATAGTGCAAATAATAATATGAATAACTTTGTCGTCTCAATTATTGATTTGATAATAATAAATATTATGCAGATGATACTGTGACAATAATTGAATCAATAATATGAGAGATATGATGCAACAATTACTGTAGCAATAATTGAGTATAACTGAGTGACTTCTCACGTAAACATCAATAATCAATACCGTGTGATACTATGCAACCACAGCCAGATTCATCGCTGACTCACCGGTAGTTCAACAGTTTAACGGTAACACTTTCGCCGTTATTTTTATAAAAAGATAATTCTGTTGTTTTCTAACTACGATAATACTTCCGTTGTGGGGTCCACCAATGATTATGCCATCGTACGAATATTCCCTGACCAATCGAATATTATATAACCACTTGCTTACTTTGCAAAATTTGTAAATATTACCCATAACTATAACATTATATCAGATCTACACCATAATATTCAAAAATATATTCTGAGAAAATTAATCTTTATTCATAAAAGTTGCGGTCTTACAGGTTTTGTCACCTAATTGCGCGCCAATAGGGAGAAATCCTTATCAGAAAACCCCCTCTCTCATGGGAATGATCTGATTGTTAAATATTATGAGTTATAATATTAATGATGAATAATTGTTGGAAGATTAAAAATGTGTGGATTGAAGATAAAATGATTTGTGTTAATATTTTTTCAATCTTTGATATAAATAAGAAGTCTGTTATGAGACGTTTGTGATAAGTTTGGTTTAGTCCATTGGGGCTCATATGTCATCATCTAAGAGTTACTTTCGCCAATAGTAATTGCCTTTACCAAACGTCAAACCACTTGCCATTTCATATTACAGGCGTCGAACCACTTGTTGTTTCATATTACATACGTCGAACCACTTTTCATTTCATATTACAGGCGTCGAACCACTTGTCGTTTCATATTACAGGCATCAAACCACTTTTCTTTTCACATCACCAGTCGTCAAGCCACTTGCCTCTTCACATTTCACGGGCTAAGCTAGAAATCTTCTATAAATAGAAGCTTATTTCTTCTTTCATTCTCACCAATTCACTATGACTCACAAGAGAATTCTATAGAGAGAAAATCAGAGAGAAAGAAAAAGAGTATTTTGTTAATTACTATACTATTTCAGTATCCAATCTCCTACTAAGGTAAGGGGTATTATTTCTTTCGTATTCATAAAGGATGTTATTTTCTTTATACTCATAAGGGTTGTCATTTTATTCTTTATTAATCTATGGGAGTAACCTGTCTATGCGGATTACTGTATGCATGGTGTGATGGCCCCAAAATAGGTATACATCACTCATCTTGGTTCGCCAGATACAAGGTACTGAATTCAAATACAACTTAATTATACAACCATTGTGTACAATACGACAAAACATAACATGTGAGTTTGAATACAAATATTGTCTACTAGAGAGTATAAAAACTCAAAAGGAGTCCTCATTACAATTATTATCACACTATTTCACAGAATAGTGACGACTACTAATGAACCATCTAGGACCATCACTCTGTTCCCCGACTAGTCCCTGCTACGTTCTCATTTCCTGAAGAGAACAATGAAAGCAAAAGGGTGAGCTCAACTAGCCTAGTAAGAAATATTAGGACTAACATAATGCAGAATAATTTATCGTTAGCCTTCAACAATGTTAAACTGATAAAATATAATAAATATCAAGTTTAACTGCAGCAGAACAAGAAATACATTAGAAGCGTCAAGTAGAGAATAAAATCTACTATCTTCTATGATTTAAAAGGTTTTTCATCACTTTTATCACTGGGACTCAGCTTAATAAATAATCCACATCATCGAATCACCCCTACACTACGGCCAAGGATATTCTTTAGTATCACAACCACAACTTATCCATGCACTACGGGCCAAGGACATTCATGTATTCATTAATGGTCATGATCATGCCAACAACTGTCCATCAATGCACTACGGGCCAATGAGGACTTTTACCACATCATTTGTAACGTTACAGTCATGATTACACCGAATAATCCCTAGTCATAATTATACCAAGTCCATCTATGCACTACAGGCCACAGATGACTTTCAACAAAATATAAACATGAGGATGATGACAATGATATAAGAATTCAATAAAACAAGTTCAAGAAATAATTTATTCAGGAACTAATAACGTCCAAATTGTCAACACGATACTTCTTTGTAGAGTAAAATTTAAGAATGCTCAGAAGAATATTTCCATGAAAAGATACTGGATGAAGCGCAAATATAAAGGATATTCCACTAATTTCATGGAGTATAGAAGTCAAAGTTTTAACTAACTGAGTAAAATAAAGAATGGAAAAACAAAAGAAATCACCATGCATGCGATAGACCGCACATGCAGGTTATTCCAACAGAATAATAAATAACGGAACCAGGTCCCGCGTAAAATGCAACAACCAGATATTCCAACAGGAATAATAAAGAATGGAACCAGTCCTAGTAAAACACACAGACAGATATTCCAACATAATAATAAAGACTTGAATCAGTCCCACCAGAAAACGCGCATGCATGTGATATTCTAACAGAATAATAAAGAATGAAATAATGTAAGAATTTCACCAAGTATAGGGTAGCCCAGCGATATCTGAGTTATTTCAATGTAATAATAAATAATGGAATAATGAAGTTCTCTTCATGAATACAAAAGAAATAATACCCTTACGGCATACAACAAATAATATTCCCTACCTTAGAAGAAATTGGATATTGGAAAGTGAAGTAACAAAATACTTTTCTTCGTTCTCTATAGTTTCTCTCTCTAGAGTTTCGTGAATTAAGAAAATAATGAAGGAATGAGCTTCTATTTATAGGAGAATGGACTGAATAGTAACTAATTCATGAACGGTCCAGATTGATTTACTTTTAAACGGACGGTCCATATTGGTTTACTATTAAAACTTAAAGCAACGGTCCATACTGATTTACTATTAAAACTTTAAACCAACGATCCATATTGATTTACTATTATATCTTCAACCAACGGTCTGAAAAATTAGCACATCTCCTCATGGAATAATATTGTACCCAAAAATAATTTGGACCGAAAAGAAATATATCTTACGGGTGAATAGTACCCCGTGAATAGTAACTCATAAATAGTAACTTGTAAATAGTAACTCGTGAATAGTAACTCATGAATAGTAACTCGTGAATAGTAACTCATGAATAGTAACTCGTGAATAGTACTCCGACACGAAAAGTGTCCCGAATACCCGATTGAACAATATATCCTCCAGACATCAATTATACTAACACAAATAAGTCCAACACAATGGAACTAAAAAATTCATCTTTAATTAACACGAACTTATTCACCATTAATATTATAATTCATAATATTTAACAACCAAATCGTTCTCAGGAAACTGGGGGCTTTCCGATAAGGATTTCTCCTTATTGGCGAGCAATTAGGTGACCAAACCTCTCCTTGACAGAACTTCTAGACATTGTTAATATTGCAAATAATAATATGAATAACTTTACCATCTCAATTATTGATTTAATAATATATCATATTATGCAGATGATACTGTAATAATAATTTAATCAATAATATGAGAGATATGATGCAGCAACTACTATAGAAATAATTGAGTATAACTGAGTGACTTCTCACGTAAGCATCAATAATCAATACCATGTTCTACTATGCAACCACGCGTATTACTGTACTTTTACTACCGGGTAGTTGAACAGTTTTAACGGTAACACCTCCGCCATTATTTTTATAAAAATATAATTTTTTTCGTTTTCTAACTACGACAATACTTCCGTTGTGGGGTCCACCAATGATTGTGCTGTCGTATGAATATTCCCTGTAAAAACGAATATTCCCCGACCAATCGAATATTATATAACCACATGCTTACTTTACAAAATTTGTAAATATTACCCACAACTATAACATTATATCAAATCAACACCATAATATTCAAAAATATAATTCGAGAAAATTATTCTTTGTTCATAAAAGTTGGGGTCTTACAACCTCCCCTTCTTATGAAATTTCTTCCTCGAAATTAGGATACATGCCTGGTATGTCGAAGAGATGAGGATACCTTGACTTCATCTCAGATTCTAACTCCCAAGTCATTTCCTCCACATCGTGGTTTCTCCACAAAACTTTGACTTGAGGTATAACCTTGGAGCGTAGAACATGATCCTTCTTATCCAAGATTTTAACAGGTAACTCTTCATACATTAAATCTTCCTCTATCTCGTCTGGTTCTAACTTAATAATGTGGTTTGGGTCTTTCACATATTTAAGTAACATAGATATGTGAAAAATATTATGAACATGAGACATACTTGGCGGTAAGGCGAGTCTATAGGCCACAGTTCCTACTCGATCGAGGGTTAAAAATTGGCTGATGAATCGAGGATTGAGTTTCCCTCTCTTTCCAAATCTCGTAACTCCTATCCATGGAGCAATACGTAACAACACATGATCTCCTATATCGAATTCCACGTCCTTTCGATGAAGATCAGCATAACTCTTTTGTCAATCTTGTGAGGTTTTTATACGTTGTCGGATTGTTTGAATCTTTTCCATAGTCATTCGTACCAACTCTGGTCCCAACAACGTTGTTTCACCTACATCATCCCAGCATACTGGAGAACGACACTTTCTTCCATACAACGCCTCAAATGGAGTCATGCCAATACTTGCTTGATAACTGTTGTTGTAGGAAAACTCCACCAATGGTAAGAACTTGTCCCAACTTCCCTTGAAGTCAAGGACACAGAGTCTTAATAGATCTTCAAGAGTTTTAATAGTCCTCTCCGACTGTACGTCCATCTGAGGATGATATACCGAGCTAAATCGTAAGTCTGTGCCCATAGCTTTTTGCAAACTAACCCAAAATCGTGAAGTGAATCTTGGGTCTTGATTAGAAACTATGGATAGCGGTATACCATGCTGTCTTACAATCTCGTTTATATACATACGAGCAAGACGTTCAAGTGTATAAGTTTCTCGTATCGGTAAGAAATGAGCAGACTTGGTCAATCTATCAACAATGACCCAAATCGCATCTATGCCTTGAGAAACCTTAGGAAGACCGGTAACGAAATCCATGGTAATGTGCTCCCACTTTCATTCTAGAATTTCAAGTTGTTGCAATGGACCTTTTGGTACTTGATGTTTCACTTTAACTCGTTGACAAGTTAGACACCTTGAGATAAACAGCGCTATCTCTCTCTTCATATTGCTCCACCAAAATGTATGACGAAGATAATGATACATTTTGGTACTCCCAGGATGGATTGCAAACGGTGTGTTGTGTGCCTCCATCATGATTTTATACTTTAAATCAGGGTCGTTAGGAACACAAAGTCTGGAGTTGACTCGAAGTATTTCTTCTTCATCGATGCTTGCTTCCGGCATATCACCTTCTTGCACTTTCTTCCTCATACGCATCAGCTCTAGGTTTGTAGCTTGAGCAACTTTAACTTTATTAATTAAAGTCAGTTCTGTAAGACCCCAACTTTTTGAATAAAGATTAAATTTTCTTGAAATATATTTTTGAATATTATGGTGTTGATTTGATATAATGTTATAGTTGTAGGTAATATTTACAAATTTTGCAAAGTACGCAAGTTGTTATATAATATTCGATTGGTCGGGGAATATACAACAACTTTGGATAGCACGTCACAATGACACCTTACATAAAGGTATAGTCAAAAAATGTTTTAGAAATTAGAATCTTTGGGAAGTGCTCAAGGAAACCTTCGTACATGGGAGGCCATGCGTCTAAGTTATGATAGATATCATATGGCCACAGAATTATCCTTGGTTGACCCAATAGAACCCAAAGAAAAATGAGAAGATTACTATCATATTCTTCCCAATGGTGAGTCTTCTCTTGACATATCATTATCTCCACTGTCTCTAATTGGGTATTATATTCCAAACAAACACCAAGATTATATAGGTAGTGCTTGTAAATATACTCAGCAAGTGGATGAGTACAACCCTGTCTTATGATGACAAGAGGTTGTATGTCATTAGACAACTTGTATGATAGTGGTAAAACACCCTTCCAAGTTAAATTCACCTCACCCTCAACATCTATAGACCATCGTTCTATTCCCCTGTTATACCCCGCTTGTCCCAGATACACTTTAATTACCTGAAAGGAATTGTGAAGCAAAAGGGTGAGCACAACTAGCTCAGTAAAGAATATCATAACTAAAGATAAATAAATTATCAATAGCCTTCAACAATAATAAATCAGAGATTTAGAACATATGGTAGATGATAAAGCTTTTCAACATAGTTGTAGCGGAACGAGCAATCCATTAGAAGAGTCAAATAGACCATAAAATCTATTATCTTCTCCATGTTAAAAGTCCATTAACAATGTTTTATCCCTGTAACATTAATCAACAATTCATGTCCACAATCACGTGTATAACTCATAATCGTAATTGTAGTTCTAAATTTCTTTCCTCATCCAGTACAAAGTTAATTTTCATCACCTGAAACATCAAAGATCATGGTTATACCAAATCACAGTTCCTGTTCATAATCATACCGATAAATTCATCTTTGCACTACGGGCCAAAGATATTCATCAATAGTTTATCTTTGCACTACTGGCCAAAGATATTCAACAACATGTCATCTTTGCACTACAGGCCAAAGATACTCATCAGTTGGTCATGTTCATCTAAACATCTGTTCATCTTCGCACTACTGGCCAAAGATATTCAGTTATATCATCATTTAGGACTGAGGATGATGAAAAATATTTTAAAGAAAATGAATCCAGTGAAACAAAATAATAAATATTAAGGATTTGTACTTCAGCTATTCCATGTCCAAAAATATCTCATAAATAATCATAGTGGAGTAAAATTCAAGAATGATCAAAACATAGATCCAATCAAAGATAGGAATCATAACAGACAATCTTGGACACAAAGAAGAAAACTTAATTTTTTTGTGAATAATGTCGTATTTGTGAATAGTGCCGTATAGGTGAATAGTGTCGTATACGTGAATAGTAACTCCGACACCAAAAGATAGAAATTTCACAAAAAACATCATCATGCTTAGTGAATAATACTCGTGAATAGTAAATCATGAATAGTAACTAATGAATAGTCACTCATGAATAGTAATCCCGACATAAAAAAGTTCCAAATTTGATAAAAAGGTCAAACCAATATTTCAGCATAATGATATTGAAGAAATAATATCATTTATGATGAAAATAATCTCCCTTACCTTAGAAAGAATAGTACTTCTGACTAGAATACAGGATATAGTGCTAAAAGAACTTGCACCGTATAGCAATACTCGAAGTACTAAAATACTCACAAAAATACGCTCGATATCTAGAGAGAGAAAGAGAGAGAAATCTTTAGTTTATGGTGTGTTTTTCAATTCTAACCTAAGCACCCTGTTTATAGGAAAATGCTTAGAACACCAAAGCAGAAAATTTAATATAATATTAATATATATATCAAAAATTCTTACGCCCACTTTCTCAGATCTGAATTCAGCCAACAAGTAATAACAAAAACAAAAAAAACGTTTTTGTTATTAAAAATAATTAAAACTTTCAAAAATCAATTATTTAGGAAGATCAAAACTTCTATAATTCATAATAAATAGCCCTTTTATCAGAAAATTCGAATCTCGTGACATTTTAGAGGAAATTCAATTCTCTACAACTTTGCAGAAGAAAGTGTTTCCAAATTCCAAACAAAAATTGACTGAAATTCACATACGGGCGATTTTACAAGCTATAATCAAATTTCAGTCAAGAAATAGGTCCACCAACATGTTTAACATGTTTTAAACAACTTTTGCAACAAAAATACTCTTCCTCCTCATATACTAATATATCCCACATTCATTGTAAAAATATCACCATTATTATATTATTAAAATATAATAATAAATTATTTTATCAGAAAAGATAAAATATCGATTTTCAACAATTGTCACTTTAAAAATTTTCTCATCTATATCCACATAAAATGAATATTTTCCTCATCATATAAATCAATAATTAATTATTCACAAATAATATTACGTAATCACAATAATGACAACCGAGGCGCTTCCGGAAAGATGAGGCTTTCCATAAGAATTTCTCCTTCTTGGTAGCGCAATTAGGTGACCAAACCTCTCCTTAGGCGAGAACTTTCTAGACATTGCCAATAATGTTATCTAATAATATTATTCGGATAATATGAATTATTGCTTTGATAATGGAAAATCTTGTGTAGTGACAATTATTAAAACAACGATAATATAAAATATCAACGCAACAATTATTGAATCAATAAAATCTTGAGCGATTAATTCTTTGTAACAATTATTGAGTAGTACCTTCTTACGTAAGAATCAATAATTGGTGCAATACTGGTAATGCTTCTTGTGCAACAACGCATATTCTTGTATTTTAGCCACGGTATTCTAACGATGTTAATTGGTAACAACTACTGTAGATTATTTAAAAACTCCCTTTTGTCATTTTCTTCATCCGACAGTTATTCTGTTATGGGGCCCACAAATGGTTGCGTCGTCGTATGAATATTCCCCGACAGAAAGAATATTCCACAACCAAACGAATATTCCCCGATAGAAAGAATATTTTATAACCACTTGCATATTTTGAAAAAAAAAATTCATATATCACCCCTAACTTTAACTTTTATCAATTTAACCATTTACTGAATTGTAATTATAAGAAAAATTGAATACTTTAATTTCATCAAATTCGGGGTCTTACAATCTGGCCTCCTTATGAAATTTCGTCCCCGAAATTTACGTACCTGGTATTTTTAAAAGTTGAGAATACTTTGCTTCAATTTCAGATTATATCTCCCCGGTCATCATGATTTCTCCATTACTCATCTCCCATGATAACTTCATTTGGGTTCCTCACTTGTTGGGAAGTCATGACAACCGCTATCCCTTGAACTACTCGACTTTGACTTGTCTAGGGCAGCATTTCGCGTCATCACTACTGTTGGAACATACTTTTCTATAGGGCATATTCCTCCCTCAACTGCCTCGTCGTACTCCTAATTCATGATCTGAATCATTAATCTTCGATCCATATCAAATTTAGGTTGACCGCTCTGTACAGGGTAATTCAAAACTCGATGTTGGGTTCTCCCAATTGCTTTCCAAAAAGAGAAATTCATATCATCTATTTTAGCGTTCTTAGATCGGACATCTCTTTCCACAATATCCACGTGTCGTGTAACTTTTACCCATGCATCACTCATTCTTACTCGTTCAGTTTTTTCTTTTTTCAGCTCAGATTCCATCTTTATCATCTTATACTCTGCCAAAGAATGCTTCTGTTCAAGCATCACATATCGGGTAACACAAGCTTGAATTGTTGCATCCTTTTGTTCCACGAATGCCTGTCGTTCTTCAGCCTGCTCTTCTAACTCATGAATACAATTTTAAAATTCTACATTTTGATCATATAATACCTCTAATAAACTCTCCTCAGGTACCTCTTCTTCCTCTTCTTCCTCACTCTCAACTGTTACCTCTGCGTTTATCTCGGGTGCAACTATCAATTCTTCACTCACCACATGGATATCTCTAATTCCTTCTTCGTCTGACATCACATTACCATGGTTAGTGATTAGAGGTATCCCCACAGTCTCATTCACTCCATTGTTAGCATTCTCAGCTGTCATTCTCAAATACTGCCATAAAACAAGGGTTAATTAAGCAAATTAGCGTATCACATAATATCTTTATATTATGACCGACCAACAATTAAGCTTAGGTAGGACACACTAGCGAAGGATTTACTCATCTCTCCACTCCTAGTTATATTCCCCGATCTCCGCCATAGACCATATGCCTAAGCTCTGATACCAACTGTGACAACCCCAAAATAGGTCCATTCCATCCAACCCATTCTGAGTCTCCAAATACATGGTACAGAAAACAACTACAACTTTATTACAACAATTGTCGTGCAAAATACAACAACACATATGCTGTGAGTTTGGATACAAATATATACCAACTGTAACTCTGGACACCAACTTTGGATAGCACGTCACAATGACACCTTACATAAAGGTATAGTCAAAAACTATTTTAGAAATTAGAATCTTTGGGAAATGCTCAAGGAAACCTTCGTACATTAGAGGCCATGCGTCTAAGTTATGATAGATATCATATGGCCACAAAATTATCCTTGGTTGACCCAATAGACCCCAAAGAAAAACGAGAAGATTACTATCATATTCTTCCCAATGGTGAGTCTTCTCTTGACATATCATTATCTCTACTGTCTCTAATTGGGTATTATACTCCAAAAAAACACCAAGATTATATAGGTAGTGCTTGTAAATATACTCAGCAAGTGGATGAGTACAACCATGTCTTATGATGACACGAGGTTGTATGTCATTAGACATCTTGTATGATAGTGGCAAAACACCCTTCCAAGTTAAATTCACCTCACCCTCAACACCTATAGACCATCGTTTTATTCCCATGTTATTCCCCGCTTATCCCAGCTACACTTTTATTACCTGAAAGGAATTATGAAGCAAAAGGGTGAGCACAACTAGCTCAGTAAAGAATATTATAACTAAAGATAAATAAATTATCAATAGCCTTCAACAGTAATAAATCAGAGATTTAGAACATATGGTTGATGATAAAGCTTTTCAACCATAGTTGCAGCGGAACGAGCAATCCATTAGAAGAGTCAAATAGACAATAAAATTTATTATCTTCTCCATGTTAAAAGTCCATCAACAATATTTTATCCCTGTAACATTAATCAACAATTCATGTCCACAATCACGTGTATAACTCATAATCGTAATTATAGTTCTAAATTTCTTTCCTCATCCAGGACAAAGTTAATTTTCATCACCTGAAACATCAAAGATCATGGTTATACCAAATCAAAGTTCCTGTTCATAATCATACCGATAAATTCATCTTTGCACTACGGGCCAAAGATATTCATCAACAATTCATCTTTGCACTACTGGCCAAAGATATTCAACAACATGGCATCTTTGCACTACAGGCCAAAGATATTCATCAGTTGGTCATGTTCATCTAAACACATGTTCATCTTCGCACTACTGGCCAAAGATATTCATCAGAAATCATTCATCTTTGCACTACAGGCCAAAGATATTCAGTTATATCATCATTTAGGATTGAGGATGATGAAAAATATTTTAAAGAAAACGAATCTAGTGAAACAAAATAATAAATATTAAGGATTCGTACTTCAACTATTTCATGTCCAAAAATATCTCATAAATAATCATAGTGGAGTAAAATTCAAGAATGATCAAAACATAGATCCAATCAAAGATAGGAATCATAACAGACAATCTTGGACACAGAGAAGAAAACTTAATTTTTCTGTGAATAATGTCGTATTTGTGAATAATGCCTTATACGTGAATAGTAACTCCGACACTGAAATATAGAAATTTCACAAAAAACATCATCATGCTTCGTGAATAGTACTCATGAATAGTAACTCGTGAATAGTAACTCATGAATAATAACTCACGAATAGTAACTCATGAATAGTAACCCCAACATGGAAAAGTTCCAAATTTGATAAAAAGTTCAAACCAATATTTCAGCATAATGATATTGAAGAAATAATATCATTTATCAAGAAAATAATCTCCCTTATCTCAGAAAGAATAGTACTTCTGACTGGAATACTAGATATAGTGCCAAAAGAACTTGCACCGTATAGCAATACTCGAAGTACTAAAATGCTCACAGAAATACGCTCGATATCTAGAGAGAGAAAGAGAGAGAAATCTTTAGTTTCTGGTGTATTTTTCAATTCTAACCTAAGCACACTATTTATAGGAAAATGCTTAGAACACCAAAGCAGAAAATTTAATATAATATTAATATATATATATATCAAAAATTCTTACGCCCACTTTTTCAGATCTGAATTCAGCCAACAAGTAATAACAAAAACAAAAAAAAACGTTTTTGTTATTAAAAATAATTAAAACTTTCAAAAATCAATTATTTCGGAACTTCAGAACTTCTATAATTCATAATAAATAGCCCTTTTATCAGAAAATTTGAATCTAGCGACTTGGTATAGGAAATTCAATTCTCTACAACTTTGCATAAGAAAGTTTTTCCAAATTCCAAACAGAAATTGATCGAAATCCACATACGGGCGATTTTACAAGTTATAATCAAATTTCAGTCAAGAAATTGGTCCGCCAACATGTTTAACATGTTTTAAACAACTTTTGTAACAAAAATACTATTCTTCCTCATATACTCATATATCCCACATTCATTATAAAAATATCACCATTATTATATTATTAAAATATAATAATAAATTATTTTATCAGAAAAGATAAAATATCGATTTTCAACAATTGTCACTTTAAAAAATTTCTCCATCTATATCCACATAAAATGAATATTTTCCTTATCATATAAATTAATAATTAATTATTCACAAATAATATTACGAGAATCACAATAATGACAACGATTAGGGTTCTAGGAAAGAGGGGCTTTCGATAAGAATTTCTCCTTCTTGGCGCCGCAATTAGGTGACCAAACCTCTCCTTAGACGAACTTTCTAGACATTGCCAATAATGTTATCTAATAATATTATTCGGATAATATGAATTATTGCTTCGATAATGGAAAATACGTGTAGTAGTGACAATTATTAAAACAACGATAATATAAAATATCAACGCAAACAATTATTGAATCAATAAAATCTTTGAGCAAAGAATTCTTGTAACAATTATTAAGTAGTACCTTCTTATGTAAGAATCAATAATTGGTGCAATCTGGTATGCTACTCTTGTGCAACAACAACGTATTCTTATTTTAACCAATAGGTATTCCAACAAAGTGTTAATTTGATAACAACTACGCCTGTATTATTTAAAAACTCCCTTTTGTCATTTTCTTCATCCGATAGTTATTCTATTATGGGGCCCACAAATGGTTGCGCCGTCGTACGAATATTCCCCGACAGAAAGAATATTCCACGACCAAACGAATATTCCCCGACAGAAAGAATATTTTATAACCACTTGCATATTTTGAAAAAAAAATTCATATAGCACCCTTAACTTTAACTTTTATCAATTTAACCATTTACTGAATTGTAATTATAAGAAAAATTGAATACTTTTATTTCATAAAATTCGGGGTCTTACAATTGTCATCATCCTCATATTTATATTTTGTTGAAAGTCATCTGTGGCCTGTAGTAAATAGATGGACTTGGTATGATTATGACCAGAGATTATTCGGTGTAATCATAACCGTAATGTTATAAATGATGTGGTAAAAGTCCTCATTGGCCCGTAGTGCATTGATGGACAGTTGTTGGCATGATCATGACCATTATTGAATACACAAATATTCTTGGTCCGTAGTGCATGGATAATTGTGGTCGTGATACTAAAGAATATCCTTGGCCGTAGTGCAGGGGTGATTCAATGATGTGGATTATTTATTAAAAGCGAGTCCCAAATGATAAAAGTGATGAAAAACCTTTTAAATCATAAAAGATAGTAGATTTTATTCTCTACTTGACTCTTTTAATGGATTGCTTATTCCACTATAGTTAAACTTGATAGTTGTTATATTGTATCAGTTTAACACTGTTGAAGGCTAACGATAATATATTCTGCATTATCTTAGTCATAATATTTCCTAGTGGGCTAGTTGAGCTCACCCTTTTACTTTCATTGTTCTCTTCAGAAAATGATAATGTAGTAGGGACTAGTCGGGGATTGGAGTGACGGACCAGATGATAGCATTAGTAGTCCTCACTGTTCAGTGAAATAGTGGAAAATAAATGTAATAATATTGAATTTGAGTTTGTATATTGTCTAGACGACAATATTTGTATTAAAACTCACAGCTTATGTTTTGTCGTACTTTACATGACATTTGTATAATTAAGTTGTATTTGTATTACATACCATGTATTTGATTTACTCTCGAATAGGTGATGTATACCTATTTTGGGGGCGTCACAGTTGGTATCAAAGCTTAGGGATATGATCCCTGGCTAAGATATGAGACTAGAACTAGGAGGGGAGAGATGGGGAATTCCTTCGTTACTATGACCTACCTAAGTTTATTTGGTATTTAATTGGTCAGTCAGAGTGTAGGGATAATATGTTTCATGTCAATTAACCCTTATTTTGTGGCAGTATTTAAAAATGGCATCCGAGAATGTTGAGAACATCAATGGAGCACATGAGACCGTTGAGTCTCGACAAATCAATAACCAGGACAATGTGCATCAGGAAGGTAACAATCCTCATGCAAACAACAACACTGACCAAATAATGAACGATGAAATGTTCTGAGGCTTCATGCAATTCATGCAACATCAGGCGAGAGCGACTCTTGTCCAAAATGCAGGTGGAAACACTGGCAACTCTCGGATGGTCACCGCCAAACAGTTCAAGGAGCTGGAACCACCGGAGTTTATTGGAGAGCCAAAACCACTTAAGGCAAAAGCGTGGATAAAGCAGATAACCAAGATATTTGAAGTCTTGGGATACTCCAAGGAACAGAAGGTTCCCTTCGCCACCCTTATGTTGCGTGAAGAGGCAGATTACTGGTGGGAATCTGTAAAACGTACCCAGCCTGATGCACTCAAGATGTCTTGGGAGAAGTTCCAAGAGTTGTTCAATGACAAGTACTTTCCCGAAAGTATTCGTCACATGAAGGAGGTGGAGTTTATCAAGTTGGAACAAAATAATATGACTGTGTCACAATACGAGGCTAAATTTGTGGAGTTATCCCGGTTTGCATCCCATTTGGTTAATAATGAGGAGCGAATGACCCGAATGTTTTTAAGAGGTTTGAAACCGGAGATATCGACAATATCTTATTTCTCATAAACCGCGTGTTTGTATTCGGATGTTGTAAATAGGGCTCAATTGTTGGAGCGATAACGAGTCAGCAACGCAATCAAGAGAAAAAGCGGTAAGCGAATGAAAATACCGATTAGTAACATCATCGAAGCGGTGACAACAAACGTGGAGGAATCAACATACCAGAAATGGTAACCACTTCGATGGTAATCATAGCTAAGACAATAAAAATGGACATTTCAAGAAAAGGAGATTCAACAATGATGGAAAGACGTCAGCACCAGCACCCGTTGTTAAGGAAGGAGAACGACCACCTATCACATGCTTCCAATATGGAGGGGAGGGACACATCAGTCCAAACTACGCGATGCTGTCCAAAGCATGTTATAATTGTGGAAAAGAAGGTCACTTAGCTCGATTTTATCGTTCACCGAAGACAAATTCAGCTAGGATGGAGGCACCGAAGGCCGTCCCAAAAAAGTCAAAACCGGTAGTGCAAGGGAGAGCATTTGTTGTGACCTCCCAGAAAGTAAGGAACCCGAACGAGGTTATCACGGGTAAGCTTATCATAAACTCTACTGAAGTCTATACCTTATTTGATACCGGTTCTACCCATTCTTTTATTTCTCTTACTTGCGCTCAACGTTTAAATTTGACTCCGAAAAATTAGACTTTGACTTATATGTTGAAACTCCATTAGGAGAAACCTTCATTACATCCACTGTTTATAAGTTTTGTTTGATTCAAATCGGTAACCGCACGTTACCTGTCGATCTTATCTCCTTAAAAATACTTTCATTTGACGTGATTCTAGGGATTGATTGGTTAACTACTCATCATGCTAAAATTGATTGTTTTTGTAAGGTTGTTAGCTTTCATATTCCTAATAAACCTATTATGCGAATTCAAGCGACCAAACCATTAAAATCAATCACGGTCAACTCAAGCCATAAAGCTATTCGTTTATTAAAAAATGGATGTCAAGCTTTCTTATCTCATGTCACGGATTTAAACAAAAATATGTCAGATTTGAAGGATATTTCTATTGTTAATAAATTTCCTAACGTATTCCCTGAAGAACTTCCTGGCCTACCCCCAGAGCGTGAAGTTGAATTTTGTATTGACCTTGAACTCGGTACAAAACCCATTTCCAAAGCCCCATATCGAATGGTTCCTATTGAACTTCAGGAGTTAAAGACCCGATTACAAGAATTGTTAGACATTGGTTTCATTCGTCCGAGTACGTCTCATTGGGGTGCTCCTATTCTATTCGTGAAGAAGAAAGATGGGAGTATGCGACTTTGTATTGATTATCGGGAGTTGAATCATGTCACCATCAAAAATAGGTACCCATTGCCACGTATTGATGACCTGTTTGATCAATTACAAGGAGCACAATATTTTTCAAAGATCGATCTTCGTTCTAGATATCATCAGCTGATGGTTAAAACTGAGGATATTCCAAAGACTGCCTTCAGAACTCGGTACATGCATTATGAATTCTTAGTCATATCTTTTGGATTGACTAATACTCCTGCTGCCTTCATGGATATGATGAACCGAGTATTCAAGGAATTTTTGGAACATTTTGTGGTCGTCTTTATTGATAATATCCTCATATATTCCAAAAGCTGTGAAGATCATGAGCAACACTTAAGGCTGATACTCCAAAAGCTTCATGAAAACAAGCTATATGCCAAGTTGAAGAAATTTGAGTTCTGGCTTGAGGAAGTTGCATTGCTTGGGCACGTGATATCAAGTCATGGAATATCTGTTGACCCAGCAAAGATTGAAGCTATTCAAAGCAGGGAGCAACCTAAATCAGTGACCAAAGTACATAGCTTTCTCAGATTAGCTGGTTATTATCGGAGATTCGTGGAAGGATTTTCTCGAATCGCTACTACATTAACTCAGCTGACTCAAAAAGATACAAAGTTCGGTTGGAGTGAGGAATGTGAGAAGAGTTTTCAAGAACTCGAGAGGAGACTCATTTCAGCACCTGTTCTGACAATACCATCTGGCTCGGAGGGATTTGTCATCTACAGTGATGCTTCAGGCAAAGGGTTAGGATGTGTTCTCATGCAACATGGGAAAGTCATAGCCTATGCCTCATGACAACTCAAAAAATATGAGAGGAATTACCCTACTCATGATCTAGAGTTAGCAGCTGTCGTTTTTGCGCTTAAGATTTGGAGGCATTACCTGTATGGAAAGAAAGTGGAGATCTACACGGATCATAAAAGCCTCATATATTTCTTCACCCAAAAGGAACTCAACATGCGACAACGACGTTGGCTTGAACTATTGAAAGATTATGAGCATACCATCCAATACCATCCTTGAAAAGCGAACGTGGTAGCTGACGCACTGAGTAGAAGATCATATGCGGGTACGGATGCAATATTATCAACGCTAAGGCCCATTTTGTATGACTTGCAAAGGATGGAGTTAGAGATAAAGACTCTAGGGACCCACATGATGATGGCAAATATACGAGTAGAACCGACTTTAATCGATAAAGTTAAAGCTGCTCAAGCTACAGACCTGGAGCTAATGCATATGAAGAAGAAAGTGCAAGAAGGTTCTATGCCGGAAGCAAGAATCGATGAAGAAGGAATACTTCGATTCAACTCCAGACTTTGTGTTCCTAACCACGCTGATTTAAAGTATAAAATCATGATGGAGGCGCACAATGCACCGTTTGTAATCCATCCTGGGAGTACCAAAATGTATCATGATCTTCGACATACATTTTGGTGGAGCAATATGAAGAGAGAGATAGCAGAGTTTATCTCAAGGTGTTTAACTTGTCAACGAGTCAAGGCGGAGCATCAAGTACCAAAAGGTCCATTGCAACCACTTGAAATTCTCGAATGGAAGTGGGAGCACATTACTATGGATTTCGTTACTAGTCTTCCCAAGGTTTCTCAAGGCATAGATGCAATTTGGGTCATTGTTGATAGATTGACCAAGTCTGCTCATTTCTTACTAATACGAGAAACTTATACACGTCTTGCTAGTATGTACATAAACGAGATTGTAAGACTGCATGGTATGCCAGTATCCATAGTTTCTGATCGAGACCCAAGATTCACTTCAAGATTTTGGGTTAGTTTGCAAAAAGCTATGGGCACGGATTTACGTTTTAGCTTGGCATATCATCCTCAGACGGACGGGCAGTCGGAGAGGACTATTCAAACTCTTGAAGATTTATTAAGACTCTGTGTCCTTGACTTCAATGGGAGTTGGGACAAGTTCTTACAATTGGTAGAGTTTTCATAAAACAACAGTTATTAAACAAGTATTGGCATAGCTCCATTTGAGGCGTTGTATGGAAGAAAATGTTGTTCTCTAGTATGCTGGGATGAGGTGGGTGAAGCAACGTTGTTGGGACCCGAGTTGGTACGTATGACTACAGAAATGATTCAAATGATTCGACAACGTATAAAAACCTCACAAGATCGACAAAAGAGTTATGCTGATCTTCATCGAAAGGACGTAGAATTCGATATTGGAGATCATGTGTTGTTATGTGATGCTCCATAGAAAGGAGTTACAAGATTTGGAAAGAGAGGAAAGCTCAATCCTCGATTCATTGGCCCATTTTTAATCCTCGATCTAGTAGGAACTGTGGCCTATAGACTCGCTTTACCACCATGTATGTCTCATGTTCATAACGTTTTTCACATATCTATGTTACGTAAATATGTGAAAGACCTGAACCACATTATTGAATTAGAACCAGACGAGATAGAGGAAGATTTAACGTATGAAGAGTTACATGTTAAAATCTTAGATAAAAAGGATCATATTCTACGCTCCAAGGTTATACCTTAAGTTAAAGTTTTATGGAGAAACCATGATGTGGAAGAAATGACCTGGGAGTTAGAATCTAAGATGAAATCAAGATATCCTTACCTCTTCGACATACCAGGTATGCACCCTAATTTCGAGGACGAAATTTCATAAAAAGGAGAGGTTGTAAGACCCCAATTTTTTGAATAAAGATTAAATTTTCTCGAAATATATTTTTGAATATTATGGTGTGGATTTGATATAATGTTATAGTTGTAGGTAATATTTATAAATTTTGCAAAGTACGCAAGTTGTTATATAATATTCGATTAGTCGGGGAATATTCGTACAACTGCACAATCATTAGTGGACCCCCACAACAGAATTATTGTCGGATTTAGAAAACGACAAAAATACTTTATGAAAATAACGGCGGAAGTTTTACCATTAACTGTTGAACTACCTGGTAGTAAAAAGTACAAGATGTCTGGCGTGGTTGCATAGTAGCACTGCAGTATTGATTATTGATGCTTACGTGAGAAGTCACTCGGTTATACTCAATTATTGCTACGATGAATTGCTACATCATATCTCTCATATTATTGATTTGATTATTGTCATAGTATCATCTACATAATATGTTATTTTATTAAATCAATAGTTGAGACGACAAAGTTATTTATATTATTAAATTGCAATATTTAGAATGTCTAGAAGTTCTGTCAAGGAGAGGTTTGGTCACCTAATTGCGCGCCAATAGGGAGAAATCCTTATTGGAAAGCCCCCACTTTCCTGGGAACGACCTAGTTGATAAATATTGTGAGTTATAATATTAATGATGAATGTTATTAAAATTGAAGTTGTGTTCAGAGTTGAATTTGGATAAGCGGGCGTGATATTTGAGTCCGGAACAATGAAATTAGTAAAAATAGTCTATAAACACAAAATTTTCCAGAATTCACTATTTGGTCAAAAATTCAACAGTTGACTTTTTTGGGAAAAGTCAAACTTCAAAATTTCAAAATGAGCAATTGATTGCTATTATTTCACATGATTATAACTATTTGTTCAGATCTGTATACTATTGTTTCACATTCTTGTTACTATTAGGGGAGTTGGTACAAGATTGATAATACTTGCATGACTAAGTTAAAAATGGAGGTATAGATGGATGTACTATACTGTAATTCATATTTTCACATGTCTAGAACTATTGATTCACATAATTTACTATTGAATCACATTATTTACTATTAGGGGAGGTGGTGCAAGTTTGATAAAACTTCCATGACTAAATTAAAAATAAAGGAAAAGTTGGAGGTATTGTACTGAAATTTTTCGAGCCCCAAAATGTGCAATTATCAAAACTATATTTTTCTATAAATAGAAGCTCATTCTTCCTTCATTTCTCACCAATTCACAAATGCTTTGGAGCGATTATTATATAGAGAAATTATATAAAGAAGAAGAGAAGTTTGCTACCTCACTATTCCAGTATCCAATTTTTCTAAAGGTAGGGAGTATTATTTCTTTCTTATCCATGAAGAGAACTTCTGTTGTTCCATTCTTTATCATTCTGCTAGAATATCCTGTCTGTGCGTTCTACGCCAGACCTAGTTCCGTCTTTATTATTCTATTGGAATATCCTCGTTGCATGCGTTTTCGTGGGACCTAATTCCGTCTTTATTATTACATTTGGAATATCACATGCATGCGTTTTTTTACGTGGACCTGATTCCGTCTTTATTATTACATTGGAATATCACATGCATGCGTTTTACATCGGACTGATTCCGTCTTTATTATTCATTGGAATATCCACATGCATGTGTTTTACGCCATACCGATTCCGCCTTTATTATTTTGTTGGAATATCACATCTGCATGCATTTTATTTGGACTGATTCCGATTATTTATTATTATTCTATTGGAATAACCTGCCTATGCGGTTTATCGTATGCCTGGTGATTTCTTTTGTTATTCCATTCCTTATTATACTCAATTGGTTAAAGTTTTGACTTCTATACTCCATGGAATTAGTGGAATATCCTTGATATTTGTGCTTCATCCAGTATCTTTTCATGGAAATATTCTTCTGAGCATTCTTGAATTTTACTCTACAAATCAGTATCATGTTGACAATTTGGACATTATTGATTCCTGGATAAAATAATTCTTGAACTTGTTTTATTGAATTCTTATATCATTGTCATCATCCCCATGTTTATATTTTGTTGACAGTTATCTGTGGCCTGTAGTGCATATATGGACTTGGTATGATTATGACCAGAGATTATTCGGTGTAATCATAACTTAGTAATAATGTACAAATGATGTGGTAAAAGTCCTCATTAGCCCGTAGTGCATTGATGGACGATTGTTGGCATGATCATGACCATTATTGAATACACAAATATTCTTGGCGAAGAGTGCATGGATAATTATGGTCATGATACTAAAGAATATCCTTAAGCCAGTAGTGCGGGGATTCAATGATGTGGATTATTTATTAAGCTGAGTCCCAGCAATAAAAGTGATGAAAAACCTCTTAAATCATAAAAGATAGTATATTTTATTCTCTACTTGACTCTTTTAATGGATTGCTTGTTCCGCTGTAGTTAAACTTGATGGTTGTTATATTGTATCAGTTTAACACTGTTGAAGGCTAACGATAATATATTCTGCATTATCTTAGTCATAATATTTCTTACTGGGCTAGTTGAGCTCACCCTTTTACTTTTATTGTTCTCTTCAGAAATGAGAACGTAGCCAGGGACTAGTCGGGGAACGGAGTGACGGACTAGATGATAGCATTAGTAGTCCTCACTATTCAGTGAAATAGTGGAAAGTAAATGTAATAATATTGAATTTGAGTTTGTTTATTGTCTAGACGACAATATTTGTATTAAAACTCACAGCTTATGTTTTGTCATACTTTACACGATAGTTGTATAATTAAGTTGTATTTGTACTCTGTACCATGTATTTGACGACTCAGAATAGGTGATGTATACCTATTTTGGGGGCGTCACAGGTTCTACTCGTATATTCGCCATCATCACATGGTTCCCTGGAGTCTTTAATTCTATCTCCATCCTTTGCAAGTCACACAAAATGGGCCTTTGCGTTGACAATATCGCACTCGTACTTGCATATGATCTTCTACTTAATGCGTAAGCTACCACGTTCGCTTTTCCAGTATGGTATTGGATGGTATGATCATAATCTTTCAACATTTCAAGCCAACGTCGTTGTCGCGTGTTGAGTTCCTTTTGAGTTAAGAAATATTTGAGCCTTTTATGATCCGTAAAGATCTCCACTTTCTCCCCATACAATTAATGCCTCCAAATTTTAAGTGCGAAGACAACAGCTGCTAACTCTAGATCATGAGTAGGATAATTCCTCTCATATTCTTTGAGTTATCTTGAGACATAGGCTATGACTTTCCCATGTTGCATGAGAACACATCTCAACCCTTTGCCCGAAGCATCACTGTAGATGACAAATCCCTCTGAGCCAGATGATATATTCAAAACAGGTGCTGAAATGAGTCCCCTCTTGAGTTCTTGAAAACTCTTTTCATATTCGTCGCTCCAACCGAACTTTGTATCTTTCCTAGTCAGCTGAGTTAATGGAGTAGTGATTTGAGAAAATCCTTCCACGAATCTCCGATAATAACCAGCTAAACTGAGAAAGCTACGTACTTCGGTCACTGATTTAGGTTGCTCCCAGCTTAGAATAGCTTCAATCTTTGTCGGGTCAATAGATATTCCATGACTTGATACTACGTGCCCAAGGAATGCTACTTCCTCAAGCCAGAACTCGCATTTCTTCAACTTGGCATAAAACTTGTATTCACGAAGCTTTTGAAGTGTCAGCCTCAAGTGTTGCTCATGATCTTCACGGCTTTTGGAATAAATAAGGATGTCATCAATAAAAACGACCACAAAGTGATCCAAATATTCCTTGAATACTCGGTTCATCATGTCCATGAAGGCAGCAGGAGCATTAGTCAATCCAAAAGGCATGACTAGGAATTCATAATGCCCGTACTGAGTTCTGAAAGCCGTCTTTGGAATGTCATCGGTTCTAATCTTCAATTGGTGATATCCATAACGAAGATCAATCTTTGAAAAGAATTTGGCTCCTTGCAACTGGTCAAACAGGTCATCAATACGTGGCAATGGGTACCTATTTTTGATGGTGACATGATTCAACTCCCGATAATCAATACAAAGTCGCATACTCCCATCTTTCTTCTTCACGAATAGAACAGGAGCACCCTAAGGAGACGTACTACGACGAATGAAACTAATGTCTAACAATTCCTGCAATTGGGTCTTTAACTCTTGAAGTTCAATAGGAGCCATTCGATATGGGGCTTTGGAAATGAGTTTTGTACCAGGTTCAAGGTCGATACAAAATTCAATTTCACGCTCTATGGGTAGGCCAAGAAGTTCTTCAGGGAATATGTCAAGAAATTTATTAACAATAGAAATATCGTTCAAAACTGATGTATTTTTGTTTAAATCTGTGACATGAGCTAAAAAAGCTTGACATCTATTTTTCAATATACGAATAGCTTTATGGCTTGAAATGACCATCATTGATTTTAATGGTTTGGTCGCTTGAATTTGCATAATAGGTTGATTAGGAATATGAAAACTAACAACCTTACGAAAATAATCAATTTTTGCATGATGAGTTTTTAACCAATCAATCCCTAGAATTACGTCAAACGCAAGTATTTTTTAGGAAATAAGATTGACAGGTAATGTGCGGTTACCGATTTAAACCAAACAAGACTTATAAACAGTAGATGTAATGAAGGTTTCTCCCAACAGAGTTTCCACAGATAAGTCAAAGTCTAATTTCTCCGGAGTCAAATTTAATCGTTGAGCGCAAGTAGGAGAAATAAAAGAATGGATAGAACCGGTATCAAATAAAGTATAGACTTTGCTAGAGTTTATGATAAGCTTACCCGTGATGACCTCATTCGGGTTCCTTGCTTTCTTGGAGGTCACAACAAACGCTTTCCCTTGCACTACCAGCTTTGACTTTTCTGGGACAGCCTTTGGTGCCTCCATCCTAGCTGAACTTGTCTTCGGTGAACGACAAAATCGGGCTAAGTGACCTTCTCTTCCACAATTATAATATGCTTTGGACGACATCGCGCAGTTTGGACTGATGTGTCCCTCCCCTCCACATTTGAAGCATATGATAGGTGGTCGTTCTCCTTCCTTAACAACGGGTGCTGGTGCTGACGTCCTTCCATCATTGTTGAATCTCCTTTTCTTGAAATGTCCATTCTTATTATTTCAGCCTTGATTACCACCGAAGTGGTTACCATTTCTGGCCTATTGATTCCCTCCACGCTTGTTGTCACCGCTTCGATGACTGCTCTCACTGGTATTATCATTTTGCCGGCTGCTCTCTTTTGGTTGCGTTAACTCGTTATCGCGCTCCACTAACTGAGCCCTATTTACAACATCTGAATACAAACACAGTTTATGAGAAATAAGATATTGACGAATCTCCGGCTTCAAACCTCTTAAAAACATCTGCATCATTCTCTCTTCATTATCCACCAAGTGGGACGCAAATCGGGAAAACTGGGCAAACTTGGCTTCGTACTGCGACACGGTCATATTATTTTGCTTCAACTTGATGAATTCTACCTCTTTTACGTGACGAATACTTTCGTGAAAGTACTTGTCATTGAATAGTTCTTGGAACTTCTCCCAAGACATCTTTAGTGCAGCAGGTTGAGTACGCTTTACCGATTCCCACCAGTAATCTGCCTCTCCTCACAACATAAAGGCGACAAAGGGAATCTTTTGCTCCTCGGAGCATCCTAAGACATCAAATATCTTGGTGATCTGCTTTATCCATGCTTTCGCCTTACATGGTTTTGGCTCTCCAATAAACTCCGTTGGTCCCAGCTCCTTGAACTATTTAGCGGTGACCATCCGAGAGTTTCCAGTGTTTCCACCTATATTTTGGACAGGAGACGCTCTCGCCTGTTGTTGCATGAATTCCATAAAGCCTATGAACATTCGATCATTCATCATTTGGTCAGTGTTGTTGTTTTCATGAGGATTGTCGCCTTCCTGATGCACATTATCCTGATTATTTATATGTGGTGAATCAACGGTCGCCTGTGCTCCATTGCTATTCTCAACATTCTCAGATGTCATTTTCAGATATTGTCACAAAACAAAAGGTCAATTGACATGTAACATATTATCCCTATATTCTGACCGACCAATTAAATACCAAAAAAAAACTTAGGTAGGTCATACTAGCAAAGGAATTCCCCGTCTCTCCCCTCCTAGTTCTATTCTCACATCTTAGCCAGGGATCATATCCCTAAGCTTTGATACCAACTGTGACACCCCCAAAACAGGTATACATCACCCATCTTGGTACGCCAGATACAAAGCACTGAATTCAAATACAACTTAATTATACAACAGTCATGTACAATACGACAAAACATAACTTGTGAGTTTGAATACAAATATTGTCTACTAGAGAGTATAAAAACTCAAAAGGATTTCTTATTACAGTTATTATCATACTATTTCACAGAATAGTGAGGACAACTAATGCACCATCTAGGACCATCACTCTATTCCCCGATAGTCCCTGCTACGTTCTCATTTCCTGAAGAGAACAATGAAAGCAAAAGGGTGAGCTCAACTAGCTCAGTAAGAAATATTATAACTAAGATAATGCAGAATAATTTATCGTTAGCCTTCAACAATGTTAAACTGATAAAATATAATAAATATCAAGTTTAACTGCAGCGGAACAAGATATCCATTAGAAGAGTAAAGTAGAGAATAAAATCTACTATCTTCTATGATTTAAAAGGTTTTTCATCACTTTTATCGCTGGGACTCAGCTTAATAATTAATCCACATCATCGAATCACCCCTGCACTACGGCCAAGGATATTCTTTAGTATCACGACCACAAATTATCCATGCACTACGGGCCAAGGACATTCGTGTATTCATTAATGGTCATGATCATGCCAACAACTGTCCATCAATGCACTACGGGCCAATAAGGACTTTACCACATCATTTGTAATGTTACGGTCATGATTACACCGAATAATCCCTAGTCATAATCATACCAAGTCCATCTATGCACTACAGGCCACAGATGACTTTCAACAAAATATAAACATGAGGATGATGACAATGATATAAGAATTCAATAAAACAAGTTCAAGAATTAATTTATCTAGGAACTAATAACATCCAAATTGTCAACACGATACTTCTTTGTAGAGTAAAATTCAAGAATGCTTAGAAGAATATTTTCATGAAAAGATACTGGATGAAGCGCAAATATAAAGGATATTCCACTAATTTCATGGAGTATAGAAGTCAAAGTTTTAACCAACAGAGTAAAATAAAGAATGGAAAAACAAAAGAAATCACCATGCATGCGATGCGATAGATCACATGCGAGTTATTCCAACGAATAATAAATAACGGAACCAATTAAAACAAAAAACGCATGACGAGATATTCCAACGAGAATAATAAAGAATAGAACCGTGTGCGACGTAAAATACACGAACAAGATATTCCAATAGAATAATAAAGATCGGAACCCGGTCCCACAGAAAAAGCGCATGCAGGATATTCCAACAGAATAATAAAGAATGAAATAACACAAGAATTTCACCAAGTATAGGGTAGCCTACGTATACAGGTTATTTCAACAGAATAATAAATAATGGAATAACATAAGTTCTCTTCATGAATACAAAAGAAATAATACCCCTTACGGGTACAACAAATAATATTCCCTACCTTAGAAGAAACTGGATATTGGAAAAGTTAAGTAACAAAATACTTTTCTTCTTTCTCTCTATAGTTTCTCTCTCTAGAGTTTCAGTGACTTCGTAAGAAATAATGAAGGAATGAGCTTCTATTTGTGGGAGAATGGACTGAATAGTAACTAATTCATGAACGGTCCAGATTGATTTACTTTTAAACAGACTGTCCGTATTGGTTTACAATTAAAACTTAAAACAACGGTCCATACTGATTTACTATTAAAACTTTAAACCAGCGATCCATATTGATTTACTATTATATCTTCAACCAATGGTCTGAAAAATTAGCACATCTCATCATGGAATAATATTGTACCCAAAAATGATTTGGACCGAAAAGAAATATATCTTACGGGTGAATAGTACCCCGTGAATAGTAACTCATGAATAGTAACTCGTGAATAGTAACTCGTGAATAGTAACTCATGAATAGTAACTCGTGAATAGTACTCCGACACGAAAAGTGTCCCGAATACCTGTGATAAACGAGATTTTGTAAATTATTTTTTAATATTTATTGAATTAAATAAATATTTTTCGATGATTTAATTATTAGATTAAATAATTAATTGATTCAATTGTGGTAGATTAATTTAATTATATGTGTTACATTTATTAAATTAATGTAGAGAATAATTATTATTCAAATACGTAATTATGTGAGCTTATTGTATTAAAAGAAATATTTAATTAAGCATGATGTTATTTAATTAATTTAATTATTAATTAGAGAGTTAATAATTTGACATTATTTATTAATGAGAAAATTATTTATGTGACTATGTGGATTTATGAGAAATTATTATATTTTATTTAAAATATATTAAATAAAATATTGGAGTTATTTTATAAAGAGTGTGACATTAATTAAACTATAGTATAAGAAGTTTATCAAATTAAATGAGAATGAATTATATTGAATAGCCAAACAAGGTCTTAGTAGTGGTTGAGGGCAGTTAACCACGAATTGGTTAACTGACCACAACTACGTCAGTTTAATTATTATATGTGACGTCTTCTTCTTCATTCATTCCATTATTGCTAAGTCTAGAGAATTATCACAGAGAGCGAGAATTAAGAAATTGAGAGAATTGTGAGTTGTTTGATTGATTGAGAAAGTTTAATCCCTCCTATCTACACTAATCTGTGAGTAATTCTCTCCAACCCAAATTCTACTTTTACGTCATTTAGTTTTTTATGAAAATGGCTTTCAATCAAGTTATGTGGAATTTACGTAAATTGGGAAATTGAGTTAGGAATATATGTAATAATTGAGTAGCATAACATGTTTTTTATATATTTTATATATATTCCATATCATAAGTTTCATAAATGATGACTTGCTTTATTTCAAAATTTACTGAGTTTGGGTTTTGGCCATATGGCCTTATACGTGATATTTCATGTATTGAGCGTATATTATCCCTAAATTTTACATTCGTATGTTATTATGCATGTTGATACGAAGAGACCAAAATTTAAATAAACGGATTCGGTGTTATAACGAATCCGTAGTGACAATTTTCATGTTTTATTTTCAAAACCTTCAAGAACATCAAGAAAAGTGGAAGTAAATGTGTTGATTTTGCAAACTATGTGTTGTAACTTGTTAAAAATCATGCTAGATGGGTTAAGTAATGATTATATATGTATTATAATGATTGGGTAAGTCTAAATTCGTGTAAAAATAACTAATTGGAAGTTATGTCCATATTCATGTATAATTTTACCTATGATTGATTTTTGGCCTAATTTGGCCTTGTTATGTTCGTGAACTGCAGAACTGCAAAAACTGCAGAAAATGAGCATGGGTAACCTCGCCCCTGGCGAGTGTTACCAAACTAAATTACCCCGCCCCGACAGTCAAAAAAAATAATAAATAAAAAAATAACAAATAATAATATTTTTGATGAAAATTATTATTAAAATATTTATAAAATAAATTAAATATTTTAATTGAGATATTATGGAATAAAATAAATATTCGATGAAAATTATTATTAAAATATTTATAAAATAAATTAAATATTTTAATTGAGATATTTATGGAATAAAATAAATATTCGATGAAAATTATTATTAAAATATTTATAAAATAAAGTAAATATTTTAATTGAGATATTTATGGAATAAAATAAATATTCGATGGAAATTATTATGAAATAATTTATTCGAGTGTAATAATAGTTAGAGAATGAAAATATTCTAATTTAATTAAGTAATTAAATTAGAAGGGTAATGATTGGTTAAATAAAGTGGAGTTTATATTAAATAATTAAGTGAAAATGTAACTAATGAATGTCGTGAATACATATGGTATGTGTGTAGGATTTGTGGTGAACGGAAGTAGTAATCGTTTAGCCTACTCACGAGGCAAGTTTTCTAACCCTACTTATCATTATTGTTCAAGTTATTAGTTACCTCGAGTAAATTATCGTTACTATTATTCAAGTTTAATTGTTATATTAAAGATTTATTATCTTTTCAAAGCATGATTCAGTTATACAATAATTGTTCTATTGTATACTTCTTGAGATTATTATTCAAATCGAATATCATTATTGTTTAACCTTATTACACTAGTGAACTTTATTGATTCAACTAGTCTTTAGTTGATGAACGTTCTAAATTTCAGAACCCTTATTGAATTATCCAAACCAAACTTCCTTTGGTGCGGACTAGAATGTCAAACTGAGATGAACAACCCTATAAAAGGATTTACTTATGTGTTAGCGTTAAGATATTATGCACAGTATGGTACTAAGGGCTGATCCCCCTAAGTACGAGAAGAAAGGTCTATAGTCTTATGACTGTTAAAGGTTTCAAGTATAACCCTTGATAACCTAAGACATAGTTCAAGGTCTTATGACCTTCAGAATTCTTTTGATTCTTGTTATTCATTCTTGATTCAAAAGTTGAGCTTTCATTCAGATGTTGTTGATTTACTCGCATGTTATTATACTGTTATTTCATTATTATACTTGTGGGAAATAGTGCTCACTCTTGTTTAATAATAACATTGCAGTTAAGAACGAAAGAACCGATGAACCTTCCACTAGTAAAGGCAAGGGCAAAGTTAGCAAGTGATGAAGACTTGTTATTTTTATTAGATGATGTATTTATGTTTAAGACTTGAGTTAATGATGTTATTTAAGACTTATTTGTTTATGATTCCGCAAAGATGTTTAAGGTTAGTTTAACCTGGGATTGTATTATTATTATTTGGATGTTGTAACCCTTAAGGGGAAGATTTTTATTTTATCTATTGCATGGTTTGCATTTATTATGGTTAGATAGATAGATGATATTTATGCAAAGGAATACGGATCCCGTGGAATCGAAGTATCCAGATTTGGGGGTGTCACAAGTTGGTATCAAAGCTGTAGGTTATGAACCTTAGGTCGGGGAACAACCTTAGGTTGTAGCCTTATAGACAGAAGATAGTGATGGAAAACTCTTATTGAGTTATAAGAAATGAATTTATGTAATTCATTGAAGATAATAAAAGACCTTATGTGTTTATGTATTAAAGTATGCGTTAGATGATACGACTTAGTAACTAAAACATAAAATTTTGTTGTCAGGATGTCAAATGTTGGAGAAGCTAGTCAAGCTGGGGAGGAAGAACCCGTGTACCTATAGTACCAAGCGGAGGAGGAGGAGCAGGAGACATTCATGTCGTTAGGGAGCAAATTTGATACGAGAGGAGTCATCTCTTTTGATCACCGTTGTTGGTCGGGGAGCATGAGCAGAGGCCCATCCTAAGGAGGAATTTATTGAGGAAGAGGAAGAGGAAGAAGAGGAGTTACCACGGTACACCGTTGATCTTTGAGATGTATGACACGTTATCGACCATAATGTGGAGTTACGAGGCGAGGTCCGAGTTTGGTGAGCGAAAGTTATTCAACAGATATTACTCTAGAAAGCGAAGGAGAGGAGATTTCGACTCTTCACTCTCGACCGGCAAATGTAGAATGGGATTTGGTCCATGAGAAGGGTCAAACCGAGAAGATAAGACCGAGGAGATAAAAAAGCGAAGAAGGAATCAAAGGAAACATCCAAAAGGTGAACATAGCGAGAGGAAAAATTGGGTAAGAGAATCGCGTCTAGGTGATCGTCTGAGAGGATGATGATAGTCATGCAAAGAAAGCGAAGATTGGGGAAACGTAGTCTACACTTAACAAGGCAATGAATGAGACCCAAGATCGAGTTTTGAGGTACCCAATCCTGTTCGAAGGACTACCATTATACATGATGGATCGCAGGACGATGCATCGCATCTTAGAAGAGGAGTGTAGCGAGGCTAATCAGTACCTTGATCGATAGTGATATGATTTATTTAATTATGTGAAAACTTAATTAGTTTTAGATGTAAATTCTGATGTGTTTATGAACGAAAGAATATTTGATTGTTTTAAATCATGTGGATTCTTTATTCCAGGATAGTTGATGTAAATAGCAGTTATGCTATCGTTTAATGTTAAAACTTTGATTTGAATGCAAATATATCAAGTTAATTGAGATGATGTGTTAAGTGATATGTTAAATTGTTGAGTAATGCCTTAACAATTTAGACAAATAAATAAAGTTCTAATAAAGCGTTTATTTAACAGAAAAATGCCGCCAAGGAGAAGACAACAACGTCAACCGGCTCAGGAAGAGTCAACCAATAATAACAATAATGTCAACGCAAATCTTGTTCAACAGTTAGTTAACTTACTGACTGGAGCAATGAACAATCAACCTCAAGCTCCACCAAACACAACGTTTAAAGACTTCAAGGCGGTGGGACCACCAGAGTTCAAAGGTTCCATGAACCCAATCGAGGCTCAAACGTGGGTTATGGAAATGGAGAAGGTTTTCGACGTTGCTAGGGTTAGAGAAGACCAAAAGACCGTTTTTGCAACATTTGTGCTGAAGTCTGAGGCTAGCTACTGGTGGCAAGGAAACAAAGTGCGAGGAGGTGAAGGTGTAATTATGTGGGAGAGATTTAAAGAGATGTTCTTCGAGATGTACTTCCCAACTAGTTCGCAGAATCAGATGGAAGTTCAATTTCTAGAACTGAAGCAGGGAAACATGAGTGTACCTGACTACGCGGCTAAATTCAACGAGTTAGCGAGGTTCGCCCCGTATCAAGTACACACGGACAAAAGAAAAGCCAGAAGATTCAAGCAAGGACTAAAGCCTTGGGTGTACAGCAAGGTATCAATGTTTCAGCTAAACACGTTTGCTGGAGTGCTGGAAAATGCTATCCTCGCCGAAGGAGGAAGCGATGCAGTGACCAAGTACAATCAAGATTAGGAGAAGAAGAAGAGTGAAGGTGAAATTAATAACAAGGCCAGTGGAAGTGGCACAAGAGGTGGAAATTTCAATCAGGAGAAAAGGTGGAATGACAACTCATCATCGGGAAATCAACAAGGTAATCAGAAGAAACGAATTGAAGCATGCCCGACTTGCGGGAAAGCTCATATGGGAGCATGTATGAAAGGGAAGCGAGTGTGCTACAATTGTGGTCAGGAAGGCCACATAGAACCAAACTGTCCAAACCCAAAGAAGGGTGCTTGTTTCAACTATGGTTCGAAGGATCATCTAGCAAGAGACTGCCCTAAGAAGGGATCAGGAGGAGCAGTACCAGGAGGTAACCGTGGAAATAACAGTGAAAATGCATTAACCATCACCGGACTACATGCAACAAACCGACCGACCGCCAGAACTTTCAATATGACGGTGCAGGATGCAATCCAGTCTCGTGATGTGGTGTCAGGTATCATTCTGATCAATGAAATTAATGCTTATATTTTATTTGATTTGGGTACTACTTGTTCCTTTATATCCGAAGACTTTTCTAATAGTTTAGATTTGCTTATGGATGAGTTGGAATATCCCATGAATATAGAAATTGCGAATATGGAGATAATTCTTGTTAAGTACGTGTTTAAGAACTGTAGAGTGGATATTAAGGGTAATATCATGAACGTAGATCTTATCCCTTTTCGATTTGGGGAATTTAACGTTATTTTGGGAATGGACTGGTTATTCAATTACGGGGCTATAATTGATTGCCAAAAGAAGCGTATTAACCTTATGACTCCGTCAAAGGTTGTATTTTATGGTAGCAAGTTGCCTAGACAAGCGAGTTGTCTGACGATGATGCAAGCGAGGAAGTTGTTGAGACAAGGCTGTGTAGGATACTTAGCTTACATAGTCGATAGTCGAAAAGAAAATCCGAAGGTAGAAGAAATACTGATTGTGAGGGACTTCATCGATGTATTTCCAGACGATTTACCAGGACTTCCACCAGATAGAGAGGAAGATTTCGTAATCAATTTGGCGTTCGGAACTGCTCGAATATCGAAGGCACCATACCGAATGTCACCAGTAGAGATGAAGGAATTAATGGTACAACTACAAGAATTTTTGGACACGAAGTACATTCAACCGAGCGTATCACCGTGGGGAGCGCCGGTGTTGTTTGTGAAAAAGAAGGATGGATCGATGCGACTCTGCATTGACTACAGAGAACTGAATAAGGTCACGATTAAGAACAGATATCCATTACCGAGGATCGACGACCTGTTTGATCAATTGAAGGGAGCGAGATACTTTTCCAAGATAGACTTGAGAAGCGGCTATCATCAACTGAAGGTGAGGCCAGAGGATGTACTAAAGACAGCATTTAGAACGTGATATGGTCACTACGAATTTTTAGTAATGTCGTTTGCTCTTACGAATGCTCCTGCAACATTTGTTGGACTAATGAATGGTGTATTTAAGCCATTTTTGAATAAGTTTGTAGTGGTATTTATAGATGACATTTTGGTCTATTCGAAAACCAAGGAAGAACATGAAGAGCATTTGAGATTAACATTGGAAGTATTGAGAAGGAAAAAGTTGTATGCCAAGTTTTCGAAATGCGAATTTTGGATTGAACGAGTGCAATTTCTTGGGCACGTGATCGATAAAAACAGAATTTTGGTAGATCCATCTAAAGTCAAAGCCGTGATCAACTGGGATCAGCCAAGGACGCCATCGGAAGTACGAAGTTTTCTTGGATTGGCAGGATATTATAGAAGATTCATTCAAGATTTTTCCAAGATCGCAACTCTGCTAACGAATTTAACTTAAAAAGCTGTGAAATTTGTTTGGACGGATAAGTGTGATGAAAGCTTTCAGGAATTGAAGAAGAGGTTGAGTACGGCCCCTGTGTTATCTCTTCCAGATGATACAGGAAATTTTATTGTTTATAGTGATGCGTCGCATAAAGGACTTGGTTGTGTGCTGATGCAAAATGGCAAAGTCATTGCATATACATCACGACAATTGAAGGATTACGAGAAGGGATACCCTACCCACGATTTGGAGTTAGCTGCAGTTATTTTTGCTTTAAAAATTTGGAGGCACTATCTCTACGGGGAGAAGTGTGAAATATATACGGACCACAAGAGTCTGAAATATATTTTCACGTAGAAGGACTTGAATATGCGTCAAAAAAGGTAGTTGGAGTTAATTAAGGACTACGACTGAGATTTTATACCATCCGGGTAAGGCGAATGTTGTTGCCGATGCCTTAAGTAGAAAGGGTCGGGAGAAGTTAATGATGTTGACTGCTCAGGATGAGCTAATTACAGAAATGGAGAAACTAGAATTGGAAGTGATGTATCCTATGGAGATTAATGAGAAAATATTTCAGATGCAATCTGGTATAACCCTATTGGATAAAGTTAAGGAGGCTCAGCTTCAGGAAGAAGAATGTAAAAAGGTGACAAAGAAGATATATGAAGGAACCGAACCAAGATTTAAGATGGATAAGGAAGGAATACTGAGATTTGAGAGTAGAATTTGGGTACCGCCAGTTCAAGAGATTAAGGAAGATATTTTAAGCGAGGCTCATAGTTCACGATATTCGATTCACCCTGGTAGTACCAAGATCTTAGACAACATTTCTGGTGGCCGAATTTGAAGCGTGATGTTGCAAAATGTGTTGCCAAGTGTTTAACCTGTCAGAAAGTGAAAGCGGAACATCAGAGATCAAGTGGATTGCTACAACCGTTAGAGATCCTAGAGTGGAAATGGGAACATATTACAATGGACTTCGTGGTTTGCCTTCCGACGACTCAGAAAGGCTACGACGCAGTATGGGTTATCGTTAATGGATCGACGAAATCGCACACTTCCTTCCGATCAAAATAAGATTCAACTTAGATCGGTTAAGCGAGGCTATACGTAAAAGAGATTGTTTGAGGCATGGAGTTCCTAGATCAATTGTTTCAGATAGGGATCCGCGCTTCACATCAAATTTCCGAAACGTCTTCAGAATGCATGGGTACGCAATTGCGAATGAGTCTGACTTACCACCCTCAAAATGCATTTTACGAGTGAGAGAACGATTCGAGACATTAGAAGATATGCTAAAAGCCTGTGTGATGGACTTTAAAGGAAATTGGGATGATCACCTACCATTAGTAGGGTTCGGCTACAACAACAGTTACCACGCTAGTATAGGCATGCCGCCTTACGAAGCGTTATACGACTGAAAGTGTAGAACTCCGCTTTACTGGGATGAAGTTGGTGAAAGACAATTGCTAGGGCCAGAATTGGTACAACAGACGGCATAAATAGTCAAACTGATCCGAGCACGACTGGCAGCGGCTCAAGATCGATAGAAGAAATACGCTGATCCACATGGTAAAAATATCGAGTTTGAATCAGGTAGTTATGTTTACTTGAAGGTCTCTGTAACGCCCCGAGAATATCGGATTTTTGAGAATTAAATTTTTATTTTTATTAAATGAATTTAATTAATTATTTATGGAGCAAGCTAATCGAACATCGTTCTCTGACCTATAAATGTCAGAATGTCATAGGATTTTGGCTACATGGTAGAATTAAAGTGTTTGAATTTTCAAGACAAAAATAAAAGCTTTCCGAGAAATTTTTCGAAAAATACTATTCACGCATTTCTGCTCGGGAAATTATTTTTGAACTTCCGAGAAATACGTAACGATAGAATATCGAGGTGAGATGGAATATACAATAATATTTCAGTTATGGAAAACGTAATATTTTGCCCGTGGACTTAAAACCTAACGTTTAAGGAAAATGATTTACGAGAAGGAAATGTAATGTGATTAATGAATTAAACAATAATCGTATAATACGTAGGTATTATACGAAGTAATGAATACAAGTATGATACAGGGTATTATGCGAGTATGTACGAATGATGGTATATCGTATATATTGAATAAATATACGAGGGGAATACAAGATGAATACGTGATTATACGTTATAAGGCTTTAAGCTCAATGTATTGAATTTGTAGAATTGGTAGGATTTGTTAAGTATTATGTGAGCCCAAGTATTGAATGGTTAAGTCCAATGTGAATTTATTAATTTAAGCCCGATGTTTGTTTAATTACAAGCCCAAGGTAATTTAATGTGCAAGCCCAATGATTAAGTAAGTTAATTAAGCTAAGGCCCAAAGTAAATATCCAATGGGTAAGAACCATGGAGCAACCCATGGGTGATTCAAAGTGATGAGCAAGTAACTTAGTGGCTAAGTTATGTGATTAGCAAGAATACTTAAAGGTTAAGTAAATGTGGTGATCAAGTATTGGATATATGTTGTAATGACCAAGTATTTTAAGTGGGGAGCAAGATAACTTAGAGGCTAAGTGTTGTGGTACCCAAGTTTACTTAAGGGCTAGGTAATGAATAGTAAGGAGGTGGAGGATTTAATGACTAATCTACCCTCACTTTGAGATGCCTATAAATAGAGGGCTTTGCATTCATTTGTTGGTTGTTCAGAATTCATCCAACTTCTCTCAAGCTAAACAACTTATTTGGTTGAGAGAATAAACACTTATAAAGTTAGACTTTCTTTGTTAGCCTTTCCACCTATAACTTATAGCTTATTGGTTAGAGAGAGTAAGTGAGAATAAGCTAGCAAGTTAATCTTTGAAGTTCAAGAATCAAGAAGGAGATTAAAGGTTTACCAAGTGTTATTCAAAAGTAAGTGATCTTAAACCATGTTTCTTTCTCTCTTCCATTGATAGGGAAGGGGGTATTTGTAGAACAAGCATGCTAAGAAGGGGTTGAAATGATGAATCAAATGGCTTAAGTCTTAATAAGTCGTATACGTAATGAATAAGAAATCCAAACCAAGAATAAGTTATGAATTCATAAGGAACTTATATGAACTTTTTATATGTTTTCTTAAGAAGATGGTATGATAATAAGAAGCAAGGATGGTGGTTAAAAGATTGAAGCCATAGGAAATCATGAGAAAAGAAGTCATAAGTTATGAGAAATGGAAATATAAGTAGTTTATATTTTCATAAGTTACAAATTCACAATGAACTAGTAATAACTTATCATGTTTATAAGTTAATGAAGCATGAATGTCAAGATATTAATATGATGGATTGAATCCAAGTGAAATGGTCTACAAATCTCAAGTAATGAAGTTTCGCCGGAATTCACACGATTAGATGACAATCGTCGAATTCGTGAAATTCTCGGAATGGAAGTCGAATTTTGATATTGAGCTTGGAAACATTAGTTTTCAATGGAGACAAGTCGTATTTGTCATTATAGAGTTGCGGACTCGAAAATGGCCGGATTCCGACTTAGAACGGAGAAACAAGCGTTGAACGTTCACGAACGTTTATCATTTTCGTTAAAAAGGGACTAATAGGTGAAATTTTAGCAAACAAAGTCGAATAGATAAAATTCTTGCATGAACACATAGAGTACGTAATTTGTGAACCGTAGGCTCTTGAATGAGCCAATTCAACATCTGCAAAGTTTTCACAGATTTTCAACTTTGCAAGATTCTCGGACTTATAACGAAGAAGTTACAAGTCCGAGAATCTCGCAAAGTTGAAAATCTGTGAAAACTATCTGTGGCTTAGAGTCCGTGCCGCAGCGCGACTCCAAGCTTAAATGACCGGCGCCGCAACGCCAAAGTAAGCTTTAGACCTATGAAACTTCGTGGCCATGTATGATAGATAGTTAACAAAGGGACTCGCTGCATGCACTCAAGTCTGGTCTCCAAGCCCTAATATATGCGGCAGCAGCATGTGTGATACAACAAAGGATCACCGGTACCATACCAGGTTTAAAAGCTAGACAATAAAGAAATGTTTACAATTAGAAGATGAAGGTAAATTATTGAGTAATGAACTAATGAACTTAATTAAACATTATCAAGTCATAATTGAACCCCAAGTATGATCACTTAGGGTTAAAAGAAAGTCAATTGAAGATGAACGCAAATGATATTCAATGTTAATACTTCACCAATGACGATCGAGTTTCGATTAATAACGTCATTTTACGTTAGTAAGCCGTGATTTAAGGATAATTAACTCGACCGAGTTGTATTAATGAAATAATTTCACTTAAGTATAAGAGAACGAAGTTAGTAAGAATGATGTAAAAGAACGACGGAAAGCCAGAAATAATAAATAACAAATCTAATACGGGATTAGATTGAGAAGAAGGGTAAGATTATTTAGGAACTAAGCATGTTCATTCATGACCTAATGTGGTATGTTATGTGCTTATGTGTTGTAGAAACAGTAATGGCTCAAAGGAAACGTAATTGTATTGTAGCAGACGTTGAAGGCAAGTTTTTCTTAAACGCTTGTCTAACCTTCGTGTTAGCCAGGTTTTCAAAATGATTCACGTTATGAGATACATGTATGCTTTCAAAGAAAGGGTTGAAGCCAGTTTTAACTCGGATAGACTAATCTTGATAGATTGACTAATTTCTTTATAAGTCTTTTAATATAGAATTGCTAACGCTATCCTATGTCAACTCTTTGGTACGGATTCAAGGTAAGCCTGAATATGTATAAACAAATGTATTTTCATCGAGTATTCGATGGCACACGTGAGGTCGCCACAACTTAAACGTATACACGTTTAATGGATGTAGTGTTGATCAACATAGGTACTATAAATTTGATCACCTAGATGTACTCGTAAGCTAGCTATATGGGGACTTACGGACTTCGTGTCGGGTTGTCCTTTTCAAAGACACTATAAGACGTTCACGTCTTGAACTAGAATTAATGATTCATGGAATATTGTTATTGAAAAATGTTTTGAAGGAAAAAGGAAAGCTATTTTGAATTATTGATAGTACCTCGTAACTATCATCCAGTTATTGAAGATATACGATTCCTATGTTTCAAGCATGCTTTTAAAATGAAATTGTTATACTTGCTGAGCTTGTTATGCTCATTCTTGCATGAACCATATAAATGCAGCCTAGACGATATGACCAAAGAATTCTACAAGGATAAAGAGAAGGCTAAAGTGAACGTGTAGATTACCTATGTAATAGTATAGGTTTATAATGATAATATTTGATATTATGACATGAACAAATGTAACGGTTATAAAGAACCTGGAGAATAGTAGTATTGTTTTGGAATATATATAAGACATATTCGTTCTTTTGAGGCATGTCAATTAAATGATTGTGTGAACTGTAGCACCGTCGAGCACCATATATTGGGTTGAAAGAGACCCGGATTTAGGGGCGTCACAGTCTCTTCCTGGAAAGGGAAGATCAGGTTCGGAAAGAAAGGGAAATTGAGCCCAAGATTCATTGGACCCTTTGAAGTACTGAGAAGAATCGGAGAAGTTGCGTACGAGGTAGCCTTACCTCCAGCACTCGAGAATGTCCACAACGTCTTCCATGTTTCTGTATTACGACCATACAAAGCCGATTACAAGCATGTAATTGAATATAAACCCCTACATTTTGAGAAAGACTTATCTTACGAATAAATTCCTGTCCAAATTGTCGACCGAAAAGAACAAGTTCTCATAAATAAAGTTATACCTTCTGTTATGGTAATTTGGAGGAACCACAACGCTGAATAAACTATGTGGGAACTCAAAGAGAATATGATGAAGAATTACCCTCATTTATTTACTTAATTATTTGTAAGCGATTATGGGGACAAAATCTTTGTAAGGAGGGGAAAATGTAACAGGTCGAATTTATTGAGTCATGATTATGGGGACATAATCCTTTTAAGGGGGGAAAGATGTGACGAACGAGATTTTGTAAATTAATTTTTAATAGTTATTGAATTAAATAAATATTTTTCGATGATTTAATTATTAGATTAAATAATTAATTGATGCAATTGTGGTAGATTAATTTAATTATATGTGTTACATTTATTAAATTAATGTAGAGAATAATTATTATTCAAATATGTAATTATGTGAGGTTATTGTATTAAAAGAAATATTTAATTAAGCATGATGGTATTTAATTAATTTAATTATTAATTAGAGAGTTAATAATTTGACATTATTTATTAATGAGAAAATTATTTATGTGACTATGTGGATTTATGAGAAATTATTATATTTTATTTAAAATATATTAAATAAAATATTGGAGTTATTTTATAAGGAGTGTGACATTAATTAAACTATAGTATAAGAAGTTTATCAAATTAAATGAGAATGAATTATATTGAATAGCCAAACAAGGCCTTAGTAGTAGTTGAGGGCAGTTAACCATGAATTGGTTAACTGACCACAACTACGTCAGTTTAATTATTATATGTGACATCTTCTTCTTCATTCATTCCATTATTGCAAAGTCTAGAGAATTATCACAAAGAGAGAGAGAGAGAGAGAGAGAATTAAGAAATTGAGAGAATTGTGAGTTGTTTGATTGATTGAGAAAGTTTAATCCCTCCTATCTACACTAATCTGTGAGTAATTCTCTCCAACCCAAATTCTACTTTTACGTCATTTAGTTTTTTATGAAAATGGCTTTCAATCAAGTTTTGTGGAATTTCTGTAAATTGGGAAATTGAGTTAGGAATATATGTAATAATTCGAGTAGTATAACATGTTTTATATATATTTTATATATATTCCATATCATAAGTTTCAGTAACTGATGACTTGCTATTTCAAAAATTTACAGAGTTTGGGTTTTGGCCATATGGCCTTTTACGTGATATTTCATGTAGTGAACGTATATTATCCCTAAATTTTACATTCGTATGTTGTTATGCATGTTGATACGAAGAGACCAAAATTTAAATAAACGGATTCGGTGTTATAACGAATCCGTAGTGAAAATTTTCATGTTTTATTTTCAAGAACATCAAGAACAGTGGAAGTAAATGTGTTGATTTTGCAAATTATGTGTTGTAACTTGTTAAAAATCATGCTAGATGGGTTAAGTAATGATTATAAATGTATTACAATGATTAGGTAAGTCTAAATTCGTGTAAAAATAACTAATTGGAAGTTATGGCCATATTCATGTATAATTTTACCTGTGATTGATTTTTGGCCTAATTTGGCCTTGTTATGTTCGCGAACTGCAGAAACTGCAGAAAATGAGCCTAGGTAACCCCGCCCCCGGTGGGCGTTACAAAACTAAATTACCCCACCCCGACGAGGAAAAAAATATAATAAAAAAAAATATATTTGATGAAAATTATTATTAAAATATTTATAAAATAAATTAAACATTTTAATTGAGATATTTATGGAATAAAATAAAATATTTGATGAAAATTATTATTAAAATATTTATAAAATAAATTAAATATCTTAATTGAGATATTTATGGAATAAAATAAATATTCGATGAAAATTATTATTAAAATATTTATAAAATAAATTAAATATTTTAATTGAGATATTATGGAATAAAATAAATATTCGATGAAAATTATTATTAAAATATTTATAAAATAAATTAAATATTTTAATTGAGATATTTATGGAATAAAATAAATATTCGATGAAAATTATTATTAAAATATTTATAAAATAAAGTAAATATTTTAATTGAGATATTTATGGAATAAAATAAATATTCGATGGAAATTATTATGAAATAATTTGTTCGAGTATAATAATAGTAAGAGAATGAAAATATTCTAATTTAATTAAGTAATTAAATTAGAAGGGTAATGATTGGTTAAATAAAGTGGAGTTTATATTAAATAATTAAGTAAAAATGTAACTAATGAATGTCGTGAATACATATGGTATGTGTGTAAGATTTGTGGTGAACGGAAGTAGTAATCGTTTAGCCTATACACGAGGCAAGTTTTCTAACCCTACTTGTCATTATTGTTCAAGTTATTAGTTACCTCGAGTAAATTATCGTTACTATTATTCAAGTTCAATTGTTATATTAAAGATTTATTATCTTTTCGAAGCATGATTCAGTTATACAATAATTGTTCTATTGTATACTTCTTTAGATTATTATTCAAATCGAATATCATTATTGTTGAACCTTATTAGACTAGTGAACTTTATTGATTCAACTAGTCCTTAGTTTATGAATGTTCTAAATTTCAGAACCCTTATTGAATTATCCAAACCAAACTTCCTTTGGTGTGGACTCGAATGTCAAACTGAGATGAACAACCCTACAAAGGGATTTACTTATGCGTTAGCGTTAAGATATTATTGCATGATGTGGTACTGAAATTTGATCCCCCTAAGTACGAGAAGAAATGTCCATAGTCTTATGACTGTTAAAGGTTTCAAGTATAACCTTTGATAACCTAGGACATAGTTCAAGGTCTTATGACCCTCAGAATTCTTTTGATTCTTGTTATTCATTCTTGATTCAAAAGTTGAGCTTTCATTCAGATGTTTTTCATTTACTCGCATGTTATTATACTGTTATTTCATTATTATACTTGTGGGCAATAGTGCTCACTCTTGCTTAATAATAACATTAAAGTTAAGAACGAAAGAACCGATGAACCTTCCACTAGTAAAGGCAAGGGCAAAGTTAGCAAGTGATGAAGACTTGTTATTTTTATTAGATGATGTATTTATGTTTAAGACTTGAGTTAATGATGTTATTTAAGACTTATTTGTTTATGATTCTGCACAGATGTTTAAGGTTAGTTTAACCTGGGATTGTATTATTATTATTTGGATGTTGTAACCCTTAAGGGGAAGATTTTTATTATATCTATTGCATGGTTTGCATTTATTATGGGTAGATAGATAGATGATATTTGTACAGTGAACACCAAATCCTGTGGAATCGAAGTACTCGGATTTGGGGGTGTCACAATACCCGATTGAACAATATATCCTCCAGACATCAATTATACTAACACAAATAAGTCCAACACAATGGAACTATAAAATTCATCTTTAGTCAACACGAACTTATTCATCATTAATATAATAATTCACAATATTGAACAACCAGGTCATTCCCAGGAAAGAGGGGGCTTTCCGATAAGGATTTCTCCTTATTGGCGCGCATTTAGGTGACCAAACCTCTCCTTGACTGAACTTCTAGACATTGTCAATATTGTAAATAAAAATATGAATAACTTTGCCGTCTCAATTATTGATTTAATAATATATCATATTATGCAGATGATGATCTTTGTAACAATAATTTAATCAATAATATGAGAGATATGATCAAAGAACTCATCAGTGCAATAATTGAGTATAATGAGTGACTTCTCACGTAAGCATCAATAATCAATACCGTGTGCTACTATGCAACCACGCATATTATTCGTACTTTTTTACTACCGGGTAGTTCAACGGTTTTAACGCAGTAACACCTCCGTTATTTTTATAGAAAGAAAATTTTTTCGTTTTCTAACTACGATACTTCCGTTGTGGGGTCCACCAATGATTGTGCCGTCGTATGAATATTCCCTGTAAAAACGAATATTCCCCGACCAATCGAATATTATTTAACCACTTTCTTACTTTGCAAAATTTGTAAATATTACCCACAACTATAACATTATATCAAATCAACACCATAATATTCAAAAATATAATTCGAGAAAATTATTCTTTATTCATAAAAGTTGGGGTCTTACACGTGGTGAATAATCCTTTGTATTTATTCTTTATTAATCTGTGGGAGTAACCTGTCTACGCGGATTACCGCATGCATGGTGAATAACCTTTTGTATTCATTCTTTATTAAATCGTGGAAATGATCTGTCTACGCGGATTACCGCATGACGAGTGAAAATCTATTTGCAGTTTCATATATTCTTTCATACTGTATGGGATATCATTTCTTTTGTTCTCGTAAGGAATATTATTTCTGTTCTATATTCGTAAGAAATAATATTTTCTTCCATACTCTGTAGTATGTAAGTAATATTATTTCCTTTCATATTCCTAATTCTACACTTATGTTGACAAGTATTTCTTCTATACTCCTTAAAATTAGTAGAATATCCTTGGAATTTGCGCTTCATCTAGTATCATTTCACAATGATATTTTTCTGAATATTCTTCTTAAAGTTTAATCTTTTCATGCCAGAGTACTATTCACGGGGTACTATTCACAAAGTACTATTCACGGGGTACTATTCATGACAAAAATTATTTTTTTTTCTGTCCAAATTATTGTTGATACAATATTATTCTTGAATTTTACTCCACAAAGCAGTATCATGTTTAAAATTTGGACATTATTGAGTTCTGGATAAATTGAATTATAAATCTTTAAAATTTATTCTTGCTCTCTTTTAATTGAATTCTTATATCATTGTCATCATCGTCATGCTTATATTATGATGAAAGTCATCTTTGGCCGTAGTGCATAGATGGACTGTTGATTAGTATGATTATGATCAGGGATCATTCGGTATAATCTTGACCCGAAATGTTACAAATAATGTGGTAAAAGTCCTCATTGGCCTATAGAGCATTGATGGACAGTTGTTGGTATGATCATGAACATTGGTGATAATAATGAATATCCTTGGCCCATAGTGCATGGATAATTCAGTGATGTGGATTATTTATTTAGCTGAGTCCCATCAATAAAATTGGTGATAAACTTTTTAAATCATAAAAGATAGTAGATATCATGCTCTACTTGACTCTTCTAATGGATTGTTTGTTCCACTGCAGTTAAACTTGATGTTTATTGTATTTTATCAGTTTAACACTGTTGAAGGTTAATGATAATTTATTTTGCATTATCTTAGTCATAATATTTCTTACTGGGCTAGTTGAGCTCACCTTTTTGCTTTCATTGTTCTCTTCAGGAAATGAGAATGTAGCATGGACTAGTCGGGGAATGGAGTGACGGTCCATGATAGTTGTTTTAGTAGTCCTCACTATTTAGTATGATAATAAGTGTAATAAGGACTCCTTTTTGAGTTTGAATACTATCTATTGGACAATATTCGTGTAAAATCTCAGCTACGCTTTGTCGTATTGTATAAATGAAGTTTGTATTTGTATTCTGTACCATATATTTGGCGACTTAGAATGGGTGATGTATACCTATTTTGGGAGCGTCACAGTTGGTATCAAAGCTTAGGGATATGATCCCTGGCTGAGATGTGAGAATAGAACTAGGAGGGGAGAGACGAGTAATTCCTTCGCTAGTATGACCTACTTAAGTTTAATTGTTATTTAATTGGTCAGTCAGAATATATGGATAATATGTGGCATGTCAATTAACCCTTATTTTGTGGCAGTGTTTGAAAATGACATCCAAGAATGTTGAGAATAACAATGGAGCACAAGAGACCGTTGAATCACCACAGATCAATACCCAACATAATGTGCATCAGGAAGGCAATAATCCTCAGGTAAACAACAACACCGACCAAATGATGAACGACGGAATGTTCAGAGGCTTTCTGCAATTCATGCAACATCAGGCGAGAAAGACTCATGTCCAAAATGCAGGTGAAAACACTGAAAACTCAAGGATAGTCACTGCTAAGCAGTTTAAGAACTGGGACCACAGGAGTTTTTGGGAGAGCCAAAACCACTTAAGGTGGAGGCGTGGATAAAGCAGATCACCAAGATATTTGATGTCTTGGGATGCTCCGAGGAGCAAAAGGTTCCCTTTGCCACCTTCATGTTACGAGAGAGGCAGATTACTGGTGGGAATCTACAAAACGTACTCAACCTGCCGCACTGAAGATGTCTTGGGAGCTGTTCCAAGAACTATTTAACGAGAAGTACTTTTCCGAGAGTATTCGTCACATGAAAGAGGTGGAGTTCATCAAGCTAGAGCAAAATAATATGACCGTGTCACAGTACAAAGTTAAGTTTGCCGAGTTATCTCGGTTTGTGCCCCACTTGGTTGATAATGAGGAGAGAATGATGCGGATGTTTCTAAGAGGTTTAAAACCTCAGATACGTTAATACCTAATTTCTCACAAACTGTGTTTCTATTAAGATGTTGTAAATAGGGCTCAGTTGTTGGAACATGATAATGAGTCAACACAACCAAGAGATAGCAGTCGGCAAATTGATAATACCAGTGGTAGCAGTCATCGAAGCGGTGACAACAAACGTGGAGGGAATCAACATGCCTGAAATGGTAACCCCTTCGGTGGTAATAATGGCCAAGATAATAGAAGTGGAAATTTCAAGAAGAGGAAATTCAATAATGATGGAAAGACGTCAGCACCAACACCTATTGTTAAGCATTGAGAACGACCGCTTGTCGTATGTTACAAATGCGGAGGGAAGGGACACATCAGTCCAAACTGTACGCAGCAATCCAAAGCATGTTACAATTGTGGAAGAGAATGTCACTTAGCCCAATTTTGTCGTGCACCAAAGTCAAGTTCAGCTCGGATGGAGGCATCAAAGGTCGTTCCAGACAAGACAAAACTGGTAGTTCAAGGGAGAGCGTTTGTCGTAACCTCCCAAAAAGCGAGGAATCCGAATGAGGTGATCACATGTAAGCTAATTATAAACTCTAGCGAAGTCTATACCTTTTTTGATACCGGTTCTACCCATTCTTTTATTTCTCCTACTTGCGCTCAACGTTTAAATTTAACTCCGGAGAAATTTGACTTTGATTTATCTTTTGAAACTCCATTGGGAGAAACCTTCATTACATCCACTATTTATAAGTCTTGTTTGATTCAAATCGGTAACTGCACGTTACCTGTCTATCTTATCTCTTTGAAAATTCTGGCATTTGATGTGATTTAAGGGATTGATTGGTTAATTACTCATCATGCTAAAATTGATTGTTTTCGTAAGGTTGTTAGCTTTCATATTCCTAATCAACGTATTATGTGAATTTAAGCAACCAAACCACTAAAGTCGATCACTGTCATATCAAGCCATAAATCTATTCGTTTATTGAAAAATGGATGTCAAGCTTTCTTAGCCCATATCACGGATTTAACAAAAAATACGTCAGATTTTAATGATATTTCTATTGTTAATAAATTTCATGATGTATTCCTTGAAAAACTTCCTGGCCTACTCCCAGAGCGAGAAATTGAATTTTGTATCGACCTTAAACCCGGTACAAAACCCATTTCCAAAGCCCCATATCGAATGGCTCTTGTTGAACTTCAGGAGTTAGATACCCAACTGTAAGAATTGTTAGATATCGGTTTCATTCTTCCTAGTACGTCTCTTTGGGGTGCTCCTGTTCTATTCGTAAAGAAGAAAGATGGAAGTATGTGACTTTTATTGACTATCGGGAGTTGAATCATGTCACCATAAAAAATAGGTACCCGTTACCTCGTATTGATGACCTGTTTGACCAGTTGCATGGTGATAAATTCTTTTCAAAGATCGATCTTCGTTTCGGATATCATCAGTTAAAATTTAAACTGATGACATTCTAAAGACTACTTTCAGAACTCGGTACAGGCATTACAAATTCCTAGTCATGTCTTTTGGATTGACTAATACTCCCGCAGCCTTCATGGATATGATGAACCGAGTATTCAAGGAATTTTTGGATCATTTTGTTGTTGTCTTTATTGATGACATCCTCATATACTCCAAAAGCCATGAAGATCATGAGTAACACTTAAGGCTAATACTCCAGAAGCTTCGTGAAAATAAGTTATATGCCAAGTTGAAGAAATGCGAGTTCTGACTTGAGGAGAAGCATTCCTTGGGCATGTGATATAAAATCATAGAATATCTGTTGACCCGACAAAGATTGAAGCAATTCAAAGCTGGGAGCAACCTAAGTTAGTTACCAAAGTACGTAGCTTTCTGGGCTTAGCTGGTTATTATCAAAGATTCGTGGAAGGATTTTCTCGAATCGCTACTCCATTAACTCAGCTGACATGAAAAGATACAAAATTCGGTTAAAGCGAGAAATGTGAATAAAGTTTTCAAGAACTCAAGAGGAGACTCATTTCAACACCTGTTCTGACAATACCATCTGGTTCGGAGGGATATGTCATCTATAGTGATGCTTCAGGCAGAGGTTTAGGATGTGTTCTCATGCAACATGGGAAAGTCATAGCCTATGCCTCGCGACAACTCAAATAATATTAGAGGAATTATCCTACTCATGATCTAGAGTTGGTAGCCGTCGTTTTCACACTTAAAATCTGGAGGCATTACTTGTATGGGGAGAAAGTGGAGATCTATACAGATCATAAAAGCCGCAAATATTTCTTCACCCAAAAGGAACTCAACATGTGGCAAAGACGTTGGCATGAATAGTTGAAAGATTATGATCATACTATTCAATACAATCTTAGAAAAGCGAACGTGGTAGCTGACGCATTAAGTAGAAGATCATATGCGGGTTCGAGTGTGATATTATCAACGCAAAGACCCATTTTGTATGACCTGCAAATGATGGAGATAGAGATAAAGATTCTAGGGACCCATGTGATGATGGCAAATATATGAGTAGAACGGACTTTAATCAATAAAGTTAAAGTTGCTCAAGCTACGAACCTGGAGCTGATGCGTATGAAGAAGAAAGTGCAAGAAGGTACTATTCCAGAAATAAGAATTGATGAAGAAGGAATACTTCGAGTCAACTCCAGACTTTGTGTTCTTAACGACCCTGATTTAAAGTATAAAATCATAATGTAGGTGCACAACACACCGTTTGCAATCCATTTTGGGAGTTCCAAAATGTATCATGATATTCGACATACATTTTGATGGAGTAATATAAAGAGAGAGATAGCAGAGTTTATCTCAAGGTGTTTAACGTGTCAACGTGTCAAGGCAGAGCATCAAGTGCCAAAAGGTCCATTGCAACCATTTGAAATTCTAGAATGGAAGTGGGAGCACATTATAATGGATTTTGTTACTGCTCTTCCCAAGGTTTCTCAAGGCATAGATGCGATTTAGGTCATTGTTGATAGATTGATCAAGTCAGCTCATTTCTTACCTATACGAGAAACTTATTCACTTGAATGTCTTGCTCGTATGTACATAAATGAGATTATAAGACTGCATGGTATGCCAGTATCCATAGTTTCTGATCGAGACCCAAGATTCACTTCACGGTTTTGGGCCAGTTTGCAGAAAACCATGGGCACAGATTTGCGATTCAGTTCGGCATATCATCCTCAGACGAACGGGCAGTTGGAGAGGACTATTCAAACTCTGGAAGATCTATTAAGGCTCTGTGTCCTTGACTTCAAAGGAAGTTGGGACAATTTCTTGCCATTAATGGAATTTTCCTACAACAATAGTTATCAAGCAAGTATTGGCATGGCTCCATTTGAGGCGTTGTATGGACGCAAGTGTCGTTCTCCATTATGCTGGGACGAGGTGGGTGAAGCAACGTTGTTGGGATCAGAATTGGTATGCATGACAATAGAAAAGATTTAAATGATCCGACAACGTATAAAAACATCACAAGATAGATAAAAGAGTTATGCTTATCTTTATCGAAAAGACGTGGAGTTCAATATTGGAGATCATGTGTTGTTACGAGTTGCTCCATGGAAAGGAGTTATGAGATTTAAAAATAGAGGAAAGCTCAATCCTCGATTTATTGGCCCATTAAAAGTCCTCGATCGAGTAGGAACTGTGGCTTATAGACTCGCCTTATCGTTAAGTATGTCTCGTGTTGATAACGTTTTTCATATATCCATGTCACGTAACTATGTGCAAGACCCGAATTACATTATTGAGTTAGAACCAGAAGAAATATCGAAAGATTTAACATATAAAGAGGTACCTATTAAAATCTTGGATAAGAAGGAACATATTCTATGCTCCAAGGTTTATACCTCAAGTCAAAGTTTTGTGGAAAAACCACGATGTTGAGGAAATGACCTGGGAGTTAGAATCTGAAATGAAATTAAGGTATCCTCACTTCTTCAACATGCCAGGTATGTACCCTAATTTCATGGACGATATTTCATAAGAAGGGGAGGTTGTAGGACCCCAACTTTTATGAATAAAGAATAATTTTCTCTAAATATCATTTTGAATATTATGGTGTGGATTTGATATAATGTTATAGTTGTGGGTAATATTCATTTGGTTGGGGAATATTATTTTTGTCGGGGAATATTCGTACGATGACATAATCATTGGTGGACCCCACAAAAGAATTATTGTCGGAGTTAGAAAACGATAGAAATATCTTTTTATAAAAATAATAGCGAAAGTTTTACCGTTAACTGTTGAAATACCCGGTGGTAAAAGTACAGTAATGTGTGTGGTTGCATAGTAGCACACGATATTAATTATTGATGCTTACGTAAGAAGCCACTCAGTTATACTCAATTATTGTTACATTAATTGTTGCATAGTATCTCATATTTTTGATTCAATTATTATCACAGTATCATTTACATAATATTTTATATTATTAAATCAATAATTGAGATGACAAAGTTATTCATATTATTATTTGTAGTATTGATGATGACTAGAAAGTTATGTCGATGAGAGGTTTGGTCACCTAATTGAGCGCCAATAGGGAGAAATCCTTATCGGAAAGCCCCTCTTTCCTGGGAATGATCTGGTCGTTAAATATTGTGAGTTATAATATTAATAATGAATAATTGTTGGAAGATTAAAAATGTGTGGATTGAAGATAAAATGATTTGTGGTAATATTTTTTAAATCTTTGATATAAATAAGAAGTCTGGTATGAGACGTTTGTGGTAAGTTTGGTTTATTCCATAGGGGCCCATATGTCATCATCTAAGAGTCACTTTTGCCAATTGTAATTGCCTTTAACAGGCGTCAAACCACTTGTCGTTTCATATTACAGGCGCCGAACCACTTGTCGTTTCATATTACAAGCGTCAAACCACTTTTCTTTTCAAATCACCAGTCGTCAAGCCACTTTCCTCTTCACAATGCAAGGGCTAATCTAGAAATCTTCTATAAATAGAAGCTTATTTCTTCTTTCATTCTCACCAATTCACTACGACTCACAAGAGAATTCTATAGAGAGAGAATCAGAGAGAAAGAAGAAGAGTATTCTGTTACTACCACTATAAGAAAAAGCTTTATTTTCGATGGAATTAAGGTCAACGGAATGTATTCAGTCAACTTTAATCCAAAACCGATTGAATATTCGGTCGACATTAAGTCAGTCGGTGTTAATTTATCCCCGATAAACATCAGTCGGATTTAAGCCCTCCTCCTTGGCACGAAGGTTTCTCGCCAGCGCGAATATAAAGTCGACGGAATATGTGTTATCCTCAACGAAACCTTTCGTTGAAAGTATGTTAAGGTCGACTGAACTAAACTCAATGGAATTCCTTCGAGAATAAGTTTTAAAACCTAATTAGCAGCGTCTTCTTCAGCGCCTCCCTCATTTCATTTCTTTCTTTCTCTCTCCTCACTCCCTCACTCTCTCTCTGCACTCCCTCTGCTCCGGCAACCACCCCTCCCCCCCTCTGGCGAAGACCCCTCCTCTCTCCAGCGACCACCCCTCCTCCCTCCGGCTCCAGCCATCTCCTCCCCTCCGGCAGCCTTCTCCTCCCCTCCAGCAGTGGTTAACAGGTTCTCAAGTGAGGTAATTTAGGAGGTATTTTGTTATTTGGGATATATATATATATATATATATATATATATATAACTGATGTTGAGGCTGATTATAATATTGTTCAAATTGGGTTTGGAATGCTGCAATTTGGGTTTCATATATATGTTGCAATTTCAGTTTGATATTTACTGCAATTTGGGTTTGATATTTATACTGCAATATCTGGTTTGATGATAAATATACTGCAATTTGGGTTTGATAAAATTTGGATTATGTTTAGGTATAGCTTAGTAGTAGGTATATTTGTTATTTCCGACGGAATTCTCGACCGAATTTCTGTCAGAATCAATCAATTATAAAATTTGGAGGCACTGTACACGTGTATATATTCCTTATGTTTCCCAATATTAAAATAATATAAATAGAATGTTACTTACTTCATTTTAATTTAATTTAATTTAATTAAATGTTACTTACTTCATTTTAATTAATTTAAATAAGTAATATAATTAGTTTCTAATATTAAAATATAGTAAGTAGCATTTACTTATTTTAAAATAACATAAAATAAAATAAAATAAAAAATATAATATAATATAATACAAATTAAATTTAATTAATTTAAGATAATAAATTTTAAATAAATTAAATATTATAATTTAATATAATACAAATTAAATTAAAATAAATAATTTTACTTAAAATAACATAAATAAAAATATGATTTAATTTAAGATAATACAAATTCAATTCAATTCAATAAAAAAAATGGACTTAATTTAATTAAAAATAATATAATACAAAATAAATACAATTAAACTGAGTAGCACTTACTTAGTTAAATAAAATCAAAATAAAATGTATCTAAATTCAATAAAAAAATGAACTTAATTTAATTAAAAATAATATAATACAAAATAAATACAATTAAATTGAGTAGCACTTACTTAGTTAAATAAAATCAAAATAAAATTAAATAAAATTAAATGGAAGTGTCAACTTAGAAATCCGTTCAACATACATGCTTTGGAGGTGTCAACTTTGAAACTCGTTCGACATTCACTCATTAGGAGTGAATGTCGAATAGTCTCCAGTTTGGGACTGTTACTGGATGTTATGTCTCTGACTTAGGTCGGTGCCAATGTACAGGGTGCGTTTTTATAAATTTTGAGGAACTTTCAGCTGGTGTCTCTACATGTTCTCCGAGTGCATACTTAGACTAAGTTTTCTTTGTCTATTTTGTGTACTTGGAGACCATGGGGAGGTGCTGCTGAAAATTTCTGAAAATAGTAGAAACGTGCTTAAGATTGGCACTAGTGAGGAGACGCATCCAGGAACGGGATAGAAGCCTAACCCCTGTAGAGTGGAGATATAAACTAGGTAAACTAAATTCATGCTTGGACCACATTCATGATTATTCTTGATCTAATTGGGTATTTTCTTCAATTAAAGATGGATGCCGACCGGAGTTGGATGTACCATAGGATAAAGATTGATGAGAGGGGATTAGTTGATGCGTACCGTGACGGGGTGTCTAATTTTATGAACAAAGCAATAGAACATGTTGATGATCTGAACGGAAAGATGAGATGCCCGTGTTTTAAGTGTAAGAACATGATATGGAAGACTGCCGATGAAGTGAAATTTGACTTATATTCACGTGGGTTTGTGGATGGGTATTCGGTATGGATTCATCATGGGGAATCAGTTGAGTTTAGAGAACTGTCAGACAGTACTGTAGACCAGTCAGATAACTATGATGTCGTGGAGATGTTGGTAGATGTGTATGGCCCTATGAATATTGACTGGGCTAAAAATGAGCCTGCGTCAAGCAGCGCTGATCAATAAAAGCCAACTGATTCAGCAGTTGCCTTCTACAAAGTGCTATCTGAATCGGGGACCCCATTGTATCCTGAGCAAGACAAGCACACCAGGCTTTCTGCAGTGACGAAGCCTTTACACTACAAGAATGAGCATGACTGCAGTGAGAGAGGATTCAATGATTTGCTTGCTATTTTCAGGGAGTTCTTACCTAAGGATAATACCTTTCCCGTGAGTTACTATGAAGTTAAGAAGATGGTTAAGGGGTTGAATCTTGGGTATGAGAAGATCGATGCTTGTGAGCATGACTGTATGTTATACTATGGGGAGGACAAAGATAAGGCGCAGTGTGATATATGCAATTTGCCTCGGTATAAAATCATAAAACGTGGGGGAAGGAGAAACATTTTCTGAAGAAGATATTACGGTACTTTCCTCTTGCATCGAGGTTGCATCGTCTATTCATGTCTTCGCATACTACACCCAGTATACGTTGGAATAGGACAAAAGACGTCGTCCCTGGTCAGCTTACTCACCCAGCAGATGGAGATGAGTGGAAGAATTTTTATGCTAATTTTCCATAATTTGCCGATGATGTTAGGAATGTCAGGCTTTGCATGGCTACATATTGATTTTGTCCATTTAATAATTTTAGTCAGCCATACTCTGTTTGGCCAGTGATTATGGTATCTTACAATCTTCCACCGTCAATGTATATGAGGGATCCGTATCTTTTCTTGACTTTACTAATACCGGGGGATAAGAGTCCTACAAAAGACATCAACGTGTACCTTAGACCGTTAGTCGATGAACTTAAGATGTTGTGGGAAACAGGGGTTCAGACTTTTAATAAATCTGTCAGGCAGCATTTTTTGATGAAGGCAGCCTTGTTGTGGACTATCACTGACTTTTCGGCACTTGGGATGGTCAGTGGTTGGTCGACCCATGGTAAATTGTCATGTCCGATCAGATGGGGGCATGTAGGGGGGCACAAAACTGCGTCATGGGCGAAAAATTAGTTTCTTTGGAACTGCTCGAAGATTCTTGCCTGTTGAGCACAATTATAGAAAGATGTCTACACAGTTCAATAAAAAAATAGAAAAGAAGGGGGTTGTTGGTCGCTTGTCAGTCAGCGATGTATTGGGATGGCTAAATGATTTGACATTTTCACCGCCTAGGAAGGAGCATGGTAAGTTGAGAGCAGTAAGGTACGATAAAGCTCATAATTGGACACACTCGCCCATTTGGTTTGAGTTTCCATACTGGGGCACACTAGCACTTCTTCATTGCATAGATGTCATGCATACAGAAAAAAATGTGTTCGAGAACTTGTTTTACATTTTGCTAGATACGAGTGGTAAAATAAAAGACAATGATAAATCACGTAAAGACTTGGAGGAAATGAACATCCGGCGGGAATTGTGGTTCTGTCCTAACAACTCAAAACCAAAAGCTCCATTTTGTCTTACCAAGCAACAGGTTGAAAACATTTGCAAGTGGCTTAGTGCATTGAAGCTACCAGATGATTATGCTTCTAACATCTCTCGATGTACTAAGGTTGAGCAGTTGAAAATTACCGAATTCAAGAGTCATGATTGTCATGTATTCATGCAGAAGTTGATTCCAATTGCCTTTTGTGAAGTATTACCGAGGAATATTAATGATGCATTTACCGCACTTTCAAATTTCTTTCGGGATATTTGCTCTAATGTTATAAGGTACAGTGATGTGGAGCAGATGGAGAAAAATATAGTGTTGACAATGTGTAAGCTCAAAATGATCTAACCTCCAGGGTTCTTTGATAGACTTCTGGGATAGAGTCCATACGCCGAAGGGCTCTACTTTGGGGTCGACGATGTCTCCAGCAGCACTAGTTATACGGGTAATACATTTACTATAATAAATATTATTTAAGATAATATTACGTAATTTATATGATGATACCAAGATAGCTCACATGTACATATATAAAATTATAGGAGCGGTTTTAGAAGATCCATGACAACAGATATAGAGTTGCAAAAGTCGCTAGGGCGATCTTGAGATGTTAGATTCCACCGTCCCTCCGCCCGAGATTAGTTTATCTCAGGACGAGGAGACGGCTCTTTGGGTTGCGTCTCAAGATACTCCCACTAGTACTAGCGGCCGGTATCGAGTGCTGGGATTATCGAGGATACCAGCCTATACACTTCCAGGAGGTATATTATTTTTAGTTTATTTCTTGTTTATGAATAAAGAAAATTCGCCATATTATTCATGTTATATTTATTTTTATAGGCTCTAGCCAGCGTCTGCGTCCAAGAGCCCCCGTGGGACCATCACATACGGGCGCTGGCTTAGACGATGCTTTGTTTCAGCGTGTTATGGTTGCGGTGTCGGAGAGGTTTGAGACCGATCCATTGTTCCATCGTCGAGACATGCCCAAATAGTTCTCGCCTCCATCACCTTCTTGCGAGACATTGCAAATGGTGCCACCACCGAGAAATGCGGTATCCCTCCTGGAGCGATGGGCGCGATACGCCGATGAGATTGTTCTTGATGGTGGTTACCTTAGTCGAGGGCGCGTTTGGGCGATGTTGAGTCGACCCTCATTTGCTTTCAAAGTATACTATTCGTTTTAAATTCAAATATATATTCTACATATAATTTAATTTTCATTTAGTTATCTTTAACTAAATCATATATATGGACTAATGAGTTGCATTATATTGTATCAACAGGGTGACGAGCGGGATGAGTATGGTGGCGATTTTCATACTCTAGAAAGCGTCGTCGATGCTCCGCTTAGATGATCCTCCTCATCAAAGGGCTCTACTAGTTTTACTTAGTTTACATTAGTTTGTAGTTTACATTATTTTTGACTTAGTTTACATTCTGAGTTACATTATTTTATAGATTACATTATTTTTTATGTATTGTAGTTTAAACCTTGGCATTACTTTGGTTTTGTTGCAGTTTGACATTTTGTTTAATTTAACTTAATTAGATGTTTGATATAGTTTAGTTTAGATTAATGGGATGTTTTTGACCTTTTTACTTCTCATTTAGTTGGTTTTTAACATATTGTCGGCCTTGTTAATTATAATTCATGTTATTGGTTATATTGTTAGCTTGTGTATGTGTATGTGCTTTTGGAATACAGGTACATGTACAAGATGTAGGTTAAATCTCTGGATATTGCAAAAACAAATAAAATATTTAAAAAAATCACTATTCTCGACGGAGTAGTACTATTCTCGACGGATTTCCGTCGAGTTTAAGGAATCTGCAAATTATGTCACGCAAACATGTGTCATGGTTATCCTCGACCGAATAGCCTCGATCGAAGAGTTTCAGTTGGACATATCTTAATCCTGACTGAATATTCAGTCGAGGATAAGTCCGTCGATGTTAAGTATCCCCGACTGAAAGATTGACGGACTTAATTTCGACCTGCTTATATACGACCGAATTACCGACCTAATATTCCGTCGAAAATAGGGTTAAAATCGACGGAAAATGCTTATCACCGACGGAATATTCCGTCTGAAATAACCCTTTTTGTTGTAGTGTACACTATTTCAGTATCAAATCTCCTACTAAGGTAAATGGTATTATTTCTTTCGTATTTGTAAAGGATGTTATTTTCTTCATACTTATAAGGGTTGTCATTCTATTCTTTATTAATCTATGGGAGAAACCTATTCACGCGGATTACCGCATGCATGGTGAATAGCCGTTCGTATTCATTTTTTATCAATCTGCGGGAGTAATATGTCTACGCGGATTACAGCATGCATGGTGAATAACATTTTATATTCATTCTTTATTAAATTGCGGAAATGATCTGTCTACGCGAATTACCGCATGACGGGTGAAAATCTATTTGTAGTTTCGTATATTCTTTCATATTGTATGGGATATCATTTCTTTTGTACTCATAAGGAATATTATTTATGTTCAGTATTCGTAAGAAATAATATTTTCTTCCATACTCTGTAGTATGTAAATAATATTATTTTGTTTCATATTCCTAATTCTACATTTATGTTGACAAGTATTTCTTCTATACTCCTTGAAATTAGTAGAATATCCTTGGAATTTGCACTTCATCTAGTATCGTTTCACAAGGATATTTTTCTGAACATTCTTGTTAAAGTTTAATCTTTTCATGCCGGAGTACTATTCACGGGGTACTATTCACGAAGTACTATTCACGGGGTACTATTCATGATAAAAAATAATTTTTTTCCTGTTTAAATTATTATTGATACAATATTATTCTTGAATTTTACTCCACAAATCAATATCATGTTGACAATTTGGACATTATTCGGTTCTGAATAAATTGAATTATAAATCTTTAAAATTTATCCTTGCTCTCTTTTAATTGAATTCTTATATCATTGTCGTCATCATCATGCTTATATTATGATGAAAGTCATCTTTGGTCGTAGTGCATAGATGGACTGTTGATTAGTGTTGTAACATTCCAGAATTTTAGAATTTTAATTGTAATTTTAAATATTTATTTGAGTTATATAAATATTTATTTGATGTGTTTATCGTTGAATACATAATTGTATTTGTTTAATTTGATTTGAATGGGTTAATTCTTTGTTGAATTCTTTGTTGAATAAATAATTGTGCAATTTGATTGATTTGATTTAGTTAATTATTTGTTAAATAATTAATGTGTTAAGGAAATTAAAAATTTAGAGATAATATTCTAATTTAATTTAATGATTAAGTTAGAGAGAGTTTATGTGATTAAATGATTTATTTAATAAATTGTTATTATAATTAATTAATTAAGTATGAAAACTTAATTAAATAAAGTGTGACAAATAACTATATTATAAAGAGTTATTAAAATAAATTAAAGTAGTTTTAATTTAGTTTTACCCAACAATGCTTAAAGTTATTAATTCTTTAATTTTAAATAGTTTTGCCAAACGGAGCCCTATGGCTTTTGGATTTCCTCTGAATTATCCATCTCTTATGGATTGGTGTTGCTCTTCAAGGTATAACCGCAGCTTAGATGGTCGCCGAATCTCGTATTTGGGAGGAGTTCAGGTAATTCCATCCCTTTGGTCTGAAGCCAATGAAATGTGGTGGATTGAAGGATGATCCCTGTACCGTTGACAAGTTTTGTGTTTTGGTAGGGGGTGAGACCGCACCATGAATGGCTGCCTACGTACTCCTATTGAAGATAAGATCAGGTCTGCGTAGTTCGAACCTGGTGTAAGAGGTTCAACGCTATGTGTGGCAGAAATGGTGTAGGAATGTTTTTGTTATTTTTGTTGTTATAAAGAAAAGGGTGGAAATGTTTTTGTTGTTTTTGTTTTATTGCGACCGGGCCATATGAAATGGTTGCCTATATACTCTTATTGAAGAGGAGATCAGGTCGACGTAGTTCGCGCCTCAAGGCGAGTGGAAAAGCGTGATCCCATGTGCAGATTAGATTGTGGGGAGGAGAAAGTTTAATCCTAGGTTGAGGATAAACTGTAGGTATGAGAAGTTTGATCCCATGTATGGGTAGCCATACTGCTAACGCGAGAGGTTCAATCCGTAGTGGGATGACCTAAGTCGTAGGAACATAGAGAAGCCATGCTACTGGTTTGAAAAGTATGTTTTCCCTGAGGGGAAAAGTGTGGAAGAGTTGTATGTGGTAAGAGGGTTAAAGAACTGGAATGACTGGTGATCTGATGGTCTAACACCAGGATGTTTTCTTGATGGTAACTTTAGACATAGTATCGTTTCACGGTGTTCGAGTTGATGAGTTGGGGAAATTCGTCGCCGTCCATTTCTTGCAATCTGAGAGCGCTTCCTGTCAATACTTCCTTGACAACAAACGGGCCTTCCCAGTTAGGAGCAAATTTTCCTTTAGATTGATCTTGGTTGTCAATGATCTTCTTCAAAACCAAGTTATGTTGTTTAAACTGCCATAGCCAGAATTTCTGTTGTAGGATATGGAGATCCTTTGTTGATATAACTGACCATGGAAGATAGCCGAGGTTTGCCTTTTGTCTATTAGAGATAATTGGTGATACCTGTCTTGTACCCATTGGTCTTCCTCAAGCTGAACGTCTACTAACACTCTGAGGGATTCCATTTCAACTTCTATGGGGAGCACTGCTTCCATCCCATAGGTTAATGCGTAGGGGGTTACCCCAATGGAAGTGCGCATTGATGTTTTGTAGGCTAACAGAGTAAGAGGCAATAGGTCAGGCCAATCATTGTGGTTGGCGGACATCTTTTGCATGATCTTCTTGATGTTTTTGTTTGCAGCTTCAACAGCACCATTCATCTTTGGACGGTAAATGACGGAGTTAAGATATTTGATGTGGAATTTACTACATAACTCCTCCATCATCTTGTTGTTGAGGTTCTTAGCATTGTCTGATACAATCACCTATGGTTGTCCATATCGACAAATGACATTGTTTATAATGAAAGCAATGATGACTTCTTTGGTAACCCTGGGAAAAGAGGCTGCTTCTACCCACTTGGTGAAGTAGTCGATCATGGTGAAGATAAAGTAATGTCCATTACTGGCTTTATGCTTAATGGGTCCAATAACGTCCATTCCCCACATTGAGAAGGGCCAAGGTGAACTCATATTGTGGAGTTCCCGTGGAGGGGCGTGGATAACATTCCATTGAATCTGGCACTGATAGCCTCTCCTGACGTGGTCATTGCCATCAGCTTTGAGAGATAGCTAATAATGTCATGTCTTGAGGATCTTTTTGACAAGGAGAGGGCCACTCTTGTGTGGGCCACAGACTCCACCATGGATCTCATCTATAAGCCTTTGAGCTTGATCTTTGTCCAAACATCTGAGGAGACCTAGTCCTACATCTCTTTTGTAGAGTGCATCTCCACTCAAGTAGAATTTCATAGCAAGTCGATGGATCCGCCTTTTCTCAGTCGGGCTCGCCTCAACGGGTGTAGATCCATCTTGTAGGAATTCCTTGATATGTTGATACAAAGGATGTTGGGTGGGAGGTAGCTCATCCGATAGTTCTCCAACGTAATTCCCATAGGCTGGGGCCTTGTGTAGGGAAATTGTTATGCTTGGCAAGTGTCCTTTGTCTGATATGTGAATCAATGAGGCCAAAGTTTCTAATGCGTCTGTAAAGTCATTCCTATTACGAGGAATGTGTAGAAAGGAGATTTCTTCGAACTCCAAAACCATCTCAGAAACTTCTTTGAAGCGGTAAGGGCGTGAGATGATAGCTCTTTGGTTTGATAGATTCCGGTGGATTGTCTGATTACCAACTCTAAATCTCCAAGGATAGTTAACCGCCTGATGCCCATTGAACGGGAAAGTATTAGCCCCATGAGATAGCCTTCCATTACTCACCGTGTTGTTGTTGGTCTTGACAAAGCGCAATTTACGGTGACGGATCTTTGTTCCCATTACTAGATACTAGAAATGCTCCAGCTCCAGAACCTTCCATATTAACAGCTCCATCAAAATACATCTTCCATGCTAGGGGCGCATCATACTGATGGTGTTGCTGAAATGTCATTACTCCCTCATCGGGGAAGTATATCTCCAAGGGTTTGAAATCCCCTGAAGGTGCAGCGACCAGCTGATCCGCAATTCCTTGACCTTTGATAGACTTTTGAGTCATATATACGATGTCAAATTGTTGTAGGATCAACTGCCATCTGGACAGCTGGCAATTTAACATGGGTTTATTGAACACGTACTTGATAGGATCCACGCGGGATATGAGATGGGTTGTGTGACCATGGAGGTAATGTTGTAACATCATGGATGCCCATGCTAAAGCACAACAAGTCTTCTCAATCAGAGTATACTTGTGTTCACTACTGCTGAATTTTTTGCTAAGGTAATAGATAGCCCGTTCTTGGCCTCTATTGTCTTTCTGTCCCAGCATGCAACCCATGGCGTTGTCACTTATGGACAGGAACATGAACAGGGGAACATCATCCCTGGGTGGTACCAAAATGGGAGCTTTGACTAGCTGTTCTTTAATTGTAAAGAAATTTTTGGCACTCATCATTCCATTTCATGGAGGAGTTCTTCCTTAATTACTTGAAGATTGGCTCACAGGTTGGTGTGAGTTGAGAGATAAACCTACTAATGAAGTTAATTCTCCCCAAAAATCCTCGTATTTCCTTCTCTGTCTGAGGAATGGGCATTTCCGTAATGCCATAGATTTTGGTAGGATCCAGCTCAATCCCTTTGTGGCTGACTAAAAATCCTAGCAACTTGCCTGATCTAATGCCCAAGGCGCACTTGGCTGGATTCAACTTCAAGTTGTACTTACGTAACCTGTTGAATAGCTTTCTGAGATGGTCTAAGTGGTTCTCTTCCCTCGGGACTTGATAATGATGTCATCCATGTAGATCTCTATCTCTTTGTGCATTAAGTCATGGAAGAGAGCCATCATAGCTCGCTGATAGGTGGCTCCGGCATTGATGAGGCTGATTAACAACCGTCTATAACAAAAGGTTCCCCAAGGTGTGATGAAAGCAGTTTTCTCACGATCTTCCTCAGCAACCATGATTTGATGGTACCCCGCAAAGCAATCAGCAAAGGAGTACATTCAGTATTGAGCAGTATTGTCAATGAGAATGTGGATAAATGGCACGGGAAAGCTATCTTTTAAGCAAACTTTGTTCAAGTCCCGGTAATCCACGCAGACTCGCACCTTCCCTCCGGGTTTAGGCACGGGAACAATGTTGGATATCAACTCAGAATACGTGGACACCATGATGATGCCAGCTTGAAACTATTTCACAATTTCTTCTTTTACCTTTAAACTCCACTCAGGTTTCAATCGCCTGAGCTTTTGTTTGACTGGCTTGAATCCCTCTTTAATAGGAATGCGGTGAAGTACAATGTCAGTGGACAAACCCACCATGTCTTCATGAGACCATGCAAACACATCCTGGAATTGGGTTAGTAGCGTAACCATGTCATTCCGCTACTTTGGGGTAAGGTTTAAACCAATCTAGATTAACTTAGGGATCTCTAAGGTTCCGAGATCGAATGAAGTGGTTTGATCAAGCTTGGGTTTAGGTTTGTCTTTGACCCATTCTTGAATTTCTAGGGGTACCTCAATGTCCTCACGTATTTCCATCAAGGCTGAATTTGTCTCTACATCAAAGTTACAATCCTTGTGGAGAAGAGGCACCGTATCAGCAAGTACAGGCACATCTAAATTCAGGGTCCTGAAACAAAATATGCTTTCACTTAGTATATATGAAACGTTTTGATCATACACAATGTTAGCATGTACTGACAAAATAAACTACTAATACTGTACATAAAAGTAAGCAGTTATGATATCTACAGGGCAGAAAGAGTTTCTGCCCGTTTTACCCTTGTCGACTAATGCAAGGAGTGCTACTCCAATTGGCAAGGGCAAAGTCCGGGTGGAATGCAGTGATGGAGGGGTTGTCATCGTCCTTCTTTTCCCGAATGATGGCCATTACGACTGGGCAATCATCGTCTGGGGTGTATCTATTTGTATGTTCATCATGAACGATGATGCGTATGCCTGACATCATCCGGATGACGTCTTGCTTGATTCTTCGTTCCTCCTCTTCCACTGCGGGATTTGGAACAAAGACTTCTTTCTCCTTCACCGGTACCGGCTTTGGAAATAAAATAGCCATGATACTGGCTGGCAGCTTTACAGGAGGTTATGCGGACTCAGAGTTTGAAGGCATAGATAAACGCCGCGTGTTTGAAGCTGAAGGAATCTGCTGATGCTTCTGAGGATTCCTATGACTAGAACTGGTAGAATAGCCTAGTCCAGCTGTTCTAGTTTGCTTGGTTAATTGAATTGGGTACTTGATACCCTGGCAATCTTTACCCATCCCTTGTCCCGGCTGATGACCCAATAACATCATTTCTTGAGTAGCCGACAATACCTCGGCAAAAATCTTAGGTTCAGGAAATGGCGTTCCAATAGCATGGTATTGGGTATTGCTTACTTCCAAGGCATGAAAACTGATCGATTCAACATCTGCATTGGCATTGATGAATGGCATGTCCCCATGTTGAGGACACTCTGGTTCAGCGTTTGTGACACCCCCAAATCCAGGTACTTTATTCCCACAGGATTCGGTGTTCACTTAATCAAAACATTCATTTATAACTACCCAATTATAATAAAATTGAATAATCAAAACCTACCCATACAGGATTAAACTTAAATAAAAATCTCCAAGGTTATCTAACCTTTAATTACAAACATTCAAATGCGGAAAATTAAATAAACTTCATTACAATCTTTAAATCAAAGTCTGATAATAAAAATATCAAAACTATTACAAGTCTTCATCACTTGTACATTTTTCCCTTCCCTTTGCTAGTAGTAGGTTCACCTACCTTCTCTTCTTTAGCTGCAATGAGTTTATAAATATGCAAGAGTGAGCAAAACAATTACTCACTGGGTATAATATAGAATCAACAGGAGTATAACAATAATAAATGTCGAAATAGGCTCTTCAAAAGTGATTAGTACTCTATCAATAATAATCAGAAACTGAAATCCCAAAATATGGAAAATATACATCATTGAGGGTCGTAAGACCATGAACTACGTCCACAGTTGCAAGTAATCTTTCAACTCCAACTTTAACAGTCATAAGACTATAAAGACCTCGTACTTAGGGGGATCAGCCATTCGTACAATGTATTGTGCACAAACATTTTAATGCTATGCGTAAGTTAACCCCTAATCATAACAATAGGGTTGTTCATCTCAGTATTTAGAGTACAAGTCCGTACCAAAGGAAGTTTGGTTTGGATAATCTTTCAAGGTAATTTAGAATTCAACGAACATCAACTAAGGGACTAGTTTGAATAAAATCAATAACATTATATTATAGAATAATCGTGATTGAATCAATCATAGTAACTAAAATCATGCTTTAGGAATAATCTAATGGCATACAATTTTAATAACTATAGCATACATTGCTTGAACAATACTAAGCCAAGGTTAATTAGAATTGAATACTAAACATGCATAGCAATTTAGTTATGCATGTTAATCAACAAGTGAAATACAAGAATAACTTATTCGACATCAAACCAAAGTTTAGACAACTTGCATCGTTATAAGGTAATCGAATTGAAAACAATAATTAGTTCAATAAGATAAAGGATTAGAAAACTTGCCTTGTTCGTAGGCTAAATCGAATCAATTCGAATCACAATACCCAATATATATATATATATATATACGTCATCATGACATAGTTAGTTACTACCACTTTACAAACTTAACTAACTACTTTCATCATGTATGTTTGATTATTTAATCACATAATCAAGTTATAACACAAGTTAATCTTTAATAACATAATTATTCATAGTATAGAAATACTAAAATCAATATTTTACAGTCCTACTATCATCACATAATGTTTTCTTAAAATTTCGTGTAAAAAAGTACAATTGTCGGACCATTCTCTTTAACTCAGCATGCATTTATAGTTTACACTATGGGTCATGTTGCGGCGTGGTGATGGTATTCTACAAGCATGAATGCACTATGAAGCGCCATTGCTTGGTGCAAGTTACCACTAACGTCTTCTTGGATCATCACAAGGCCATGTCTGAAAAACTTCAGTATCGACTGACAGTTTTGGCAACAGTACAAGAAAAAGCCAATTTTGCCTACAAGCTCATTTCTAACAGACTAATTCACATGCAATTCATACAAAAACTTCATGTAAACATAATACAAGAACTTCTAACATGTTTCTACCCATACAACAACATAAAGAACGAATTTAAAACATCCAATTTCATTGTTTTTGACAAAAACTCCATTTTTGATATTTCAATGAAAAACAACACTGTAAATTTTGTTTTTCAACCAAAACAATTAATTCAAAGCATCTTACCAATAATTATGCATACTCTATCAAATTAGATGATCAATTTATCAACTAAACAACTAATTAACCCTCAATTTCTACTTTAAATTAACCCATACTCATTCACCAAAAACTCTCTGTAAAAAGGTTTTCTTCACAAACTACAATCACAACCACAATACATTGACTATAACTTATGAAAACTGTTTTAACATCACTAGTATGTCATATAAAGCCACATAGCAACAACAATTCATGTTTACACAAGGATTCTACAGAGAAATTGGGAAGAGAAAAACTAAACTTTTAAAACTAAAAAGAATAGGAGAAATACCTTGAAGAAGATGATGATGGTTATTCCCTTCTATTCTCAAGCTTCTTCTTCTCCAATCTCTAGCCTTTCTTCCTCTCTTCTTTTCTTCTTCTCTTCTTCTTCTCTTCTTCTTCCTCTGAGTTTTTCTTTTCTTCTCTCTAACCTCTCTCCTCTTTTCTTACGTCTTATGATATAACGTATAAGATATAATATATATTTATTATATGATATAAATATAAAACATATAACTGATATCAGTTATTTGAGTTTTGAAAATCAAAAGCCATATGGCTTGTTTGGCTAACCACTAAAATATAACCAATTAATCCTTATGCCTTGTTTGGTAAAACACAATTATATTAAAGACTTAATAAGCATTAGGCCTTGTTTGGCAAAAAACTGAATTAAACTCTATTAATTTATTTTAACAACTCCTTTATAGCAAGGTTATTTGTCACACTCCTTATTAAATTAAATAATCAATTAAAATATTAATCTATTAAATTACTTTAACACATAAATCATTATCACAAAACTATAATTTCTTTATAATTATAATTTTATTCAACCAACTAACACTTTATTTTAATCACAAATTCCAATTAAAATACTATAATTCATTTAATCATTATTAGCTCCCTAACTTAATTATTAAATTAAATTAGTATATAATCTCATAGCAAATAAATTTTCTTAGCTCCTAAATTATTTATTCAACAATTAATTAACTAAACCACATCAACTCAAATTGCCATTAAATACTTATATAATTCAATAAATATTTAATATTGCAAAAAAATATTTAATATATAATATTTAATTATTTATTCAACAAATAATTAACTAAACCACATCAACTCAAATTGAACAATTATTTATTCAACAATAAACATATCCATTAAATACTTTTATAAATCAATACATATTTAATATTACACTTTAAAATTCTGGAATGTTACAGCGTTGACCGTGACTAGGCTATCGTTGATAATGTATTTCAGTTGTTGATGAAGGTTGGAGGGGACTGCCCCTTCCATGTGAATCCATGGTCTTCCCAAGAGCAGGTTGTATCCCGAATCTATCTTGAGCACATGAAAAGATACACAGAATGTGTGGGGACCAATTTCGATTGGCAATTCAATTACTCTGACCGAATTCCGACAGGCTCCGTCAAAAGCTTTGATGACTGTATGGCTACTCCGGATTCGGTTGAGATTGACATTCATCTTCACCAAAGTAGCGTATGGACAGATATTTAGAGATGAGCCTCCATCTATCAAGACTCCAGCTAACATGTATCGGGAGGACAAGACCACAATGTGCAACGGCTTGCAATGACCGGTCCCTTCGGGAGGTATGTCATCATCAATGAAGGATATCACATTGTTGTTGAAAATGTGATCAACTAAGTGTTGAAATTTTTCTATATCAACTGATTTTGGTAGATAGGCTTCGTCTAAAACCTTCAGCAAGATTGTCCAGTGATCCTTGGAAGTTAGGACCAAGTCCAAAACTGAAATTTAGTGTGGAGCTTCTCTAAATATCATGTTAAATTAAATATGTATGTGTACACATTTCTTTATATTTCTCATTACATGGAGATAGATATAGAATGAATTTATGAGTAATGAGAAAGCATGAAGAGACTTTCCTCTGTTTTGGGTTTATCAGAGGCTAACCTATCTTAGGTTACTCTCGCGGCTTTTTGGCATGAAGGTTCCCAAATCATCGCAATTTACTCAATGGGAATTTAATCTGGTCTTTCAACTGAAGCGAATCTGGGTGGTGCCTTTCCTTAGCCTCACGGGAATTAGTCTTCCTACGAGTCCAGTAATCAAACACCGACAGGATAGCCTCCTGGTGGAGGGACCACACAACACACATTCACATACATCGCGTCTCACCGTATGAAAATGATGACATGTGCGAACACTAATATCACAAGCAGATATGGTGCGAAGCACTAAGTGCAATAAGTAAATGCATTCTTACACATTCATCATAAATGTAAATGCAACATCCACACATAAGCAGATAACAGTTTTGAAAAGATTGTAATAGCGGCTTAAGTCCTCTTCTCGAAGTCCCAAAGAGAGTCGCCACTGTCCGACGTCCGGGATTTTTAGTTATCCCTTTCAGTTACTTGTTCTTTGGTGTTCTCATTTTAGGTGAGATTTGTTTGAAAAAATAAGTGAAAAAGGTCCGACATGTATAATGTCGACGATGGATTGTTAAGAGTCGCCAGTTAGTTTTTTAAATGGTTATACCAACACAACCGAGAAAAGGTTTGCACATTGACCCAGTGATGTGAAACTGCTAAACGGGTCGGTGAAACCGAGATTTATTAGGGTCCGGGGACTTGATTATGCGGAGGAAGTTGTTAGGCACCCCCGACATCCGTGTTACCACGGTGACCGCCTCTTTTCAAGAAACTGTTATCTAAATGTGTGTGTGTGTGGGTCAATGTGCTGTTATTTGGAAGTAGTACGAGGCCTTGTTCGAACCTATATACACAGGGTTTGAATTTATGTAAAAATTCAGTTTTTAGTAAGATATGGCAATGATGCGAAGCATCTATAAGAAAATAATGTACAAAATAATGGCGATTTCCTCGTGGGTATGAAAATCATCTGAGGAAATTCAGACACTGCAGAATAATTTACAAGCTGCTTACAGCTGAAAATGTCCATTACGGGAACCGAATCTAGATCCAATAGGCTGAATCTGTGATCACATGTTTCCTAGGCTCACATAATGCTATAATTTGTATAAAAAGCAGTAAGCAAGTAAATATATAAAAGCTGTAAATATATATATATATATATACAGACATGATCAGCCACCATGAAACACCTCCATGGGGGATCAGAAAAGATAAATAAAGCTGTAAAAGCTATCAACCGCAACGGAGGAAACTCCAGGCGGGACGAAACATAAATAAAGCTGTACAAAGCAATCAACTGTCACGAAGTGAACTCCAGGCATGACGAAACGTAAAGAAAGCTGTAAAAGCGATAAACGCGATCAACCACCACGTAAACTCCATGTGGGACTAATATATATATATATATATATATATATATATATATATATATATATATATATATATATATAAAAATCGAAAACGCATCGAATGTAAAATCCGAGACTCACGCTTAATATATATATATATATATATATATATATATATATATATATATATATATATATATATTAAAGCATTAAACGCCTCGCATCAAGTTCAGGCTTATCGAACAAAGTCCGACATAGTTCATATATATATAAGTATATATATATAAGCAAATAAACGCTTCAGACCGAAGTTTAGGCTCAACCGAGGCATAACTCGATAATGTTAGTCCATATAAATAAATATATATATATATATATATAAATATATATATATATATAAACTAAAATAAAACCACGGACCGAAGTCCGGGTAAAAACACGCAACACGACTCTCAACGTGAAGAAGGGTGTGTGCAAAGATGAAGAGAAAGGCTTTAAAGTGTGTGAGAAGGCTTACAGTGGACTGCCAAAGAAGACTTCTATATCTTTAAAGTGGATGAAACTCATCTCCCGCCGATACAAAAGTAGCTATATGTGAGCTCATAAGTGTTTAAAATGGGAAAGCACTCAGTATATTGCAAGTACGGAGCAAATTTGACAGGACTTCCTCGCTCTTTCTCTCTTCAAAATGGCCGCCCCAAGCCCTCTATTTATAGAGGGGAAGCCATAGGTGTACTGCTGCCACCCATGAGTGTACTGAGGTTGCCCAGTTAATCCCCGGTTTCTCGGGTTGGGTCATCTCGTAGTACGTGCACGTAGGCACTGCAATGTCCGCTTGAACTTTCAGAATTGCAATCCGGGCATCCGACTGACGTATATAGGACCTATTTTGGACCGCCGTTGTTGAGAGTTGTACAATGGCATGGGATTAGAGGTTATACGAAGTCATGAAGATGGGAAGATGCCCTCCGATCTTTAAGCTTCAAATTCTATCCGTTACCCTACACAATAGTCACTCGGGATTGGTTTTCCTTGATTCTTGTGGGACATCGTTGTGTAGAGATGTGTGTATTAAATGTTGAGATGACGTGATGTGGCTTTAGAGTGGCGAGATGATGCCTTGGCCCCTCATCGGATTTATCGCTGGTTTGGGCTGATAAAGCAGACGTTGCTCAGGGTTATTGCTGAGATTGGACTGCTGCAAATGTTGAAGGTCCTCAGTGTCAACTCTGAGGTGTGCATGTCCTCCCGGGGTTATCTTTGGGTTTGTACTGGGTGTCTCGTTGTGAGTGCCGAGATTGAAGCTAGTTGCATTTGTAACAAGTATTTCTGGGGTTATCACCGGAACTGCATTCCTTGGGGTGATCACGCATCGGGGTTAGCTATTCCCATGATTGGGACTGAGACTGGATACCTCGGGGTTATCTCCGAGATTAATCGGTCTTCTCCGGTGTGTGTTTCGGTATTAGATCTACACGCATCGGGGTTATCTCCAAGGTTGGAATTGTTACTCCTAGTGTGTGTTCTGGGGTTGATGCTAAACTTTTGGTAGTATCCAGAATGGATATGAACTGTCTTTCAGGGTTCCCTCTTGAAAGACGAATTTGTCCTCCTGCAATATTAGTGACAGGTGTGCAGAAAATTTTAAGTGTCTACACCCTCGATCTATTTGTATGCGAACGAGGTAAAAGCGGTGTTTGATCTTCCTTTTCCTATTAATGAGGAGCAAGGGTTCTGATGTTGATTTTCACTATGATGTAGGTTCCCGGCATTACACAGCGTAGAGGGAACTGGTGAGTATACACTCTCTATACTAGACTCTTCACCTAGAGTAGCGAGAGATTGTGCATGCTTGGGGTTTCGAGGAATTCTTTTCCATCCTCCCCCGTCGTTATCCCTGGGGTTACCTCAAGGCGTTTTCTGAGCGCTGGTTTCACAATTTGCTGGATTGCGAGGGGATAATGACGCCGATGGATTAGCGGTTTATCATTAGTATGGAGTTTTTCGGGGCACCAGTGCCTTGTGTGGCTGACATTTCCCCTACTGTCATTAGATCCTTGCTAGGAGTTCAAGCTATGGCGCTCAAAGGCAGGACAGTCTACACTGGTCCTTTAAGTGTAGATGCCATGAGTGGGGCGTTGAGTGTGTCATTACCCGATGATAGGAGAGTCAGGGATCACATTCTTCAGTGATTGTTCCTGATCATTATCCGGGGTTGTTTCCTGGCAGATAACTCTTCCACGGTGTCATTCACTTTAATCAGCGCCACACGGGAGGTGGACCGTATTGGAGAGTTTGACTGGGCTCCTATACCTTTGCTTATTTCCTTAAGGGAATGCGCATGCGTTCGCAGGGCTTGACAGAGGCTTGGCTAGGATTTTACCCATTCCTGCTGGTGAGTATTTCTCTTTTGATTTCCCTTTTTCGGGTTAAGAGTGTTGACTAACCACAGATGTTTGATCTTGTATTGGCAGTTTTGGGCCTATGAGAGGCTTTCATGTCTCTGTCCCGTTAGCATGTTGGGTTTAGATACCTATCCATGGGGACGGTGATGGCATCATTCCACGTTAGTGGAGGTTCCTGTAGCTGAGGGTTTCACCCATTCACGCTTACAGTTGGAGCTGTAAATAGTCGATGTCATTACATGGGTTCCTTACTCTGAGCACCATTTGACAGTTAGCTTTGAGGGTGGTTTCCCGACTGGGGTCGAGCATGTGATGTCTACCTGTCGGATTCCTTTCTTCACAGATGGAGGATGGGAGCTCTATTTAGGAAAGCGTGCTATCAGGAGCACCACATAAGAGATTTGTATACCGATCTATCCTCCGGCTAGGCATTATTGGCATGTGTCGCAGCTACCGATCATTGATATCCCGTTGGTGGGAGTTGATGGCTTTGCTTTTTCAGAGGGACCATTCACTCAGGAGGCATTCTATCGCTAGTGGTTCCATCGTACCATCGGAGACCCGCGCCACATAGTTTATGGGGGATATGGTTCTTGGCTCCATCATGATGGCGGATTTGATTTCCTACGTCCGAGAACTTACTCATTTGACGTAGATTGATAGCTTGACCTAGAAGTTGAACCGGGCACATTTTTTCATCCGGTATTTGGGCAGAGATCCATTCGAGGTAGATACTTTTGATCCTTCTAGCTTAGAGGCTGGCCCTTCAGGTGGCCATATTCAGATGGCTTTGTCAGTGCAGATCCTTCATTGTATCGGTCTGGTATCCCTACTGGCGGAGATACAGTGACTCAAGGGAGTTACATCAGATGGATAGGTTAGATGATGTAGATATCATCACTATCAACTTCTTCTAATGTATTTCGTGTTATATCTTTTGATAGGCCTCTATTAGATATTGGGTGGTTATGCCCCATTCTCGTTATATCTTTTGATAGGCCTTTGTTAGTTGTTGGGCGGTTGTGTCCCATTTCCCTGCATTTTTCAGCTGTACAAAGAGATGATGTATTTAGATGATGATGTACTTAGGAATGTATGTATACTATTTTCCATTCCCTAGATCATACTGTCATCTACCGTTTATCATGCATGTATTATGTTATGCATATGTATTTCCAGAGATGAGTTCAACATTGACCCCTGGATGGTCTTATGACACGGCCATACATATGTCTTCATCGACAGTTAGCCGGATAGATCATACCCCACAAGTATTGGTGGCCTCCTATTTGAGATCGTGGTATGACAGCTTGTCTTCCCTAGATCGAGTGATAGTAGATCAGCTGATGCATCACTCCATGACCCTCCTGATGTTCCAGATTCCATTGGGTTTTGTAGAGGGCATGCTAGAGCACTGGGTATCAGAGAAGCAAGTGTTCCGATTTGAGACCCATGAGTTAACTCCTACCTTGGAGGAGTATGAGTGTGTGACAGATTTGCCATTAGATAGGCCTTGCGCTCGGATGACTGTCGGCGACATGAGCCGACAATTTATGATCCTCACAGATTTGAGGCACATAGTTGCCATGGATGAGATCTCCTCGGGGCATGTAGTGTCCATGCTATTTTTGATTGACAGATTTGGCTCCTTGGACAGTTATGTGCAGTACTCTGCGGATTTCACCACTTCAGAGGATGATTGGCGTGTTGCCAAAGTAGATGTACTCTTGATGTGCCTGGTGGCTTATCTGTATATGCTATTGTGCACGGACTATTTAGACATTCGCGTGATTATGGCAGTGACAGCTCTCCGAGAGGGACATACCATTATACCAATGATTCTGGCAGAGACCTTGAGGTCGGCCACATATTGCAAGTCCCATTCTGCTGGGGTATTTACAGGCAGTTCGGTCTTGTTGTACGTGTGTTTTATGACACACTTGAGACCGATCGGCACCTTTCGATGCCATGGGTATTTTTTCCAAATAAGATAGTCATGTCTTACTCTTTTCAGCCGACGGAGTGTACAGACACTGCTTCTTGGTCGGTTTTCTTATCAGGGATCGAGGATCCATTTGATATTCTATCGTGTTCAAGGTCTTAGTTCTCCCTATAACTTTATCACTCATGCATATGGCATGGATTATCTTCATCTGGCTGGTTTGAGGGGCATGAGCACATATCACCCATTGACTGTGATGGCACAGTTTGACCAGTTTCACGATATCCATCTCTTTGACGGGGCATTGGGTCAGCGTTCGTCATCTCGTCTTCTGTCAGCAGAGGATTTGTCCAGGGTTTATGCATGTTGGGCCCAATGTGAGAGTGCTGACTTTACTACTAGCCATCCAGGCCGTTCTATAGAGTATTCTGCATGGTTTGAGGCAGAGATTGCATGAGCTAGGATTGTATCCTCAGAGTCTGAGATTGATTCTGACAGTGGGGAACCTATAGAGGACCTTAATTCTCCCACTGAGGATGAGTTGTTTGCTGGGTTGATAGTAGCTCTGGTTGATTCCCCCAGTATTACTGCTACTGTGACTCCACATTCGGTAGAGTATTTAGAGAAGAGTCTACATCTGATGAAATATGAGAGGGATCAGGCTAGGGCTTTGATGTTGACAGCTTTTTCTAGTAGAGATGACGCTCTAGTTGAGACAGATGATGATATAGCTCATAGAGATACCGATGTTGCTGAGCGGGACAAGGCTAGATCATCTAGGGATGAAGTTGTTATTGAGCGAGATGGTGCTCTGTCTGCCCGAGATGCCGCTATTACAGATAGTACTACATTGAGGTCCCATACTGATGATATCATTGCAGAGATGAGCACGTTCATTGATGTGTATAGTGTCACCATGTAGATGGTTGTGGATATCTTGGCTCGCGTTGATACCCTAAGGCAGGAGCTCACAAAGTTACCCCCTTCTTCTAAGAGGGATGCCATGTTAGACTTGATAGCGCGTTTATCCACTAGTTTGTAGATTAGCTTGGATTTCTTGCACATACTAGCTTAGTCATTTTTGTCATATACAGGACATATTTTATATACCAAACAGTATTATATGGCAAGGAAATATATTTTGATTCACTTCCCTTTTTAGTTATGCCTTGTTACTTGTTTGATAGTTGCCTGCTCTCCAGGGCTTATGATCTTGATGTATTCTGAGCTCCCCCTTGATGGATGGACAATGAGATGTCTCAAGACCTTTCAGAATGAATCATTAATCTGTGTATTCCCTACCCTTTGGTGTCTTGGGACAGGTTTCTTGTGCGCGGTTATATAGAGGATTGTGGCTTTCCACTCTGAGGTTGACCGCCCCATAGATGGTCACCGGTACTCCTTTGTATTGGGGAGACCATGTAGTCCATCTCTTATGGATTGGTGTTTCCCTTTGAGGACTCAACCGCAGCTTTAATGGTCGCCAGTTCTCCGATTTATGTGGGGAGACTAGGTAGTTCCATCCCTTCGGTCTAAGCCAATGAGATGTGGTTTAAAGGTTTGAAGGACTATCCCAGTTCATTGACAAGTTTTTATGTTTTTGTAGGGGGTGAGACCGATCCATGAATGGATGCCTACGTACTCCCATTGATGAGGGGAGATCAGGTCTGCATAGTTCCAACCTAGCGTGAAAAGGGTGAAAGTTGTATCAGATAAAAAGGTTGTAGAGAGATTTTGTTTTCCTGTAGTTAGACTGGACCATAAAAATGGCTACCTACGTACTCCTATGTATTTAGGAGATCAGGTCTGCGTAGTTTGCCCCTTATGGGACAAACCGAAGTTGTGAAAAGTTTTATCCCTAGTGGGACAAACTGAAGGTTTGAGATGTTTGATCCCTGATGGGACAAACTGAATGTGTGAAATATTTGATCCCTAGTGAGACAAACTGACGTGTTAAATGTTTGATAAAGGTTTTAAAAAACCTGAATTGACTAATAGATCTAATGATCCAGAACCAGGAGGCTGGTTTGCAGGTAACTTCAGACATAGTATCGTTTCACGGTGTCCAAGTTGATGAGTTGGGGAAATTCCTCACCATCCATCTCTTACAATCTGGTGGCTCCTCCTGTCAATACCTCATTGACAACAAATGGGTCTTCGCAGTTTAGGGCGAATTTTCCTTTGGATTGATCTTGGTTGTCAAAAACCTTCTTCAAGACCAAGTCATGTTCTTTGAATTGTCGTAACCGGACTTTCTTGTTGTAGGATCGAGCGATCCTCTATTCGTATAACTAACCATAAAAGATAGTTGCGGCCCGCCTTTCATCTGTTAGAGACAATTGGTGGTACCGATCTTATAACCATTGGTCTTCATCTAGCTGAGCGACTATCAACACTTTGAGGGATTCCATTTCAACCTCTATGGGGAGAACTTCTTCCATTCCATATGTTAATGAGTAGGGGGTTGCCCCAGTGGAAGTGCGCATTGACGTCCTGTAGGCTAATAGGGTTAGAGGAAACAAGTTAGGTCACTCTTTATGATTGGCGGACATCTTTTGAATGATCTTTTTGATATTCTTATTAGCCGCTTCAACAACACCATTCATCTTTGGACGATAGATGACAGAGTTGAGGTCTTTGATGTGGAATTTACTGCATAACTTCTCCATCATTTGGTTGTTGAGGTTTTAACATTATCTGATACAATCACCTTTGGTTGTCCATTTCGATAAATGACATTATTTCTTATGAAACCAATGATCGCCTCTTTGGTAACCCTGGGGGAAGAGGCTGCTTCTACCCACTTGGTGAAATAGTCAATCATGGTGAAGATAAATTGATGACCATTGTTAGCTTTAGGCTCGATGGGCCCGAGCACGTCCAGTCTCCACATTGAGAAGGGTCAAGGTGAACTCATATTGTGGAGCTCCCTTGGAGGGGCGTGGATAGAATTCCCATGAATTTGGCATTGGTAAAATCTCTTGACGTGATCATCACAGTCAGCCTTGAGAGAGAGCCAGAAATGCCATGTTCTTAGGATTTTCTTGACAAGTAGAGGGCCGTTCATGTGTGGGCCGCATACTCCACCATGGATCTCATCCATGGATCTCATCCATGAGCCTCTGAGCTTGGTTATCTAGAAATCTGAGAAGGCCTAATCCTGCATCTCTTTTATAGAGTGCGTCTCCGCTCAGGTAGAATTTCATGGTCATTCTATGGATCCGCATTCTTTTAACTTGACTCGCCTCAGCAGGTGTATATCCATCTCGCAGATATTCCCTGATATGCTGATACTAAGGGTGTTGGATGGGAGGTAGCTCATCTGATACTTCTCCAATGTAGTTCCTGTAAGCTGGTGCCTTTTACCGGACAAATGTGATATTTGACATGTCTTCCTTATCAAGTATGTTGATCAAGGAGGCCAAAGTTTCTAGTTCATCCACAAAGTCATTCCTATTCTGAGGAATGTGAAGGAAAGATACTTCTTCAAACTCTGAAGCCATCTGGATAACCTACCGATTGTAAGGCAACAAATGTATTTCTTTGGTGTGATGGATCCTAGTGGTTTGTCTGATTACCAACTCGGAATCTCCAAAGACAGTTAACCGTTTGACGCCCATGGATTGTGCTAGTTTCAACCCCATGATACAGCCTTCATACTCAGTTGTGTTGTAGGTGTTGACAAACTACAATTTGATGGCAACGGGATACTGCTTCCCCAAAATGGATACTAGAACTTCTCCAGCTCCAAAGCCTTCCATGTTTACAGCTCCATTAAAATACATTTTCCATGGTTGGTGTGTATCTTCCTGATGGTGTTGCTGAATTATCATTACCCCTTTATCAGGGAAGTAGGTTTCCAAGGGTTTGAAATCCCCTGAAGTTGCGAAGGCTAGTTGATCTGCAATTCCTTAACCTCTGATAGACTTTTAAGTCACATAGATGATGTCAAATTGTTGTAGGATCAACTGCCATTTGGACAGTCGATAATTCAGCATGGGTTTGCTAAACACGTACTTGAGAGGATCCACGCGGGATATGAGATGTGTAAGACCCCAAATTATTAATAAATGAAATTTAATTTTCTCTATTTATTATTTTGAAATAGTAAGTGTTGATTTGATTAATGTGGTTAGTTATGGGTAAAATGCGCAAATATTTTAAATAAGCAAGTGGTTATAAAATATTCATTGTTGTCGGGGAATATTTGTTTGGTCGTGGAATATTCTTATTGTCGGGGAATATTCTTACGACGGCACAGCCTTGTATGGGCCCATAACGGAAAACGATTGGATGAAGAAAACGACAAGTATAAGTTGTTTATAAATAATTGGCAGCAGCTTGTTACTGCAAGTATCTTGTTGGAATACCGTTGGTTAAAACACAATATTACGCGTTGTTGCACAAGAGCACCCAGTATTGCACCAATTATTGATTCTTACGTAAAAGCCACTACTCAATAATTGTTACAAGAATTCTTCGCTCAATATTTTATTTTATTGATTCAATAATTGTCGCGTTGATATTTTATATTACTGTTGTTTCAATAATTACCACTACACAAGATTTTCCATTATCGAAGCAATAATTTATATTATCCTGAATAATATTATTAGAAAACATTATTGGCAATGTCTAGAAAGTTCGGCTCTAAAGAGAGGTTTGGTCACCTAATCAAGCGCCCAATAAGGAGAAATTCTTATTGAAAGTCCCTCTTTCTCGGGAACTGTACTGGTTTGCCAAGATCTTGTGATTCTGTAATATTATTTGTGAATAATTAAATATTGATTTATATGATGAGGAAAATATTAATTTTATGTGGATATAGATGGAGAAAATTTTTAAAATGACAATTGTTAAAAAATGATATTTTATCTTTTCTGATAAAATAATTTATTATTATATTTTAATAATATAATAATGGTGATATTTTTACAATGAATGTGGGATATATGAGTATATGAGGAGGAAGAGTATTTTTGTTGCAAAAGTTGTTTAAAACATGTTAAACATGTTGGTGGACCCATTTTTTGACTAAAATTTGATTATAGCCTGTAAAATCGCCCGTTTATGGAATTCGGTCAATTTCTGTCAGGAATTTGGAAAAACCTTCTTCTGCAAAGTTGTAGAGAATTGAATTTCCTACAAAAATTCGCGAGATTCGAATTTTCTAATAAAAGGGCTATTTATTATGAATTATTGAAGTTCCGAGGTACTAGAATAATTGATTTTTGGAAGTTTAAAATATTTATAGTTAGAAAAATGTTTTTATTGTTTTGGTTGGCCCCCCATGTATTGCAAATGGCTAAAATCAGATTTTTAAAGTAGGCGTAGGAAATTTTTTTTAAAATATTATTATTATATTAAATTTTCTACTTTGATGTTCTAAGCATTTTCCTATAAATAGGATGCTTAGGTTAGAATTGAAAATCACACCAGAAACTAAAGATTCCTCTCTCTTTCTCTCTCTATAATATCGAGCGTATTTGTGAGTATTTTAGTACTTTGAGTATTGCTATACGGTGCAAGTTCTTTCAAGATTATATCCAAAGATTCCAAATGTAAGTACTATTCTTTCTAAGGTAAGGGATGTTATTTTATTCGAAAATGATATTATTTCTTCAATATCATTATGCCAAAATATTGGTTGGAAATTTTTATCAAATTTGGAACTTTTTCATGTCGGGGTTACTATTTATGAGTTACTATTCACGAGTTACTATTCATGAGTTACTATTCACGAGTACTATTCACGAGTACTATTCACGAAGCGTGATGATATTTTTTTTTGTAAAATTTCTATCTTTTGAGGTCGGATTTACTATTCACGTATACGGCACTATTCACGAATACGACACTATCACAGAAAAATTAAATTTTCTTTTCTGTGTCCAAGATTGTCTGTTATGATTCCTATCTTTGATTGGATCTATGTTTTGATCTTCATTCTTGAATTTTACTCCAATCTGGTTATTTATGAAGTATTTTTGAACTTGGATTATTTAAAGTACGAATCCTTAATACTTGTTCTTTTGTTTCACTGGATTCGTTTTCTTTAAAATATTTTTCATCATCCTCGCCTCTAAATGATGATATTATCGAATATCTTTGGCAAAGTGCAAAGATGAATGATTTCTTGATGAATATCTTTGGCCCATAGTGCATGTATGAAACGTGTTGAGATGAACACGACCGATCGATTAATATCTTTGGCCCATAGTGCAAAGATGAACAGTGTTTAGATGAACATGACCAATCGATGAATATCTTTGGCTCAGAGTGCAAAGATGAATATTTGATTCCAGATATATATTGATTGATGTTACATGGATAAAATATCGACGATGAACTTTTAAATTCATATATAGAAGATAGTAGTTTTCATTCTCTACTTAACTCTTCTAATGAATTATTATTTTCGCTGCGAAGATTGATTTAAAACTGGTTGTCTATTGTATTCTATTAGATTTTTCCCTGTTGAGGACTAACGATAATTTTCTCTATATTATCTTAGTCATAATGTTCTTTACTGGGCTAGTTGAGTTCACCCTTTTCCTTGTTGTTCCATTTTTCTTCTAAGGAGGCGAGAATGTAGCGAGTACTAGTCGGGGTGTGGAATGATGATTCTAGAAGTGGTTCTAGTAGTCCTCACTATTCTATAAAATAGTGTATCAATAATTGTAATGAGGACTTATTTGAGTGTGGATATTGTCTAGATGACAATATTTGTATTTAAACTCACAGTTTTTATGTTGTATTAATAAAGTTGTAGTTGTTTCTATACCATGTATTTTGACGACTCGTAATGGGTGTTGTATACCTATTTTGGGGCATCACGGTTAGTATCGAGCTTAGGAATATGGTCTCCGGAAGAGATTCTAGGAATAGTACTAGGAGGGAGAGACGAGTAATCCTTTCTAAAGGTGTGTCATACCTAAGCTTATTTGTTGGTCACTTAAGTATATGATTAATATGTGATATGTTAATTTGTTTAATTAACCCTTGTTTTATGGCGATGATTTAAGAATGGCAAATTTGAGAATATTAATGGTGGAGTTAATGAGACCGTGGAAACACCTTTAATCAAAGACCTAAGGGAACGTGGCAACAGAAGGCAATATTCCTCCCGTAAACAACACCACCGGAAAGCGATCGATGAACGACGGGATGTTTAAGAGCTTTTTGCGGTTCATGCAAAACCGCACGAGGAGACTCGTAATACGTAATACGGTGGAAATGATAGTAACGCCACGCTGCCATTGTCACTGACCAAGCGCTTCAAAGAGTCAGGACCACGAAATTTAAGGGAAAGCCGGATCCGATCATGGCGGAAACATGGGTCAAGCAAATTACCAAGATATTCGATGTCTTGGGATGCACGGAGGAACAGAAGGTTCCATTCGCCACCTTTATGTTCCGTGGCGAGGCAGACTACTGGTGGGAGTCTGTGAAACGGACCCACCAACGACTCACTCAACATGTCTTGGGAAACGTTTCAGAAACTTTTCAACGAAAAATACTTTCCTGAAAGTATTCGCCATATGAAAGAGGTAGAGTTTATTAGACTAGAACAAAACAACATGACGGTGTCCCAATACGAGGTGAAGTTCGCAGAGTTATCCAGGTTTGCACCTCATTTGGTAGAGAATGAGGAACGAATGACAAGGATGTTTCTGAGAGGATTAAAACCCAAGATTCGGCAATATCTTATCTCTCATAAATTTTCTTTATATTCAGATGTTGTCAACAGGGCTCAATTATTAGAGCGATATAATGAGTACGTTCAACCAAGAGACCGCAACTGTGATCATACCGGCGGGCGCAGCGATCGTCGTAACAACGATAACAAACGGAGAAAGAAAAATACGGACAAGAGCGACAACCACTCTGGTGGTACTCGTGGCCATGAAAATAGAAGAAGTGAGTCAGGGGGAGATTTTAAAAAGAGAATATTCAATAATGACACAAATGAAGACGTCAAAGACCAAAGAAGAATCGGTTTTAAGGGAGGAGAACGACCACCGTCGATGCTATAAATGTGGAAAAGAGGGACACATCATTTCAAACCGTCCTAACAGTTCAAGGTATGCTATAATTGTGGAAAGGAAGGACATATCGCTCGAGATTGTACGGTAGCGAAACCAAGCCCAGTGGGCATGGTGACTCAAAAGGTTGTCTCAGAAAAGTCAAAGTCAACGGTTCTTGGAAGAGCGTTTATCGTGACTGGTCAACATGCGAGGAACCCAAACGAGGTGATCACGGGTAAGCTAATCATAAATTCATGCGAAGTTTATACCTTACTAGATACCGGTGCTACCCATTCTTTTATCTCTTCTACTTGTGCTAAACGTTTAAACTTGATTCTGGAGAAGTTAGACTTTGACCTATCTGTGGAAACTCCGTTAGGAGAAACTTTCGTTACATCCACTGTTTATAAATCTTGTTTGATCCAAGTTGGCACTATCACATTACTTGTTGACCTTATCTCTTTAAAGATACTGGCATTTGACGTGATTTTAGGGATTGATTGGTTAACTACTCATCATGCCAAAATTGATTGTTTTCGTTAGGTTGTTAGTTTTCATATTCTTAACCAACCTGTTATTCGAATTCAAGCAACCAAACCATTGAAGTCAAACTCTTTAATATCAAGCCATAAAGCCATTCGTTTATTGAAAAATGGATATCAAGCTTTCTTAGCCCATGTCATGGACTTGAACAAAAATACGTCAGATTTGAATGATATTTCTGTTATTGGTAAAATCCCTGACGTATTTCCTGAAGAATTTCTTGGCCTACCTCTAGAGCATGATATTGAATTTTGTATCATCTTTGAATCCGGTACAAAACCCACTTCTAAAATCTCATATCGAATGGCTCCTATTGAACTTCAGGAGTTAAAAATTCAACTATAGAATTTGGTACCGAGCCTTTATCTGGTGACTTCCTTGGTGGAATGCAAGGAAGCCAGACTCTCTGTAGGGGATGCCATATTTGTGCAGTAGTAAACTGATAGGTGTCATTGTGACGTGCTATCCAAGATTGGGATATGAGTCACAGTTGAGAGCAACCTAAGTCAGTAATCGAAATACGTAGCTTTCTATGCTTAACTGGTTATTATCGAAGATTTTGTGGAAAGATTTTCTCGAATCGCTACTCCATTAACTCAGTTGACTCATAGAGATACAAAATTCGAATGGAGCAAGGAATATCGGAAGAGCTTCGAAGAACTCAAGGGGAGACTCATTTTGGTACATGTTCTGACCATACCATCCTGGAAAAGCGAACGTGGTAGCTGACGTGTTGAGTAAAACATCGATATCGACAGTACAAGTGCGATATTATCAAAGACCCATTTTGTATGACTTACAAATGATAGAGTTGAAGACTCTAGGTACCCATGTGATGATATACGAGTAGAATCGACTTTAATCGATAAAGTTAAAACCGTTCAAGCTACACACCGAGCTGATGAATATGAAGAAGGAGGTACAAGAAGTCGTTATTCCAAAAGCGAGAATCAGTGATGTGAGGAAAGCTCAAACCTTCGATTTATTAGTCCATTTGAAATCCTCGATCGAATAGGAACTGTGGCCTATAGACTCATTTTACCGCCAAGTATGACGCGTGTTCATAACGTTTTTTGTATATCGATGTTACATAAATATGTGGATGACCCGAACCACATTATTGAGTTAGAACCAGACGAGATAATAGAAGATTTAACATACGAGGAGGTGCCAGTCAAGATCTTGGATAGGAAGGAGCATGTCCTACGCATGTCAATTTTGAGGACGAAATTTCACAAGGAAGGGAGGTTGTAAGACCCCAAATTATTAATAAATTTAATTTCCTCTATTTATTATTTTGAAATAGTAAGGGTTGATTTGATTAATGTGGTTAGTTATGGGTAAAATGCGCAAATATTTTAAAAAAGCAAGTGGTTATAAAATATTCATTGTTGTCGGGGAATTTCGTTTGGTCGTGGAATATTCTTCCGCTTGTGGGAATATTCATACTGACACTGCCGCCTTTGTGTGGCCCATAACGGAAAGCGATTGGATGAAGAAAACAACAAGTATAAGTTGTTTATAAATAACGACGAAGTTGTTACCGTTAATACTGTTGGAATACCTGGTGGTTAAAACACGATGTCTGGCGTTGTTGCACAAGAAGATTATCACCAGATTGCACCAATTATTGATTCTTACGTAAGAAGGCACTACTCAATAATTGTTACAATGAGTTACTTCAAAGATTTTATTTTATTGATTCAATAATTGCTGCGTTGATATTTTATATTCTTCATGTTTCAATAATTGTCACTACACAAGATTTTCCATTATCGAAGCAATAATTCATATTATCCTAATAATATTATTAGAAAACATTATTGGCAATGTCTAGAAAGTTCGCCTAAGGAGAGGTTTGGTCACCTAATAAGCGCGCATTGAAGGAGAAATTCTTATTGAAAGCCCCTCTTTTCCTGAAACTACCGGTTGCACAAGATCTTGTGATTATGTAATATTATTTGTGAATAATTAATAATTGATTTATATGATGAGAAAAATATTGATTTTATGTTGATATAGATAGAGAAAATTTTTAAAGTGACAATTGTTAAAAAATGATATTTTATCTTTTCTGATAAAATAATTAATTATTATATTTTAATAATATAATAATGGTGATATTTTTACAATGAATGTGGGATATATGAGTATATGAGGAGGAAGAGTATTTTTGTTGCAAAAGGTGTTTAAAACATGTTAAACATGTTGGTGGAACCATTTCTTGACTGAAATTTGATTATAGCCTGTAAAATCACCCGTTTATGGATTTCGGTCAATTTCTGTTTGGAATTTGGAAAACCTTTCTTCTGCAAAGTTGTAGAGGATTGAATTTCCTATACAAAGTTGGGAGATTCGAAATTTCTGATAAAAGGACTATTTATTATGAATTATTGAAGTTTCGAGGTTCCAGAATAATTAATTTTTGGAAGTTTAAAATATTTATAGTTAGAAAAACGTTTTTATTGTTTTGGTTGGTACCCCCATGTGTTGCAAATGGCTAAAATCAGATTTTCAAAGTAGGCATACGAATTTTTTTTTTAAATATTAATATTATATTAAATTTTCTGCTTTGGTGTTAGGTTAGAATTGAAAATCACACCAGAAACTAAAGATTTCTCTCTCTTTCTCTCTATAATATCGAGCATATTTGTGAGTATTTTAGTACTTTGAGTATTGCTATACGGTGCATGTTCTTTCAGCACTATATCCAGTATTCCAGTCAGAAGTACTATTCTTTCTGAGGTAAAGGATGTTATTTTATTCGAAAATGATATTATTTCTTCAATATCATTATGCCGAAATATTGGTTGGAAATTTTTATCAAATTTGGAACTTTTTCATATCGGGGTTACTATTCATGAGTTACTATTCACGAGTTACTATTCATGAGTTACTATTTATGAGAACTATTCACGAAGCGTGATGATGTTTTTTTTTGTGAAATTTCTATCTTTTGAGGTCTGAGTTACTATTCACGTACTCTGGCACTATTCACGATACGACACTTATTCACGAATCATTTACACTATTCACGTAAAAATTAAATTTTCTTTTCTCGTGTCCAAGATTGTCTCATTATGATTCCTATCTTTAATTGTATCTATGTTTTGATCTTCATTCTTGAATTTTACTCCAATCTGGTTATTTATGAAGTATTTTTGAACTTGGATTATTTAAAGTACGAATCCTTAATACTTGTTCTTTTGTTTCACTGGATTCGTTTTCTTTAAAATATTTTTCATCATCCTCAGTCCTAAATGATGATATTACTGAATATCTTTGGCATGTAGTGCAAAGATGAATGATTTCTTGATGAATATCTTTGGCCCATAGTACAAAGATGAACAGGTGTTAGATGAACATGACCGAGTGATTAATATCTTTGGCCCGTAGTGCAAAGATGAACAGGTGTTTAGATGAACATGACCAACTGATGAATATCTTTGGCCTGTAGTGGAAAGATGAATATTTGATTCCAGATATATATTGATTGATGTTATAGGAATAAAATATCGACGATAAACTTTTAAATTCATATATAGAAGATAGTAGTTTTCATTCTCTACTTAACTCTTCTAATGAATTATTATTTTCGCTGCGAAGATTGATTTAAAACTTGTTGTCTATTGTATTCTATTAGATTTTTCCCTGTTGAGGAATAACAATAATTTTCTCTATATTATCTTAGTCATAATGTTCTTTACTGGGCTAGTTGAGCTCACCCTTTTCCTTGTTGTTTCATTTTTCTTCTCAGGAGGCGAGAATGTAGCGAGTACTAGTCGGGGTATGGAATGATGGTTCTAGACGTGGTTCTAGTAGTCCTCACTATTCTATAAAATAGTGTATCAATGATTTTAATGAGGACTTATTTGAGTGTGGATATTGTCTAGATGACAATATTTGTATTTAAACTCTCAGTTTTTATGTTGTATTAATAAAGTTGTAGATGTTTCTGTACCATGTATTTTGACGACTCAGAATGGGTGTTGTATACCTATTTTGGGGGCGTCACAAGATGGGTTGTGTAACCATGGAAATAATGTTGTAATCTCATGGAAGCTCATGCTAAAGCACGACATGTTTTCTCAATCAGATTGTACTTGTGTTCACTGATGTTGAATCTTTTGATGAGGTAATAGATAGCTCTTTATTGGCCTCTATCATCTTTTTATCCCAGCATGCAGCCCATGACATTGTCATTACTTGACAGGTACATTAACAGAGGAACACCATCCCTGTGAGGTACCAAAATAGGAGCTTTGATTAGCTGCTCTTTGATGAGAATGAAGGTTTTCTGACACTCATCATTCCATTTCATGGAGGAGTTCTTCCTTAGTAACTTGAAGATAGGCTCACAGGTCGCTGTGAGTTGTGAGATGAACCGACTGATGAAGTTGATTCTTCCTAGAAATCCCCGTATTTCCCTCTCTGTCTAGGGTATGGGCATCTCCGTGATGGCCTGCAATTTTGCAGGATCAAGCTCAATGCTTTATGGCTTACTAGGAATCCTAGTAACTTGATCGATTTAATGCCAAAGGCGTATTTGGCTGGGTTCAGCTTCAAATTGTACTTATGCAACCGACTGAAAAGCTTTTTGAGATGATCTAAGTGGTCTTCCTCCCTTCAGGATTTGACAATGATGTCATCCACATAGACTTCTATCTCTTTGTGCATTAGATCATGGAAAAGAGCCATCATCCTGGAATTGGGTCAATAGAGTAACCATGTCATTCCTTTGGCTTGGAGTAAGGTTCGTACCAATCTGGATTTGTTTGGGGTTTTCTGAGGTTCCAAGGTTAAAAGAGGTGGTTTTATCAAGATTTGGCTTGGGTTTATCTTCAACCCATTCTTTGATCTCCTGAGGTATCTCATAGTCCTCTTGTTCAATCTCCATCAATTCAAAGTCCAACTTTACATCAAAGTTGCAGTCCTTGTGAAGAATAGACACCTCATCAGTAAGTTTAGGCATATCTAACTTTAGAGTCTTGAAACAAAATGCTTTCAATTAATATATGAAATTGTTCAATCATACAAAGTCTTAGCATGAAATGACAAAAGTAACTGCTAATACTATGTAACAAAAGTAAGCAGTTATTGCTATCTACAAGGCAGAGGGAGTTTATACCCTTTTTACCCTTTTCGTCAAATGCAAGGAGTACTGCTCTAATTGCCAAGGGTCAAGTCCTAGTGGACAACTGTGATGAAGGGACTGTCATCGTCATCCTTCTCTTGAATGATGACCATGATGTCTAGACAATCATCATCTAGGATATCTCTGTTCATACCCTCCGTAAGGATCAGGACGCGTATATTTGACAAATTTCTCTTTATCTCTTGTTTACGCCTTTGATTCCTTTCCTCCACCTCTGGGCCTAGAATTAGGACTTCCTTTCCTTTAACCGGTATCGGCTTAGGAAACAACATAGCTACCACAGGGGTAGGAACCTTCAGTAGAGGCCATACAGGATTATCACCCGTAGGTTTAGGCAACGGCCGTGTAGATGAAGAGACCATTTTATGCTTGTGAAGGTTCCGATGATTGGACCCAAAGGAGTACCCTAGTCCGAATGTCTTTATCTGGCTGGGAACTTGAATTGGGCATTTGATTCCCTGATGATCCTTTTTTAACCCTTGTCTAGGTTGGAAACCCAAGGATATCATCTCTTAACTTACCAACATTACCTCGGCAGAAACTCTGGGTTTTAGAGGTGGAGCCCCAATGGGATGATAGTGAGTATTGCTCACCTCAAGGGCCTGGAAGCTGACAGGCTCAACTTCTTCATTGAAACTGATAAGGGGTATATCACTTTGAATAGGATATTATGGCTCGGCATTGACAGTGACTAGATTATTGTTGATGATATGCTTAAGCTGCTGATGAAGAATGGATGGGACGGCTCCCGCCATGTGAATCGATGGTCTTCCCAATAGTAAATTATATACTATAGTGATCTTAAGCACTTGGAAGGATATGTAGAATGTATGTGTATCGATTTCCATGGGTAATTCAATCTCTCCGATAGCATTTCACCGAGATCCATCAAAGGCTTTGATGATTATATGGCTGCTTCGAATCATGTTGAGATTGATGTTCATTTTTTCCAATGTGGTATAGGGGAAGATGTTTAGGGATGATCCTCCATCTATTAGCACTCCTCTAACCACATATCTGGAAGACATAACCGCTATGTGCAACGGTTTGCAATGACCCATCCCTTCGGGAGGTATGTCATCATCAGTGAAGGATATCACATTGCTATTTAAGATGTGATCAACCAGATGATGGAATTTTTTAACATCCACTGTCTTTGGAAAGTTGCCTTCTTCTAATATTCTCAGTAAGACCTTTCGGTGATCTTCTGAAGAGAAAACCAAGTCCAGAATAGAGATCTGTTGTGGAGCTTCTTTCAAGTTTTGAACCACCTTGGCTTCATTATGTCCCATCTTGCGAAGGAATTCTTCTATCTTATCCTTGGGCACTTTCCCTTTAGATCTGATGATAGGCTTCATCACTCGTTGAGGAAGATACAGTGGATTTTCATTAGACACTGCAGCAGTTGTATTTGATGTTGATCATTCAACCTCTCCATAATTCCATGGGACTTTGTTAAGGCTGATGACATGATATTGTGGCCTGAACGATAATGTGATTGACTTTGGTGTAACCACTTTCAAAGGGTTTTCAACGCCTTTGAACTGAATTGGTTGAATTGTAAGTGATGTGGTAGCTAAATCTCCCTCATAGGATATAACTTCTACAACTTCCTTCCATCTTGGAGGAAATGTGTCCCCACACTCAGATGATACAACGTTATTGTCTGCCATTTGTAGGTTAAAGCTGTCAGTCATGTTTTGAATAAGATGGCTGAGTGCCCATCATTCCTCAGTGTTTTAACCGCGAGAGTGGGAGTGGTATTGACATACTCCATTAGCATCAAATCTTTTTGAGTGTGGATTGAATGGAGGTAGCAGTGCTATAATTTTTCCCTCATTGATCAGCATCTGCAATATTTCTTCCATCGGTTGGCCTAAATAGGTGAATTCCCTTTTGTTGGCGAAGTCCTGACAGGCTTTAGCTTTTACTTTTCTTGTAAGCTTTTCCTCCAGTGTTTCACTTTCTTGAATAAATGGTGGAGTACTTGTGATAAGAGAAACTAGGCTAGCATGCTTCTGACCGAACAACTGACGTTTGACTTGGTGTTGATGAATCACCAGTCCTGTCAATTGATAGACTTGTTCGCCAAGAGACTTTAACTTTCGTTCCATCATGAACTAGAACTCTAAATAATCCCATCTGTCGAAATTATCCTTGCTGATTTGGGATGAACCACCCACATATTTGAGGTATTTAGAGCTCTATCCACTGCCCATGTTGATCATGTTAACTTCCTCTTCCTTGTGTTGAGGGAGAGGGTTGTCTTGAGCATGTGGTTGGTCGGGCTTGGTCACCACGATCTCACCATTGTCAATTAAATCTTGGATCGTATGCTTAAGGGCCCAACAATCCTGAGTGTCATGGCCTGGAGCTCCAGTATGGTAAGCATAATTATTGTTTGTATTAAATCCATTTCCACTAGGGTTGGCTAATAGAAGGAGATGAGTGATTTTCTTATGAGCTATCAGAAGTTTGAGAATGTTTTCGAGTGAGTCCCCTAAGGGTGTGAACACTCTTGTACGTCTGACTTCTCCACTCTTTGGAAATGGAGGGTTTAAAGATTGTGCTTGAAAAGGGGAATAGTTTCTTCTCTGAATAGGCAAGCTTTGATTGCCTTTTTGTCCATGTAGTATCAAGGAAACATCCTCTTCTTTCTTCTCATGGACCCTCCGGGGGTTGTTCCGATAACTTCTAGATTGGATATGCTCAGCTACGGCTTTTAATTCGACAAGGTCTTGATTTTTCCCAGATTTCAATCCCATTTCAGCCATTTCTCCGTGCTTAATCATTTCTGAGAATGGCTTTCCTATTCCAGCTAGGACCCTCTCATAAAATGGAGCTTCTTGAATATCTATGAAGGTCATCACCATTTCAGACTCTAGCATGGATGGGATAACTTGAGCAGCCAGACGCCTCCATCTTTGGGCATACTCTCTGAATGACTCATTGACTTGTTTCTTGACCTTGGTAATTTGATATCGGTCTGGAGCCATCTGAGTTTGAAAGTTGTATTGACTGAGGAAAGCATGGGCTAACTCCTCCCAGCTGTGAATTTTGCAGTTATCCAATCTGGTGTACCATGCTTTGGCTTCTCTAGTCAGACTTTTCTGAAATAGCTGCATTTTGAGCTTTTCATTCTCAGCATAAGATCTGAGCTCTCCAATGAACACCTTTAAGTGGGTGTAAGGATCTCCCAATCTATCATATTTTTCAAAATCGGGAGTCTTGAATTTCTCCAGATAATGAACCCCGGGAAAGATGCAAAGGTCTGAATATGAAGCACTTCTGTATGTTCCAATCCCTTTGATGGACCGAATGGTCTCTTCCGTTTATAGAACATTCTTCCGAATACCACCGATGTCCTGATCTTCTTTAAGATGGGTGATTTCAGGGGTTTTGTTGGTTTTATCAATCTAAGAATAAGGTGCTGGAACTTCTTTGTACGGACCTTGGATTCCTCTATGTGTAGAGGATTCTGTGTGGATGGGTATTTATGGACCCTGAGTTGACTTGTGTAATTCTTCGAGCAGAACAGCCAACTCTGTGATTTGATTGCTTAATCCTTCAAACTCCTCGTGAGAGACAAGAGTAGGATTAGACCGGCCAGATGTAGCCATGTTTGGCTGTAGGCTTAGTGCCTTCTTGGACTTTGAACGAGTAACGGGACCAATCGTTTCCCTACAAAAAGACTTATGTAGTTTAGTCTATGGAAACGTGGTAATGTTACATGCTATGTAATGTGTCCATTTTTAGGAGTATTATCCTATAAAATGGATGCCAGTTGTTTTAATGACAGGATAGCATGACATGTTTGAATATGCATGTTCAAATATTGCATTATATTTTCCATTACATTGAGATTGACATGGAAATGAAATTTCAAGTAATTGAAATTAAAAGTAATTGAAATGGGAAAGTATGAAGAGACGTCCCTCCGTGTTTGGTTTATTAGAGGCTAACATATCTTAGGTTACTCTCGCGGCTTTTTGGCATGAAGGTTCCCAGATCATCGCAATTTACTCGACGGGAAGTTAATCTGGTCTTTCAACTGGAGCGAATCTGGGTGGTGCCTTTCCTGAGCCTTGTGGAATTAGTCTCCTGACGAGTCTAGTAATCAAAGACTGACAGGATAGCCTCCTGGTGGAGGGATCACACAACATACATTCACATACATCGCGTCTCACCGTATGGAAATGATGACATTTGCGAAGCACTAATATCACATGTAGATATGGTGTGCAGCACTAAGTGCAGTAAATAAAGCATTAGTACACATTTATTCAAATGTAAATGCAACATCCACACATAAATAGATAAAAAGTTTTGAAAAGCTTTTAATAGCGGCTTAAACCCTCTTAATGGAGTCCCTAGCAGAGTTGCCACCTGTCGACGTCGGGATTTTTATTTGTCCCTTTCTGTACTTGTCTTTTGGTGTTCTTATGTTAGGTGAGATTTTTTTGAAAAAACATGTTTGAAAAGGCCCGACATGTATATGTCGACGATTTGACTGTAAGAGTCGCCAGTTGGTATTTTTAAATAGTTGCACCAACTTAACCGAGAAAAGGTTTGCACAAAGACCTAGTGATGTGACACTATTTAACTGGTCCGCAAAACAGAATTTCGTTAGGGTCCGGGGGCTTGATTAAGCGGGGGGAATGTGTTAGGCACCCCCCGACTTCCGTGATAACACGGTTATCGCCACTTTTCATTTTAAACTTTTATCTTTTTATGTGTCTGTGTAGGTCTATGTGCGGTTATTTGGAAGTAGTGTTATGCCTCGTTCGCACCTATATACAAAGGGTTTGACTTTTGTATAAAAGTTCAATTTTAACGAGATATGGCAGTGATGTTTTGTAAAATAGGTTCTTCAAACCCTTATGCTCAATTGTAAATGAGGCCTTTGATACTTCCATTTTATTGTGTGTTTGGCTTGATTGCTTTTATTTTTGAGATGCGAAGCATCTTCGAGAAAATAAGATACATAGCAGTGCCGAACTCCTTGTGGGCATGAGAGCCATCTAACGAAATTCAGACACCGTGAATAATTTACAAGCTAGCTGCAGACCTAATCTAGATTCAGAAGCTGAATCTGTGATCACATTATTCCTAGGCTCACATGACAAAGAAATATGTGCAAAAGCTAGAAAACGGACTAGATTTGAGTAAATCTAAGCATTCCACTTTCAACGGTTCTAGTTTAGTCACCATGAACCGGTTAAAGTGAGAAATAGTCAGATTTAGGTAAATCTATCACGTAGGCTGAATAACAGTTATATATATAAGCTGTAAATATATATATATATATATATATATATATATATAACAATCAACTGCCACGAAGTAAACTCCAGGCATGACTTGTAATGTAAATATATATATAAGCAGTAAAAGGCCACGAAGTAATCTCCATGCCAGACAGAATGTAAATGTAAATATATATATATATATATATATATATATATATATAAAAGCGATAAATGGTCACGAAGTGATCTCCAGGCCTGACTAAAATGTATATATATATATATATATATAAGCAATAAACGCACCAGATATCACACCTAAGCTCAATCGAAAAAAGTTCGATAATAGTATATATATATATAAGTAGTAAACGCACCGGATGTATATCCAGGCTCAATCAAATAGAGTTTGATGAAAAGAGATATCTATATAAGTATTTATATATGTATACCAAAGCAATAAACGCTCTGAATATCATATTCGATCCCAATCGAAGCATAGTTAGATAATAATATATATAAGTATTTATATATATATAAGCAATAAAAGCCACAGATTGACGATCTGAGCATACCCACACAACGCGACTCTCAACGTTAGTAGATATGTATGTACAAAAGTAATAAAAAGCTTAAAAATCTAAAATATCTTACAGTGGACTGCAAATAAGACTTCAGGTAGCTTTTGATGCCTGAAAACTAAGTTTTCACCGGTTAAATTTCAGTATGTAGCAAAACACGAGCTTACAAGTGTTTAGAAAGAAGAATCACTCAGTTTAGAGCACTCTAGAAGTGTTTATGAGTTGAAATGGACAGAGTTTTCTCTCCTTTTTTTATTTCATTTTTTTTCAAATGAGCAACCAAAGGCACATATTTATAGACCTAATGGTCGCGGGTCTACCTGCGGCTTCCCGGGTTGCCCTGGACAACTCGGGTCCCATCATCTCGAAGTATGGCATCTGAAGGAGGCGTGTTGTAACTTTCCAGAATGTTAATGTCGAGAGCTACACAATGACATGGGATAAGAGGTTGTACGAAGCCGGGAAGTTGGGTCCGTGACCTAATCTTCAAGTGCTCAAATTCTATCAGGTGTGCTGTCTTGTGTAGTAGTCACTCGAGATTTGAGCTATGGTTCTTGTGGGACACTTCTGTATGAAATGTGGATTGAAATGATGTTGAGATGACGTGAATGAAGTATTGAGGTGGAAAAATGACGATTTTTTCCCTCACCGGGGTTATCTTTGGCTTTGTACTGATGTAGCAGTCGTTACTCAGGGTTATCTCCTAGATTCGGCTGCTGTGAATGCTGAATGTCCTCGGTGTAAGACCCCAACTTTTATGAATAAGGAATAATTTTTCTCGAAATATAATTTTGAATATTATGGTGTGGATTTGATATAATGTTATAGTTGTGGATAATTTTTACAAATTTTGCAAAGTAAGTAAGTGGTTATTCGTACGACGGCACAATCATTGGTGGACCCCATAACGGAAGTATTGTCGTAGTTAGAAAATGACAGAATTATCTTTTTATAAAAATAACGACGGAGGTGTTACCGTTAAAACTGTTGAACTACCCGGTAGTAAAAATACAGTAATACGTGTGGTTGCATAGTAGCACACAGTATTAATTATTGATGCTTACGTGAGAAGTCACTCAGTTATAATCAATTATTGCTACAGTAATTGATGCATCATATCTCTCATATTATTGATTCAATTATTATCACAGTATCATCTGCATAATATGTTATATTATTAAATCAATAATTGAGACGACAAAGTTATTCATATTATTATTTGCAATATTGACAATGTCTAGAAGTTCTGTCAAGGAGAGGTTTGGTCACCTAATTGCGTGCCAATAAGGAGAAATCCTTATCGAAAAGCCCCCTCTTTCCTAGGAACGACCTGGTTGTTAAATATTGTGAATTATAATATTAATGATGAATAAGTTCGTGTTGATTAAAGATGAAATTGATAGTTCCATTGTGTGGGAATTATTAGTGTTAGTAGAAACCGATATTTTTTTCGATAATAATTGATGTCTGGAGGTTATATTGACCAATCAGGTATTCGGGTCACTTTTCGTGTCAGAGTACTATTCACGGGTTACTATTCACTCTAGTATTGTTTACTCAGGTATTTGGGACACTTTTCGTGTCGGGGTACTATTCAAGGGGTACTATTCTCGAAGTACTATTCATGGGGTACTATTCACCCGAAAAATATATTTCTTTTCGGTCCAAATCATTTTTGGGTACAATATTATTCCATGAGGAGATGTGATAATTTTTCAAACCGTTGGTTGAAGTTATAATAGTAAATCAATATGGATCTTTCGCTGAAGATATAATAGTAAATCAATATGGACCGCTGGTGGAAAGTAATAATAGTAAATCAATATGGATCGCTGGTTTAAAGTTTTAATAGTAAATCAGTATGGAACGTTGCTTTAAGTTTTAATAGTAAATCAATATGGACCGTCCGTTTAAAAGTAAATCAATCTGGACCGTTCATGAATTAGTTACTATTCAGTCCATTCTCCTATAAATAGAAGCTCATTCCTTCATTATTTCTTACGAATTCACTGAAACTCTAGAGAGAGAAACTATAGAGAGAAAGAAGAAAAGTAATATGCTACTTCACTACCCTAGTATTCATTTTTTCTAAGGTAAGGGGTATTATTCTTTCGTATTCATGAAGAGAGTTATTTTCTTTCAATACTCGTAAGGGTTGTTATTCCATTCTTTATTATTCTATTGGAATATCCTGTCTGTGTGGATTACGCATGACCTGGTTCCATTCTTTATTATTCTGTTGGAATAACCTGTCTGTGTGGTTTATCACATGCCTGGTGAATTCTGTTGTTATTCCATTCTTTATTATTCATTGGAATAACTCATATGCTGTCGCGGATTATACACGCTGGTGAATTTCATTGTTATTACATTCTTTATTATTCTATTGGAATAACCTGTCTGTGCGGATTACGCACGCCTGGTGAATTCTGTTGTTATTCCATTCATTAATATTTTGTTGGAATAACCTGTTTGTGCGAATTACGCACGCCTAGTGAATTCTTCTGTTATTCCATTCTTTATTATTTTGTTGGAATAATCTGTCTACGTGGATTACCGCATGGCGGAAAAAATCCATTTGCAGTTTCATATATTCTATTATACTCAGTTGGTTAAAGTTTTGGCTTCTATACTCCATGAAATTAGTGGAATATCCTTGATATTTGCGCTTCATCCAGTATCTTTTCATGGAAATATTCTTCTGAGCATTCTTGAATTTTACTCCACCAAGCAGTATCAAGTTGACAATTTGGACGTTATTGAGTTCAGGATAAATTAACTTATAAATCTTTAAAATATATTCTTGAACTTGTTTTATTGAATTATTATGTCATTGCCATCATCCTCATGCTTATATTGTGATTAAAGTCATCTTTGGCTTACGTGCATAGATGGACTTGGTATGATTATGACTAGGGGTTATTCAGTATAATCATGACCGTAATGTGACGAATGATGTGGTAAAAGTCCTCATTGGCATGTAGTTCATTGATGGACAGTTGTTGGTATGATTATGACCAGGGATTATTCGGTATAATCATGACCATTGATGATTACATGAATATCTTTGGCCGTTATACAGGGATGATTCGATTTTATTTATTAAGTTGAGTCTCAGCGATAAAGTTGATGAAAAACTTTTTAATCATAATAGATAGTAAATTTTATACTTTACTTGACTCTTCTAATGGATTGCTTATTCCGCTGCAGTTTTTGATCTAAAACTTGTTGTCTATTATATTCTATCAGTTGTTATACTGTTGAAGGCTAATGATAACTTATCCTGCATTATCTTAGTCATAATATTTTTTACTGGGCTAGTTGAGCTCACCCTTTTGCTTTCATTGTTCTCTTCAGGAAATGAGAACATAGCTGGGACTAGTCGGGGAACAGAGTGATGGTCCTTGATGGTGCATTATTAGCCCTCACTATTCTGTGAAATAGTGTGATAATAAATGTAATGAGGACTCCATTAAGTGTGGATATTGTCTAGATGACAATATTTATATTAAAACTCACAGCCTATGTTTTGTCGTATTTTACACGACTGTTGTATAATTAGTTTGTATTTGTATTCAGTACTTTGTATCTGGCGACCCAAGATGGGTGATGTATACCTATTTTGGGGGCGTCACAGTTGGTATCAAAGCTTAGGGATATGATCCTGGTTTGAGATGTGAGACAAGAACTAGGAGGGAGAGACGGGAATTCCTTCGCTAGTATGACCTACCTAAGTTTATTTGGTATTTAATTGGTCATTCGAGTATAGGGATAATATGTGATATGATAACTAACCCTTGTTTTGTGGCGATGTCGAAAATGACATCCGAGAATGTTGAGAATAGCAATAGAGCACAGTGAGACCGCTTGAGTCTCCATATATCAATAATCGAGGATAATGTGCATCGTGAAGGCGATAATCCTCATGCAAACAACAACACCGACCAAATGATGAATGATGGAATGTTCGGAGGCTTTATGAAATTCATGCAACATCAAAGTAGAGCGGCTCTGTCCCAAAATGTAGGTGGAAACACCGAAACTCTCTGGACGGTCACCGCTAAAAGCAGATTCAAGAGCCGGGACCACCAGAGTTTATTGAGAGCCAAAACCACTTAAGGTGGAAGCGTGGATAAAACAGATCACCAAGATATTTGATGTCTTGGGATGCTCCGAGGAGGAAAAGGTTCCTTTTGTCACCTTTATGTTGCGAGGAGAGGTAGATTACTGGTGGGAATCGGTAAAGCGTACTCAACCTGCCGCATTGAAGTTGTCTTGGGAGAAGTTTCAAGAACTATTCAACGACAAGTACTTTTCGGAAAGTATTCGTCACATTAAAGAGGTAGAGTTCATCAAGTTTGAGCAAAACAATATGACTGTGTCACAGTACGAAGCTAAGTTTGCCGAGTTGTCCTGGTTTACGTCCCACTTGGTTGAAAATGAGGAAAGAATGACGCGGATGTTTTTAAGAGGTTTGAAACCGGAGATACGTAAATATCTTATTTCTCATAAATTGTGTTTGTATTCAGATGTTGTAAATAGGGCTCAGTTATTGGAGCGCGATAATGGGTCAACGCAAGCAAGAGAAAGAAGCCGGCAAAATGAAAATACCAGTGGTAACAGTCATCGAAGCGGTGACAACAAACGTGGAGGGAATCAACATGCCAGAAATGGTAACCACTTCGGTGGTAATCATGGCCAAGACAATAAGAGTGGACATTTCAAGAAGAGGAGACTTAACAATGATGGAAAGACGTCAGCACCAGCAGCTATTGTTAAGAAAGGAGAACGACCGCCGGTCATATGTTATAAATGCAGAGGGGAGGGACATATCAGTCCAAATTGCGTGATGCAATCCAAAGCATGTTACAATTGTGGAAGAGAAGGTCACCTAGCCCAATTTTATCGTTTACCGAAGACAAGTCCAGCTGGGATGGAGGCACCAAAGGCCGTCCCAGAAAAGTCAAAGCCAGTTGTGCAAGGGAGAGCGTTTGTCGTGACCTCCGAGAAAGCAAGGAACCCGAACGAGGTCATCACGGGTAAGCTTATCATAAACTCTAGTGAAGTCTATACCTTATTTGATACCGGTTCTACCAATTCTTTTATTTCTCCTACTTGCGCTCACTGTTTAAATTTGACTCCGGAGAAATTGGACTTTGACTTATTGGTTGAAACTCTGTTGTGAGAAACCTCCATTACATCCACTGTTTATAAGTATTGTTTGGTTCAAATCGGTACCCTCACATTACCTGTCGATCTTATTTCATTAAAAATACTTGCATTTGACGTGATTCTAGGGATTAATTGGTTAACCACTCATCATGCTAAAATTGATTATTTTTGTAAGGTTGTTAGCTTTCATATTCCTAATCAACCTATTATGCGAATTCAAGCGACCAAACCATTAAAATAATCACGGTCATCTCAAGCCATAAAGCTATTCGTTTATTGAAAAACGGATGTCAAGCTTTCTTAGCTCATGTCATGGATCTAAACAAAAATACGTCAGTTTTGAATGATATTTCTATTGTTAATAAATTTTCTGACGTATTCCCTGAAGAACTTCCTGGCCTACACCCAGAGCGTGAAATTGAATTTTGTATCGACCTTGAACCCGGTACAAAACCCATTTTTCCAAAGCCCCATATCGAATGGCTCCTAGTGAACTTCAGGAGTTAAAGACCCAACTGCAGGAATTGTTAGACATCGGTTTCATTCGCCCTAGTACATCTCCTTGGGGTGCTCCTGTTCTATTCGTGAAGAAGAAAGATGGGAGTATGCTACTTTGTATTGATTACCAGGAGTTGAACCATGTCACTATCAAAAATAGATATCAATTGCCTCGTATTGATGACCTGTTTAACCAGTTGCAAGGCACCAAATTCTTTTCAAAGATTGATCTTCGTTCCGGATATCACCAATTGAAGATTAGAACCGATGACATTCCAAAGACGACTTTTAGAACTCGGTACGGGCATTATGAATTCCTAGTCATGTCTTTTCGATTTACTAATGCTCCTGCTGCCTTCATGGATATAATGAACCGAGTATTCAAGGAATATTTGGATCACTTTATGGTCTTCTTTATTGATGACATCTTCATATATTCCAAAAGCCGTGAAGATCATGAGCAACACTTGAGGTTGATACTCCAAAAGCTTCGTGAAAATAAGTTATATGCCAAGTTGAAGAAATGTGAGTTCTGGCTTGAGGAAGTTGCATTCCTTGGGCATGTGATATCAAATCATGGAATACCTCTTGACCTAGAGAAGATTGAAGCAATTCAAAGCTGGGAGCAACCAAAGTCAGTGACCGAAGTACGTAGCTTTCACGACTTAGGTGGTTATTATCGGAGATTCATGGAAGGATTTTCTCGAATCGCTACTCCATTAACTCAGCTGACTCGAAAAGATACAAAGTTCGGTTGGAGCGAGGAATGTGAGAAGAGTTTTCAAGAACTCAAGGGAAGACTCATTTCAGCACCTGTTCTGACAATACCATCTGGCTTGGAGGGATTTGTCATCTGCAGTGATGCTTCAGGCAAAGGGTTAGGATGTGTTCTCATGCAACATGGAAAAGTCATAGTCTATGTCTCGCGATAACTCAAAGAATATGAGAGGAATTATCCTACTCATGATCTAGAGTTGGCAGCTGTTGTCTTCGCACTTAAAATTTGGAGGCATTACTTGTATGGGGCGAAAGTGGAGATCTTTACGGATCATAAAAGCCTCAAATATTTCTTCACCCAAAAGGAACTCAACATGCGGCAACGATGTTGGCTTGAACTGTTAAAAGATTATGATCATACCATTCAATACCATCCTGATAAAGCGAACGTAGTAGCTGACGCATTGAGTAGAAGATCATATGCGAGTACGAGTGCGATATTGTCAACGCAAAAGCTCATTTTATTTGACTTGTAAAGGATGGAGATAGAGTTAAAGACTCCAAGGACCAACGTGATGATGGTGAATATACGAGTAGAACCGACTTTAATCAATAAAGTTAAAGCTACTCAAGCTACAGACCTGGAACTGATGCATATGAGGAAGAAAGTGCAAGAAGGTGCTATGCCGGAAGCAAGAATCGATGAGAAAGGAATACTTCGAGTCAACTCCAGACTTTGTGTTCCTAACAATCCTGATTTAAAGTATAAAATCATGATGGAGGCGCACAACACACCGTTTTCAATCCATCTTGGGAGTTCCAAAATGTATCGTGATCTTCGTCATACATTTTGGTGGAGCAATATAGAAGAGAGAGATAACGTTGTTTATCTCAAGGTGTCTAACTTGTCAACAAGTTAAGGCGGAGCATCAAGTACCAAAAGGTCCATTGCAACCACTTGAAATTCCAGAATGGAAGTGGGAGCACATTACCATGGATTTCGTTACTGGTCTTCCCAAGGTTTCTCAAGGCATAGATGCAATTTGGGTCATTGTTGATAGATTGACCAAGTCTGCTCATTTCTTACCAATACGAGAAACTTATACACTTGAACGTTTTGCTAGTATGTACATAAACGAGATTGTAAGATTGCATGGTATGCCATTATCCATAGTTTCTGATCGAGACCCAAGATTCACTTCAAGATTTTGGGTTAGTTTGCAAAAAGCTATGGGCATGAATTTACGATTTAGTTCGGCATATCATCCTCAAACGGATGGGTAGCCAAAAAGAACTATTCAAACTCTTGAATATTTATTAAGACTGTGTGTCCTTGACTTCAAGGGAAGCTGGGACAAGTTCTTACCATTGGTGGAGTTTTTCTACAACAATAGTTATCATGCAAGTATTGGCATGGCTCCATTTGAGGCTTTGTATGGAAGAAAGTGTCGTTCTCCAGTATGCTGGGATGAGGTGGCTGAAGCAACGTTGTTAGGACCGGAGTTGGTACATATGACTACGGAAAAGTAACTTGTCTGTGCAGATTACGCACGCCTGGTGAATTCTGTTGTTATTCCATTCTTTAATATTTTGTTGGAATAACCTGTTTGTGCGGATTACGCACGCCTGGTGAATTCTTCTGTTATTCCATTCTTTATTATTCTGTTGGAATAATCTGTCTACGTGGATTACCGCATGGCGGAAAAAATCCATTTGCAGTTTAATATATTCTATTATACTCAGTTGGTTAAAGTTTTGGCTTCTATACTCCATGAAATTAGTGGAATATCCTTGATATTTGCGCTTCATCCAAAGATATCTTTCATGGAAGTATTCTTCTGAGCATTCTTGAATTTTACTCCACAAAGCAGTATCATGTTGACAATTTGGACGTTATTGAGTTCAAGATAAATTAACTTATAAATCTTTAAAATTTATTCTTGAACTTATTTTATTGAATTATTATGTCATTGTCATCATCATTATGCTTATATTGTGATTAACGTCATCTTTGGCTTACGTGCATAGATGGACTTGGTATGATTATGACCAGGGATTATTCGGTATAATCATGACCGTAATGTGACGAATGATGTGGTAAAAGTCCTCATTGGCCTATAGTTCTTTAATGGACAGTTGTTGGTATGATTATGACCAGGGATTATTCGGTATAATCATGACCATTGATGATTACATGAATATCCTTGGCCGTTATGCAGGGATGATTCAATTTTATTTATTAAGCTGAGTCTCAACGATAAAGTTGATGAAAAACTTTTTAAATCATAGAAGATAGTAGATTTTATACTTTACTTGACTCTTCTAATGGATTGCTTATTCTGCTACAGTTTTTGATCTAAAACTTGTTGTCTATTATATTCTATCAGTTGTTATACTGTTGAAGGCTAATAATAACTTATTCTGCATTATCTTAGTCATAATATTTCTTACTGGGCTAGTTGAGTTCACGCTTTTGCTTTCATTGTTCTCTTCAGGAAATGAGAATGTAGCTGGGACTAGTCGGGGAACAGAGTGATGGTCCTAGATGGTGCATTAGTAGTCCTCACTATTCTGTGAAATAGTGTGATAATAAATGTAATGAGAATTCCATTGATTGAAGATATTGTCTAGATGACAATATTTATATTAAAACTCACAGCCTATGTTTTGTCGTATTTTACACGACTGTTGTATAATTAGTTTGTATTTGTATTCAGTACCTTGTATCTGGCGACCCAAAATGGGAGATGTATACCAATTTTGGGGGCATCACACTCAGGGTCATATCTGAGGTGTTTTGACCTCCCGGGGTTATCTTCGGGGTTAGAACTGAGTGTCCTAGAGTTGTCTCCAAGGTTAAAACTGACTATTTTGGGGTTATCTCCAGAACTGGAATTGCATCCCTAGGGGTTGTCTCTAAGGTTGGAACTTAATCTCCCAGGGTTGTCTCTGGGATTGCAACTGAGTATCTCGGGATTGTATCCGGGATTGAAAATTGAGTATCACGGGGTTGTCTCAGGGATTGAGCTGATTTGACTTCCAGGGTTGTCTTCGAAAGACAATTTTGCCCTCCTGTAGGGTTAGTAACAGGAATGCAAAATTTCGAGTGTCTATAATGGTGTAGTATGACAAAGTCACAAAATGACAGAATTCTCAAACGGACTGTAAATACAGTGCGGTATCATGACGTCATAAAATGATTTTCAAAATTTAAAGTTAACTTATGGCCAATTAATTTGCCCAGACACATGTTACTATTGATATTCGAATTATTGGTATACGTCTACGCTATTTGATGCAGCTAGACAAATGTTTATAAAAATTCAAGTATCTCTTTGAAAAGTTATCCCGAACCAAATTGTTTTGGTACGGACTCTTATGCTAAGTCTGAGGTGAACAACTCCGAAAAAGGGGGATATATCGGTTGGATGACATATTCTGATCTTTGAACGCATATAGTTGTTTTGAGAACTAAGCTACAATAGATTGATCACCTAGCGTACCCGTCTAGTGAGTTTACCTTCTTTATGACTGTAAACATATCTAGTACAACATTTTTTTTGTTTTGGTTGCAGTGAATACCGTTAAACCTGAGAGTTCATGGTCTATATGACCTTTTAGCATAATATGAAATGTTTTTAACTCCTTAAAAAGAGTAGCAATGGTAGAATGAGATGATAGAGAAGAAATCCTCATAAGAGGAAAATGTAAAGGTTAAATTGAAAACCTAGTTTTGATCAATTGAATGAGAAGAGATTAGTATGCTATAATTTCGAATACGAAATTCTTAGAAGAATGGGTGAATGTGATAACCCAAAAATGTATGAGACTTGTCTCAAATAATTAAATAAAGGTTTAAAGAATAAAATCTAGACTTGAAAGGAATGATTAAAAAAAATAAGAAGAACCTATATGGTTTAATATCTGAAAGAATGTAAAGAGAATTGATGGTGAATGATAGAAATATTTAAGGAATTGATACCTAAGATTAGCATGTAATCAAGAACCGAATTAATTCATATAAGACTTGGGCTAAGAATGGAATTTTATCCATGAATTGGATATCAAGGGATAAAGGAAATAGAGGAAGATAATACCTATGATGAGATAAGTTGTTAAGAGAAATTGTGTAAGAGTTTAGTAGTAAACTAAACTAAAACGTTACAGTAATAGTGATTCCAACATTGAATCCTTGTAAATGGGGAAGAAAGTAATAACTAAAGGATGAACAAATAAACCAATATGGTTAATTGAGTTAAGTATGTGAGAAACAAGATAAAACTATGTTATAAATTAACATAGTTTGAATGATGGCCTTGAATGGCAAGTGAAATAAATAATAATCAATAAATGATTAGCTAGTATTCTTAATAATAAAAGGAAGCAAATTAAAACTCAAAATTTGATTTAGGGATATAATTTTGAAGCACGGACTACTCGGTTGCGTCCGGAACGTCAAGTTTAGTCAGAAAAGACTCTAAACACAAAATGTGTCGGGGTTAACTTTTTGGTCAAAGTTAATAGTTGACTTTTATGGAGAAAAGTCAACATCAGAGTTAGGAGAGGAATCTGAAGACGCGGATTGGATATTTGAATCTGGTACGTCGAAATTAGTAAGAATAGAGTGTAAACACAAAATATATTGGGGTTGACTTTTTGGTCAAAGTCAGTAGTTGATTTTTATGGAGAAAAGTTAAACTTGAAACTCGAAGATGAATTTGAAGAAACAGATGTGTCCATGACGTCGGGAGCGTCGAATTTTGTAAGAATCGACTATAAACTCGAAATTTTGATTTTTCGGGTTCAAAAATCAAAGATGGGATTAAACACACAAAACGAAGAAATAAAAGCGGGACCCGCATGAATTAAATCTACTGGAAATTCCAGCACATGGGTGCCAACCACTCCCCAACTACTCCCTATCTAATCTTATCTAATCCTAACAACTCCTTCTCTCTCTCTCTTTAATCTTCTAATTCTTTTAACTAAAGAGAAGGAAATAAAGCAAAGCCATTTTCTTTCATTCTCCTACACCACATCCGACCAAATAGAGAGGAAGAGAGAGAAGAGGGATGCCATGGGAGGAAGAAAGAAGAAATAAGATAAGATAAGAAAAAGAAAGAAAAGGAAGAAGAGGAGTGAGTTCTCTCTATCATTCTCACCCAAAACCTTAGAGAAATTTGAGAGCTTGAGAGGGAATGGAGGTGGGGAAGCCATGGTTAGGGAGGAACAAAGATAAGAGAGTTATCAAGCTCATCCAAGAAAGAATAGCCATCATCCAACCATTCCTAGCAAAGGTTAAAAAGTTTTCTAAACCATAGTATCACTTTTTTTGGTTTAGATTATGTTTTGTTTGTGTATAGTAACAGTTTGATAAAATTAATCATGGATCATGATAGATCCTTGAGTATAAGGATTATTAGTATTTATTATGATGGTTTATGTTGGTTAATGTTTGAATAATCAAGAGATCATTGAAGTTTTCTTACAAAACATAAAGGTTAGAAAAAATTGATTTTTGGAGAAAATGAAACATGAAATTCAAACGATCATCTCTCATTCTACTTTGAATTTTTGAGTGTAGTCAAGTCCTAGAATTAGATCTATGAGTTCTCCAAGTGTAATCACTGAAAAAGGTGTTGTATATTTTCGTATGAACTATTTTGGGGAAGTAGGCAAAATCTGGAAATATCGAAAAACAAACTGTCAAAACTTTTGCAGGGGCATTTTTGACAATTTAGTTATTGAAATAAATTCCAGACTTTTGTGACATAAACATATATGCTATAAATTAGCTCATGTCTAAAGATGAGCTTATTCCGACTTAAATCGATCGAGTTATGGCCATTTCAATTTTTGAGTTTTTTCGACGAAAATGACTATAACTGAAGTTCTATAACTCCAATGGCCACGAAATTTAAACTAGAAGTTCATGTTAATACATGTAAGATTCTTCCAAGATTTGGAAATTTTTGGAGTTGAGTATGATATAGCTAATTTTCCTAAGTTACGAATTAAAAACGGACTTTTAAAAAATACTAAAGGAAATTCAAAAATTCCAGAAAACTTATATTTGTGTATGGAATGTATGTATATATGTGTGGCAAAAAGATAAAAAAAAATAATAATAAGATGATTTGGTATTTTTCATGCTTATGATTAAGTTAAGAATAATTGAGAAAATTAGATTATATTAAGTCCTAAAATTTGTTAATATGATTTTAGTGACTAATAATCATTAATATGTTATATTAAGACCATATAAGGGTAATTTGGTCATTTTTTGATAAACCTGTTATATGAAGGGTTTGATATGTTTGTTAAATGAATTAAATAGTAAGAGATAAATAATTAACTTAAAATTATTTATAAGTTTATAAATGAATAAAATGTTATTAAATAATTAATAATATTAGTAAAGAAATAAGATATTATTAAATGATTAATAATATTAGTAAAGAAATAAAATATTATTAAATGATTAATAGTATTAGTAAAGGAATAAAATGAAAGTAGTATGCATACAAGCCAATCATATATGATGATAAAGCATATACTTTGTAATCAATCTTATTTATTTATTAATAAAAGAATTATTTATTAAAGGCATTTAATTATCTACATGGTGCTATTTTAATAATATGTGATAAACTCATAGTTTTAAGCAATGCTTTTAGAATCATGATGAAATCATGCTAATGAGATCTAAATTCTTAGATAGCTTAAAACTAAAATGTTCCCAATCAATGGATTACTAAAAGGGGGATTAGTGAATCCTGATAGATTGGTACATATGTTGCTTGCTCATTGGATGAGGATGATTGATCTCATGATCATTTGTGTGGAGACACTAAAGCAAGTATGTAGGTGCTTATTATAGAATAAGTTCACTAAACGTGGCTCGCTAAGGAATACCTAATGGAGTTTTACTTGCCTGTCAATAGGAATTCATGTAGTGATAGTAGTACAAGTAATCCATGGACTTGAAATCATCATAGTATCTTGTGTATGATGAGTTATACTTTGACTTATTCCTTAAGACCCTTAGGATGTGTCAAAGGGTATGCTTGGGTATAATAAGTTGTACATGGAGATAATGTATGATCAATAAAGAATCTAGCGCTTCTATTAAAAGAAGAGAAATATCATATGTGATTCGATAAATGATAACCTATGAATCCTTGGCCAAGGTGGAATGAAATTAGAAAGTAGTTTCTAATTTGCATTCATTAGGAGTTATGCATTTGGGAATCAAAATACATATAATTAAATAAAATAAGACTTGACAATAATTCCATGTCTTATATTTAATTGGAAAATTGTATGGTGGAAGGATTGAATTGTACGGTAACTATTTACTCAAAGGTTCTTTTATGATTAATGTTGAAATTTATATTATCTGGAAAGTCGTTGATCGCTGGGGAGGCTTTTCCCTATTGTAGAATAAATATTATTTATTTAAATAAATTAATAGTTTAATTTATTTATTTATATAAGATTAGAATTGTTCTAATTGATTTATTCACAACTGGTTTAATATGGAGAACCTAAAGGGCCACACCATAAAAGGAAGAATAATTATTTAAGAAGTTAATGGCATAATCGTAATAATATGTTAAGTATATTTCATTTAATCTATGGTGATAGAATAAATTAAATAGCTTAATATTTATTATTTAATATTTTAGAAATATTAAATATAAATTAATAAGAGGAGTCTTATTAATATTATTACAATTATTATTATTTTAATTTCTAAAAGAGTTTATGAATTAATTTAATATAAGTACTCTCATTTATTCCTAATAGGATTAGGGAGGAAAATTAGTTAAAGGAGTTTAATTAATTATCCCTAATAAGATTAGGGAGCCCAATTAATTTAAGGAGTTCAATTAAATAAATAATACCTTATTTTAATTAAATAGGGTTACCTGATATTTTTATAAGGGGAGTCTTATATCAGATATCAAGAGATACGTAATTTCAATAGTTGGACAGTACTTCCCCTTTTTCTATAGAGATGGGAAAAATTAGGGTTTGAGCCAATACACCCTTCTTCTTGAAAATTCTTCTTCTTTGGTGGATCATCTCTAGAGGCTATACACTTGGGTGGCTAACATTGATCAAATGAAGGAATCTACTCAGAGATTCAAGGAGATCGCGGAGAAGAAGGAGTTGAACTCCTACCTGTGGAAGCTCGTGTCTACAAGGGTATGATTCCATAACTTCTTATTCTTTATTTTAATAAATAATATGCATAAAGGATAATCCGGATAATTGGTTTACGAAAAATTTTAAAATCTGATTTTACTTTACTTCAGCTTATTTTTAGCAATTTAATTGCTACTTTGATTTTCACAAAACTTAACATAAAATATTATTAAGTGATTAATAATATTAGACAAGAGTTTAAGATGAATGATAAAATGATTAAGGAGGCTTAATGAGGGTATTAGGCTTTCATCGAAATGAAAATAATTATAAACTAACGAGTCGGGAATTGTTGAAGCAGTTTAATCGACTAGAGTAGGCCGACTATTGACTTATAAGACGATGAAAAGCTTAATCACACATTTTTATGCGAATATTATAAAAAATAATGTGAAGGGATGTATATTTTGGGGTATAAGTAAAAAGAACAATTACCAGATTAAGTCACGAGGTGACAATTAATTACTTAATCAAATAAATGCTCATAGATGCTTTGAGTTATTATTTGAAGAACGTTATGAATATGGATGAAGTAAAATGATAAAATGTCTGTGCGTGCGAGTTTTTCAAAACTTGAGTTTATGTGATAAGTGTAAAGAAAAGGAAACGTAATAAGACGTAAAATGAAGTTTAATGTAATAAACAGAAGGGACAAGAAAGTGTCTTAGTAAGTTTTAAAAACATGATTAAAGCATTGTGTATCAGGATTTAAAAAGGGAGAATAATGAAATGTATATTAGAGTTAATATAAGTGACTAATAAGCGTCGTTATGCAACTAATTATGGTTCGTAGATACACTTAATCGTGTAGGATAACAGAAGGACAAATTCACCTAACCGCGCAAGGAACGCTTCGAGGCAAGTTCTTCAGTAACTTGCTCTTATGTGATAATCTGCATTAAACCATGTGTTTATAGAAGTTAATGAAATATGTTGCTTTATGTGAACTAGTTGGTTATATGAATGTTATGTGACTAAGTGCAAAGTATGAAATTTGTGAAATATATGTTAGTTATACGACATGAAGTTTATGTGTTGTATGACAAGTATGATGTATATAAAAAATGCATATCATGAGATATATAAAGCATAAGTAGATGCATTGGCTAAAACTTATGATGCATGAATATATGAAATTTGTATGCTATGTGAAACATGAAATGTGTAGACTGTTGGATTTGCTGAGCCGTCGTGATCAACCTTGCAAACAAATTTTGCATATAAAGGTCGATAAAATAGATGACCATAGCGTCAAAGATTTTAGAATAGATGAAGGTTCACAAGGAGGAATTGGAATGAAATATCATTTGTGCTATAGTAACAAACTAAACCATTGGTGTATTCTCTTTAGAGTAAATATACTAGGAAAAGCTAAGGGTTAGAACACTTAATATTGTAGTTTCTAGCTATGTTATATGAACGTTGATGTTATACATTTGTAGTTAAAGAACATTGCGCAGAAGCATATTTAATTTGGATTGTGAGTTAATAAATACTTGCAATAAATATATCAACATGAAATATATTGTTTAAAGTTTAAGATGGATAAATTGGATCATGAACGATCTACAGATGTAATAATCGATTGTAAAAGTTACAAATTCTGGAACAGAAAGGAATAATTAATGTATTAATTGGTATAAAAGTTAGGTTGTTTTTATTAATTTATGGATAAAGGTTGTATATATGGAGATGAAGGTAGTACTGTGGCGTACCAGGTTCGAGGTCCAAAGGACCCAGATTTGGGTCCGTGATAATAATGACTCTGATGCCAAAAATAGGTCCCAACGATATTCAAATGATAAAGTGATGTTTCTCTTCGGATGAGAAAGTACCGTAAGATTATATAACCAAATGACTTACTTCATTGATAACTTACATCTGCTTTAAATAAGCAAATCCATGTACAAGAAATTCTAAATAAAAGGAAAACTGGTAACTAACCATTGAAACTTTAACCAAATAAAAACAGAATATGATACCACGATAAAAACACTAAACGAAAATAAAAGTGACCCACTATTCACAACTGCAAGAAACTTAGTCCACACGTAACCTTCGCATTCCTAACGTACCCATAATCTCCACCCCACTTGCATTTCTTCACGTACCCATAATATCCACTCCACTTACATGTCCCATGCAACTCAATTCTCCACATTCAATTTCACCCTAGGTATTTGGGATTTGGCCTAAGGGACCTTGCCGACCTTTGTGGCTTATTAGTGCACCAATAGATGATACAGTTATACATTTACAAATATCAAAATAGAGGATATAGTGTAAAATGAGTTCCAATTTTATCAATAAAGGACCCTAGTCAAGTATAATAAACAACTTTTTTCCTCCCTTATTAAAAGTAGTGGGGTTTGGTCCTCCATTAAAGTACACTTTTACGCTTAAAATAGTAATTGTTTTGTATCTCTTTTCATTTGCTTTTCCTACTTATCTCATCCTTTGACTTACAATTCTTCTTGCACTTATTTTATTCTTTTATAGGCTGGTGGGGTAATAATTAACAACTCTAATAATTTAGATGCTTATACATTTAGTATGTGTTTTATTTTTATTAAAGCAAAACTTAAGTACTAGAGAGGAACAAACTCAATCCGTATTTCATACAAAATTATTTATTATCATTAATTTCATTTATAGTCAAATTTTATAAGTAGTTACTTATTAATGTTTTATCTTCGAATATTATTTATAGGCAGTTAGTTTTAACTTCTATGACAAGTCTATGTTAATGGAGTTGTTTATTTGTGCTATAACTTATATGATTGTCATTTCATTAAAAGAGTCTTATTTACAAATTTTATAATTACAAATGATTTTTTTTCCTAAATTTATCCTTAAATATAAAAAATTGCAAGTTTAGTAGTGGTGACATGATAATAAGTTTTGGTAGTAAAATTTGAGGAGATTGCGTTATTTTATACTATTTTCAATAAAAGAACTATTTTTGTTGAGAAAACTTCACTACAAAAAAATGGGCATTTACCAACGATTTTTCAGGCAACGACTTTATAAGTCGTTGCTAAAAGTATATGTTTAGCAACGAAATTTGTCCTTCGTTGCAGATTGTGACAGACTTTCATTTTTTGCAACGAAATTCATAAGTCGTTGCAAAATTTCGTTGCTAATACATTGGCGGGAAAAAATTTCGTTAGAAATTCTTTGCAAAATTTTCAACCACTTGATTTCCCATCATCGTGCACAACGAAAGTTTTTTTGTTGCTAAAAAAGAGGCTTTAGCAACGATTTTTCAGGCAACGACTTTATAAGTCGTTGCTAAAAGTGTATTTTAGCAACGAAACTTGTCCTTCGTTCTGCATTGTTATCGAACTTTCACTTTTTGCAACGAAATTCATAAGTGGTTGCAAAATTTGGAAATAAAATTCGTTAGAAATTCGTTGCAAAATTTCTAACCACTTGATTTCTCCTCATCGTGGGCAACGAAAGTTTTGTTGTTGCTATATTTCGTTGCCTAATATGGACCACATTCATTGGCAACAATTTTTATTTTAGTTACATATTTTATACAACTTTTTGCAACGACTATTAACATGTTTCCTTAAATAATAATAATAATAATAATAATAATAATAATAATAGTACTAATAATAATAATAATAATAATAATAAAAGTAGTAATAATAATAATAATAATAATAGTACTAAAAATAA